>OY728134.1:659970575-661275575 GCA_963277665.1 Viscum album | reverse complement strand
TTTCTTTGGATTTTCCCACTTTTACCCCATTTTCAGTATGAATATTCCTTAAATATCAATTCATCATCATTATATTAAATTTTATTCGATATACATGTTTAATACTTGTTTTTATGATAAACACAACATTTTCCAAAGAACTTCTGTTTCAAAAAACACACATTTTACTTCTAGAGATTGTTACTTCTTC
Organism: Viscum album; assembly: GCA_963277665.1. Lineage (NCBI taxonomy): Eukaryota > Viridiplantae > Streptophyta > Magnoliopsida > Santalales > Viscaceae > Viscum > Viscum album. Next base: position 661,275,385 of record OY728134.1, on the reverse strand, counting down.
CCTCATGGTTGATGATTCTTATATCAATTATGTTATTCCCTATTTCATTTGGGAACTAATCTTTTATGAGCATATAACTTATGATATGGAACCTATTCTTTTATATGGGTTGTTTTATGTCCAATATTTTTACATGTTCTATGTGGCGTGCATGATAATGGTAATGTTATGATATGATACGTGCACCTGGAATTATATAACACAATGTAAATGTTTTCATCTGATAGATGTTCCAAAAATAATATACCTCTCCAATGTATTTGGTAATGTTATGTATCTCATTATATTATTGAAATAAGCATGAACATGATGCAATCTTTGTTCACAAATATGTGTTTTTGTTGACCACTAAGACATGTTTTTCCATTTTTATACACTGCCACATTTCAAGCCTTTTGTTAATTCTTTATCTCATGGTTATGATCATATTCCTATGTTAGGATGATAATAATGATTCCAACCCCTTTTTATATTGATTCGTGTTTTTATATACCCTCTTATTGGGTGTTTATCACACCCCTTTTTGATGCATATCCTACAGGTGATTACATGTAATAAGGAGAATACACAGACCTATTAGAATTTAAAGAATAAGGAATTCGATAAATGTTTGTGTTTTATTTGATAAATGATATGTATGGTCCTAATTTATTCAAGACACTAAACCTTAGGATCCAATTTTTGTATGTAATTTATGTTGTTCAACTTTAAAATGACGTAATGAATAATTATGAAAATGAGGGTCAGTATAGGTGGTATCAGAGCACAGTTTAGTTAATTTGGGAATTGGGATTAGAGAACCTTATTGAAAACCCATAGTATGAGACTAATTATAAGTAGTAATCCAAGAATCTTTGTTTTCAAAAATTATAAACACATGTATCCCATAAGATTTGTATTTAGAGTTAATTTTATGAAGATATAAATTATAGATGACTTATTGACTAATGTTTGGTTCTACCCATTTATATTTTAGAAAATGGTGGGAGTTAGGAGAAACCTGGCCAGTAACCCATGCGAGGGACAATGCATTGATTTTCCAAAAGTCATCCCCAATGGCTGGGGAGGTGGAGTTGAAAATTTCGTGGCAATTTTTACCCAGTTGTCTCATGATATGAACAATGACCTAAAAATGTGAAATTTATGCCTTCATCGAAGAGGGAGAAACTACCTATCGAGTGATTTATAGGGAAATGTCTACTGACATTTAGTGCATCTTATGGTACTCTAGTTTTAGAACAGTGGGTCACCATGATGGAGTAGATATTTTTTGTTCTTCACTATTCGTAGATGGTGAATGTTAATCTCTTTGTTTATCATCTAGATAAATAGGCTGATCCAAGGTGGGATTTGATTAAGACCACTAAGACGATGGATGAAATTGAAGGGATGGAGTGGGATTACTTTAAAGTAATTATCCTTATCAAATATTTCCCTCGAAGTCTTCATATATATATGGTGATATAATTTATAGAGATAAGGAAAAAGGAAGGAGAATCATTCAGGACATAAAAAATAAAATTTCACAAGGCATGTAAGTTATGCTTTATGTTTTATTATCAACAATGACATAAAAATTGATATATTCTTTAGTGGCTTAAAACCGAAAAACATAGAAAGGATCTTGAAATTCGAGAGTTCGGGAGTTATGAATAAGTTTCTCTGTGTCCTCTCAATGTGTATATGACGTTTGGAGAATGGTTTTATTTCTACGGTGATAAGAAATGAATGATAGAGTTTCTTTCTAGAGGATCTCAGAAGAAAGGTGGAAAGAAAAATCAACCACCCACTAGTCAAAAACGTGAGTAGAATCATCATGAGAACTACATCAAAGGGATTGGGAAATGATTCATGTGTGGGAGAGAAGGCCACCAAGTTCATCAATTTCAAAAATACATAATGAAGTTGGACAATGTGGTGGAGAAATAGAGAGCACCACACGTGGTATAATTCCATAACTATAGGGAGAAAGGGAACTATGAAAGCCAGTGAACTAAACCTCGAGTCCTCAATGTTAATCAACATTAGCAGCCACCGAAGCCAAAGGAGCATGGAAAGGCTTATGCCATCACTACTACTGATGTAGAGAAAAAAAATAGATTCATTCAAGGTACACTTCTTATTCACTCAGGAATGGAAAAGGTATTATTTGATTATGTCTCTACAGAATCCTTTAAATTATGAATGTTTTCTAAAACTATAGAATCAATGACCCAAAACCATGAAGTAGAGATATCCATAAAAACACCTAGTTGGGAAATCATTACAACCCAATTGTCAAACTCTTCACTTATTATAATATGTTGTATGATTATTCCAATGAATAGTGTAATACATCCCATGGTAGAGTATTACACTATATTGGGGGTGGATTGGATCTCATTATATAGAGAAAATTTAAACTAATAGGAAAATAAAATATCTTTTCAGATCGTGAACCATACAATGATCCTCTGAAAATGAAATTAGGGCCATGAATATCCTTTTGAAAATCCTTCAATAGTGTTGGTGTTGTTTCCCTATGAATAATTATACCACACTCAAATGGATGAGTTAAAGGATAGTGTCAACCTATAAAAATTTCCCATCATGAGGGATTACTATGATGTTTTTCCTAAAGAGTTACATGGACCCCCAAGATCATGAGGTGTAATTCTCAATAGAACTCCCACCATGAGATACCCCTATCTCAATGTGTCCCTATAGGATGTCTCCTATCAAATAGGAAGAGTTAAAAATGTAGTTGAAATATATCTTGGATAAAAGGTCTATACGCCCTAGTGCATTACCTTGGGGTGTTCCAATGTTATTTGTTAGGAATAATGATGGATCAATGCAGTTGTGTATCAATTATCGGGAACTCAACAAGATCAGCTGGAGGAACAAGTACCCTCTTCCAAGGATTTATGACTTGTTTGATCAGTTGTGTTGAGATCAATAATTCTCAAATATGGATCTTTGTTCGGGATATCATCCAAAAATGGTGATGAAGGAAGATATTCATAAGGCCACATTCTGTACAAGGTATGTGAACATTGAGTTTTTTGTGATGCCATTTGGACTTACTAATTTCCCTGAAATATTCATGGATATGATGAATAGAGTATTTAGACATTACCTTGAAAAATCTATGGTAGTGTTTATCAACAATATTTTCATCTAATCGAAGAGAAGGGGTAAAAAAAGAACATTTATGGATTGTGTTGGTGACATTAAGGAATGAAATGTTTTTCCCCAAGTTCATAAAATGTCACTTTTGGATATATAAAGTCACATTAAAAGGACTTGTGATCATAAGTGATAGTTGTTTTATGGACCCTTAAAAAATAATGGTGATTATTGAATGTCCCATACCTTCTATTGTCCCTGAAATATGATGTTTTCTTATATTATTAGGGTACTAATGATATTTTGTGATACTTTTTTCATGATTTTTAAGCGTGCTAAATAATTTAACAGTAAAAGGGTAAATTATATCAGTATGGAAGAATGTGAGGAAAGATTCATGGAGATAAAGATGATTTAGATCACTACACATGTATTCAAATTACCAGAACATGGATAACTTTTTGTGATGCAGAGTGATGCTTTAATGAATTTCTTGGATTGAGTACTCATGAAAAATGATTATGTGATAGCCTATGCCTCAGAGAAGTTGAATATCCATGAGAAAAAAATACCCAGAACATGATCTGGAGCTATAAGATGTTATTTTTTCCTTAAAAATATAGTGACACTACCTCTATGGAGAGAAGTGCAACATATATAATGATCAATAGATCATAATGTATATATTCACATAGAATTATATTAGCATACATCAAAGGAGATGGTTATAGATAATAAAAGACCATGATTTCTCTATTCACGATCATCCCGACAAGGAAAAAAAGGTTGCTTATGCTCTTAGCAGAAAAGAACTTAATACACTATCAATGTTTTAGATTAAGAAAGACCCTATCTACATGGATATTCAAAGGATGGAATTGGAAATCATAACGACAAGGAATACAACCAACATTTCACAAATGATTTCCCTACTATCTATCCATGAGAAGATTAAGGAGGCATAAAGGGGTAAACTAGAGCTACAAAATAAGGCGAATGATGCAAAGGAAGGGAAGCTGCAAGAGTTCTATATCGATGTTGATGGTGTGATTCAGTTTAAAATAAAGATACTTGTTTCCTCATCACCATAGATAAATATTGAACTATTGGACAATGCACTTAGTTCAACATTCTATATCCATCATGGGAGTACTAATTTGTATCATGATCTCTGAGAATAGTTTGGATGTGATAATATGAAAAATTTATTGGTGAGTATATCTCAAGGTTCTTGATATGATAGTGGTTAAAATGGAGTGATATAAGTAAAAGGGGATGATAAAACCATTGGATATACCCGTTTGGAGATGGGAGAGTGATACTATGGAATTTGTCACGGGTCTTCTAAAGGTATCCAAAAGAAAATAATGCGATAAGCGTTTTGGTGGAACAACTCACCAAGACTACCCACCATATCGCTATTCGGGAAGATCTATCACTTGAGAAATGTGAGAAGATACATGTGAAATAAGTGGGGAGACTATAAGGGGTTCCAATCTTGATTGTTTATAATCGCGATCTAAGATTAACATCTAATTTTTAGAGGACTCATCAACATGCTTTGAGTATAGAGTTAAATTTCAGCACAACCTATCACCCCAAATGGTTTTCCAATCTGAAAAGACTATTCATCTTCTTGATGATATTATTAGAGTCTGATATTTATAATTAAATGGATCATGGTGTCAACATTTCCCATTTTTTGAGTTCTTATAATATAATAACTTCCACTCGAGTATTCATATGGATCCATATGAAGCATTGAATGGAAAGAGATGTAGAACTCCAACTTATTTTTATGATGTATGTGACATAATGCTACTTGGACCCGATCATGTGCAAGAGATGCCAGAGAATGTATAATCCATCCAACATCATATAAAAGCTGCTCAAAGATGAAAAAATTGCTATACTGAAAACCATCGAAGGGAGTAGGAGTTCAATGTTGGAGATATAGTATTCTTTCATATACCACCATGGAAGAGATTTATGTGGTTTGGAAATAAAGGTAAGATAAACCCAAGGTACATTGGACCCTTTGAGATCATTTATCATATAGAAGATAAGGAATATCAGGTTTTACTTACACTGAATATTGCTGATGATCATGATGTGTTCCACATATCACCCCTGAGGAAGTACATACCAGGTCCCCCACATGTACTGAACTCAGAGGTGGTACAACTAGAAGATGATCTATCTTATGGGGAGCATCCAATAATGATTCTGTTCTGAAGAGATAAGGTTTTATGAAATAAGACAACCCACCATGTCAAAGATTTTTGGAGGAACCATAAGTATGAAGATGCAAATTGGGAACCAGGGAAGGTGGCGAAGGAGATGTACCCTCACCTATTTATGTAAAATGAAATTTCAATGGTGAAATTGAAAAGGGGAGTATAATGTAACAAAAAAACTTTTATCAATGAAATTTCTAGTTTCTTATAGAAATTTCATATAGTATAAATCAAATAAAATCACTTATAGACTTTAATAAAAACTTAATAAATGAATAATTAATGAAATAATAAGTATTTCTGGAAGTTAAGAATCCAATACCGATGAAATAGTAACATGACATTAGAAATAGTAATATGACCCTTATAAATAGTGAACATGAGAAATAAATTGTAGCTTCACCCTTAAAAGTGTATAAAAAATTTAAGAATTTTATAAATTGTATAATTTTATAATTATATCACAGTATAAGTAAATAAATTTTTATAAAATTATTAATTAAGCGATTGCATTTTTGTAAGTCATAAATATTTAATTAAAAATTTATGTATAATTTAAAAATTTAGAATAAGATCTATATTCATAAAATTTATTCATAAATTAATATTTTGATGCGTCATTATTCTAAGTTAATTTTGTGAGACCTTAATTAATTTTTCAAGGTCTTATAGAATTAGTTAAAATTTTAAAATAAGTATTTTCAATTTAAATATCAATTTTAATTTAAAATTAAATTACTCAAATTTAGAATTTTTTTTTATAAAAAGGTTCATTATTTAATTCTACATATTGTAAAACAGGTTGTGGTGGATTTTTGTTATTTTATGGAATACTTGAAATTTTTTGTGAATAGTAAAATACAATAATTTACGATATAAATACATTATAACTTAAATACAATATTCCTTGACTGGTGGATGATTTAAGAACCATTGGATAAAACTATAATGATAAAATTTATATATTTAGTCTTTTGAATCCACACTATTGCTTGTCTTGAGTAAAATAATAAACTAATGAATCAAATAATTGAAGAATAGCTCTCTCCTCTACTATAAATACCACCCCCTTCTTCTCCTCACACCTACCTAGCTTCTATCCTTGCCCAAATTATTCAGAATAATTTTTCATATACCCTTCCCCATGTCTAGAAGCTGTTCTTATCATAATAATACCAAAACATTTTACCTAAGGAGGTTTTCAAGGGGGAGAGATTTAAGAGGTAAAATACTCTTATATTTTCTTTTCATTTCTTTTTAATTTCTTTTATTTTCTTATCTTCTCGTCACCATATATTATCCAAAATTAATGATAACTCCATTATATTAGATATACAATAATTTTATCATTTTAATGTAAGATCCATCATCAAACTCTTCTCTATCTCTCTCCCTATCTCCCTCTCTCTTCTATTTTAAAAATGGAATCATCGCACATGATGGGTTAATTTACCCACATCCAGGGTAATGAAATTTCATTTTCATTTAATGCCCTAAATGATTCTAATAAAACCATTAAATGGATGAAATAAGATTATAAATTTTATTTTATAACTCTTTTAATTTTCTATATGTAACATTTATACAAAATACAAAATGATAAAACAAAACTAATTTGTCGTGCTTGAAAACCCAAAAAAATTAACAAAAAACGATCATCGCTAACTTTTATATAATTATTATTCATAATAAAATATAAAAAAACACTTCATAAATTTTATTAAACATATTTAAGGTCATTATTAACCTACAATAATAATTGTTGATATTTATCTTCACCTTACATGAACTTACATTCATGTATACAAGTGAACCGATCATTAAAACCATGAAAAAGAGTTCTCCCGAACAATAAAATTGAACTCTATTAATCATCAAAATGTCCATATAGGAACTAAATAAATCCAAAATGGATAAAATTCAGGAAAAAAGGTTCTTTATGTTTATTTAATTAATATAATGTGATTAACCAAGATATTAAAGTGAATAAATCATCCTACAGAATGTAAGATGAATTCTAAAACCCAACCATCTTTTTTTTGGTTTTTCCTATTTCACCTCATTTTCATTATGGATATTCCATAAATTAAAATTATTCATAATTATATTTTTTTTGTGATATAATTTATTTCTTCATGATTTTTTTATTGGCATAATATTTTCCAAAAGAGCACTTCTTTCCAAAAAACACACCTTTTACTTCATGATATTGTTTCCTCATCATTCAAGGTTGACGATTCTTATATCATGTATGTTATCACATATTTCATTTGGTAACCCAATGTTTAAGAATTTAGGTTTTATGAAATGAAACCAATTCCCTTCCATGGGTTATTTTATGTCCAATATTGATATACATTCTATGATGCATGCATGATAATTTAACTGTTATAATACAAGAGGAGCATCCATAATTATATAGCGTAATGTAAATGTTACGTAGTGATAGGGGAGCCAGAAATTATATTTCACTCCAATTCATTTGGTAAAGTGACTTATATTATAAAAAAAGTAATTTTTTTTTGTACAAGATGCTAGATTTGTTCCCATCAATGAGTGGTAGTAGACCTCCAAGACATGATGATTTATTATTATTAATTTCCACATTTTAGACCTTTTTACTACTTCCTCTCATGATTATGATCTAATGACTATGTTATGATGATAATGATGTTGATAAACCCTTGTTATATTATTTCATGTTATTATCTATCCTCTTACCAGGATTTTAGATCACCCCTTTTTGATGTATATCCTCAGGTGATTAATTATATTAAGGAGAATGTAAAGCCCTCTAAAATGATAGAGAGGAAGGAATTAAATACATTTTTATACATTATTTTTTAAATTTTATGTATGGTCCTAAGATTCTTAAGACACTTATCCTTTTTATCTTTGTTGTGAAACTCTTCTATTTTGTTCATCATTAAAATAATGTAATAATAATGTTATAAAAGTAGGGTATCTTTAGATAATGGGTGGTTATTTATTGAAAAATGTGGGGGAATTGTTTGATAATTTTAGAACATAGCATTTTAAATCATTATTCTTAAAAACCATAATAATATTAGAAATCAATTAGTTTTAAATGATTATATTTAACATTTAAATTTTTTTATATAAATGTATAGTATAAATAATTTGAATAAATTTTTTATATTATTTCTTCAATGTGATATAATTTTATTTATAAATAATTATTTTTTAATCCATAAAATTCATTATAGATTTTAGAAAGTTCTTTATATGTTTAGAAAACATATTTCAAATATTTTAAAATAAACTATTTTAATGGAAAACATATTTTTAGATATGAATGTATTTATATTATTTATTTCACCATTTTTTCACTGTAATGAATTCGTAATAACATATAAATATACATGTAAAATTTTATTTCATACCAAAATTTTAAATTATCTAGGAAAATGTTCAAAACAATCTCTATTAGTTATCTTAACATGATGATTTAAATTTGAATTAATTTTTTGAAAATAATTTTATAAAAATTTAAAATATATTCATAAATAAAACCTTTTAATTTTGAATGAACTACTTTTTATGGTATAAACTATTTTTAGACCATAAATAGTTGATAATCCAAATCAAAAATTAAAACTATTGAGGATTTTTTTTCAAGAAATATTTATCATCATCACCCTTATTTTTTTATTGGTTAATCATGTCCCATTTTATCAAAATAATCTTGAATATTATCAATATATGGTTTCTTTATATCAAAAGAATTACTTTCAACAATATTGACATGAATATGTTATACAAATATCCCAAACTTTTTATTGAAAACTATGTAATCATTAGAAGTAGTATAATATTCCAGGAATATTCATTCATATTATTTTGAATTAAATTGACCAATATTACCCTATTTATTATGAATATAAAACTTTAAACCCATATCATTAATTTAGCTAATATTTGGTTTCCATCTATTCTGTAACTCATAAAAAGTTTTCATTAAAACAATCATTATTAGAACTCAGTTATATTACATATTGTATTAAAAATATCAGTCTAAAAATATTTTTTTTATATTATACTCTCATTATATTATTATTATATTTTTTAGAAAATCCATTTTTAATATTTCATCAAAATATTATATTGAGGAGTCCATAGTGTTTAAAATTTGTGTTTAATACCATTATTATTAAAAAATTGTTAAATTCATGAAATAAAAATTTTCTTCCAAGGTTATATATTGAATAAATAATTTTGTATCCTATTGATTTTTATTTCTATTATAAATTCATTAGGATAAAAAATATTACATTAAACACATAAATATTGAAACTTATATCAATTTAGAGAAATTAACAATAATAGAAAAATTAAATAATTTCTTATAAAATTATAGTCTTGAGTAATTAAAAATAAATCCACATTGACACGTTCCAATGATTTGAGAATATATACCTCATTAATTGTTTAAAAAGATATGTGTTTTATTCCAATTTTACATTCCTCACAAAATATCTTTTCATCAAAAATGATCTTAGGAAAATATGGTCTAAATTAATTTTTAAAATTTTTTTTAAAGAGAAAACATTATAATATATAAGTATTGAATTCCAAATCCATGAATAATTTAATTTATAATTAAAATACATAATATGACTTTCTAAAAAATGGAAAAGATATCAAAATTTTAAAAATTATTAGTTCTTGTTTTTTAAATATAAAAATAATAATATAAGAATTTTCAACAAAATAAAAGTTATAACTATCAGTCATGAGTTGGGAAATAATTATAAAATTTTTATTTAATAATAAAAATATCATATTTTAAATATAAATATTTAAAATACAATATAAATTTGAGAAACTTACACTTATATTTAAGGGAATTAATTTACCACAACACTTCCTTTTTTTGGAGTTCTGGAGGTATGGGATGTACAAGAATGTTGCCTTGAGGTCTAGTTGAGGATGGAGTAGTAGGAGTTCATATTGAATATGAAGAATTCTATAATACCATGATGACATGCATCATTTTTTTATTTGTATGATAGAAATTAGTTTCATGGTATGATGCCAGTTTCCCATGAAATGGAAGCTTCTTAAATAAGGGTTTTATTATATGCTATAAATTTATTAACCGGTGTATATATATTTTACTCTTATTTTTTTCCATTAAAATTTTCCAAATCATAATATTAATAATTTATGTTATGTAATGAAGCTCTATAGGTAAGGTTCCATGGTTATTCCTTTTTAGGACTCATTTAACAATGGTCCACCATTGTTTTTATATAATGTTAATTAGATCGAGGGAGAAGGTTAAGAATATTTTTATTACCCCGGGGGTTTATATTTTGTTGTGAGACACCCTTCAGTAGACTATTACCCCCTATTATTTCATAAAATAATCTTTTTGATCCAAAAATAAAGAGGGATCCATGTGTGGAGGTCGTGACATGATCTTCTGATCGTACCCCATAATGTCATAAAAAGTACCCAACACACTATAAAAATATTATTTCTAGTTTTGTCTATAAATTCATAGGGTCTCTCAAATTAATTACATTTCACCATTTTACCTTAAATCCTAGGTAGTTGTGGGAGAAATTATGATGACCCTTGTTTTAGTGAATTGATACATAGGCTTTTACTTTCGACAATGACTCCCTTTGATTGAAGATATCCGTTTTTACATCTCTCTTCTCTTTAAAATTATCTTATTAATTATTTTTGAGATATGGTAGTTCTTTCCTCCAGATTTTATATTTTACAAATCAATCATTTATGGAGGATTCTTATTTGGAAGACTTATTTGGGGTTTATTGGTTCTCTTTCAGGATCTGAGTTGGTGTTCCCTATTTGTTAGCCCATTCATGTTCAATGATCAATAAATATTCGTATTCGGTTAGTGGATTCAATAATTTTCATTTTATTTTGTTTAAATGTGGAATTACTTTTATTTGTTTTCTAATTTGTAAATAGATGAGATTTACCATAATAATATAAGAATATATATTTATAGAATTCAATGAGATGAAACATCTTCCCATGCAGTTATGATATTGATCATATTGATTTCCACATGATATTATTTTATGTTGTGTTATATTTTTTTTTATTTTGAATATCAATTCATTACATTTAATATTTTACTTTAAGAAATCTGATTAAATAACATATATAGGCTTCCATTCATCCCAATAATTTATTAATATTATAAATAATAACATAGATTATATTATTTGAAATAAAATTGTCTCTATAAGTTTTTATTATATTATGTTTTATTTCACTGTAAATTTTTCATTGGGAATTAATATAATAATGATGATAATGGAAAAAAATAATGGTGGAATTAATGTTTGGGGTGGTATAAGTCTGATCCACGTTTTTTAAGGATTTCATAGTATTGTTAAATCCAGAAGTGTTATTTGTTAATTTTTATTATCACTTGAATTATTATATTCTACCATAAAAACTATTATCTTATCACCCTTGTTATGATTTTGGTTAGGAACAAAAATAGTTAGTTGAAATACATAGGTTGGTAATAATTTGATATTTTTTTAATGGAAATATGATGTGGTTTGTTGTGGGATGGTATGGATGCTTTGGAAAACTATTAGAATTAATGTTGGGATAGCTGGATAATATTTTGAGTATAATTTATTTGTTGTTATTATTTATTTGTATAATTTTCTTATTTATTACTTCTAATTTATTATTTCATTTTGGGTATATCAATTTTTGATGTGGGTCTAGTTATTTCTTAGTACATGAAATCATGGATTGTAGTAATTTATGAATTTAATAAAGAGGTATTTCTTAAGAAAACTGTTGACTTATGGTAAATGAAACTTATATAGACATTGATTGTTTATTTATTGATTAATATAGAGTAATATTGATATAATAACAAGTTCAACATATGAATGGGGTAAATGATTAAAATATAATGGTTATGAAAGTTTGAATTATAGATTTTTAATTTTAAGAGTGCATCAAATTTAACTGATTAATATCGATATCTAAAAAGAATTTTTTATGGGGTATTACAAATAATTAGTAAATAATTATTGATATATTCTCAGTGATAATATTAAATATTTTATGATCATATTCATTTTAATTTTTTAGCTACCAAGTCCTATGTATTGGTAACTAGGATCACATGTGGGAAATTAGCTAACATTCATGTCTTATGATATTATCCATTAGGTTGGTTATATATTAATATATATATATATATAATATTTCCTATTATTTAATACAATCTACAAACCATTCCGGATGGGGTGACCAACACCCATACAAGGCCATGAGTTCTGGGTGTTCTCGCAACATATTGTGTGTTGAGTATATAAACTACTAAATAATCATTTATTAATCTCTATCCTCACGATATAGTGTGTGTATAAGAATTTATGGGATATTGTGGATTGTGATGATAAGATATTCCTTCATATAGAAAGAAGTGGTTCACTGATATGAAATAAATGTATATATGTGTTTTGGGGGATTAAGGATATATAAAATACATTAATACTAAATATAATGATTACAATTATAATATGTACATTTATTCATGATCAATAGTGGCTCATGGTGTAGTATATACATACATGAGTTATAATGACTATCAATCCTAATGTATGAAAATGGATAGGTGATGGAGATGTTGTTGTGATTTTGTGGAAATTCTTGGGATGTGTTAGAATGAATGTAAATTCTGAATTATAGAGTATATGGCGGAACTAGGATGAAAAAATTCAGGGTTTATAGAGTGTGACATCCAAACCTAAATTCCACTATACCGGTGCTCCAATCCGGTAGGTAACATGACCTCAAACATGCATCCCCATATGCCAGTGGCTGCCAACTAACAGTGAGGGACTAGTGTGTGATAGTGGGGAGAATATTACATCATATTAAAAAAGAAAACAATGAAAATATTTATGTATCATACACAGTAAAAAAGAAACATAGTGGGAAAGTAGTAATAAATTGAAATAGAACAAGCTAAAATAATAAAGGAATTTCTATAAAAGCCTGAATAGCTATGTCATACAAAACAACACCAATCACCAACTGGGATGACGATACAAATAGAACCCAAATGAAATTAAATGTAAAATTACAGGTCTCTACTATTAACTTTGATATAAACCACGTACCAGATATCTAGACACTATCGAACATCACCAACATGATGAATAGAACTACTAGAGAAACTCTGCTCGATCAGGAAACACTGAGCCTCTGCCCTATCCACCATGCAAATCACGCTATACCTAAAATGAAGAGACAAGGTCTACACGTACCCTGATGTGAATGTGTAGGGTTGAAAAATAATCTCAATAGGCCACCCCAAACAAGAACCCAGAAACTATTCTACTAAAATTCTATGAAATATGAGAGTGCTTAGCCACACTAAGACACTACAAAAGTAATTAAACCAAATGTACAACCATAGTTGAACCCAGGGTCCGTAATCCCTATCAACTGGGAAAGAGGAAACATTGATGTACAAAACTATACACATAAACATTTATAGTTACATACCTATACATACATACACTGATATGAATATGCATTGGTATGTGAATCAACAACATGAAACCACAATTGTAGTCAAACCACAGGTCAAATATCCCTATCAAATGGACATTCTGTACAAGGTAATTGAGTTGGACATCATTAAAATCAATTTGTGTACCATTAAGTTGGTCTCTAGATGCGTAATTCCAATTGACATATACCTACTTCTGTAACCCCAAAAACGTCTCTGAGCAAGGTACTTAACTATAGGAGGAAACACGTACTTCCCTAGGTTCTCACGTACATTCCTCCAGCCACCAAAATAAGGATATCGTAAAAATATTATCAATAATATAAACTATGAATTATAGAAAAAACCTTCTGGACATCCAAGGATATTCTATGATACCCTTCAAGTATTGTAACTGATATAAAAGATTAACCATACTCCGATCATAGAACATCCAACCTATGAGCCTGTCTAAGGCATTCTTACTCCAGGAATCCAAGTTTAAGACAAGATATAGAAGTCATCATCCCCCTGAGTCGATCGTAGGTATCCATCAACTGGATCCAAATGTCACAAAATATATGACAATAATCATCTCGTGAGCCTATCTAATTCATCCCTAAATTATATCCACGTATCACCCATGGATTAAGAAGAAACCACTATTGAGTCCATCCTTGGCATCCCTCAACTAGATCCATGTGTCAATAAAGGTATTTAAGTAATAAATCAATGGATCCCATCATGGAATCCCTTAACAAAATCCAAGAGTCACTCAAGGATTAATTAAACATCAACTAAGTCCATCCAAGACATTTATCAACTAGATCCGAGTATCATTCAGGGTGGAAACACCAACCCACATAGCCCGTTCAAGGAATTTGTAAACTAGATTTCATGTGTCACTCGAGGTAACATATCCAACCATTGATTCCATCTGTGTGATCCCTCAAAAATATCAATGTTTAACTCAATGTTTAATTATCATCCCTATCAAGGATATAAATCAATATCTTACAGAGTCCTCCAAGGCATTCATACAGTGGGAATCTGAGTATTCCTCAGGGAGAAACAATATGTATGTCCCAATAGCCAGATTCTAGGAATGAACATTGGACATCCAAAAAAATCACAACATATATATAGTCTGGAACAACGTGAAACTCTATGGTAATACATATGGGTATACAAAAAATTTCAGAAATTACATGGATGAAAAGCCAGATCCCAGGAATTCACATTTGAGTATCCCAGTAAAAAATACGGATCCAAAGGAGATCATTGGGTATCCCAAATGAAAGAAATACCCCTTGTGTTAGGATCAATTTACACTAACCCAGAAGCACCTCTGATAACCATTGATGAATCAGGAATAACCGTGTAAACATATAATCAAATGTACGAGGGTGGTCTGAACACCCAACGCAATACTCCAGCCACAACCCCATGACTTAAATGTTTGGAAGGGGTTGTAGGGGACACCAAGACACCATATCCACTGAAACCCAATATAACAACTCAATATTGATCAAACAATGGGCACCTTCTAGGACTTCATGTCAATCACTAATGATTCCTCCTACTCGTTATCCTCTAATTGAACAGGAGAAAAGGAATCATATACCGGATCGTTATCTAAAAAGGCCAGGGAGGAATCTTACAAGGGATCCTTGAATGATAACAATAGAAACATCTTAATAGGGATCCTAAAAACAATAAAAATGTACCAGGAACATACAAGGGACTCTCTAGATCATTATATAAGAAAAGGATTCTCTCATGGGATCCTTAGAAGTAACAGGTCTCATGGCCTCATAGGCAAAAAGGGCATGTCTCACAAGGGGAATGTCCCCATGTTATAGATCATGATAGATATCACAAAGCCCACCTCAGATCATGATATTACCTAGGATTCATGTGAACAACCAACTGATCACTCACATTCATGTGTCTCCCTCATGAGATGACTATGTTCAATAACTAGAGTAATAACATCCCCATTTAGATAGAAGCCCTCGAACACTTATTAGGAGTCATCCAAACAATCCCAGGTTTTCACCAACCTGATAATCGTGGAAAAATACTCATAATGGACATAAATCAGGTCTAATTCAAACATCAGGGAAACAAAGCACACAAAAACCTCAAAGGGCCACAAGGGATCCGTACAAGACATGTGACCATGGGTACACAGTGAGTACTCCTGTAGCCCCACACCTGCGTGCATACCTCTGTTGTCTTAGGTGTGTAATGGACCTAGGTACACGATGTGTTTAATGGGTTAAAGGTATGTAACTAACATAGGGTACATGCTCGTGTCTCTGAACTATCTTATCCATTTACCTGGACAGACCGTTTATGTCTACACGATGTGTCACCCACACGGGGTCTGGTCGTGTACTCCACATAGCCCTATACCCCAACACAGGTAGACATGTTATGGTACTCGGTGTGTACACACCAATGAAAATTTATACACCCCTATTACCTAATATTTCCTGAATATAAAGAACACAACGCATGTATCACTAGACCACACAATGTGTACCCTAGATTTTTTGATGGGAAAACCCTCAGATCGCCTAAAACACCCATTTTACCCCAAAAACAATAAATCAGACCTCAAGAGGCTACAAAAAAAAACATATGGATATAAAAACATGAAATAATCTATTTAATGGGGATATATAGAGAAAACACAAACGGGCCTAGCTTCTGGTAGAAAATGTCAATGTTTCGAATGATTTCACCGTCAACGGTCACCATATGCCGACTCAGCTCATTGAGGGCTACAAGATGGTACCTATCTTCACTTCCATAAATATATATTTCTCCATTCCCATTTTATCTCTTAGGTACTGATGATGTGGGAGCATCAGATTAGGTGTGCATGTGAAGGATGAGGAACGAAGAAAAAAAGAATGAAAACAGAACGAAAAAAGAAGAAAAAGAGGGTTGACCCGACCTTGATGCCTGATTCGAGTTTATTTCTTACCTAAGCTAAAATCCCTATTCCGGACTCAATGGATGAGACCGAATCTCAATATTATGATCCATTTAAAATATAATTCCAAATTAACCTACATGAAATAATTAATATTTAATTTAATAATATTAAATATTAATTACTCTATTAAAATTTGAACATATCATATTTCCACCAAACTCCAGTCCTAGGGTAGAAACCCCATTCCAGAACCCCATAAGGATCTGAAAAATTATCTAAGATCATATTCAGAGTAAAAGAACATTTCTTCCATTTGAAAGCATCTGGAAATAGAAATTTAAAATTATTATCAAAACTGTAGTCCGAAAAGCATGAGTTCTTACAAACTCCCCACCGTAAATCTTCACTTCACCAAGAATCAAAGTGATAGGACATGCAGCTATGCACCCAACCTGAGAACGCGAACAAACATGCTATCTAGATTGTTTAATGACTAGAAACATAGCAATAACAATCTTCTCTTACATGGAATACCTTCATCACTGACTGATATAGTACTCCCCACCAAAAAATACCCTTATCCTCATATCAAAAAAACATCGAACCAAACAACACATGGTAAAAAAACTAACTCCACTATGGAGTTCAACTAAAAATGAGGGTAACATCCCTCAAATGACCTATGGTTCACTCCCCACCTTATGGATTACCTTACCCTATTCTTCAAGGTAAACATCAATTGGTTACCGTTCTCAACATGTAAGAACATTTAGAAATAAAAACGAGCCTGTTCTTGGGAGGGCACTCACTCAACACAGTCAAGATGAGTCAAGATAGTGCATGATCATCTCTACTAGGAGTAAACTATGATTCAACCAAGGAATATACAACTCTCTTTGAGCCACAATCACCTCCTGTCAAAGCATGACCAAGATTCATCCATGGGTAAATTGTCTCATGGTACCTCAACATTTTAAGTTTTCACCCCTACCACGCAGGGACATTCCAAAAAAACATTTTCAGTCCAAGGACATGACATGTCTTGAAACATTGGTCCTCAGATCAAACCCAACCACTCACAAATTTAGATTCAAATGATACCACACATTACAAATGTTTATCTTCATCTCTTAACTTGTAGACACAATTTCATTCTAGTAGTGAGCATCTACCCACACTCTGACTACATTAGAAACAATGGAAACACATGTTGACACAGAAAGGCACCTGAAAAGTCCTGTAGATCACACTAATATCAAATAACTAGCATGCTGGATTCTTTGTTAAAATTGAAGGCATAAACAGGCCTAATATGCATACTCGATCACCCATTGTGCCTCGATCAAAATATGAGCCTAAAATGAAGATCAATTACAGAAAGGAACAAAAAACTTGTTCAAACCACTCATTTAGGTTTCCATCAAACATAATAGATTTCTAACTACAACGCTTCAAGTCATACAATGGTCACATGGTCTCCCACCCAACCCTACAAAAAAATCCTCACAAATGGGTCACATGGTACAACCACCTACCCCAAAATTTAAAATCCTCCCAAAAAATAGGTTAATATCACAATATGAAAGAAGGGTTGAAGTTGGAAACATGAACTACAAAGTCCATGATCCTATTTGAGCATCCTCTGAAAGAACTTATGCCAGTAGGTCACAAAAACAACATAGAAGATAAACTGAATGGACACTCACCGAACATCTGTATAAAGAAATTCCCACTAGAGGTTGTGTTTTCATGAAATCTCTTGGTATCTATCAACATCATAATCAGAGATTTGAATAGATAACAAAATACATAAGAAAAAACTCCCAAAAAGGGTTACATTAAAAGGGAAAGAAATGCCATATCGACTATCTAGGGTTACTAAACCACTTCTTCATGAGGAACGAGTCATCTCCCTCACAATAAAATGCCTTGATGTAGATTGTTATATCCTATAATCAGATTGAATATATGTGTATGAAGGGCCAAATGCCTCAGTAGTCAGTAAAATCACACACTAGCATCCAATATGTTGTGAACCATATGTTCAAAATATGTTGCAAGTGACACCTTTTTCCATTGCTGAACAAGAGTCAAAATCGGTCCCTGGTCTCGTGCTAATGGCCAATATCCATAGATCCATAATGAATCTTGAAATCCACACACACGTTCACTGATCAAGGTGAAAATCATATAAACTGCAACATCACAAAACATAACAACAATCCCATACCCAGGAAATCAAGACATTCGACCAGAATAAGTTTCTCAATGCACCAGTTTGATATCGATAATAAGATCAAATTCATTGCTAATAATCTTATCTACCATATCCCAAATATTATAGAACAGGGAAAGAAAACACCTCTGATATCACTTTGTAAAGTCTTAACCCGGATTCCACTAAATAGGTGCTCTAGGCTAGTGGGTAACATGAACTCAAGCGCACCTCCCCATAAACCAAAGGATATTGACTAGTAGTGATGTCCTAGGGTGTAATATTGGTGAGACTGTGACCTCATATTATAGTTTCAAATAGATGAAATATCTAAGTATCATACACATCTAAAAGTTTATAGTTTTTGGATGTAGTAAAAACATAAAATAGAACATTCCATAATAATAAGTCAATTCATATAAAATACCGAACAACTATGTAAAAAAAGTAGTCAACCACATGGCCAAAAATATAGATGTAATAAAAAAAAATTAAAAGTAAAATTAAATTCCTCAAATACTATGTCCGAACCAATCCACGAACACAATCTCTATACATTTTCAAACTACACCATCCCAATCAGTAGAACCACTAGAGAAGCTCTGCTCGATCATCAAACATTGTGTCGTAGCACTATCCACCATGAAAAATGTGATCATAATGAATAGAAAACATATTTTTTATACATAAACCTAGGTGCACATGTATGGGAGAGAAAGAGTCTCAGTAGGCCACACCGAGAATCTACTAGAAACTATGATGCTAAATGTGTATGAAAAATTAGAGTGATTAGCTTCGCCAAGTTATTCCAAAAGAATGTAATCAAAATGTTCAACCACAGTTGTACCCAATTTCAGTAATCCCTATAAACTAGGAATGTTCCACCATGGATATCCATAACTATATATGTATACCTGTATATTCCATACCTATACTTATATACATTGATGTGAATATTAATTGGTATGTGAATCAATAATATTAAACCACAACAGCAGTCGAACCGTGGGCCCAAAATCCCAATAAACTAGACTTCCTTTGAAAGGGAATTGAGTTAGATGTTGTGCCACTAAATCCATGTACAATTTTTTCGATCTATGGGTTCGTAATCCCAATCTATATACACCTTCTTTGCCCAGTGACAAGGATTTTTCTGAGAAAGGTATGTTTCCAAAAGAGGATACACGTCCTACATTTGGGTCTCACATACATTCCTTCAATCACCAAAACATGGATACCATACACTGAGTGTCAATAATGTAAATAAATATTTCCAAAAAAAACCATCCGAAAATCCGGGGAGATTCTATGAAACCCCTCAAGTAATGTAACTAATATGAAAGAGCGTCATCATTATGGTCATTGCACATCCCGTCAAAAGAATTCCAATAGAAGGAATCTGCGTATCACTCCAGGCGAAGAATTCATTATCCATCTATGTCCATCCAAGTAATTCCTCAACTGGGTCCAACTATCCCTCATGCTATAACTCTAATCAGCCAGTGATCCCATCCAAGGCATCCCTCAATTGGATCAATGTATATCTCAAGGCTTAAGAAAAAAGCACCATTTATTCCATCCCTATCATCCCTCAAACAGATCCTATTTTCACTCAATTTATACAATTCATCAATCCACTAATCCTATCATAGACTCCTTCAAAAAAAATCCACGAGTCACTCAACGATGAATGAAACATCCATTGAGTCCATCCAAGACATCCATAAACCACTTCCAAGTATCACTCAGGGTGGAAGCACCAACCCAGAAAGATCGTTCAAGGAATCTATCAACTATATTTCATGGGTCACTCAAGGTAATGTATCTAACCATTGATTCCATCCCTGGAATCCCTCAACTGGATATATACCTCACCCATGTTTTAATTTTCATAACACTTAGGGATACAACAAACATCCTACTGAGTCCGTCCAAGGAATTCCTACAGTGCGAATCCAAGAATCAATTAGGGTTAAACAACGCATAAGGCTCAATAGAATGTTTTCAGGAATCACCTATGGAAATCCCAAAAAAATATATATCACAGTTTATATATAATCACACTCAACATAAACCTCCATGGTAATACCTTTGGGTATTAAAACAATATCATAAATACCATGACATAGAATATGGATCTGAGGAAAGCATGTCTGAGTATCCCATTAATAAATACAAAAACCATGGAGATCATCTAGGAAACCCAAATTAAATAAAGGCTCCTTGCATCAGGGTCAAAAAACGGAAACACCTATGCAAAACATCTTAACATCAGCAATAACGATTTCATGATATACAAAAAGATCAAGGGTGGCTCGAACACCTAACCCTGCACTTCTGCCACAACCCCTCGGATTACAAGTTTGGCATATGTTCTAAGTGATACCCAAACACCATCTCTACCCAAACACAAAGTAACAACTCAGTTTCATTCAAAAAAGAGGCACCTGCTAGGTCCCTCAAGTTATTCACTCAAGATGCATTCTACGTGGGATCCTCGAGGTAAAAAAGAGAGGATGCATATTACATGGGATCATTATCTAAAAATGTATGGGATGATTCCTATATGAGATCCTAGAATGATAATAATGATGTAATCCTACAAGGTATCCTATGAATGACACATGGGTACATAGATCCTCCAAGGGACTCCCTATATCAGCATATATGTAAAGTAATTGCTTAAGAGCTCATTAAAAGAAATAGGTCTCACAGCCTCATAGGCCAGAAGAGCACATCTCACAAGGGAAAAAACCTAATGGAATAGGTCATTGGGAATAGGTTACAACTCATCTCAGATCAATATATTAACTAGGTTGGTTCAAACACCTAACCAATCAGACAATTTCAAGTCTCTCCCTCATGAGACAACTGAGTTTGAAAACTAGAGGAAGAACCTCTCAATTTATATAAAATCCACCAAACACATATTGTGAGTCATCAAAATGATCCAAGAGTTTCACTGTCATGATCAACATGAGAAACGCCTCACAATGGACTAATCTTGGGTCCAATTTTGACATTGGGGAATAAAAACACGAAAACCCCTCAAAGGGTCACAATAGATCAGTACCTGGTGTGTCCCCATGGGTACACGACATGTACTCCTGCTACCCCATCTGGCCGTGTACCTATGACAGCCTAGGCGTTTAAAGGCCCTAGGTACATAGTGTTTACCCAACATGAGTTACATGGTCATGTCCCTTAACCGGCTTATTAATTTAAATTGCCGAGCCTTGTACGACTACAAAACATTTCACCCACACAGGGTCTGGCTATGTACTCCACACACTCGTGCACCCATACAGGGGTAGACATTCCCAGCTACTCATCTCCATAGACGAGTACAAATAAAATACATTTACCACCCTTTTACCTCATCTTCATTGAACAGAAAGAACACATTTCATGTTCTACTAGGCCACACTCCGTGTATCCAGAGTTTTCCGACTGGAAAACACTTATATAACCAAAAAATCTATTCTTTCCCACAAAACAATAGATCATGACACAAGAGTCCTTGAATAAGAAATATATGGATATAAAAACATTAAATAACCAATTTAAATGGTATATATTGTAAAAATGTAAATGGTCCTATTTTTAGGCAGAAGCCACCAAAGCTTCGCTTGAATTCACCATCCACAATTTCCATATGCTGGCTCAACGTGTTGAGGGCTTAACAACAGTACTTATCATTCATTTACATTATCTATCATCTTAACTTCCAATTTTATCACTTAATTTGTGATGAAGGATGAGCGTTAATGGAATAATTCACAAGAAAGAGGAAGAAAGAAGAGAAAATAAAGAAATGATAAAGAAAAGGAAAAGAAGAAATAGGGGCATGGGACGGTCCTGACCCCTGACATGAGTTTATGAATTTCATAGGTTAAAATTTTATTTTGGACTCAATAAAATACAAAAAACCACAATAAAATGGTCCATTAATAATATAAATCCAAACAAACCTCCCTGATTAAGTTAATATTTAATTTAATAATATTAAATGTTTATTATTCTAATAAAATTTAACTGACTTAGATTTCCACCAAACAGTTGCCCTACTATAACCACCCCATTCCGGGACCAAAAATTATTCGAGGCCATTTACTATAGTAAAAGTATATTATACCAATTTATATGCATCTGATGGAGAAAATATAAATTTTATACTCAAAACTAATGTCCGAAAAACATAGGTCCTTTCATGGAGATTGGTTAATCCGGAAAGTGTAAAAAAGATAATTTATTATATATATATTCATATGATATTATGTTCTCTACCAATGTGTGTTACTAGTTGAGAAATCCTTTATGAGGATGGGAATATTGTTGGTCTTATTTTTGTAATAATTTTATTTTCTATATTTATCCAATGGGGATTTAATATGAATATTTCAAATTTACATGAGAGGTTTTTGGGTAGATCACACTGAGTATACTTTTACACTCACCAATATATATATATATATATATATATCATGTTTTTAGGTTTGAGTTTTTGAACGAGCCAGACCGTAGTAGATTACAGAGGTTCTTCATAAGTTGTTATTTTCTATGGCTGATGTCATAGGTGGTGTTGAGGTATATTTATATTTTGTTTTATCATTTTATAACATGACATATAGTAGGATTTTTACATTTATTTTTATATTTAACACCATATGTGCATGTTTTATACCCTTGATGTTACTTTCCAACTAACACGCTATTAGAGGAAGGCTTCATGGGTCACTATTATATCATTTATTAACCTAAGAGGGGTTACAATTTTGTGGGGTCATGAAAATTTCATATTAGCGATTTTGGTTGAACAATATGATAGATATTTTTTATTGAAACTAGAATATATTTTAGGGGTTGGTAGAGAAATGTCATTAGATAAACCTAGTAAGGGTTGTATTCCATGGAGAAAGTCTATGTATTTGGCTATTGGGTCCCCATGTGATCTGATGCAAGGACCATAAGTTTATTGAATGTATGAAGAAAATTGATTTTCCTTGAAGTGTATAAATTTATTTAAGGATCACCCATCATCATTTATGAAACATTTAACTGAATTGTATAGGTTAAGGGATGTTTGATGAATCATAATAAATTTTTCTTAAATATTATATATTAAGAGTTTAAGAAGACGTCTTCCTTTGAATTTGCATGTTATGGATCTTGGTAAAAGTTACTATCTACCCGTACTATGGAAGATATATAAGAAATTCCAGTATATCATTATAGAATTTTTGTTGATAATTATGTTTCTTGGACGAATAAACATTATGAATTCCATTATCTTGGATTATGGAATTATTATAAATTTATTTCTAATTATGACACCAGTGATTGGTTGCAGGAGTTATAGATTTATTTCTGGTTGATCCATTCTAGTAGGTGGTATATGATTAAATTTTCCATCATTATCTTGTATAGAGAAACTCTTTAGTGGTGGGGTGTAATCATTGGAAATCATGATGCATAAAATGATTCTTTAGATGTGTACTCAATTTGGTTATAGGTAGAGTTATTTTCATTGACTATGATGGTATCTCATTGATTGGACATTATATATATCATACATGTGTGTTCATATGTAATAGATTTTTACTTTTAGTTAAAGAATCTATTGGGTGTTTCTTTGAATCCACTTTCAATTGAAGAGGATAGAGAGGGGAATTTGGAGGAGTTTTTTTGTTAAAAAATCCAACATTGGGTCACCCAATTTAAATTGATGATGTTCCTTATCGTGTAATTGAATGGAGTGGGTATTTATAAGATGATATAATAGAATACATAGTAATGGGAAGGAATTCATCAAAATTTTATGTAGAGTAGATTTGTGTTTATATATTATTAGTTTCATGGTCAGCCAAATGTTTAGACATGGGAAGTCATATTTTTCTTCATTCATCTCTTTCTTGATCCCCTATTAGGATATTAGATATAATTTTATTTTTTATATGGAGTTCATGTATATTAAAAGCCTTTGTGTCCGGACTTTTTTGGTAGAAAACATGGATTTGGAGAATAACATTAGGAAAAATAATTATAAAAGGATCTTATGAGGCAACAATATAATTAGAATTGTGCTTTAGTCATTAAATGAAAGAGTTGAAACATATTGGTAAATGGATAACCCATTATTTACCTCATCATAAAGGATATAGAGAAATCAATATCTAAAATGATGATGAGAATAGTTCTAAACTATTATCAGTGTCATAAATTGTTAGATAGCCACACTAGTGTTTCAAGTTATATGGGATCCATACATTGTATATGGTATAATCTATCTATTTTATACCAATGGGTATATTTTGTTTTTTAAGGAGATATGAAGTCCTTTATTAAACCCCCTCTAATTCATGGTTTAAGAAAGATTGTGGAGAACTTCCAATTCTCTTGGAGTTTACTTTTATATTTATAGAACAAGCCAGACTGTATAATGTATGTAGATATTGTGAGCCAATGTTTGGGAAGCATCTATATATGGAATATTTACTAGGTTTTATGATAAAACCATAATATTTAATTGTTACCATGGAATGGATTTATTTAATGAAATCAATTATTAATTTATTTAACAGGAAGGTTATTTCATTTTTGATAGAGGTGATCTTACCATGTTCATTTTTGATTAAGACCATTGGTTGGGTTAGAGATGATTTATGACATTATTTCATAAAATGATAGAGGTGATGTGGAGTTTAGTAAGGGTTTAACCAAAGGCCTTTTGAGGGGTTTGTGGTGAATAATTTTTTCTCTAAATGTGTTATGATGATAACCCTTTGATGTGAAATCAATCCAAGGATAAATCTAAAACTAGGTTTCATTTTTTTATCAATGTATCTATATAGGATAATAACACCCTGATATTTTTTTAAATATTTTTTTTCAAATAAATTAATTTTTTTAATATTTTTATTTATAACCAACACCTACATTATATTTCATTACATTATACACTATGTTTAGATTATGTTACACACAACTCCAGTTTAAAATGAAATTTAACATACTATTAAAATATTATTATTTAATATGATATTTATCGACTGGATGTTAGAATTTCGGGTAGGAATATAATTAAAACAATTATGAAGATTTATGGTTTAAAATTTTATATAAAATGAATTCCTTGGTAACCAATTAATTAACATGAAATTAAATTCTATTCAGAAGGAAAGAAAATCTTATTCCAAAAAATAATTTTTAGGCACCCAAACATGTTTTTACCTATATAAATTTAATATATCACATTTACATAATTATTGTAATGAATTATATATATAATATAATCAATAAAATTTTTAACATTAATCCTATATATTTTCAAGGAAATTGATAAGAATAAAACTAATTTTATGCTCAAAAGCTATATTCTTCAATAAGATTTTTTTCATATATTGGACACTTATTTTAAAATTATTTTTTTTGTAATTTAAAAAAAATATTTGAAAAAAATATATTAATTTTTGAAATCATCTTGAAAAAATTATCTTAGGATGATTTTATTAGAGTTTTCTAAGAAGTTAAATTTTTGATGAATAGTGAAAATACTATATTTTATTGAGAATTGTTATTTATTTTTATGAATTTAAAAACGTCCAAATTAATGTAATATTATTTTAAATGAAATATTAGTTATATTATATTTATATTAGTAAAATTTAGGTCATTATAATCACATTTAGATTTAGTTTTTTTTTTAAAAAAACCTTTTAATCTTTTGTCCATTTTCTATTTGGAAACATGATTTCTCGTCGTGACTCGTAATAATTTCAAATTAAAAATTTCCAATTAATATAATGGAATTTTGAAAAAATGGATTCCTTATTTTTAATCTGAATAATTTATATTATCTTATAAAGATATCTAAATTTTAACCTTAATTAATTCTTAAAAAGGTAATTATTTACGATAATTAAGGGAAAATGGGTTTATTGGGGGGGGGGTTAAATTTAAATGATAAGGGATAAAATTGAAAAATAAAATGTAAAAATAAATTTATGGTAATATTAATAAATTATATCTTATAGTTCGTATAATTTTACACATCTGATCCTTATTTCATATGGAAAACATGGGTACACGTTTTTCATTGAAAAAATAACAAGTTTGTCACTCACATAATTTATAAAATGAGATCCATTATTCGTTAAAATCAACTCTTATAAAACAATTTGAATCAGAGAATAACATTCTAAATAACATATTTACTTCCCCCATAACATCCTTGAAGCCTTATTTTGGTCATAAATCCAACCAATGAATCCTTTGTGTGCATATTAAAAGAAGTTGTCTTAAAAAGTGGTAACACCCTAACCAATCATTTCATTTCATTTATATTCCATCCTACTCCAATTGGTATTAATCCATTTTGATATAATAACCTATTTATATTCTGTATAATTAGATTTTTTATTTTAAAAGATTTACCTAGAACCATATCCACTTCCATCAAATGATATATGACATCATTATTTTAGTGTATGGTGACCTACCACCTTGCGAACCGATGTTATTCGTTTTCATCGCCACCTATCATAGATTGATATAATGATGTATTAAATGTTTATATAATATATTTATGATATTATCATACTTCATGATTAATTATAAAACATATACCACCATACTATCCATTATGTTTGAATATTATAGTGTCACTCGTCAGTGTGGAGGACCACCACATTATAAAGAAATGTGATTCGTTCACAATTCACACAGAAGTTAATAAAAATAGATTTATTGAAAATATGTGACATATATGACATAAAAATGATTCTATAATTTCATATTTTTTATTTACCTTTATTTATTTCAATCCATTAAAAAAATGGAAACATCATTCGCGTGTAGGTACAACCTACCGTCTCCACGAACGATGCATTCAATTTTCAATCTCTAAATATTAAGGAATACTCTGAAAAAATATATTATTAATATTTATTATATGTTTTTTAGGATAAAAATTATTTTTATCATGGAATAATTATAAAATTAATAAGGACCAAAATTAACAATCAAAACACACATGAAAAATAAATTATTTTGCCGAAAATTGATATTAACATGGAATTGTTGATAAATGTATATTAAAGGGTCATAATAAAATCATATATTTTAGGATATTTATAACTAAGGTTCAATAATTTATTTATAATAAATTTATATTTGTTATAAAAGAGGTTTTAATGTGTATGAAGGATTTTGAGACTTACTGTATGAGATTTATATCTCACTTTTATTTTACTATGTGACCGATCCTATTTTACCCATATATTTCATTTATATAGTGTATATACATCTGATAAATTTATTTTATGATTATTATAATTAATTTTTTTATATTTACATATCCATTTGAGGATATCACTTTAATGGGGTTTATGGTTCAATAGTTACCAATGTAGTAAGGTTTTTTCTGTGAATGTTTCTTTAATGAGATGTATATTATGTTTTACCCCTATATTTTTTATGATGTGTATATACATCCCATTTTTAAATTAATATAGTTAATTTATTTTTCATAATGATATTATAAGTTTCATTTTCTGTTTTTCTCTCATGGTGTTGATGATTCAAAGTTAACAATGTAGTGACATTTTTCTATTATAATCTAATTGTTTATTGGCATTGCTAATGTTAATGCTCACAATGATGAAATAATATGATCCATCACCCAAGAAGCTAATTAATTATATTATACTATTTTTATGTAATTGTAATAATTTTTTAACCTTATTTTATTCCCTTCAATAACTATAGAGACCAAAATACATTTTTATAAAAAATCATCTTTATTTCATTCTTTAGTCAAAAGTCGATTTTCTTACTAAATAATTTTAACAAGAAAATTTGAAAAATATTTTTCAAATTATTCCAATGATTTATTATATTAATTTTCACCCATCTTCTAATATTATAATTATTTTTTATATTATTCTACATTTAATTTTACTAAATAATATTAATTTGGATTTTATGGAAAATGTGAAAGGAATTTTGATTTTTATATGCAATATATGAACCAAATTCTCTACCATAATGACTAGTCATTACTATGAAAATTCCAATATAATCATACAATGTAATTTTAAAATAAAATTATTTTGAATTTGTTTTATGTTTTTTAATTTTTTTTCCAAAGTGGAAAGGTTATTTTACTCAATAAATGTTTTAAGTGATTGGTAAAAATAATTTTCTATGAATGATGACATATGTTGATGGTACCTCCGCCATACTAGGGATATTATTCAAGGATAAAATTATTATTATGTATCGGAATTGTTTATTTTTATGATGACATTATTTTTATGAATCCTATTTCTATGCCACTGGTTATACCATGAAGAAATGATAATTTGAATCTTTTTTATGCAGGGGTTATACTATCATGAAATGATGAAATGATTATGAAATCTGTTTTCCTTCCATATGTTATGGCACAATCAAATTATTATGAAACCCATTTCATTTCATGGGTCATGATATAATGTATTTTTCATTTTAATATGGAATACTTACAAATGATTTTTATTATTTGACTGGTGGGACCTATATTCCCCTCAAATGGATTAGGTAAAAATTTATATTTCATGATATATATATGATTGGAATCTGGAGTGAACCTGATTCTATAAGGGAATTTTTTTTATTGTGATGGTCTTGAGAGAGATCCTTGACTACTATGATGGGTTGAGGAGTAAACCCATTCCACTAAGAAATCCTTGGAAGTTAGAAATGAATATTTTGTAAATTACTTTCTAAGATTATGTGTTTTCCATAATTATATGTCTTATTACGATGTCATTCTACCATGGATCGTGTTTTTTTACCTATTTAGGATTTATATCTTATGAAACTCTATTATTTATTAAATAAATCAAGATTTCGATCTTTGATACATTGGTTGTGGTATTAAAATATTATGATCATGTTCTCATACCCTTATGTTCGTGTTAGGCTTAAATATATTCCTTGTTTACCCTTATTAAGCATATGAGGCCACCCTTTATTATTTTTCATTCTCCCATGATATGAATAATTGTATTATTATGACATTTCTAAGAAGTGTGATGTTATAATGAACACAATGGGAGGTGATTTATTTCACAGTGGAACTAGTTTTTTCTGTTTCCATTATTCCAAATCCACTATACCTTTTCAATTCCATAGCTTGTTCTTGTATAATGTAATTAATGTTCATTAATAATATGTAACATCTACGTTTGAAAGGAATGGGTCCCTATATTGTTCTCATAATAGGATAGGTTTAATTATCCTTTTGAAACTAGGATGACATATGATTAGTGAGAGACCTAAGGAAAAATCAATGGATAAGTCTAAGAATAAATCAATATATAAAAAATGGACTAATAATTTTTTTAAAGGAGAGAGTGATTTGTTTTAAAGTAATTACATCTATGTATGGATAATACAAGTGGATGTGGTTCTGGAATAGGGTTTCCTAGGGTAATAACACTAAAAGGGTTGTATTGATATTGAATCAATCCTCACTTTGTGAACAATGATGGGCTATGCGGATCACGTTGTTTAAAACACCTAGGGGGTATGTTTTCATATGATCTCAAACACATTATTAACCATCATGAAATATTTAAATAAATGATTGATATGGGTATCCTAGGATAATACTACAGTGTCATATATAAAAAATAATGTGTCATTTCTTAGACATCCTATAAGTGGATTTTCATGGTTATGTGGTTTCCCATAATAAATAATGTAACTCACACTATGATTTTTAGTTTTAGTGAATAGAGGGAAATAGAATGAACTAGATCAATATTGAACTTGATATATAATTTATTATTGAGAAACCAATTGGTACAATGACTATAGTTAAGGATATGTTGTTTATGGCTAGTCATTTATCAATATATATGATTAAAAACATGAACCTCAACCAACTCTTAGACTCTCCATTAAAGATAAGGATAGAGATTATTGAGAGTTAGAGTGGTTGATTCCATATAATAAATAAGATATATTTTTTGATATGTCAATAATTGGGGAAGAATCACTTCAGGTAATGTCTCAATGGATCGATAAGAAGTTATGAGTGTGAAAAAAGAAAACAAATAAAGTAATTTCAAAGGAAAAATGAAATTTTTTATTAATGAAATAGAAGAATAAATTTGATTTAATGGATAGTTCCATAATAGTTCATAAATATGGAATTTTAAGAATATGTGAAATGGTACTAATAGACTATAAATGTGATTTAATGGAAATGATATATTTTTGTTAAGCGAAATTACACTTAATAGGTTCTTGATGATGAGAAAATGGTCTTTTGTTTACATAATGAGATGATTGACATGGATAAATTAAATTGGACATTATTGATTACCTTTGAACAGAGTAATTATTTGATAATAATGTTTTTTATGTTACCATTGATGGAGTTTACAACAATTTTGGATTGTTGAATATATTAAATAGGCAATTATTTTATTTAATGACTTAGGGAAGAGTAAATATTTGACAGCAGGTAGGTTTTCATTAAGCATTCACGGTAATTAAAGGTGTTATTATGTTTCAAAAAATTTATGATCAATAAATTCACATATTTGTTATATGATATAGGATCCAATTCATATAGTTGGGATATTAATGATATTTTGATTTTAGAAATTTGGTGAACTTATTTATAAATTTTTAGATATTAATTTTGGTCAAACATGAAGGATTGGTGTGATTAAATATTTATGAAATGGATTAAGTTGAACAATGGAAGTTATTGGATAACCTAAGATGACAATTCTGTTATTGATAATTAATTATGATAAAAGGAATGAATTATAATTCTATTACGGATGTGGTTTTGTAATACTAATTAAAACATTGAAAACTAATATTAATTTTATGGATTAAGTGATTAAGTGGAAATTGATAAATGATCAACTTAAGGATTATATTTTAATTATAAAATAGAATGAAATTATTTATGTATATCTTCTCCTGATAATTATTCAACATAAAAAAAATTATTTTGAAATAAAATTATAAAATTTTATCTTTAGTTTCAATGAATAAATTTCATTTGAACCTATCATAGATTTATGTTTTTTGTCTTTAATTTTCCCTTTACCACGTCACTATCACTCTCAATTTGTATTTGGGAGTTAGTTTTCCCTTTTACGTAGATGTTTTGAATCCGAACCTATGATATACAATTTGGAAACATAGTACGTGAATTTCTAGATGACCTTCAGACATCAATTTCTGTCTTTTCAAGATGAATTTGTTTCATCACTTTCTATGACATGGGTTTCACAAAAAGGGATTTTCAAAATGTTAAACCATTGTTTAATTAACATAAATTCAAATTTCAAGGAAGCAGTTTATTTAAGGTAGTAGAGTGTAAAACCCAATGATTATTTTCGATATATTTTTCCAAAATAATTCATTTTGTTCGATATTATAGTGTTACATGTAACACAAATTTTATCATTTGTTACATGCACACTGAGTGTATCCTGTGTTATATACAATGTCGAGTTTAAACAAAACAATACATAATATAATAATACTATTATTTAAAATGATTTATTTCGACTAGATATTTTGATGATAAGTATGTAAAAGATTAATAAAATTATGAATATTTAAGATTTACACGTGAATATGAAATTAATTCCCTAGAAAAAAATTAATTAGGAATGAACATAAATACCATTTGAAAATAAAGGAAATCTTTTTCAGAAAAACTATTTATATGCATAAAAACATGTTTTACAGAAATAAAATAAATAAATAAATTTAATTTAATTATTTTAATGAAATGTATATATATTATATATTAAATACAATATTTATCATTCATATTATGTGTTTTCTATAAAAAATCTACAAAAATATATAATTTTAGGATTAAAAACTATATTCTTCTAAAAATAAAATTTGTCACATTTTGGAAACTTACATTAAAGGTAAAATTTTCACTTTTATAAAATTTATTTTCAAAAATTAAATTCATTTTTGAAATAATAAAGTCAAAATTATCTTAGGGTGAATTTTTGGGAATTTTTTGAGATGCTAAAATTTTCGATTAATAGTAAAAAATAATGTGTATTATTAAAAAATTTTAATTTATTTTAAAGAATTTAAAAACAAAAAAATTGATTTATTATGGTTTTAGTCGTAAAATTGGTTCAATTATATATATATATATATATATATATATTAATCCTAGTATGGTTTTTAATCAATTTTATATTGAATTAATTAATAAAATGTTTTTAAACTGTTGAACATTTTCTCTATGGGAATCCACTTTCTCATCATGATTGCGATATTAATTTTAAATTAATTTTTTTGACATATATAAAATAAATTTGGAATAATTTATTCCATAATTGGAATTATTACAATTTATATTATCTAAAATATTCAACTTAATTTTTGACCATAATTACTAGTAATAGCATTAAATATTTTTTACAGTGGTTAAGGTGAAAAATCCATTTACTAAGGGGTTAAAGTAAACATATAAGGGTTAAAATGGACCAAAATCATGTTGAAAACCAATTTAATTACAATATTTGTACCCTATATCTTATTAGTTCCATAATGGACCATATGAAGTCTTTTTTAATATAGAAAATAAGGGTGTGCCTTTTTCTTTTGAAAAATTACAATTGTTCCATTCATATCCCGTTTAAAGGCCACCCATTGAACTCTCATATATACACTTCAAAAAACCATTTTATTGGAAAAGAAATATAAAAAATAACTTACTTACTTCTTTAATCCCATCATATAATCCTTTTTTTGGTCAGAAATCGAACCTAAGAAGCCTTTTGGTGGAAACCCAAATAGTTGTCTGAAGAAGTGGTAACACCCATAACCGAGAATTTTATTTTATTTATTACTCAAACTACTTAAATTATTTTTAAACCCATATGATTTAATAAAAATGTTATATTTAATATAAATAAAATTTTTATGTTATTTTATTGACCTAAAACCATATCTTCTTTCATAAAGCTGGATACAAAATTATTATTCGTGGGTATGACTGACTACCGCCTCATGAAACAAAGTTATTAAATTTCCATTACCACCTATCATTAATATATATAAATATGGATTCAATATTTATATATGATATTTATGATATTATTATACATATGGAATTATTATATTTCATATTCCTTCATACTTTAAATTCTGCAGAAATATGATAATGTCGATTGTGTGTACAATGAACTACCTCCCAACCTAGAGATTTCATTCATTCACGCATTATATATAAGGTAA
This sequence comes from Viscum album, assembly GCA_963277665.1. Classification (NCBI taxonomy): domain Eukaryota; kingdom Viridiplantae; phylum Streptophyta; class Magnoliopsida; order Santalales; family Viscaceae; genus Viscum; species Viscum album. The sequence goes on along the minus strand of OY728134.1, from coordinate 661,241,063 downwards.
TATAGATGGTTTTAATGAAAAATGTGATATATAAAAAAAATTATTCTTTAATGTTAATATATTTTTTTACCTTTCTTTCATTCAATCCATAATGAAAATGGAAACAACGTTCATGCATATGCACGACCAACCATCTCCATGAACGATGTATTTTATTTTCCATGACCAAATATAATATAATAATATAATAATTAATACAATTAATATTTATTATTTTTATACCATTGTTAAAATTGTTGATATGATTTAATCATGATCAAAGGAGTTGGACCAAAAATAACAACTCAAATTATACATGAAAAATAAAGCAATCATTACCCGAAGCAAGACTTTAACATGAAATTGTTAATTAATGTGTAATAAAAGGACATTAGTAAATTTTATATGGTATGATATATATAATAATAGTTCTATAATTTATTTATAAAAAAATATACATTTATTATACTGGAGGTTTTAATGTGTGTGAAAAAATTCGATACTTAAGGTAAGGGATTCCTATCTCCATATTATATTTTTTTGAGGTACATTCTATAGTCACCACATATCTCATTTATATGGTGTATATACAGAAACAAAATGTATTTTATTATTCTTAACCTAAATTTTTTTCCCTTAGATATCAATCTTAGGATCTTCCTATCACAGGGTATATTTTTCAAAACTTACGAAAGCGATAAGGGATATTTTTTCTCAATTTGTATTCTTTGAGGATTATGATTTGTTATGTATCTATATTCCTTTATGAGTTTCATATACAAAACATATGACATGTAATATCATGAATTTAATCATTCTCATGATATTATATGTTTAATTTAATGTTATTATCACATGGGGTTTATGATGAAAAGTTACCAATGTGGTAATGTTTTAATGATTCAATCTCATTGTTTGTCGGAATTAACCTGTATTTTCTTCTGATGATGTAATATTATGATCCATATCTCAATAAATACATGAATTTTATTATTATAAATTTATTTCATGAGTATAAATATTTTCCATTCATTTCTCTCTATTTATGCATTAAATAACCCATAATAATGTTTTCAAGAAAAATAATCTTTATTTTTCCCTTAAGTCAACAACCTTTTTCTTCCAAACCTTTTATTCTAAAAATGTTTTGGAAAAATGTCTGTAAAATTAATCAAATGATTTAATAAATAAATTTTGACCGAAGTTTGTTTTTTTTAAAATCATAAAGGAATAAAAATTTCATTTTCCAAAAAAATACCTTTTTTACTTTTATAAAGAATGTGAAAGGAATCATTGTTTCAATTTATATGACATGAATTGAATCTTCACCATAATTACAAATCAATTATTTTATTGATCATTTATAATGATATTTTCTAATATGATTTTGCGAGTGAACCCATTCTGCTATGATAGCCTTGGTTGTGATCCTTGACTACTACGTAAAATATTTTCTATTCCTATGTGTATAACATAATTTAATGAATTATTTATTTTAATGTTCTCATTCATAATTTTATATGATTTCATTATGATTTTTGTATAATTCACTTCCAATCTTTATTCCATGACTCAATATTTTAATCTTTGATATGAAGGGTACAATTTTCAAATGTTGTCCTCATATTCTCAAACCCGTTTGTAGATCTTATGCTTACATATATCCCTTATTTAACCTTGCTGATCATCTGAGCTCACCCTTTCTTATGTTTCATTTCCACATGTTATGAAGAAATATATTATTTAAGAAATTTATAAGACGGGTTTTAGTTATAAAAAATATTTTGGTAAATGATTTAGTTCACATATGAGCTAATTTTTTATGTTTCCATGTTTCCAAAGGCACCATTCCACTATGATCTTTAGATATATAATTATACAATGTAATGAACAATCATATAAAAATATGTAATATCTACATATTATAATATTGGGTCACCATAAGGATGGATTCATTTTATTTGTGAGATATGGGATTCACATTGATAGTCTTCTATAGAGGGGTTTTATTTAGCCCATTTTGGCTCCATGGAGAGCTCCTCTCTTGGTCAAAATAAAGAAATATGAAAACATTTGAATAGGTATAAATTTTAATTACATCAGTTAAGAGATAATGAATAAACATTATCCCATTACATGGATTGATGATAAATTCGATCAACTAAAGTGACATGTTGGTTCCTAAATATCATTTTTTCCAAGATATCATTAGATGTGGTAGAAAAAAAGGATACTTATACTCCTTCATTTATGTGTGTTTATAGGTACTATATTTCATGTTAATTTGTTTAGGAATCACAAATAAACTAGTAATTTTTATGGGACTCATAAAATTTGTGTCCTATGAGTTTCTTGATGGATTAGTGAAGAGGTTTATTAAGAAAATACTTATGTATTGTTAGTCTTGGGAAGATAATACTGAGCATCAATGAAAAATTTTGGATGTTCTTTGTTGTCATCAAATATTTGTTAATATTTCCATGTGTATGTTCTTGGACCATGCTGTTCATTTGTCAGGATACATCATGTATTAGTAGTGAGTATTCATGCATCTATGGAAGATTTGAGGTAGTTATTTATTTGGTATCCCCTATGAATATGGGCGGTGTTAAAACTTTCCTTGTTCTCATAAGCAATTACAGGTGGTTTCTACCCAATTTCCAATGGATTTGGTCTCCTCTAATACCTTTGAAATGGAATGGTTGTTATTTTTCACTAATCGTCCAGTCTCTAGATGATTTTGAGTATCTGAAGGAAATCCTATTAAGTGATATCATTATTAAATTTTCCGGAGAAAGGATTTACGTTTTAGGTATTATGAAAAGATTTACACCTTATCTTGTGTTGTGTTTTTAAAATATTTGATAGTATTCATATCATACGGGTATCAAAAGTTCTGAACCACAAAATATAACCACTATACCCATTATCATGAAATTTAAATAAATGTGTTTTACTTGAATTTAAGGCTACATAATCTAATTGTTTATCCCATTTTGTTCTTCATGGATCAAAATAATTTTTTATTTATCTTCACCAAACATGATTAAAATTCCAAACAGTAGTTTTGGATTGAATTAATAATGGATTACAACTTAAATATTCCCTATAAACCAACAAATGGAAATTTTATATGTGATATGCTTAGAATTAAGTTTTATGGTGATGTTGTTAATTAGTTTTCAGATTCCTGGAGAGTGATATAAGAGCATGAAGTAATAAATATTGGTATAGATGAAGGTTATTTAAATGTGTGTCTCTACAAGAAGACCGTGGAATCATCGCAAATTAAAAAAGTGGAGGAATATTATATGGGTGATTATGAGGAGGATTTTTTGTAGGATCACTCAAGTGTACAAGTTTATGGTTGAATAATTAATGTTTAATTTCTTTTAAGTATATTGTAAAGATAATATATGATGTGGGACTAAAATTGGTGTATATTATGTTTATTTAATTGGACTTCATTCTTGATAAATCAACCATGTAAGACCATAGGTTTATTGAGGTACTTCCATAGTATATGGAAGGAATATGTGATTCCACTTGGTTGAATAATTAAAAATATGTTCATGTATTAGTGAAAATTTAAATTATAATTTTTTTGAACTAGTCATATGCTCATATACATATTTCAATGATTTTTAAAATCTTTTATGTTTTTTACAACATTTAGGGAAGAATTCAGAAGATGATATTGAGATAACATTGGTGGAGGAGACTGGTATGATCAAATTTGGGATGAATTAGAATTAAAAAAGCCATGAAAAATATTATTATTTCACATGATCATTAATTTTGAAGGCCATGAAAAATAAATTTATATTTTTCATGGAGAAGTTTTGTAAAAGAGTACTATAGATAGTTACTACTATGTAATTTGAGTTGACCATAGACTAAAAATTGGGCAACCCTTGAACATCCCATGACCAAGATTAACCAGACATGTTGTAAAAAAGTGGAATATATGCGAGGAAGGTCATATAGGCCATCCCCTAGATGCATGGTCAAGGTAGAGTGCATGTATGGGTAGATAGAGAAACACATATTTAAAAAATAGTTGAGCCTCAATGTGGGGATGAATGGTGGAGGATGTGTTCCAGCATGGGTTGGTGCCCATGGAATCCGATAGAGGAACATATTACTCAATGCTAAGAGGTTAAAAGAGTGAGTTTTATTATAAAATGGATGAAAAATGGATAATATTGATATGGGAATCATCTTATGCTGATATTTTTCTCATGAATGTCAAAATATACACATAAAACATTAGAAATTTGGTCAGATAAATTTGAGCTGTCTATTAAATGCAGAAATAATCATCAACCTCACAACCTCCAAACCTTACTAAATAAGGTTTATGTTGGAACCAATTTGTGTATAAGGTTTTATTTGTTGTCAATAGTTGTCAATGACGATCAAAATGATGGAGAACAAGATGTACTCTAAAGAAATGGAGGAATGGAAATTCTGATGATTATTGTACTGATCACAAATTGAAAGAACTCGTGTGAAAGGTGACACATTGTTTACAACAGTAGAGAATAATCCATCTAAGGTTAACTGAAGAAGAATGAGTATTTGATAAAGATCATGCAATTCTACATGATTCCATGAGAACCATGCAAGATACTTCTTGAAGAATAGAATCATATGATTTGCATTAAGACAGGAATGATTGTTAAAGAAGAAGACAGTTTGGAAGGGATTGGAATTCTGAGATGGCCATGAAATTCACATTGTCTCAAAATATGATAATGCTAAAGATGATCTATGAAGGATATATTTCACGATAGTGGGGTTTTTAATGAAAGAAGAAGAGTTGTTGAAGAAGTCAAATCACAGAAAAGAAACATGAAGGTTATTTCCGAAGCATATATTAAAGGTGGCACGTTTTTCTAGTGTATGCTAAATTTATAGACGTCAAAATTGACAAATGTTGAAAAGTGTTTTTTTGGAAAAGGGACTTTCCCACCGATTACATAGAGATGTGGAAATTTGCGCGCCATATGTTTTTTAAGATCAGAACATAAAAATTTGGAAAAGGGAGAAGGGCGCCCCAGTTTGGAAGATGGTCACCCAAGTGCGTTTTGGGGGCAGAGACTTGCACGCCGAAACTTGTGCACCGAGGGGAGAATTGTGCGCCATCACGTAGGGTGTCTAAATTCCTATAAATACAAGTTGACCCCTCCTCATTCGGCTTGAGCACAACAGTTAGAGAAAATCCGAGCACTCATCACGCAGGTGTGCTGGTCGCGCATGTGGTGTGTGGTCATGCAGGTATAAGTTGCACACCAGTTGATTGTTGTGCGTACAAGGAAATTTGGGTGAGAAAGGAAGAAATTCTCCCATATTTTGAGTTGAAGATGGTCGTGTTACACAAGTGGTTTGTTGATACATGCAATCCAGATTTTGAATTTGTGTGCCTGTTGATAGTTGCACGCCAAAATCGGTTTGGGCGTAAAAGGATGTGAGTCGTGCAAGTTTAAAGTTAAAGAAGTGAGTGTCATGCAAGTGGTTGAGGTGAACTTGGGCACCAGTTTGGACTTTCATGCCGAAACTTGCACGTCATCTCGAAACATGAACGCCAGGCTTGGAGAAGTGCGATAGCTGTGGTTGATGTACACCAATATTTTTAGGGCTGTGCGAAAACTGATAGTTTTCCCGATACTGTAGGTGCAAAGTGAGATTTGCCTTCGGGTGGAAGTTTTACTTCAACAGAGCATCTACATACAATAGAGGATTCATTAATTAGTGATGATGAAGAGACCTTCGTGTCTATAAACTGAGTGGGACTTTATTAAAGGGAGTGAGCCAGGGGGAGTCAATGGGAGTGACCCAAGGGACCCAGTGAGCTATCCCTGAACATCTGTAAAGGGAGTGATCCTGGGATAGTGTGAATGCTCCCAAACCATTGTAATCCACAACTAGTGAAGAATAGTGGAATTTGGTATGACTGAAAACCTCTAAGCATATACTCCTTGGATGTAGCCCTTAGTGGGGAACCATGTAAAAAGTGATGTGTCATCTCTTTGTATGTATATGTTTTATTTATTCTCATATCCATCATACAAGTTAAACTAGTTTCTACCAACGTGGGAACAAGATCCGTCAGTTTAAAAGAAAAAATTGACACGCTGATTCACCCATCCCCTCTCAGGGTGTCCCGGGGTCCTACAATTTATATGCTATGAAACCATGTACAAGTTATTTATATATCAAAATTATCATTCGATAATCAATGTTTCATTAGAAATCTACTAATTATATATTTCTATAAACCATAAAATTGGTATAATAATTTCAGCATGAGAAATAAATACTTTTCTAAAAAATTTCTATATGTGAAATGGAAGCTACTATGAATAGTTGAATTTTTAAATGCCATGTGACTAACTTTATATATCCAAATTATTTCATGCGATGAATACATGAGCTATAAGATGTCAAAAAAATAGATAAATGAAAAAAATAAATAAATGACTTTAATTAGTGAGTTTGATAATTTAAAACATTAGTAGGAGGTGAAAGTAGTGTGTGATGAATGTGATATAAGGTGTAGACACATTGTGAGATTAACAGAAGCACATATGATGAAGAAATATTCATAGGTAGATAATTTTTTATACTATTAATTTTAGTTTGTAAAATATTTGTTGAATAATTTTTGTGACAAATGAAATGTGATGATGATTTCGGAATGAAAAAGAAGAATATTACTTTTAAGTAAAGTAATTATAGGTCATTTTTTGAGAGAGATATTATAATTTTTTCATCACATATTGTCTATAGAAAAATAACATTTTATTGGAATATCACTTTTAACCACACACATAGTAGCCTACAAATAATAGGTTGAATATCAAGAAACGTGTGATAAAGAATTTTTGGAGAAGTGTTTATCGAGTGAAGAATCATTTATTTTCCTCTCATAGTGTTCCTAAAATATATTACTGATTTTTAAAATGGATAATTTTTTTATTTGTGTTATATATTATGATTTTTTATATACAAATGTATTAACCCATGAATTATATATTTCATTAATTTCACAATGATAGTTTCATGTACAATATATTACTGGAAAAAATAATTAACTTGTCTTTGAAAAATGAGTACTGGAATCATCAAGGTAGAAAACAAAAAGTATGAAATAAGGCCTATATGATATTATATAGTCCTTAAAATGAATTGGAGTAATTTGAGGTACTATATATGAAGAATATAGTGGAGTTGTAAAACACATTCATAATGAAAAACTTGAGAATCATATATAATACATGCATAAATTGATATCGAGATAATTGAAATTAAAAAAAAGATGGGAAATAAATTGAATAGTGAAAGATTATACTTACATAAAATAATAATGAATAAATTTTTGTATCACTAGCACATATTTTAGTGAGGCTATGACTTTCTGAGTAGAAGGAATAATAATTTCCTGAGCATTGATTGAACTATGACTGAAGATGGGGAAGAGAATATATTAGAATAAATATATAGAATTTTTTATTATGTGAATTGATAAGGCCTATATCATTTTGTGGATAGTGGATATCGAGAAAAATAGGGAATAAATAACTATCATTTTATAAATTACGTGATGATGTAAATGTGAAATTATGATCCTATTGGTTCATAGTGAAAGATCACATTGTATAAGGAAGAAGACATTATACTACTAGATCAAAACAGTGAGATAAAACATATCTTGTTACTAGGGAATCTAATTAATTACTAAAGAGGATTTAGGGTATGATGTCTATCCAATCAAGAAGGAGAAGAGAAGACGGTTTGGGTGTCCAAGATATCAATACAGAAGAGTTGGTCACTATATTGTAAAAGCAGGATAAACTAGAGGATCAAATACTAGGGTCCATAACACGTTTCTCCCTCATTAATTATAATAATTGAATGAATTTAAATATATAATACATGTTTATTAATTTAACTATCATAAAAAGGAGTAGGTAATTTTACCAATCCTCATAAATCTAATGTGCAATGTTCTCTCTTATTATTTCTACATATGAGGTGAGTCTAAAGAATATAATATAGTTGACTGAGAATCATAGGAATTTCAAGAGGATGAACTAAAAAAATAGATTTTTTTTTCAAATTAAACCACTTATTAATCCCTCCCCACAGTAATCAATTTGGATTGAGGAACCCCAAGTGTTGTCAAATGCAATGTTCCCTCTAATGATCAATTATAGATTTTTTAATGTGAATAACTCTTAAAGTGAGTGATCTGGAATTGATGGTGAAAAAATATTTTACTCATAAGGATATAAATAAATTGAATTATACCATGACTCATAAAAATTTGGAGGAAAAGTGTTAGTACAACTAGCTTAAATTCCTTGAGGGATGGGGAATGAGGGAATGAATGATAAAAATAACCACCCTATCAGATCTTGTATCATCTGTATACAAAATACACTCATCTCCCTTTCTCATTCTAATTTATGAGTTTGAATGAAAGAATGAATGATGCATAAAAATTTTACTCGGTTCAACAATGCAGGGCTACGTTCGAGGATTCTTCAATGAAAATGTGCCAACATACCAAATCCACTATAGTGCGCAACTGTTATAAATTTCAATGAACAAACTATATCCTTCTATGTTTACTACCATTCAAAATTTGAAAACTAACTTCTTAAACAACTAAAGTGCACTCACTACTACTTAATAAGAAATTTGTTTGTTCACATGAATACATATTATTTACATCTCATTTTCAACATCATGAATCCCTACTTTTTTCCACATGATGAATAAATATTTTCCTAAAAATTTATAGTAAAATACTTTTATTTTTCATAATATTCATTTTCAATGGACTCGTTTACTATATTTCATGAAACATCAAAATACTTTATGAAACATTTATATTTTGTGAAACAATTATGTTTCATGAGACATTTATCTTTCATGAAACTCCGAGAATATTCGGAACATTTCTAATTCTAAATACTAATTTTTTTGGAAACTCTCTTATTTGTCAAAAAATCATTTCTTCAAAAAACTATATTATTCATGAATTAAAATAATTTTCATTACAATTTTGTGAGTTTATAACCATTAGATATTCATTAAATACTTCTCTCTTCAAATGAGGGGGGGGGGGGGTAAATACCTATTTGTATATGTTATATCCCCTTCATGAAACTTTCATCCTCAACAATACCTTTTCACATAACTCTTTATACCTAATCATGAAACTCCCCATATTCAAAACAATTTGGATAAATTTTCAAATAGAAAAACATATTGTAATAGCGTAACATACCACCATTCTTCCACTTGTGACACTTCCCATAATCAAATAAATTTATTTCTTGTTATTTGGTGTATTAGTAGTCTTTCATGAACATTTTTGGATGATTCACCAAATCTTCAAGACACTAAACTATTATGAATTCCATGCATTATTTTTATTTTTATGAGGATGTCATGAAAATCCATCTTTCATTAAACATGTCCCTTCCTCTAAATTTTTGACCCAAATGTTTTGGAAAACACTAGGATGTAATGCCACCTTGTACACATGATGTTATTTACCACTAATAGATCCTCCATACCATTTACATGAATATGTTTCAACCTAATTTTTTAAAAAATTAACTTAAACACCAAAACTAACATTTCACAAAATCATTGAAAGTAAAATCAACACAAAAACTCATAAAAGCAACCTTAAATGGTTTTTTTTGCAATAATATCCCACTTTTGGTTTATTGAAAACTATTATCCATTTGATACCTATTTAAATCTTCATCCATATTATACCAAAATTGTATTAATTAAATTCAATATAGATATAAAATATTTACTCAAAACAAACTCCGAACCCACATGAGCCATGCTCAAAGTGAAAAATAAGGGTAAAATGAAAAGTTCATCATTGAACAACTTCGTTACCAAAAAATTCAAATTATTTCACCATGAACCCCATATGTTTTTATATATTACACTTGATTGATCATATTTAGTATCATCCGATTTAAAACTACCCTACTTAAATTCTACCATGTCAGCTTCCCACCAAGTATTGTTTAGGTAATTTATCCCCCATTTTCAATAATCCTAATGGAAAATCCATTGTGACTGAAAAATTTTAATGAAATAAAATCAGAGAATAATGTAAAAATATAGCATTCCTCCAGGGGAGAGGTTCCCATTTATACACTTTTCAAGGGTAGGTAGTCGAATAAAATCCAATAGCTAATTGATGTTTTTGAAATGATTTATTGGGGGAGGCCTTCATTAGAATATCTACAACATGTAGTTATGTAGGAACATAATTCAACATCACAAGACTATGATCCACTTTATCCATGACAAAATGATACTTGAATTATATAAGCATCATTAGTGAGTGATGTATTTGGGTTTTTCTATGATTTATAGAAATTGAATTATCATAATGGATTCGGATTAGAGTCTTCACTTAAACACAAATGTCATAAACCTAATGCTTTATCCACAACAATTTATTTCCAGTTTTAGTAGTTGTATTATATTCCGATTCAATGGTACTCAAATAAATACAATATTTTTTCGATATTAGAGAATAAGTACACAATACACTATGACTGAATACACCACCTGATTTTAAATTTCCAAAATATGATGAACTAGACCAATATGGCTCAATATCACCCAATAAATATTGATGGGATTTTTCATTGTACAAAAACCCCAAATTCTCTAATCCATTGATATACCTAGGTATGTTTTATTTAAATTAAATGAATTAAATTGGGATATCTTTGATTATGAAATACTTGTCATGTGAGAAAAAAATATCAGGCCGTGTCATTGATAAATAAAATAGTCAGCCAATGATGTACCTATATTTTTTGTCACTACCCACTTTACCTTCATCATCTCATGGCAGTTTCATCCAGGTAGCTACTGGAGTTGAAATTTACTTGTAATTAACCATTCAAATTATTATCATAACCTCCTTTGTATATTCTTATTGAGAAATAGAAGTTCCATTTAATCCTTACTTCACTTATAAACAATGGAAAGACAATAGTTCATCTATAATTGGCATTTGATACTCACTTACTAAGAATTATATGAACTATTGGCACTATACATCATCTGATCTCCACAATTGTATGTTGTTGAAAAACACCAACACCATCATCCTTTAATTACTATGATTGTGGGAATAGATATTTTAATCAAATTGTAGTGATCCAGCTGTAACATAAATATATATTATATCATTTTAGATGAATATTCATTATTTTACAAAAATACAAGCCCAAGGACTGTAATAGTTTAGTGTATTTGGAAACAAGAAAAAAATATTCTATCATTGTGAATGATATTAAATGTCTCCCATAAATATCCCCAACTTAAATACATCTACCTTAACATTTATTCATAACCATGGGAAAAGAAAACATAATAAATGGGTGATCTCCGATTCCCAGTAAGGGTAGATAAAGGAATTGAGTAGGTATTAAATGATCATAAAGGTATGGAACTTAAGCTTATCATTTGAAGATTATAACCTCCATATTAAAGATCACAATAAATATTGGTAGTCCATAAGACATGAATCACAAGGAAATGAAGAACATAAGAAATCGAAATATAACATAGGAATAAAAATGGAATTTTGGAAAACACATATAAAAACTCTATGTCAAGGAGGCATAACAAGGAATTTGTTATATTTTATTCTTGTGTTATTCACCCATGTACCTGTTTTGAGCTTGGAATTCCCTACCATGTACCATATTGTTTTGAGAATTGGATATCCTCTCGTGTACCCTCTTTTTCTAGGCTTGGGATATCCTCCCGTGTTCCCTCTTGTTTTGGGCTTGGGATATCCTCTTGTTAACCCTCTGATTTTGGGCTTGGAATGTTCTCCAATTTACCGGCTTGTTTTGGTGTTGGTTTTTCCTTCCATTTACCGTATTGTTTTGGGATTCAGATGTCCTCCCATTTACCCTCTTGTTTCGATCTTGGTTTGTCCTCCAATGTACATTATGATCTCATAAAAGATTTATCATTACCCAATGTATTGATGGGAGATATTGGTACCACCAATATCATAATAAAATCATCTATGCATGTTTCAAAAGAAAATAAAACTTCATCATACCATGAACAATAAAATGTGATAAAATCATAACCCATAAATTGAAATTGGTATTATCAACATTTCAACGCATCATAACCTATGAAAGATAAATAGTTTTCATAATAATTTAATCAAAACACAACCAGTGAAGAGATGTTGGTTTTAAAAGAATGTAACCCATGGAAATTAACTTGGTGTCATAATAATTATTCTATCAAAACATGAACCATTAAATAAAGAATATAAATGTATAATTTAGATGATTTCATAGAAAGGCATGAGTAACATCAATAGATGTCATCATAGATATAAAATTATTTTGAAATATCTTTCAAAAACATTTACTGAGGAAAATATTATATCGGCTTTGAAAAATGATTTTTGATACATAAAACCATTTGAAAACTATTTTCATAGAAAATACCTTGGTAAAATATAAATAGGACATGAAATGATTTTTAAAACCTTTATACTTAAAAACATTTAAAAGAGTCTTGAAAACATTTTAAAAACCATTTTCTTTGAAAACACTTTGGAAAATTATAAAGAAATATTGAAATGGTTTTGAAAACCATTTCATAGAAAATTACAGTGAAAAATTATAATGATAGATTTTTAAAACTATGTATCATTGTTTAAATCCTTTTCCCATGAAAATTTTCTCAAAGGATAATTTTAAATCATTGATTAAAATATTTCAAGAAACATGTTTTTTGATTATAATAAATTTCTATCCGATGAGAGTGATAGTCATATTTTAAATAAAAACATTATCTTATATAATAATGAGAGGTATAATTGTACTAATAAATGAGGATAACTTGAATAAAAAGAGGAGAAGCAATTTCATCAGTGTTCATGATAAGGGAAAATGAGAATTCATTAATTGAATTATAATCATAATCATTCTTGAAAAAGAATGATATTATTACAATAAACTATAACCATCGGGTTACCTGGAATCATAATCTCCATGTAAGAAAAGAAAATCACATGAAGCATAAAATTTCATGAAAATAATAACATTCAAGATAGAACATGTAAAACGGAATTATATACTCCTAAAAAAATTTAAGTGCATAACAAAACATAACTCTCAATGAAGGAAAATTGAGAGAAAATAATTCTACAGATTTGATGACTTTTGAAACATAATCCACATGAAAGAAGGATCATACAATTTAAATTGGAATATAAATAAATTTAATTATAATATATATTGATTAATATCCTGGAAAATATATACACCACACAAAAGGAAATAGGGTAGAACACTGCATTTATCTTGCAGAAATAAAAAGTGAGATGAAATCCACTTAAACACTATGTAGACATTCATCATTCTCATTAAATCATATGTTTAATAAATATAAATTCATTATAATTATTTTAAAGAAACATGTTATTACTTTTAATACCAAATATGGTTTGATTATGTATTTATATTACCATAATTTTAACAATTTTATGTTAACATTTTACTTCGGGAAATATCTGCTTTGTTTTTCCCATGTGTCTTAAATTGTTATATTTATTGTCCTTGAATTTATAAATCAATATAAAAAATATAAAAAATTATTTACATAAAATTTAAATTCGGTATATTTGTATTATAATAACTCATATAATATATAATTATGAAATAGAATACAACATTTATGTAGACGGTAATCCCTATTTATGAATGAACGCTATCTCCGTTTAATTTTCATGTTGAAAGAACTAAAGTAAAATTAATATAAATATTTATCTATATAATTATAATAATATTTTTATTATATCATATATATTATATATATTCAATAAACCCATACTTTATACATTTTATGTAGTGTTTGGATGAATCCAATCTCTTTGAGGGTCGGTAATCTACACTTCCTCAAATGAAATTATCGCATTAACAAGAAATGAAATTTATAAAGATATGTGTTTTTGAATAATTATATTATCTAAAATTCATAATAAATATAATATATAATAAATATAAATATAATTTCTATCATAATTTCCACTATGAGATGCGGTAATGGAAATTGAATAGTCATCATTTAGTGAGGTAGTGTTCTGCCAAACACATAAATAGTATGTTTGTTACCCATTAGATGGATTTTTCTGTATGTGTAGGTATAATAGAAACCATAAAAACGTCATTTTATATTTTATATAATGTTTTTATTATTCAATGATGTAATAAGAAGTTTTTTGGAGTGGAGAAAGAAAATAAAAGAAGGGACATTGAGGGAGGGTGTTACATCTTTATTGGGTAACTCTTTCGATTTTGAGCGAAAAGGATTCATTGTATTATTTTATAACCAAGGGGAGTATTCAAGTTAAAATTAAGGGAATTTGGTGTATAAATTTTGTATTTTTTGTCTGAAAATAAGTATATTGAAATGTTTGAGGATAAGGGAGGAGATGAGGCCATTTATAATGGATAAGCGGTGGCACTCTTGAAATATTTTAAAAGAAAGGAACTCGACCCACTTTTTTTGTTGAAATTTTTTCCATAATGGATATAAGTAGATAAAATAGAGGATATAGTATAAATATTTACATATAATATATTTTGGACAATTTATTGGTTATTTTGGGCCTTTATGTTATGGTTTAGTCCCTTATTAATCTTAATTTAACATTTATCGTTCAAATTAATTTTTATTAAATAACTAATCATTTTGGTCAAAAACTAGGTTAAAATCATTATGAATTATAAGTTATTATTATTCTAAATATGGAATCCATTTTTCCAAATTTTTAACTCATAAATAGAAGAAATAAATTTAAAAATAATCCTGCAGTTGGGTAGATAGTGCAGAGTTTTAAAATAAAAACGTTCAAAAGATTGACATGTTTTTATAGTCAATTAAAATAATAAACTGATTCAAATGACCTAAATTGGATTTATTGATAAAAATATTATATATTTAAACATTGAAACCAAATAAAATTATTATTTATCCTTATAAATAAATTTCATGAAAAATTATATTTGAATAAAAATACAACACATTTAACTATTCTTAAAAAATGGAACCTTACAAAAACTACCAAAAATTTATGATAACCTAATTTCTATGTTTATATTCAAATTATGATGTTTATTTTTGTCATTATATATATATAAATATTCCCAATATTGTATTTAAAATGTTTTTAACATCAAAAGGCGTTGAAAATTCTTTTATAAAAATATTAGAATTTAAGAATAAAATTGGGATTATTCTAATATTATGTTTATCAAATCAGTTGGATGAAAATATTTTTTTTGAATGTTCAAAATATATATTAAAAATTATCACGTAATAATTTTTATTAATTTAATTTATCATGATTAAAACAACTTTGTGGAAATAATACATTTTTCTTATAAAAAATATCCCTTTATAATCAATTTTTTTAATATTAAATTCTAAATAATTTTGAATTAATTAATATTTTTTATTTTTTGAATATTAAATATTTACATAATTTATTTAATAATATTTATAAAATCAAATTTAACTTCTATGATACATATATTTATATTAAATAATCATATTTTAATAATATATTAAGTTTTGATAATCCGTGGTCATGTGTGTTACGCAAGACCTCAAGGAATGTCATTGGTGCGTGTAACACAATAAAACCTTAATGTTCCATGTAGATAATGATAAAAAAAATTCTTATAGTGCACATAATCACAAAAAGTGATTTAATATAAATTAAACTATTTTCAATATTACATGAAATGAAAAATATCAATAATATTAAATTAATTCGAAAAAAATAAATCACAAAATCTCATGGTGTTACATTCTACACCTCTTAAAATTATTTTTTACCAAAAAAATTGTATAGATAATAAAATTCTTAATAATTGAAATTTTTATTTATAAAAATACACATTGTAAAAATAGATACATAATCTTCACTTAAAAAGGGAAAGTTGGAACCATATCAGTTTGAAAATTTAATATATTTCTAGGTTTTCTTACACCAGAAAATAGGTTAGGAGTGAATATTGGTCACAGAGAAAAAGAATAAATATTGGTTGTAAGTGATTGATTTCATTAATCATAAACAATTTAATGATCTATGAAAGGTTTAGAGCCTCATAGTCATAAATCTACAATGATCTAAGGGTTCTTCTGATTCATTGGAGAAGTTTGAATATGAAAACATTTTTGGTTTCAAGATCTTTTTTCCAAAATTTGAATAATTTTGAGGAATATATATACCTCCATGATTTTTGGACAACGTCACACTTTATTTTTCTTTGATATAATTCACCTCTTTCTTTATAATGGAAGGTGAATTTTTCATTGATGAAGTACTAACCGATCATCAGATTCATAATATGACATCCCATTTATCATTAGTTTTCGTCAACAAAATGTAGTTTGAATAGGAAATATGATATTCATAAATAATAATATGGTGATATACTACTTTAATCTCAGAAAATATTTTTATATTTTGATATAAACATTATATAAGTTGTTAATCCTATAAAACATAAAAATATAATTCACCATTTGTTCCTTAAATATGCTCTTATGTGATACCAAAAACATTTTTATTGGATACTTTGGTTCATAATTGTACCTATAAAAAATTAAATGTGATTTTTTATTTCATAATCCATATAGAGAAAGGTAATCACATGAAATATCACCAAAGGATGATAAATAAGACATTCATATGAATTATTCATACAAAATCAAATATAAATTTTTTAACTAAGGTGGGAAGGGTAAGTAATTTTTAATTATATTGGTTCACTTCATACCTTATGATTGCATAAGGTTTCCCTTTTTTCCTTTACCATAGGTGGTTTTTTTGGATTATCATTCACATTATTTCATGGATTGTGGAAATTGTTAATATAATGACCAAACTCCATGAAATTGAAATGATAATGTGTGGAGATAAATTCTATGAAGATTTATAATTATTTGCGTCATTATATAATTTCCTACTATTAGTTTGAAATTAATCCGCTCTGTGGCCTTCCCTTCCATAATTTATAATTTTACTATTCCTCTTAAGGAAATTCCATACATGTTTCTTCCCATAATTTGTGTATAACAGAAGGCTCATTTTCTTTTCTCCATGGTTGGTAGATTTTCTTTTGGAATCCATCATCTGTTTCTTTGAAAAACCGTGAGATTGATAAAAAAATACAAAACTCTGTTTAAACCTTTACACAAAATCTACCAACATATTCATAGTAATGTATATTATATCCAAGGCCTTTCAATGAAAACGTTTTGGACCACAAAATTATCACTCAATTTATCTTTCTTGTTGATTTATAATACCTGAAGAGTACCTCACAATCCTTTAAATGTTTTATTAATAAGAATTAAAAAATTAATCCTCCATCTATTTAGGTTATATGAAATCATTTTCTATCGTTTTAAAAAGATTCCGTGGAATCTACTTATTAAAGAATAATAATATTTTGAACTTTTACGAATCTATTCAGTCAATTTCATATTGTGGCCTCATATTATTGATTATTGTTCACCACTAATCTTCATAACCATATAACTGATAGACATCCAAAATGAATTTCTCATGTTATAGACATTAGAGACTGGAAGATATATTTTCAGTGGTATGAATCCATTATTCCACAATTAGTGGATTAGAAGACCTGCTGAAAGAAGGATGAAGTTTACTCGTGAAGGACACAACACAATATTGGTCCCTCCATTCCTCATTTATGTATCCAACTTGGTTCATAGCTTGATAAATTTGGGTGAGGCTAGCAATGAGACATTGTATTCTTATTCCCATAACATTTAGTTTCTTAGGATGAAAATCACTGTATTATCAATGTCATTCACTATTAATGCATTTTCTTCAGGTTACATACATTGAATAAAACCAAAATCATATAGTTAAAATCAAATACATGAGTAAGGAAACACATAAGTAGGAAAACCACTTATTTAGTGTCTATATTATAAAACAATTATTAAAATATGAAACACTAATTTTATTCTAGCTTAATCATAACCAAAATATATTTAAATATTTCATGATGGATTGTGAAGAGTTTTCAAATTTCCCAAGCATATCCCCTGGGATAGTCAAACTATGTGTGCAACAAGGCCAATTTTCATGTACGGGATTACACCGAGTGATGCCCAAAATATCTTACCGGAGTTGTTACTCCTAGGTAAATCAGTTCTAGATCCAAATCCTCTTTTATTATCTAGTTAGGGATTTATTTCTACGAATCCACTCACCCTATGTTTTTAATAAATTCTTGGATATTTTCCTCAATGTTGATTAATACTTATTCTTATCCTTAGAGTCATACAAAGACATATGCTTCGAAATAAAATTTGGTATATAACTAAAATTTTCTCATCCAGGTTTCTAATGTTTTACAAAAAAATTCCTCTGATTCAATATATAGAGACCCATTCTTAACAAACATGAATATTACACCATTTTAAATTAATATTTATTATATTATGAAAATAAATGCCTGAGGACTGTAATATGTTAGTGCCTTTGAAAATATGGAAACAAATATTCTATCCCAGTGAATGATCTTCATCATCACCCATAAATATATCTTACTTAGTACTTGTACCCAAAACCATTTTTCACAACATTGTGAATAGAAACATTAGAACAGGGTGTGCTAAGATTCTCGGTAAAGGTAAATAAATGAAATGAATTGGAATAACAGGAAAAAAATCCTGAGGACCATAAACTTAAAATTTTAATATCATACCCTACATATTAAAGATCATAATGAAAATTTGGATGTTCATAAGACATGAATCATAAGGAAAGAAAAAACTAAATCCATGAAATCATACCATTGGAATAAAAAATGGAATTGGGGAAAACCCATATAAAAACCCTTTTAGAAGGTGGTATAACAATGCCTTTGTAACATGTTGGGATTATGTTAATAACCCATGTAACTGTTTTAGTCTTGGTTTGTCCTCCCACATACCCTCTTGTTTCAGTGTTAGGATATCCTCTCATGTACTCTCTTGTTTTGGGTTAGGATATACTCCCATGTACCATCTTATTTGGGGATTAGATATCCTTCAATTCACTCTCTTGTTTTGTGCTTAGGACGTCCTTCCATTTAACCTCTTGTTTTGGGCGTGGTATGTCCTCTTGTTTACCGTATTGTTTTTGGATTGGGATGTCCTCCCATTTACCCTATTATTTTGTGCATGGGATGTCCTTCCATTTATGATCTTGTTTTGGGATTGAGTTATCATCCTGTGTACCCCTTCATCACATAAAACATTTATCATTACCTAATGAATTTGGGGGGAGAAACAGGTCCCACCCATATCATAATAAAATCATTCATACACGGGAAAAAAAATAACAAAAAATCAACATATCAAGTCCCATAAAAAGAGATCAAATCATAACCCATGGAATAAAATGGGTATCATTAACATTTCATCAGACCACATCCTATGGAACAGTGATCGTTTTCATAACCATTCATCAATTCATGACCTGTTTAGGGAAGCAGGTTTCAAAATCTAGTAACCCATAGTATTGAAATGGGTGTCATAAGAATTATTCCATCAGAACATAAACAATCCAAGATTTAATATAAATAAAACCTTTGTATCATTTATTAAAACATCATGAGTAACATAAATGGATGTCCTATTTTTTGGAATATAATTTTGAAATATCGTTGAAAAACATTTCTTGGGAAAAATAATGTATTTTTGTTGAAAAATTGATTTGACACATAAAACCATTTTAAAACAATTTTCTTATAATATAAATAGAAAAATTATAAATAAGACTTGAAATATAAAATTAAAACCTTTTCCTTGAGTCCTTTTATAAGAAGCTTCATAAAATTTTAAACAACAATTTCTTTGGAAAACACATTGAAAACATGGAAGGAATGATTAAAATGTTTTTAAAAACAATTTCATTGAAAATGAAATTGAAAAATAATAATTAAATGATGTTTAAAAATAAAACATTTTTAAAAACCCTTTTCCGTGAAAATTATCTTCAAATATCATTTGAATACATTTTTAAATAATTTTTTATGACATGGTTTTTGAATATAATAGATTCCCGGCTGATGGGAGAGACGATCAGATTTTACTAAAAAAAATTATCATAAGTTCTAAATATTAAAAAAATGGTACAAATACAAAGAGATATATTAAATAAACATAGGATAAGAATCTTAAGGATTATTACAGATATATGGATCATGATATTTCATTAATTTAATCATAATCATAAACATTCTCGAAAAATGATGATATTGTTTGAATAAACTCTCACAAATAGGTTTCTAGGGACCATACTATCCATGTCAATAAATAAAATTACAGGGATCAAAAAAATGAAGAAATATAAGTGAATTCATGATATAAACTGTAAAATGTAATTATATACACCTCAAAAATAATTTTGGTGCGTAAGAAAACATGAGTCTCAAAGAAGGAAAATTAAACAAAACTATTTTATAGATTTGGTAACTTTTGAAAATTAATCCTCATGAATGAATGATCATAAAATAGAAATGTGAATAAAAATAAATTTAAGTATAATATATGTATAAGACAATAATTTTTAGTACATAAACCATAGAAAAATAAATAATTTCAAATAAAGCATGTATCTGATGAAACTAAAATGTGAGATGAAATCACATTACCTTGTGCCTAGAATTTCATCCTGCTCATTCAGAACTCATGTATAATAAATATAAATTTATTAAAAATATTTCAATTAACCATATTCTAACTTCTAATACCAGATAGGGTTTTATTCTATCCTTAAATAACCCGCTTGTTAATAATTCTGTATTAAGGTTTCACTTTGGGTAATAACCACTTTGTTTTACGCATGTGAATTGATTTGTTATATATTTGGCCATTATATTTATATCATGATTTAAATAATGCAAAAAAATATTTAAATATAATTTATATTCATTTTATTTTTATTATAATAACCCATAGAATAGAGAATCATGAAATGGAATACACTGTTCAGGGAGATGGTTAGTTGTACGTATGCATGAACGATAATTCCGTTTAATTATCATGTTGAAAGAAATAATGTAAAAACACACACACACATATGAATATATATAATTATAAAATTATATTTAATATATCATATATATCATATATATACACTAAACCCATCCTTTATACATTCCATGTAGGGTATGAATGAATCACATCGCTGTGAGGGGGGAGATACTCCACACCCCCTCAAACAAAATTATTATATTAACACTAAATGAAACATATCAAGATATGTGTTGTAATATAATCTAAGAAGAATAATTTCATAATAAATATAACATATAAAAAATATAAATACATTTTAAATCAATTCCACCATGAGAGGCGATAAAGTAAAATTGAACAGTCATCATTTTGTGAGGTGGTAGTCTGCTATACACTGAAACAGTATGTTCATTACACATTAAATGGAAGTGTGTGTAATTTTAGGTTTAATACCTAGAATAGAATCATCTTAATATATTTTTTGGAGTGGAAAAAGAAAATAAAATAAAGGATTTTGAAGGAGGGTGTTACCACTTAATTGGGTAACTCCTTTTGGTTCGAGCTGAAAGGATTCCTTTGATTAATTTAAAACTAAGTGGAGGATTTAATGTAGAAGGAAGGGAAACTGGGGAACTATTTGGGAAATTTTTTGATGAATATAAGTGGATTGATAGGTGTGATTAAGTGGAGGGAGAGGAGGCCTTTTATAACAGAGGACGGGTGGCACTCAGGAAATATTTTAAAGGAAAGGAACCCCACCGATGTTTTTTAATTGGATGCAGTTCCATAATGGGTAAAGTTATATTCAAGAGAGTATATGGTCTAAATTACGCTATAAAACGGATTTATTATAAGAATTATGGTCGTTTTTAGCCTTTATTTTATGGTTTAATCCCCTATTAAGATTAATTTAACCTTAATCATTGTAATTTATTTTAATTAATTTACTAATATTTTTGGTCAAAAAATAAGTTGAAAATATTATAATTTATATATTATGAATATTAAAAATAATAAATATATTTTCCCAAATTCCAATCATTGAAGTGGAAGAAATTAATTTTAAAATAATCCTGCGGTTGTGTCAATAATACAGGGTTTTAATGTAAAAATATTAAAAGGTTTAAAATGTTTTAATAGTCAATTTTGCAAATGAAATTGTTTAAATTTTACCAAATTGTATTTGTTGTATAAAATAAAATTTAATTAATCTTTTCATCCAATTAAAAATATTATTTATCTTTAAAAATAAATTAAATAAAAAATTAATTTCGAATTTAAATCAAGTTTTCTTGACTAGTCATTAAAATAATAAAACCATACATAAAAGTACCAATTTTTTTTATCAAACTAAATTTTAAGTTTTTCTGCCAAATATGTATTTTATTTTGAAATACTATATATATAAAATTTCGAAATATTAGTTTTTAAATGGGTTCACCATTAAAGGTGGTAACACATCCTTTGAAAAAATATAGGGGTTTAAGCATAAAATGTGGTCAGTTCATTACTTATCTCTATAAAACAATTAAATGAATATAAAAATTATTTTTTTAATTTATAACATATATATTATAATAAATTCACATATTAATTGTGATTAATATAATTTATTAATATTAAGACATATTTTTGGGAATAATAATATTTTTTTATAAATATAGTCCCTTTATATTCAATTTGGTTATCATATTCCTTACTAAAAAATTTATAATTAAATAATTCAATATAAATTCATCGAAAACAAGATGTTTACTAAAGTATGTTTTTAATATTTATAAATTCTAATTTAATAGCTATGTTACATATTATTATATTAAATAATCATATTTCAATAATATATTGTTGTTCGCTGAACCTTTGTAATGTCTGTTACACATGCCATTGAGGAAAGTCATTGTTATATATAACAGAAGCTAACCCAGATATTCTATGTATATAAAACTAAAATATATGTTTCTTATAGTTCACATACTCCAAACACAGTTCTTCAATAGGGAATCAATTTTTTTTAGTTTTGTGTGAAATGAACAATATCAAAATGATTAAATTAATTTGAAAAAAAATAATTCACAAAATCTCAGGGTGTTACACTACTACACTACACTAAAAACCCAACTTCCTCAAAAACATATAAAGTCTTATATACAACAATATTAGTGTTTTTTTATCCCATATAGCACATTTTATAGTAGATACTATTTTTTTTATCATAGTGGAAGAAAAAAATATTTATATTTCATAAGTACATCTTCTTCATGATCTTCATTCAAATAGGATGACTTCAAATCCTTCTGTAAAACATTGATCATTCATTTTACAACAATGGATAAGAATAAGTAAATAGTTTATAGGTGATAATTTCTCTTCAAGATTGATTCAACATATATCAGAGTATCTCTTGCACATTATTCGTGGTTTGTTTTGAATTACCAATCCATATTCATTTACTTTGTTCTGGAAGAACAATTATGTCCTGATGATATTATTATCTTATATTCTCAAAACAATATCCCATGTTTGGATTTTTAGATTTGGTCAAGCGCTTCATTCATAGCCTGATCCGAATATTCATATCTATCTACATATTAAAGAAATTCCTACCTATGTTAGAAATGATTCTTGCTATAAAGATATCATTCTGCATTTTTAATTGGATTTTCCAGATCATCGATGATTTCTTCCAGTCAATTTTAGAATTACTCTTCGACTTAAAACTAGGTACAAATTTTACACCATCCTCCTCATTATGAATCATTTTCCGAATCATAATTTACCAATTCTACTTTTGTGAGTTACTTACATACCCATCAGAACCATCATGGAACTATTCACCATGTTGTTAAAGATTCTATTTATTTTCTACTATAGTGACATCATTTAGTTCATCTTATTTTTCAATCCTCTTAATTAATAATATATATAATTTTCCTTTTCCGATGTTTCTATGAAATAACCAGTCATCGTCATGATACTCAAACAATCTATGTTTCCCCATTTTGAGAATAATACACTTTTTCCAATAATTCTAATGTATTTCAATAATGTATTCTTTCCTTACCAATGATTTAATGTAGTCTTTTCTTCTTCAGACACAAAAAATCATTACTGGATATATATTTTGATTTCAATTCATCCTCTTTTTAAAATTTATCTAGTAGGTTATTTTCAATATGTATAATTTTTTCTATGTACTTTGCGATCCGATTTCTCCTCCCAAACACTCCATTTTATTGCGGAGTTCTCACTAATGAAACTTAGTGCCTTATCTCAAGTTTCTTGATAAAATACTCCCCTATAATATTTTTTAATTCAATTCCACTATTAGTTTAAAACTATAATATATTGAATCCAATAAACCTTTCTGCTCCCCTATGATATTGTGTTATGGAAATGAACACATTAGACATTGTGCGAAATGAAAAATATCAATTCCATCTTGCTAAAATAATCAATTAAAAGAATATATTAACTCTTATCATTAATGGATCATAGTGCGATAGGTCCACACACATCATCATACACCAATTTGAGAACAATGGATGATTTTTTTAATTTTACATGTATTTATTTATGATAAACTTATCTTTTTGAAAAGAATCAAATATGTGAGAATGATCATGTGATATCATGGAGAGATCATTAGTGGATTCACATTTGAATGGTATTATAGTGATGTTTAGCACATATGGAAAATAGATTTAATCCACAAACTTTATTCATCCGCTATATCTAGAAACCATATATATTATTCTATAATCAAAAGATATAGATTAACTTTCATGTGATTTACTTATAAAAAACAATAACATATTTTCCCTTGACAATACACAACTTATTGGTAAAGCATATAAAAATACCTAGGTTTTACAATTGACTATCAAAATGAAATTTGTGAAGGAGGCCTTCTATTTCAACGACATTAATACTTCCTATATATTTTACCCTAAATTTTTCATTTCCTATGCCAATAATTTTTATACATTAATCATTTCTAAATTTGAAACACCATCATTGACATTTTTGATTCCTATAACAATATCTTTATTTACTATCATATTGGTTGGGAATCCAATATAAATAAACCATACAACTACAAAAATCTTATTCTCTAAGGGAAATATGTGAAACCAATTACTATTTTTCTCTTCCTTTTTTGTTCCAGAATATTTAATAGACAACTTGTGTGAATTGATATTCATGATCCTCGTCATAATATAATGGATCCACTTAATATTTCAGAGATGTAAATTCATTTTTCATTTTCATCTCATTCGATGACTGTATGAGATTTTACATACTACCACATTGGGTCTTCTAGGGAGCATTCCTATTAATTTTTTGATGATAAATATTTGGAATTTTTTTTGAATCCTCTACACTATTAGTAGTGAGTATCAAACATTTTCTTCAAATACGGTAATCTATGTGGCCTCCTTACTTTATGTTGTTCCCTTTAGTACCATTTTTATATGGAAAATACATTTCCTAAATATCCCCTATTTTAATAGAAATTAAACATAATAATATGATTAACCCTATGCATAATTTGTCCACCACGGGCCATCCCATGGGATCTCTAAATATTCAGACTCGGATTTATACCTAAATTGATCACTAGCCTTGGAGTGGGAACTTGTGGTTTGAAATCAATCATCATAGAGTTCTATTTGCAATTTGGCAACATACCGACATTTTAATTTGGATACGACCATTGATTCTACTTTTTTGGACCATCATACTCCACTTCTGTATTGTCTATCACTTGAGTTCTCTACATTTTGGATGTCATGCTAGGTGTCAAGAGTCTCTTTGGATCTTCAAATTTTAATTAAAGGTTGAAAACATCCCATTCATGTTATTTGATTAAATAAACCACATCTATTTTATTATCTCATAGTAATTTCATAAGTTTTTATGGTTGAATTTTATTTCCCTATATTTGGTACTCAATTATACTTAAATAATTTAATAACGAAATAAATGATATCATTTCCCCTATTTGGTTCAGAATCATTTTATTCCACATACATATTATTGAAATTTTTTTATGGATGTTATCATATAATTTAAAACAATTGATAAATATACTTTTATACCACCTATTACATTTTAATAAATTTATTAAAAACAATATTTTCAATCAATTTCCATATGAATCACTTGTGGATTTCTTTATTGATGCATAAAAAGATCACTTTTAAAAAATAGATCATTAATATATTTTCTTACTATCATTTCCTCTCATCATGACCTATCTAAATTTGATTTTCCCATGGTTTTACAAAGAAATACATATTACTCTTATTCAATAATTATTTATTATTTTAAATTTACTAATAGAAAGGGATGTCTTGTCTTTTTTTTAAAAAAAATATTTCAAAAGCGTTTATAAATGTATTTTTCATCTATGTTGACATCCTTTAAGGATAATAAGTAATGACTATGCATAATGTTTCTATGGAGTCATACACTTTATTTCTCTGTATGGTTGATGATGACAATTTCTAAGGAATTTTAAATGAAACACACTTGATTTCCTCATGTTATTTAAATTATAATTAAATAATGACGTTTTTTTCAATAATGTGGGACACATATGTATTGTATTAATTATGTGACAGGTGGGACTAATATTATATATACCTCTATGTAATTGGGAAAGAATTTATATATCCTAATATTATATGAAAGGTAATTTGGAGTGAAACTAATCTAGTATTGAATTCTATCCACTATGTTTATGAGAATGTGTTTGAAACAAATCCTCAATGACGCTCTCTCTATTGTGATTGTCTTAGAAAAGATAATTGACTGAAGAAATTATATTATTGGGTTTTTATTTCATATAATTATTTATTATTATAAGGATATACCTTAATAAATAATGATTAATTATTGATGATTCCACACACTTATCAGTTGTGTCATATTTTAGGAATCATATTAATTACATCAATCATTATTTGTGATCTATGACTTGTTGGGAATGGTTTTATAGGTTATGTTCATGTTCTAATAACCTTATTCTTATTTAATTATTATTTACAATCATTAGTACATATTTTAAATGTTTAAATTTATAGATAATTGACCCCACCTTTTAGTATGTTTCTATTTTCTCAGGTTATGAAGGATGTTTCTAAGTAGAAAATATCTACAAAGGGTACTTTGTGAGAATAAATTTGAAGAACATTTTAAATATCTCTCATAAATTAATATGATTATGTATCTAGACAATAAATATTGAAATCTTGTATAGTTCACAGGGATGTTTTATTTGGATATGTTTTTAATAGTAATCTAAAATGATTTAATATTTATATATGTGATGTTTAGATCATTATTATTAGTATCGAATAAGGGTTTAGTTTTTTTAGAGATTAGGTTATGAGGAATGAGGGGATGAAAACTATGATAAAATATGATAAAGCTTAATGATAGAGTATAAACATAACATGTCAATGGTTGATATCATGGTGTGAGAATTTAAGATATATTTCGATTGATTTTTAATATTATATGTTTAAATTCTCTAGATAATTATTATTAATACTCACACCAATATTTTTAGTGTACAGAAATATTTTGAACCTAAATAAAAAGGAGAAAAATACACTTATTATGCATTATTGAACGATATATTTCATGTTTATATATTGTTATTACAAAAATTTTATGTGCCCATAGTTTTATATATATATCACATCACCCACATAATGATTAGATGTTTATTTAATGACAAAAATCATAATTTCATGATAATCACATCTCATTTCTATAAATACAATTTGATAGATGTTTTTTAATGTTTTTACTATAAATATAGTAATTATTTCTCTTGTATAATTTTAGTTGACTCTAGGAATGGATCAGATATATCAATGTAGTGACCATATCAATCTATAATGAATGTAAGTCATGTTTAATATTCAAAATCAATCTATGATTATCTATTAGGGCATGGATGAACATGAAATACCAAAAAATAATTACATCCATTACATGGCTCTTACTACATATTCATGATTTTTATTTATATAAAATGTTTTGGGAGAATTTACCGTTGAAGACATGCCTATTGTGAATGAATATTATGATGTATTTCCTAAATATTTTTCTAGTATTCCCCAAAATCAGGAATTTTCGATTTCAAAATAACTCATACATAGTACTATAACAATTTCTAATAATAATTATTAGATAACACAAATTGAGCTATAGAAATTGAATAAGAAACTCAAGGAGAATCTAAAAGGGTATTCCTACAACCTAGTGTTTCACCATAGGGCTATCCTATTCTTTTTGTTACAATGAAATATGGGTCAATACATATTTTCATTGATTATCACAAACTATAAAATATCAATATCAAATATAAGTATCTTATACCATATATTTATTACCTATTATATCAATTTCATAGAGGGCAATACTATTGATGGACCTATCTATGATATTGAGATCATCAATTAAGGGTTGAAAGGGAAGATACTAAAAGAGGTTCATCCATGGGTTCAGAAATCCATGAACCAAAAATTTATTAAAAAAGAGTAATGTTACAAGGAACAGAAAGAAATTATTACCTGTGAAATACCACACCTCGAAAGGAAAATGAACAGAACCTTCAGAAACCCAATTATTACCTTTTTCTGGACCTTCCTTGACCCCGAGATCCTCCCCAATGAGCTGGATGTTACCCTATTCCCCATTTCATAACTGATTCATCATCGAACTCCAGAACCTCCGTGTGAAAATCATCTTCTTCATGAGGAGCTTTCCTAATGCATATAAATTATGAATTTATAATTATTTTATTTGGACATACTAATTCCTTCACTACATTCATTTACATAAAGAATAAAGTATTTATAGAATAACATAATTAGTTTGGATAGTCCTTATATATTCTATTATTATGTATTACATGAGTAACTAAGAGTATATATATCATTTTAAAATTGTGTCAAAGATGCAAAAAAAGAGAATATATTTTCAAAATTGGAAACTGTGAATTACACCTAAAAAATATTCATTATTATTTCATATAAATATATGTGAGGGTATATTCATGGATTTTTCAAATATATTAGTTATTAATTAATGAAATATAACTACCATGGTTCCTAAGATAGATATTATTCAGGGATTTTCTAGATACTACCAACACATTGAATGAAATTTTTCACTATTATAAAATATAATAATTAAATTTAAATGAAAGGGAGTTATGATCTTTTGTATAATGGAAGATGATGAATATTTTAAGAAGATTAATATAAGGTTGGATACTATAACATCTCAAACATAACTAGTTATTTGGAATGAACTGAGTGGAAGTAACTTAGATAATGACCCCAAGACATCAATGGCTGTTAATAAATTACAAGGGATTACCTTGACATTGTGGGTATAAATTTCTATTTCTAAACCAGAAATTTTTTTAAGAAAATACTATATAATGAATATAGTATACATAATACATCTCAAATTTGATCTAATTAAATAATAACAACAAATTAGAGAAATGTAAAAAAGGAATCCCAATAAATCTAAAGGAAGTCCAAACACAACAACATCGATGTTGAATAACTCCAACCACTCCATGAGAGGAATCCAAGCTCCAGTCACCATCAAAATGAAGTAGTGTTACGATGATCCAAAAGAGAAAGTAGAGAACATTACTTTACCTATTTCATTAAGAACAATACCTGCAATGATTCCAAAGTGCATGTGTAAGGGGAGAGTGATCATACCTAGTAAACTATCCCCAATAGACTTCTCAACTCACACCACAAGTATAACAACACGTTATCTCACAGTTCCTGATATAGTTTGTAAAAAATATAAGAAAATAAAAATAAATTACCATGTTTAAAAAAATAAATGAAAATAAAATAAAATTATTCATTAATACTAGTTACGAATCCCAAAATCACATTTATCCACTTATGAACATACTCTATCTGAATGATGATCCCAAAACTCATGAGTAGTGATACAACCATCACCAAGATATCACATGGGGATATAAAAATTAATATTTATAGTCTATAAGTAAAACTAAAATCATTTACACAATGAAAAACTAGTTTAAAAGAATACTATTCAATATACCTTTCTTAATATACAATAATGAGTTTTAAGAAAACCATGATACACTATAAAAATATAATTATTTAAATATGACCATTATAACCTAGACGTTAAATTGGCGGTATGAACTAGGATAAAAATATGATAGTGTTTATAAAGGGTTTATATAATGAAAATGTATATAATAATTCATAAATAATTTGTATATATTTTTTAGTAATGTCATTTTATGCTTGAAAAATATGTTTCCCACAAAATTGGTTTTTATTGAATTTGATACATGACTATTATAATTTCTATGTGGAATTTTTAAGAATATCATTTCAAAAAACATATATCATATCAGAAATCATAATTTCAATAATATATTATTGTTAATTATTATGACTTTTCTCAATAAATATTTTTTTTTGAATAGTGAAAAATACCATTTTTGTAAAAAAAATAAATTTTTTATTGAATTCAAGTAATTGAAAATTATAATCCTTTTTTGGATTTCATTTTCATGTAAAATAAGATGATTTTTATTTAATATATTAAAAAAAATCTATATGAATTAACAATATATTTGATTTTGGTATAAGTTCATTTTTAGCATTAAAAATACATTAGTCTAAAAATAATTTTTCATTGTGTTTAATTCATTTATATTAAAATAGATTTCTAAAATTTCTTGGAATTTAATATTTAAAAGTGTTTTCCATTATTTAATTAAGATGGTTCAAATTTGGCAAATATACACATCTTATTTTTTATCATTACAAAATGCAACCATAGTAATAATTTTTCACCACCGTAAAGGGTTAATCGGGTAATTATAGAAAACATTACATTTAAAATGCATTAAAATAACCCTAAAAATAGATTTTAATGTATTATATGAGATTTTTTCATCAATAATAATCTGTTTGTAAAATTTATGGCAACATTGATTCTTTTTCATTGATAATGAAAAATATAGTATTTTAGTTGGAGAAAAATACAAAATGCCAGTCTCTTGATTTTAAATCTAACTTATATGCACATAAAGTGATAAAAATTGGATGTGATTGAATCATAATAGTTAATTACATAATAATGAATTTATTTTCATGATGTTAATTTATTTATAATTTTTATTTATTATATAATTACGTTACATTCTCATATAATGCTGAGATAATGCTTGTGCAATTAGTGGAAAAATCATAGCAAATAATTTAAAAAAACATTAAAAGTAATATATTTGGGATAATTTATGGTTAAAAAAGACTTTTAAAGTTAATAATAATGTAATATTGTTGTTTAAATTTAATATATTACATTTTCATTATGTTGTTTATGTCTTTAAATTCAAAATATGGGAATAATTCATAAAATCAATTTAGTAGTACTTTATGTTAAATTATATTTTATTAAATTATCTAAAACAATAAAATACATTAAATTCGAAATTTATAATGATATATTTTTCATATATAAAACTAATTATCTATTTATCATCAATTTTTTAAATTATAACTATAATAATAATGCTTTATTACTGATTTCTTTCCCACTATTAAGGTAAAAATTTGAAAAAAATGGGTTAAAACAAAAGATAGAGTTTAAAATATCACCTAAAGCTAAATTAATTTTATTGGTAGATGGTATTTCGACCATATCCTATTTTATATTTGAATTATATCCACATATTTAAAATTTTACCAAAAAACCAATATATTATATTTAATTTTTTTATTAATTCCATGTGTATTCTTTCCTTCAGTATAATATGACACTCGTACTCTCTATTCTGTGCACCACATCGAGCAACCTGGCTTAATAAACCCCAACCCAATAGTTTTCTAAAAATACTTATAAAATAATTTTAGGTTTAATTATTCATTAAATTCCTTTACATTGTTCTTTAAGAAGGTATATAATTGTTTTCAAGAGAAGAAGAGTTTATCATCATTATCGAGACATTCAAATTAGTTCTTCTTCCACTACCTCTAAATCTATTATACCAATAAAAAAATATAGAATAAAAATATATTCTAATGTTATTTTGATTAATGTGTAATCATTTTACCCCTCTTTTCTATCACGAGGAATGTGAAAACACATCTTGGGTGTACGAACAACATACCCTCTCCACATAGCGGTGTAATTTGTTTTCCATTTCCATTATACATGGACAGTTACAAGTAGAGAAAATATGAACATATTTGGTATAAAATATCATATAAACATATAAAAAATTTATTTTATGGAATTATTTCAAAAATATATTATTTTATATTTAAAATATCTTCCACATGGTTCTACTTTTAAATGGAAATGAATTTCTTATATTTGATATTTTTTATTAATTCAATGTGCATCATTTCCATCACTATAATAGAAAATCCCACATATCTCATATTTGAAACACATTGAGAATCCTAACATAACCAAACCATTTCTAATTATATTTTATATATTCCTATATATGAAATATTTGATCTATTATATTTAAATGTCAATTCTAGGGATCATTAAGAAGTGAACTAATGATTTTCTACAGAAGAAGATGTAATCGTCTTTACTGAATATTTGAAATCCGTTTCTTCTTATGATTTCAATAAATATATATATCCCATGAAAAATTAATAAATATATTAACATAAATATACATATATGTTATTATGATTATGGTTTAACCATTTTTTCTTACTTTTAAATTAAATGGAAATTAAAAACGTTTCTCATGCATATGTATGACATACCATCTCCACATAGTGGTGTAATTCTATTCATCACCATTATAAATAGATTATTATAAATATAGAATTAATTAATTTATATGATATTTGTTACATAATTAATGTCCAATAAATATAACATATCATTTTAATTCTTACCCTTCTACTCCTTAAAAAATGATAGCAGTGCTCATGCATATGTGTGGACAACCACCTCTATAATGTGATGTGATTTATTTTTCATATAAAAATTTCATGGATTATTATGAATTTTTATATAATGAATATATATTTTCTATTTATATAAATTTTACATTCTGTAGATGATAGAACCATGAAAATGATGGAATTACCAAAACCATTAAACCAAATTTTATATGAAAAATAATACATTTAACCCTTAGAAAAGCAGGTCTAAATAATGAATTTTTAATAAACTTTTATTGAAATGTTATATGTGGATCATATATGATATAAAATTTTTTTATATTATGGAATATAATTATAATAAATTTATATTTATTATCATGGTGGTTAAAATCATTTATGAAGCAAGTTAGGCCTAAGGTAAAGTGTTTTCATCATAATATTGTTTTGTTAAGATATGATTTTGGTCATGAACCTATTTATGCATATGAAATTTATATATTACCCTTTTTATATTTTAGATAATTAATCCTTATTTATTCATGGTATTTAAGTTTACAATTCATAATATATCATCAACAAAGTTTTGATTAGAAAGTTATAAATGTGGAAAGAGTCTATTTCACAATGTCTTCCATTTTAGGGAATTTTTACGTTTAAGATTGTGTTGGTAGAATAATATGGTGTTTATATCTCATGAAAAATATATTTTATTCTCCATTATATATTTAAATAAATTAAATGTATTCCTTTTAATTTATTCTTTATTTACTGAAGACGAAAAAGAAAATTTTTAATGAAAATGTGACTTTATTTTCAATTTTGGTTGGCAATATTTTCCTCACATATACATATTTTAATAAAAATGGTTTAAGTATTTATTTCATAGTTCATAATTGTTTTATTATATTCATTTTTACCCATATTTTTCTCTCAATGTAATGTTATACAAGGAATCCGCTTTTCATTTTATAAACAAGATACATCTAAATCTTTTCTAAAAATGTGAATGGAATGATTATATTAACATATATAAACTGAATAAAATTTACTAATGTTATGTTCTCTAGTAGATTTTAAGATTAATATAAAATATTTCAGTGTAATTTGTTTAAAAAATATTCCTATCATTTTTTTGAAATTTTTATAATTTGAATAAGTTATTTCAAAATAAAAAATATTATTTCCCTCAAGAAATATTTCAACAATGTTTCTAAATGTTTTATATCTATGTATCCATATTTTTCTAAATATCATGGTTTATTAATGTTATAATATAAATATACCACTAAATATATTTCTCTTGATAACTTAAGATTTATTTTACTTTATAATGTATTGAAATTTATTATACTTGGTATTCAAATATAGAAAGTTATTTATCATTAAGGCTTATTTAGAAAATTGTATTTATTATTTATATGATGAATTAATTGATATTATTAACTGATAGATAGTGAATGTAATTTCAATCAACCTCAATGTATTAATAGGTATCATGAGAATAAATATGTTATGTATCTGTCAAACACCATACTGATTTATGTAATATGTCTTAACATCATTCCATAAAGGTATTCATAAGATGTCCAACATTACAAATAACATTATTATGAAATAATTTATAAATTTACTTGTGATTATAGTTATGATATCAATAGATAAATAATAAGAACATAAAACTATTTATGTTAGATTTTTAATCTCACTTATTCCTTCCAAATTATAATAGCCTTATTTATTATATGATACCTTCTATTGTAAATATTCAATTATTGAGTATACGAGACCAACATATTATTATTTTACATTAACTAGGATGGTAGGATTTATACAATGTTTTATATTTATGTATTTTCATGTGATAATAATAGTACTCTCAAAGAATATATATTGATACATTTTATATTTTCAAATGCATTTTGTAAATCGAGCATATATATAGCTTTCAATTACTACTAAACTGATCGATCTTAGGTGGTGTGATACCTTATATATCATGTCAGTTTAATAATGTTACAATCAACTCTGGTTTACTATAGGTGGGGTCAAAATATTTTCTATCATGTAATTTTTAATAGGAAACATGGAAATTAGATTTATGAACACATATATTAAGGAACATGACCATATGTCTCAACTTGATAATATTTTTATTATTGTATAATGTAATAGTGTTTTTTGTATACAAATTATTTTTGTTTTCTTATTAATGATTTACTATTTGGATACAACAAGTGGGCATTATTTTTTTTCATAGATTCATCATGGGGTAATAAAACCAAAAAGAGTTGGTTGATTATATCTCAATCGTCATTCTAGTGCATGGTGAATGATACCATAATGCGAAACTAGTTTGACACTCCCAATGGATATGATTTCGATATATAATATTTTCATTTGGAACCATTGTGATTAATTTGAATAGAAAAAAATACCATGGATACCCATGGTTATAATTAGGCTGTCACAGATTGAAAAGAATGAGTCAATATTTATTCATCCAATAAATGATTTTCAAGATAATATGATTTCACACTGTGATAAATATTGTTCATACAATGAATATTTTTTCTAGTCAATGGTTAAAACTGTTATTATCTATTTCGAAACAAAATGGATTATACAATTCATTAATTATTCTCCTAAGAAACCAAATGGTAGGGAGATGTAATGAAAAAAACATTTGATCATACCTTACTATATATCTTAATATTTGATCAATTAACGTAACATTGTTGAGTTCCCAAATGAACCAAATAAGAGGGAAATTGAGGTTCATAATTACCCTAAAGTAAGGAAGATTTATCTTCCTACATGTTGATAATAATGGAAGAAATACAAAATACAATGTCTCAATAGAATATGAAGATATTTTTATGAGGAAAATAAGAGATTATTGAAGAAAATTTCAATAGAATTTGATGTTTTATATGTTGGGAATTTGGGAATTATCTGAGTTAATGCCCCAATCTAAGAACGAACTCATAGACCAAGGAAGGGCCTATGTGATGCAAATAATTAAAGTGAAATTATTGACTTGTTCATGTATTTTTATTATATAACGATGTTGTAGAAGTGTTTTATAAATTATTTTCTAGTTATTTGAATCACGAAACATCTAAATATTATTTATTAGTTTTTCTGATGGATTTGGAAGCACATATTGAATATAACTGATAATGAAGAAAAGTTACATAGTGGAAAAATTATGTTTTTTTTGGAAAATACATGATTAAGTGATAGGAAACCAATAATACGTGTATAATGTAGAGAAAATTTAGTCTAGATGATATAGATATATGATTGATATTTATAAATTAAGTTTGATATAATTTGTGACATTGAAAAGGATTCATGATTTAATAAAAAAGTTATTTCTAATGATTTTTACATTATTTTTTGGATCTATTGAATATAATTTCCAGTATGTGATTATATTTTAGTAATAATAATATAGTTAATTTTTATATGTATGTATGTTTTAATTTATATTTTTTGAAAATTCATGTTTTTATCATGTTTATAAGTATATATGTAAAAGGAATTCACATGTTTTTCATGAATCATTTATATATATTTCATGTTGTAGGAGGATAATTGTTAAATCTAGACATTTGAAAAAACATGTGATAAGGTATTTTAGATTTTTGGGGTTTGATTTTCGTTTGACATTTTTGGAGGAGTTTAAAAGCAACCATTTTTTAGAATGGATTATGTTAAATATTGGGTATTATTACTGTGGTTTTAGAGATTAATGTTTTATATTTATCCATATTGTAATATTTTTTTGAATAATTATATTCTTGGTAATTACTTAGAGAGAGAAGGTATGACAAGTCATTCTTTTATGGATATTATGTTTAATAAAATGTTTAATTTAATGCTTCAGCATGCAAACACGAACATAAATATTCATTTCATGGGCATGAGATTGAAATAACTACATTTTTATTTATGTTATATATAAAATTTAAATGAAATGAATGAAAATGGATAAGCAATTATACTTCTAGAGTGATCCTCACTATTAACTGTGCAACCAACAACTTAGCAGGCCCCACTTGTGTGACCAAAGGCCATGCAGGTCCAGTTGACACAATACACATGCACCATGAACCTATATAGACCAGCATGTGTGGAAAACATAAATGATCCACCTATGCAATTTACTTGCATGGAAATTCGCCTTTTCTTAGAGTCCCATGTTTTCCTAAAATGAAGGCGCATGGTCTCTCCATTTTACCTTATAAGAAGCCGAAGAGTTAGCCCGAAGATCTCATCACCAGAGTCCTTTAATCACGTACTCTAAACCATTAGTTAGTCTCCCAAACCATATAAATAATAGGAAATTTTAAATATTCAAGGGATTACATATCATTTAAAGGACTCGAAAAACAAGGGATGTTGTTTGGAACCTTGTCACAATTTTATACATACTTGGAAGAAGGGCCCTTCCTTTGATCAAATGTAAAGCACTATCATTCCATGATTACCTGAGGAAATCATTGGATATTTTGGAAAGGTCTAACCCATTTTTGGTGGTCATGGTTGTTATCCACCTAATAAATCATCCCATGGTTCACTAATGTAACACCATGGAGAGGTACCCTAGCTTATACCATGTAACACATGGGAATGGTACTATTAGTTCACCCATGAAATAGATGGGGAAGGTACATCCCATCTCTAATAGGAATCACCTTGCTGGATCACCTTATGATCTCTTTATCATACCAAAAATGATAAGGCACCCCTTTCTTATGTAATTCCATCCAAAAAAGACCAAATTAAAACCAATAAAAAGCACTCCAGATATGTATGTTCAGAACATAGGACACCCCAACATGTCCCTTCTATAATTAATTATTGTGGTAAATGTAGTACATGATTTAACCACCCTAGTATACAGAGACCTCAAAATGATCACAATCATTCATTGTGATCGTAACATGGACTTATTCTTAGATATAGTTCATGGGAATTTCAAATTTTAGTTAGTGATATGAACTACTTGACTTTCCATTTAATGAGGGCTAGTGTTGTATCTTTCTCTTCTCCTCCTTGAAATCAGTAACTGAGAATTATGACTAGAGTAAGCCCCAATTATTTCATGTAGTACTTCTCCCACATTACAAACCCCATCACTCGTCCTACATATGATAAAGGATATTGTTTGAATTTTCATATCTTCCACTTCCAATTGTTTTATAATAGAAACCATGACTCACATGAGTTTAGATGTTAGTGGTGATCATATCACTAGCATGATAAAATATCTTTAAAAAATCCTCCATCTAGGTGTTAGACCTAAAACCATGTTACTATCCTATAAAAGTGATATATTCCCCTTGAGAAAACCTTTGGAGGGTCATATTACAAATGAAGCAACCTTGGGCCACCACATAGTGGTAATCCACAATGGTCATAAAACATGTTGTATTTGATTCTTACAATTGTATTAAAAGTAAAAATCATCCATGAGGTTCAAAACCATCATTATTAATCAATAATGATATGTAATATTTTATATTCTCATAAGATCAAGAACCCCTCCAACATGGGAGGAAATATTACTTCTATTTCATTTTCACCTTATCTTCACTGACCGAAATCCCTAGTGTAAGTCATCTAATTATATGGCCATATTCTCTACCATGTCAATTACAAAGGTCCACTACTTCATAATTTCCCCAACATCCATTTCTAGGAATATTATTCATATAATTCCTCACTGCATGACAGTAAACAACAATATCTATTCCTTTTTTATGTAACAATAAAAGGTACGATGTGTCCTATTATGTTGAACCAAAGTACATTGGTTCTAATTCCATTATCAAGGATATATAGGAAGTCCCTTTTATGGGCATGATACCAATATAAAAAAATCTAACTACCTACCTAGATGGTAGTGAACTCAATAGAACCCAATCATGAGTCATTAAACGATGATCCCATAAAAAATTTATTACTAGGTAAACATTGAAATGGGATTGATAACCACTGATATACAATGGGGAATATCTCAAAAGAGAACCTCAGATACATAAAGCTGTTTTCATTGATGTAGAACACTTGATACATATAGATTGTTAATTCATCATATATATTTTATTTATTTAAAGAGTAAAAGGTGATTTTTTTATTTAATGTTTATAAAAGATTAAAATACATGACCTAAATCTATAAGAGAGTCCTGGAGTAGAAAAATCAATTCTCCCAAATGGATGTTATGAGCCTAACTACTCATCCTTTTTACTAATTCTAGTTTCTATGAATTTATCTGAAGAATTGTCCAATGATCACATATCATTGGAATCAAGATCTATAAACTATCTTGGATGTGGAACTGTTGTGTGTTTCTACTTTAAAAAATAAACCACATTACAAACAACCCAAAGGAAATTATGAAATTAAAGGGGTTCTTCAATTTGATTGATTCTTCATGCATATTCTATCCCCTGAAATCAATTTTTTGTCATCTGATTCACTTCATCAGAAAACAA
This sequence comes from Viscum album, assembly GCA_963277665.1. Classification (NCBI taxonomy): domain Eukaryota; kingdom Viridiplantae; phylum Streptophyta; class Magnoliopsida; order Santalales; family Viscaceae; genus Viscum; species Viscum album. The sequence continues at coordinate 661,201,480 of OY728134.1, read as the reverse complement.
TTGGTCAAACCGACATGAATCATTCCAATAACCTAAAGTACAATGATTTCCAGAAGTTATTACCCTTTCATACTTCTATAAAATAAATGTGGTCCAGAAATGGATCTTTTTAGACAACCAATGGCTCATGTGTTCATTTCTTCTTTTAATCCTTTGAAAGGGTTAAATTATTTTTCTTTTCTATGTATATTATCATGAAATTTTGAAATAAAGATAATCAATCCTAATAGTTTCCTTATAAACGAAAAAACATATTCATTAGCTATTACAGAATTTGTGACCTCATCTAACCAATGTATCCTATTTCCAACACAAATATCCAATGTTGTGTATAAAAAAATGTTTTGGGAGTACTACGTAAATTTTATTATGTCATCCATTGAGCCCACATGAGAAGCGCTCCAATACAATAATCAAAACTATCCATCCATATACTTATGTTTAGTAGAAAATAATAAGATGTCATCCCAATCTGTCACAAATCATTTTGGGATCGTTTTGAAACAACGCAACAATATATTCCTTCATTACCTTAGGGAGACCATTCCATTAGACATCAAGGGCCTCATCTTGACACCACAAGAGTCATCAAAAAAATGTATCCATTTTGTAACTATTTCTTCCTACACTTTGTGACATAAATTCCTTAACATAATAAGGATGTTTCTCTATTGGCTCCAGATTATGTCACTTAGACCCAAGAGACTAGAACAACCCACCAATGGAGAAAATCAATAAATAGAAAATAGGTCCACATATCTTTACCCACAAAAAACATGATGAAATCTCAAAAGATGAACCATATAAATACTATCATATATCGTGTTTTCTAACATTGTTTGGTAGAAAGCGGAGAAACCTACAGACACATCCTAGTAGAAAATGAACATAAAAAGCAATATATCAACCCAAATTCAAGAAGAATATCAATATATAATGGTAATTAAATGGTGGAAAAGAGTTATGAAACATCCCTAATCCAACCACATAATGGGGATATATCTTGATTCTAGCTACATAATTCCTCCAATATACCTTGGAAATGAAGTAAAAAGAAGCATCAATCCCTCCCCATAACCTACAAACCATCCAGGGTATAATGATCATAAACAAATTGGTTAGGTGTCAATAATGAGCCATTGAACCTATTACTAGAGTGTTCTCTCAACATAATATGATGGCCACTCAAGAGAATATGCATATTCCTACTCTCACCTAGGAGTATCCGCCAAGAAATCCTTGGATAAATAGACAATAAGATTATCTTTACACACCCATTCTAACTAGATATCATCATGCCATTTTTATGGTTTTCATATAGTAGGAATTAATACATACCAAAAAACCCATAATACTATTGGGAAATATAATAAATAAAATTAGAGTTACACTGGATATCTCTCAATCTTGATGGTTACTATCCACTACATGCAACTCTAGTCTCCCAATGGAGAGTATCTAAAATGATGTATCACCAAAGGAAATTATAAATTAAATAGTAGGTCCACAACCAAACTCTTCTCAAGGATGGTAATATTTCATTCATAAAACATCTATCAATGGTTTCCTAGGATAATTTAAATTTTTTACAAAATTATAGAAGCATTAGTAATAGTTTCAGGGGTCCTCCAGGAATCATTGCAACCATATTATCTAAGGGTCCTCACAATAATATATACCATGAAGGAAAAATTCACTATCATCAAGTGATCAATTAGGATAACACATATATTAATGAAAACATTGGAAAATATCATCATTGCCAGAAGATCAAATGGAATAATGTTCTTCCCCTAATCATCATTCACCCTGAAGGTACTTCACGAGGTATACACTATTGGATTTTCCCTAAATTTGGATTTAAATTCAAAATGGTATTCCCCTATATGATGGTATTCCCCTATATGATGGTATTCACTATGATATTTTATTTCAACCATGATATATTATTTCAAAAATAAGTTCCTTTAATTTCTGACTAAATTGTGATAAATACCCCATATCTTGGGTCATATAGGAAGATAAGGTCAGTCATGCCTGATTCCTTGTTATTTATAGGATATACTCTTTCAAAACTAGAAAACATCCCAATGAAATATTCATCCTTAAACCACCCTTGGGTCATCTATATTCTAGCATGATATAGATTTTCCCTCTATTCCCAATTTCTATAATAAGTCATTAGGGAAATTTTCACATTGGTTGGATCATGTGGATGAATCTCCAATGGAAGATAAATGAAATATATTGCTAGTTTGGAGAATATTAGATAATGATAACATTATAGTTATGTTGTTTATATTAACCAACCATAAATATATAAATCTATAAATGTTTTAAGAAAAAATAATTCTTGAAATTACCATGATTATCTTGAAAACTCATTATCCCCAAAAAGATAAAATCAACCATTAAAATAGATATGTAAATCAGGTTGACATATTTCAAGAACATATTCATCAAATTTACTTAGATTCCCTTCTAGCTATATGACTCTGGAAATCATGAATGAATATAAGGGTCTCTAATTTACATCCCTTAATAATTTCAAAATCTGTATTTATTAATTATTGATGCTCCATCCATTATTCATATCAGAAGATGGGGGAAGCATCGATCGTATCATTTCACCACACTCTTTGATTAGAAGAACCCAATAGATTTAGAATCATGTAATTTCATTGGTCTTTCATGTCTCTAAAAATAAATATATACTCTTGATAGATGGAATTATCAATAATAATATCGATGATAGAATGTCATAATCATTGTACTTTATAAATGTGAACCATTGAGAAACTCAAGCATCATGAGTACAAAAAATATTGATATGCCTTTATTATTAAGTTAATAAAATCATCAGGTACCACTTATGCCTTTAAGAGAAAATAGGCCATGCGTATACCATAAAGTTCACATCGATCATTCTCACATAAAGATGTATAAGATCAAGATTAAATCAATAGAAACTACATCTATAGTGTTATTTATGCAGCTCCAACCAATAGGGATTGTGGAATTTTTACTAATAAAATACCTGCGTGATCACTGAATCATGATCAGGGTGATCCATAAGTGGATCAAGGGGGGGCCCATCTGGTATGGTTGGGGATATTTTTACCTCAACCCCCTCCCCAATGGAAAATGAGGTTTCCCATTTTGGGTGAGTTTCACAAGGTTGACCGTCCCAATTCATCCCATATCATAGCACATATTCCTCATTTTGAATGTATTTGATGAAAATGTCAGTAGATTACATATAGATTTCCCTTATTTATTTAGTTTAGAGAGAATAAATTAAGGGAAGGATCAATCCTAGTAATGGATAAAAATAAAATAAATTTAAAAATGGTGGATCCAATACAGAAGATCATTGTTGTTTGAATATATATTCTTAGGGAAACCAACCCTTATGTTATTTAAATACTAGCGAGACAGCAGTATAGAAATTGTTTTTGGTGAAAATCATTATCACCAAACCTGTATATGCTACATAAGATAAATTTGATGCAAAAGAATAGGAATATGATGCTTCCATAAAAAAAATATTGTAAAGTGAAGTAATTGAATAAGGTGTGTGAACTAAAAATAAGATGCCTTCCATTAATTTGTTAATTCCTATGAATTAACAACTTCCACTCTCTTGGAGGCCATCTATCAATAAAAAAGAAAACAGACAACTACATCGCATCCATTACCAAAAAGGATTGACTAGATTACATTAGAGGAGTGGTTTTCTAAATATGAGTTAAAAATGAATGATTTAATGAAACCATATTCAGAACTACTCAGAAGTAATATGCGTACATTATATTTCATCCATGTAGAGTCTCATAATTTCCTCCAATATAGAACCTTTCAATAATAAGCTCTCATTATACTGGTGATATTAGATCCAAAACATCCAATTAATGTGGGATCTTGAAAACTAATAAACATATACCCCATGATAATGAGATATCAAGAGTTTCCTCTATTAGGTTCATAACCAAAGTTATCTCAGATTCATAAACATAGGTCTTCCCTTGTAGGATACTAATCATGAATACAATAGAATCCATAACATAGTCGATCAGAACCATTTCCCCTCTTGTTCATGATCCTAATCAACGGACCATTCCTCGAAATATTATAGAAATCATTGAGCTGTTTTCAGTCTAATTGTATGAAATCGACAGACTATGTGAACATGTAAAACCATTGATAAATCCACAACTTGAATGCATAGATGGAATTATTCCCCAAAAAAATTTTAAGAATCTTGTGTCCTTGAAATTAAATGGATAAGGGGATCTAGAACAATATGTATTAATTTTTTTATCCCAATGTGGTCCCATGATGGGCGATTTTGAGAATAATTAGGTATCAAAACTCAAGTGTTTCAGTAAATCCCTAGAAGGAATATACATTATTTTCTATACCATTGTTCAGCCATTCAAATAAATGGGGGGGGGAGATCATTTCTGATAGTTTTTCAATCAATTCATATCTATGCTATATAAGAAAAAAATCCCCATCCTCTAAAATTGAAAACATTGAGATAGAATGAGGGTATTTGATATTATAACTAGGTGGAATGATTTGACTTAATATCTAATTTGGAATTTTACACATGTGGACTTCCTGGGTATTTTTGTTGATAACCTTCAGGAAACTTTATGAACACCACTTATCTTTGTGAAATATTTGAGTAGTGTTCATGATCCTCAATATTTTTGCAAATATTGGATGATTCCTTCTTGTGAACTAGTGCCATTTCTTGATGGAAATCTATAGAATAGGGAGAGGAGATATAGAGTTGAAGATATGACCATCGCCTAAATTCCGACTCCTACACTGACCCCATCTCCAAATACTACACCTTCTCACATATTACCTCATCATGTATAATGAATCAAAAACAATCCCATCAAGAAGACATAAAATAGTTAGAATTTTCGAAATTGGAATATCGGTAGAATAAATTTACTCTTTAGATGATCAGATTCAACATTACTTCTTGTTAACAATTGAAATTAAATTTTAAAACTAACCAAAACCTAAGAGGCTAGATCAAGTTCATCTATATGAACACATGAATTATTTACCATTTCATTGAAAATTGGGGCACAGTAGCAAGGATTTCACTATCTATAAAGATACCTTAAAACATATGGTTGATTCTATGTAGGTTATGATACAAAAACCACTATCACAATTGTAATGTGTTTCCACCACCACTATGGATGAATAATATAGGTGGACAGAATTTAACATAAAGGGTCCACATATGTTCAGTGATTGGATACCTATAAATTCAATCAATCAAATTCATTATATCGTCAGGGAATAGTACAATCATCCAATTATGCCCTTGTTTTCTTCATCCACTGTATGATAAAATTTATTAGACTCATACTCTTCCAAGAGATAATAATTAAAGAAATTATATAATCAATTAATTATAAGTCATTTCATAAAGGATAATCTTATAAATATTACAAATATAGCCCTGAATATTTTAGATTTTATGCCTAGAGTTTCGAGAGCATAATCACTGTCCCACCAAATGGTGCCATAGGAATTGTACCACATATGGAATCCTCATAGGATGAAAATTTAATACATGGTTATATCAACATCATAATTTTAATTGAACCATTTTCTGAATATGAGTACAGATATAAACCTAAGCTCACTAAACCTAATCTGGGAACTAAGGGAAGAGGCCATAGAGGCCAAGAAGGTAGCGGACGTCATAGTGATTTATGGAACCAATCTTTCAACCAAATCCCAACAGTATTTGTTTCTTCTAATGGGACACATGGAAAATCCCATCATTGAGAACAAAAATAGATGGGTAGCACAACCACATTAAATAAGAGTATTCCATGACAGATTGTTTTTGATTAACATTTTGACAATGTATAATGGTCTCATCAGTATATATGGTTGGGTATGTCAAGAAATCATAATCCAACTATAGGATAAATTCCCACAATTTTTGTTCAACCACCTAACTTACCTACTATAGGAACTTTATCCCCTAAATACCCAACTAGATAGAAGACCCATGTGTGTAAAAGTAGACCTACTATTCAGTGATATTATATCTAAAAACAGTTTTCAATAGTTACTTCCAAAATCTCAATTTTGTATTCTATTAAATTTTTAAAGGATCTTCAGGAAGCACATGTAGAGGCCCTACCGAGCCATCAATTTATTGAAGAAGAGGTCACAATTTATAAGGTATATCATGTAGAGATCAATCCCATATAGTTTGATACTATTATCTCTTTCACCTGGAGGGATATGACTACCATTGTATACAGACACATCAGAACCCTAAACGTATCTATAAATTCTGATGACATTGATATTTGAATATCTTTCATTAATTATAGAATAGGATTTAATATCATTTCACTATGAATGATTCATAAATTTTTATGTAATAAAGGGGGCTTGTACCAATATTTTTTGACACTATATGGGTACGACAACATAAAAACCCCTTGGCTGAGTCCTGCTCTGAATGCAATTTTGGGACCTATTGTCTGATTCAAAATTATTGGTCGTCCAATAGGATACAACATTCAACGTCCTTCTAGGAAGGACTAGGATGCATCAAAAAATAATGATCCCTTCATCTTCTCTAAAATTCTTCGTATACTATATGAATGGGAATATTGGGAGATTATATGATGAAATATACCCATTTGAATCCTATGAAATCTCAATTCATTGATATAGGGTTTTACCATAAGGATGGGAAACTACCCGTGGATGAAAAAACTGATCGAGTTACATATCGAAATGTTCTAGAAATGATCATATATAATTAATTTAATGAGATTTCACGTGAAAATGTGATTCTTATCAGCATCATTGAAATTAATTTTTTGATGTTTTTTCATGAACTTGTAAACCCTCATGATATTAATTGTGTTCGTTGAACTAGCCATCATTGAAAAAATCTATGATCCTACCACTGGTGGTGGTTCTTAAAAGTAAAATTCCTCCTATTTATCCTTTGAATTTAAATAGACCACACTATCATCAACTTAAACTATGTGAATTTTTGTGCCAATACAAGAAAATAGAAATACATGGGCCTTAGGTTCTAAAAAGTGTGATCAATCCATTATCACAAAAGCACCCCATTAATCACCCATCCATATATAGAAAGGCATTGAGTAATATTAATATGAGGATAAAAAGAAAGAGGAAGATGGAGATATCATCTAAGATTCTACATTACCTTTTGAGGAATGCATCTCTACTAGTATTGATGAACTCCAGTAGATAAATTTGGGTACAGATGAGGTGTTTCAACCAAGAATAATCAGTATGGACATGTCCCATGATGAACACGAGGTATATTATTCATTTTTATAGTAATAGTAATATTTGTTTTATTTAAATTACACAGAAAGTATAGGAATCTATCATGATGTGGACAACCAACACCTAGAATTTCGAAATTATCATCATAGTTACAAGTAGGTAGCCTGAAGAAAACATCCCACGGAAGATTTAAAATTTAAATAAATGTTTATAAGATCATAATGTACTGCTTAATTTTGTAGGTTATGTGGAAAAAAATAATCACTAATATAGCCCCATTCATGAAAAATAATGGTAAAATGATGGAGTGTATTGACATCATATATCATTGTTATCACTATCTAAAATACGACTTCTTGGTACTGATTACATGACTTATAATTTATGTGATAGTTATCTAACAATACCTTTCCATAATATATGGGTATTCAGGATATAACCTAATCTGAATGGACCCAGAATATGAAGAATAAAATCCCTTCATAGAACCCCATAGATTATATTTTTATTATGTAATTCCCTTTGGACTAATGAATGTTGGTGATACATACCAACACACCATGAATCACATTTTCACACACTTTCGTGGTAAGTCCATTGAGTGCTACGTCGATGATTTGATGGTGAAATATCAACCATTTTTGGAATATATTACCCACCTTGAGAATATTTTCTATAATATGTAACATCATTGAATGAAAATTAACCCATTAAAATTTTCCTTTAGTGTAACCTATATAACATCACTTTTTTTCTCAGTATGCCATCCTGGCATCGAGTTTGATCCTATGAAGAAAAAGGATGTCCTTGAAATGTCACCTCCTTAAAACCTAAAATATTTGAGAGGTCTAATAGGATTTATTAATTCCATTTATTTAATTATAACAAATCTTTTGGTAATTTGTATTTACTTACACAAGTAAATGAAAAATGGGGTCACCTATTAGTGTAATGACGACTCTTAAGAAAAATTTGATAGTCTCAACAAATATCTATTGATTCTTGTATTAATTATTTTATATATCAATGGAAGACCATTAATTTTTTTTATTTATTTAATGTGATCAATTAGATATTTCCATGCAAAAAATAATGACATAGAAAATGAAAATACCCTCTACTACCTCTGTAAAACCATGATCGATACTTAGAATCATTGTTTAAATATCTTGAAAAATTGTTCGGTGTTAATATTTTCCATTAAAAAACCGCGACACAACATATAGAATCTTGTGGTTCATTTTCCTTTATTAGAATGACCTGTTAAAATATATTCTAACCTTTCTCATATTTACTACTTGATTTTCATAGTGGAAATATATATTGTAGTAATTTAATATTTTATATATGTCTCACAAGGCGATAAAAGGAAAGGCTTTATAATATTTCCTTATAAAGAGTCCCACTTTATACAAAATGATTATGAATACTAAAGTGAAAGATGAAGAGATAATATCAACCTTATACCCCCAGATATGGGATTTTTATTTTGATAGAATGTCTATAATCCATGAAAAATAGGTTGGAAGAGCCCAAGCTCTATAGAGTCATATTTTGATTCATTCTTACTTCTCCTAAAAATTAATTCCTTAATTATTAATTATTTTTAACAGAAGGATTCACGAAAATGAGGTATAATATCATGAACATATGATAAGACTATATATTTCATTAAAAATACTAGTGTAACAACTAAATGTTAAATCTGATTCACATTTGGTAATAAAAAAATGCAAGAGTGATTATAATATTAGAAAATAATATCGTATCCCACTTCTTAACTATGTCTGAGGATTGAAGGAAAAATTTCTCTCATAGCCAAAGTGACTCATACCCTACACTCATTGAATTATCAAGAGGATATGCTAGAAACATCATCTATAGCCTAGGAAAATATAGAAAGAGAAGAAACAACCATTAACATTACATATCGATGAATTTTATCACCATTTGTTCAAAGTACCATAGAAGAGCTCATCAAGTAGAAATCTACCACTAAACTAGATAATCAGGTAAATTTTTTGATGATTCCCATCAAAGAATACCCCTAAATTGGGACTATTTATCTATATACTTATTGGAAAGTGAAAATAGGATTTTAGGAAGTCAGGTTCATTATTTATAACATCTTAGGTCATTATAAGTTCCTCTATAAATGAATATTTAATAGATATTTTCTCCAATTTATTAATGGAGATGATATTATTTCTATTATAAAAGAAGTCTATTCTAGATCATATGATAACTATCCATTAATAACAATGATTTACAGTCAAATAATGAGGCTTGGGTATCTATAATCTTGAATGATGAAATATTTTTCATAATTCACCCATAATTTTAGTTCATGTATAGTGCATGCCAATTTCATCCATCAACCCATTGAGTTTTTTCATAGTAAAAAATACTCCTAATAACTCATTTCAAGGTTATTGGATGTTGTGGGGCCATAACCACCCACTAAAACCAACCAATTTAAATATATCATCAACTCTAATGACTTCTTCTCTAAACGAGATAACAAAAAACCCCATAAAATCAAGATGAAAAATAGATTTAATTTTTTGAATCCAAACATCATTTCCATATTCGCTGTTATATAGACAATATTGATGGATAATGGAAGCAACATCCCTTATTTATTTTTTAATTTTTTTTTCAAGATATTAACATTTATTCCATCCATTCATCTCTTTATCATGATGTGAAGGATGGGTAGGTAGATTGATTTAATAAAACACTATCAATCATTATCTGTATAATGGTGTAAAATTAAAAGAAATATTACCCATATAATATTCTACATTTTTTTGTATTATCTCACTATGACTCATAACAATTCATAAGAATTCCCTTATTCCTAGATATATGGGATATAAGTTGTTCTCCAATTGAGATCCAATTACCTTCACATCACATTTACTTTTTTGATCAACTATCATGAGTTGAGATATCCCAAAATTGATCAAATGAATTTTATTAGAGGGATATTAAAATAACTTATACCATTAATTATTTATAAATCCATTAAATATATATATCATGATATTATAAAATGAAAATTTTACCTCCCCTAATTCCTCCATGTGGATTTGGTACTAATACTTAGATCTATTATTATACATAGGAAGAAACCATTGATGAATGACCCTAAATTGGATGGTTTTTTAATCCATAAGGTCTATTACAATTGTGTATATTCTTTAAATATAATGGATGGTGAGCATACTATTCCCCCAAAAAATTCATGGTTTCTATAGAAATACCTAATGTGATTGAGGGAAAGTAATCCTTACCACATGATGCTAAATTGTTTAGATTGGTTCTTATCACAAGACATTAAAAGGCACATCCAATATTACTTGTTAAGTGACCTTATAATAAATGACCCATACAATCCAAGGCTGATGATGATAAACTATACAAAAGTATATTCATCACATAATGTTTATTATGTATTTTTACCCAATGAACAAGGCATAGTATGACTTATGAAACAAGACTATGAGGCCTCATGTAACAATCTAAGGATTCCTCACATGAGATTATTTACAAAACCCCTAGGTGAATATAATGAATAGGTCACACACCGTCTTTTTTCACTCATTATGAAGAAAAATTTCTTTTACAACAAAATGTCAAACTATATGGAATATTATAAATTTCATAAAAATAGAATTCACTTGGATCGTCATAATAAAATGGTGTTAAAACTATAAGAAAATGTAATTTTAATATGGAATAATATAATAAAACACAGGTGTATTTATTCCTACTTTTACAATATATTATTTGTTTCTTGAATCCCTAATCATAGGCCTAAATGCAAAACCAAAAAAACACCCCATTCCCAGTGTAATGGATCCTTCCCCATAACTATGTACTTATTCATACCAATATATAAAATATACATAGTGACACATAAAACTTATGTATTAGGAAAAAACACATGATTTGAACCTATGTATGATTATCTTCATTCATGCTGGACCCATGTCATTAATTCACATTTGATTCCTCCTTACTAGATATCAAATCCACTCCATTCCTGCTGATGGTTCTGTATGTAAGACTCTAAATGTCATGTTAAACATCCTAGATATAATATAATAAACTAAATTATTTATTTACCTTCTTTCATGATATAATACCATATTCTTCTTTGGAATTTACTTAGATGACCTCATATTCTGAATTTGATATATTCTTTTAGATTGTTTCTTCTAATCGAACCACATGAAAAGCGAAACTATAACTTACATGATTTTATTTTGAGGTATTGTTTTCTCTATTTTTTTGATATTATCATTATTACACTGATTTTATTAGAGTTTTGGTGAAAAATGGAATTTTTTTGACCTAATAGTAGGTGGATTATGGTTGGTTCATGGTTAGAAAAAACTATGCAACATCCTAGAAGAGACTCTGCACCCTCGATAGTGGGACTATCTTGTCCACAAATTCCTCCACATTAGTGTGTGGATAATTGTGTATCTTGACCAGTGGGTATATCTAAAGAGAATATTCGATAGCATAAGAATAAATCCTTCCCCTAAAGACCACGAGATAGTATTTTTCTTCTGGTGGGAGGTGCCGCATGAATTCTTCATGGTTTGTCAAACTATGCATAAAAATGTGTGAAATGTGTTGATCATTACATTTTTTGAGTTTCCTAAACTAAACATCCCGATATTTATTTCCAAAACCTAAAAAACTCACCCCACTAATGATTTTTTGCTCTATGTGTGCTTCCCAGCCCATTTTGGCTCCCCTAGACCTCATTTTTTGGGTGGATTTAGTGTGGATTATACATGAACTCCAAAAAGAAGACCATAGTCTCTTGTTATCCTCTTTCTTCTGGGCACATTCTTCCCTAATTCTTGGGTTTTATCTTCAACACTAGTTTGGTTGAACTAAAATTGGTTTAAGATTTTATCTTTGGGTTCAATAATTATGTTTATATTGTGCCATTTAATTTATTGGGTATCCTTATGGGTCACATTAGGTATCCACTAGATTTACGAATTTTAGAGGATTTATTTTGTTTATTCCATTCTTTATCATTTTTATAGTATTCTTTATATGCATTAAAAATTCTTTCTATGGATGGAACGGGTGGGGAGAATTGTTTTTTCAAATTTTATTGGTGTGTATATGGGTTGAACAAATTTTTTTGTAAATGAAAATTATTTGCTTTAATGTATATTTTTAATGCTTAATATGTGTATGTAAATGCCTTAATTCTTGGGATATAGGTAATTAGATTTAAACCCAAAGGGAATAATTGGTAACTAGGTTGGGTAGACCAGGTATTGCACGCTAGTTGGTCCGGAAGGGTCAAGGCCTGGTTCCCCTTGGAGGATAGATGCTATATGACAAAATAAAAATTGGATGATGATTAGAGACCATAAAACCTTGGGCCATTTTCCCCTCAAGTGGATTGTTCAGGATGACACAAAGTGTTGTGGTTTTATATCCTGTCACGAAGGTACGAGGATACAATGACCCTACTATCCCTAGTGACTTAGTTATTACCCATGGTGCTCATGAAATGCAATTTTTATCATTTGGTTGGTCAGAAAAGTTGAATTACTTTTTATTTAAATCTTTTATTCATAAAATAATTTTATTCACTCATTCAAATTTCATTAAAATAGCATTTTGATTCATCTTTTAATTTTATATAATGTAAACTTATTGGGTGATATCCTACTGGGTTTTACCTCATACCCAATATACTCCATTGTGTGTATGTATAAATTTTTATATTTTACCTAGCTAAAGTAAATATGTTCAGTGGTGGTTATGGTGGATCATAAATCTAGTAATTTCACTTCTTTCAGGTTTTGGTGGAGGTATCATGATGGAATTGACCATATTTTTCCATGTTGTTTTGGTTTTGTAGTTGTTTCCCCTCAAAGTTATTGTATCTTGGTTTTGGTTTTAATTGAATTTTTTTTAATTATGATAGATGTACTCTTTTGGTGATGGGTAATTAAAATAATGTGATGTGATATCATAGTAGATTGATTATATCCATTTCTTATGGGTGAAATAATTCCCAGAAAGTGATGTTTGATTCATATGAACTGGTTTCTAGCTTATAGGGACCAGGAATTCCCTTTGGGTCTTGTGATGGGATGGGTCAGGTATGATGGAAACCCATCATGGTTTGTGATAGAAACCCTCACTATTCCTTGTTTCTCAAATGAAGAATAGATCACATTTTAATATAAATATTTGTAAGGGACGCTCTCATAGACATGTAAATTTGTGGTCCATGCACAATGACCTTAAACTATGTGTATCTAATTCCATAGGAATTTGTTTAATTTGATACCACATACATTCTTTTGATGTTAGGTAATAAATTTTCCAATCACATGATTCTAATATGCATGTCCCATCACCCTGCCTCTGGATGTTAAACATCACAGTTGATGTCCTTTTCATATATTTTCAGAATTTACATTATTGTCGCCTTCTCTAATGATGTATACCATTCAAGCCACTAGTCTCCTATTACACCCTAGACTTATAACTATGTGTTTATTGATTCTCAATTGGATGTGATATATATTGATTATTGAGTTTTATATCCTAGTCCAGCTGTAATAGCATAAACATTCCCTCCCACCACATTAGAATTTCATTTGAGTTATGAATCTTATTTCGAACAATGGGTGGAAAGGACTTTTCATTGAAAAGATATGTATTAATAGCTAGATCCCCCATCATTGGACTTGATACAAAACAAAAAAGAATTCCCCACTCTCTAGTATATCAACTTGGTCTTCACAGTATAGTCTAGAATGGGTTTTATTTCCATTCATTATCCCATATTAATGAAACAAGACATAGATCCATCATTGCATATGGGAAATATTTGTGTGGGAAAAAATTGAAGAACAACATGGTGTTTGATTCATGTTACTATTGGATGCATGGTTATTCCTAGTACTAAGATCCCACACACATCAGAAATAAAAAAATAATTCTCCCTTATCTTTATTATGAACTCAATCTATATTGGGGATCCTTAAACAGGTTCCCTCATTCTGTTGAATGTGAAAAATGTTACATTACTTATAGACAAGTTACAAATTTGACTACATAAAATCCATTCTTTTATACTCAAAAACATATTTTATCATTCAGACTATATGTATTTTGGGATTCATATCCCCATATGACTTCCCTGGATATCAATGGAAATGGTATTAACCATCGAAGGATGCCTTTTTTATATAAAATATTTCCAATACTGCCTCGAAATAGTATACCACAATGGGTCATGTCAGTTATTGCCACTTTTATCCATAGGATAAGATCCTTTTATCATTATACACACTCAATGTATTAAATTGTAATTTCATGATCAAACATCATCTATGGTCACTTCTTATGCACTTTTCCCCTCATTTTTTCATAGATTTGATAACCCCAAGATCATGGTATGAAACCGCCCCACCCATATAATTCTAAACCATTATTCACTAAAATACCATGAAATTAAATGTCATGTGCTACTCACTAAAAGTGACCCATAGTTTATGTTTTAGTGTAATTGGGATAACTCTTTCAATTCGATTGTTTCTAACATAGAGTAATAATCTAGTCGAAATAATAAAATTGGAGTAATTTTTAAAAACACATGACTAATTAATGCTGAAACTAAAATAAACAATTAGTTATTTTCAAATTAGTTTAATGGGAATGGATAGTCCATGTTGAATGTTCTTAAGAGGAAAAACATGGGTCAATGTTTCAGGGCCATAAGTGATAGCCACCCAAATATCTGAATCCAGTGAATTTATAATTAGTGTACATTCCAGTGGGAGATTCTATAATATAATTTATGTTTTCTATTTATATAGGGTCTTTCCATTTCCCTTTCTATGTATATATTTTCACTAACTAGTTTTCATCATTTTATACGACACTAAATTGTATTATTCTTACATTCAAGACATAAGTCATCCAACTACATAGTCCCCATTCCAATTTCATGATTTATAACTATGTGATCCTTTGTACCACATTTATTAGGACCCCTATTATTATTATTAATCTCTTTATCGTGTTATTGAACCTTTAGATTTGAACTATGTATCGTTTGATTCCTATTTCAATGGGATATATATAGATTCAATTATCCTCCATTCTAGGACTAGTCATCAATAAAAGTTTCATGTTTTTCTTCATTCATGGACACAACCTCAATTTTGGAATGATGATCTTATCTTTCATGTGTTCCCTTATTAGGGAACTCATGATCAAAAAATTTCCATCAGCCATACATATAAACAAAATTTATATTGGGATTTTCCCATCTAATATCAATATCAGCAGAAATGCCTCCTTAATATTCAAAAATATCATTTTCACAACCCACATGTTTTATTAGTGATAAATTTATATCTTCACAAACCTACATTGGATATTTGTGACTATTGTATTCAAATCTAAAGGAAATATTTGCTATTAATATGATTAATATGTCTAAATGTGGCACTTCATAATATATCCCACTGTTTCCTGTCAACCGGAGGAACCATCATCCTTAAGAGAAGATCTGATTTCTCTCCATGAACCATAAGAACATCATAGTAAAAACCTATTTTCAAACATGGTCAACTTTTATTCAAAACATTATCTTCCCATGAAATTCCTTTTGATCTTTATATCCCAATACAATGACTTGATAATTTTCTACCCCTATCCAAAAGGTGTTGGATCATTCTTGGCATAAAAATACTGCTTGGATCAATTTTCAAGAATCTCATGGTCAAAAAAGTTTGACCTAAAACATCAATTATATTTTTCTAGCTTACAAGACTCTAATATTAAAATAGAATGATATATAGTAATCACCAATCTAATAACCTACAAATGGGAACCCGGAATGAAAATACATGTTTCAACTTGCTATACATGCTCCCCATATGATCTATTATAAATTGAATAATTAAAATTTTAAGTGTTCAAACCTTGTTATATTGGAAACTAATAAAGATAAGCCTAGGAAAAATCATTTTCATTCGTCTTTCATTTATGGTACTTAAAAAAAGTTAGGGAATGAAAAAAAGGAATACATTTTTAATTGTCTAACATATGACTCTAGAAATAGTAAAATTGTACTAACTAGGCCTCATGACCATAGAAAATATTTTGGCATTCAGTTATTCATATCATTGAAATATGAATAAACAAAAAAATAAGCTCATTCAGGAAATAAAATTTTAGTGTTATATTATAATTGCAATAATAATAAAAGTGAAGAAAAAAATTATTGTGAAAAAATAACTTTCATTTATGGATTAATAATTTTAGGATTGTAAAAAAATTAGAGCCTCTTGATATTATATAGGTAAATTACCATATTCCATCAGTATAACTTTTGAATAGTTTGAGGGATAGTCAAGCCTCATCAATTGTGTTTTGATGCCCGACTAGTTGAATAGCCTTCGAATCCTCAACAAGTTGGAGCTCCACTTCCGTTATAAGGCCTTAGCCTTAAACCTTACTTAATATTGAGTTATTACAAGATTACACATTGAGGATCTTTTTGGGTTTAGAGTTTTAGAGAATAAGATCATAAAACTTTCATTACATTCCACATATAAACAAAGTGGTTACATAAAGATATTATTCTTCATTCCCATCAATGGAAACATATTTAAAATAAACATGGATTCTTTCTTGACATTTCCTTGACACTATCATCATATCATGTACCTTTCCCTTGACCTGTGAAAAACATTTCAAAAAACAAGGGATGAGCATAAAATGCTCAGTAAGGGATATAAAAATATGGAAAGGAAACATGGGTACATATATACATAAGGATGAGATCATACTTTACCCATAAAACATAAGCAGTTTAACATACCTCATAAAAACATGAATAAATCATAGAAATCATAAGACATAAAGTTAACTTGAGGCATTCATAACATTATTACGTAGGGAGTAACCCTCTTGGTTACGTTTGGAATACCCATCACAATATATTCCCTAAATATCTTCGGAGAAACCTTAATGTTTCACTCCTTCGCGTTACTCAATGCATTGGAGAGCTATATCGGGCTCACCCGCCCTTAGTTTATCACGGAACCACCCGTCTTCATAATAATGCCCAAGAACCCCAACATAATCGTATCACATAAAACATGCATAAAGGAAACATAACATTTCCATATTTCAATCACAAGATATCAATACAACACATTGATATAAAAACATTTTGAAAACAATTTTCAATACCAAAATAAAAGAAAATTAAAACATGGTATTTATTTTTCTTTTAAAAAGATGGTATGGCTTGTAGAGGAAGCCAAAACTCAAATAACAGTCACGATGGTGGAGAAGTCTTTGTCGCTACATACGTACGACAAAAACATTCCCTTTTGTCGTTTAGTAAACGCTTCGTATAAAAAATATTCCTTTTGAATAAATGTAAAAGTCAAAGGGGTTTATACACCGTATAAAAGAAAGTTGTGTATAAAATAAAATATGCCTCAATGAAAGAAGATTGAGACGAAGTCCCATACCTTGTATCCGATTTGACCCAACCGTTCTTTAATCTCATGAATAATAAACTTGAGTTAATCTCTACTTTCTTAATAACCTTTTCAAGTTCATTATTCCATTTATACCATGTTATGAACATCATGTAATCATTTAAGTTAATAATGTTCATTTTGTCGCTATTTGGTTCTTATGTCAAAAATAGACTTCTTACACTTACATGATGTTAATTTGGTCAATGGATCATTATATCCAGAATGATATTAATTATTTGGATAACATATATATGATATATATTCAGCATATACATGTATTTATAATATTACATCACATTTAGAGGTATGAAATGAAATGCACCGTTCATGGAGACCGTAAGCCGTACGTACGGATGAACGCTACTTCCATTTCTATTTCATATATTCTGGAATGGAATCATAATTATATAAGAGTATATTATAATTCCAGTATAATAACATATATAATATCATTAACTTTATCCTTTACACATCCCACATATGGTATTAACGAATCAAATCACTTTCAGGGGGCGGTAGTCCGCACTTCCTAAAATGAAGATATCATGTTTACCCATAATGGAAACAATAATGGTATGCCATAAATGAAAAATACAGAAGCTTAAGGAAGAGTAAACATTTTATATATCATATATAAAAATAGTGACATTATAATGGCCACCCTTGAAGGTGTTAAATGAGTATTGAACAATCATCGTTTTGGGAGACAGAATTTTTCCATCCATAGAAACCGTATGTTCTTTAACCATTTGATGTAGTTGTGTGAGAGTGTAACTCGAATAAATCTTATAACAAAATCCTAGTATATTTAAGATACTGGTTTTGTTACAAAAGAAGTAAATAAAAATATTTTAGGGGGTTGGAGAAGCAAAATAAATCAAATGAACATGAGAGAATGAATTACCTTTAAAAGTGTAACTCCTTTTGATTTGAGCCTAAAGGCTTCCTTTGAAAGGATTCTGCCCAAAGGGAATCCTCTAGGATGAGGAGAGGGATGTGGAGAGAGTAAATGTGCAGGGGTTGGCCGAGCCAAAGGCTTTGGGAGTGTGGGTAATGAGGTAGAGGTGGGGGCCTTTTATAAGAGGAGAGGAGGGGCACTCTTGGAAAGTAAAGAAATATTACTTTATTTGAAACTGGGTTTCGGATTTAAATGGTCCCACATTGATATAATTCAAGTATAAGGTGATAAGGGTTCGAAATCAACCCATAAAATAGGTTTTGGACATGTTTAGGTTTTAGATATTACATTATCTTTCCATTTTATTTAAATCGTTAAATAATGATGTCATCGCTGCATCATCATGATGTCATAAATAATTTAATTTATTTAAAGTCTAAAAATTAAAAAAAAAACTATGATGTAGTAAATCGTTTTATCTTTCCAATGACTATTTATAATCAAAAATCGGATCTTTATAACCCCATGTAAAAATTGTTTTTGTAAAACATATGATGTTTGTGTCATTTTTACTTTTACATTAAATAAAAAGTTATTTATGTCATTTCCCAAACAAAGTGGCTTCATGGGGTCCCCAAGTTTCCCCATGGCTTGTCATGGTCGGCCATGACACAGCACATGAGGGTAGGACATGTTTCAAGCCCATCTCATTTTATTAAAGCATTAATTTTACCTTAAACTACACTAATTACCACTAGTCGCGATTAAAAACTTAATAAGCTACTATTCACAAAAAAATTATTTTAATCTCATTGAACCACATTTTACTTATTAATGACATCCATGTATGTTGGATTTTTGAATTTCAAAACACAATGATGGAAAAATTTCATTTAAACGGAAAATCAATTTTTATAAGTACAACTTAGTGGTTTCACTATTCATCAAAAATTGAAGTTTTTCAGAAAATTACAAAAAATTCACCCTAATCTATATTTGATATTAAGAATTCAACAATAAAGTCTATTTTACAAAATTCAAAACATATAAGTCACATTAATTAATTTAATAATTAATTCCGGCTGTCAGAGCAAATAGCGTGTTTTTATGAAACAATAAGTATCAAAAAATTGACACCAGTTTAAGTCCAATTTCAAAGTGAAATTGATTCCAATGACCACCATTGGATTAAATGGTAAAAATATATGCAGATTACTCATTAAGACCAATTCAAAAGATAATCTAATCATATAAATAAAGTAGATTAAGAAGCAGTTTTGATGTAAAATGCAGTATTTTTCACTATTCATTAAAAAATGAACATTGTCAGAAAAATACCAAAAATTCACACAAGGTAAATTTTTATGTCCCAATCATAAAGAATAAGTTTATTTTGACAAACATAGTTTATAAAATTTTCAAAAGATAGATTCAAAAATGGTTTTCCATCAAAAGGCAGTTAAACAATCTTTTAAAAATATTAGTGTATTCCATGCTTAAGATTGGATTTATTTTTATTTTAACACTCTAAAACACTATCTAATTCATTAATAGGCATAGATAAAATATATATTATTCATTACTTAGTTGGGATGTTACATCCTTCCCCCCTTTAGAAAATTGCGTCCCCACAATTTATTTACTTATCGAATAAATGGGGGTACTTATCCCTCATTGCATTTTCAGATTCCCATGTTGCCTCTTACATCATGTGGTTTTTGCACAAAACCTTTACCTGATTAATCCCCTTATTCCGTAACACTTTCTCCCTGTGGTCAAGAATCTGGAACGGTTGTTCCTCATATGATAGGTTCTCTTCTAGCTGAACTACCTCTGGACTCAAAACATGAGATGGATCTGGCATGTTCTTTCTCAACATCGAAACATGAAAAACATTGTGTACCTAAGATAAACTCGGAGGTAAAGCCACTCGGTATGCAACTGATCCAACTCTCTACAGAATTTCATATGGTCCAATGAACCTTGGACTCAACATTTCTTTCTTACTAAATCTCATCACACTTTTCCAAGGAGAAACCTTGAGAAAAACATGATCACCTACCTTGAAAGATAGATCCTTCCTCCGATTATCCGCATAACTCTTCTGCCTGCTCTGAGCTGTTCTCATGTGCTTCTGAATCAGCTGAACTTTTTCTGCCATCTCTTCTACCAATTCTGGTCCCATCAACTTCCTTTCACCCACTTCATCCCAGAAAGATGGTGTTCGACACCGCTTCCCATATAATGCCTGAAATGGCACCATCTGTATACTGGAATGAAAACTGTTATTATATGAAAATTAAACCAAAGAAAGATGTTGGTCCCAACTTCCCTGATAACCAATAGAACAAGCTCGTAGCATATCCTCCAAGGTCTGAATTGTTCGTTTTGACTGCCCATCTTATTGGGGATGAAAAGCTGTACTAAAATTTAATTCAGTACCCAACGACTCTTGAAGGCCTTTCCAAAAGTTAGAAGTGAACCTGAGATCACGATCAGATACAATAGAGAGAGGAATTCCATGTAACCTGACTATCTCTTTATGATACAAATGGGAAAGTTGATCTAGGGAAAAAGTATCTTGTATAGAAAGGAAATGAGCAGATTTAGTCAATCGATCAACAATAACCCATATTGCATTATTACATCGAGATGTCTTCAGTAATCTCACAAAAATGTCCATGGATATATTCTCCCATTTCCACTCTGGCACTGGTAAGGGATGAGGCATCCCTCTCGGTAACTGCCGCTCTACTTTAACCTGTTGTCATGTCAAACACTTCACAGTAAAATCAACAATATCTCTTTTCATTCCATCCCACCAGTAATACTCCCGCAGATCTCTGTACATCTTAGTACTGCCAGGATGAACTGAAAACGGAGAACTATGAGCTTCACATAACAACTATCTCTTCAACTGTGAATCACAAGGCACACACAATCTCTTCCCAAATCTCAAAATGCAATCATTATCAATGTTGAATTCAGGAAACTTACCTTTCTGAACCATCTCTACCTTTTTCTGCAACTCACTATCTTGCTTCTGTGCTTGCTTGATTCTATCTGATAGAGATGATCTCACTGATACCTGAAACAATACAGAAGAACATCCTACACCAACAACTTCTATGCCAATGTTCATCAAATCCTTAACCAAAGGATCACGTTCCAAATGCAACATTGCTAATGAAGCATTACTTTTTCGACTCAAAGCATCAGCCACTTTATTTGCTTTTCCCAGATGGTAATGAATTGTACAATCATAATCCATGATTAATTCTATCCATCTCTTTTGTCTCATGTTCAATTCTTTCTGAGTGAATATACACTTTAAACTTTTTTGATCGGTATATATTTCACACTTTACTCCATACAAATGATGCCTCCAAATTTTTAAAGAAAAAACAACAGCAGCTAATTCCAAATCATGTGTAGGGTAATTTACCTCATGCGTTTTCAATTGTCGTGAAGCATAAGCAATTACCTGATCATTCTGCATTAGGACGCAACAAAGTACTTTCAATTAAGAATCACTGTAGATAAAAAACTCACCATTCCTGGAAGGTAGTGCCAAAAATGGAGCATTCACCAATCGTCGTTTCAATTCCTGAAAACAATCATAACATTATTTTGTCCAGATAAACTTAACACCCTTCCGAGTTAGCTTAGTCATTGGACTAGATAACTGTGAAAAATTTCTAACAAACCTTCAGTAATAGCCTACCAAACCATGGAAGCTACAAATCTCAGTTACATTTGTGGGTCTTGGCCAGTCTTCCACAACTTATGTTTTTGAAGGATCAACAATTATCCCATCTTTAGAAACAATATGACCAAGGAAAGAAATTTGTTGCAACCAAAACTCACACTTTCTGAATTTTCCATATAGTTTCTTTTCTTTTAAGGTTTGCAAGATAACCCTTAAATGAATTTCATGCTCCTCTTTACTTTTTAGAAAACACCAAAATATCATCAATTACACAACCACCACTTATCACCTGATTCAACTGAGCCATAACTGTAGTAAACTGCTCAATTCTGATTCTGACAATCTCGGTATGTTGATTTGGAAGGTCATTTCCCACAGTATGCCTTCCCAATAAACTTCTTTGTTTCCTCTATGAAAAACCATTCTTAACACTAAAATACCTTAGGTGAAGCAACATGGTAATCTGTAAATGCTATATCACATCAATTTGACCATAAAAAAATATTTTGGTTAATCATTTTATAGAATTATAACTCCTAAAGTTATCTAAACCAACCTTTGATACCAACTATAAGGCTCCAGCCTTAAACCTTACTTAATCTTGAGTTATTACAAGATTACACATTGGGGATCTTTTTGGGTTTAGAGTTTTAGAGAATTAGATCATAAAACTTTCATTACATTCCACTTACAAAAAAGTGGTTACATAAAGATATTATTCTTCATTCCCATCAATGGAAACATATTTAAAATAAACATGGATTCTTTCTTGACACTTCCTTGACACTATCATCATATCATTTACCTTTCCCTTGACCTGTGAAAAACATTTCAAAAAACATGGGATGAGCATAAAAATCTCAGTAAGGGATATAAAAATATGGAAAGGAAACATGGGTACATATATACATAAGGATGAGATCATACTTTACCCATAAAATGTAAGAACTTTAACATACCTCATAAAATCATGAAAAAATCATAGAAATCATAAGACATAAAGGTAATTTGAGGCATTCATAACATTCTTACGTAGGGAGTAACCCTCTTGGTTACGTTTGGAATACCCATCATTGTATATTCCCTAAATCTCTTCGGAGAAACCTTAATGTTTCACTCCTTCGCGTTACCAAATGCATTGGAGAGCTATATCGGGCTCACCCGCCCTTAGTTTATCACGGAACCACCCGTCATCATAATAATGCCCAAGAACCACAACACAATCGTATCACATAAAACATGCATAAAGGAAACATAACATTTCCACCTTTCAATCTCAAGATATCAATAAAAAATTTTGATATAAAAACATTATGAAAACCATTTTCAATACCAAAATAAAAGAAAATTAAAACATGGTATTTATTTTTCTTTTAAAAAGAAGGTATGGCTTGTAGAGGAAACCGAAAATCAAATAACGGTCACGATGGCGGAGAAGTCGTTGTCGCCGCATATGTATGACAAAAACATTCCTTTTTGTCGTTTAGTAAATGGTTCGTATAAAAAATATTCCTTTTGAATAAACATAAAATTCAAAGGGGTTTATACACCGTATAAAATAAAGTTGTGTATAAAATCAAATATGCCTCAATGAAAGGAGATTGAGACGAAGTCCCATACCTCGTATCCGACCTGACCCGACCGCTATTTAATCTCCTGAATAATAAACTTGAGTTAATATCTACTTGCTTAAGAACCTTTTTCATGTTCATTATTCCTTTTATACCATGTTATGAACATCATGTAATCATTTAAGTTAATAATGTTCATTTTGTCGGTATTTGGTTCTTAAGTCAAAAATAGACTTATTACACTTAAATGTTGTTAATTTTGTGAAAGGTTCATTATATACAGAATGATATTAATGATTTGGATAACATATATATCATATATATTCAGAATATACATGTATTTATAATATTACATCACATTTAGTGGTATGAAATGAAATGCACCGTTCATGGAGACGGTAAGCCGTACGCACGCATGAACGCTACTTCCATTTCTATTCTGTATTTTCTAGAATGGAATCATAATGATATAAGAGTATATTATCATTCCAGTATAATAACATATATAATATCATTAACTTTATCCTTTACACATCCCACATATGGTATTAATGAATCAAATCACTTTCAGGGGGCGGTAGTCCGCACTTCCTAAAATGAAGATATCGTGTTTACCCATAATGGAAACAATAATGGTATGCCATAAATGAAAAATAAAGAAGCATAAGGAAGAATAAACATATTATATATCATATATAAAAATAGTGACATCATAATGGCCACCTTTGAAGGTGTTAAATGAGTATTGAACAATCATCATTTCGGGAGGCAGAATTTCGCCATCCACGGAAACTGTATATTCTTTAACCATTTGATGTAGTTGTGTGAGAGTGTAGCTCGAATAAATCTTATAAAAACATCCTAGTATATTGAATATACTGGTTTTGTAACCAAATAAGTAAATAAAAAGAGTTTATGGGGTTGGAGAAACAAAATAAAACAAATGAACATGAGAGAATGAATTATCATTAAAAGAGTAACTCTTTTTGATTTGAGCCCAAAGGCTTCCTTTGAAAGGATTATTCCCAAAGGGAATCCTCTAGGATGAGGAGAGGGATGTGGAGAGAGTACATGGGTAGGTTTTGGCCGAGAAAAAGTCTTTGGGAGTGTGGGTAATGAGGTAGAGGTGGGGGCCTTTTATAAGAGGAGAGGAGGGGCACTCTTGGAATGTAAAGAAATATTACTTTATTTGAAAATGAGTTTCGGATTTAAATGGTCCCACATTGAAATAATTCGAGGATAAGGTGATAAGGGTTCTAAATCTACCCATCCAATAGGTTTTGGACATGTGTAGGTTTTAGATATTACATTATCCTTCCATTTTATTTAAATCGTTAAATAATGATGTCATTGCTGCATCATCATGATGTCATAAATAATTTAATTTCTTTCATGTCTAAAAATTATAAAAAAAAATACTATGATGTAGGAAATAGTTTTAGATTTCCAATGACTATTTATAATAAAAAATCTGATCTTTATAACCCCATGTAAAAATTGTTTTCGTAAAACATATGATGTTTGTGTCATTTTTACTTTTACATTAAATAAAAAGTTATTTATGTCATTTCCCAACCAATGTGGCTCCATGGGGTCCCCAAGTTGACCCATGGCTTTTATTGGTCCGCCATGACACAACCAATAAGGTTAGGTCATGTGTCAAGCTCATCTCATTTTATTAAAGCATTATTTTTACCTTAAACTACACTAATTACTACTAATAGCGATTAAAAACTCAATAAGCTACTATTCACCAAAAAATTGTTTTAATCTCATTGAACCACATTTTACTTCTTAATGACAACCATGTACGTCGGATTTTTGAAATTCAAAACACAATGATGGAAAAATTTCATTTAAACGGAAATTCAATTTTTATAAGTACCACTTAGTGGTTTCACTATTCATCAAAAATTGAAGTTTTTCAGAAAATTACCAAAAATTCACCCTAAGCTATATTTGATATTCCGAATTAAAAAATGAAGTCTATTTTACAAAATTCATAACATATAAGTCACATTAATTAATTTAATAATTAATTCTCACTGTCAGAGCAAATAGCGTGTTTTTATGAAACAGTAAGTATCAAAAGATTGACACCAGTTTAAGTCCAATTTCAAAGTGAAATTGATTACAATGACCACCATTGGATTAAATGGTAAAAATATATGCAGATTACACATTAATACCAATTCAATAGATAATATAATAATATAAATAAATTAGATTAAGAAGCAGTTTTGATGTAAAATGCAGTATTTTTCACTATTCATTAAAAAATGAACATTGTCAGAAAAATACCAAAAATTCACACAAGGTAAATTTTGATGTCCCAATCATAAAGAATAAGTTTATTCTGACAAAAATAGTTTATTAAATTGTCAAAAGATAGATTCAATAATAGTTTTCCATCAAAAGGCAGTAAAACAATCTTATAAAAATTTTAGTGTATTCCATGCTTAAGATTGGATTTATTTTCATTTTAATCCTCTAAAACACTATCTAATTCATTAATAGGCATAGATAAAATATCTATTATTCATTAATTACTTGGGATGTTACATCCGTAATAGAAATGGAAGTCTTTACCTAAGCTTGTATATCTAAAAGAGATTAGTGAAGTTGTTTAATATTTCTTACGGTGTTATCCAACTCATGTCAGAGACATAATATGTGAATGGATTTCACATGAACATTGTGCTTTAACTACTCCAACTCAATGGTGTGATAATGACCTACTAAAGATAATATGGTTCAAAGATAATTGGTTTTCAGAAGTAATCTTGAATTAATAAATAGTTTTTGTGGCTAATCCTCTTTCTCCCACCAATGAAGGATTTTATTCACAATATATTAGACAACATGGTAATAAAATACACTATACCCCAACATGGTTAAACTTCTCTAGAGCATAATAAGCTGTGAGGGTTGATCTTCTATAGGTTTCATTGAGATTAGTACCCAGATATGTTTCCAAAATGAACTGGAGATGTACCCAAAAATGATCATATGCCTCCTGGTTTTGAATATAGATGTTCTTAAGAGTGTATATGTGCTCTAAAATTAATTCTCTTATAAAAGTTCCATGTTTTGTCTATTTTTTGAGTAACATTTCCCTTACCATGCACCATTATCAATATTCAAACAAGGATTTCCCTATCAGGTTCCACTGTTAAAGGTGATGGTAGTAAAATTTGAATTAAACTGGACATCGACATTAGATGTAAATAAGGGTAAGGGAATGAATGATCTATGTTCCTGATGAAACTCGGTCATTGAAGGATCATCTTCTGGGATGGATTCCTCCATAGAATCCTCATTCTTAAATGATATTATGTTGATCCTAAAATGAGTAATATCATTATGAGTTCACTCAGAATGTGGGATTGAAGGCTCATGAGAACCAATTGATTTAGGAACATCATCTAGTGCTCCATCTACAATAGAAATAGGAGGGACCTTTTCACCATAATCATTGTTCACATTGGAAATATTATATATATATATATATATACTCACAGGTTTAGATTCATCATTAATATATCAAGTATTGTAATTCCTGTAATGTGTGTAGAAATAAGAAACCCACAACCATTTAGTTTCCTATTGCATTTTCTAAATTCTTATATAGAGAACAGATTATAAATTTATTGATAAAAATAGTATATTTTAATTATTTCGTTAAATGATACTTCAATTTTTTGCAGCATCCTCACTAGTAGGGATATTTGAGATTATTAGATCATGAACCAATTTGGCTCTTCTGTTGACCCTATCCACCATCCTTTTGGTAGGAACTACCTTTTCAAGCCTATCTAAATCAGAATCAATATCGTCACCTTTCTTGGACGGGTTATCATCCCCTGTTAGGATTGTAATGGGAAAATCAATGATTTATTCAAAGTCACATGTTTTATGAAAGGGGATCATAAAAATAGTAAAGGTAAGAGTAATCATTTTCATCATATATTCCCATTATTCCTAGTGTAAATTACTAGGAATCTCTTATCCATCTACTACAAGAAGTACACATGTGGTCTTGTCCCTTATCACTTCTCTTGTTGAGGGGATATTCTCTCCAATAAGTTTCTACACTTCATCATGAGTATCCTTCTTAGTTCTAAAAGTGTTATCTATTTTCCCTTTCAATGAATAGAGGGGAGTGGATTAGGAAATCCAAAAGCATAATCAAATTCATATTTTAGAAAAAGTGAGAGAAAATAAAATTTTGAAAACTCACCAAGACTAGTGATTCTCTTTTCAAATGACTTTACTCTCCTACATTCCTTCTCCTTGGATTAAGGAAGAATTTAGTTTTCCTTATCAAATACTGATACTAGAGGACGAAATATTTAATGTTCTTCAACCATATCCTCATATATGAATATCCCGTCCATTTATAATTCCCCCCACTTAGGAGGGGTCCTTCAGCCCTAGTAGGGGTTCCCACCATACCATATTTTGTTGAATCTAAACATGGTTCCTCTTACTTTACCCTATATAAAGTGATGGTTTATATGTACTCATAAAAAAACATTTTCATGAAAGTAATTATAAAGAAAGAACAAGGAAAATAAAGGAGGAATTCATCATTAGTTTGGATAATTTCATCCCACTCATTGGTACATTGATAAGACACACTCTCAAAAGTGTCACAATTCCTCATATCAGTTAACCAAATTATAGTAGGATTCCAGTCATCAAAGTTGTATATGAGTATGTCCATATCTATTATATAAATACCCAAATACATTTTATTGGTAACGAAGGGAAATTTATGGGGTTCTTAGATATCTTGATGCAGCCAAATATATGGGACTACTTGATGAAAATTCCCCAAGTCTAGAATGACAGTGGCCTTTTCATCCAAATACTGAACTACTTTAGTCCCCACATAGTCTGATGTTTCCATGGGTTATTGTAAAGATGAAGCAATATCCCTTGACTTCATATGATTTCTAGAATTATATGTCCTGATAAAATCTTGAGTTGGAATAGTCAGAGTTTTCTTTTAATGAAAATTTCTTGGTCATCTTGGTTCAAAAAATGTAGTCTTTTTAATTCTAGCATCATGTATGTTCAATATCTATGTCACATTGGGAAAATTTATATATTCATCATCGTCATCCTTATGTAGATCCATTTTATAATGATTTTCCCGTCCGATTATTTTCATAACATTTACAACGATATCACTCTTTTCCACCACCCCTTGACGGTATGAATAGATCCAAGCATTATCATACCTAGAAGTCAGCCCAATGTATGAACCCAATGGAGGAATATTCATTACCACTAGAGACACCTCTAAATTCCAGAGTTTAACATCTAGGCCCCCTAACCATACATAAAACCTTCCTTAATATGACTATCGAGCCATGGACCACCAAGTACCACCAGTTTTCCCATATGCACATGCTGTCCTACTCTTGGCCAACCCAACATCCAATGACTTAAATGGATTTTTAGAAATATATGTCATGATAGGAGGTTGGGTAATCAAAATGTGAGATTCCTTCTGATGATGATGACTTGATCATCTTCTCTGCACATGGGATATCTTTCCAATGCAAGAACCTAGTTTTTCCCACTTTTGAAACTGTATTAAAATTTTTAGATGTAAATAAACATCATCCTCAGGTTGATCCTTTTTAATAAACCATCCACATCCAAAGGTTTTCATAGATTCAACTTGTGGAACAATCATCCCCCCACCCTTGACTGTATGGATAGATCCACGAATTATCGAAGTCATCCCAATGAAGGTACCCAATGGATGCATATTCATTACCACTTGAGATACCTCCAAACCTATGAGTATAACATTTTTGGCCTCACCGACGACACAAAAACCCTACAATAACATTTCTATCGGGTCTTGGACCACCAGGTACCACATGTATCCTTGTAGAGATTTGGTCCCCTCCTTAGGGCCCACCCACATTCCGAGACATGTCATCAGACTAACGGCTATACCCACTGGTTAACACATGTTCGGTACAATGTTCTTTTCACTCAATTTCAGACAACTTGGTAAATTTCCAAGAAGGTCACCCATCATGATCAATACTCTTTGGAAAGTATGCTTAACTTTTGAGTTATACTTTGGTAGGCTTCTAAAAATATAGATACACATTGTTAACATGATTTTTATCATTTATGATTTTAACTATATACCACAATAAGGTGTTACATTAACCCCCCCATAGAGAAAAATTCATTATTATAGAACTTATATCTATACTAAGGCAAAGCCACCACATAGAAGGATGGGTTCCTGCTCTAATAAAAATGTTACAACATGGCCTCACTGACAGCACATACACCCCTCCTTAGCATGGAAATAAGGTCCTGGCACTCTAAGTACTCGTAGTTTCCCCACCAGTTGCACCATAGACATGTGACACCCCCCATGGGGCCAACCCACATACCCAAATGGGTCATCAGACTAATTATTTTCACCACATACCAACAAGTGATCTTTCCATTGTGCCTTTTAATCAGCTGCACACACCCTGAGAAACTTCCCAGAAGGTTACCCACCCTGTTCACTACTCCCGGCCATGCATTCTTAACTATAAAGATCTAATCAGGTCGGTTCCTAAAATTAAATTTTCTCCTTGATGACATGAGTCATTTAATTTATCCTTCTCACCCGCTTTCATTCTAAGGTGTTACTATGAGGACCTAGAATTGTTCATCCACCATTAGGTGCTTCTTCAATTAGACATCTATGGGAGGTGATAGAGTATGTTTCTACAGGAAAATGAATTAGTGTGAAAATATATATATAGTGTAGGGTTTACAAATAATCCCTCTATTTATCTTTGTCTCTAGTTTCGAGTCTCTAAAATCTCTCATATAAAACCTCAGGACTTCATCACCATGTTCATTGTTAGTGTCTATTCCGGTTGGTGGATCCCAATTTACGAAGAAGATAAATTATCCAAATTAGTTCATATTTTTTTCAAATATGAAATTTACTTCAAGGAAAATGGTAGGATACAATAAATTACTTAGAAAATTATTGTAAATGGAATTGAGGAATCAAAAACCCACCCAAAAAAACATAAAAGATCAGATTAACCACATTCAACCCCCACAAAACTTGGAATGAACATGAAATCTAAAAGGGGTCTTTCTTATATACAACAAAAACAAGCCCCAATGTATGTTTTCCAAAATGGGGGCTGCCAACCCCATGTTCACCCATTCTATCAACTTTGTTTCAATGATGAACTTCTCAAACCTCACACCTTTATTTGATTCAAGGACCAGTACCACATGTATCATTATCCATATCACCAAAAATCTATTGAGTTTGGTTCTTATAATGGCACAAGAATTCATTGTATACCCCCATAGGTTATTTTTTTTACTAATGTGGGCCAAACATTAATCTGAATTCAATGCTATTATAATGAAGTCAAAACTATTGGGTGTTTAAATCTAGGACCCTATACTTTTGTTTATACTAAAACCTTCTTCCACATAGTTGGATGAATATCAACCATTGGGATAGGGTTGCAATTTTTTTACCTCCCATGTTGTCTTTATTATATTGTGATCCATATTTAGCGATCTTTCAACATCAAACTACATTTCTTTTGGTGGGATAAACTCAATATAAATCCCCCTAATAATGGATTCTACTTAGATATTTTAGAAATACCATAGACTAATATTGTCTTCTTCATGAGTTAGATGGAATTTTTTTCCCTGGGATCCATCCACTAAGGAACTAGAGATAATATCTTGATGATTGTATATATAAGTTGGGGCCCCCACACATCCTCATAAATCATAATATCCTTTAACACAACTGCAACTCTGTCACGGTATTGCACAATGAATAATCCCACATCCAACCATGATTAACCCCACCTCTAGTACGGAAGTTCCAGTCTTCCATAGAATCCATTAATTAGTATTTCATGGAATCATGGAAGAACAATGAGTAGTAGTGTGATTTTGACTCATGTGTATGATGAATCAATTCTAGAGAACATATATTGTGGAACATGACACAGATGAGGGGTTTCATTCCCTCATTAATGAATGGACCCTTTGAAGAGATGTTGGGAATGGTAGTTTTTCTTGTATAACTAGAACCAATATTAAAACATGTAATTATTCATCCTGGAAATCTGTATTCCATTCAAGATTCTATTGTTAGAGATTATAAACTATTCACTATCAGGGTACTCACAATGCTACTTCATCAAATAATTTTCATGATTCGAAAGGGTATAGGTGCATATATAGTAATAATTTTCCTAATTATGCATAAAATTACCTTGATTAACGCACCATCATGTTAATAAGAAACATGAACCATTTTACTAGCCATTAAAAATATACAAAATCAACACATAGGTATTCAGTGGTGATAAAATGAAATTCAAAGAACAAAGGAGGTATTTTTTTTTGAAAAGGAAGGACCTTGACTAGGTCACTAAACTAAGTGAAGTCATGAAATTCACTCTCCCAATTAACACCACATAGTTCAGCCAACCAAGATTACCTATGGGAGAATCTCACAGAAGCCACATCAAAATAAGAAATTATACAGGTTAATTCTTACTGAGATTAAGCACATGAGTGTTGCATACAAGAATTGAGTGATGAGAGAAATGGTTGAGAAAAAAGGTCAAATTAATTGAAGAGTGGGGTGGGGGTAGTAAGTGACCCTATTAATAGGTGAACCAATGCTATGAGAGATATCTCAGTAGTATACATGCCTGAGCAAGATCCCCACGTGAACCAAATTGTGTGATCTTCTTGAATGGCCAATCTATGAGATCTACTATTACATTAACCATTTCATGAGAGTCTTTCAATAATGGTCACAAATGTTTAACATGAATTTCCATAAATACATGGAGGAAAAGTAGTGAAGAATCCACTAATTCATGATCTTCTGTCTACCTTAGGATTAAATCTTTATTGTTCCAATCAAATCCATTACTGAGGGGGGGGGGGGGATTTTTGATATCCATTTAAATCGTATAATGACACAACCTTCAAAAAAATTTAAAGGAAAAAGAGATATGATTATCCTCATTGAGTGTTTCCATCTTGCACTTACGTGACCAACACCTCATGTTGGACCCACTTGTATGACCAAAAATTGTGTTGTACATGTATTTGTGATGTACTTATGAGGAGAACTTGCGATGAACAACCAGAATAGACAACATTTTGGATCCAACTATATGATTAACTTGTGATTAAAACCTATTTCACATAGTGTCCTAGGTATTTTAATAAATAGGAACCTTTGGCACCAGATCTGACACAACTACAAGATGAGGAGTCATACCGATTCACTTTTCACCTTATTCATTCAGTCAAGTCCTAAAAACCTTCATGTTGTATCCCAAACCATTTAAATAATACGTAATTAGCTAGATTTAGGAGATTATACTTCCTAAATGTCTTATATCATGAAGGGATAATGTGAGGATCTTTACCCCTAGATAGATCATACAAAGTGATGTGATATTATTGGGATCAAAACCAAAGTTATTGTTTTCCAAAAGTGCTTAACGAAACCCTTAAATAATAAATCTAGTTGACAAAGACGCCTTGCTTCCAAGGTTATTCTCCACCCATAAAATCAGCCCTAGGATTTTCCATGTAACACCTATGAAAGGTACCCCATGTTTTACAATGTAATACTAAGGTAAGGTACTTCCCTAATAACATAAATATCACAATGGTGAAGTGAAATATAGCTCACCTAGATATGACATAGGTGAATCACTCTCAATATCACTCAGTTATCACCTACGTGATGCACATTCTTATCACATTAGTTTTTCACCAATGGTAGGCTTGGGTCTCTCATTCAAAGGATACCAAATTAAAATCTTCAAAAAAGGCCTCCAAAAATGTATTTCTAGAACATTGGACACAATAGAGATCCATATTGTTCACACTTCCCAAGGTAAATAAATTACCTCATTTAACCTTCCAAATAGGAGGGCCCATCATAATGTTTAAAAATATGAATTGTCTTGGTAAAAAGGACCTTATCCTTATAGGAAGTCCAAATAACATTATTGTTTTGAAATGTGAGGATGATCACCTACCTTTCCCTTTAATGAGAGTGAGTTTTGTATCCTTCATTAATCCTACCTATAACATGTAATTAAGAATCCCTCCTAGATTATGTATTATTAATTCTAATGTGACAAATTATACATTAGGTACCCTATACATCATTTTCCCTAGGAAAATGGAGATTGTATAAAGTGACAGATCTTCCAATTCTTCTTATTTTCTCACACATATCATGACTCATGGGAGCTTAGACGTTAGAGGGGATCATATCACTAGGAAGATAAAATATCCTCAAATAGTCCTCTGAAAATGTGTATGCACTAAAACCATGTATTCATCCATTTAATGGGCCATATTACATATGTGAAAAACAATAAAAGGATCATATTACTAGTGAATAAACCTTGTGTATCCTCATGGGGGTAATCCCCATTGGTTTATATCTTTATGTGATTTGATTCTTGTACACAAATAATACGTAGGAAGACACCACAAGGTTCAAACCCAACACATTCAATCCATCCTCAAACATATTGGACCATATTCCGAGGGAGATAAAACCCCCCACATGAGATTATATATTTCATCCAAGTCCTTTTACCTCATCCTCAGCGGGCAATATCCCTGGTGCATGTAATCTCATTATAGGTCCATATTCTCAACCAGATAAATTAGAAATGGTCACTTCAATTTTATTACCACACCCCATCTTCTAGTAATATTTTTCATAGAGTTCTCAATGTATCAAACTAAACTATATGGTGTTTTCCACAGCACATGAACCTTAAAGTAATGAAGAGTCTCATTAAGTTTCAATGAACTATGTGGGTTCTGATTCCTTTAATTATGATACATAGTAATAACCTATTATGGGCCTGATCCTATTATGAAAAATCTAACCACCACCCTATATGGAATTAAAGTCCCAATCACCCAATCATGTGTCTTTAAACCGTGATCCATTAAATAAAGAATTGTTATGTAAATAGTGAAATGAGATGGAGGACCTCAGATAAATATATAGATGGATCTCTTAATGGAAAGCCTATGATTTATTGATATGTTTGAATTTATTGAAAACCATTGATACATACCAATGGTTACTCCTAGATGTATGTGTGATTGAATGAAAATGAAATGGGTGGAAATTTTTTTTTGGATTATAAAAGATTATTAAATATAATATAAATCTATAATAGATCCCCAGTGTAGGAAATAATCCCCCTAAATGGTTGTGATGATCCTGAACTCCCATAATATCACCCAATATGTGTTTCCAAAAATATTTTTCAAAAATTTCCTACGATCACGAGAAATTGGAAATTGGGTCTGTGATCCATCGTTGATGTGGGAATTGTTTGGTGTTTTCGCTTCAAAGTATGAAATCTATTGGAAACCATCTAAAATGAGACATAGAAAGAATGTTATGGGTTGATATGAAATATTTTGAAATAATATTCAATATCACAAAATCAATTATTGTGCATCTAATTTTTTTATCCAAAACACATATGATGTGGAAATTAATAACATCAAAACTAGAGAATAAAATTATTCATATGAAATGGAATGAATAGATGTATGTATCATTTATTATCATATTTATATTAAGAGTAAATTAATCTATAAAATTTAGGAACATGATATTAGATTAAATTTTTTTATCTTTTGCCTATTTAATAGAATTGATGTTTGTTAAACCCCTCACTAATTTATTGTTTGGTGGTTATGAATTTTCTCATGACCAAGTTATCTATCAGTCTCTATTAATTCATCGAGATTATTTTTTCTTATCCATGTTAATATTTTGACATCCATCAAATGAACTAATTAATTGGAAAAACAATTATGTGTTATTTATGGTAACATTTGTGTTTCCCACTACCCCATTTAATTAATGTTTTATTATCCATTGGAATGATTTGTGTTTTCAAAAAAAGGTATATTAAAATATTGAAAAGTGTATGACCATGAAAAAATTGCGAGGATGTAATTTATTTAAGGGTGGAAGTAACACCATGAATGTTTAGTTTAAAATAATATTACACTCAATAGATTTCGTAACATGGAATACCTTGAATTAAGAGATCTATGACTTAATATTAATGTATAAATTTTTAAATATAATAATTTTTACAAAGCGGTTAAATTTACCATATGAATAGAAATAAAAAAATTATAAAAAAAATTATAAACGGTTTATATGATTCTATTTTAATTATAAAAAAATATATCAATGAAATTCTATGAAATGGTTTTGCGGGATTCAGCCAATTGTCTTGATCGTGGTATATCATTGAGAAGAAATATGAATCTGTTTTTTCAAAGGATTGACTAATATTCTTTCGAGTATAGAATAATGTTGATTTAATCATCAACTATGGTATATTATTGAACAAAAAAGTGAGTTCTTCTTCTTCTATGGATCAATAATTTAGATTTTTGGGAAGTATCATGATCATCCTGGAAGGGTTTCTATTGCTTTAAATGAATGATTTAAAGACCTATTAATTCTAAAAATGGATTGCTGAGTATTTTTTTTTATTAATTCTAAAAAAGTATGAACTCAATTTTTTTAAATTCATTTTATTCCTAAAAAATATGTTTACTTCAAAAATGGATTTTTCTATATTTTGAATGTAGATATTATTGTTAATTTCTATCAAATTTATAAATAGTATTTAAATATTTTATATACTTTTTTAAATATTCATGTAAATATTAAATTATGGTGAATGTTTTGTAATTTTTTTAAAAACAATTTTTTCAGTGAATAGTGAAAATTATCGATTTTTTGTAAATGGGTTATTTTTTCATCAAATAAATTAATTTAAATCTAAAATTTTATTTTTGATTTAGTTTTAATATAACATAAGATATATTGTAATTAAAAAATATAAATAAATAAAAATTCATCAATATTATTTTTAATATTTGTATAAATTTATTTTTCAGCATAACACACTTTTTTCTAAAAGATATTTTTCATTATGTTTTAGCTATTTATATTAAAATTTATTTCTACAACATATAATATTTAAATATTAAAAAAAATTTTCAATATTTAAAATGTGTATGTCTAAATTTGGTAAATGCTACCTTTTATTTTTTATTATTGCGAATATTAACAATTATAAATATTTCTCACCACAGTAAAGGTTAAATCGGATAATTAAGGATAACATAACGTGAAAGAGATTAAATATTGCTATTAAACTTGAATATACTATATTTTAGGCGTTTAGTTCATCCAAAATCAGTTAATATTTAAATTAATTTCTACTTGGGTTGTTTTTTCTTCGATATTGTCATATATAATGTTTTATGTAGGATAAAATACAAAATATGAGTAAATTAATTTAAAATTTATCATTTACGTTCACATTGGGATAAAAATAGTACATAACGAACAGAAAATTTTATAGGGAGAATAATTAAGTTAATAAATTATGGTAATTTATTGATAAATGTTCATGATTATGTAGTTACCATAAATTCATAGACAACCCTAAAATTGTGTTTGTGCAATTAGAGGAAAAATCAAAGTAAATAATATTAAAAATATTAGCTATTGTATTTGGGATGAATTACGGTACAAAAATATTTTCATAGTTTTTAATAATTTATTAATAATGGGGATGCATAATATATTGAAATTTCATTTCTGTCTTGATAACATTAATGTTAAATTTTGTCAATAGTTCTTAAAAATAGTTTAATGGTTTTTCATGATGAATAATATGTTACTAAATTTTATGAAAATCAAAAAAATCTCGAAAGGGTAAATGTAGGATGTTAAAATGTCCAATATTTCATTCCATTTACTTTTATTATTAAATTTTTATATTCTATGAAAAAATATAATCCTTTAATATTGAATAAGTTGTTACCACGATTAATATTTAAATTGGATGATAAAGGGGGTGAACCAAAAGATAATGATTAAAATACTTATTAAACCTATCTAAATTTTATTGGTTGATGTTTTATAAACCATATCCAATATTATATTCAAATGTATTTTCACATGTTAACACATGCACATGAAAAATAAATAACTATATTAAAATCATTTTATTAATTCCATTTGTTCCATTTTCATCACTATAATGGTAAAAACCTACACTATATTCATTACCCCACTATTTTCAACATAGATAAACCAAAACCGGAATGGTTATATTCTCTATTTCACTACTAATTAATTTGATGTTATTTCTGTCATAATAAGAATTTTTGAGGATCCTTAACAAAGGGTCGAATAGAGGTATACCATAGAAGAGGTAATCATCCTTATCAACTATTTAAAATTCATATCTTATTCTCCTTAATACAAATCTATTTAACCCATCCAAAAAATGAAAAATGTATGATCAATTTACTAAGATGTTTTTATGATTATGGGAAATATTTTCCCCTTTGTTTTCTATTCCATGGAATGGGAGAACATCGTTCATGCATATGTACAGATTACCTTCTATATGTAGTAGTGTAATTTATTTTGACACTATTTTAATTGGATTGTTTGGAAGATGGAAATTTTAAATCAATGTTGAATTTATTACATAATTATGTTCCTAACAATATAATATATTATTAATCTCTTACACCATCCACAAGTTAATATATGATAATGTCGCTTTTGCGTATGTGGGGACTACCACATCCAAGAAGTGATGTGATTAATTTTTAATGTCCACATTTGATAGATTATTAAAAATATGTATATAATTAACATATATTATATTTATATCTTGATTAATCATATGATGTGGACTGAACCATGTTGACAATATAACATCTCAAATTACTGAACGAAAACATACATGAAAAATGAGACACCTAACACTCTAAAATGATGATATTAATAAATAATTGTCAACAAACATGTATTGAAATGTTTTAAGTCATTATGTGATTCTATTTTGAAGTATTATATATTTATATTTCTTATTAAGGATATTAAAATTACTTGTGAATATATTTGTGTCTGAGTTAAATGTTCATGGATTAATATTGTACTATTTAGACATGTTTGATGTTATACGCAAATTTATGTTACTGAGGTGTATATATTACCCTTTTAATGGTTCTATCATTAATAATTCTAAATTTATTTTATTGAATTCAATTATTCATAATATTTCATCCAATATGGTTTTATTTGACTATTACCAAAGTGGTTAGGGTTTATTTCCCAATCTCATATATTTTCAGGATTGTTTATATTTATGTTTTCATTGATGAAATTATATTATTATTCTATCTTAAAAAATATTGTTTCCTCTCTTATATTTACATATAGATGATAAAATTACTCTTTTTATTTTATGTTTTTTTTAGTGAAGAGACCAAAAGATTTATTTATGGATAAATTAAATCTGATTTCTATATTTTAATTCGTAATATTTTTCATCCATTCATGAATTTTAATTAAAATTTTCTCAATAAATTTTTAAATATTTGTCAATGATTTATTTTGGTAAATTTTACTCATTATTTACTTTGTATAAAATATTTGAATAATAATATACTTTTGCTATTCTAAATGAGGTAATATTTGACTTTATAATTAAAATGTGAAAGGATTCATTATTTTAATGTACACAACATGATAATAATTTCCATAAATCATGAAATATTTATGATTTTATGTTTCCATTAAAACGTTACATTTTTCATTCCAAATAAAATTTTGTTCCAAATTTATTTGGAAAATTTTAGATATTGAATAAGTGATATTAGAATGAAAAGAATACTTATGTCATGAAATATTCCTGTGATTTCATTAAATTCATTTTCTTATATGTCAACATGTCATGAACAATAATATGTTTTAATGAGGTTATAATATAATGATTCAATCAACCATATTTCTCTAGATAGTTTCTTATTAGTTTCATAGGTGAATGTACTGAAATTATGAATGTTATTTTTTATAATATGGATTGTTATTGATAAGTAAGGCATGTTCATTATGTTGTATTATTTATCCAGATAATGAATATTTATGTGAATTCTAGGTCCTCGAATTAACGATCCTATAAAGGAATTGGTTGGTTTCATTTAATAAAACTTGTTGGTTATTTCTCTAAGTCCATAGAAATTTATGTATTATTTATTAGAATGAGGCCTCTAGAGTTAGTTTAAAATATCCAACATTATGCATTACATCATTATAAAATTTGTTATTGATTTCTATGTTATTATAGTTTTGATATCCATGGATAAGTTTCAATCCAATTGGACATTTATTTGGAATTTTTTATAATAATTTATTCCTTTAATATTATTCATAACATATTTATTCTATAATAGATTTCATTTTATGTTCCCTTACTATGCATCTGAGATCACCATTTATTTTTTTTCCTTTCACCAAGATTCCCAGAAGTGTAATGTGAATGATATGAAAGGTTATGATAGTGTGAATAATAATGTTCTCAGGGAATATGTTCGGATGTATTTGATATTCTCAAATGTAATGTGAGAATCAAACATGTGTATGGTTTTTTAAGAACGGAAAAAAATAAATATTATGTGGTAATATTCCGTGTATCTAATACCAATATTATAACAAAGACCTGGCACATGGATAACGGGTTTGGGGTAATTATAATGTTTGTATGGAAAAGATAAACATATTCCACCCATCTAATCCAATCTTAAACACTAATTAATTATTTTGTTTAAAAAAATAAATTGAACATCAATCTTGAATTAAACTAAAATTATTATTTAAATGAATAATTAAAACTGGATTTACAAAAAATATTGAAATAACTAGGATTTAAAATCCATGAAATAATTGTTTTTTTCAATACAAAATATTTTTTAATTTAACATACTTATCTAACTGAAAAATTAAAAATACATAAATCTTTTTGTTCTAGAACAAGTGGTGAAGAGAAAGAATCCACCTACCTCTAAAAAGGTGATCGAAATAAATAACATTACAAATAAACCTCTTGATCTAGGAAAAATAATAATTCATTCAATATATCCAACCAATTTCTCGTCAGAACAATTTAATGATCATATATCTTTATTAAACTAATTATATATAACATTCTGTGTGAGAGGAGATGAAAATATCTAAAGAAAAATAGAACACATTGAGACATACCACTAATTCTTGTGATCCAACACACTTAAATCTATCAAAAATGGTTTCTAGATATAAGGGAAATACTAATAATGGCTAAGGAATTATTGGAGTTCTAGAGATATGGGGAGAGGTGAAGAGTGATGTTTTCGTGGGATAAGATGATGTTAATCTTCAAATTTCATAGTATTAAATGCATATAATATAGTCCTTCCAAAGATGTTCAGATACTATTTCCTAACCATGTTCATTATATTTCATATAACACCTTCCCTTAAAAGGTTTATTTCAATGGTTTCACAAACCATGAACCAACCTTGGTTTTGCCTCTAATTCTACATTCACAATTTTTCCTAAGAACCTGAACTATTTTAGAAAAACATGCATATACTATGCACACTATCCAACATTCCAAATCTCATCAAATGGTTTCCTAGAGAAAACATCAATGTTTAACCCAAACATTCTCAAATCATTTCACATTAATATTACTTTTAATCCAATAAATAACTATCTATAAAATTGGGAAAATGAAATCATGTATTATATAAATTGGAAAAATGAATAATAAAATTTTAATGTACCTCTATGTATGTGATTTACAGTCTCCACATCATTAGGGTTTCGATTCCACGAAGTATTGCATATTATTGTTATTTAGAAATTCTTTAACTGCTTATAAAACATCTATTTTTTAGGTTCCCATGTTGTCCCTTATATTTTACCTTGATTACATATGATTTGAACCAATGGAATATGTTTTCCACAAAATATTTTATATTTTATGTCCAATATATGAATGATGCATGAAACAATGTTGTATCCAGTTCCATATCAATAATATCCCATTGAATAAAATATATAAAATCATCTTGGTATATTCTTAGCTTAGATCAAGGAAAATATTATCAACCAAATTGAACTGTGGTAGTAAATCGAATATACAAGAAGGGTCATATATTATTTCAAGTATCTCATAAGATCCAACATACTTAAGAGACAACATCCGTATATTACCCCGTCATCGATGACCCATCCTTGAAGTGAATTCCATGAACACATCATCACCCATGAAAAAAAGATAAAATGTCATACTGGTTAAATACATAATATTTTTTGATGGATTGGATCCTAAAGAAACCCTTTTCTGGTAATCTAAATTTTCTCAGTCATTTCATAGAAAACACTAGGTCCCAATATTTATGTTTCTTTGGTTTTTAACCAGTAATGAGGAGTGTGAAAAATATTTCCACCCAATGCCTTAAACAGATCAATATGTATCATTTATTGATTACTAATTTTATTTGAAAACCCCATTAAAAGAAAATAATTCTCACATAACCAAAAAAATCAATATCACATTCTTGGAGTGTGTTTACAAGAAACTGAATCATTATTTTTGAATACCCATCCATCTGAGGAAAATATACCATGATCACAGTCAATTGGGTGCCCAAGTATTTATGAATTTATCACAAAATTCAAGATATTAAATGACAATATTATTTGGAGATTATCAAAAATCATGTTCCATATAATTTTACCACATCTTGGATGAATATCCTTACCATGTAATCTACTGCAATAGATTCATTAATTAAAAGTATGTGGATTTAAATTGTGAGTTGGTACACAATCAACCAAATTTAATCATTCATATAAATAGTTCTGGGTAAACATATGATAATTTCTATAATTATCTTATTCCAGTTCCAAATATTTATTGTTAAGGATTGTAACATTATAAATTATCATTTATTCATATGCTTGAAAAACTAATTATTTTTTAAATTCATAACAAAATCAACGACATATCATTTCATACCAACGCAACAGAAATAGGATCCTAGAGCCTTTCACATATTTTGTATGTTTAGGATAACAATTTATTTTGAATGGTGATAAGAATAAAGGGGATGTTATTGATAAAAATATAGGATGACCATTCTATCATGAAAAGTAAAGAAAATTCTAATATAGTTTCCATCCATCAATGGTATCCTCATTATTAAGGTTTGTACTCATGGTAATGAAACTAGAATATGATCTCTGACCATCTTTGTCTTTCTCAACCATGTTAGGAATAATAGTCACCATATATAATATTGAGACTTATTTTTTCCCAAATAAATAAAAAATCATATACATAATTCTACTCACCAATTACCACTAATCA
This sequence comes from Viscum album, assembly GCA_963277665.1. Lineage (NCBI taxonomy): Eukaryota > Viridiplantae > Streptophyta > Magnoliopsida > Santalales > Viscaceae > Viscum > Viscum album. Next base: position 661,158,065 of record OY728134.1, on the reverse strand, counting down.
TGATCTTATTTTGATAATTGATCGTATGAATTTTGTGTAAAAGTATCATCCAAATAATTTCCATTTCATGGTTTAAAAACTATTTAAATTCCATAAATCTTGAAATATTTCATCCATATTCATTATATCAAGTTCAAATACCTATGTTGATTATCATTTTTCATTTTACACTCTATGAACATAGTGAATTTCTCATCAGATAGACAATTATTCTATTCTTTCATAGCATCAACCACTATAACCAACAAGATTTGTTGAATATCATTACTCTAATGTATTTTGTGTTGAATTAATCCTCTATAAAATATATAAAAAAGCTTGATAAAATTTATTTCTCTAATAGAATGGGGTTTCTATTCCTATGATTGCATTCATATGAGATGATAGTTGTGAGAAACCACAAAAAAGGTAACTATAATATCCTTCAATGCGTAGAAAAATTCAAATATCAATCAAATTATTCATGGTTTCTAAGAGAAAAAAAATTATATATTTTTATAATTCACTTTTATTCCTTTATGAATACTTATCTGGACAACAAAATTATCATTTCAAATCCAGAAAGGGCATTTAGATAATTTTTCATAAAACCAATTTTCTCAGAAAATGGTCAACATACAATTTATTTTCTGTAATTGACTACATATAATTATTTCAATAATTCTATATATGTAAAATCTTCTTGAATTTGTGACATGATCTTGGGGTGTTGTCTAATCTCACTTGATGCTTGATGAACCACAATAAAAATTTAAATATTTGGTAATATGATATATAGAAAAATTTAATGATCTAATGGTTTGATTCTGAGATGCTTCATTACTTTATAAGTTATTTAAAATCTTCTTTTTATTTCTGGCATTAGAGTTAATTGAAATTTTTGTGTGGAAAAAGGTATTTACTCTTGAGTAATTCCCAAAAATATCACTTTCTACCACTAATTATCTGTTATTAATTACTTTGCAATCATTAATACAGAGAAAAACTATCTAAGAATAAATTTCATATCATTGTCCCAACTCAAAGATATGTTTCTTTAAGGATGTTCTATAATCAATTTCGGATAAAAATAAACTATGAAAAAATATCTTCTTATTGCATTACAAATTTGTTCTATTATTTAAGTGAAAATAAAATTTTTATTCTATTTATAATGTAGGTGTTCAAGTAAACTTTTTTGTTGAATAATTCACTAAATTCTTCCTGTATAAGAATTTGGTTGAATTTATCTTGAACAACTAAATCCCTCCATTAGGGTAAAAGATCTTCCTTCATATACACTAATAATGCTACATTTAGATCAGATTGGGTTACATGGAAATGAAATATTAAAATCATTATATAAATCCAAACATCAACCTTTTCAGGTTCCGAATACCCTTGAAATATTAGTTGATTCTATTTCAAAATATGCATTGAAGGATCCAGTTTTCATGGTTTTCCATTTCTGTTCCCCTTTTTAGTAGATTGAAAATCTTTAACAATACTCTAATCAATCCATTAGATTACCTATGGAAGAGTTTAATCCACTTTCTATATAGCATATTCTTGTGGATTTATACATCATCTATCTAGTTCTATTTCCCAAAAATTAGAATGAAACATCACTAATTCCTGACTTACGAGAAAACTCATGGCCAATAATAATTAAAGTCATCAAATTAATAAATTATTCTCTATAATTTAAAATAATAATAAAATTGAATATAATAAATGTTGTCATACTAGTATTTATCAGTAGTAATGCACGATATGATTCACTCGTTACCTAAACACATGATGATGAGATAAAAAAACATAGAAATTTTTTAGTGATCCTTTTGTAGATTGAACACCCTGGTAACATGAAGTTTATAATAATGAAATTATTTATGTTTTTTAACTATATTTATTTTATTTATGATATTTCTTATAACCTCGATTCCATCCCAATAAGACAGACTGACCAAAATTGATACCATTTGTAATATCTTTACCCTAACCATTGGATTGGAATGAATTGAGGTACCATTTACCATAGGGGAGATCCTCATGACACCAAGAACTAGATATTTATGTCAATGACTTACTAGAAATTATAGGGATTTGTTACCCTTTTAAACAATATAGTAATTCAAGATAAAACCAAAATATCCAAATAAACTATATGATTCATGTGGTATAAAAAATACATATCAAATGAAAAAAATTATAATAAAAACATAAGAGTAATAATGATAAGGAACAACAAGGACACTCATAAAATCCAAATTGAATCATAGTTCAAAAAAACCATTTTGGTATCACTAAAAACACTCCATTAGTGGAATATAATCTCTAATCACCACCCCATGGAAGTAGCATCATGAAGACCCACTAGAGAAATAAGAATCCTCTACTTTACTTTTCTCATGTAGAATAATGTCTTCAAGCTCCCTAAAGTTCATATATGGTGTGTGAGTAATCATACCCAATAATTTTTACCTAAGGTACATTGGAAATCATTCCACTAGGATATGAAAATGTTATCTCACCACATAAAATATAGATTATTACAAATACATGAACATAAAACAACTAAGACAATTTAAAACTATTAAACATTAAATTATAAAAATTTATCCATTAATATATCATAGAATAACTAATCTGCATCCATCAAATCATACAAAAAATGCATGAAAAATAAAAATCCCAATACTCATGTGCAGAGATCCATCCATTACTATGTTGTCATTTGGTGATATACTTTATCATGCCTCCAGTTTGGAATCAAAATATAATTCCACAACAACAAGGAACTAGAAAATGTAAATATGAAAACATTACACACAATTATGTCATGTTCACAAACAAATAAATTCAACATGAATCCATTATTTAATTTAAAACATTTAATTAAACTTCATGTTTTCATTAAACAAAAATAAAAATTTAAAACGAAAATTAAATGGAGTTTTCAAAAAATTATTCGAATATCTATATTTTATGAACTATAAAACAAGATGTATTCCCTTTAATAAATCATAAAAAATATTCATTTAAAATAAAATAAAAACATTTAATAATTATAATATTTTATTTCCTAAAACATGTGGATACGAGTGAGATTCTACCAGCCTATCAATATATGATGAAAATGAGAAACGGAAAAATGAATCCTCCAAATTCAGGATAAAAATTCATTACATAAATAGATCCAAGAAAGATCAAATAAAAACACATAAAATATCATATATATATATATATATATCCATAATAAATTTCATATAACATTTTATGTGAGATTATATTATTATATCAAAAGTAAAATATAGAAAAAAATGAGTTATTGTGGATTCTTGAGATCTGACATACTAAATACATAAATATGGATTCCAGATCAAAAGGAGCCACTATGAGTTCTTAGTATAGTAGAATTGTTTGATATTCTGATTGGAGATGTGAAACATGATGGTTTTGGGGGTGAAAAACGATATAAACACTATTTATTAGAGAATTTAATGCACATAAATTGGTTATTTAAACATTTTTGTAAAACTTTTCACATAATACTGTCAACAAACTCCTCCCTTGAATGATTGTTTTACACAGTCTGAAAAAAATGTTTTAATCATGTTTTTACTCTATTTGATCATTTATAGTTTCACATTGGCACCCAAATTATTTGTAAAAATCATATAGTATTCATATACACACTTGTATCTTCTTAATCATGCCGCATGTTTTCCTAGATAATAGTGCAAAATTTCCTCCAACCATTTTCAAAATATTCATCATTAAAAACACTTCCATAACATACCGAACCCATCTGAAAAAACATAAACTCAACCCATGTATTATAAAATATAGAAAAAAATATATTTGTTATATATATAAAACATGGGGTGATATAGTCACATAACAAATTATTACACTAAACTACATTCTATAACTATTTTTGATTTATAGTGATGTGACCGTGATGGGAATGATAGATTCTCTCATGAATTACGACATGAAATTATTATACACATCATTCCAATTTAAAATTCATTGAAAAATAATCTCACTCATGATTTGGAGATCGAAATGGTAGTTTCCTCTTTGAAAATTTAGTGGTGTCTTCATAATCGTGAATGTGTTGATTTATATTGAATCAACCATCAATTTTTGGACATATTTGTCTTTTAAAAATTTGATGTCCTTAATAAATTTCATTACATAGAAAAATGAGTTTAAATAAACCACATTAAATAATTGAAATATTATTATATGATGTTATCGTTATCATATATTATCCCCAAATCCAGAACCATATAATATCACTAATTAATAAAAATATTATGTTACAATACATTCACACAATATTTGATGTTTATTATTTTATATTATTTTGAAAAAACATTAACTAACAAAACCTATGTTTGTTTCAATGGATGGACATTTTATCAATAATATATGAAACTGAGTTATCATGAAATCTTCTTCCACAACTCCCACAAATTTTCAATACCATATAGTCTTCTAGACACATCATATGTATAAATTTCCATCATAAACTTGAGAAATGGAAAAAATGAAAGTGGTGAGCTCAGATGCCCACTAAGTGTAATCAAAGAAATGAAAATCATTGATCCAATCTGAGCATAAGATGAGTATATGGGTGTGATCAAGATACATAATAATATTACACCCATGATAGCAATGATCAATCAGGGAAGAAATCATGGAAAAATATGTAACATGAATAAAAAGTGTTTCAAAATATGTTCTAATAGTCATATTCAATGAGAGAGTGACATAGTCATAATTGTAATCATAAAATTATAGAATATCATGGAAGATAACTAGTATATATTTCACAAACCTAAGAATAGTAATAACAATGTGAGAACCATAATTAGTCCCATTACTATACGAACAATATCATTATGTCCATGTCTAACAGCTTATTAGATATAAATTTAATGAAACATACTAGAAATAAATATACAGACCCACCTATCATCATCTATACATATGTGTTCCAGATATAGTCAATATTTCATCATTCAAAAAACCCCATTGAAATAAAATGGTTTTTATATACCTTATCTAATGTTATCACATAAAGAGAAAATTAAAAATTATATTAAGAACAATATCATGATATACCCATGTTAAATAAATTGTTATCTCTAGATGTTTAGTAAATTTCTATATAAATAACCTCTAGTCAAGATAATAGAGAATATGGTATTTACACCATATATATAAGGGTAAAAGGATTTGTTCCAAACCACCATAATAATTAAATTTATTTCATCTAGGATAACACCATTTTTTCAAGGATATTGAAAATGGGGTATTCATAAATAAAACACATTGTATGGAAGAAGTATTTTAGGATTCATTAAATAGGACGGAAAACGATAGTAATATAATATTTATATGATAAAAAATAACCATTCGTAAGACATGCTATGAAGGAAGGAGGATAATATCTTTCGAATAAAATCCTTTATCAATCTTAATATATATCAATGTTTAATAAATTAGATAAATGAACCACCTTTTAAGGGTTTTAGAAAAACAAGTTAAAACATTGAAATATATGGATATTTGGAAATAATTTTAAAATATATATTTTATAAATATAGTATAATTTTTTTTAAAACCATGAAAATATAGAGGGATGTTTATATTTAAAATGAAAAAGGATAAAAAAAATACATGTTCGTAAAGAAGAAAATAAAAATATATTCTTTAAGACATTGATAAAAATGATGAAGTTATGTATCACATTCAAAAAGTTGATGTGGAAAATCGGAAAACATTTACTTATGAAAAATAAAACTCAATAATATATCCTTGAAAATATATATAGTATATCAAAATAAATCAGGTATCGAATATAAAATATTTTATTTTGAATCATGGAAAACCATTTTTATGTTTTTAAATATCGTTGTTGAGAAACCAAATAAAAAAAGCGTAAAAAATATCATTTTTAAAATAAAGGAAGAAAATATAGAGGCCACATGAGATAAAATATTATTTGGTTTATAATTATAATGGAAAAAATTGGTATGAATGTAAAATATAGACTATGAGTGGAAACAATCATTAAAGTTGATGGGAATTATTTCTAGAAATGATATAATTTTTTTGAACCAAATGTTTTCAATGTTAATGATATAAATAAAAACTCATTTTTTCAGTATATATGATGATAAATTACCTTTAAATAAATATATAACGTGAAATAAATGTATATTTTCATAATGGAATTCAAGAGTAATTATTATAAATAAATAGGGGGAGTTGAGTTTACCAAAACCCTTATATTTGTGGTGCTGTAATTAATTATTTGTGGTGCGGTAATTAATTATTATCAAAAATTTCTTCATTCCATGATCATAGATAGTACTATAATTGATGTTTGATAATTTTTCATAAATTTATAATTTCATTATATTAGTTTTTTTGTTATTATCCTTAATTATGAAATCAAAAATGATATTGTTTCAGTTATTTTTACTGAATGAATGCTCATATAGTAATAAATTGGATTATTATTAATAATAATATATACGAACAAAAAAATATTTCTTTTAGAATTACTATAATGTATTATCATTACTTGTATTTCTATAGTATTACATAATATTATTTTATTGCATTGATCAAGTAGGTTGTTAGAAAAACCTAATCATTAAAGTACCATAATTAATAAATGATTATGATTATGAGTTCATATTATTTAGGAATAATATTTTTATTAAAGATCATAATGAAATTATCCAGATGATTTTTAGATGTGTATAAAATTTTAAGAGGATTTAATAGAAAACATGCAATGTATATGAAAAATTAGATTTGTAACTACAGATAGGTGGTAGTCTTCACAACACAGAGCTAATGATTTCATTTCTCAATGAATGAGAGGGAAAGAAGGTTAATTATAATGTTTGTATTCATAATAACAATTATATAATATATATCAAAATATTTCATTAATTTAATTCTTATAATCACGGGAGATTCATGGTTTGGAAAAATAAAATTATTCTATTCGAGGAGTTTTTTATCCACACATGAATTATGGTTTCATTTTTCTAATAAAATGGGAAATGCAATGACATGAAATTTCACAATTTAGTTTACATAAATAAATATTATATTAATATATTGTTCTAAATTAAACCCTTAATTGAATGAAATCATTGATATTTGAAAATACAATTTTACAAATCTAATATAGACATTAAATTAGTGGGTGTAAAAGAAAGCAACCATGTTGACACTTTCTGTATTAGGATTAGGAAATTTAGAAAGGAAGAAATACCTAAATATGGGTAATAATTAGACCACAAAGAAAATTAGGATAAAGGTGGAGAATGATTCTTGGATCACATAATCCTTCAAAGGACACATGATCGTGTGACCGTCAGAAGGTCATGTAAAGGAACCATGCAAAATGAATAGCCTACAGAAGTTCCCACACTACCCCTTCTGACAAGTGATTTTTCCTTTGTGAGGAAAACCTAAATAATACATGGTCACATGGTAGATGAATGACATGAACCCTTATGATGTTTGAATTGTAGACAAGTATACACCTGAAAAACCATCAAAAATACATTAGAAAATTGGTGGAATATATTCAAATGTAAGGATCCTATTGTGTTCATAAAATTCATGTGATGCAGTACCAAAGGATAGAATGATTTTCTTTAATGATGTTCAAGAAAAATCACGAGATCCGAAAACTTTTTAAAATAAATAATGGAAATAAAAGTAGAGGATGTAGTAGCCTCTTATAGTCGTAAACATCATAGGACACGCCCCTTCTGATTCACATGACTCCAAAAGACATCGATGACATGTAAGAATCCTCTCGTGAAATCCAACTATCATTTTATCCCCATCACAGGGACTCAGACATATCTATGAAACTTTTCTCTCCTATTTTAGCTATATAATGATAAAAATATTGGATTCTCCATGAAATGATCACACATAACCAAAAAGTACATTATTGGTCATGTAATGAATCACCAAGAGGTAAGGTGATCTCCATTGATGACACATCTAAAACCTTGAAAAAAACCCATATTTTGAAAAATAAAAAAAAGGAAATAAAAAGATGAGAATGAGGGAGCCTCTTGCAGTCATAATACTCACACCAAACACCCAGGATGTCTGCACCATGGTCTCCTAAGACACCATAAGTGGCCAGTATTATTTTGAAGAGGAAATTGATAAAGTAAACCTTATCTGACAAATATTTCATAGAAAAGTCATAAAGGATCACAAAAATCCTTTTAATAGGTTCCCTAACCTAGAGAATTCCCATCAACATGCAAACCGAACAATATAAAAATCACAATATATGTCAGTGTTATTAAACAAGGCCCCATTTAATTTTCCATATTTCAATAAAAGAGTCATTAATTGGATGGTCCTATGGTTACTAAAAACATGATACCCCAACATAGTTATTAATGAAAGGACCTCATGAAGATGGATGATTCCAAGACCCTCCAACTAACTCCAACCTAGGGCCATATGATATGCATTGCACAAAGTGTTGAATAGCCAGAGTGGAAAGGCATATAAGTGCCCCACCCTATCATTAAATCAGGGGTTACCCTATTTACATCCAGAAACACCAACACACCAAGTAACAAATTAGATCTTTTGTAGTGTCTAATCTTGCAACAGGTAAGTTATCCATTAGGTAAGACCCAATGAAAATCAATAGAAATCATTCAACATGTGTAAGAACTTTTCATGATCATTATAGATCAGCTTAAGGATTTATAGCCAAACATATGATGAAAATACCACACATCTACTAGATCAAAAAATAATTAAAATATTATAGTACAGTATAAATTTACTGCATTTGTAATAAAAGGTATGAATAAAAAAACAAAATGTGGGAGACTTATGTGAATGACATAAATGCTGATCCTCTTGAGCTTTGTATGAAATGCCCAGGATGCAAAATAACACTAGGAAATGTCACCTATATCTCATTATTCAGCTTTGGTATATTAATTTAATCATGAGAATTCCTCTTCACATGTAAACGAAAGTCGAATGGATCCCCACATGCATGTCACACATGTCTCAAAGATTCATCCTTTCTCACCAAGGATTCCTTCCAGTGTACTTTAGATATATTTTTGGACATATATGGAAGCCCCAATACATATCATCTGAGTCTCATGATAGAACATATACATGATAAATAAATCTTGTGAAATATTATAGGAACTCTATCCAGTTCTTGCGATGACCTCTAGATAAGTCATCCAGGACCTGCGGCCCCCTACAAGGCATGTCACAATGAATTTTGTGATGCCCTCTAGGAGTGTATACAAGATATTTCAGTGGCACTAGGGCATGTTTGTTAGACCCTGAAATGTCATCTAGGAATTCCAACCATGACCATGTAATGGATTCTAGGATAAATCGACCTTGTATTGCAATGTACACCAGACAAATAATCCTAGATAATGTGAAAACCATTAAACATTTCATCCATGTTTCCAGAAATACATCAGATAATCAAACAAGAAAATTTTATGGACTTTGTACATGTAAACCAAACACCCTCCAACATGTAAAGAAGAAAATCAAGGTATACTGAGAGAAAAACCATCATATATTTGTAATAAAACAAGGCTGCATCCAAGGGAATACAAGGGATTGATAAATTTGTCCCCCTTAGTGTATAAGACCTGATCAAGAGGTGAAACTCAATGTGTAAGCCCCAATTAAGGTAACTACAATGAATCTAATTTTTTTTATAACTAGGATACATAGGATGACGCCCTGAGCCCCGATATCGATGTAAATAATACAAACAGTAGTTCCATGGCATAAATAAACCATATATACAAAATGATATCAATTATTTTCCATCCCTTTTTTTCACAATGATTATCACTCACATTATCATTGGGAGTCAAAATGATCATATTATTCATGTGACATATCTATATTAGGATTAGTGCTACATCAGTGTGCAATCCTAGACTAGTTTAACTACGAGGAATTTGATTACTACGATAACCATGATACATAAGACTCTTTCCTATGGCTGGATACCAAACATAAATGGGAAGTCACCACAGCACAAGTCCAGACATATCTCTAAAATATTAATATATTGGGACCCAATAATTCTAATTGGATCATCATTCAACCCCATCCCATATGGGAATAAGTATCTAATTGAACTATGATGTCTCTAATTCCAACCATAACTATGATACATTGATTTCCACTTTGAGGATCAAGATCCACATTAACTTCCATAGGTCCTTCCATGTTCATAATCCCCCATCAATATGCAATGAGGCTCATCACATTCAATCCCTTTTTCTCATACTAAGCATAGTTCACAAGGTATTAGGGAGCTATAATTATTACATCATTGGAATCATGAATCCCCACCAACATGTGAAATCTCATTATGTAATCCATGATGAGTGGCATACTATAAATATCCCTCATAAAATGGAATATACCATATGGTCGGTCCCAAGGGAATGATAGAACTTTGAAAACTATAATTCCTGATATAACCAAGATACATATGATGCCTCGACATGACTCAATATCAAATATCTTGTGCCTAAGTTCCTACTCTTATTTCCTTTCCATACGATGTTACACTGAACTAGTTACCTGGGATTTGATTCTTGTAATGACTAGGATGTGTGGGACGCAACATAATGGCTCAATAACTTCCTTGGAATATTAGCTACCTCCTTGCATGGAAATAAATTTTGGATCCCCTGGTTATACAGATTCAGCATAGAAACATTATTCATTACAGGGATATGGATTAAGAACCTAAGATACATACAGATCGATACACCAAGGAGATCCCCCTTTCAGTTCATGAAAGGAGACAGAGCCCAATATAATTTTATTAGGGGAATCAGTCCTGTATCGAGATTAGTATGAGATTATATAACATATCCTAAATCAATAGGAGAGTCTTGGAGTAAGAAGAAATCTCTCCCTCTAATAGGGTGTGATTATCCCAACCTCTAATCATCTTGTCCAATTCGAGTCCCTACACGTCATTGAGTCTGAAACCCCAATTGACCCCCTAATTTTGGAAATATGGCTTTTACTTAGTTATGGATGAGGGAACTATTGAGAGATTCCATTAAGAATTAAAAGGGTGAACCAATGTTTACTATTGTTCTAGAAATGATCCACAAATAATCAATCATCAGACCAAACCATACTATCCAAGCAATCCTATAATATATGACAAAACAAAAATGACAAATGTAATGTGAATATATATAATAATAAATACTTGGGTTATTATCTAGTATGACATTTTTCACACAACACAAAAAATTTTCAACTTGACAAGAATATCTCTAATTAAAAATGATTGGTTAATTATAAATTGGGTGATTTTGTTTTCATATTATATGGAACAAAAATAGATAAATGAAATTAATATATCAAATAAAAAATAAACTGGGTTATTATGTGTTAGGACATTTTTTTTCATATCCATCAAAAATGAATCTAATAATCCTAGAATAAATATTACACCAGACACTATATAACTGGGGTTCTCATGAAATATTTTCGTTCTCATGTTGATATGTCCATGTGAGTAGTATGGATAGATTGGGAATAAAAGAAAAATTGTTTTTACTGATCATATCTGATTGAGATAAAATAATCTCTACTATATTTCACTAATATTTAAACTAGTTAGATGGTGTAATTATGACTATAAATACTTAACTCATCAATAACATCCTAATTTGAGGCAATTTCTTCACCCACTAACCATTCCTGTAAATCAACTATAGCTGCAACCCCCACTGTTTACCAAATGATATCACATGTCAAAAGGTACAACATTAGTTGGTGAACAAATTGGTCATGGAATACCACTAATGTGGTATAATCATGACCCTGAAGCATCCCATGGGGGTCTCTATGTACAGAAACTAATGAGCTCTCTTCTTCAAGGTAAATTTGTAGCTAATCAAGTTCCCCTTGTTGACATTGCTATCTTCTTCTGGATCTAACCCTTAATGAATTATTGTCACCACATTACATATATGATGAAAGTAGACCAGGGAGTTTAATATGGCTCAAGTCTAGTTCAGGGGCCTCTGAGGAGTCCACCTGCCAACTGTTGTATCCATCTCCATCCTATAGGTACCAACCAGTTTCCAACTAAGGGTGCCACATGACAAAATTCCACCTCTAACGCACATACTTAGGCAGTAAGGAAAACACATCAATTAAGGAAGATGATGGATATCTATGAGCAGACTCATATCCCAACTCCAACTGACATACTCTAGTGATATATTCTAGAAATACCCTCTGAGCATGCCAATATCCCTACACACTCAGAACAAGTATGAGGAAATATTTCTGCAATAGTCCTAGGGGAAGTGAATATCCATACCACCATGCATGAAGTCAATCAAGATATTATGGTGTCCCATGGATGATAAAAGTGGGTGTATTTTCCCTCAATAATCACAGAAATATTCTAGTACATTGTATAGAAAAAAATGCTACGACGTATATCACAACACAAACATTTCTAAAATGCTAATATATTATAAAAATAATTGAAGAACTCCCCTGGAATATTCTTACATTGGTATGTATATGTATATATATACATGATCATATTTCTATACCTATAACCATGAAATCTCAACACTATAATCATTATGAATTGGTGGTTTCTCCATAGAAGACTCACATTCTTGATCCCTTACAAGATGATTGTCACCATATTCTTACAAAGGATGAAGCATCAGACTGAGATCACAGTCACATTCCATCCAAAAATTACATATCAATAGTGGAACATTCCTCATGATAAGGGAACTTGAATTTCAAAATATTATAGAGGAATATCAAAAATTCTCAAGATCTAGCTTGTATCCTATTTCTGGTCGGGGTTTACCAATTGAGAGGCGTACACACCTCGAGATAGAACACTATTCATATTAGATAAGTCCAATAGAATATTCCAAAGGTCCAGGATGGGGCTCATATCCCCATTCTAGGTGAGGATAACCAAGTTATAATGGTTCTTTCCTTGAGATACGCTCATATTCCTATTAGTGAATCTTCATGGCATATTCCAGTAGATCATGGAAGCTAGGAACATATTTCTACTTATGCCAACGAATGACTGCATCAGCATCATTCTGAGGAAATAAATGAGGAATCTCATATTCCATCTCCCATTATGGAAATCCATCAACATATTCCAGGGGGAATTCATATTTGGAACATCCTCATATACCTGTTCCAAAAGGGGATCACCAGGTGATGGAAACCCATGACTTGGGGAAGTATTATACTAATGCCAAGAAAGACCCACAACATATTCTAAAAGATCCGGATGAGAACCATATCCCCAACCTAAATAAGATGGACCATGTAAGAGTGGATCATTCCTCAGGGTAGAATTATATTCCAATAAATAATGAGGAAAATCATTGGTATATTCCAAAATCTTCTCAATATAGGTGTCATACTCCTATAGCACTAGAAGGTTATAAAATTGTTTTGGAAATCATCATATAGAATGATCATATACTTGGAAAATTCAAAAATGTAGTTCAGTATATTCTATTCATGACACATATCAAGACCCATATTCCTACTATGATTGATTCTATTTTTCTAGAGTTCAATTGATATACATTATCAACACCTCATGTTTCCTTTAACTCTTTAATGAAATATGAATATGATCATTACCATGATAGTCCTCCTCGTTGTAGTGTGGAGATGGATTTTAGGGACTCTATACCTGAAATCTTATATAGTTTACCTCACCAAGATGATATCTCCCACAGAAAATGAAATCATCTCCTTACCTAGACACATTATTATAAAGAGGTATTCAAAACTCAAACACTTTAACATAGATATGTGCTAAAAACATCAGTCTTAACCACATATAGTTCCACATTAACCTCAAGCACCACTCCACTACAATGAAATGGTGACCCTAAGAAATATATTCTATGATTTGAACTAATGGAGGAACTAAATAAGGATGAATATGAGGTTGACATTGAACCATATAGATTTTTTTCTAGAAACAACCTCCCAATCAAGTTCTGTACCCTTTCCATTTCTAACTATGAGGTCCAAGATGAGCTAGAAATGGATTTCATGACTTTTTGACACCAAAATATGTGGGATACTCATTAGTGACTAAATTCTAGACACCATCCTTGTCCATGATATGAGGGTCTCCTTCATAACCTAATGATTATCTATTGTAATTTGATACTAGACACGGTCTTTTTGGCCAGGGACCAAAATCTGAAAGGCCCAAATCTAATTTTCCATGGGCTTGCAGCCACTGTATCATAATACTTACACATACGTTATCTGAATCAACTTCATGCATATTTATTAGAGGATGGTGAGAGTAGGGAGTATTACACTTTTCCCCACCCCTATAACAAAATAACCCCTTAGATACGGTGTCTTTTGATTTGATAGCCTATTGAGAAATTAGGGGAATGGGTAACGGTCAAGATAGTTGGAAAGTAAAATAGAATGACCAAACTTCAATGATTCATAGACATCATAGAAAAAGGGATATGATATAATTTAGGAATTTAAAATAAGACCCTAAAAATATTTGAGAGCATTTCAGTCATGGAGACCAATGTAGTGATTAATTGGAAAAAATCTGATAACGAATGGTTCTCATTATGGGCATCTATCTCAACCCGTATCTATGTGAGAACAACTATGAAACATCAATTAAAACATGGTATATTATTCCATAGTATGATTCTAGGATTGGACCGGGCCCACTGGGCTGGGGGAGTATCTACCACCACATCTACCCCACAAATCATCATTTCATAGGAGGATCTAGGGTATAGCCTCATGAGCTACAAATAAACGCCATCCCATTATGCTGGGGGAATTCATATTAGAATCACCATCACCAGTTTTATCATCCCCTAGTAGGGTCCCTAGGAAATCAATGGTGTTTCTATATCATCCCAATCATTATAGGTTGGGGGTACTTATATCTAAATTTCAGACCTGGTAGTCCTAAAATCCAAAAGGAAAATCTTTAAGTCCTAAAAAATAGGACAATCCAATGCCAATTGGGGCCCAAAATAACCTCCATCCCATAGGAATGAGTAATTTTCATCATCAGCATCATCACTATAGAGAAAATTAATCTTCTTTAGGATGGGAGGTAAAAATCCACGGTTGAAATCCCATGTGTTCGTGACAATGAAAAAATCCTCTATTATTTGGTGCCCATTTTGTAATCATTATTGAAAAATACATTAGGTAATATATCCATATAGAAAGATAAGAGTATCGTACGGTGAAGGAGACTAGACCCTACTGGGGTCTGAAGCCAAAATTGCCCAAAATGGAGAATGTTTCGAATAACGACCCTAATGATGGTAGTTCGGAATCATTCTGTTTTGTCGAAAGTTTTGGGATGACCACCATTTCCCTATATACCTATGTGAATTCTTTTACTTTAAACATGACATATATTGGGGATCAATAAGAAAAATAAGAGGGTTCCTACAAAAAACGTCCACCCTAAGAGTTGGGTGATCTCGATTCCTCAATGAGGTTACAAACTCCAGGAACCATAGAAGGCTCTAAAACCAGCGCTTCTGAAAAATGACTATTCACATCCATGTTGGAATGATACAAGATAAAGGGGGAATGTTATGGCTAAATCCCATTCACCACACAAAATAGTTGAGATTCCTACCATGGATTACATTTTTCAAAATATGCTAGTGAGATACAAAATCTACAGAGACTCAATGATGAGCTACTAAGGGAAAATATTTTTGATGTGTATCATCTTGAGGCTGAGGGGAATATATTCACTCCCATAGCCAATATTACAAAATGAGTGGTATTTGAGCATCAGAATGGATCTAAATATGGGGATCGAGTCTACATAAATGAAAAAGCTTAAGATGATATTGACTTCCCTTCATTTTGAAAAAAACCACTCCCACATCAATGAAATCTTCACTTTTCAAAGTAATTGATAACCAATTAGAGATGAATGTGGGGCCACAACATCAATCCCCATCAACTCCTTGTAGATGAGAGGTGTTTATCACAAATATATCCCCAGAGCATCTTAACATTATTGAGTCCCTCGCTACTCAAATGGGATATAGGAAAGAGTGATGTTCCTATGTGATGCATGAGACGAAGACATCCCTTAATGGGTTGATTTCACTTTTCTTGTACCCAATTTCAACATTACTACATTACATACCTTTAATGGTGTAAGGAAATATGAAAAACATATTACAAACTTCATATCTCATTGTTCGCAGATGATGGGACCTGAATATGAACATGAGGTGGCCAAGATGAGGAGTATTGTGTAGACCCTATCAAAGAAAACCTTTGTTCGGTATAAAATTCGTTCAGAAGGAGTTGTTATAGGTTAGGTTTATTATCTCCATAAATTCCATTATCAGTTCATCTCCATACCGATGAAAATGAAAATCAACCACTAAAAAAATAGAATGAAATGAGAAAATGATAGGGTTTTTAAACTCATAGCTATATTTTAAGGTTTAACCTTTTAAATTAGAATCAATCTCTCATTGTAGAAACTATTATAACTCTTTGATGAACATATTCTCAATTAACTGTAGATACCCCGGATTCTAATAAATAATCATGGTGGGTTTCATGAGTTTTTTTTAAAAAAATTGTCTTGAAAATAGAATTCAACGAACCTATTACAAATATAGACTCATTCCATTAGTGAAGGGAAAATGGATACGAAAATTAGAATTTGTAATGGTCACACTCAATATAGTAGTAGTGCCTATCCAAGGACCTATGAAAGTCTCAAACCACTTAGCATCTCCTATCAATTTTCATCAACCGCAAAATTCCCCCTAGAAAGAAGAACAGAGAAATAAATGTCACCTATAATTTGTGAAAGAGATGAATAAATGACACCATGTCTAAAATTAACAAGTCCCCAGTTATTTCTCTGAATATATTATCAATAACATTCACAAGTTTCCACAACCACAAAAAAATGATGAGGTGAACATCACCGACGACCCCATCTACTGTCATTTTTATAGGAGTTTGGGTTATAATATCCAGAACATCTTAATCTTCCAGGAAATCCTTCTGGTATTGTTGATTCAAGATAGGTAGTGTAATAAAAATCCTCAGATCTAGTGACCCAAATAAAAATTTCCACATCAATAGATGAAGGTGATTGGTATAGATTTATTGGTCAGGTGTGTGTTGATGTTGAACAACTACATAACCCAAAAATATTTACTGAGATAATGAAATTGTAAGTGAATAAGTCCTAAAACCTACATAGGTCAACCATTGAAGTTTGAACTAATAAATATGTCTCCCAAAATTGGGTGTGTCTAATATAGGGAGGAAGAAACACACTAGGATGAGTCAAATTCTATTCTAACACAACCTCTAACTCTTTTAGATATCTTCCCTAAAAAATCTGAAGTATTGGAACCACAAAATGAAACAGAACCCACATCAAATGTTTTGGTACCAATGATACAAGAGACAACATCGGTGTGGTTGGACCCAATATTTTGGTTTATTCTTCAAAGATGGCATATATGTTGCAGAAAGGAAGGTAAACACTCTTGAAGTCTTATCAGAGGAACAAAGGCATCGAAGAACCCTCCAGTGGACATGCACACCTAGTTGTTCTTCATGAAAGCCTCATGGGAGTTATATTATCCAACTAATCCAGGGAACATGGAAGGATGAAAAGACATGTTCCACTAGTAGAAGATGGTACCTTAACATCTGAACAATAAAGATGAATTTCAACCAAAAATTACATAGTTCTTGAGCCACATGTACAGTAGAAACTCCACTTGAGAAGCACTAGCCTCTGGCACAAAAATACAATATTCAAAAGTATCTTATAGTTTTCCCAGCCAATATCGCAATATGTCAAGTGATCCATATTTAAAAATAACTCCAAAAGTCACTAATTAAAGACATTTAAATATAAAATTAATTTTCAAAATAAGTCATTAAATACAAGGTATATCGAATAGATATCATGTAAATAAAATTCCATGCCACCATTTCATTCATAGAGTTTGACCAGAAAGAGGTTATATGGGGATACATTAGTCCCCTATATTGTTTTGGGAAGAATCAATAATGTAGATATATATAGGATCTAATTGATAATGATTCTAGGATCAGTCTCAACTAATATAGACCATAATATGTTTGGGACATAGTGAATTATACCCATTCCTCACATGGCTGACCATTCAATAGTATAATAAGGATGAGAAAATATTTCATGGGAAGATCATACTCCAAAATCAATTTTGGGATCTAGCATATTGAGTTTAGTTTATGCTAATACAAAAAAATACCCCATAAAATTTCATGATCCAACGGCCCAAGCTCTATATCCACATAGAGGCACCCTCAACATTTAATCACAGTTTGAAATACAACATTGATGGAAAGTTCGATATACTACATGGTGATAGTGACCCCGCTGAGACCTGCGACTCAACAAATGTTGAGATATGTATTTTATAAGAAGGGGGGAAAAAATAAAATGATGGATGATATAATGGTCGAATCCCATAATGGATTGATGACCACCCCTTTATATCCCTAGAGTATGCTTGAAAAACACTATGTTATCCAAATAAATATAGTCTTGGTGATATTCATGACCCCAGAGGTCCAAGCTCTTCCAATCCCTAATGATAGTGTAAAATACAATTAGCTCTAGAATCTCTCTATAACGACTCAAGTAATAGGGGTGATATTGTCTCTTCTTATGTGTTCTCACACCCCAATAGTGATAGAGAAGACCTCGAGATTCTATATTCATATAATAATGTATCAACATACTCCGATATGGAAGAATATTTGTATGGATATAGGAATGCCTATACCATATTTTAGGAAGGTTTTTCCACCATGATTGATCTTAGGTAGGAAAATATGGGAACCATAGAAGACCCATGACCTTCACTGATTATATAATGAACCATACATTAGATAAATGGTTATTACTTAAGAATTGAACCATACTTATTATAACATATAACAAAACCATTATAGGTCCATATAGGTATAGAGTCTTTAGAAACTGTGAAACATAAACAACTGGTTCAATTATCATCTAAATTGTTTCCCTTTTATTTCATCATATCTAGAGTCCCTTTTGTCATATCCTACTTAATACCCTTCTTCCTGACCTGGGGAAAAGAAAACATACAAAAGGGTTAGCTCAAATGATCAGTAAGGGTAAACAAAAGATATATCAATCATATCATATTAATAAGAACATAACATTTTGAAAATATTAACCTGTAAAAGAGATCATAATATCATAACATGGGATAAATCATAGTAGTGAAATGTAATCCAAATAATCATAACATAAAACATGAAACTTTGTGGCATACACACATAATCATAGAAAATCATTTCATATTAGTCAAGGCCAATTTCCAAGACCATCATAGCGGAAAAAGTCCATTACTGAACCAAGTTCACTCCTCGTTCTAGTCCTGTATCACTGAACCGAATTAACTTTACCTTCCAGCCATGTCTATATCATGAGATATAAATCTTTACCCAATTCATTGGAGGGTGATATAGGTCCTACCCATCTCATAATGGAACCATTATTATGTGTGCCACAAAACCATAAATCATAGCATAACCCAAGTAATAAAAATGGGATTCTTAAACATCATGCCATCATAACATAATCCATATAATATAACAGGACATCATAAAATTAATTCCATCATAACATAATCAAATCAATGTAAAAATAGGGATAGAAACATAACCCTATATTATCTTAGATGGAAAATAATTTTGATAAAATACTTGAACTCCATTCTTGTGGAAAATATCATTTCTACTTAATTTTTTTTCATTTCTTAATATGTCATACAATTTAAAACATGTAGAACTAGATTAAAAATAAACATGAATACATGTAAAGAAAGCTTCATCAAAATAATGTTCTATGAAATCATAAAAATCCATTCATGCCTTATAAGATAAAAAAAAATTCTTCACATACTTTGGATGGAAAAGTTAAAAAGTACCTCGTACTAAAAACCACAAAAGATTAATTTCATATCATTTACTAAAAACATACCAATGGGTAAAATAAACAATTGTATGAGGATATAAATAATATTACATATTGAGGAAACATGGATGTGGATGATAAATATTCCCCAGTAAATTCTGAAGTATAAACAATTTCGGATAAAATGAGATTGCAATATTTTCCCTTACCTTAGGTCGGATTTGCTTCATACGTAACCGAAACTCCTGTATAATTATTTAAATAATGTCATTGACTTATTACAGAATCATATTCATTGTTATGATATCATATATGTTCATATTCATATCTTTTTATTAGTAATATTTCATTTCTACTTGTTATTCGGGTGTTCATTGCTTTATGTTCTTATACATTTTTTGTACAATAAATAATTATTATTATTTTTAGGATATAGATACATAATTTTGAGAAATGAATTAGTGTAATATGTATCATATTTATTCATTCATTTCATTTAAATAATCATTATTTAATGAAGATCATGTAGAACGAGTCGCAACACATCGTGGAGAAGGTAGCTTGTACGTATGCACGAGTGATGATATCATTCCCATGATCGTGGAATTGTTTTGAAGTGTATGTATACTATTTCAGTTTCAATATAACTTTACAATAATAATATATAATTATTCTTTACCGCATTATACCCATCCAAGTACGGTGGTGGTAGAAAATCGATTACACCACGACATGGAGACGATATTCAGTACGTACACACGCGCGGTGATTTCATTTTCTGTAGGATGGATAGAAGGTGAAATATGGTTGTTTCATATTTATAATAAAATATCCTTATATTAGTGATACTTATGTTATTACATCATAATGAAACAACTAAATAAGAGGAAGTGGAAGAAGAAATAAATTTGAAAGAATCAGTAACGGATATTACCTCTTCTTCGACACGCCTATTTAAAACCTCCTCTTTGGGCACTACAAATGGTCTTTGAAAAAAAGACCAGGACCTCTAGTATGTTTCTAGGGAAGTTTAGAAGGGAAATGTTCAGGGTTTGGATGAGCTAGAAGGATCAAAGTAGTGTAAATAGGAGAGGGAGGAGGTGCCCTTTTATAAGGGAGGAGAGGGGCACCTTTGGAAGCCTCAAAAATATTAATTTATATTAAATTAAAACCCCACATAAAAACTTTAAAAATGACTCATATCCTATGATTAGATGATATAGGGTTGTAAGCTCATCAAACAATAAAATTTTTACATGTTGGGAATTTATTTCAAACATTATCAACTTGATTTATCCTTATTTAATCTATTTAATTTTATTTGTGGTAATAAGATTCTGAATTTTAAATTGTTACAAATAATTACATATGTGTTGTGAATTTTCCATAATTGGATAATTTATGACATTTTAGACCATATAAATTTTAATTTATAATTTTTTAATATTTTTGGGATTTGTAAACAATTTTATATTATGTTATTTTTATAAAATAACAATAGTGTCAATTTTTACACTATTCATTTATTTGAATTTAAATAAAATTCACAAAGAAGATATGTTCGAAACAAAAGCTTTAATAGATTAATAACATTTAATATTTTTTTAGAATATTAGTTTAGCACATTAAATAGTTCATATAAAATTTATTTTAATATTTTTAAAACCATTTATTTGATATTTCAATCCATAAAATAATTTCAACATCACTATTGTGTCACCTTTAATGATAATTATTTAATACCTAAAAATTTTAAGTAAATTCACATGATGTATATAATGTTATTATATTTTTATATACTATTCATGTTCGATGTTTCATGTAGTTTATCACTAAATTAAAATTATTATACTTATAACATTTAAGAGAGTGACATGTTGTCACTTTCATTGGTTTTAATAATAATTAAATTATTTTCATTGTAAAAACTCCATAAAATTAATCTATTCCAACCCTTATGTTATATTTTTATAATTTTTGTCATCCAATAGAATTTTGGCAGGTTTTAGGGTAACTTTATAATCTTATGTTTACCTTTAATTACCCAATTTACCTTTAACGACAGTAAATAAAAATTACCGTTGTCACTATTCATAATATCAAAAAAAATAAGAGTAACCTATTAAAATTATATGGACACACTAAATTCAAATATGAAATCCTTTTTTTAAAATTCAACACACAGATGTTTCAGTAATTAACTTAATATTAATCTCGTTATTAAAAAAATGGGTTCTAAAAGTAAAAAACATTGCGAAAGATTGAAATGTTTTTTCCAAATAATTCATTGTAAAATTAATGGCAATGACATACATTATATTAGATGGTAAAAAAATATTCTATTTATAATTTAAAACATTTAAATATTATAATTTTTCCATATAAATTATTGCGATGAAGAAATTGTTTTTAATTAAAATATAGTGTGTTTCCACTATTCATTAAAATGTGAAAGTTATCAGAATAATATGAAAAATGTATCCAACGTAAATTTTTATATCCATATTTCAAAAAAGAATTTTATTTTTTCAAATTGAACTTATAAACATGTCAAAAAATAGATTTAATGTGGGTGTGCCATCAAAAAGTGGCAAAACTCCATTTTTTTAAAAATACTTAATTTTCCCGAAAAATTTATTTTCTTCTCATACCATGTTCTAGAAAATGGGTAAGATGAATAATAATTTTATAAAATTCAAAATTTGGTTAATAATATTCATAACGGTTATTCCATATTAATATTTTAACAATATATCATTGTTTACTGAAACTCGGTATTGCGTACTACACACGCTATCGAGGAAGGTCGTGATTGCGTGTAACACAAGCCAAGCAAGTTTTGTGTATAGTGAAAGAATCCTTTGGTGTTGCGTATAAAATAAGACATAACCAAAATATTTCTCATAAAATCTCAGGGTGTTACATTCTACCCCCCTTAAAATGAATTTTACCCTCGAAATTCGTCATTTCGTAACAAACAGATGAGGATACCTCTCCCTCATCATATCCTGAAGTTACCATGTAGCTTCTTATAATTGGTGGTTCCTCCAAAAAACTTTATCCAAGCGAGTGGTTGTGTTTCGTAGAACTTTTTTCGCAACGATCTACAATCTCTAATGGATGTTCTTCATAAGAAAGATCTTGCTCCAGCGGTACAACTTCTAAGTTTAGTACATGTGATGGATCAGGTATGTACATCCTCAAGAGAGATACATGGAACACATCATTAATTAAAGAGATAATTGCTGGAAGCTCCAATCGGTAAGCTACCTTCCCAAAACTATCCAGTATTTCAAAAGGACCAATATACCTAGGGATCACCTTTCCCTTCTTTCCAAATCTCATTACTCTTTTCGAAAGAGATATTCGTAACAACGCTTTATCACCCACTTCAAACTCTAGGTCTTTTCTTCGGTTGTCGACATAACTTTTTTGTCGGACTTGAGCAACTCTTATGTGTTGTTGAATAGATCTGACCTTTTCTCCCATCTCATCAACAAGATCAGGTCCAAATAGCTTTCATTCCCCTACTTCATCCCAGAAATTTGGAGTCCTACATTTATTTCCATAGAGTGCTTTATAAGGAGCCATATGAATACTGGAGTGAAAGATATTATTATAAGAAAATCCCACCAAAGGTATGTGTTGATCCCAACCACCTTTGAAATCCATAGAGCACACTCTCAACATGTTTTCTAGATTTTGAATTGTCCTCTTAGAGTGACCGTCTTACTGAGGATGATAAGAATTGCTAAAAGTCAACTTTGTATCTAGAGTTTGATGAAGACTTCACCAAAACATAGAGGTAAACCTTGGATCCCGATCAGATATAATGGAAAGTTGTACTACAAGAAATATTTCCACATCCTTTACATATATCCTGGAATGATGATCAAGAATGAAATCCACTCTAATAGCAATGAAGTGTGCTGAATTCTTAATAAAATAAACTATAACCCAGATATCATTATTTCCTTTGGATGTTTTAGGAAGTCCGGTGACGAAGTCCATAGTGATGTTTTTCCATTTCCTTTCGGGTATAGGTAATGGTTGTAACATCCCTTTAGACTTCTGTCTCTCAGATTTAACTTGCTGACAACCCAAGCATCGAGAGACATATTTGGAAACATCTCTTTTCATGCCATCCCACCAGAAGTACTCTTTCAAGTCCCTATCCATCTTCATGCTTCCAGGATGAATAGAGAATGATGAACTACGAGCCTCATCCAGTAACTCCTTCATTAATTCAGGTATGGGAGGAACATAAACTCTATTCCTGAACCATATTATCCCATCATAATGAAGGTTGAATTCAGGACCATTTCTCACCTTATTTTGTAACTCTACATCTTCTTTATGTGCCTCTTTAATCTTTACATGTATAATTGGTTGATCATTCATTTGAGAAAGAAAAGATTTCTCCCCTTCCATTATAATTCCAAGATCCATCCTTTGTAAATCCATAAATATTGGATCATTTTTGATCCTCATCATGGATAAGGTAGCATGGTCTTGTCGACTTAATGCATATGCCACCATGTTTGAATTCCTAGGGTGATAATGAATTGAGCAGTAATAGACCTTAATCAACTCCATCCGTATTCTTTGGTGCATATTCTTCTCCTTTTGTGTGAAAATATACATTAAACTTTTATGATCTGTATAAATATCACACTTTTTACCATAAAGATAATTCCTCCAAATCATTAATGAAAAGATTACCATAGCTAACTCCAAATCACGAGTTGGGTAATTTTGCTCATGGATTTTCAACTGTCGTGAGGCATAAGATATCACCATATCATTTTTCATGAGAACACACTCCAACCTATTCTTGGATGCATCACTATAGATCAAAAACAATTCTCCACTACAAGGAAGTGTGAGCACAGGTGCACTAGATAATCATCTTTTTAAATCCTTGAAATTCTATTCACATTCCTCTGTCCAAACAAACTTAACTCCTTTCCGAGTCAATTTAGTGAGTGTGTTAGATAATCATGAAAAATATTTCAAAAAACATCGATAGTACCCACCTAAACTAAAAAAAATTCAGATCTCAGTTACTGTTGTTGTTCTCGACCATCTTTCAATAACCTCCATTTTTTCTGGATCCACAGATATCCCCTCAATTGAGATTATGTGAACTAAAAATGAAACTTTTTGAAGCCAAAATTTACACTTGTTAAATTTGGAATAAAGCTTATCCTTTCTCAGGGTATTTAATACAATTCTCATATGATCTTCATGTTCATCCTTTCTCTTTGAATAGACAAGAATATCATCTATAAAGACTACCAAAAACTGATCATGGTAGTCCATAAATACTCTATTCATTAGATCCATGAAGATAGCAGGGGAATTAGTAAGACCAAATGGAATAACTATAAATTCATAGTGTCTATACCTTGTATAAAAAGTCGTCCTTGGTATATCCTTCCTTTTGACCCTTAATTGATGATACCCGGATTGAATATCAATCTAGGAAAAGTATTGAACTCTCTGTAGTTGGTCAAATAAGTCATCAATGGGTGGGTGAGGATATTTTTTCTTGATAGTGATCATGTTAAGTTCTCGATAATCAATGTAGAGTCTCATTTATCCATCATTATTCTTAGAAAATAGAACAGGTGCTCCCCAAGGTGATGCACTAGGGCATATGAATCCCTTATCATGATTCTCTAGGATTTTCTTCTTCAATTCCTACAATTCAATTGGGGCCATTCTATAAGGTTTCTTTTAAATAGGTAAAGAACATGGTATGAGATATATTGAAAATTAAACTTCCCTATTTGGTGGAAGACCTATAAATTCATCTAGAAAGACATCATCAAACTCCCGTACAATGGTAATATTCTTAATTGTGAGTTTTTCTCTAACCAATTGAGATAAATAACCATCATTTTGTGCAATCAAGACCCATAAGATGGAATAAATTTCCAATGGAAGGTTTTGTTCATCCTTGCATTGATAGAAAATCATATATTGATTTGGAATATAAAATTTGACTTCCCTTAATTGACAATTGATATGAGATCCGTATAAGGAAATCCAACCCATGCTAAGAATATCATCAAATTCTACTATAGGAAGGATCACAAGATTTGCAGGAAGCACTCTCCCACAAACATCAATTGGAGAAGAATTGTAATATTTTTATGTGACTGTTGTTCCATTAGGGGTTGTCACATCTAACTCAATATCTAACTGCTGAGGTAATATGGCGATACCCATAGCAAATTCATCAGAAATAAATGAGTGGTTGGATCTAGAATCAAATAAAAAATTTTCTACTTTAGAGTGGATGGTAAGTGTACCTTTCACCACTTCGTTATCGTACTCCACATACCCAATAGAAATTGCTTGTGACTTTTATTTTTCTTTGGCCTTTAGAGTTTATTGAAGTCGATCATCATCCGAAACCCTTGGATTAGGGAATTTATTGGCATAATGTCCCATTTCCTTGCACATGAAACATTGAAGTGTAGGAGGTTCATTCTATGTATCCCTTTCTTTGTTCGCGTCATTAGACATCTTCTTCCCATTATTTCGACATTAAACTTCTTGATGACCTACTTTTCCACACATAAACCATTTAATTGTCCCTTTAAGACAATTCACTCCATGTTTCTTTCCACACATTAAGCATAAGGGAAAAATCATCTTCCTTTCAGTTTGGTCTTTAGATTTTCCATTGAATTCCATTTTCCTCTTCTTATCAAACCCATATGATTGATGGGTTTCTCCAATCTCTATCTCAAAATTGAGAGCACATAGAACAATTTCCTTGTATCTATTGAAGTCCCTTATGGCTAACGCCCTTCGAAGACTTGGTGTTAAGCCAATAATGAATTGATCAATTTTACTCTCAGGTTGGATAATAATTCTGGAAGCGTACCTTTCAAGCCTTGTAAAATTTACTTCATAGGTACCAATAGATTCATCATCCTTTTGCTTCAGTTCAAGAAACTCCTTATCCATCTTTGTTCGAAGAATAAGAGGGAATTACTTATGGAAAAATAAGTTCTTGAACTCTTCCCATTCCATGGACTCATTTTCATCCCTTTTCCTCATATTCTTGATAAGATTCCACCATTGATCAGCTTCACAGTCTAAATGATATACTACTAAGATGAATTTATCATGTTCAGAACATTGTAGAACTGAAAATATATTTCCAGTGGTATTGATCCATTGTTCAGCCACTAATGGATCAAAAGACTCGCTGAATGAAGGTGGACATTGCCTCAGGAAGGATTTAATAGAATATTTCTCATTCCTTTGCACGTTTGGAAGTCCAGCATGATTCATAGCTAGAAAAATTTGTGTGACCATGGCTACATGATTTTTCATTCCATCTCCCATAACATTTGGTTGCTCAGGGGAACAATCATTGCATTTCCCATCGTATTCTTTAATAACATGATTCCTTCGTGTTCCAGACATTGACTAAAACAAAGAAGAATAGTGTGAAATACACTAATCATAATAGGAAAACCACATAATCACGAATAAAATTTCACACTTTAGGTCTTATCATAGGTTGTTCTTGGCCATTTATAAAACACTTATTATGTGTTCTATGTGTAGACATATCCTTAGAGTTCTTACTAAGGCTTTCACATCCTAGTTTCCAAAGGTTGACTATACCTTTCCTCTGATATCAACTATAACGCCCCATAATTTACAAACATGGTTATAAATTCAGAATATAAGCATACTTATTATAACATATATCAATACCATGATTGGACCATATAGGTATTGTGTTATTAGAAATAGGGAAACATAAAAAACTGGTTCATAAATCATCTACATTGTCTCCCATTTATTTCATCATATCTAGAGTCCCTTTTGGAATATACTATATAATACCATTCTTCATGACCTGGGGAATAGAAACATACAAAAGGTTGAGCTCAAATGCTCAGTAAGGTTAAAAAAAATATATCAATCATATCATATTCATAAGAACATATCATTTTAAAAATCTTATCCTCCAAAAGAGATAAAAATATCGTAACATGGGATAAATCATAGTAGTGAAATGTAATCCCAATAATCATAGCTTAAAACATGAAACAGTGTGGCATATACACATAATCATAGAAAATTATTTCATATTAGTCAAGGCTCATTTCCAAGACCTTCATAGTAGACAAAGTCCATTACTGAACCGAGTTCACTCCTCGTTCTAGTCCTGTATCACTAAACCGGATTAACATTCTGTTCCAACCATGTCTATCTAATGAGATATAAACCTTTACCCAATGAATTCGAGGGAGATATAGGTCCCACCCATCTCATAATTAAATCATTCTTATGTGATCCACAAAATCATAAATCATAAAATATCCCATGTAATAAAAATGGGATTCTTAACATCATGCCATCATAACATAATCCATATAAGATAAAATGAGATCATAAAATTAATTATATAATAACATAATAAAATCAATGTAAAAATATAGATAGAAACATAATCCTATATTATCTTAGATAGAAAATAATTTTGATAAAACACTTGAACTCTATTCTTGAGAAAAATACCCTTTCTACATCAAAAACATTTTTTAATTTTAAACATGTCATACAATTTGAAACTAAAAGAATTTGATTAAAAATAAACTTGAAAACATGAAAATAAAGATTCATGAAAATAATGTTCTGTGAAATCATAAAAATTCATTCATGTCGTATAAGATAAAAAAACATTCTTCTCGTTCTTTGGCCGAAAAAGTCAAAAAGTACCGTGTACTAAATTTGAAAAAAGATTCCTTTCATATCTTTAACTAAAAACTTACCAATGGGTAAAATAGAAAAATTGTAGGAGGATAGAAATATTATAATATATTGAGGAAAAATTGACGTGGATGATAAATATTCTACAGTAAATTCTAAAGTATAAATAATCTCGGAAAAATGATATTGCTAGATTTTCCCTTACCTTAGGTCTGATTTTCTTCGTACATATCTGAACCTCATATATAATGATTTAAATAATGTCATTGACATATTACAGAATCATATTCATAGTTATGATATCATATATGGTCATATTATTATCTTCTTGTTAGTAATATTTCATTTCTACTTGTTATTTGGGTGTTCATTGCTTTATTTTCCTATGCATGTTTTGTCGAATAAATTCTTATTATTATTTTTAGGTTATAGATAACTCATTTCCAGAATGGTATTAGTGTAATATATATCATATTTATTCATTAAATTCATTTATATAATAATTATTCAATTAAGATAATGTAGAAAAATTAGCATCACATCGTGGAGACGGTAGGCCGTACGTACAAATGAGCGATGATATCGTTCCCATGATCGTGGAATTGTTTTAAAGCGTATGTATACTATTTCAGAATCAATATCAATTAACAATAATAATATACAGTTTTTCTTTACACCATTATACCCATCCAAGTAAGGTGGTGGTGGAAAACATATTACACCACAGCGTGGAGATGATATTCTGTACGTACGCACACGTGATGATTTCGTTTTCCGTAGGATGGATAGAAGGTGAAAAGGGGTTGTTTCAAATTTATAATAACAAATCATTATATGAGTGATACTTATGTTATTACTTAATAATCAAAAAACTAAAGAATAGTAAGTAGAAGAAGAAATAAATTTGATATAATTTATAAAGGATATTACATCTCCTTCAACACGCCTCTTTGAAACCTCCTCTTAGGTTAGTAAAATTTGGCTTTGAAGAAGACCAGGACCTCTATAATGATTCTAGGGAATTTGATAAGGGAAATGGTTAGGGGTTGGCTGATCATGAAGGCTCAATGTTGTGTAAAGAGAAGAGGGAGGAGGTTCCCTTTTATAATGGAGGAGTGGGGCACTTTTGGAAACCTCAAATATATTAATTTATAATAAATTTAAACCCCCCATAAAAACATTCGAAATGACTGAATTCCGAAGCTTAGATGAGAAAGGGTTTTTATATCATCAAACAATAAAATTTATACATTTTTAGGTATTTATTTCAAACATTATCAACTTGATTTATCTTTATATAATCTATTTATTTGTTTTTGTGGTAATAAGATTCTAAATTTAAAATTTTTAAAAATAATTACTTATGTGTTTTTAATTGTCCATAATTTGACAATTTATGACCGTTTTGACCATAAAAATTTTAATTTATAATTTGCAAATATTTTTGTGATTTTTAAACAATTTTATATTATGTTATTCTTATAAAATAACAATAATGTCAATTTTGACACTATTCATTTATTTGAATTTAAATAAAATCCACACAAAAGATATGTTCGAACCAAAATCATTAATAGATTCATAAAATTTCATATTTAACTAGAAAAGTAGTGGGGCACATTAAATAGTACATATAATATTTATTTTATAAATTTTAAAACCATTAAATGATATTTCTTTCCATAAAATAATTTCAACATAACTATTGTGTCACCTTTAATGATAATTATTTAATCCCTAAAAAACCTAAATAAATTCACATGATGTATATAATTTTAGTATCTCTCTGGATACTATTCAAGTTTTAAGTTTCATGAAGTTTATCAATAAATTAAAATTATTAAACTTATAAAATTTAAGAGAGTGACATGTTGTCACTTTCTTTGGTTTTAATAATAATTAAATTATTTTCAAGGAAAAAAGTCCATATAATTAATCTATTCCAACCCTTAGGTGATATGGGTCGTCTTTTAGGAATCCAATATAATTTTGGCAGGTGTTAGGGTTATTTTATAATCTTATTTTTACCCTTAATTACCTGATTTACCTTTAACTGCAGGAAATAAAAATTACTGTAGTTACAATTCATAATATAAAAAAAATAAGAGTAAACTATTAACATAATTTGGACCTACTAAATTAAAATATGGAATTATTTTTTCAAAAATAATAACACAGAAGTTGCAGAAATTAATTTAAAATTAATCCCGTTATTAAGAAAATGGGTTTTAAAAGATAAAATATTTTCAAAGATTGAAATGTTTTTTCCTTAGAATTCAATGTAAATTTAATGGTAATGACATAAATTATATTAAATGGTTAAAATATATTCTATTTATACTTTAAAACCATTCAATATTAAAATTTAACCATATAAATTATTCCGACGAAAAAATTTGTTTTTATTAAATATAGTGTGTTTTTACTATTTATTAAAATATGAAAGTTATCGGAATAATATGAAAAATCTATCCTAAGTAAAATTTTATATAATTATTCCTAAAAACGAATTTTATTTTCTCAAATTGAACTTATACAAATATAAAAAATCATATTTAATGTGGGTGCGCCATCAAAAGGCGGCAGAACTGTATTTTTTGAAAAATACTTATTTTACCCGAAAAATCCATTTTCTTCTCATTCCATGTTCTTGAAAATGTGTAAGATGACTAATATTGTTATAAAATTCAAAATGTAGTTAATAATATTCATAACGGCTAGTCTATAATAATATTATAACAATATATCATTGTTTAATAAAACTCGTTATTGCGTACTACTCACACTATCGAGGAAGGTTGAGATTGCGTGTAACGCAAGACAAGACAGTGTTGTGTGTAGTGAAATATTCCTTTGGTGCTTCGTATAACATAAGACATAAAAAAATATTTCTCATAAAATATTAGGGTGTTACAGATTAGTACCCCCCATCCCCCTCAAATAGATATCGATGTATATTATGTTTTAGATGAAGCACCGATATATGTTCTATTGGAACTATACAAAAATTCCAAGACAGAATCCAGATGTGGATACACACTATATCCGACAACCTAATGAGAATAATTTATTCATGTAGGAAGACCCGAGGATTCACCCCTATCATGCAACCAATGTAGAGGCCTAATTTGAAAAAATATCAAATCCACCATTTTTCGATTTGTGAAATACCCAAGATTGATTTCAAAAATAGTCATTAACAATAAATAAAACGTCATGTTATTCTCCATATCAATTTGAGATACCATGATAGACACTTCCCAAAAAATTATTTCCCAGTGCAGATTATAGAACATTTTATATATGCAACTACTATATTCTAAGACCATACCTTCATGGGAAAGTATTCAGGGTATAATCAAATAAATATGGCCCCATTTATAAAGAAGTAAATGACTTTAGAGATTCTTAGGGGATCATTCCTATTAGGGTATTCCATTTGGATTAAATAATGCTAGATCCAATTATCAACATGTCATTCCTCATATCATTAAGTTGTTCATGTTGAGAATAACTTAATGTTATATCGATGACCTAGGTGTAAAATCCCAACTAGGATGTGATCAAATAATGGACCATAAAAGAGTGTTATAAATGTTGTGACATGATAGTTTGATTTCGAATTCATTTAAATGTGTCTTCAGGGTGACATCATGGATGTTCCTTGGTTTTGTGTTACACCACTAAAACATCAAGGATGACCCAAAGAAGAAATGTTATATTTTAGTGACGTCACCCATTAGAATATCAAATAAATAAGTGGGTTCCATGATGATATTACCAACATTAGGTATTTTATATCCATCTTATGGGGGAAAATATATCCACTTCAGTATGCTAATGAAGAATGGAATAACCTATCAATTGAATGATGACTTCCATGAAGCCTTTGATAATCTCAAGTTGTATTTTCTGTACCCACTAGGTTTTATGCCTCTAGTGGAAGGGAAGAAACACATCTTGTATGTGGATTCTATGAAATTATCACTAAGAACCATCACCACATTGGAAAATGATATAAGAAGTGAGAACAGACTCTACTACCTTAGCAGAACAATGTTTGGTACTAAGACCCGATACATTGATGTTGGGAAGAAGTTACTTGCACTCAATTTTGTAGTGAAATTGATGAGTAATTATTTGAAACCACAAGAATTCTACCGAGACTCTCATATAGATATCCTCAATTGTATCATCTGACTTACTATATGATTGGGAATCTAGTCTGAAGGGTGGTCATTCTATAGTAATAAAACATTCCGTCTGCATCACAAAAATAATTGAAAGGGAAATTCCTAGCTGATTTTCTTGTAGAACATAATAGCATGTGGAATACACATATGGACACTGTGATTTTGGATGAAGAGGAATTATATACCTATGACACTGCTTGAATATTGGATGTGTATTTTGAGGGAACCTCTAGATGTTCTATTGAAAAAAGGATGCAAATCCCAAGAATCATTCGTGTTGGCACATGGACTGAGTTTTTTATCTTCAGATAAATCATTTTTTACACAATCGTTCTTAATATCTTTGGGATGCACAAATAATGAGTCCAAATACCAAGCCATCATTTTTTTCTTGGAACAAGCCCTATAGCTGAGTATAGCCTCCATGAATATAAAAGTGGATTCCAAACTTTTTATAAAGATGATAAAGTTAAAATATTCAATCTAGAAGGTGGAACTAGACCCCCTCCCTGGATATGTTTGGGTACTATTGAAAAATTTCCATTCTGATCACAAATTTCATATTGATCCCCGATCCCAGAGTTCTCATGCTGACACTTTGGCTAATGAATCCAGAGTTCTTAACAAACCTGCTTAAGAGAAGGAAATCATCTTTATCATTTGTTGAAGAATTGTATTTTAAATAATCATATGTGATGTGGAAGAAATAAATCAGCTCAACGCATCCCCAATGTGTGGTGAACTGATATCTACTGTAGGATGGATGGAGCCTATCATTAGATATCATTAAAACAGGACTCTACCAAAACATAGAGCTAGAAAGGAACAAATTTGACACCCTTTACTGAACCATACTCAAAAGGATGGTCCAAATGATCAAAAATCCATAAACAAGCATGGATTCGACAGAGTCTACCTATGGTTAATAATAGATGGTGAGATTATCCCCATCATAGAGAAGTCCATGCATGCTCCTACAATTATCATCAATATAGGACCATGCTCTCCCACTAAATTAAGAGGGTGGGTTACATTTAGACAATCATGATATATGACTATGTTGAATTCACTATGAAATTTCATGCATTCCTGATCCATGAAAAATTTATCCACTAACCCTTGAAATTTCATTATATAGAAAAATATTTTTCTCATTTTTAATTTCAGGAATAGATATTGTTGGGCCATATCCCCCAGGCACAACTAAGATGTTCTAGTACATTGATAACTTCTAAATAATTATTTTCAAAATGGAAGGAGGAAATACCCATCAAGGATGTCGGGATGAAGGAAATCACCAACTTCGTAATATCGTATATCATCACTACGATTAGAGTCCCAACAACATTATTTATGGAGAATGACACCAAATTATATTCTACGAATTAAGGAAATGGTACTAGAAGTACAATATCATGTCTAATCACACCACTCTCTATCTTGTCGAAAAAATGGAAATATACATGCCTTTAATAACACTCATTGAAATTTACTCCAATTTAATGTGATCAGGGCTATGATTTCATAAACAAAAACAATATTCCATGATTTTTGGTCCTATTATAACACAACACATACTAATATAGAATAAATTCCATACAGATTAGCGTATAATAATAAAGCGGTGTTACCTATAGATTTTCATCTTCCTTCACTACAAATATCCTTTTTTGGATATCACATAGATGATGGTCAATCAGAAAAGAGGATGGATGAACTGGAATGGATAAGTTATAATTTGTTTTGTACACTTCATAAACTTGAATTCCATTATAATCGGATGAAAAGATCATTTAATTAGAAGGTTTTTATACACTCATTCCTTCAGGGGGAACCAGTTTTCAATCATAAGACCACAATGATACCTGGGAAAATCCTACAAAGATGGAACCCAAATTGGATGGTACTAAAATCATACATTAGATATATCACTCTGGATCATAATTATTAGAAATGAGGGATGAGGATCTAGTCAAACCACCCACTAATGTGAGATTTCTCAAGAAATAAATTTCATTGTTATCATCAGCCACAACTCATACTGATTACGTAATGCTAAAGTATATGATCTCAACTTTACCAAATGATTTTGAACTATACAGAGAATTATTTACATGACGTTGATAAACTTCAAAACATTTTTGTTCATGTTAATAAGAAATTAAATTTAATGATACCCCATATCATGACCACATGATGGTAAATAGTAAGGAGACATCCTGGAAGCATGATATTAAATGCATCTCATATCCCTTCATTAACAACTGATGTAAAACTACACAGATCTAATAAATACATATTTAAACAAATTGGGTGATCCATGTTATTTCTTCATGGAATTATACTACATAAGTTATCCAAAACTATGTGTGGCTTGATTCCATCCATCACAAGAAACATATTGATGCATAAACCTCTAGCCTTTTTTCCATCCACAATATTCCTTTTCTTTTTCACATCAGGTGTTCCATATAATTACATCAGAAATTTAATTTCATTAATGATTTCCTAACCATAAGATGTTAAAATACACGATTGATGTCCTTTACAGACAATATTTTACTACATAGGTTAATTAGAAGTATGCATGGTGGGATTCTCATTTATAATGAGACACACAAGGTTTCCTCTATCCTATATCTTGGCCCACCTACCACATGATACAAAATCCCTTTAGCATATTAATAAATTTCCACTTAATTGTAAGAGTATCCCTTTAAATTACTTATTTTTCACACCGATAACAACTCACGTCTGATTGGGAATATTAGTGAGGGATTACCTATGAAAACAAGAAACGAGGGCCTAAGAAAATATCGTCACAGTCCTAAATGAATGTCCTTAAACGGAATACAATGAAACCATTCTGATTGACGGTAATAAGAATGGATGATGTTATTTTCATGAAATAAAAATCAATATTCCCATGGACCATGCCCAAGAGGAACACTTTTGTTGGTATTGCTCTCCTAACACAACTTCACTCAAGAACTCTGTGTGACTTGATTCATGTAATCACAAGATACATAGTGACACCCAGATCTCAAATCATGCGACCATTTATAATAATCAATTGAATTAATTCCCACATTTTTGTATGGGTTGGACCTATGAAGATAATTTCCCATTGAAGAACATCATGTGACTTGATTCCTATCCTCACATGATAAGTAGTTATGCCCGTATCTAGAAATCCAGGTCCAGTAAAAAAACTATAAAAGGACCCACTCACTCTATATGAGTTAGAACTATATCAAAGGATTTCACATGAACTAGTAATGGATTTATACCTATCACCATAGGATATATAGTGCCACCCAAAATCCCATTCATGTCATCATCTGAAATATTAACATTTCACTTTAGATAACCCACATCCTGACCACATGACATTAAACTGAACGACCCTTTATGAACTACATGTATCTTGATTTATTCCATCACAGGTTATGTATTGATACCTAATTATCCAATAATATGTCCATCTAAGAAAATATAAAAAATTAACCCCATATTCATAAGGGATGAGTAATAAAAACTCATTTGGTATATTTATGATTAAAATCCCCATACGACTTTCTTGGGGATGTGATATATCATGTATAAACATTTAAATTAGTCCCCATATCCTTACCGTGTGATGTTTAACTATAAGGGAAAATTCAAAGTCATATGACATCAAAATTACAAAAAAGATTGTCTTACAAGATGACATTAAACCACATGGATAAAATACATCATTTTTGCATGATGATAAACTCCACAGAAGTATTCTTAACGAATGATGTGAAATTGAATTGAGAAAATAAATCCCTATTATATGAAAATACACTTTGTAGACCACTACCCAATTTCACCCCTTATCAAAGGATATCATCAGACATAACACGATCAACTAGAGTATGAAGAGCTTTCATCATATTTTAATGAACCTCAATCCATAAAACATACTTCATGTATGATGTTCCTTGTGTTATCAAAATATTCCATAGAGCTTCGAAATGTTTCCTGGAATCATGGGGACATTTTTGTGACTATGAATATATTAAAATGGATCATGTATATGTTCCTATTATCATTAAATTAATTCTGCACCATGAAAAAATGGTATTTCGATCCTTATGATCCCTGACATCTATGTGTTAGAACTCAACTCCTTAGTGTGTTTTCAACTACACACAATAGGATTGTCCTATATAATTACTCATGACCTAAGAACCTCAATTCATGGTTTACAATATTTCAATCTCCATCTTAGAAGGTTGTTGGGGTTCTATTGAGCCTGAATATCCTGTTTATTCATTTGTGAATCATTCCCTATATAAGGTCTATGTGCGCAATGACCTTAAACTATATTCACATTGTTCAAAGTTGTACATCCATAAAATAAATCCTAAAATGGTCCAACATTATATACCATAATATGCTAGTGAAAGAGACACAAAATATGTCAGGATGAAAACTCACAAAGGGGGCCTAAGAAAAAGTCAAATTTTCACTCTATAAACTCATAATTCCCGAAGTTTTGGAAAAAATCCAGGCATAGTGAAATATGGAACAATGCTTATCGGGAATACTCTATAGCATTATTTAAATCAAATAAATGATCTTTAAACCCCCTAGTTTTGGAAATAATTAGAGTAATTATTGTAACATTTCATCACTATGAGAATATGTTCTATATTTGGTGCAACAACTTTTAGGGTGCTTGAACCCTTCTAGGATATTACAATTTCCACAAATCAAAATTCATGATTTGAGCATTTTAGATGACTATAAATCTTTCATATCCATTGGAAGAGATAAATGGGTTTAAGGATAATTTTTTTGATTATTAATGTACGCTTATGGATTTGAAATATGGACATATGGCCATCAACTAGATGTGTCACATTATATAAAGTGTTTTCTAATCATTTTGAGCCCTAACATCACTCTGAGAGAAATCAACACCGCTATGTGTTTTGGGTCATTATCTATGTGATTTTATTATATTATCCTCATGAATCAATAACTTATTACAAGGATAAGAAATTCATTTTCCAAAAAAAACCACGTGGTTTCTACATCCATTATGTTATGTCACCATGTTTTGTACCACTTTTCAATGAAGGAATGAAACTCTGCATTCCTGAACCACTAATGTACCACAAAACATGATTCAGAAACATGGGGAATAAGGATTCCACTTCACGATATAAGATCATAACTACCCTAGGGTTCTACAACCCATGTTGAATATCAACATTCTCATTCCCAAAAT
The DNA here is from genome assembly GCA_963277665.1 of Viscum album. NCBI lineage: Eukaryota > Viridiplantae > Streptophyta > Magnoliopsida > Santalales > Viscaceae > Viscum > Viscum album. The sequence continues at coordinate 661,119,763 of OY728134.1, read as the reverse complement.
CACCATATGAACATTTTATTCTTTGCAATTGTTCCATTTCCCTCGAAATGGAGTGGAGATTATCATTAACTATCCATTATATCGACACATTAGGGAATTGACATACCAGATAAAATAATTCCATCTTTACAAGAAAGGATATTCAATCTTTGTGTGCCATTGAAACATTGTAGCTGAACTAATCACCTCAGGGTGTGACAGGTTATCTCCAACCAGTCTTCCCCATTCCACATTCACTAGCTAAACGTTTTGGGTTATGAATTACACCCACCATAATCCAACTATCCAGGTGGACTTACCATATATATTATTTAATACTCAATCAATATTACCCCATAATAATCTTCTATTACCCCTATAAAAGATACTCAACGTCAATATACTATTTTCTTGACTCGGCATGTATGTCTATGGCTATATCATATGAAGCTATGGTCATCAAACAAATGAATCAATTTGAATAAAATGATTTATGATCGTTGTGATCCCTAGGAACACCACTATAGAACACTACCCTATAGTGTGTTATAAGTCATTCTTGGAATTTTTCCACCATGTTACACGAACACAGATCATATCCCAAGTAAAATTTATTAAATTAAAGCAATAGAAAGTCACAGCTAAATGACCGAAAAATAATGAAATAGAATGTCTGAGATGAAATAGACTAAATTAATGTGATATATTTTTCGAGAATAAATTCTATAAAGTAATGTGATAGAAGGCCTGAGGTAAAAAATGATATTCAAAACAAATAAATGGTTCGGGATAAAATACCCTAATCTAATGAAACAAAAGGTCAGAGATAAATGACCCTAGAATAAAGTGATATAAGGTCTGAGTTAAGAGACCCTAAACTATATCACATTAGAAATAAGGTCATCAATAACAGAGAATAATGTATGGCACGCTATATAGATTTTGGATAAAATAAAAGATACAATAACAAAACCTATCAGCTTGAACAAAATAAAGAGAGATATTAATCCATGACACATATCCTAAAATGATGATCCTTTTATGATTCAGGTGATCTCATGATAACTAGAACATATACATCAATACATAATCTCAGGTTGGTGGTTATACATGATAACTTCATGAGAATAATCTTGTATTATTTTAAAATTATGATCCAGACATCTAGATTTACATGATATTTTGGAATGTATCTCTATATTTGTTAATTTATATAGTATCTGATCAGAAAAAAAATCCATGTACATCATAAATGAATGAATAATTGAAAACATATAAAGTTTATAAAATATATTCATTAATATCATACAAGAGATAGAATCCACACATTTTTTAATTTACCCACGCATCTCATCTAAAATTAAGTGCATATCAGTGCTCGAACTAAATAGTGTTTGATTATATTAGGTGCCCTTGTTGTAAATAGTCTAGAGATATGAATAAATTGAATGTCAAACTCCAACTTACCTTTCCTTTTTCACCTCTTCCCCAGACGAAGGATCATAACTAATTAAGTCAGCTCCTCAAATACCTTTTGATTTGTTTAAAGTAAAGTGTCTGACACTAAGAGACTAGAACATAGGTTGGATAATTTCATCATGCCTATATATCTTTATGGTCTATATATCCATATGGTCTTCTAAATTGGATATTAACTAGTAACTCTGCTCTAATGCATCCAAGGACACCATCAACATCCCGAAAAGATGAATCTCATCATTAAGATAATGAAATACCATCTCATTGGTGGATAAATATATAATAATTAGGATTATTTTCATCAAAACACCACATAATGGTGGGTGATCAAGGCTACCCACCCGTAGTCATCAAACTGATTAATGAAATTCTCTTGTTGATGATATAATGTTTCGAGGGGAGTATCAAAACATGGGCATGAATATAATTCCAGATCCTCCTATGCCATGTCTAGACTTCATTGACCAATAGATCAGGAAAAATAGTAGGGAGATAAGTAGTTGAGGTGGTAGGGAAGCAGTGGGAGAGGCCTCATATTCTCTTCCCTCAACAGGCATATCACCCATTGCCTGTATTAGAGGACTAATTTCTTCAACAAAAGTTTTCATTCGTTCAGTGTGTTCATCACTATAATGAGGTTTATTTATTGAATTATCACCCATTCCATGAATCATCTCCATCATCTCCATATAAAATAGATTTAGTAGATAAAATGGAATATCCAATTGGAAAACAATTCGACTCAGCACACCTCTTGGATATGTTGTTACCAAAGCCTATGCGTAATCCCAATAAAGAATATTGGGTGTGTTAACTGGAGGATGAATAGCCTCATCATCAGTGTATTCATATTCCAACATCATCTAGAAACTTATGATGGTCCTAGCGTGTCACTCCCCTCACATATCATCCAAATAAAGTGGGGAGATCTTGTGGGTGTAGCCAAACTGACAACAAAATAGATAAGGTGTATGTGGCTCATATATGATCAGATTATCTATCCTAGCTGTAGGAACCACATCCCAATGGATGATCATATATGATCTTTGGCCAATGGAGCCACTTCTATTATTAGTGATTTTATTTTCCAGTATGGTATAATGGGTGAAATTAATGCTACCAGATTGGATCAGCACATCTAAAAGCTTTTCATCGCTCAGTACCTTGGCTCTGAACCCAAATTTTATTAGAAATTTGGTATGAGATAAGGAAAAAGGGATTTTGGTGGTTTCATAATAGTAGTAGTAGTGTAAATTATCCCTATCCAACAAAATAAATACTAGAAAGGGTTAATTAAGTAACATCCTGAGATTTTTTGAATTGATATTTTTTCAAATTAATTTAAAAATTGTGATATTTTTGATTTCCTACTACACTGAAAATAGTTTATTTTATAATAAAAAACTATGATTTAGTTGAATTATAAGAAACAAAAAGTTAATAAATAACTTAACAATATATAATATTTATATATATCTATATGGAACTCTGAAGTTATCTTGCGTTATATGCAACAATGATTTCTCTCAATGTCCTGCCTAACACATATGTCCAAGTTTACCACCAAATTATATTTTATTTGAATATTATTATTTAATATAATAGGTTATGAAAAGTCATTAAATTATAAGTTAAGGAATGAATTAACTAAATTATAATGATATATGGTTTTTAGAAATATAATTTTAATTCATAGGTTACCAGTTAATTAGAAACGAATATGAAAACTGATTGAATATAAAGGAAATATTATTATGGGAAAAAGGTTCTTTACCCAAATAAGTTAAATTAATTAAAATTAATGAGTGATATTAATATATTATATATTTTATATATAGAATACTATATTTTTGAAATTCCACCAAATATATATGATAGAAATAAGATAATAACAATACCAATTTTATGCTTAAAAACCTATATTTTTATTAAGTCATTTTTACCAACTTTTAATTGAGAACCTATTTAAAATCACATTTTGAACCTTTATCGACTATATAAATAAAAATAAACATAATAATTTAATTATAAAACTAAAAATTAGGCTAGGATATTTTTTTTTGTATTTTGTAGTGATGTTTCAATTTTTAATGAATAGTGAAACATACTGAACTTTAGTTAAAAAAATATTTTTCATCTATTATATTTATAAGGATTAATTATATTTTGAGTTAGTTGAAATGTTTACATAGATAAAATTTCAATAAATGAACCCAATTGAGGTAATTTTAATAAATTTCCCATCGATATTTTGTACAAAAACATAGAAACCTTTTAGTGGTTTCTACTTTAAAAACCTATTGTCATCCCGTTTGCACGATTAAATTTAAACTAATATCCTCCACATTTGCGATTGGAATTTGTAAAAATAGATTATATATTTTTAATGGTAATAATTTATAATTTATATTAATTTCAACATAGTTTTCCAACAAATGTAATAGTGAAACTAATTAAAATTAATTATAGCGGCTAGGGTAAAATTAAGCTTAATATGGTACTATACCATAATCGTAAGGGACAAAATAAATTAGAAAATTGTCAATGATATATTTTCTGGCCATATATGTTCCCAAAGATCCCTTTAATATAATTGTTATAATTATTTGAGCCACTTTACATTGGAAAAATGTTGGTGGAATTTCCTTTACAAAAATTTACAGGAGTTCATCTCCTCCTCCACTATAAAAGGCCTCCTATCCTCCCACTTCATCACACCTCTCAATCCACAATTAAATTAAACATAAATTAAAAAATATATTATAAAAATATATTCCCTCATTAACTAATCCACTTATTGGTCAAAAATTATTCCACGGATTTCCTTTGGTGAAAACCAAAAGGAGTTACCCGAATAAGAGGTAAAATCTTTCCTTAAGCTATTCTGTTTTATTTCCATTAACCACTTCATATAATATTATTATTAAATTATTTTATAACAAAAAAATATATCATGAATATAATTTGATGTTTTATCATATGTTTCATACCTAAACTCACACACACTTCCATGTAATGTGTAACGAACATACTGTTTACGTGTACGGTGAACTACCACCTCACGGTATGATGATTATTCATTTGTACCTTACCACCACTATTGGTTGAAATTATGTTATAAAATCTATTAATATATTATATATAGGATATTTATAACATATTTAGTCTTCTATAATTTTTATTTATAACATACCTTTCTACTTTCCATCAAGTGTAAATATGAAAATTTCCATTGAGGATGTGTGGACTATCGCCCCCTCAAAGCGATGTGATTCATTCTCACCATACATGGTCATTATTAAGGGTGTGTTTAGTGAAATTATATGATATATATTTCATAAAAATTATTATTTAATGAAAAATTATACACATATAGTTATATTTTATTTTTAATTCTTTGTGTCAATATGATAATAAATCGGAAATATCGTTCATATTTACGTATGACCTACCGTCTCAATGAATGGTGTATTCCATTTCATACATCTATATTATATATAATATTATAATAAAAATATAATTAATATAAATTATATTTATATAATTTTTTAAATTAAATAAATAATTATATATTTACAAGGATAAAAAAATATAACAAATTAAGACACATGTGAAAAAAAACAAAGAAGATATCACCTGAAGTAAAATATTAACTTGGAATTGTTAACATGCATGAAATTTAAAGTCAAAATCCATCCATATATAGTATTAGTTGTAATTATATGGTTGAATAAAAGATTTTTAATAAACTTATATTTATTATATATGACATTTTATTGAGTCTGATGAGAGTCAAGACACAAGCTATGGATATTTCATCTCACTTTTTAATTCCATGAGATACATGAATTAATTACCACTCATTTAGTTTTTCAAAATTTTATACATCAAATGGATGTATCATATTATTATTATAGTTAATTTTTTTGGGTATTTATCTATACATTGGATGATATTTATTTCATGTGGGTTATGTTTCTTTAATTACCAAATCGGTAAAGTAACATTGTCTTAATTTTTATACTTTGAGACAAATACCATGCTATGAAACTATATTTTTTTGAGGTGTACATAATACCTTTTGAAAATTTATATAATGAATAAATAAAATTTAATTATATTTAATTATTTTATAAATTTTATTATTTTGATCATTAATTAAAGATAACATAATGGAAACCATTTAATGCTACAATCTCATTGTTTATCAGGATTGTTTATAATTATGCTTCCATTGATGATATATTATGATCAAAATCTAAAAAATTCTCTTGAATTATCATAACCTATAGATATGAATGTTATATAAATTTAATGGTATAAATTTCCACTTCTTTTTATTTAATATACTTAAGTATTGTTTTTATTAAAATTTGACATTATCCTTTGAAAATATATGTTCCATCAAAACCATGTTTTCAAAAAAGGATTCCAAAAATATTCTACTATACTCATATGATCATTAAAATACATTTTTCCCATGTCATCCCTTTTTAAACAAAATTTTTCATAAAAATGAATCTTCTTGTTGTTTTCTGGTCGAGGCACTTTTCTATAATTTTTTACGGAGAAAAGGAATGTTTAGTATGTATGGATTTACCCTATGTTATGACAGTTATTCCACTGATGAATCCTTTACAAGATTAAAAATATTTATTTTTAAAAAAGATTCTTTCTTAATATTGTAGAAATTATTGTTTAAAATTTATTTTCTATAAAAATGGTTTTCAAAAATCAATAATTGTTTTAAATTATTTTCAAAGTTATTTTAAAATATTTCTATGTATTTTACATGAAATGGTTTTCAATTATTATAATATTTATTTAAATGTTTTCATATTATTTTCAATGAAAAATTTATAAAAATATTTTTAACCATATTTTTAAAATTTTCAAGGAAAATGATGTTTAAAATTATTTCAAAACTCCATTCTTTGTTTTCTAAGAATTTTTAACGAAAATGGATCTTAATGTGTTTTTTGTTTTAAAATTCTCATTTTCAAAGGAGAAATGATATTTCCTCAAGAAAATTTTTAAAAAATATCATTTCATGTAATTTTCAATCTATGATAACATCTTATGATGTATATTATGTCCTTATATGAAATGAGTAAAAGGATGTATTCATATTATTTGGTGAATGGTTTATGTTTTTATAGAATTATGCTTAGAAAACCTATTTCTCTTCCACATGTTATTTTGTTTTGAAACCAGATTATTTTAATTTGTTATTCTTTGATGAAATGATCAAAAAACCTGTCTATTTTCAATAGGTTATGATGTGATGAAATTTTGACAATAATTATTTCATTTCATTGGGTTATGATTTGATTTTTATAATACACATAATTTTTCATGGGTCATGATATGATGTGGAACATGCATGTATTATTTCATTATGTGATGGTGGAACCTATATCTCTCTCCAATGAATTGGTTAATGATGGATAATTTTTGATTATAAACATTATGTCTGAAGCTAATTACATGTTCATAGTGTTATTCATGGGTTTGGTTTTATGTCCATATGATTATTCGTGAACATAAGTAGATGTTAAATGTCTATTTTATTATCGAACATTATTATGTGTTCATAATGATATTCATGAATCCTATAACATGTTAATAATTTTATTCATTGACCTAGTTTCATGTCTATAAGTATATGCACAAACCTGATTACTTGTTCACAATGTTATAAGTGAACCTAATTTCATGTTCAAAAAATTATGTATGGAAATTGTTTCATGTCTATAAGTCTATTAAATGGACTTCTTTCATGTCTTTAACTTAATGTATGAACTTGTTTATATATATATATGTTCACATTGTTATACATTTATGTGTATTCCACAATTCCACATATTATTCACATATTATTTCATGGATTGTGTTCCAATTTTTCTAATGAATCATGTCATATTAACTAATAATATTTATTACATGGTTCATTTTTATGATCTTTGATATGTATGGTATGATATTCTAAAGATATGATCATGTTCATGTGACCTTATGTTTATGTTATGATTACATATATCTTTTATTTACCCTTATTGAGAAACTGAGCTCACCCTATTCTTATGTTTTGATTCTCTATGTTATGAAGAATGGTTTTTAATGTATATTTACTAATGGTGGTGTGATATTTTTGGGAAACATTGATTTACATTCACTATGTTAGAAGATTTTTGTTTTATGTTTCCAAATTCACTAGACTAAAACATTGTTTAGGAATTTATTTATATGATCTTTTAAGTATTTTAAAATGTGATGTGATTCCTATGTACATTAAGGCTGCGTTGGTATATCTAGAATCAGCAAAAAGGTTTAGATATATTAGGAATCTAGAATGAGAAATATTTGGTGAAATCACTAGGTATATTTCTTTGGATATTTCTAGATATTTCTATATGGAAAAGTATAAGGATGGGTAAAAGTATTGGAAAATATCCTAGATTTATTGTAAATGATAGAGTAAGTGGATTACTAGAAATATATATTAATCTGTATACTACATGTGGATGTGGTTCTAAGAAATACGAGCTTAGGATTGATAACTACGATATGGTGCATTGAGACTGACTCGGCAAAACAAAGTACATGACAATGAGCCTTATTCGACACCTAGTTTGACACTCATAGGGGATATGATTTATAAATTCAAAAACACATTATAAACCATTGTGAATAATTTGTATGGACTATAAAAATTTAAAACCTAGGATAAACTTAAGGTATTGTCATTTAAAAATTGGGTTTCATGATTTTTCAATCTTAATATTAAATTTTCAGGAATGAGTGGATTTCACTATGTTATGTGTTTCTCACATTGTGCATTATGGTTTTGTTCAATTGAGATAAGTATAAGGAACATTTATGACATTGAATGTTTCATAATATATGTGAATTATGGAAATATATTTCCCAATTGATAATCATATAAAGAGAAACATGAAATTTTTATGAGTATTGATTAATATTTTGTAGATAAAGAGACCACAAACGACATGTGAATGTAATGTGATGTTCTTCCAGATGTTATTTAAATTAATTATTATAACAACAAATATATTTAGATTAACTAACCTTAATACCTAGTTCATACTTTATACTCTAGGGAAGTGGTATTAAGGAATAAGTTAATTAAGTATAGGAAATGATTTAAAAATAAAGTTAGATGAATGAAGTTGTAATCTTTTGGAATTCAAATATTATATTATATGAATGATGTAATGTGTAACGACCTGATATTTCTTCAATGGAAATTCCATTATTATAAATATGTTATAATCACATAAAATCTCAACATAATGAACTAATAAGTGCTATGTGACCCTTAAAACAATATTTTGTCACTTCTTTGATGTGAATTTCAAATATCTGACATACACGGTTGCGATCAGTAAGTTATTTGGAGTCTAATAATCAAAACATAATTTTTTCTGAATAGGAACCTACCATTATGAATAGTAACATACCGTTATGAATAATGATATACCCTAATGAATAGTAACCTAACCTATGATAATATATAAATAATATTTATGTGGAAGTACGATATACTAATGCTTTGTAATAAGTATTCAAATTTTTTAAAACTGTTGTTTTTAGAATAAATTATGATTTAAATTAAACATTAAATTAATAATTATTAGAAAATTAATTTTTAAAAATGGACTTCATTTTTGGATTCAACGCGTCGAAAAGTGGTTTGGGTGATTGATTGTATTTTTCTGAAATACTCCAATTTTTTATGAATAGTGAAATATCGAAAAATACCATACCTACAAATTATTAGTTAAATACACCATTTATGACAGCATAAGTTATGTAATAACACTTTTTTTAAAACTAATATTCATTTATTAATATTCTTGGTGATGGAATAAAAAATATTTCTTGTCTTCAGGGATATTAATAAAGTCATGATAAAAAAAATATGAAAACCCTCCTCTCCTCCACTATAAAAAACACCCATCACTCCCTCTTCTCTTCAATCCTCTATGCCTCGAATCTCCTCAATTTTCGACCCAAATAACATTCCCTAGTCACTTCCCACATCTGACAATCTCTTGGTATTTCCAAAATACCAAAATCCCTTCCCTTAAAGAGGTTCACAAGATGGTTATTTTATGAAGCAACGAACCCTTCTTCTTTTTATTTTGTTTTATTTCAATGCATCTCTTTTGTTATCCTATCCCTACATCATCTTCCAAAATGACCATGATAAATCCATTATTATATATATTCTGGAATTATATCATGTTAATGAAAGAACCATCATCACTATACATATTCTTTCTCTTTTATTTTAAAAACAAAATCAAGGTCCGTGAGGTTCCAATTTATATCCTTCATGAACGACGATGTTTTGTTCCACAATATATCCTTCATTACTGGTCATGAACCCATTTTTATTATTGAACTATACAATAATATATTTTTTATGAACTAATAAATATTCAGTAACCATTATACATACATATTATTGAATTTTATTGTCAAAACTGATCCAAATAATCAAAATACCGCTAAAATAAGATTAGTGAATGTCATTAATATTTCATCTAATGATTCATCCTCAATCCAGGTAACCAAATTATAGAAATGAAAATTTACAATTATTTATTTTCATAAATAATCTGTAATTTCAATTCTGGAAATTTACAGCCATTACACATGAACTCCACTACTTAAAAACAAGTGAAGCGATTATGAAAATAATGAAAATGAACTCTCTGTAACGACAGTAATCAATATAATAACTTATCAATAAGTGAATAAATGAATTAAATAGAATTATGATAAAATAAATAAATTTATAATAGGTTCTTAAATAAGTTATTAATAATTATAACTTTATATTTCAGGATATTATGTTCAAGAGTGGAACGCGTTCAGAATTAAGGTAAGGGTTTTCCACCCAAACTCCCATTTTCATTAAGGTTACTTTGAATGTCTTACTACCTCAATGAAATTATTATGTATTATTATGTAGTACTAATTAATTATGTGTGAGTATTATATATATAAATATATACACCAACCATAATCCTTCCTTATTTTATGGATAGTTACATGTTGTAAAAAGAACATTCAAAATAGTTTTCGAATGAGAAGCCCGATTCAAAGGAATTTTTCAAATTATTACCTATTTTAAAGGGAAAAATTTAATATGTTTTTTGATACCATTATCTTTATAAAATAACTTATTTCATTATTAAAATACAACATTACATCACTTATGAATTTATAGAAATATTTTTCAAAAAGAACTCTTCTATTATAAGTAAAAGGGCTTTTATCTCAAGAATTTATTGAAGATTTTATAAAAGTATTTTCATCTATTTCAACATGATTTTTGATTATTATGTAATATTATATTTAATATTTCATGTTCTAATCTTCCATATTTAATTTAATTGTTTATGATTATTTTTTCTGTGGATGTACTATCTTAAAACCATTAACCAATTTACTCTGAATAGTTAGTGCTTATGCTTAATGTTTAGGGAAAGTTATTTACATTTCATATTTTAAATTTAATATGAAAGTATATTCCATTTATTTTTATCCCTATTCATATGCGGAAAGCATGGGACATAGAAAGTGTTGGGTGGGGCCCTCTCCCTTGGTATATCGGTAGTTAACATGAGACAAACTACAGTCTTCGCACAAAGCCTTGACAAAATGATTATTTATGGTCTTGGAATGAGGCCTCGATGGTATGTTTATATTGTACAAAATTTTTCATTAAATCATTATGAGAATATTATTAATTGAACATGGGGTTTTTTTTTGACTAGTAGAACACCCATGATTATGTTATATTATGTCAATATTTACTCAGCTTAAATTTCTTCCATATTATGTTCATGTTTATTTTAAATGTCATATGTTTTCAATTATTTACCATGTCTACTATTTATGTTATATTATAAAATAATTATTACAATTAATGATAATTTGAGATCAACCCATTATTATGTGTCATCTTCTCTGGACATGAGTAATTTAATTATGAATAAAATGATGAAATAGCCCACAGTTATGGAAAATGTCTAAAGAGTCTCTATGTTGTTTTTCATTTCATGTTGTAATGTTGAACTTATATCTGTATCTTGTTTCCATTAATACTAAACTAATCAGGACATCAAGATTCTTATTCCTTGTTTATATTCCAATGTTATAAAATAAGGCATCATCTCTGGGAAACTGGGTTTGGGTCCTTATAGTTGGTATCAAAAAAAGTTTAGTAGCAAATATGGAACCTAGATTTACTAAATGTAGGTTCTGGAATGAATCCATATGATATTCATAAATTATAAACACACAAGAACATCCTGGTATTTTGTTATGGAATATAGTGTTTGGATCTTTCTAGAAAATACATCTCTGTCAGGATAAAAACAGGTAGAGGTGGCTCTAGCATAGATGTACCTAGGAGTAAAAACTCTGAACAAGAGTTTCATGCATCACTCGAGGTATCCCGGTACATGAAAATGGTCCATGATTCACTCTTAGTATTGAATCTCTCAGAGGATATTCTTAGGATAAATTACATTTTCATTACAATCCATTATGTATGATTGAAATATAATGTTTTCCTTAAAGAATCCATTTGTGTGATTATGGTGTTTTCCACGCATATGATTTCAATTTATGCTAAGTATTTTTCTATGTTAATATAATACATTAAGAGTTATAACCTAATATTATGTCTTACATTATTTAGAAATGGCGCCCAGTGGAAGGAATGGAAACTGCATGAACACGTGTGTCCCGTGTAGGAATTTTCCTCCGACGCATGATAATGATGTCCACTATAGTTCTCTAACTGGTGCTGAGCAACTCATTACTACACAGAGATAGCATACTAAGATTATGTCTAATAACTCTACCTATATGGAGCATCTGAATCCAACAAGTGGAGGAGATATGTTTGAATGCATTATGGGACAACAAACTCCACCATTCAATGGGTCCACATACCCGTTTCAAGCAATATAGTGGATATGTTTCCAAGAGAATATATTTTTAGCTTTGGGATGTAAAGAAATAGAGAAGGTTGTCATGGAAGATTATACTCTACACGGAGTCATAGATTAGTGGTTCTCATTAGTCCAAAACATGAAGGAGGAGGAAGAAATATATGAAATGGAATAGATGGATTTAAAAGAATTCTACCTCAAAAAATACTTCCCTCATGAACATAGAGCATATATGGAGAGATAATTCTTTAATCTGAGGTAGAAGGAGGGTTAATATGTTTCAATGCATGAAACAAACTTTACAAAGTTGGAAAGGCATGCTGCAGACTACATACGTAATCTAAGGAGAAAAATTGATCGATTCTTGACTGGTTTAAAACAATTACTCTGAAGGAATATTTTCTCCAAAAGAATTTTTTAGATGAAGTTATAGTCTAAAGTGATATCAAGATAGAAACGAAATTTTGTATATCATATTACTTTAAAGGAAAACAAGATAAGAAGAGGGTTGCCAATAACTATGGAAATGGAAATAAAGAATTTTGGAAGAAGGGAAGAGTTGAATTTCCATCATGTAGGAATGTGATATTTTAAAATTTGCAAAGAGTTGAATTTCAATACGTAGTGAAATCTAAAGGAACATTTTGGGTGGGAATACATGAAAGGAGAGATTGGTGATTACGTGATGAGATATTTGGTTTGTCAAATGGTAATGTCTGGAAGACATCATCTTGGAGGAGTCATGAAACCCCTTCCTATAACTATATATAAATGGGATAATTTTACACTAAACTTGGTCATGTATCTACAAAAAACATTAAGAATGAATGATGTGATATGGGTCACTGTTGACCATCTTACACAATCATCACATTGTTTTGATATTAGAGAAGATTTAGCACTTGAATGTTCTGCAGGACTGTATATTAATGAAGTTGAAATACATCATGGTGTAACCATAAAAATTGATACTAATCATGTGCCCTTTTTTACATCACCATTCATGAAGAGTCTTCAGAAGTCCCTAAATACTGATCTTCAGTTGAGCACATCCTACCACCCATAAACTGATGGACAATCAGAATAGAATATTCAATCATTGGAAGACATGTTGAGGTCTTTTTCACTGGACTTTCAAGGAAAGTGGGATCAGTATTTACCTCTCATAGAATTTTATTATAACAATATCTTCCATTCATCTATTTAGATGGCACCATATGAAGCATTGTACGGAAAGAGATGCCAGACACCAACCTGCTGGGATGATGTTGGTGAAAGAAATATAGTATGCCTAGAACTTGTTGAGGATACTAATGAAAAGGTTATAATTATCCAAACCCATATAATAATATATCAAAGTATGAAAAAGGGATCTACTGATAAATAAAATAAGGATTGGGAAATATAAGAAGGAGATCATGTTTTCTTAAAGGAATCTTTATGGAAGGGTATTATATGATTCAATAAGAAGCTAAAAGTAAATCCCAGGTACATCGATACCTTCTAATTTTGGATCGAATTAGAGCCATAGAATACCATTTAGAAATTCCGCCATGTCCTTCCAAAGTTCAAAATGTGTTCCATGTATCAATGTGAAGGTAATACCTGACAGAACCAACACATGAACTCACCTGCGAAGAAATAGAACATGAGCCTGATATGTCTAATTGTGAAGAGCCTATCAAGATTCTAGATACCAGAGAAAAAGTATTGAAAAATCTGATGAATCATCTGATAAAGGTTCTTTGGAGGAACCATTAGATGGAGGAAGCAACATGGGAGCCTGGGGAGCTTATTTTAAAGACATACCCGAATCTTTTTAGATAACAATTTTGTGAATTTTGAGGGTGATATTTTGGTAAGGAGGGGAGAATGTAACGACCAAATATTTCTTCACTAGAAATTTAATTTTTATAAATATGTAATAATCACATGAAATCACAACATAATAAACTACTATGTGATTTGAGACCCTTAAAACATAATTTTGTCACTTCTGTGATGTGAATTTTGAGACATTTACATACACAATTGCGATTATTAGGCTATTTGGAGTTTGATAAGAAAAAAAATAATATTTAATGAATAGTAACTTAAAGTTATGATTAGTAACCTACCGTTGTGAATAGTGATATACCCTAATTAATATTAACCTTACCTATTATAGTATATAAATAATATTCAACTGGAAGTATGATATACCTATGATTTTGAATAAGTAAATAAATTTTTTAAAATTGTTGTTGTTAGAATAAATTATGAATTTAATTAAAATTTAAATTAATCATATATAAAAAATTATTTTTGAAAAAATGACTTCATTATTAGGTTCGACACACCAAAAAATGGTTATGGTGATTTTTGGATTTTTTATGAAATACTCAAATTTTTGCTGAATAGGGAAATATGGTAAAATACAATATATACAAATTATTAGTTAAATACACTATTTATGACATCAGAAGTGGTGTAAGTACACTTGGTTTGATGTCAAAAGCATTTATTAATATTATTGGTCATGGAATAATTACTACTACTTGTCTTGAGGGATAATAATAAAAAAGTGATGAAAAAATTATGAAAACGTGCCTCTCCTCCACTATAAAAAGACCCCATCACACCCTCTTCTCTTCACTCATCTCAACCTTGATGCACTTCAATGCTTGGCCCAAAATACCACTACCCAGTCAATCCCCTCATTTAGGAAGCTCTTGGTCTTTCCAAAAGAACAAAATCCATTTCCTTACGGAGGTACTCAAGAAGGTTATTTGAAAACGCAAAGCACCATTCTTTTTTTATTTAGTGTCATTTCAATGTAACATCTTTTGTAATCCTCTCCGCACCTTCTTTTTCTAAATGACCATGATAAAATCCAGTATCATCTCTATAGTATAATTATATCATGTTAATGGAAGAACCGTCATCCATATCCTTAATCTCTCTCTCTCTCTCTTTTATTTTATAAACGAAATCAAGGTCCATGGGTTTCCAATTTATAACCTTCATGGACGACAATGTTTTGGTCTTCAATTTATCCTTTATTATTGGTAATGAAACAATATTGATTTTTAAATTAGATTATAATATATATATTATAACTAATTTATATTCAGAAACTAGTATACATACATACTATTAAATTTTATGAAAAAACTATTTCCTAATAATCAAAATACCTCTAAAATAATCTAAGTGAATGTCATTAATATTTCATCTAATGATTCATCCTTATTACATGTAACCAAATGATAGAAATTAACATTAATAATTCTATATGTTCGTAAATAATATGTAATTTTAATTCTAGAGATTTAAAACCATTACCAATGAACTCCATTACTTAAAAACAAGTGAACTGATAAGATAATAAAAAAATGAACACTCGAGAACGATGAAAATAAATATAATAACATGTAAATAAGGGAATAAAAAAACTAAAAAAATTATGATAAACTAAATAAATTTATACTATATTCTTAAATAATTTAGTAATAATTATAATTTCATAATATAGGTGATTATGTTTAAGAGCTGAATATGTTTGGATTTAAGGTAAGGGCTTTCCATCTGAACTCCTATTTTCATTCAGGTTACATTGATTGTCTATTTAAATTAATGAAATTATTATGAATTATTATTTAATCCTAATTAATTCTGTTTTAGTATTATATATATGCACACCAACCATAATCCATCCTTATTTTATTGATAGTAACCTATTTTAAAAGGAACTTTCAAAATTGTTTCCGAAAGACCAGCATTATTCAAGGGAATATCTCTAATTCTGACCCATTTTCAAGGGCACCCTATAATCAGTTTTTTGAATCTATTATCTTTATAAAGTCTCTAATTTAATTAGGAAAATTATACCTTACTTCACTTTGTATTTTTTTCAAATATTTTTCCAAAATAACTCCTCTTTTCAAAGAAAATGTTGTTTATATTAAGAATTACTCTATGATTTTATAAGAGTATCTTTATCTATTTCAACACTCTTGTTGATTCTTATGTATTATTGAATTTAATATTTAGTGGTATCATCTACCATATTTAATTTAATAGTTTATGATTATTTTTTATGTGGATTTACTATCTTAAACCCATTCAAAAATTTACATTGAATGGTTAGTTTTTATTCTTAATGTTCGGGGAAAGTTATTTACATTTCATATGTTAGTTTCAATATGAATGTATATGATGTTTATATTTTTCCCTGTTCATATGTGGAATTTATTGTACATAGAAACTGTTAAGTGTGGCCTGATATAGCCCCCTTGTGGTTCATCAGTAGGTCTCATGAGACAAACTATGGTCTTCGCACAAGGCCTTGACAAAATGATTATTTATGGTCTTAGCACAAGGCCTTGACGATATCATTATTTGGCCCCACAATTTGAATTCCATAATTATGAGAATAGTATTGATGGTTCATGTGGTTATTCAACTAGTATAATACCCATGATTACATTATATTATGGAAATATTTACTCAGCTCACATTTCAACCAGATTATGTACACATTTATTTTTAAAGTTATGTGTTTTCAATTATTCACCATGTCTAATATTTAGGTTATCTTCCAATGGATTGCTTACTCTTAATGAGAATTTAAGATAAACCCTTTCTTATGTTTACTCTTCTCAGGGAATGAAAATTTTTATTATGAATGAAATGCTAAAATGACATAGGAGTTATGGATTTTATCTACGGTGTTTCTATGTTGTTTTTCATTTCATTGTGTAATGTTGAATTTATGTATGTACCATGTTTCCAATAATAATATACTACTTGGTCCTTAATGATTCTAATTTATTTTTTATATACCAAATTAATAAAATAAAGAACCATCTTCGAGAAAACGGGGTCAGATCCTTACAGTTGGTATCAAAGGATATTTAGTAGAAAACAAGGAAACTACAGTTAGAAAACATAGGTTCATCAATGAATCCCTATGATAGTCTTTGAGGATAAACACACAAGAACATCCTATTAATTTGGTAATTAATAGAGTATGTGGATCTTTCTAGAAAATACAACCATGTTTGGATACAAACAGGAATAAGTGGCTCTGGCACAGATGTACCTAAGAGAGAAAACTATTACAATGAGTTTCGGGCTTGATCAGGGGTTACATGGTACACGAAAATGGGCATTGAAAAATTTCTGGTATTAACACTCCCGGTGGATATGCTTAGGTTAATTCATATTTCTATTAGAATCCATTATGAAGGATTGAAATGAAATGTTTTCCACAAAGAATCCATTTTTTTGTCATTATGGTGTTATCTATATATAGGTTTCACATTATGCTAAGTATTTTTCAATGATAATAGTATACCTTATGATTCATAACATAATCTAGTGTATTCCATTATTTATAAATGGGGCCTTGAGGAAGGAATGGAAACTGCATGAACACATGTGTCACATGTAGGGATTTTCATTCGACACAAGGTAATGATGTTGGCTTTGGTTCTCTGACTAGTGCTGAGAAACTCATAAATATACTAGGAGAACATAAACATGTGATGAATAACATCCTTACCAATATGGAGAATCTAGATCCTCCAAGTGGAGGATCTATGTTAGATCGATTTATTTGACAACAACCTCCATCATTCAATAGGACTACAAACCCATTTGTAAAAGAGGAGTGGATATCTTCCCTAGAGAAGATATTTCTTGCTTTGGGATGTAACAAATAAGAGAAGGATTTCATGATAGTTTATCGTCTATCATGATATGTGAGTCAGTGGTGGTAATTAATCCCAAACACAAAAGAGGTGGAAGATATAAAAGAAATGGAATGGAGGGATTTTAAAGAAATTGTTATAGAAATGTACATCCCTCATGAATAGTGAGCTAAAATGGAGAGGAAATTCTTGAATCTATGGAAGAATGAGGATTAAAATATTTCCAAGTATGAAGCCGACATTACATTGTTGGCAAGGAATGTTTTAGACTACATACGTAATCCAACTATATAAATTGAACTATTCATTGATGGTTTAAAACCATTCCTCTAAAAGGATCTAGTCTCCTAAAGATTATTTTCATATGAAGATATAGTATCAAGTTCTATAAAGATTGAAAATGAATTTTCGAAGAATTATGACTTAAAAGGAATCTAAGAGAAGAAGAGGGATACTAAAAACTCCAAAAAAGTAAATATGGAAATCGGAATGAAGGGAAGAGTTGAATTTCCATCCTGTAGAAATTGTGGGAATAAACACGTTGTCACTTGATTTAAGAGAATCAGAGTCTGTTACAAGTGTGGCGAAAGAAGGCACCTATTTTTTGTTCGTAAGGGGAAGAAATAAGAAACCAAAATTCAGTGCTACAACTGTAGAGACACGTGACATTATGCACATGAATGTTCTAAGCGTCCGGGAAACATTACCAAAATAATTCTAAAGAAGCATGTCCAAGCTTAAGTGGTCACAAAAGTGGAGGTTGAAGTTCCTAACGATGTGATGGTAGGTACAATGATCATTTCATCAAACACAGAAAATGCTTTATCTGATTCTATATCATCGCATTTATTTATATCATCCCAGTTTTCCTAGAAAAGTTGACATGTCCAATTTGATTTAATAAAGGTGTTATCAGTCAAGACTACTAGTGGATGTATCATTCCAACAAAGGTGCGCTGATTAGTCCACCTCATGACACATAAACTTGCTTTAGTTTATAACCTTATCATTATTCCAAATTATGACTATGATGTAATTCTCTGTATGAATTGGATATAAAATTATGATGAGAATACCTATAACAAGAATACAAAAGTTACAATTTCTTGAGAAAGGTGTAGAATCCCTTATTTTTAGAGTAGAATCCTTTCCATTTTATTTTCATCTAGATCCACCCAATTTAGCTCTACCAAATTCAATTATTGGGTAGGAAGGTATTGAAATAATTATGGGTGAGGAGAAGAATGAATAGGTAGATGATGTACCTATTGTGCAATAGTATGTTGACGTCATTCCAGAGGATTTACTTGGACATCCTCTAGAGTAGGAAATTGAGTTTTCCATTGAATTAATTACTATATCAATGCAAATATAAAGGACCCAATATAGAATATCCACTCTAGAGTAGGTGTGACTAATGAAACAATCAGAGGAATTCAATGATAAAGGATTTATTCTACATAGTGTTTCTCCATGGGGAGCCAATGTCCTCTTTTTCGAGAGAAAATATGGATCCATGAGGTTGTGCATTGATTACAGAGATATCAATGCTTTTAAAATAATATATAAGTACCCTCTTCCATGAATTGATGATTTATTTGATCAATATCAGGGGGCCCAATATTTTTTGAATATTGATCGTTGATCTGAATATCATCAGTTTCTTTTGAGGAATAATGACATTAAAAAACAACATTTCGAACCAGGTACGAGCATTAAAAGTTTATTTTAGTGCCTTTTGGACTAACTAATGCATCATATGTTTTCATGGATCAAATTATAAATGTTTCCAAGGAATATCTTGATGACTTTTTTAGTGGTGTTTATTGGTGATATCCTTGAATACTCTAAAATAAATGAAGATCTTTAAAATCACTTGCATGCTAATCTAAAGACACATAGAAGAAATAAATTATATGGGAAGTTTAAAAAGTGTTATTTATAGCTCCAATCAGTATTCATTCTAGTCCACACTATCTTTAAGGATGGAATATATGTAGATCCTACAAATAAAAAGGCCTGGAAATAATGGCCTACTCTAACGAATGTAACCGAGGTACATAGTATTATTTGTTTAGCAGGTTACTATTGGCATTTCAATCAGAACATCTCCCATTTATCTAAGCCAATGACCAATCTTTCAAAAAAATTGATTAAATTATTATGGAAAAAGGAATGTAAAATGTGTTTTATTAATTGAAGAGATGATTAGTGAATGCTCGAAAATTCACTATATCATCGGGGAATGAAGGATTTTTAATCATTAGCTATACATCATGGAAATGAATTGGTTGTTTCCTTATGGAGAATGATAGAGTGATTTCCTATGCATCTGGGCGGCTAAAAATTTGTGAAAAAAACTATCCAACTCATGGTCTTGAGTTAGAAGTGGTAGTGTTTGCTCTGAATATTTGGAGACATTACCTCAATGGAATAATAATTTGAGATATATACAGATCAAAATTGTTTGAAATATATCTTCTCACAGAATGAAATCAATATAGGACAAAGGATAAGGATTGAGCTACTCATGGAATATAATTGCACAATACACTACCACCCAAGAAATGCAAATAGGTTGGAAGATTCATTGAGTAGAAATGACCCCATAATTTTGAACAACATGAGTGTTGAAAGGGATCCTATGTTCATGGATTTAGTAATGATTGATATGGGAATTATCATGGAAGATAACACATTAGTACTTTTTAAAATGTATTCCAAACCTTCTTTACTAGAGATAAAAATGTTCTTAGGCTGGTGATGAAGAGTTCAAAAATAAAATTGAAGTTATAAATGAGGGGAAGTTGATTGACTTCATTTACGGAGGTGGAATTTTAAAATTCGGAAAGAGAATTTGTGTTTCTATTATTCCTGCGCTAAAGAGGGAAATATTGGAAAATGATCATAATTATAATTTTTCTATACACCCTGGTAGCACAAAGATGTATATAGATCTATAGGAACATTTTTTGTGGGAAAACATGAAGAGGGAGATTGTTGATTACGTGTGGAGATGTTAGGTTTATCAATATGTGAAGGTGGGAAGGCAACATCCAGGAGGATTTATGCAACACCTTCCAATACATATGTAGAAATGGGATGATATTATGATGAACTATGTAATGGGGCTACCAAAGACTCTATGAAAGAATGAAGCATTATGGGTCATTGATGACCGTATTACCAAATCAAGACATTTCATTATATAAGAAAAGATTTAACACTTGAACGTTTAAGAATACTATAAAATAATGAAGTTGGAAAACGTCATGATGTACTATTATCAATTGTTTCTTATCTTAATCCCATTTTTACATTACAATTATAGAAGAGTATTTAGAAGTCCATAGATATTTTTATTTGTTTGAGAACTTCCTACAACCCCCAATCATATAGATAATTAAAACCAACTATTAAAATTTCGGAAGACATGATACTTGACTTTTGAGGCATCTAGGATATGTATTTTCCTCACGTAGAATATTCTTATAATAATAGCTTACATTCAAGTATTCAGATGAAACCATATGAAGCGTTGTATATAAAGAGATGTCGTACACCTTTTTACTAGGTTGATGTTGGTGAATCATAGCTCGTAGGCCCAGAACATGTTGACGAAACAAAGAAAAAGGTGCAGATTATCAAAACCCATAGAAAAAAATCTAAATGTAGGAATAATATGTATGCGGATGACCAAAGGATGGATTTTGAATTTCAAGAAGGAGATCATTTTTTCTTAATTGTATTTCCATAGAAGGGTATTATAAGATTCTTTAAGAAGTTAAAGTTAAGTCCAATGTACATCATACCTTTTTTAAATTCGGGATCGAATTGGAGTTGTAGCTTATCATTTTCAAATGACTCCATGTCACTAAAATGTTCATAATGTCTTCCATGTATCTATTTTAAAGAAATAAATGCCATACCCAACACATTTACTCTCTTATAATAAAATATAACTTGAGCGCGATATGTCTTATTATGTAGATCATATCAAGATTCTTGATAATTGAGAACAAGTATTGAGAAATAAAATGGCTCATCTTGTAATGTTTCATTTGATAAACCTAAGTATGATAAAGCAACATGTGATCTTGAGGAGGTAATGTTGAAGAAATACCTGAATCTTTTTAGAAAACAATTTTGTTTTTTTTGAGGATGAATGTCTTGTAAGGAGGGGAGATTGTAATGACCCAAAATTTCCTCAATGGAATTTTGTTTATTATAAATACATCATAATCACATTATGTCATAACATAATGAACTACTATGTTCTATGTGACCCTTAAAACATATGTTTGTCAAATCTGTGATGTGAATTTCAAAAATATGATATACACGGTCGTGATCACTAAGTTATTTGGAGTCGGATAAGAAAAATGTAACATTTAGTGAATAGTATCCTACACTTATGAATAGTAAAATACCCTTATTAATTGTGATATAACCTAATTAATAGCAACCTTACCTATTATAGTTTATCAATAATATTCATGTAGAAGTACGATATACATATGGTTTGCAATATGTAAATAAATGTTTTAAAACTGATGTTTTTAGAATAAATTATGATTTTAATTAATTATTAAACATATTATATTTAGAAAATTATTTTAAAAAAATGGAATTAATTTTTGGATTCTACACGTCGAAAACCAATTAGGGTGAATTTTTGGTATTTTTATGAAATACTCCATTTTTGATGAATAGTGTAATATAGTAAAATACTATTTATACAAGTTATGAGTTAAATAAACTATTTATGACATAATAAGTGATGTAAAACAACTTGGTTCAAAAACACATGAATCTATTACTATTCATGGTCCTAGAAGCATCACAATTTATTGCCTTGAGGGAAATTAATAAACTAATGATTAATTATTTTTTGAAAACCCTCCTTGTAACACCCCAAGATTTCATAGTGCGTTATTTCTTCTAAATAATTCAATAACTTGCACTACATGCAAGACCGAGTTCAAGTAAACCGTGACTTACCAAACAATCCCTTCAAAAGAGGTTATGAATAGTATTAACAAAATTTTAAACTTTATATAATTCTTATAATTTTAGATTCCATATTATGAGTTTCTTAGACATAATGTAAGAACAAATTCATTTTCTGTATTGCACTTTTACCAAATTTTAATATTGAACCCTTTTTAAGTAAAATAATTTAAACTTTTTGACGAAATGGGGACATCAAAAATTTAAAATGAAACATCCCAAGCTTCCACAATACGCTTTCCTTTGAATAATATAGTAGTGTGTGATGTACGCAACTTCGAGTTCTAACACACACCACAACCAATCAAACTAGCCGTTATGAATAATAATACCTAATTTTTGAAATTATATATATTTCATGTTAATGGAAGAACCATCATCACTATACATATTCTTTCTCTTTTATTTTAAAAACAAAATCAAGGTCCGTGAGGTTCCAATTTATATCCTTCATGAACGATGATGTTTTGTTCCACAATTTATCCTTCATTACTGGTCATTAAACCATTTTTATTGTTGAACTATACTATAATATATTTATTATGAACTAATAAATATTCAGTAACCATTATACATACATATTATTGAATTTTATAGTCAAACATGATCCAAATAATCAAAATACCGCTAAAATAAGATTAGTGAATGTCATTAATATTTCATCTAATGATTTAGCCTCATTCCAGGTAACCAAATGATAGAAATGAAAATTGAAAATTATTTATTTTCATAAATAATATGTAATTTTAATTTTTGAAATTTACAACCATTACACATGAACTCCACTACTTAAAAACAAGTGAAGCGATTATGAAAATAACGAAAATGAACTCTCTGTAACGACGGTAATCAATATAATAACTTATCAGTAAGTGAATAAATGAATTAAATAGAATTATGATAAAATAAATAAATGTATAATAGGTTCTTAAATAAGTTATTAATAAGTATAACTTTATATTTCAGGATATTATGTTCAAGAGTGGAACGCGTTCAGATTTAAGGTAAGTGTTTTACACCCAAACTCCCATTTTCATTAAGGTTACTTTGAATGTCTTATTACCTCAATGAAATTATTATGTATTATTATGTAGTACTAATTAATTCTGTGTGATTATTATATATATATATATATATACACCAACCATAATCCTTCCTTATTTGATGGATATTTACATGTTGTAAAAGGAACATTCAAAATTGTTTCCGAATGAGAAGCCTGATTCAAACGAATTTTTCAAAT
Organism: Viscum album; assembly: GCA_963277665.1. NCBI lineage: Eukaryota > Viridiplantae > Streptophyta > Magnoliopsida > Santalales > Viscaceae > Viscum > Viscum album. Next base: position 661,095,365 of record OY728134.1, on the reverse strand, counting down.
TCTTACCCATTTTAAAGGGAAATATTTAATATGTTTTTTGATACCATTATCATTATAAAATCACTTATTTCATTATGAAAATACTACCTTTCATCACTTATGAATTTATAGAAATATTTTTCAAAAAGAACTCTTCTATTATAAGTAAAAGGGCTTTTATCTCAAGAATTTCTTGAAGATTTTATAAAAGTATTTTCATCTATTTCAACACGCTTTTTGATTATTATGTAATATTATATTTAATATTTCATGGTATAATATTCCATATTTAATTTAATGGTTTATGATTATTTTGTCTGTGGATGTACTATCTTAAAACCATTAACCAATTTACTCTGAATAGTTAGTACTTATGCTTAATGTTTAGGGAAAGTTATTTACATTTCATATTTTAGATTCAATATGAAATTATATTCCATTTATTTTTATCCCCATTCATATGAGGAAATCATGGGACATAGAAATGGTTGGGTGGGGCCCTCTCCCTTGGTATATCGGTAGTTAACATGAGACAAACTACAGTCTTCGCACAAAGCCTTGACAAAATGATTATTTATGGTCTTGGAATGAGGCCTTGATGGTATGTTTATATTGTACAAAATTTTTCATTAAATCATTATGATAATATTATTAATTGAAAATGGGGGTTTTTTTACTAGTAGAATACCGATGATTATGTTATATTATGTCAATATTTACTCAGCTCAAATTTCTTCCATATTATGTTCATGTTTATTTTAAATGTCATGTGTTTTCAATTATTTACCATGTCTACTATTTATGTTATATTATACAATAATTATTACACTTACTTATAATTTGAGATCAACCCATTATTAGGTGTCATCTTCTATGGACATGAGTAATTTAATTATGAATAAAATGAAGAAATAACCTGGAGTTATGGAAATTGTCTAAAGAGTCTGTATGTTGTTTTTCATTTCATGTTGTAATGTTGAACATATATCTATATCTTGTTTCCATTAATACTAAACTAATCAGTACATCAGGATTCTTATTCCTTGTTTATATTCCAATGTTATAAAAAAAGGCATCATCTATGGGAAACTGGGTTTGGGTCCTTACAGTTGGTATCAAAGAAAGTTTATTAGCAAATTATGAACCTAGATTTAGTAAATGTAGGTTCCGGAATGAATCCATATGATATTCATAAATTATAAACACACAAGAACATCCTGGCATTTCGTTATGAAATATAGTGTTTGGATCATTCTATAAAATACTTCTCTGTTAGGATAAAAACAGGTAGAGGTGGCTCTAGCATAGATGTACCTAAGAGTAAAAACAATGACCAAGAGTTTCATGCCTCACTCGAGGTATCCCGGTACATGAAAATGGTCCATGATTCACTCTTAGTATTGAATCTCTCATAGGATATTCTTAGGATAAATTACATTTTCATTACAATCCATTATGTAGGATTGAAATATAATGTTTTCCTTAAAGAATCCATTTTTGTGATTATGGGGTTTTCCACGCATAGGATTTCAATTTATGCTAAGTATTATTCTATGTTAATATAATACATTAAGATTCATAACCTAATATTATGTATTCCATTATTTATAAATGGTGCCCAATGGAAGGAATGGAAACTGCATGAACGCGTGTGTCCCGTGTAGGAATTTTCCTCCGACGCATGATAATGATGTCCACTCTAGTGCTCTGACTGGTGCTGAGAAACTCATTACTACACAGAGACAACATACTAAGATTATGTATGATAACTATACCTATATAGAGCATCTGAATCCAACAAGTGGAGGAGCTATGTTTGACTGCATTATGCGACAACAACCTCCACCATTCAATGGGTCCACATACCCGTTTCAAGCACTATAGTGGATATGTTACCAAGAGAATATATTTCTAGCTTTGGGATGTAACTAAAGAGAGAAGGTTTTCATGGAAGATTATAGTCTACACAGAGACATAGATTAGTGGTTCTCATTAGTCCAAAACATGAAGGAGGAGGAAGAAATATATAAAATGGAATAGATGGATTTAAAATAATTCTACCTCAAAAAATACTTCCCTCGTGAACATAGAGCATATATGGAGGGATAATTCTTGAATCTGAGGTAGAAGGACGGTTAAAATGTTTCAATGCATGAAACCAACTTTACAATGTTTGAAAGGCATGCTGCAGACTACATACGTAATCTAAGGAGAAAAATTGATCGATTCTTGACTGGTTTAAAACCATTCCTCTGAAGGGATCTTTTCTCCCAATGATTTTTTTAGCAGAAGGTATAGTCTCAAGTGATATCAAGATAGAAAATAAATTTTGTATATCATATTACTTTAAAGGAAAACAAGAGAAGAATAGGGCTGCCAATAACTTTGGAAATGGAAATAAAGAATTTTGGAAGAAGGGAAGAGTTGAATTTCCATCATGTAGGAATGTGATATTTTAAAATTTGCAAAGAGTTGAATTTCAATACGTATTGAAATCTAAAGGAACATTTTGGGTGGGAATACATGAAAGGAGAGATTGCTGATTACGTGCTGAGATGTTTGGTTTGTCAAAAGGTAATGTCTGGAAGACATCATCTTGGAGGAGTCATGAAACCCCTTCCTATAACTATATAGAAATGGGATAATTTTACACTAAACTTGGTCATGTATCTACAAAAGACTTCAAGAATGAATGATGTGATATGGGTCACTGTTGACCATCTTACAAAATCATCACATTGTTTTGATATTAGAGAAGATTTAGCACTTGAATGTTCTGCAGGACTGTATATTAATGAAGTTTAAATACATCATGGTGTAACCATATAAATTGATACTAATCATGTTCCCTTTTTTACATCACCATTCTAGAAGAGTCTTCAGAAGTCCCTAGATACTGATCTTCAGTTGAGCACATCCTACCACCCATAAACTGACGGACAATCAGAATGGAATATTCAATATTTGGAAGACATGTTGAGGTATTTTGGACTTTCAAGGAAAGTGGGATCAATATTTACCTCTCTTAGAATTTTATTATAACAATATCTTCCATTCATCTACTTAGATGGAACCATATGAAGCATTGTACGGAAAGAGATGTCAGACACCAACCTGCTAGGATGATGTTGGTGAAGGAAATATAGTAGGCCTAGAACTTGTTGAGGAAACTACTGAAAAGGTGATAATTATACAAACCCATATAATAATATATCAAAGTAGGAAAAAGGGATCAACTGATAAATAAAATAAGGATTAGAAAATTTAAGAAGGAGATCATGTTTTCTTAAAGGAATCTTTATGGAAGGGTATTATATGATTCAGTAAGAAGCTAAAATTAAATCCCAGGTACATCGATACCTTCTAATTTTGGATATAATTAGAGCCATTGAATATCATTTAGAAATGCCAACATGTCCTTCCAAAGTTCAAAATGTGTTCGACGTATCAATGTGAAGGTAATACCTGACAGACCCAACACATGAACTCACCTACGAAGAAATAGAACATGAGCCTGATCTGTCTTATTGTGAAGAGCCTATCAAGATTCTAGATACCAGAGAAAATGTATTGAAAAATCTGATGACTCATCTGATAAAGGTTCATTGGAGGAACCATTAGATGGAGGAAGCAACATGGGAGCCTGGGGAGCTTATTTTAAAGACATACCTGAATCTTTTTAGATAACAATTTTGTGAATTTCGAGGGTGATATTTTGGTAAGGATGGGAGAATGTAACGACCAAATATTTCATCACTGGAAATTTAATTTATATAAATATGTCATAATCACATGAAATCACAACATAATAAACTAATATGTGATATGAGACCCTTAAAACATAATTTTTTCACTTATGTGATGTGAATTTTGAGACTTTTACATACACAATTGCGATTATTAGGCTATTTGGAGTTTGATAAGAAAAAAATAATATTTGATGAATAGTAACTTAAAGTTATGATTAGTAACCTACCGTTGTGAATAGTGATATACCCTAATTTATAATAACCTTACCTATTATAGTATATAAATAATATTCAAGTGGAAGTATGATATACCTATGATTTGGAATAAGTAAATAATTTTTTTAAAATTGTTATTGTTAGAATAAATTATGAATTTAATTAAATTATAAATTAATCATATATAAAAAATTATTTTTGAAAAAATGACTTCATTATTAGGTTCGACACATCAAAAAATGGTTAAGGTGATTTTTGGAATTTTTATGAAATACTCAAATTTTTTCTGAATAGGGAAATATGGTAAAATACAATATATACAAATTATTAGTTAAATACACTATTCATGACATCACAAGTGGTGTAAGTACACTTGGTTTTATGTCAAATGCATCTATTACTATTATTGGTCATGGAATAATTACTACTACTTGTCTTGAGGGATAATAATAAACAAGTGATGAAAAAATTATGAAAATGTGCCTCTCCTCCACTATAAAAAGCTCCCATCACACCCTCTTCTCTTCACTCCTGTCAACCTTGATGCTCTTCAATGCTTGGCCCAAAATACCACTCCCCAGTCACTCCCCTCATTTAGGAAGCTCTTGGTCTTTCCAAAAGACCAAAATCCCATTCCTTACGGAGGTATTCAAAAGGTTATTTGAAAACGTAAAGCACCATTCCTTTTTTATTTAGTGTCAATTCAATGTAACATCTTTTGTAATCCTCTCCGCACCTTCTTTTTCTAAATGACCATGATAAAATCTAGTATCATCTATATAGTATAATTATATCATGTTAATGGAAGAACCGTCATCCATATCCTTACTCTCTCTCTCTCTCTTTTATTTTATAAACAAAATCAAGGTCCAAGGGTTTCCAATTTATAACCTTCATGGACGACAAAGTTTTGTTCTTCAATTTATCCTTTATTATTGGTCATGAAACAAAATTGATTGTTAAATTAGATTATAATATATATATTATAACCTAATTTATATTCAGAAACTAGTATACATACATACTATTAAATTTTATGACAAAACTATTTCCTAATAATCAAAATACCTCTAAAATAATCTAAGTGAATGTCATTAATATTTCATCTAATGATTTATACATATTACATGTAACCAAATGATATAAATTAACATTAAAAATTCTATATGTTCGTAAATAATATGTAATTTTAAATCTATAGATTTAAAACCATTCCAAATGAACTCCATTACTTAAAAACAAGTGAACTGATTAAGATAATAAAAAAATGAAAACTTGAGAACGACGAAAATCAATATAATAACATGTAAATAAGGAAATAAAAAAACTAAAAAAATTATGATAAACTAAATAAATTTATACTATATTCTTAAATAATTTAGTAATAATTATAATTTCATAATATAAGTGATTATGTTTAAGAGCCTAAAATGTTTGGATTTAAGGTAAGGGTTTTCCATCTGAACTCCTATTTTCATTCAGGTTACATTGATTATCTATTTAAATCAATGAAATTATTATTAATTATTATTTAATCCTAATTAATTCTGTTTTAGTATTATATATATTCACACCAACCATAATCCATCCTTATTTTATTGATAGTCACCTATTCTAAAAGGAACTTTCAAAATTGTTTCGGAAAGACCAGTATTATTCAATGGAATATCTCAAATTCTGACCCATTTTCAAGGGCACACTATAATCAGTTTTTTGAATCTATTATCCTTATAAAGTCATTAATTTAATTAGGAAAATTATTCCTTACTTCACTTTGTATTTTTTTCAAATATTTTTCCAAAATAACTCCTCTTTTCAAAGAAAATGTTGTTTATATTAAGAATTACTCTATGATTTTATAAGAGTATCTTTATCTATTTCAACACTATTGTTGATTCTTATGTATTATTAAATTTAATATTTAGTCGTATCATCAACCATATTTAATTTAATAATTTATGATTATTTTTTATGTGGATTTACTATCTTAAACCCATTCACAAATTTACATTGAATGGTTAGTTTTTATTCTTAAGGTTCGGGGAAAGTTATTTAAATTTCATATGTTAGTTTCAATATGAATGTATATGATTTTTATATTTTTCCCTATTCATATGTGGAATTTATTGTACATAGAAACTGTTAAGTGTGGCCTGATATAGCCCCCTGTGGTGCATCAGTAGGTCTCATGAGACAAACTACGGTCTTCGCACAAGGCCTTGACAAAATGATTATTTATGGTCTTAGCACAAGGCCTTGACGGTATCATTATGTGGCCCCACAATTTGAATTCCATCATTATGAGAATAGTATTGATGGTTCATGTGGTTATTCAACTAGTATAATACCCATGATTACATTATATTATGGAAATATTTATTCAGCTCACATTTCAACCAGATTATGTACACGTTTATTTTTAAAGTTATGTGTTTTCAATTATTCACCATGTCTAATATTTAGGTTATCTTCCAATGGATTGCTTATTATTAATGAGAATTTAAGATAACCCCTTTCTTATGTTTACTCTTCTCAGGGAATGAAAATTTTTATTATGAATGAAATGCTAAAATGACATAGGAGTTATGGATTTTATCTACGATGTTTCTATGTTGTTTTTCACTTCATTGTGTAATGTTTAATTTATGTATGTACCTTGTTTCAAATAATAATAAACTACTTGGTCCTTCAGGATTCTAATTTATTTTTTATATTCCGAATTAATAAAATAAAGAACCATCTTTGAGAAAATGGGGTCAGATCCTTACAGTTGGTATCAAAGGATGTTTAGTAGAAAACAAGAAAACCACATTTAGAAAACATAGGTTCATGAATGAATCCCTATGATAGACTTTGAGGATAAACACACAAGAACATCCTGGTAATTTGGTAACGAATAGAGTATGTGGATCTTTCTAGAAAATACAACCATGTTTGGATACAAACAAGAATAAGTGGCTCTGGCACAGATGTACCTAAGAGAGAAAACTATGGCAATGAGTTTTGGGCTTGATCAGGGGTAACATGGTACACGAAAATGGGCATTGAAAAATTTCTGGTATTAACACTCCCGGTGGATATGCTTAGGTTAATTCATATTTCTATTAGAAGCCATTATGAAGGATTGAAATGAAATGTTTTCCACAAAGAATCCATTTTTTTGTAATTATGGTGTTATCTATATATAATATTTCACATTATGCTAAGTATTTTTCAAAGATAATATTATAACTTAAGATTCATAACATAATCTAGTGTATTCCATTATTTATAAATGGGGCATCGAGGAAGGAATGGAAACTGCATGAACGCATGTGTCACATGTAGGAATTTTTATTCGACACAAGGTAATGATGTTTGCTTTCGTGCTCTGACTAGTGCTGAGAAACTCATAAATATACTACGACAACATAAACATGTGATGAATAACATCCTTACCAGTATGGAGCATCTAGATCCACAAAGTGGAGGAGCTATGTTAGATCGATTTTTTTGACAACAACCTCTATCATTCAAAAGGACTATAAACCCATTTGTAGAAGAGGAGTGGATATGTTCCCTAGAGAAGATATTTCTTGCTTTGGGATGTAACAAATAAGAGAAGGATGTCATGATAGATTATCGTATATCAGGATATGTGAGTCAGTGGTGGTAATTAATCCCAATCACAAAAGAGGGGGAAGATATAAAAGAAATGGAATGGAGGGATTTTAAAGAAATTTTTATAGAAATGTACATCCCTCATGAATAGTGAGCTAAAATGGAGAGGAAATTCTTGAATCTATGGAAGAATGAGGATTAAAATATTTCCAAGTATGAAGCCAACATTACATTGTTGGCAAGGAATGTTTTAGACTACATACGTAATCCAAGTATATAAATTGAACTATTCATTAATGGTTTAAAACCATTCCTCTGAAAGGATCTAGTCTCCTAAAGATTATTTTCACATGAAGATATAGTATCAAGTTCTATAAAGATTGAAAATGAATTTTCGAAGAATTATGACTTAAAAGGAATCCAAGAGAAGAAGAGGTATACTAAAAACTCCAAAAACGTAAATATGGAAATCGGAATGAAGGGAAGAGTTGAATTTCCATCCTGTAGTAATTGTGGGAATAAGCACGTTGTCACTTGATTGAAGAGAATCAGAGTCTGTTACAAGTACGATGAAAGAATGCACCTATTTTTTGTTCGTAAGGGAATGAAAGAAGCAACCATAATTCAGTGCTACAAATGTAGAGACACGCGACATTATGCACATGAATGTTCTAAGCGTCCGGGAAACATTACCAAAATAATTCTAAAGAATAAAGTCCAAGCTTAAGTGGTCAAAAAAGTGGAGGTTGAAGTTCCTAATGATGTGATGGTAGGTACAATGATCATTTCATCAAACACAGAAAATGCTTTTTCTGATTCTATATCATCACATTCATTTATATCATCCCAGTTTTCCTAGAAAATTTGACATGTCCAATTTGATTTAATAAAGGAGTTATCAGTCAAGACTACTAGTGGATGTATCATTCCAACAAAGGTGTGTCGTTTAGTCCACCTCATGACACATAAACTTGCTTTAGTTTCTAACCTTATCATTATTCCAAAGAATGACTATGATGTAATTACCTATATGAGTTGGATATAAAATTATGATGATAATATCTATAGGAAGTATACAAAAGTTACAATTTCTTGAGAATGGTGTAGAATCCCTTATTTTTAGAGTAGAATCCTTTCCATTTTATTTTCATCTAGATCCACCCAATGTAGCTCTACCGAATTCAATTATTGGGATGGAAGGTATTGAAATAATTACGGGTGAGGAGAAAAATGAACAGGTAGATGATGTACCTATTGTGCAATAATATGTTGACGTCATTCCAGAGGATTTACTTGGACATCCTCTAGAGTAGGAAATTGAGTTTTCCATTGACTTAATTACTATATCAATGCATATTTCAAGGACCCCGTATAGAATACCCACTCTAGAGTAAGTGTGACTAATGAAAAAATCAGAGGAATTGAGTGATAAAGGATTTATTCTACCTAGTGTTTCTCCATGGGGAGCCCATGTCCTCTTTTTCAAGAGAAAAGATGGATCCATGAGGTTGTGCATTGACTACAGAGATATCAATGCTATTAAAATAAAATATAAGTACCCTCTTCCATGAATTGTTGATTTATTTGATCCACATCAGGGGGCCCAATATTTTTTGAATAATGATCTTTGATCTGAATATCATCAGTTTCTTTTGAGGAATAATGACATTCAAAAACAACATTTCGAACCAGGTACGGGCATTAAAAGTTTATTTTAATGCCTTTTGGACTAACTAATGCAGCATATTTTTTCATGGATCAAATTAAAAATGTTTCCAAGTAATATCTTGATGACTTTTTTAGTGGTGTTTATTGGTGATATCCTTGAATACTCTAAAATAAATGAAGATCTTAAAAATCACATGCATGTTATTCTAAAGACACATAGAAGAAATAAATTATATGGGAAGTTTAGAAAGTGATATTTATTGATCCAATCAGTATTCATTCTAGGCCACACTATCTTTAAAGATGTAATATATGTAGATCCTTCAAATAAAAAGGCCTGGAAATAATGGCCTACTCTAACGAATGTAACTGAGCTATATAGTATTATTTGTTTAGCAGGTTACTATTGGCATTGCATGCAGAACATCACCCATTTATCTAACCCAATGACCAATCTTTCAAAAAAATTGATTAAATTATTATGGAAAAAGGAATGTAAATTGTGTTTTAATTAATTGAAGAGATGATTAGTGAATGATCGAATATTCACTATACCATTGGGGAATGAAGGATTTTTAATCATTAGCTATACATCATGGAAATTAATTGGTTGTGTCCTTATGGAGAATGATAGATTGATTTCCTATGCATCTGGGTGGCTAAAAATTTGTGAACAAAACTATCCAACTCAGGGTCTTGAGTTAGAAGTGGTAGTGTTTGCTCTGAATATTTGGAGACATTACCTCAATGGAATAATAATTTGAGATATATACAGATCCAAATTGTTTGAAATATATCTTCTCACAGAATGAAATCAATATAGGACAAAGGAGAAGGATTGAGCTACTCATGGATTATGATTGCACAATACAATACCACCCAGGAATGGAAAATAGGTTGGAAGATTCATTGAGTAGAAATGACCCCATAATTTTGAACAACATGAGTGTTGAATGGGATCTTATGTTCATGGATTTAGAAATGATTGATATGGGAATTATCATGGAATGTAACACATCAGTACTTTTTAAAATGTATTCCAAACCTTCTTTACTAGAGATAAAAAATGTTCTTTGGATGGTGATGAATAGTTCAAAAATAAAATTGAAGTTATAAATGAGGGGAAGTTGATTGACTTCATTTACGAAGGTGGAATTTTAAAATTCGGAAAGAGGCTTTGTGTTTCTATTATTCTTGAGCTAAAGTGGGAAATATTGGAAAATGATCATAATTATAATTTTTCTATACACCCTGGTAGAACAAAGATGTATATATATCTATAGGAACATTTTTTTCTGGGAAAATATGAAGAGGGAGATTGTTGATTACGTGTGGAGATGTTAGGTTTATCAATATGTGAAGGTGGGAAGGCAACATCCGGGAGGATTTATGCAACACCTTGCAATACCTATGTAGAAATGGGATGATATTATGATGGACTATGTAATGGGGCTACCAAAGACTCTATGAAAGAATGAAGTAATATGGGTCATTGATGACCGTATTACAAAATCAACACATTTCATTATATAAGAAAAGATTTACCACTTGAACGTTTTAGAATACTATAAAATAATGAAGTTGGAAAACGTCATGATGTACTATTATCAATTGTTTCTTATCATGATCCCCATTTTACATGACAATTATAGAAGAGTATTTATAAATACATAGATATTATTATTTGTTTGAGAACTTCCTACAACCCCCAATCATATAAACAATTAGAACAAACTATTAAAACTTTGGAAGACATGATACTTGACTTTTGAGGCATCTAGGATAAGTATTTGACTCTCGTAGAATATTCTTATAATAATAGCTTGCATTAAAGTATTCAGATGAAACCATATGAAGCGTTGTATATAAAGAGATGTCGTACACCATCTTACTAGGTTGATGTTGGTGAAACATAGCTCGTAGGCCCAGAACATGTTGAATAGTAATATACCCTTATTAATGGTGATATAACCTAATTAATAGCAACCTTACCTATTATAGTTTATCAATAATATTCAAGTAGAAGTACGATATACATATGGTTTGTAATATGTAAATAAATGTATTAAAAATGATGTTTTTGGAATAAATTGTGATTTTAATTAAATATTAAACATATAATATTTAGAAAATTATTTTTAAAAAATGGAATTTATTTTTGGATTCTACACGTTGAAAAACAATTAGGGTGAATTTTTGGTATTTTTATGAAATACTCGATTTTTTGATTAATAGTGAAATATAGTAAAATACTATTTATACAAGTTATCAGTTAAATAAACTATTTATGACATAATAAGTGATGTAAAACAACTTGGTTCAAAATCCAATGAATCTATTACTATTCATGGTCCTAGAAGAATCACAATTTCTTGCCTTGAAGGGAAATTAATAAACTAATGATTAATTATTTTGTGAAAACCCTCCTTGTAACACCCCAAGATTTCATAGTGTGTTATTTCTTCAAAATAATTCAATAACCTGCACTACACGCAACACCGAGTTCAAGTACACCATGACTTACCAAACAAGCCCTTCAAAAGAGGTTATGAATAGTATTAACTAAATTTTAAACTTTATATAATCCTTATAATTTTAGAATCCATATTATGAGTTTCTTAGACATAATGTAAGAGAAAATTCATTTTTTGTATTGCACTTTTTCCAACTTTTAATAGTGAACCCTTTTTAAATACAATAATTTAAACTTTTTGACTAAATGGGGACATCAAAAATTTAAAATGAAACATCCCAGGCTTCCACAGTACGCTTTCCTTTGAATAATATAGTAGCGTGTGTTGTACACAACTTCGAGTTCTGACACACACCACAACCAATCAAACTAGCCGTTATGAATAATAATACCTAATTTTTGAAATTATATATATTTTATATTTTAAAATGGACTTTATTTTTGGATTTGGAATATCTAATTTTTCCTACAGTGAAATTTTGGAACTTTTCGGATAACACTTATATTTTGATGAATAGTGAAAATTACTAAATTTTAATTTAAAACAAATTTTTTAATCGAAATAATTTATATTTTTAAATTATGGATCATAGTGGTTTTAAAGTATATTTAGAATATATTTTTACCATTTAATAAAATGTTGTTCATTGGACATAGTTTCACAATTAAACCGAACATAAACAATTATCAATCATTTGATAGTTATTATATCTTAAAAACATGCTTTTTGTTTTGACAACGGGAATTAATTTTAAATTAATTTCTACCAGTTCCTTGTTTTCAATTTAAAAAAATGGATTCAATATTTGGAATCAGGATGTTCATATTGTGTAAATGGGTAACTTTTATTTTTAGACATTTTGAATAATTACTGTGGTAAATATTTTATTTACCATGGTTAAAGGTAAATCCGGTAAATAAGGGTTAAAAAATAATATTATAATAATACTAAATTACCCAAAAACGTGTCCTAACCTTATTGGTTGATATATTTTCGACCATAGGCATCTTTGTGTCGATTTGGGGACCCCATGGAGCCACATGTAAGTGATAGGGACACTTTATTTTAAATAAGTTACAATAAGTACAAAAATGACATAAGCATATATCTTTTAGAAAAACAATTTTTACATTGGGTTATATATGTTTGTTTTTTGACTATAAATATTCCTTAGAAATATAAAAATATTTCCTACATAATTATATTTTATTTATAATTTTTAGACCTTACAAAATGTAATTTATATATGACACAATGATGATGCAGTAATTACCATAATAGTGAAAAATTAAAATAGTTGATATTATAAATACCCAAATAAATATAATTTGAGACTTTTAATGAATTAAACTAATTTTATAGGATAATATTACATATTACGATCTATTTAATTTAGTTTGTTTGAAGTAATTATTCTATTATGAGTTTCAAAAAAATCAAATATTGAATAGTGTCAAAATTGACATAAAAGAGTCTTTAAAAAAAATATTATATTACTGATATATATTAAATTCATAAAAATCTATGGTTCTTCCAAGAGACTTATATAATGATAGGTGTATCATTAATGTAACACATGAGGGTCTCTTAGATGTATATAGTATGTTTATTAACTATATAATATAAAAATACAAAGTGACATGGTAAATGTCAAACTAATTATCTTAGAGTTAAAACAAAAAGATAAGGTTAATATAATGACCCAAACCTGTCTAAATTCTATTGGATGAATGGTTTTGGACCTATCCCAGCCATTATAAACCGGATATGAATTTATTATAAATTAATATTTCTAGATTTTCCAAAGGTGCCCCTCACCCCTCTTATAAAAGGGAACTCCTCCTTCTCATTTCGTCACAACATCAAAGACTTTTGGTTCTGCCAAACTCTACCCAAATACTCTCCCAACATCCCTAAATACAACCTAGAGGTCTTAGTTTGATCAGAAATCCAACCTAAGGAGCCATTTTGATCAAATCAAAAGGAAGAACCAGATGAAGATGTAATGATTTCACCACCCTTTTCCAAGTTTCCTTCTTCTTCCACTACTTCATCCTTTGTTATTACCATTCTAAAATAATAACTACAATATCATATATATACTGTGATGTTATTATAAATATGGTATAACCATATTCAGTATTCTATCCACCCTTTTAATAACATGTCACCATACGTGCGTACGTACGGCTTACCCTCTCCACGTTGTGGTGTAATTGTTATTCAATATATTATTATTTGGATGGGTATAATAATGATGTGTAACTCATGTAAATAATAAATATAAAATTTTAATGATTCTGTATATATGATATACCATCCATTTATATATTATTTTAATATCAAAATAATGATATTTTCGCTCGTGCGTACGTACGGACTACCATCTCCATGAACGTGATAAGATTCATTCTCTATCATATCCATTCAAGTATAATTATAATTTGATGATTTAAAAATAATGTTTAAGGACTTTATATCACTCTAGATATGAATAAGATACAACATATCCATGAAAACCATGACTTACGTAACAAAACATATAAAATAAAACGAGTAAGTTAACACACGAAACAACGATAATTCTACGATATTATTAACAAAGCAATGTTAAAAGATCATATATGATATCATATGAATTTATATGATTCATGTATAATTTAATAACAATTATTTCACCATTATACAGGAGGTTAACCTACCCCATCCAAGGAAAATTACAAGGTAAGGGTTATTTCACAATCACTTCATTATCCGAGGTTGTTTAAACGTAATAATCTACTGGGATCTCTTTATCATCCACATCCATGTTTCTTAAAAATGAATTTCAAAACATTTTTACTATTTACTAGAATATGGGTTAAAGTCATTTACACCCATGTTTGACTTTTTATAAGTGGTTTATAAAGGAATCTTTCCATCGTTTTCCAAACAAGGTTCTTTTTATCCTTTTCGACAAAATTAAGGTAAGAATTTTTTTTAACTTATACAGTTGGTGTGGCTATTTACCGCCATTATAAAATCATCAAAGCTTCCCTTACATGATTTTAAGAATATTTTCAAATTAAATGTTTTATTTTATAATTATTTTACTTTTAAATGATTTCAAAATGAGTATTTTAAGAATTTGTGAAAGGTAATTTTTATCAAGATCATAATTTTAAATGTTTTAATGATTTATCTTTCTAAATATTTTTAATTAATGTCCATGTTTTCAAAATGATTTTAAGGATTTATTTATATGGACATGAAGGTTTTGAAATAATATTTCTTTTCAGAAGTTTCAAAGTGGTATGGGACACTTTGATTCAAAAATCTCTTTTAAATTACTTCCTTTATAAATGTGTGACTTTTCAATGATTACGAGAAAAGAGATATTTCTCTCAAATTTTTTTGAATTCATCTATGTTAACATCCTATGATAAATTTTAAGGTTATTTGAAGTTGATTTATTATGAAAAAAACTTTTGTATTGTATTTAAGGTTTTGTGATATGTTTTACTGTGGATGTGTTAATTTTATACCATTCATGGTTTATGGAGAAAGTATTGACATTTCATATGCTAGTTTTAATACGAATGTTTATGTTATGTTTAAACCTTTTCATATGGGAATGCATTGGACTTAATATGTGATGGGTGGATCCCGCTATAGCACCTCGATGCATCAGTAGGTCTCATGAGACAAACTAGTGTCTTGGCACAAGGCCTTGAAAAAATCTTATTTGTAGTCCTAGCACGAGGCCTTGGCTATGTGGTTATGATAGTATGGGATTATGCATTCCATTACTATGAAAGTGGTTATTGATATTGCATGTGATTATTCAATTAGTAGAATATCCATGTGAATAAGTAAATGAAATTATTTCATTTTATTTTTTTCCATACTATGTTGAAGTTCAAGTTTAAAAGGCTTTTGTTTTAGTTATACATTGCCTTAAATGATTATGCTTATTTATGACAGTTTCTACTGTATTGTTATCCTTACTGAGCATTTGAGCTCACCCCTTTTCTATGTTTTATTTTTCCCAGGAATCCAATAAGTATATTGTGATTGATAAGAAGGGTTAATATAAGGGAATAATGGCATTCATAAAGGATTATTTATTTTGTTTTGTATATTATGAAGTGTAATGTAACATTCATGTATGTGATCTATTCTTCCAAGACTGCTAAACTTATCGGTCCTTCGGGACTTGATTCCTTGTAACCATTCCAATGTATTAAAATAATGCACTGACTCTGTGTAACTGGGGTCGGGGCATTACAGTTGGTATCATAGGAAGTATAGAAATTACCTTGGAAACTATATTCAGATAAACTCTGATTAGAGCACATAGCCCTAAGATAGACATTGAGGATTAGTATAGAAGAACTTTCTAAATTTCGGTATTGTAGAGATTTTGTGAGTTTTCTGAGCAATACATCCCTGTCTGGATACGAGCAGGTAGAGGCGGCTCTGGTACAGATGTACCAAAGAGTAAAACCCCAAAAACACCGCTTTGAGCTAGACTCGAACGGGAACTGGTGCACGACAATGGGCCTTGCTACACTCTTGGTTATGACACTCCCGGGGGATATGATTAGGATAATTCTCATTTTCTTTACAAACAATTATGAATGGTTTATGAGTATATACTTCCTCAAAGGAGACATTTTTATGATTATGGATTATATCCATAATCTATTTAATTTATGTTATGTGTCTTACATGTTTGGGATTAGGTATTGTTATTCATAAACTAATCTAGTGTATGCCATTGTTTAGACATGGCGCCCAATAGAACGAATGAGAACTCCAACAATGCACATGATCCAATGAGAAGGAATGATCATATCATTCATGGTCTTTGCCAGAATTTATAAGAGAAATAGTCTCCCATGTATTATCATCATATGATGAAATAATATCATGTATTGATAATATAAGTAAAGAGTTTACTGAGTCCTATGGATTTGAATGTAAGAAAGAGAAGAAAAGGATGGAAGAGGGAAATATGGATAAAGGGAAGAGGGAAAAGAAGAATTTTCCCATATGTGATAACTGTGGGAAGAAACACCCAGGAACTTGCCTGAAAGGATTGGGAGTTTGTTATAAGTGTGGAGGAAAAGGGCACAAAGTACGTGACTGCAAGGGTAAGAAAATGGTTTCAAATGTACAATGCTTCATTTTCAAGGATTTTGGACTCTACGCGAACCTATGTCTTAGTCATCAGACTATGCCGCAAATGATGCTATTGGATAATAATTAAGTTATGATACTACAACAGATGAAGAGGAATGATTAGAGTTCTTATGTTGATTATGTCATTCGAGTGTTGTATCAACAATGTACTTGTTATGGAGTATATAAGGATTGTACTACATTACTAATTCATTAGGGACTTGAGATTGTTTGGAACAAAGAAAAGTGACTCAAAATCATGTTGAATTTTTTGAAAATATATGGTTGAGAGAAAGATAAACCATAATATGGTTTTGATACAGAGGTAGTGATTTTAGAATAATACATGATTGTTTTGGATAAATTATATTGGATATTCTTGACTACCTTTAAACTGATTAATGATTTGTATATACCATCATTGTTGGGGTTTAAATCATTTTTCGATTGAAGGAGTATATCTATTATTCTATAAGGAATAAGGGATCATGGATATAATCAATAAGGTTTTATGATAATTCAGGATGTTGCGGTGTTTTAAAAAATACATGAAAAAGGTGATCACATTTTATTACGTGGAAAAAAAGGATCTTCATTGTGTTCACCTACCTTATAAATTTTGGACTGATGTATTTTGAATAGATCTAGTTTGGATTATTTTGGATTGCCATAAAAGGACAACCCAGAGGTCGGGCGACAACCCGTCGCGTCCGGCAAGGCCGTGAGACTTGAACCCACAACTGAAGGGAGACAAGAATTTATCACCTACCACTGACCAACATGATGTCCTGGTTTGAATAATGTCGTTTTTTAATGGTTCTTCTAGATGAATTATAAATTCATTTTTTAACCCTATACGAATAGGATAAATAGAATATTATTTTTAAGTTCTATTATCTTTTAGAGTAAAAGATGAGTTTGTGGTAGAACTTAGTTAAAGGTTGAGACTCTACTTGTCATGTATATATTTTTCTTCTTCTCTTAGTCAATGATAAATTAATTCTTATACTTTAGTGAAGGGATCTAAAAAAATGTGTTATCTTAATACCATATGTTTTGCTGAACCGATGATATTTTAAATCATCATAGATTGATGAATTTAAGGCCCTAAATTTTACACTTGTTTGTGATTGATGACCTCAACCACTACCTATAAATTTTTACGTTTTTCCTTCAATTATATGTCTCTAATTACCACCAATGTTCTCCGAATAGAGATCATAATTTGGTGGTGACCCTTTAAATTCTCTTTTCCTCATATTATGACTAAACTTTATCAAACCAATTTCCAATGTGGGTTTTCCCACAAATATATTTTCTATATTCAACCTTTTATTTTCGAAAAACAATTTCAAATTGTGAGGACGCAATTTATTGAAGGAGGTGAGAATGTAACACCCCAAGATTTCATAGTGTGTTATTTCTTCAAAATAATTCAATAACTTGCACTACACGCAACACAGAGTTCAAGCACACCATGACTTACCAAAAAATCCGTTAAAAAGAAGTTATGAATAGTATTAACTAGATTTTAAACTTTATATAATCCTTATAATTTTAGAATCCATATTATGAGTTTCTTAGACAAAATTTAAGAACAAATTCATTTTCAGTATTGCACTTTTACCAACTTTTAATAGTGAACCTTTTTTAAATACAATATTTTAAACTTTTTGACTAAATGGGGACATCAAAAATTTAAAATGAAACATCCCAAGCTTCCACAGTACGCTTTCCATTGAATAATACAGTAGCGTGTGTTGTACGCAACTTTGAGTTCTAACACACACCACAACCAATCAAACTAGGCGTTATGAATAGTGATACATACTTTTTGAAATTATTTATATTTTATATTTCAAAATAGAATTTATTTTTGGATTCGGAATATCGAATTTATCCTAGGGTGAAATTTTGGAACTTTTCGGATAACACTTATATTTTGATGAATAGTGAAAATTACTTAATTTTAATTAAAAACAAATTTTTTAATCAAAATAATTTATATTGATAAATTATGAATTTGAGTGGTTTTAAATTATATTTAGAATATATTTTTACCATTTAATACAATGTTGTTCATTGGACATAATTTCACAATTAAACCTAACATAAACAAGTATCAATCTTTTGATATTTATTATATCTTAAAAACACTCTTTTTGTTTTGACAACAGAATTAATTTTAAATTAATTTCTGCCACTTCTGTGATTTGAATTTAGAAAAATTTATTCCATATTTGGAATCAGTATGTTTATATTGTGTAAATGGGTAACTTTTATTTTTAGACATTTTGAATTATTACTGTTGTAAATATTTTATTTACCATGGTTAAGGGTAAATACGGTAAATAAGGGTAAAAAATTAATATAATAATAATACTAAATTACCCAAAAACTTTTCCTAACCATATTGGGTGATACATTTTCGACCATAGTCATATTTGGGTCGATTTTGAGACCCCATGGAGCCACTTGTATGTGATAGGGACACTTTATTTTAATTAACTTAAAATAAGTACAAAAATGACATAAGCATATATCTTTTAGAAAAACAATTTTTTACATAGGGTTATATATGTTGGATTTTCAACTATAAGTATTCATTAGAAATCTAAAAAGATTTCCTACATAATGATAGTTTTCATATAATTTTTAGACATTAAATAATTATATTTATTTATGACACAATGATGATGCAGTAATTACAATATTAGTGAAAAATTAAAAAAATTGATATTATAAATACCCAAATAAATATAATTTGAGACTTTTAATGAATTACACTAATTTTATAGGATAATATGACATATTAGGATTTACTTAATTTACTTTTTTAGATGTAATAATTCTGTTATGAGTTTCACAAAAATCAACTATTGAATAGTGTCAAAATTGACATAAAAGGGTTTTTAAAAAAAATATTATATTATTAATTGATATTAAATTCCTAAAAATATAAGGTTCGGCCAAGATACTTATATCATGATAGGTGTATCATTAATGGACCACTTGGGGGTATTTTGGATGTATATAGTATGTTTATTAACTATATAATATAAAAACATAAAGTGACATGGTAAATGTCAAACTAATTAACTAATAGTTAAAAAAATTTAATATGGTTAATATAATGACCCAAAACTGTCTAAATTATATTGGTTGAATGGTTTTCTACCTATCCCCACCTTAAACTTTAAATAATCAACTTTGGAGCCATTAGAAACCTAATATGAATTTATTATAAATTAATATTTATAGGTTTTACAAAGGTGCCCCTCACCCCTCTTATAAAAGGGCACTCCTCCTTCTCATTTCTTCACACCTTAAAAGACTTTTGGTTCGGAAAAACTCTGCCCAAAGACTCTCCCAACATCCCTCACTACAACCTAGAGGTATTATTTTGATCAGAAAGCAAACCCAAGGAGCCCTTTTGATCAAATCAAATGGAAGAACCCAAAGAAGAGGTAATGATTTCACCACCCTCTTCCAAGATCCTTTCTTCTTCCTCTTCTTCGTCCTTTGTTATTACCATTCTAAAATAATATATCCAGTAACATATATATACTGTGATGTTATTATAAATATGGTTCAACCATATTCAGTATTCTATCCACCCTTTGAATAACATGTCACCATACGTGCGTACGTACGGATTACCGTCTCCACGTCGTGGTGTAATTGTTATTCAATATATTATTATTTTAAAGGTATAATAATGATGTGTAACTCATGTAAATAATATATATAACATGTTAATGATTCTGTATATATGATATAAAATCCATTTATATATTATTTTAATATCAAAAAATGATATTGTCGCGTGTGCGTACGTACAGACTACCGTCTCCACGAACGCGATGAGATTCATTCTCTATCGTATCCATTCAAGTATAATTATAATTTGATGATTTAAAAATAATGTTTATAGACTTTATATCATTCTGGATATGAATAAGATACAACCTATCCATGAAAACCATGGCTTACGTAACAAAACATATAAAAGAAAATGAGTAAGTTAACACCCGAAACAACGATAATTCTATGATATTATTAACAAAGCAATGTTAAAAGAACATATATGATATCATATGAATGTATATGATTCTTGTATAATATAATAACAATTATT
Source organism: Viscum album (assembly GCA_963277665.1). NCBI lineage: Eukaryota > Viridiplantae > Streptophyta > Magnoliopsida > Santalales > Viscaceae > Viscum > Viscum album. Next base: position 661,074,378 of record OY728134.1, on the reverse strand, counting down.
TCACCATTATAAATGAGGTTATCCAAAACCAACCAAGGAAAATTACAAGGAAAGGGTTATTTTACAATCTATTAATTATCTAAGGTTGTTTATACGTAATAATCTACTGGGATCTCTTTATCATCCACATCCATGTTTCTTAAAAATGAATTTCAAAACTTTTTTAATATTTACAAGAATATGGGTTAAAGTCATTTATAACCTTGTTTTATTTTTTATAAGAGGATTATAAAGGAATATTTCCATCCTTTTTCAAACAAGGTGGTTTTTAACCTTTTCGACAAAATTAAGGTAAGAATGTTTTTTAACTTATACGGTGGGTGCGGTTATTTACCGCCGTTATAAAATCATCAAAGCTTCCCTTAAAATATTATAAGAATATTTTAAAAGTAAATGTTTTATTTTATAATTATGTGACTTTTAAATTATTTCAATATGAATATTTTAAGAATTTGTGAAAGGTAATCTTTATCAAGATCATAATTTTAAATGTTTTACAGATTTATATTTCTAAATATTTTTAATTAATGTCCATATTTTCAAAATGATTTTAAGGATTTATTTATATGGACATGAAGGTTTTAAAATGATATTTCTTTTCAATAATTTCAAATTGGTATAGGACACTTTGATTCAAAAATATCTTTTAAATTACTTCCTTTATAAATGTGTGACTTTTCAATGATTTCGAGAAAAGAGATATTTCTCTCAAATTGTTTTGATTTCATCTATGTCAACATCCCTTGATGGATTTTAGGGTTATTTGAAGTTGATTTATTATGAAACAAAACTTTTTTATTGTATTGAAGGTTTTGTGATATTTTTTAATGTGGATGCGTTATTTTTATACAATTCATGATTTATGGAGAAAGTATTGACATTTCGTATGCTAGTCTTAATACGGATGTTTATGTTATGATTAAAACTTTTCATATAGGAATGAATTGGACTTAATATGTGAAGGGTGGAGCCCTCTATAGCTCCTCTATGTATCGGTAGGTCTCATGAGACAAACTAGTGTATTGGCACAAGGCCTTGAAAAAATCTTATTTGTAGTCTTGGTATGAGGCCTTGGCTATGTGGTTATGATAGTCTTACATTATGCATTCCATTATTATGAAAGTGGTTATTGATATTTCATGTTATTATTCAATTAGTAGAATATACATGTGAATAAGTAAATGAAATTATTTCATTTTATTTTTTTACATACTGTGTTGAAGTTCAAGTTGAAAAGGGTATTGTTTTAGTTATACATTGCCTTAAATGTTTATGCTTATTTATGACAGTTTCCGCTGTCTTGTTTTCCTTACTGAGCATTTGAGCTCACCCCTTTTCTATGTTTTATTTTTCCCAGGATTCCAAGAAGTATATTGTGATTGATAAAAAGGGTTAAGACAGGGGAATAATGGAATTCATAAAGGATTATTTATGTTGTTTTGTATATAATGAAGTGTAATGTAACATTCATGTATGTGATCTATTTTTCCAAGACTGCTATAAATATCGGTCCTTCGAGACTTGATTCCTTATAATCATGCCAATGTATTAAAATAATGCATCGACTCTGGGTAACTGGGGTCGGGGCATTACAGTTGGTATCAGAGAAATTTTAGCAATTACCTTAGAAACTAGATTTAGATAAACTCTCATTAGAGCACATATCTCTAAGATAGACTTTGAGGATTAGTATAGAAGAACTTCCTAGAATTTTGGTATTGTAGAGATTTTGTGAGTTTTCTGAGCAATACATCCCTGTCTGGATATGGGCAGGTAGAGGTGGCTCTGGCACAGATGATCCTATGGGTAAAACCTGAAAACACCGCTTTGAGCTGGACTCGAACGGGAACTAGTGCACGACAACGGGCCTTGCTGAACTCTTGGTTACGACACTCCCGTGGGATATGCTTAAGATAATTCTCATTTTCTTTACAAACCATTATGAAGGTTTCATGAGTATATACATCCTAAAAGGAGAGATTTTTATGATTATGGATTATATCCATAAACTATTTAATTTATGTTATGTGTTTTACAAGTTTGGGATAAGGTATTGTTATTCATAAACTAATCTATTTTATGCCATTGTTTAGAAATGGCGCCCAATAGAAGGAATGAGAACTCTAGCAATGCACATGATCCAAGGAGAAGGAAGGATCATATCTTTCATGGTCTTAAGCCAGAATTAATAAGAAAAATAGTCTCCTATGTATTATCATCATATGAAGAAATAATATCATGTATTGGTATGATAAGTAAATAGTTTACTGAGTCCTATGGATTTGAAGGGAAGCAAGAGAAGAAAAGGATGGAAGAGAGAAATATGGATAAAGGGAAGAGGGAAAAGAAGATTTTTCCCATATGTGATAACTGTGGGAAGAAACACCTTGGAACTTGCCTGAAAGGAATGGGAGTTTATTATAAGTGTGGAGGAAAAGGGCACAAAGTGTGTGACTGCAAGGGTATGAAAATGGTTTCAAATGTACAATGCTTCATTTTCAAAGAGTTTGGACACTATGCGAACCTATGTCTCAGTCATCAGACTATGCCGCAAATGATCCTATTGGATAATAATCAAGTTATGATACTACCACAGATGAAGAGGAATGATTAGTGTTCTTATGTTGATTATGTCATTTTAGTGTTGTATCAACAATGTACTTGTTATGGAGTATATAAGGATTTTACTACAGTACTATTTCATTGTGGACTTGAGATTGTGTGGAACAAATAAAAGTGACTCAATAGCAGGTTAAATTTTTGGAAAATATATGGTTCAGAGAAAGATAAACCATAATATGGTTTTGATACCGAGGTAGTGATTTTAGAATAATACATGATTGTTTTGGATAAATTATATTGGATATTCTTGACTACCTTGAAACTGATTAATGATTTGTATATTCCATCATTGTTGGGGTTTAATTCATTTTTGGATTGAAGGAGTATATCTATTATTCTATAAGGAATAAGGTATCACGAATGTAATCTATAAGGTTTTATGATAATTCAGGATATTGCAATGTTTTAAAAGAATACATGATGAAGTTGATCACTTGTTAATACATGGAAAAAATGATCTTCCTTGTGTTTACCTTCCTTATAAATTTTGGACTGAAGTATTTTGAATAGTTCTAGTTTGGATTATTTTGGATTTCCATAAAAGGACAACCCAGAGGTCGGGCGGCAACACGTTGCGTCCGGTAAGGCCGAGAGACTTGAACCCACAACCGAAGGGCGACAAGGATGTATCACCTACCACTGACCCACATGATGTCCTGGTTTGAATAATGTCGTTTTTTAATGGTTCTTCTAGATGAATTATAAATTCATTTTTTTAACCCTATACGATTAGGATAAATAGAATATTTTTTTATGTTCTATTATCTTTTAGAGTAAAAGATGAGTTTGTGTTAGAACTTAGTTAATGGTTGAGACTGTACTTGTCAAGTATATATTTTTCTTCTTCTCTTATTCAATGAAGAAATTAATTCTTATATTTTAGTGAAGGGATCTTTAAAAAATGTGTTATCTTAATAACATATGTTTTGCTGAACCGATGATATTTTAAATCATCATAGATTGATGAATTTAAGGCCCTAAATGTTACACTTTTTTGTAGTTGATGACCTCAACCACTACCTACAAATATTTACATTTTCCCTCCAATTATATGTCTCTAATTACCACCAATGTTCTCCGAATAGAGATCATAATTTGGTGGTGACCGTTTCATTTCTCTTATCCTCATATTACGACTAAACTATATCAACCCAATTTCCAATGTTGGTTTTACCACAAAGATATTTTCTATATTCAACCTTTTATTTTCGAAGAACAATTTGAAATTGCGAGGACGCAATTTATTGAAGGAGGGTAGAATGTAACACCCCAAGATTTCATAGTGTGTTATTTCTTCAAAATAATTCAATACCATGCACTACACGCAACACCGAGTTCAAGAACACCATGACTTACCAAACAAGAAGTTCAAAAGAGGTTATGAATATTATTAACTAAATTTTAAACTTTATATAATCCTTATAATTTTAGAATCCATATTATGTGTTTCTTAGACATAATGTAAGAACAATTCATTTTCAGTATTGAACTTTTACCAACTTTTAAAAGTGAACCATTTTTAAATACAATATTTTAGACTTTTTGACTAAATGAGGACATCAAAAATTTAAAATTAAACATCCCACGCTTCTATAGTACACTTTCCTTTGAATAATATAGTAGCGTGTGTTGTACGCAACTTCGAGTTCTAACACACACCACAACCAATCAAACTTGACGTTTTAAATAGTAATACCTACTTTTTGAAATTATATATATTTTATATTTTAAAATGGACTATATTTTTGGATTCGGAATATCGAATTTATCCTGGGGTGAAATTTTGGAACATTTCGGATAACACTTATATTTTGATGAATAGTGAAAATTACTAAATTTTAATTAAAAACAACTTTTTAATCGAAATAATTTATATTGATAAATTATGAATTTGAGTGGTTTTATAGTATATTTAGAATAAATTTTTACCATTTAATATGGTCATCGGAAATAATTTCACAATTAAACCGAACATAAACAAGTATCAATCTTTTGATAGTTATTATATCTTAAAAACACGCTTTTTTGTTTTGACAAGAGGAATTAATTTTAAATTAATTTCTACAACTTCTGTATTTTGAATTTGGAAAAATGGATTCCATATTTGGAATCAGGATGTTCATATTGTGTAAATGGGTAACTGTTATTTTTAGACATTTTGAATAATTACTGTGGTAAATATTTTATTTACCATGGTTAAGGGTAAATCCGGTAAATAAGGGTTAAAATATAATATTATAATAATACTAAATTACCCTCAAACGTGTCCTAACATTATTGGTTGATACATGTTCGACCATATGAATCTTTGGGTCGATTTTGGGACCCCATGGAGCCACTTGTAGATGATAGGGACACTTTATTTTAATTAAGTTATAATAGGTACAAAAATGACATAAGCATATATGTTTTAGAAAAACAATTTTTACCTTGAGTTATATATATTGTATTTTCAACTATAAATATTCATTAGAAAGATAAACAACTTTACTACATAATTATAGTTTATTTATAATTTTTAGACATTAAATAAGATAATTTATTTATGACATAATGATGATGCAGTAAATACCATAATAGTGAAAAATTAAAATAATTGATATTATAAATACCCAAATAAATCTAATTTTAGACTTTTAATGAATTAAAATAATTTTTTAGGATATTATGACATATTAGGATTGATGTAATGTAATTTTTTTGAAGTAATAATTCTGTTATGAGTTTCACAAAAATCAACTATTGAATAGTGTCAAAATTGACATAAAAGAGTTGTCTAACAAAATATTATATTATTATTTGATATTAAATTCCTAAAAATATAAGGATCTGCCAAGAGACATATATCAGGATAGGTGTATCATTAATGAAACACTTTTGGGTCTCTTGGATCTATATAGTATGTTTATTAACTATATAATATAAAAATAGAAAGTGACATGGTAAATGTCAAACTAATTAACAAAGAGTTAAAACAAAAAGATAAGATTAATATAATGACCCAAACCTATCTAAATTCTATTGTTTTAATTGTTTTATACCTATCCACACCTTAACATTTAAATAATAAACTTTTGATAAATTAGAAACCGAATATGAATTTATTATAAATTAATATTTCTTGCTTTTCCAAAGGTTCCCCTCACCCCTCTTATAAAAGGGAACTCCACCTTCTCATTTATTCACACCTTCAAAGCCTTTTGGTTTGGCCAAAATATTCCAAATAACTCTCCCAACTTCCCTCACTACAACCAAGAGGCCTTAGTTTGATCATAAAGCCATCCTATGGAGCCTTTTTGATCAAATCAAAAGGAAGAACCTGAAGAAGAGGTAATGATTTCACCACCCTTTTCCAAGTTCCTGTCTTCTTCCACTTCTTCTTCCTTTGTTATTACCATTCTAAAATAATAACTCCAGTATAATATATATACTGTGATGTTATTATAAATATGTTACAACCATATTCAGTAATCTATCCACCCTTTGAATAACATGTCACCATACGTGCGTACGTACGGCTTACCGTCTCCACGTCGTGGTGTAATTGTTATTCAATATATTATTATTTGGATGGGTATATTAATGATGTTTAACTCATGTAAATAATAAATATAACATGTTAATTATTATGTATATATGATATACCATCCATTTATATATTATTTTAATATCAAAAAAATGATATTGTCGCTCGTGCGTACGTACGGACTACCGTCTCCACGAACGTGACAAGATTCACTCTCTATCCTATACATTACAGTATAATTATAGTTTGATGATTTAAAAATAATGTTTAGGGACTTTATATCATTCTTGATATGAATAAGATACAACCTATCCCTGAAAACCATAGCTTACATAATAAAAAATATAAAAGAAAACGAGTAAGTTAACACCCAAAACAACGATAATTCTAAGATATTATTAACAAAAGAATGTTAAAAGATCATATATGATATCATATGAATGTATATGATTATTGTATAATTTAATAACAATTATTTCTCCATTATACAGGAGGTTAACCTACCCCAACCAAGGAATACTACAAGGTAAGGGTTATTTCACAATCTCTTCATTATCCGTGGTTGTTTATATATAATAATCTATTGGGATATCATTATCATCCACATCCATGTTTCATCAAAATGAATTCAAAACATTTTTACTATTTACTAGAATAGGGGTTAAAGTCATTTATACCCTTGTTTGAATTTTTATCAGAGGTTTATAAAGGAATATTTCCGTCTTTTTCCAAACAAGGTGCTTTTTAACCTTTTCGACAAAATTAAGGTAAGAATGTTTTTTTAACTTATACGGCGGGTGCAGATATTTACCACCGTTATAAAATCATCAAAGCTTCCCTTAAAATATTATAAGAATATTTTCAATGTAAATGTTTTATTTTATAATTATGTGACTTTTAAATGATATAAAAATGAATATTTTAAGATTTTGTGAAAGGTAATCTTTATCAAGACCATAATTTTAAATGTTTTAATGATTTATCTTTATAAATATTTTTAATTAATGTCCATGTTTTCAAAATTATTTTAAGGATTTATTTATATGGACATGAAGGTTTTGAATTGATATTTCTTTTCAAAAGTTTCAAAGTGGTATGGGACACTTTGATTCAAAAATCTCTTTTAAATTACTTCCTTTATAAATGTGTGACTTTTCATTGATTTCGAGAAAAGAGATATTTCTCTCAAATTCTGTTGATTTCATCTATGTCAACATTCTTTGATGGATTTTAAACTTATTTTATGTTGATTTATTATGAAAAAAAACTTTGTATTTTAGTGGAGGTTTTGTGATATGTTTTACTATGGATGTGTTATTTTTATACCATTCATGGTTTATGGATAAAGTATTGACATTTCATATGCTATTTTTAATACGAATGTTTATGTTATGTTTAAACCTTTTCATATGGGAATTCATTAGACTTAATATGTGAAGGGTGGATCCCTCTATAGCTTCTCGATGCATCGGTAGGTCTCATGGGGCAAACTAGTGTCTTGGAACAAGGCCTTGACAAAATCTTATTTGTAGTCTTGGAACGAGGCCTTGGATATGTGGTTATGATAGTCTGGCATTATGAATTCCATTACTATAAAAGTGGTTATTGATATTGCATATGATTAGTCGATTAGTAGAATATCCATTTGAATAAGTAAATGACATTAGTTCATTTTGTTTTTATTCCATACTATGATGAAGTTCAAGTTTAAAAGGCTTTTGTTTTAGTTATACATTGCCTTAAATGTTTAAGGTTATTTATGAAAGTTTCTTCTGTATTTTTAACATTTCTGAGTGTTTGAGCTCACCCCTTTTCTATGTTTTATTTTTCCTAGGATTCCAAGAAGTATATTTTGATTGATATGAAGGGTTAAGACAAGGGAATAATGGCATTCATAAAGGATTATTTATGTTTTTTTGTATATTATGAAGTGTGATGTAACATTCATGTATGTGATCTATTTTTCCAAGACTGCTAAACTTATCAGTCCTTCGGGACTTGATTCCTTATAATCATGCCAATGTATTAAAATAATGCACTGACTCTGGGTAACTGGGGTCGGGGCGTTACACTCCTCTCCTCAATAATAAAAAACCCCATCACTTCATCTTCTCTTCACTCCTCTAAGCCTTGACTCTCCTCAAAGTTCCACCCAAATATCCTTCACTAGTATGTACCAACGTCCATGAATCTATTTGACTTTCCAAAAGACCAAAATTCCTTCCCTTAATGTGGTTCTCAATAATGTTATCTCAAGACCTAAAGCACCCTTCCTTTTTTATTTAGTTTCATTTCATTGTATCATGTTTTTTTCCTCTCCCTGCCTCCTCTGTCTAAATGACCATGATATGTATAGTATCATCAATATACAGTAATTATATCATTTTAATGGAATAACATTCATCAATATCCATACGCTCTCTCTATTATTTTATAAATGATATAAAGGTCCATGATGTTCCAATTTATAACCTTCGTGGACGGAAAAGTTTTGTTCTTCAATTTCTACTTCTATACTGGCCATGAAACCATTTTTATGGTTTCATCAGATGATAATATATGTATTATAACATAATAAATATTCACGAACCAGTATACATTAATAATATTAAATAATTTGACCAAAATAGTTTCTAAAAATCAAAATACCGTTAATGCAATCTAAGTGAATGTCATTAATATTTCATCTAATGATTCATCTTCAATCCATGTAAAAATAATAATAGAAATGAACATTATAATTTCTGGTTGTTCATAAATAATATGTAATTCTAATTTTACTGATTTAAAACCATTCCACATCAACAACATTATATAAAAACAAATAAACTGATTATGAAAATTAACAAAACGAACATTCTGGAACGACATAAATCAAGATAATAACTTATCAATAAGGTAATTAATGAAATAAAATGATTTATGATAGAATAAATTTATGACTAATAGGATATAAAATATGTTATTAATAATTATAATTTTATATTCTAGTAAATTATGTTCAAGAGTCGATCACATTTGGATTTAAGGTAGGGGTTTTCAAACCGAACTCTCATTTTCATTCAGTTTAAATTGATAGTCTAATTACCTCAATGGAATTCTTATGTATTATTATTTAATTGTAATTAATTCTGTTATACTATTGTATATATGTTCTCCATCCCCAATCCTTCTTTATTTTGTGCATAGTTACACATTTTAAATGGAACATTCAAAAAAATTGAAAGACATTCCCAATTCAATGGAATTTTTGAAATTCATACCCATTTTAAAGGGCACCGTATAATCAGTTTTTGGTAACCATTATATTTATAAAATAACTCAATTAATTTTGAAAATTATACCTTAATTCACTTCTGGTTTAATAAAAATATTTTTTTCCAAAAGAACACATCTTTTCAAAGTAAAAGGGTTTTTATCTCAAGAATTACTCGATGATTTTATAAGAGTATATTCATCTATTTAAATAATGTTGTTAATTATTATGTATTATTGTATTTAATATTTCATGGAATCATCTAACATATTTAATTTAATGTTTTATTATTAATTTTTCGGTATATGTACTATCTTAAAACCATTCACCAATTTACTCTGAATAGTTAGTGTTTATACTTAATGCTCGAGGAAAGTTATTTACATTTCATATATTAGATTCAATATGAATATATATTCTATTTATATTTATCCTAATTCATTTGAGGTATGTATTGGACATTGAATGTGTTGGGTGGGGCCCGATATAGTCCCTTTGTGCATCGGTTGGTCTCTTAAGAGAATCTACGATCTTGGAATAGGGCCTTGACAAAATGATTATTTGTGGTTCTGGCATGAGGCCTTGACGGTAAGGTTGTGATGTCCCTCTATGAATTCCCTCATTATGAAATTAGCATTGATGGTTCATGGGGTTCTTATATTACTATAATATCTATGGTTATGTTATAGTATGGAAATATTTACTCAGCTCATATTTAGTTCCTATTATGTTTTAGTTTATTTTTAAAAGCATGTGTTTTCAATTATTTACCATGTTTGATGTTTATGTTATGTTTCTCTGTATTTATTACTCTTATTGAGCTTTTGTGCTCACCCCTTTCTTTTGTTTCATATTCTTAGGACATGACTAATTTTATTATGAGTGACATGCTGAAATAACCTAAGAGTTATGGATGTTTTCTTTGGAGTTTCTATGTTGTTTTTCATTTCATGTTATAATGTTGAACCTTTATATCTATATTATTTCTAATAATTCTAAACTAATCTGTCCATCTAGTTGGTTATTCCTTGTTTATAAGCCAATTTAATCAAATAAAGCACTGAATATAGGCACCTGGGGTCATGTCCTTACATTATATATATTAATTTATATAATATTTTTTCATTAAGGATTGAAAAGGAAAAGTTTAGTGTTATTTTATACATTGAAAAGTGATATTTTTATTAGGGGAATGTGACCCTTAATTAATGGAAAACATTTAGATAATTATGATTGTATCATTATATGTTGGATATGAATAAATAATTTTTGAATTGGATATTACACTAGAACTCATTAATGATAATGTTGTTAATTACATGAAGGATGATGTTTACAACTTCTTGGATTTAAATAATGTATCTTGTGATCATTTGGATGAGCAATCATGGTTATTTAACAAATAAATTTATAGTAATTTCTATTATTACCATGTTTCCTGTGAATATAAAATTATTTTATTAACATTTTTGGAATATATCAAGTTAGTGGTACTTTGGGATATATAGGGGATCGATGATAGGCCGATTTTGTGACCTCATTTCTATTATTTTGGACATTCGTCTTTTAGAAAATGTATTAAGGCTAACCAATTATTGATATTTTAAGTTAAATTTAAGATGAATTTAGTGAGATTACAATATTATCTCACCACATGAAGGTTTATGATTATTTGATAAAATATTCTAAGAACAATATTTTGATGATAATTAAAGAATAATGGGATGGAATATCATGCTTCTCATTATCTATTAATGCTTTATGATTGAATAAGTCACTTTAATACCCTGTATTATGAGATGAAGTTGGAATTGATAACAAGAAAACCAAAGGGATAGATTTTATATATGAAATGTAATGAAATCCATTATGTATATCTACTTGTGAAATATCTAAAACATTATGAAAAATGACCTTGAAACCAAAAATTTTATACAATTACCATCATTTCTAATGAATTAAATGGACCCATAGATCATTATAGATTTATCGATTATTAGTTGTTAAATTTATCAAAACCATGTTTTCTACCACTACCCATCAGAACATGACAGTCATATTTTTTTTCCATGTACTTTTTTCCCTTACCACATATGTTATCCAATTTGGAAACTTAGTTATATGAAACTTTTGGTTACCATTATTGTTCCATATTACCATTTTTAATGGAAGTTTTTTTATTGATTTATACAATGTGGGTTCTATTCAATAAAAAATTAAAGTATTAAACCATTGATTAAATGAATTAATTTCATGCATGGAATAAATTTTATGGTGGTAGAATGTATCATCTTGATGTTTTTTGAATTATTTTTCTTCTAATTTATTAAACCTTTTTTATATATTCCATTTCAAGTAACAATGAAAACAGTTTATTTTATATTTATTGCACTATGTTTTGATTGTGTTATATGAAACACCATGAAAATCATTAATTACATGAAACAGAAATTTTTTCATACTATACATGGTACATTGAGGTTAGATTTTGTTTTACGATGCAATGACATTCCTCACTGGATTTCTTAAGACGCAGGACTGAGTTTGACCGAAAAATAACATATTATTTAAATATTATTATTTAATATAATAACATATAACATAGTCGTTAAATTAGAGGTTATTAATAGTTATTACTATCTTAATAAAATATAAGGTTTAAAAAATATATTATTAATTCATAGGTTACTTGTTATTCAGAAATGTATATTAAAACATATTGAATATAAAGGAAAATAATTTTATGGTCAAAAGGATATTTTACCATAATAAATTAAATTAATTAAAAATAATGACTGATATTATTTTAATATATATTTTATATATTTAGTGATTTTTTTATATTCATCCAATATATTTTATAGACAAAAGATAAGAAAAACCCAATTTTTTTCTTCAAAACCTATATTTTTATGAAGACATTTTATCACCTTTTAAAGGAAAAACTATTTTAAATCCCATTTTTTATCATATATGGATTATATAAGTAAATATAAACTTCATATTTGAGTAAAAAATATAATAATACACTAGGATAAATCTATGGAATTGTTTTGGGAATTTTCATTTTTAATGAATTGTGAAAAATACTAATTTTTTTTCAAAACAACATTTCCATATTATTTTTTATAAGGTTAAATTAATTATTAATTTGTTTTAAATGATTATGTATATCATATTTATATCAATTAACCCAAAGTTTGGTAACTGTGATCTTATTCCCTTCGAAATTGGTTATAAACACTTAGCAATTTTTTTTTTGACATTTTTACATTAAAACCCTGCATTGTCATTCCTTCTATAGAGTTAAATTTAATTTATTTTCATCCACATATTTGATATTAATTTGAAAAAATTTATTCCATATTTGGTATCATTCAATGTTATAGTTTTTAATAATATAATTTAAATTTTTCATTAATATAATTATTAAAAGTAATTATGATTAATTATAGTATTTTAGGAAAAATTAAGCTTAATAAGAGACTAAAACATAATCATACTAGAAAAAAATGACATATAAACTGATACAAGATACATTTTATTTCTATATTCTTACCATATATTACTTTTTATAGACATTTAACCATTATAAGAGCCACATTTCATGGGAAAGGGTTGTGTGGAATCCCTTTTCCCCAAATTTACAAGTGTGTTAGTCCTCCTCCACCACAAAAGGCTTCCTATCATCCCAATACCTCAATCATATAGAGACACATGGAATTGACCAATATCCACCCAATTATCCCCAATAAATCCCTTCCCTAATACTTGAATATTCACCTTGGGAATCAAGGAATCCATGGATTCCCTTTGGTTCACACCAAAAGAAGTTACCCAAATAAGAGGGAACATCTGTATTTATCCTCAATAGTTTTATTTATAATCTCAACTTCCAAAAATAATATTATTTAATAAGTTTGTAAAAAAATATTATCCTAATAATATTAGGAATTTTTTGTGTAGTTTTTAGTCCTACACTTAAACACACACCTATCAAATTGGTAACAGATATATTGTTTACATATACGACGAACTACCGCCTCATGAAATGATGATAGTTAAGTTATTACTTTAAAACCACTCATGGTGGAAATTATGATAAAAAATATATTAATATAATATATATATACATATATTTTTTATAATTTATTTATACTTATTTATTTTTTATTTATAACAAATCATTGTTCTTTTCATCTTGTGAAAATATGATAATTTCATTTGAGGATGTGTGGACTACTACTCCTCAATTTGGTGTAATTCATTCACACACTACATGGAGAGTATTAAGGATGTAATAATAATTATTTTACCTTTAATGATAATATTTAAATATATACATATATTAAATTATTTTTGTCTTTTAATATAATAATAAAATGGAAACAATATTCACGCATATGTATGGCCTACCTTCTACATGAATGATAAATTCCATTTCATTAATCCATATTACATAGATTAATATAATAAAAAAATAATAAATATAAATTATATTTATATGACGGTTTATGTTTTTTAAATATTTATATATGAAAATGGACAATAAATTTACAAAATTATGACATATGTGAAAAACAAAGCGGAAATTACCCAAATTGAATGCTTAACAAGGAATTGTATACAATTATGTAATATAAAGTCATAATTAAACTATATATGGAATTACATATAATAATATCATTTTATGATGTATTTATAATACACTTATATTTATTATATAGGTGTTTCTAATGAGTGCAATGATATTCAAAACACAAAGTAAAGGGATTTTTTTTGCGAGATACATGCCTTAATCACATCTCATTTTGTTTGCATGGTTTGTATACTCCCATGGATGTATTATATGATTATACTAAATTGGTTTATTTTTATTTATAATTCTATTGGATGATATTTATTTCATGGGGTTTATGCTTCATAAGTTAACAAATCAATAAATTTACTTTGTCTCAATTTTCCTTCTTGGAGACACATTCCATGTCAGGCACCTATATTTTTCAATGTGCAGTAAATACTTATTTTTAATAATTTATATTATAAATAAAATATTTTTCTTGATATTTTATGAAATATGTAATGTTATTATTTCCATTATGAATGAATATTACAAAAAAAGAAATAGTTTATTGCTACAATTTCATTACAATATGAGATTGTTTATGATTATGCTTCCATTGATGAAATATTATGACCCATCTCTCAAAAACAATAATAAATTTTTTACACTACGGGTATCTAGGTTATATCCATATAATGTTTAAATTTTTATACAATTTGGTACATAATATTATAAATAATATGTATTTATGAAATTCTGAATTTATCTCTTCTTTCATTCAGAAAACCGCATTCCTTCTAAACCATGTTTTATAAAATGGTTTCCAAAAATATTATAGTATTATCATATGATAATTAAATGAAAATTTTAAACATGGTGTACATTATTAAATAATGGTCTTCCAAAAAATGAATCTTCTTTTCATTTTTTGTTCAATGGACTTTTCTAAACTTTTTACAGTATAGAGGGAATGTTCAGCATGTATGAATTTACATGCCATCGTGACCACCATTTCCTTGAATATTACTTTACAATATTAAAAATATATGTTTGAGATGAAAATGTTATCCTAATATTCTATATATTCATTTATTTTATCTCTATTTCTATGAAAAATTATTTAAAAAAACATTTATTGTTTAAGATTATTTTAAAAGATTATTTTAAAAGTTTTAAATGTATTTTCTATGAAATTAGTTTCAAAATGTTTTTGAAATTTATTTATATTTTTTCAAATTATTTTCAGATAAATGGATTTAAAAATATTTTCAAGCTTCCTTTATAATGAATTATGTAAAATGGAATTCAAAATGTCTTCAAGCCTAAATTCTTTGTTTTCAAATAACTTCAATTAAAATTGTTTTAAAAGGGTTTTTATGTTTTAAATAGTCTTTTTTTCAAAGAAGGAAGAATGTTTTTATAATTACCCCACTATATACATAACATAATGTTGGGTTAATTCCAAAATATGACATTAATTCCCATTTAGAATCTATTCAAGTTTAGATCTATTGAGAATTAGGTCATAAAATATAAATAACATCTTCAATATTATAAGTAGACAATTATACTCTCTCCATTTTTTTATAATAATAAAAATCATTATATAAAACAAGAATTCATTTCTTGATATAAATATTCTTCAATAAATGATTTATCATACTCTTTCTTATACATTGTGAAGCTCAATTCCAAAACACAGGATGAGTATAAAATGCTGAGTAAGGGTTATAAAATAATGAAAGAAAACATCAGTCAGTCTATACATGAAAATTAATGAAAGCATATTTTTTACCTAGAAAACATAAGGTCTTTAATATACCCCATGAAATCTTAATATTTATGAATAAAACACAGAAATCATAAATTATAAAAGTAACTTGTGGAATCCATAATAGTCTTTCATTGAAGATTTCAAAGATATATATGGAGTTATGTTTTTAATACCCATCATAGTATATTCTCTAAATATTATAAGAGAAACATTAATGTTTACCTCCATCACATTACCCAATGTATTAGAGATCTATCTGAAGCTTACCCACCCTGGGTTTAGAATAAAACCACCCATATATGAATATAAATCCCACGGATCAAAACATATTCATAACACAAAAAACAAGCATCAATGAAAGATAACATTTACAAATTGCAACCACAATATATCGATCCTTATACTCGATGATGTCATTTTTATTTACAGGGAGAAATATTTCTCGCCTTCCACATTAGAATCAAAAATTTATCAATGGTTTGAATAGCTGAATATGAATATTATGTTTTCCCAATGAAAATATCGAAGAAAAAGAATATAGTCTCATGGATCACAAAACCCACTAAAGGAAACACAGTGGCATGGCCTTCAAAAATACTCATGAAGGAACCATACCCAAAACATATCCCATGGAAGGTCTTGTGTAGCCCCTTCATACATGTTCTTTTACCCTTGTGAGGACACCCATGAAATCGGTGGTCACGATGTTGCTTCCTAGAATGAACCCTTGGGACATGTGACTTTTCAACCATTAGACAATGGATAAACCATCAAAGAGTACTTTAGAAATTGGTAGGAAATATAGAAAAGGGAGGATCATATTATGGTTGTCAAATTTATGTGATGAATCACTAATGTAGATAATGATTGTATTTATTGACATTTATTAAAAATAATGAGATCCCCAACCTATGTAAAATAAATAGTTGAAATAAAATTAAAGGAGGAAGGAGCCACTTCTAGTCATAAACATCACATGATGCACCATTGGTGATTCATATGACACTGCTAGTCTTCATTGACATGTTCACCTCATCTTGAAAAATCCCACAAGCATGTTTTCTCTTTCACTAGAATGGCCTCAGACATATCTAGGAAACCCCCCCACCCTTTGGCTCCATAAATGAATTCAATTTGGAATTTCCATGAAATGATCATATATCTACAAAATGTCTATTGTGGGTCATGTGATTCATCATCAAGAGATAGAGTTATATCCTTATACAACACCTAAAAACACTCTTATAATACCCATCCACCGTAAAATAAAACAGTTTTAATAAAAGGTGTGGAGGTGGCTGCCTTTCGTAGTAATAAATCTCAAAAGACATGCATTGGCTATCCACATCAGGGTTTCACAAGGCTCCATAACATGCAAGTATTATTTCTATAAGGTTAATAAACATGTCAACCATATCTCATGGAATGTCCTCGTGAAGTCACCAATAATCATGTGAATGCATTTCATCATTTTTCTTGCTCTCATTAAGGACCTTGGATGTGTCGGCCAGACAATATGAAAATCCATCAGCATGTCTAGGTGATTAAAGAAGATTACTTTTATTTTACCAAATCCAATAAATGTGGAATGTATGGTATGGTCTTGATGTTTTTGAAGTTCATGACCCCCACAAGAGTTATTTATTAATGGGCCTCATGAATACTTGTGAAAAATACACCCTCCAACCAACTCCAGTCTAGATTTTCATGATACGCACCACACAAATTAGAGAACAATTGATGTGCCAAGGACCATAAATCCTCCAACCAACCTCAAATAAAGGATTATACATTTTTTCATCAAGAATAATTGGCCCCCCAAGCACCATAGAATATTTATTTCAGTAGATGATATTGAGATGTGGATGTTTTCTATAAGTTTATACCTATAAAACAACTGATGAAATGTTGATACATGCATAAGAAATTCTTGTGATCACTATAGATCACATTAATAACTTCTAGTAGGACACATGAAGAACATACATTGAATCTTCTAGATCACATGATACTTAAGAAATGATCATATTGAATAAATAATTGGAATTTATAATAAAATGATAGAACAAAAACCAAAATATGGGAGAATTATGTGAAGGAGAAATATGTTCATCCTCACGCACTTCACATGAACTTTCTAATATTTGCAACAACACCAAGAAAAGCCTTTTATATATCACAATGATCCTTTGGTATACTATTTGGAACATGCGATGTCAATTGGAAATGTCAAATAAAGATTTATGGTTCCCCATTAGCATGTCACCTTGGTCTCATGAAGTCCTCCAAGATCACCATGCAATTCTTTTAATGTTTTATAAAAAAGTTTACTAACTTATATTGAAACCCTTGTCAATTTCAAATGAATCTTGAAATAGCACCTGGACCTACCAGTTAACTATTGTGACCTCGTCCAGGAAAGCCATCCATGCCTCATGACGACCTTCAGGCTTGTCAGCTAGGACATACTTATCCCTCCAATACATGTAACACTGACTCTCGTAACACACTCTAGGATTGACATCCACATATTTTGATAAAACGATGTAATTTTATTTAGATCATGTGATTCCCCATGGAATGTTAGCAAAGATCATACGATGGATTCTATGAGAAACTGACCAGATCATGTGATTTACTATTTCAATGTCAACCTAGATCATGTGAAAACCTTTATACGTGCCATAAGGGTTAGGTGAAATCCATATAAAAAGCCAACTCAAACATCTAATTTCCTGTGTACATGTCAATAATACACCCACTATTACGTCAACCAATAATAAAAGAATATCTATTGGGTAATCAACTCACATCCGATAGAAATGTAGGTGATGGAAAACTCTATCCAATGGATTTATAAATTTTTCTACACTTAGTGTGTATTCTCTAGTCAAGAGGATAACCTTAGTGTGTAAGACCCTATTGAGGTAACTATGATGGAAATGATTCATGATATAAACATGATATGTAGGAAAGCTCCATAATGAAAATAATCCATATAAAGAATCCAATAGTGTATCCCCTAGGAATAATTCCTACTTATATAATCAATGAAACTGATTATTTTTCATCCCTTTTTTCTATCACCGATAATGTTTCCCATAAGCATAAGGAGTCATGATGATCATATAATTCATGTTACACATCTCTATCATGATATGTCCAACATTAGTGTGTAATACCTAACCAGTTAAACATTGGGGACTCATATGCCTATCATTAATATGATACATATGACACCTTTTTAAGCCCCGAGCCTAAACTCAAATGCCATCCATCTCATTAAATGTCCCCCCATGTCTTTGACATTTTCAACAATTGTGACCCAATTATTCCCATGATATTATCATTCTACCACATAACCTAGAGGATAGAGTAGTTGACTAAAATATAACAAGTATAATTACATCCATAACCAAGATATGTAGAACACCTCCATGAGATAGAGATCTATATTAACATCCAAAGTGTTTCCTAGTACATAATCCCCTCATCCATACGCATTGTGTATGATAACTTTCTGTCCAATATTTTCCATATAGTGCATAACTCACTTTGGATTAAAGAGATTCAATTTGAACATCATTCGCCTCATGAATCATTACAAACAAGGGATATCATAATACGTAATCCCTGACGGCTGGAACAATATAAATACCCATCATATAAGGGAATATAACACGGGGATAGTCCCAAGGGTGTGATTGAACTATGATATCTCAAATTTCTACTATATCCAGGATACAAATAACATCTATATGAGACTTGAGCTCAAATATATGGTGCCAATGTGCCCGCACATATTCCCCTTATATATGATTTAAAACAGAATGTTATTAAAGAAATATATGGGTTTGGATTTCTTTAACATCTAGGATACATTGGACGCCTCATAATGTCTCAATACCTTCCTTAGAATTTTAACTAACTCCCTACATTATAGTAGATTCAGGAGCACCTGGTTATACAGTTTTGGTACATAAGTAGCTATTCAACACTGTGAAATGGATAGATAACCTCATATACATACAGAAGAATACACTTTGGAGATTCCCCTTTCTTTTAAAATAATAAATATAGCCAATCATATTTTATTGGTAACTTGTCCTATATCAGGATTAGGAGGAGATTATTGACCATAAAAAAATCTATAATGGAGTGTTCAAGTGGGAAAATTTTCCCCCCACATGGTGTGATGATCCCGACCTCCCATACTCTCATCCAATGTGGTCCTAATACCTCACAAGGTCTAAAAATCCAATTGACCTACTACCATTGGAACGCCTATTTATGCCCCATTATGGATGAGGTAACCATTGAGAGTTTCCATTAATAATGAAAATGGTTACATGACATTAATAACTGTTCAAGAAACAAGACAATCACAATCAACTATCAGTCCAAACTATACACAATATGTACTCATCTCTTCTCCATTGAAACAAACCAAATTATGAAATCAATGATGAAAAAGAAATGAAATATAATTGGGTAGAGGAATTATACATTACAAATAATATTTATATTAGGTTTTAAAGGAATTATATTCACAATTATTTTCATTATATTATTTCTAAAACAAATTCAAATAATTAAAGTATGACTGAAATCATACGTGAGAGAAATCCATGTTCATGAAAATTGCCATGAGATCTATGCTGGTGAAATCACCACCCTAGAATTCCAGCAGATATTAAATAATTAGTTCATATTCTATAGTGATCATGAGGGTATATATAAGTTTAAATTTGGATGATATAATTTTTTAATTATTACATTAATAAGGTATTTATCACATGTATTTTAGACATTTCATGATTAGGATTCTAAATGAAAATAGAATGAATTTTTTAATAATATAGGTTTAATTATATATAATATATAAATTTCATTTTATAAATTTTTGAGTATAATTTAATCAAAATTTGAATATTTTTTGGATATATAATAACAATATTATCTTATTATTGTTTTTTTTATTTTTTTGAATTTATTGAATTGTTAGAAAGATAGTGAAAATATTGTTTTTACCAAAACTATAACATTATAATTATAATATAGAGTTGGGAGTGTAAAATAAAATCGAATATCTAAAATATTTATTAAATAAATATTTAATATAAATTTTAAATAAATTATTTTGAATTTTGAAGTCATATCATGAACATTTTAATGATTACTTTATATATTACAAAAAAAATATTTTTCATGTTTTCTTTTGATGAAATATTAATTTATTATGCATTTCATATGGATTTAATTGAATAAAATACTAAATTTATATTTTTCATAATAAATGAATTCATATAATAAAATTAAAATTCATTGATAATTTTTCCTGACATATAAATTGTATGATGAAAAATTAACTTATCCTAAAATAGGGTTTCTACGAGTTACTTGAGATAAAATTTAAATTTAAATTTCATATAAACTAAAAAATTATATAATAAAATATATTTTATATTTGGAATAAGTAGGTAAAAATTATTTAAGGTGATATATTTTATTTCTAAACATTAAAAGTAAATTACTTTGGTAAAAATTAGTTACCTCGGTAAAAACAAAAATGGCAAGAGAGAATATTCTATAAATAGAGGACTTAAAAACAAGTGTGAAAAGGAATGAGTGATGTATTATTGACTTTATTCCTTCCACCAGTATATTATTTCCTATTTTAATGTCTTATTGTCTTATGACTCATGAGACCACTATATTTTACAAAGAAAAATTTAAAAAAATGATATTCTTGCCACTTAAAAAAGGGGAATCTCACTATCCCTTCAAGAACACTCCAGAAAATTGGTTTCAAAACGAAAATATTACAATTATAATTAATTTAAAACAATTATAATATTCCATGATGATATATACAAAATATATTGTCTTAATACATCCATATTCAAGGACTCTTCTAAGGAAAATCCCATGTTCTCAATGTGAGTACTTTTTTCTTCATATATTTTTTATCTATCTTACCATAAAAATATTATGTTTGAATTGATATATAATTTAATAATAAATTTTTAAGGGATGTGATTATTAATATTCAATAAATATTAACCAAATTTTTCAATTTTCTATTATGATAATGATAATATCATTTGTACATTGTTTGGACTACAACTTCCAAGAAGTGACACCATCTATTTTTTTGCACCACCATCCCTATTCATTGATTATAGTGGGGAAATTAAAGAATAAATGTCACAAAAATAATTTATTTATTATTATTATTATTAAGAGATGAAATTTAATCCACATTTATTCCATCTCATTCATTGATAAATGAAAATGTTAATTGTGTGTTGTTTAGACTACCTCTTCCACAGTGTGACATATATCATTTTTATGTAGTTTATTTATTATTAACTAAAATATCTTAAAATATGATTAATATCATTAAAATTATCTATATTATAAAATTAGTTATCTATAATAGTGATATTATTCCAAACAAAACCTCTTCCATATTCATAATCATTCATTAAATATATTATGTTTATTTTTGGGTAAGTCTGACAACTAAGTATTATAATGATATAAGATAATATCATGTATATCAATGAGTAATTAATTATTTATAATATTTTATATATATAATAAAATAAATATTTTTTATGGGTATGGATTTAAAACAGTAATATTAATCTCATTAATTGAGATAACAACATATATTTACTAAAAATCAAAAAAAAATTCTCATCACAGATTTCAATGTTAAGGATATTTAAAAAATAGATTGAAATTATAAAATTATAAATATTTAAAAAATATAAATTAATGAAATTATTTTGAATTTTTTAATTATGAAATTTTATACAAAAATTTAGTAAAATAATTTTCTTACAAAACAAATTCTAAATTATATGGTCACCAACACCCGATTTTGATTGTAGATAATAATTATCTAATATAAATTTATATAATATTTTAAATGGATTTTATAAAAGAATTTATAAATTCATTATTATCAAAAATAATTTATTGAGTTATTAACTTTTTTATATTGAATATAAATGTGCCTCAATAGAAGCCATGAATTACTATAAGGGTTTCTTGTCTTAATTTTTAATCTTTTAAGACATATTTATTATTATACATTATGTTTTATTTTAAATTTTTTATATAAAATCCATTTAACATTATGTATTGTGATCTGATAATTATTCCTAGTTATTAATATATCAATTTTAATAAAATCCATCAAGGTGTTTTTATTTGAATGCTTTTAACATTGTAAGAGATTATGCTTAGTAAATTTTCATACATTGAGTTACAAACTATCTTATTTAACTCTTTTATTCATAGATTTATTTATTCTACCTAATGAATAAATTTAATTTTATTTCCTCCATTTTTCCAGGTTATTATAATTCTTCTATGTAACCTCATTTCTAAATGATTATTACCACATAGATTACATTACATAAAATGTTTTCTCAGTCTTATTTCTTATTTCTTCATGTTTTCTTCAAATTATGCAACAATTTACTTTTATATGATTTATAGAATTCCTAATTGTTTTGAAATAAATTTAATTATATTTTATTCATAGTGTTTTAGTTTAAATTTCAATCCCTCTTTCCATTAATGGGTTAAAATATAACTTTACTGAAGTCATAAGTTTAATATCCATAAAATCATTTTAAAATCAATATCCCTCATAAATGATAACCAATATATTTAATTGTTATAGTATTTATTCCAATATAAAAATAAATTTATACCCCATTGGGAATCCTTTCTATTATTTTCATTTTTATATTCTTTAAAATTGGATGATCCATACTATTTGTAAGTGATGTGGTTTTCAGTGAAGGTATTTTTTATAAAATAATAAGGGAATTATTTTTCAGTCATATATTATATTAAAATCCACATTTTTTGGATATCTGAATAATTTTTTAATATTTTTCAAAGGTAATTTTTGACTCTCAGGAATAAGTTTTTAGTGTTTTAAACTAAATTCAATTTATCATTTTATATATGTGTCATTTTCAACAAAGGAATGTCAGATTGAATTTTTATATGAAAATGTCTCTTTATAACATTTTTTTATATGTGAAACATTATCTCAAATATATAATCTTTTCTATAAGAAATTAATTTTACCCCATATTCATAAAATATTTATATTAAAATTACTTCAAGAGATCAACGAAATATTCCTATTTCCATGATGATTTTTTTAAATTTCCTAAAATGTGTTTTCATCCAATTCATTATCCCGTGGATTAAGTGAAGAGTAGTAAAAAATTGAAATAAAATATCACAGAGAATGGGTAAATTCCAAAAAAAAAATTACATTCCAATGGGTGAAGAAATAAGAGAATGAATCTTCAAAAAATCCCGAAGTTAGGATATCCTAGACCACCCATGTAAAAGAAGATGAAAAAGAATATGAAGAGGGTTTAATTTTACATGAAACTGCTATAGATATTCTGAATCATATTACATATAATGAATATTTCTCTATGTTTGACATATATGATTGTAATAATAGTATTTCACTTAAGGCCACCCACATTGACTGAATTATTGCCTCTCCGGGTGATACTGTTACTAGTTGTAAAACTATTCAAAACATCCAAATCAAAGGCAATTAATCTAAATCTCTTCTAAAATTATGAAAAAATAATTCCACATTAATTAATAATAATTATGATAATATGGTGGCGTATTTTACCGATAAAAATTATCTGATCATGCTTTGAGTAGAAGATTTTACTTCCAATAATGATTGAACATTGATAAATCATATAGGCAACATTGATGTCACACCTCTTACTGATAGAAAGAGTTTAAAGGATATTTTTTAATATCTTTTTTCAAAATATGTCCACCTAAATATTATATATTCTATTTGAAGATTACAAGAAACCTACACAGAAGATGACGAATCTTCATTTACAAAGACCAATGAGTATAACATTAACGACCATATTGAAAGTACGGTTTATGTAAACTCAATTTGAACCCATGAAGATGATGTTATGAAGTCCCTAAAAATAATGAATTAAATTGGAAAAATCACTTAAGGGGCATGAAAAATGGGGGTTTCAACTCAAAGAACATATTCAAAAGAATCTTTGCTTCTATAAATGTCAAGGATTGGAAAATTTTAATAAATCCACCTCTATGCATATATTTATAAAAACTCATAAAACTATACACCTTGTAATTTTTAAGCCCATGAAATTTTATTATCCTAGGTTTTTGGTCTAAAATATAGAGGTTATATCTTTAATTGTTGAAATAAATTTTTTTAAAATGTTTGTACTCTTTGGGTTTTTTATCACACTTCTCTTAGTGACGCTTCAACCATTGAAAAGAATGATTACATGTGAAGTTTATTTCTCCAATGTTCTTTTTCAATTCTAGTTAATTTATTTTATGATCAAATATCAAGAAATAATTAGGCCTTGGAAAAACATTGAATGCATCAGTTATAAAAACCACGATTCATGGAATATCCTTGATGATTTCAATGAAATCTCGTCCCTTAGTGAATGAATTCATTCAGATCACTCTAAATTATCATCAATATAGTTCAATCCATATATTTATGAAAAACATATTTTGGAAAATAACTTTGTTGGTGAAAAATATGCATATTATAGAAGGAAAAATAATAGAAAGGTTCCTAAAATGCTTTATCGGGCCATCTCCAATGAGTAGACCCCTGATGAATGGGACTATATCCCAATTAATACCCTTAAAAGTATAAACAATGACAACCATACAATTTTGGACAATCTCATTTCTATAATAATCAATAATAGGATTCCTTTCATATTTAATAATGTTCGGGCATCACGTCATTTTTTTGGAAAACTTATTATTGATTTCTAGAATTCCAATTGTTATGGAAGGGACTCAATTTCTTGCATCATTGAAGTTAATATTTTTATTTTCAATATAAATAGTTGGTTCAAGGGAACATAAAATAGTAAATCAAATTATATTGTCTCTATTTAATAGAGAATTAATTAGATGCAACATGAATCCATGAATTCTGAATTTGAGGTGGGTATTCTGTAAGTAATTAATCATCCTACTAAGATAAACTGTTTACTCTCCATTAATTATAATATTAAAAATAATTCCATTTAAATCATATGGATAATGGAAGTTTATAGAAATACTAAATTTTATAATTCTATTCAAAGTTAAATAATGTCTTGTAGACCCCTCACCCTTGTAAAGGATGGTGACAATATTATTGATAATCATGTGTCCCTTATAGAAAATATTGTCTCTTAGAAAATATTTTTAATAAGCATGATCCCAATGAGGATTTGGATGACTTCATCATTATCTAAATGGTTATTGATGATGATAAAAAATGCATTACTAGAATATCCCTTGATTGTAAGATAAGAGAGGTAATTTTTACTGTTAAAACTGATAGTGCTATAAGGAATTATGGATTTATTAACTCTTGCCTTCATTGATTTTTGGATGTAATCCACTAGGATGTTTTTATATAGGTCAAATATTTCTTTTTTACAGGTATTTTACCTCATCATATTATTGCTTAATTTCTCACTCTTATATCAATTGTTTAAAATTCTTCAAGTATTCACTGTTTTAGGCCCATTTCCCTCATAAACACTATCTTCATGATCACTAAGAAACTAATTTACAACATAATTACAGAAATTTAAATTACAATATTCTCATAGAATCATTTTTGTTTTTTAAAATATAGGAATATCCATGATTGATTCTTTATGACATTATAATGTGTCAATATCCCCAAGAAAACAGATGGAGGTTGTACTATTTACCTCATGTAGGACATTAGAAAATATATTTACACCACTGAATGGAGTTTTATTTTTAATTAGCTTCAAAGTTTTGGGTTCAATGATGTTTTTATTAAATGGATTAAAGTAATAATTGAGTGTGATAATGTTCTAGTGCTGATTAATGGTTATCCAATATTATATTTCAAATGATTATTGGGTGTATGATAAGTTCACCCTCTACCTTCAATTCATTTCCCTATTGAAGAAGATTATTTGAGAAGAATTCGCACTCACATGAAGGAGAAAGGTAAGCCTAAATCAATATATACCATAAAACAAATTTCCATTATTACACAATTTATTTTTACTAATGAAATTATCATTTTCATAAAAGTAAATGTAAAATTAAAAACCTCAAGATATCAATCTCTCATTAGAAGAATTTCAAAAGGAAGTATATCAATTAGAATTAGTGTTTTATCTATTTGGGTAGGGGAATTTGGTTTCTAGAAGGAATAATCCTCTTTAAGAACTAGAATAAAAGAGATCTCCATGCCCATTTATTATATGAAAGTTCCTATATTTTGGGGGAAACCTGAAGTATTATACTTTTTTAGAATCACATACAAAATTAAACAAAAAAACATCAACCAAGAAAGGTATGTCTCTCACAATGGCAGATATGATTTTCCTAGAGAAAATAACAATTGTATCCAAATTTTATCACACTTTTATGATTTATAAATGGAATATTTTTCTTATCAATGGCCTCAATATTTTCATCATGATATTTTTATGGAGTGTTAGTACTCTTGAGAAGAAAAAGGTCACTGTTTTATGGATCATGTGTCATAATCCCCATCAAAATGGTGGCATGGGAATCAAAATCATAAAAATGATTAATGGATATTTTCTAGTTAAATTAACCTAGAATATTTTCAATTGTGACTTGATGGATGTTAGATTTATTAGAACTAGATTTATTTGAAAAATTAAAAGGGTATGATTTAATTATATAGGATCTTCTATTTATGCTACCAATAAATTTTTGTTTTCCAAAATAATGTCATATTTAAAATGGATACCTAAAAGGAATTCCTCTCATAATTTATGGATTGGTTATTATTTAGGAATCACTATTATTATAATGGTATATTCTCAACAGCCTCATTTGAAAACTAGTGTATCCATTCATGATATTATAACTCTTCTTAAATAAGAAGTTCAAGATTATTGTTTCACCCAACATAACAATTATGTCTTTACATTAATAGGGTTATTTTGAAATTGAACCCTTCCCAGACTGACATTCTTGACTGTTTTTTTATTTTTATACTATTTATGATTATATAGATGCTTTTAACTATATTTCATTATTTTATAGAGATTGAATAAGGCCTTAAAGATATACTAATAATTATATGTTGCCTCATAAAATAATTCCAACTGATGATTGCTTGAAAACATTTGTGATTTTTCTTTTCTTTAGGCATTGAATCTACAATCAATATAGAGAGGAGTCATACCACCTATTATTTTCTTATTCCATTTCCTTTTAAACATGGAGAGTACTTCCTAAAATCTTTGAAGTCCTTTTTCCATGCGTCTACAACCTCATTTCACTATAACAACACTGCATCACTATCCATATTACACTTGAACTCAAACACATATATATATAGGTAGCTTCTGATGTGATACACCTCATTTTAAGTAGGAATAACATCTTTATACACAAGTAGTCTTATTTATCTATTTTGGATGCTTTAGCTTGGCTCATCACCATATTCAAAGAGGCCAACATCACTGAAGATGAAAACTATAACAATTACATCCATTTTCATGGTCCTATAGAAGAATGGATTTACAAGAAACTATAAATAGATATCATGATACTTTGAGGACTTCTAGAATTCACATTTATAGGGATGGATCAAAATAAATGCTGATGGGAAATAAAAACTATCCTAGGTCATGATGTTTTGGGTTTTATCATTTGAGAAAATAATCGACGGTCCTTGGGATGTTACTATAGTGATTGTGGTATTTCCTCTTTTCTTGATACTGAAATATATAGTATTATAAATGGTTTCTATTTTTCTAGAATCAGGGTATGGGATAACCTTTGGGTAGAAATACACTACAAAAAAATTCCAAGCTATTTTGAATGGAATGATCAATCTATATTGGAACCATATAGTTAGGTTGATGGAATGACTCTCATTCATAGAAAATATCAAATTTATTGTCACCCATTATTATAGAGATTTTAACACAATATAGGATGGGAAAGACAACAAAGGAATAAAAAATGGGATAACTTGGTTAAATGAATTACCATCTAATCGATTCTAATTTTTGGATAAATATGGTATAAAAATCCCTTCATTTATACTCATGTAAAAGTTTTAATTTGAAATAAAATAGTCTTCACCTCTTTGGTCAAAAAACCCAATAAATTTATTTTCATCTCACATATCTTATTAGTGATTTTGGATATTCTTCAAATTTTATCATCCACCTTCCTTATCTATATGTCATATGTAGTGATCTTATCGATAAAATTTATGATCCGTCCTATCCCTAAATTTCCTAACATTCCAATTTGATTTTTCATAACATTCCTTACAATTCTTTTCAATAATACCCTATTTTGTATTTATTGATTGATGGTAGTTCACCTAGATTCCATAAATTGATAGATTGGGTAAATTATAAACTTAACTATATACACTTTATTTATAATATGTATATACTATATGACTTATTATCTTGATTGATCATTAATTACATAAAACACTCCTAATTGTATTTTGATACCCATTTATTTCCATTGGATTTATCATATTATTATTACTAAAGTATCTATCATTGATATCATAATATGATTCAATTATAAAATTATATGAAGAACATATTTTTCTCATGGTTTTTGATGATTCGTTGAAGTTATTTATATCTTATTGAACACACATATATGGGTGATTACGGGTGGGGTACTATACCACCCTCTAATGAATTGGTTAAAAGTTTAGATCTCACAAGATATGTATATGTCAGTAGATTTTTTTTACAATAGTGGGTTTTTTTATAACTCATGAAGATGATATATGGGTACAAATAATCTATCTTGATGAAATAGGTATAAGTGTGTCCCTCATGGGGGTGATGTTTCCATATGCTTATGGTTAAGACACAATTATCTATGTATAAATTGTTTAGGTAATATTTTTCATTATCATGATTTATTCTTATATAATGATATTCCATATGATATGAATTTTGATATATTAATTATTTAGTATAACTTTATTATATTTCATGTTTATAACCATATGTTTATCTTGTGATTACTTATGATATTCGATTGTTATCAGTTATTTTTATCCTTAATGTTCGTTTTAGCTCACACATTTTGTATGTTGAAATTTAAATTTTATGAAGAGGAGTAAAAAATATTAGAATTCTAAAAGGAGTCTAGTGTGGCTCAATTATGGCAAAATTTTCACATATATTGTATAATTAATTATTTATGTAACTAATATTACATGACACTAAACCTTTTTTTCTCCACAATGTATGACTATTTGTTAGATGAAATTATTATTCATTTAAAATAATGAGGTATATGTTTTCATTTACCATGGGTTTCCATAGTATGTATCGAAGGAGGGATTCATTAACATGGGGATTAGTTTAGAGAACATGACTGAAACCACATCGGATACGTCTATGGGAGATGTCTAAGTATAGGATAATATTGAACTTTTCAGAAAATTAAGTATTTTTTATTTTTATTGGAAATAACATCCCCATATAGATACTATGAGGGGATACATTCCCTAGAACATATATACGTAGGGATTGTAACACATAAAGAGGAATATTGGGTAATAAGTCAATAATCTTATGGTGCATGATAATGATACATAACTTCATACCTTGTTTAACAATCCTTATGGACATGTTTGGGTTAATAAGATTATATTTAGTTATCCTTTGTAAGTATTTGACTGTGATGTTAAATAAATAGATTATTTAACCACATATAAAGATAAAAATGGATGACCAATGATTAAGGAAATATATTTTTAATGTCCCCCAATCTAGAACTCTCTCTCATGAAAAACATGGTTTGTCATAAGACCATAAACACGCCTCCCCATATTCTATAGGAAGTAGACTAGCAATATGGGTGTGAAATGTATAATGTGGATACTATAATACATGTTATGATGTATTAAATAAGTATAAATAGATTATATAAATGAAAAATATAAAATCATAGACATAGAATACAATAATAATAATATCCAACTGAATAACACAATAACTAATAATGGAACAATGTAATGACATGATGGAATGCAAGTAAATTTAATTCTAGAAATAATACCATTAAAACACTTGAATACTCCTCACGTGACTCAATAATCCATTTTACTAAACCCCATGCTAGTCCCACCTCTATACTTTATTCCATCCATCAATCAAACAATCAACAACATAATCATTTTCGATATCTATAAAAATGATTCAATGAATTTTTCTTGGGAACTAAACATTGTCCTGAATCAGGACCGAGTATAAATTAGTAGGTCGACACCACCATATATAAAAAAAGTCTAATATTAATGGTATAAAATAAAGTGATAAAAAATAATTATTAATTAATTCCACAATTATTGAAATACAACAACAACCTACTTCGACTGAATTCTAGAATATCAATGAGCATGTCTTACAACCATGCTAATCGCAACAATATAACTATGGTGAAATAACCATATTTGTTAACACTCCATAACATCTCAGAGCCTGTCTTATGACCATGACATCCATGACCACATAACCATTTTATAATCTCAATAATCAGCATCAAATCCCTATAAGTATTAAAAAATATTGGTCAAATCCTTATAAGAATTACAACATTGGAATAAGAAGACCCTCTTAATATAAGCATTACAACATGGGAATGGGACGATCCAACTTAATATTTACATTACAACATACAAGTATTCATTTTCCAAAGATAAGCCTGATATATAAGTATTTCAGCATAGATCACAAGTCATGTTATACAACAGGGATATAAATATGTCACTACATAAATCTTATTGTCTAATTATGTGAAAAAAGTATTTTCTTTTTTATTCCAATTTCATTTATCTCAAAATTCATCAATACTTAAAAAAATGGGGAGTAAACACAAATATAGATATTCTAGATCAAGAAATATTATAAGGTATCATATCATGCTAAACACAAATTAACCCATTAGTAAATTCGATTATATTCATGGTTCCATCCCTCAATGGGTAGCCAAAAACCATGCTAGAATCCAATAAAAACTAAATGACTCCATGGAATAATATCATTAATTAATAAATTTTTTAGGGAACACGTTATGTTGGCATTAATATAATATTTTATAAAATATGAAACTGTCATATAATAGTGTTAATATTTTGACCCCAAAATTTAACTAATCATCCATAAATGTATCTAATGGTAAACACCAAAGAAAAAGAATATGTGGATCATAAAAAAGGTTCCTAGATCAAAATTGATCAATATAAAAACTAATCATGATAAAAACCAAAAAACATACACGGTTAAAGGATTTAACAACAATAGTTGGATAACCGAGGGAGATAATGTATAAAATATACCAAAACCACATACCAGTGATCAAAGGCAGTATAAGGACAACTGGAAGGGAGGTTGGAAATCCAAAATCTCTAATAAGGGGTCCTAGGGTCATGAGGATATGATTGAAATGAATTATATTAAAAACTACACTCTACATAAAATTTTTAACTATGTGGTTGTGGGACTACACAACATGTAATACAGTTACATGTAATGTAAATATTTTTTATAGGATACACTTAAAAAATGATCACCTGGAATTATTTTATTAAAAACACCTAAACATTATGTGACTTGTAATCCATTTACAATGCGATTAAATGTATGGAAGATGTATTTTCATTCCATTTTCCCTTTAAAAATCCAAAACCAACTTGAAATCATACCAACATAACAAGAACCTAGGAAATAGTTAACCCATTTATACACAAACTCTATCAATTCAAATAAACAAGCAACTTTCAACTTTATGTCATTTTCCCTGACAATGATATCAATCTAAGTCATCCCTAGTTTTCTCATGCTTCCAAATAACTTAAGAATACCTTCATTAAAATAATAAGTATCAATGAAAAAACATGACCCCATGGTTAAAATATGAGGAAAAACATATTTGAAAATAGTTAAAAAAAAACTCAAAGAGAGACATACATTAAAAAATACATGATATTACATTATTCATAGGTTGAACTAAAAATACCATATATAAAAAATGTTTTATTGGGGAAATCATATTTAGAATTTCGTTTTCATATTCATATTTTAGATATTACCACTATCTTTTTTGGATAAGTATTTGGTTGAAATAGAATAATGATAATTATGATAAGAATTGTATGTATAGGGAAATATTAATATACTATAACTGAATGATGGACCATACATAAACTGTTAAGAATTTTATTATATTCATATTATGAGGGAAAATGTGTGCTTCCTAATAATTTATATGTTATTAAAGATGGTATATTAATATAAATTAAATCGTAATAATTTTAGTAATCTTCATTAATGAGTGATATTTATTTATAATATTCTTGTATATTCTAATAGTGTTTAGGATTATGTGGAACATCGAAGTATTATTCAGAGTAGTTCTAATTTAATGATTTAGAAACACTTGTTAAATGGTATTAGTTACCTTAATAAGTGATTTTATGATGAGGTAAAATTTTTTGGAATAAGTATTGAATAACACATGAGTGAGGGATTGATGAATATTGGGTTTAAAATATTCATGATGTTGAGGAAATAAGGTTTTGATTGATTTGGGGGAATTTGTGTTAGGAGTTGTTTATATCATTATAATTGAATATTAATTTAAAGAAAAAGTAATTCATGATATTTTTGAAGATTGGTTTCTTATTATTGGGATTATAATATATATTTACTATTTATTATGTTTTGAAATTCTGATTAATTCATTTTCGGGTTAAAGATATAGTAAATTTTTTGAGGAATAAATAATCTAATTTTGGTTTAATGTCTTGAAAATTGAATGATTTTAAAATATTATATTAGGAAAATATATGATTAGGGTGTAGAAACTGGTATATGGGTGTATGAATGATTAATATTGTTTGAGAAAATATAGGTAACATTATTTATCCTAATATAATAATTTATATTATCTTTTGGAAGTTATATCATGAATGATGAATATGATAATAATACCCTCACATATATTCATTTGTTATGAAAAATTATAATAATGAGG
Organism: Viscum album; assembly: GCA_963277665.1. Taxonomy (NCBI): domain Eukaryota; kingdom Viridiplantae; phylum Streptophyta; class Magnoliopsida; order Santalales; family Viscaceae; genus Viscum; species Viscum album. Next base: position 661,040,510 of record OY728134.1, on the reverse strand, counting down.
AAAAAAATTATTTACGGTGGGGGAATGTAATGACGTAGAATTTCACTATTTATAATCCTTAAGTAGTTATTATGTTAATATATTATTCAATATAAAACAGTAAATTAAAAAGAAATTTTAATATCTTAAGATAAATGATTCCCAATTTAATATAGTTGTTAAATTATCTAATATAAAAGGATGTAACCATATTATTAAATATAAAAATAGGAAATAATAAAATTTAAATGGGTAGCTGAAGTATCCCTTATTATTCTCATTTTCTCACAATTTGAAATGATGTAGATTCACAAGGGTTTTCCTTAGATGAATCCCAATGTGAAATTGAACAAATATGGTTTTTGGGAAATCATATATGAGAGAAATTAAAGCTCATTGAAATTTTCATGAGATCTATTCTTCTGGAATCACCATCCTGAACATCCCATTGAGCTTACCATATGGATTTATTTTACACAAACATCTTGAGGGGATCTGTAAATAGAAATTAAGACAATATAATGTAACACCACAACCCATATAAATAAGTCCATGTTGAAATAAAAAATAACCTCATACATACCTCCCTATATGCAATAGGTTGTTTTCTAGATGAAATTTCCAATGAATTCTCAAGAGGGGATTATTCCCTCAAAATATAGGAATACATTAAAGTGAAATAAATAAATTGATCATAATAAATGAAAAATAATGAATAAGTAAATAAATATCTGATTAGAAATATAAACAATAAATAAAAAACCATATATTATCAATATGGAATATTATACATATAATCCAAAACCAATAAAAGTGAAACTGATTGGTGGTGTATCAATATATGATGTAAATAATCTAAATGGAATCATCAACAACTATCCAACCAGAGGTAAATCTTAAAATGCCCAGAATCTCCTAATAACCCATCTCCACCATTCACCATGGGTATATTTCCTTTTCTAAGATCCTTGAACATGAAATATATATAACTATATGTAAATTATAGAGCGGGTTGTGAGTACAAGAGATAGTATGTTAACACCCATGTCCATTAACACAAGTGCACATGTTATAATTAAGCATTCCATGATAGTAAATAGAGTCAAAATAATAATAACAGTATCACATAAGAATAACATACATGTTTGGTCCATAGTGTCTTATTATACTAGATATGATTTAGGTCGAAAATGAATATCAACCATACACTTGACACATGCACCTTGATGGAATATACCAAAAAACATATGAAAAATATCTCCAGTTGTGATAGACCAAGTATATGTCGACCAATGTTTAAAATTTTCCTACCAGGGGATAGATTTATAAGATATATGATTGTCCTAAAAAATAATTGATAGAGGAAAAGGGAATAAAATTCCTGATACAAAATGGCAGATCAAAATCATGTTGTATTATGAAGGAATCTAAACAATCACAATCCACAAGAAACCAATACATGATTAGGCCTCACAAGACACACACAAACACTAACACAACATGTGATAAATATTAAAATATTTATATCATGAAGATACTCATGTATTCCAATAATATTTCAATGAAACTTTAAAAAAATTTGCACTAAAGTCATGGGATTCCTACCTAAGGTGAAATGATGATCAATTGAATGATTCATAGCCTAAGTCCAAAAGGACCGCTAAAATATAGAATCAAACCCAAAAACATGATTAAAAATAAAATTATCATTTTTGAGGTGAAACCATAGATTTAATGTAGAATAAGACCAATCATACATGAGAATATCTATAGACGAAAATGATATAGGTCTAATTATTGAACATACCCAAAATCAAAGAATTTGGATGTGGATTCACACATTGATAAATAACCCATTGTAAAATTAATCTAAAACTCCATATCTGATAAATAAATCACCGAACTAATTGGATTCTTTTACGGATAATAGATAGAGTTTGATATAAAATGAAGAAGAAAAACTCAAATCAATATTATGGGATCAAATAATTGTTTGGACATCAAATAGTGGAGATAGAAGTAGAGGAGTGTACTAAAAATAACTATGAGGGGGGGGAGCATAGGCTGACTTGAATCAATGTTACCCTGATATAAAAAGTAAATGTGAGTAGATATTACCTTTTAAAAAATACCTATAAAATTATAATGATCAAATCTCTCAGTAAGATGGTACATTCTGGCCGATGGCCATGGGAATAACCGATTTTACATAGAAACTCCACTAGAATGCTAATATGATCTATGTCCATGTTGTAGATACTACATACTCTACCTTCTAGCTAGTGGATATCTCTAGTTATTAAGTGGAGTTTTTATAGCTTATCCAATCAAGAAAGAATCTCGATATCCAATATTATCTAGTTTTTCGACCTCTAAGAGAACTTTAAATAACAAAAAAATACATAAAAACATTCGAAAAGACATGAAAATTATTATAATTGGAATAAATTATTATTATATATCATTTGTTTTCCCTAATTATAACTCCATATCCATCAAAAGAATTTTTGGAGCATTGGTTGAACATATTCCGACTCTATGACTAAATGAGTATAAAATAATCTTATGTCAATTCTGGAACATGACCATACTTTCAATGAACTCAAAAAATAAGAATAACATTCATTCACAACACCTTCTGAACTCATTAAAATATTTGAATGGCAACTCAACAACATATATGTCTGCATCTTACTCAAAATCATACCAGTCGAGAACATGAACATGATCATACTCAGAATATAAAATCTAATACATGTTGAACAAATTTTGTATATGTTGATATCATATAATAAGATTCAACTAACATATCATCATTTAGTTTTTTTTTTCAATGATCCCAATGGCATTATTTACCACAACACTTCATTTACATACATCTAAAAACATATATTATCAAAACTAGAGAAAAAAAACATGAAAACCTTGTCACTCACAATAAGCTCCAAGTGTTATCTCATTTGGTCATAATAAGATCTATAGATATTTTGAGAAAAAACCATCCATTTATAAATCAACCAAACCTATCCTAATGTCTCTTATACAATAAAAAACTATAAATAAACAAATATTCACTTGCATCATGGTGGTGAATGACATGGCCATGAATGTTGATCCTAATATAGAGCCATCTGAATCATGGATTAATGTATATTTTTGTAGATAAACTCTGGTAGATCAAAGTGATATTCCTAATTCCCTAATAAATCATGAATATGTGATCTATTAATAACCTTTAGAGTCAAAATCGTTCACTCTTACTACTCGTCAGTCTAATGATCAAAGGTTATACTAAAATTATATTGAGTTCCCCTCACCTTTTGATATTCTTTAAAAAAACAAAAAAGTAAATTGGGAGCCTCTATTAGATTCCATACTTGATGTAACTCCATTAGTTTCACAATCTATCAAATGTAAATATTTTCTAACTCACCAATTGAGTTATTTTCTCAGATTATTATAAAGTGAGCCACTTTGTTCAATTGATCCACTATAAAACATATGGTATCTCGACCCCATGGGGTATTGGATGCCCCATCCTGAATTATTTTTTCACCTTAACTGACTTCCACATAGGAAATGGAAGTGGCTAGAGTAACCCTATAAGTATCTAATTCATGATCATGATCTTCTTAGGTGGCATACATTGAGGGAAAAATCTAACAAAGGATCTATTCATTCCAGTACACACGAAAATTCATATAAAACACATGATACATATTTGTTTATATTTTCTGAAATTATTACTATGAATCTTGAGAAGAACTAATAAATTCAAATGTCATGGAATAAGAAACTATCTCCCTACATTGTATAATAAGAATACCATATCTTTCTAAATTCTGACCTAATACTAAACCAATTTTATGCCTACCTCTCATACATTAAGACACACTCTAGACGAATATCAGTAAAATAATTTAATCATTCCAACTATAATGATTTTATCACTAATGTTGTATAAGACAAAGTGCAATGATTGTCACTTATTCCCACAAAACTATGTTCTAGAAAATTTATGATCTTTTGTCAATCCTATAATGATCACACACAAAATTATTCTATTTTACCCCTTAATATAAATATTAAAACATTGGTTTCCCATGAGAATACACCATAGAAAAGTTTAATATTTTTAAGTAATCTACCCATTACATTTGATGAATATTTAGTTCATGATACGAGAAAATATACTATAAACCTCTATTGTATATTTAAATTATAAATATATTTTGGAAGATCTAGTGTAACCAATAATTCAGTTAATAAACCAACTTTTCCATCATTAAGTCATGAGTAATGTAATTCTTATTTTGGGGAATATTTGATGATACCTATAACAATGAAAATTTATAACTTCACCAGAACAACTCCATGGAGAATTGTAAACATATCCAACATACAACATTCCCAACACCAAGATTAGTAAGAATCAATATGGGAGGTAATTTCAACCTCTCTTTTAGCTCAAAGAGGAATTATTCACACTATTTTTACCAAAAAAAACATGAGCCCATTATTTTTCATCTTGTTCAGGGGAATTACCATTTGAGTACAGTACTAAATGAATGACATATAATACCATGAAAAATTGAGAAGAATCTAAATCTTGAACACATTCCATGATAATAATCAATAGATGAATATATACACGAACTCTTGATGAGATAACATTCTTTCTTGAGAAACCACATGTCAATGAAAGCATTCCTCCAATATCCAAAAGTGGCACATCATGTAATTTGTGACAAATCTTTGTTCTCAATTGAGGTGAGTTAATAAAAGAAAATTTTATTATCTATTATTCATTTAGAATTCACCAAATTAATTGAAATCCCTATTTAAATAAATATTGATTGGTGATTTTATTAACGATGAACATAAATTTTAAAATTAATAATTTATGGTTTTATTAAAATTTTCTTTTTTTTAAATTAATTTGATAAAACCATACAATTTGATTTTATATAGGGTTGGAAAAAAATTGGTTAGAATTAGTTTATGAAATCTATGTCATAAAAATATTAATTTGAATATTTGAAAATTAATGTAAAAATAAATTCCCTTTAAATGGGATATTGTAATTCATTTTTTTCAAATTATAAGTGATTAATTATTAAATTGATTTTTATTTTGAATTAATTTAAAAAATTCAAATTTTAAATAAAACTATTTTTACCTTGTAGGTCGGAAACAACGTATGTTTTACATAGTCAGTAGGCTTACCATGTGAATCTAATCACACATTAAATTGCAACAGCCTCCATCATCACCCTTCTTGTTACAGCTCATATCTATAGTAAGTATACTGACCATATAAGTCTACTTAAATCCTCTACTCATAAAATGTAAGCTGATTATGAGACACTTGACCACAAGAATCCACCACCTTACTATATGTTCTCTACAAAGTCCCTATAGTGACCATGTATTTCCTACACCACCTTCCACATTTCCAAGTCCACAACCATCATAATACCAACCAGATCTCCACCTCCTATATATCTGCACTGAAACCAAACCAAAACAAAATAATCATCGGACAGATCCAGCCTCATGGAATGAAATCCAAAATCAACAATATTAGAATAATTAAATCGTAAATAAAATTTTATCTAATATTGAAGAAAACCCCTAATTTGTGATGGGAGACTACTACCATGACGAAAAAACATGTTGCATCACAATCTAATTTATGAAATGGAATATCTGATTTTGTATCCACCACTAGATATGACTTGAAGAAGGAGGTAAAATATTATAAAATGCATAATTAAGGCCATTGAAGTACAACTTTTACATATTCGATCCTGCATCACCTATATCATTTGAAATTGATGTAATGGGTCACCAGTGTGATGTGCTACAAAACTAATTTAAGAACCATGAATTATATATCATGTATGACATGCAACAAAAAGCACATAAGGTAATATAATATCAATGCACACAATAATATATGTACTATTTAATATATATTTAATATATTTCAATGCATGAAATGTCAATTTATCTAGTAATGTTGGGGACACTAAGTTAGCATACATTAAACTCAATGACTATCTTCATCTATAGCTTGTGTTACACTCAAAAGAAACCTTATTCAGTGGCTAGCTCTATATGGAATATAAAGTCTTACTGAGAGATAAACTACAATTACAACATTATTATTTAATATAATAAGATATAAACTAGATTTTATTAAAATTATTAACTATATTATGATAATATATGGATTATAAAAATAAATCATTGGTTATAAATAAATTATAAATGAATATATGAACTTATTGAAAATTATAAGGAAAATTTTATAGAGAACTATTTTTTTTCTCAAAAAGCTATTTTACCGTAATATATTAAATTAATTGTAGTTAATGAGTGATATTAATGTAATAAAAATGTTATATATTCAGTAAATTAATATTTATATTCATCCAATAGATTGGGTAAGAATATGATAAGATCAACCCTTATATTAGACATAAAATCCTACATTTTTATTAATGTATTTTTACCATCTTTTAATGGAGAAAATATTATAAATATTAATTTAGACACTATGTGAATTGAATATAATAAACTAAACTTAATTTCATTAATAGAGGGAAACTAAATTAGCCTAGAGTGATTTTTTGGATAATTCTGGGAAACATAAATTTTTGATGAGTAGTGAAAAATACTCCTTTTTAGTTAAAAACTGTCTTTTTGTTTAAATAAATATTAATGTTAAATTATTTTATAAATTTTTTAAAGTAAAATTAGATGAATTGTACATATATTAAAACAACTTAGTTTATTATAATAAATTTAACTATAAATATTAATATAAAAACGTAACAACCATTTGATCATTTCCCAACTAAAACAAGGTAACACATTTGTCATTGAGATTTTCACTAATCCTGAGTTTGCCACTTTTATAAAAGGAAATATAAAAATCATAAATATAAAATTTTAATCAATATAATAATTTTCTTCTAATATGATCAAATGAATTTCTAACATAAATTATTGGTGGATGTGATTAAAATTAATTACATTGATTAATGTGTAATTAGGAAATAAATGGACCAAAACCTTATGTTTAGGGACCCAAATAACCTGTCCACTTCTCCAAAACACATTGGAAGGACAGATGTTTTCCCTAAACCTTAAAGTAATAATTGGGGTGGGGTTATGAATTTTGTATAGGTAATTATATTTATACACCTATCTTAATTTCAAGAATACCATTTGAGTCATATTCATACCCTTTAAATGACCACCACCTCTACCAATTCCTCACTCCTTTAAAACAACAGAAGTTTCACCAATCTATAATCATATATCCCTTAAAATACACCCACTCAACATATAATCTTCCCTTTGGTAAAAATACCTTCCATGGATGCATTTGGGTTTAAACCAAATTAAGTTACCCTATTAAAAAGTAATGTCCATTCTCAATCTCTTTATTTTAATTTCCATTATCCCACCCCTAAAATCTCTTTATTCTATTCTTGTGTAACTGAAAAAATAATCCTCAATATACTATGATGTTTTTATTCTAATAATTCAGCCTACACATACACACACCACCATCTAATGGGTTACAAAAATATTTTTTCTATGTACGGTGAACTACTCCCTCACGAAATGATGATTTTTTAATTTTCCCCCATTGCCTCTCATAATGTCCATTACGATGGAAGATATATTTATATAGGACAAGTATATTATTTATGATGATTTATTCATCTATATTTTTTATTTATAACATACCATTATGTTATCCTTGTTGTGTAAATATGATAATTTCTTTTGAGGTAGTGTGGACTACTACCCCTCAAAACGATATGTTTCATTCATGACATACATTGAATATCTAAAGGATGTTTTTAATTAAAATATTTAACATATATAATATATATATTATACTATAATTATTAAATACATATGTATATATTATTTTTAGTTATATTAATACAAAAATTACAAGAAAGTAGTGTTCATGTGTAGGTACGACCTACTATCTCCCTGAACGTTGCACTTCATGTATAATCTCTAAATATTATTAACAATTATAAATTCAAATGAACTGAATATAAAATATAATTTATTAATGGGTTAATTAATTTATATTATTAATCAATTATATATTTTACAGAACCAAAAAATAACAACTTAAAACATACTCGACAAACTAGGAAATTAATGCCTTAAATAGTCAAAATAATAGAGGATTGTAAAAAAATGGGTAATAAAATATTATAAGAAGTTAAGATATGATATTATAAACATTGTTAAGATTTTGGAATTTTCATGTAACATATTTTTAACTAATATAAATTAGGTTAAAGTCCTCACCAACAAAAGAAGGTTTAGGTAAGGGATTCCTGTCTTATTTTCACTATACGTGGAATACCTAATTGTTGAACAGCTATTTTCGTATATATGGTGTACTTATTAGCCAAATAAAATATAATAACATTAACCCTACTATCTTTATGGTATTTAAATGTTTTATTTAATGATTAATACATTTTTATTTTCAAATTAATTTGATACCACATTGGTAAGTGATTCTTGTCTTACTTTTCTTTTCATAAGGCATATGCCATATGCACCACTTACTTATTTTGTATAGTGTATCTAATTACCCTTTTATACATTATATCCTGAATCGATTTTCATTATGTTATTAATAAAATTCTTTCATAGGGATATATAATTAAATGTTTCAAGTGGAATGGGACACTTTGGGATGTTTAATGATTAATTCTCAAAAATATATCTTAATAATTATCTTTAAAATATCTCATCCATTTGTGATTTTTAACATTGTTTTGAAAAAAAATTATCATAATTATTTTTAATTTTATAATACCTTTTATATTCATATTATCACACAATGGATATTATTATTTACTATACCGTATATCATTTTTATGTTGTGTTCGCTTTGGGAGTTATTTGATTAACTATGGAATTATTGATAAATCCATATCATATTATAAATATGGATACATTTTTTGATGTCACATTAATCATGAATATGTGAAATATTTTGGAATCAGATGAAAAGGGTGGGCTCCATTATAGATATCCCCTCGAGGCATTGATAGTCTCATGGGACGAGTCATTTGGCTAGCCGCCAATGATTATTTTTTGCCCTAAATTTTGTAAACTATCATGTGAATGGTTTTGAAGGTAATGGAACCATATTCTTAGAAAACATGGAATCCAATAATTATGTATTTATTTCACTTATATTCTTATTTTATACATCCATGATATTTCTCATCGACATATCTATGGATGTGTTTCATTTTGGTGTATCATTTATTATTCATCCACGAGATAATGCTTCAACATATACATGGATACCTTTAATTTTATGTTCATTGAATAAATGACTTTTGTTTCAGTTTCATAACACTACATATTGACAGTTCCTTATCTAGTTATTTGAATGGAATGTATTTAAAATTATTTACCTTTCTATAATGACTATTCTCATTGATTCATTATTTCTTCAACTCTATTATTTCCTTACTGAGAATTTGAGCTCACACTTATTATTTTTCATTCCCTAGGAATCCATGAAGGGTACTAAAAATATATGCTTTTATTTTATTAGACGGATTAGAGTTATCCTCGGAGTAGTTTATTTATTTATATAGAAATAAGAAAAATATTTTTTTTTAATCAGTGTATTCATTGGTAATTCAATACTCATTTATGTATCTTGTTTACCAAGAAAACTAAACTGATCGGTCATTCAGGTCCTGATTTTTTGTAATCATGAAAATGTATTTAGTAGATTACATCGACTTTGGGATTTCTGGGGCTAGGTAACTAAAATTCCTATTAGAGTAAGTTTAGTAGCTACCTTGGGAACATGATTTATGAAAAAATAGATTATAGAACATAACCCTAATAAAGAATTTGGAGAAGTATAGATAAAAACACAATAATTATGGTAATATATAGATTATGTGTGTCTTACTAGAAATATATACATGAATGGATACTAAAAGTTGACATGGTTCTGGAATAGATGTACATAAGAGTAATAACTCTAACAAGGAGTTCTGGGCTTGACTCGAGGTATCATAATATTAGATAATGGGCCTAGCTGCTTAAATGGTTTAACACTCTCAAGGGATATGCATAGGATTATCCAATTTTTCAATACTAACAATTGAAAATAATAGGATAAATAATAAGTAACATATGATAAACCAAATAAGTTTTATATTGAATATAAGGTTCCATGACTTAAAAATCCAACTAATGGTCTTATAGATAATCCCTAGATAGAGGAAGGGCCTTTGTGGAAATAAAATGGATGAGGTATTTATTTATTCAAGTTGTATTTAAAACCATATTCAAAATTATGTGTATATATTAAACTAATTTCATTGATGTCTATCATATATATATTTGGATGTTACATTAATATGCTTTTAGAAAAGGACAACCTATAAATCGGGTGACAACCATCTAATCCAAAAAGGCTGCAGGACATGAACCCACGACCGAAGGATGATAAGTGTCTCATGCCAACCACTGACCTACACAATGTGCTGGTAATGTTTCATTGTTTTTAGTCAAATAATTTAATGAATAAATGTTAATGGATAAATGGTAGTAATTTTTTTTTTAATATTAAAGTTTTATCTAATATCCAAATTTGTTTGGAAGATAGTAAAGGGAAATTTTTATATTGGTAACTCTTACGATCATTAAAACGTTTCTTTTCGTGCTCCAGGAATAACAAAGTAATTATTGCTAAATAATTCTTAGTATTAAATGAATGAATTAGAATTTGATCGAATAAAAAATAATGTTAAGATTGTTAATATGAAATTTAAACTTACCAAGTGAGAATATTTCATTATATTCATGGTCAAAAAAATAATTTCCCAACATTATGAAAATTAATTATAAATAAATTTTCGTCATAATAGCTTAATTTATACTGAAACAATGGACTTCTAAATCATAAAAGATTTATATATTTGACGCCTTCAACATTCCATTGATCATTAATTAGTTTGGGATTGATGACCTAATTAACTCCATATGAATATTTATGCGTTTCCTCTAAGTACGCATCTCTACATTCCACTAATTCTCTCCTATATATAATCCTAATAACATGTTAGTCCTTGTGACCTTAGTAATTTCCATTATATATTTTCTAGAGGATTATTAATTAACTTTACTCATGATGTGGGATTTCAATGTAGAAAATATAAAACAATCTATTACCATGATTGAGTTTAAATTTTAAGGATGCAATTTAAATATGATAGAGACAATGTGATGCCATGAAATACTAAATTAAGAACCATATATTTGATAGCATGTTACACACATGACATCAAATGCATATGGAAATATAATATCTGTATTCTTTTTACTATAATTACTATTTAAAATATATTATATATATTTCAATACTGGAAACAACGATTTATATTGAAATGAATGTGACTCTGAGTTAGTGTACATCATATAAAACAACAACCATCCTCTATAGCTTTTGTTACATGCCAAAGAGACCTTCTTCGACGAATTGCACTATACGCATTATTTAGTCCTACTGAGAAACAATCAGTAATTAAGACATTATTATTTAATATAATTACATATTAACTATCCATTATGAATATTATTTACTTACTTATGAAAATAAATGGTTTATAAAACTTATTCAATGGTTACAAATAAAATTAAATATAAAAATAAAAACCAATTAAATAATAAATGGTTATTTTTATAAAGAACAAATTTTTTATAACAATGTTGTTTTACTCTAATATATTTAATTAATTATAGTTAGTGAGTGATATTTATGTAATACATATGTTACATATTCAATCAATCACTTTTGATTTTCATCAAATATATTTTATAATCATTGGATATAATCATACTTAATAATTGACATAAACAACTATATTTTCAATAAGGCATTTTTACCACCTTTTAATGAACAACTTATTCTAAATATTAATTTTGAATATTTTATGAATTTAAATTGATAAACTAATCATACATATAAAATTTAGGATATCTAAAATTTCCAAGGGTGAGTTTTTGTTATTTTTTTGAGAATCATCGATTATCGATGAAAAGTGAAAAATACCATTATTTTTTTAAAAGAACACTTTCCATTTAAATAATCATTAATAGAAAATTATATTATAAAATTGTTTTAAATTCACATTGGATATATTATAAATATATTCATACATCTTCTATCATTATAATAAATTTAGTGTACTAACTCCCACATTGACAGATAATATCATGAACCCTGTTATATTCATGTTATTTAAATTATTTATTTAATGATTAAAACCTTTGGTTTTCCAATTCATTTTTTACCATAGCGGTAAGGGATTATTGACATACTTTTCATTTGATAAGGCATATTTCATATACAAAACTTAATTCTTTTGTATATTGTATATATTAACACTTTTATACATTATATATTAAATTTATTTTCTTGATTGAAATAAAAACACTACTTCATGGGGATTATTAATTATATATTTTGAGTGGCATGGGACACTTTGGGTGGTTTTATGATTAATTTCCAAAAACATATTCCTAATTATTATCTTAGAAATTTCACATCTATTTGTGATTTTTAACTTTAATTTGGAAACAATCACTTAATTGAAATAAGTTGTCGTTGGTAATTACCTTGACTATCTATATTATATCACAGTGTATATTATTATTTCCTAAACTGTATATCATTATCATGTGGTGTTCACTTTGACAGATATTTTATCAACTATGGAATTATTGACAAATCTATATATTTTATTCAATATTGATACATTTTGTCATGGAACATTGTTCATGAATTTCATAAATGTTTTGGACTGTTACGACCTGTATGGGGTCCAGTTATATATAGCCCCTCGAGGAATCGATAATCTCATGGGACAAGTCATTTGCATTGTAGTCTTAGACAGTTTTTTAGCCAACAATTGGTAAGTTATCTTATTTATGATTCAAAAGGTATGTGTACCATGTACCTAGGAAACATGGAATCCAATAATTAGGAATTTCATTAATTTATATTCCGATTTTATTCGTCCATGGAATTTTTCATCGACATATCTATGGATGTATTTCATTTTCAAGATTTAGTTATTATTCATCCATGAGATAGTGTGTCGACATAACTATGGATACATTTCATTGTCAGTTTATTGAATGAATGGTATGTGTTTAATTCTTTTAAAATTAAATTTTGACATTTACTTATCTAGTTATTTTAATGGATTGTATTTCTAGTAATTTTCCTTTTCATACTGACTATTTTTATTAATTCATTATTACTCATGCTATATTTTTCCACTAGTGAGCATTTTATCTCACGCTTATTATGTTTATTTCCCTAGGAATCAAACAATAATACTATGAAATCTATTCATTTATTTTACTAGATGGATTAGAGTTATCCTTAGATTGTTTTATATATTTATATAGAGAGAATAAGAAATATATTTTGTAATAATTATATTCATTTGTAATAAAATTGTCATTTAGTTATGTGGTTTACCAAGACTACTAAATTGATCGGTCTAACAGGGCAAAATTTCTTGTAATTAAGGAAATGTATTTAGTAGAAGAAACCAACTCTAGGAAATCTAGGGTTTGGTCACTATAGCTTGTATAAGATGAATATAGAAGCTACCATTGGACCCCGATTTCAGAAAGACTAGATTACAGAAAAAAACTGTATGGTAGAATTTTAATAAGTATAGATGAAAATACTATAATTTTTGTAATGTATAGATTATATGTGTCTTCCTAGAAATACATCCCAGTTTGGATCCAACATGTTTATAAGTTTTCTAGAATATATGTACCTAAGATTTAAAACTCCAATAAGGTGTTTTGGGTATGACGTGAGGTAACCAGATACATGAAAATGGGACTTACTACATTCCTAGTTTGACACTCTCATGGTATATTCATAGGATTATCAAACATTTCTATACAAAACATTATAATGGGTTTGGATACATAATAAGTAACCGAGTTTAAGCCAAAGGAGTTTTATACTGAAGATAATGTGTCGTGATTTAGAAATCTAACTAATGATATTATTGTTAATCATTATATTATGGAAGGGCCTATATGAAAATAAAATGGATGAGGTATTTATGTATTCACATTTTATTTAAAACTGTTGATAAAATGATATTTATAGATTAATATATTTTCAATGATGTCTATCATATTTATATTTGGATGTTATATTTATATTCTTTTAGAAATGTACAACATATAAGCCGATTGACATACAATCAAATCTAGAAGGGCTGAAGGACTTGAACCCATGAAAGAAGGACGATTAGTGTTTCACGCCCACCAATAACCTACCTAATGTCCTTGTAAATTTTCATTGTTTTTAGTTAAATAATTTAAGGAATTAATGTTAATGATGAACCACTAGTATCATTTTTTTAGGATTAGGTATTAATCTAATATCCAAATTGGTTTGGAAGATAGTTATAGAAAAATAGTTAGACTTTTCACTTTTAATATCATTAAAAATTTTCTTTTGGAGCATTAGGCATAAAAATATCCATATTGGAAATTAATTATTATTAGTAAATTAATGATTTAGAATTTGATCGAAGCACAACAATATGTTATGATTGATTATATGAAATTGAAACCTACGAGTTATAATATTTCATTATATTAATGGCTAGTACAATAATTAACCCTCACTAAGAAAATGAATTAAAAATAAAATGTGGTCCTAATACCTAAATTTATATTCAACCAATGGACTTCTAAATCATAACAGGTTTATTGATTTGAGGCCCTCAAGATTCCAGTGATTATTGACATGTTTTGATTGATGACCTCATTCACTCTTTATTAATATTTATGTCATTCCTCCAATAAGATATCTCTACATTCCACTAATGTTCACAAACATAGAAGCCTACTTACAAGGTAGTCCATGTGACCATAGTACATCCCATTCTCTCTTTTCTAGAGGTTTTTAAGGAACTGTTCTGATGATGTGGGATTTGATTGTATGATATATCACCCAATCTATAACCAATATTTAGTTTATATTGTGAGGAAAAAATTTATATAATGTTGGTGTAATTTGAAACCTTAAATACTAATGTATTAACCTTTTATTTGATTGTGTGTATGAAACGTGACAACAAATGCGCAAGGTATTATAATATCCATATACTTTATAATATATTTACTATTCATAATATATTCTATATATTTTATTGACAGATAAAATTATTTAAATTAAAATGCACATGAAACTGAGTTATATAAAATCATATAAATCAATTACCTTCCTCTACATCTTGTCTTACATCTAAAAGATTCATTTTTTGATGGATTTCCCTATACGTAATATTGATTCTTACAGAGAGACCATTTATAATGAAGACATTAATATAAAATGTAATTACATATAAAATAGGAATTATTAATAGTATTTACCAACATACGAAAATACATGGTTTAGACCACTAAATAAATGGTTATAAATAAATAAAAAATGATTATAAAAACCATTTTTATAATAAAAGGATATTTTATAGAGAACTATTTTTATTCTCTGAATGTTGTCTTACCTAAATATATTAAATTAATTATAGATATTGAGTGGAATTATTGTAATAACTATTTTACATATTCAATCAAATAATTTTTATATTCATAAAATTGATTTGGTAAGCCTTGGATATGATCTAACCAAATATTTGACATAAAAACAAATATTTTTATTAAGGCAATTTTACAGCCTTTTAATAGAGAACCTATTATACATCTTATTTTTAACACTTTCATGAATTTAATTTGAATACATATACATAATTTCAGAATTTAGGACATATAAATTAAGATAGGAATAATTTGTGGGTTATTTTTGAGAAATATCAATTTTTGACAGATATTAAAAAAATACACCTTTATGGCTAAAAAATACCTTTTTGATTAAATAATTTTTAATGTTAAAATATACTCTAAATTTTTTAATGTAATATTGGATAAATTATTATTTTTATATAACATAGTTAATTATAATCTAATTATTCTTTTTGTATAATATAAATACATAACATTTTTTAATCATTTTTCAACTAAAACTGATTAATCCGTATATCTGTTATATTAGCATTAAAACTATTTTCCTCTTCTGTGATTTGAATTTGAAAATATGACATACACCATTGAAATCGAGATATTTTTTTGTATAATAATATCAACTTATTTTTTTACAAAAATGATTGCTGAAGGTGATTAAAATTAATTACAGTGTTTAAGGTGTAATTTGGATTAAAACTGAATAAAACCAAAAGTTTATGAGCCAAAATGACCTATACACTTTCAAAACACCCATATTCTTGACATATTTAGGCCATTAACCTTCTATTCATGTGTTTTGGTGCGTTTTTATGACTTCTATAAGTAATTAAATGTGTATATCTAACCTCTTTTGAAGAAGACTATGTGATTCCTTTCCCTTCCCTATAAAAGGCCACCACCACTACCAATTCCTGACACATCTCCAACAACTTTGTTTCTGCCAAAATCTTCCACAATAGCCTCCTAAAATCCCTCACCTAGACCTATAATCATATATTTAGGGATAATTCCTTCCATGTATGCATTTGGGCTTAAAATAAATTATTTTCTCGATTAAAATGTATGGTCTTTTCACAATGTCTCTAGTATAATTTTCATTCTCAAACCCCAAAAATATTTTGATTGTGTTTTTGTGTAATGAAAACAATATATGATATTACATTATAATATATGCATGGTTTACATTATGGTTATTTTTAAATGATTATATATTTAAAATTGACCTCATATACCAAGTAAAAACATACTCGAACAAGAAAGCAATTAACACCCGAAATAGTCAAAATAATGGAAGATTGTTAAGAAACATGCTATAAAATTTTATAAGTAGTTAATATATGAAATTAAAAACATTTGTATTGTTATATAAGTAATATGTAACAAATTATAAACCAGTATAAAAGATGATAAATACCGCAAAATAAAAATATGGTTAAGGTAAGAGATTCGTGTATCAGTTCCATTACATGAGGCATACATAATTGTTGTAGACCTAATTTCTTATATATGGTGTACATAATTCCAAATATAAATATAATATAATGAAACCTATTATATTCAATGAATTTAACTTTTTTATTTAATGATTAATACATTAATGTTTTTTAATTTATTTATTATCACATTGGTATGGGATTATTGTCTTCCTTTTTATTTTATAAAGAATTCGCTATATAACAACCCATATCATTATTTCACACATAAAAATAAGTAATAAATAAAACCTTTACTTGATAAAACATATAATATATATTTTTCCAGTGTATTTTTGGTTTAGTAACATTACATAACAACTTAAAACTTGAAATACACATCTTTATTGAAAACTGCTTTTTCATGACCACACACATTCCTTCGTACATAACATTCCATGGTATATCCTGAGAACATGCATAAGAAAAGTTTCATCTATAAAGCCCATTAAGGGAGTAAAAATAAATAAAATGTATAATATAGTTCATGTTAGGAAATAGGCATATGAATGGATCATAAGAGATACATGAACATAAGGGAATGATAAAACATGAATATCATTACATGGAAATGTGGCAACAACACTTAACATGGTATTAACATTACCCAAGGCTCATATAACATGGAGCATGAGTAAATACTCATAAAAAATGAATTAAAATGAGTAAAAAATAATTTTACATGACATTTAATGATACTAATCTTTACCAAATGCATTGAAGTTCTATTAGGGTGCACCCTTCTTAATCATTTCATTTCATGCATAAGTGTGCCACATGGATCAAACAACTTGGAATCATTAAATATCATCAATTATTCCATGGTAATTAAATGTGGAATTAATACATAAAACTCTATAATAAATATGTATAAATTCATAAAGTTTAATACCCTTGATAGAAAAATGGACACGGTATTCTTTGCATAATGAATTTGGCTTGGAAAATCACTATGCAATTTCAGCAATATAATAACGTGACATAAGAATTCATAAAAATGGTTGATTAGAGATAAATGAACTTTATTTCATATGTACATGAAATGGATATTAAGGGTTCATATATATACATGTCATAACAAATATAATTGAATTTAGATTCCTAATAAAAAAGCATTTCATAAATGTAAAATAGAAGAGGGAAATTCCTTATGGAATTTAGGCATGGTAACAGGATTACATGGAAGGAATTAATGGGAGATCAAGGGGTATCCAATCATTAAAACATAAGTAGGGAAGTATTAGGGTGGAGAGAAATCATCCCCAACATTTTTCAATTTAAATTAAAATTTAATAACAATATATGGAAGGTTGGAAAAAAGGAGAAAGAGAGAAAATACCATACATGGAAGTGTGATACCAAAGACTTGGCGGGGCTTGAGAGAGGCTTCATGAGAGAATGGGGTGGCTTGGGAGACTCTTGGATAGAGGAGTTCTGAGTTTGGTCAAGATCAAAAAGCATTAAGTGAAGAGGAAGTGGGAGCTTGGGTGGGTTTATATAGGAAAAGGGAGGGAATTGTTAATTATTTAGGTTTTGGACACTACTCATTATACTAATCAAGGCCACAAACCATACCATGATTTTTAACCCTAGATTTTTTTTTTTAAATTTAAGTGGAAAATATTACTTTATAAGGCTAATGGATAAACATTTTATAATATTAGGCTGGATTATGTGGCGGTGAGTCACACTCTCAAGGAAATCAATTTAAAAAGTAAAAATGTTTTATCAGTCTTGGAGGGTCAACTACCACTTTTTAAAATAAATAAAACAATCTTATAATCACATTATTTTAATGGTAAAAAATATATTGGAAAAACCTAATGTTGTTAGTATTTTATTACACCACTAATGCATTATTATGACGTCATAAAACACATTATATATTTAAATGGTATTAAATTTTTACCCAAAAATTCAACTGTCTTAGAAATTTATGAAAAATTCACTGTTGGATAATTTATACATTTGGATTCCAAAAATGATATTCAAATTATCTAAATTTTTTTTGAATATGTGAATTTTACTTTTAGAATAAAAACCAACATTCATAAAAAACACATGGGTTTTGATAAAAATAGATTTCATTCTATAAAAAATAAAATTGAATGCATAAATATTATATGATCATATATATTTAATAAAAAATAATTTAGTAATAATATTTTATTAAAATATTATTAAAAAAAATCCATTAAATCACCTAAATATATTTCTTAATTGAATATTAACTAATATTTTTTTTCTTTTCTTTAAAAAAACTATTTACAGAGTAAGATTTATAAAATGAATGTATATTCTCTATAAAAAAATTAATATATAATCATAGTTATAGGGTCTCATTACATAACCACTTATAACATTCGCATAAGACAAAAGTGTAACTTGTGGGATAGTGACAGACTCTTTGGGTGGCTCAGAATAACATATCTTGATTGATAAACTCTATCAACTTCCACATCTCCCATAGGCGGTTCCACTCAAGCTTAACGTCTTAAAGCTCATATTGGGATTTCTCAAGAGTGTATCCCAATGAAGCCACCTCATTTCTAGGCTCCATTAAATGGGATTCTTACTTAGAAATTATATTGGATGAGGCCATCGCTTACTTCATTTTAGTAAATTAGATTTGTTAAATCCCTATATTTATAATAGTCATGTGATCACTATTCAAAAACTATAATAGAAACGGCCATAATTCATAATGGTATTTTAAAATCCTAAATCCTAAAATCAATGATGTTCGTATTTTATTTTATAATTTTACATAATAAGACATTTTATAAGATCATGAGGAATTTTCATTATTAAATGTTTGGTTCCTTACAATCCTACCCCAATAAGAAATTACGTCCATGAAATTTCCTTTTCCCACACTAAATAAAGGTGGGTAACTCTGCTTCGGGTCATCCACTAATTCCCATATTGCCTTTTCGAACTTGTGGTTTTACCACAACACCTTGATGAGGGTCACAATATTATTTTTTAGAAATGATTCCCTACTATCGAAGATCTTCATCAGCTTCTCTTCATAGGATAACACATTATACAATGGTACCACCTCTGGATTGAGTACATGCGATGGGTCAGGTATGTGCTTCCTCAAGAGTGATACATGGAATACATCATGTAATTCAGATAGGTCTAGTTTTAGTGCTATTAGGTAGGCAACTGCTCGAATGTGATCAAGGATCTCAAAAGGGCTGATGTACCTTGGACTAAGCTTTCCCTTAATCCCAAATCTCATAACTCTCTTCTATAGTGATATTCGAATGAATACCATGTCTCGACATAAAACTCTATGTCTCATCAACAATTATCTACATATATAATTTTTCTACTCTATAAGGAATTAATGTGTTGCTCAATAGTCTTATCCTTATCTCCCATTTCTTCAGTCATTTCTAGACCTAGGTGTTTTTGCTCCCCCACACTATCCCAATATGCAGGTGTTATACACCTGTTCCTATACAGGGCTTCATAAGGATCCATTTGGATTCTTGAGTGCAAACTATTATTGTAAAAGGAATCAATAAAAGGAAAATGTTGACCCCATAATCTTTTTAATTCCATTAAAAATTCTCTCAACTTTTCCTCAAGTGTTTTGATAGTCTACTCAGATTTACCATATGTTTGAGGATGATAAGACATACTGAAGTTCAGCACAGTATTTAGATAAATTTAAAAACTCTACCAGAACATGGATATAAATCATTTATCTTTATAGGATAAAATCGATAGTGTTAATCCATGTTTCCTTACATGTTCTATAATATATATCCGTTCCAGTTGATCCAATAAGAAATCCTCTTGAATTGAAATGATGTGTGCAGTGTTTTTTAGATGATCCATAATAACCCAGATATAGTTGTTTTCTTTTGGACGCTTTTTAATTCTACAGACAATATACATGGTGATGTTTTCCAATTTCCATGCTGGTATGGGTAATGGATGCATCATCTATTTTTACCAATGCCTCTTAGCCTTCACATTATTACATACTAGAAAAATTGATGTATACTCACTGATCCCCTTCTTCTTGTTATCCCACTAATAATGCTATTGGAGATCATGATAAATTATTGTGTTTCCTGTTAGAACAGAGAAATTTGATCTATGTGCACTATCCAAAAGACGATTCTTTAACTCCTTATTCGTTGGAACACGTAGTCTTGACTCAAATCTCACAATTCCTTCTTCATTGATATTGAACACCGAGGATTTCATTTTTTAGATAGTTTCCACCATCTTCTAAATTCCCACGTCATCCATTTGAGCATCCTTTAACCATTCCAAAAGAGATGGTTGAGCAATAATTTTTGAATGGATTGACGATGTTTTGTTCTTTATGATTCCCATGACCATCTTCATTAAATCTAAGAATATTGGATCCTTTTCAATTTTCAACAATGGTAGAATTTTTGTGTCCTTTATACTTAGAGTATATGCCACCTTGTACAATTTTATATAGTGGTAATGGATTGAGTAGTCATAGTATTTAAACATTTCTAACCATCTTCGTTGGTGCATATTGAACTCTGTCTATGTAAATATATAATTGAGGCTTTTGTGATCTGTATATATTTAACAGTTCTCTCCAAAGAGGTAATGCAACCACATATTCGACATGAATATTACTACAACCAACTCCCGATCATGTGTTGGATAGTTTATCTCATGACCATTCAATTGGCCTGAGGCATAGAAAATTGCGTTATCATTTTTCATCAACATAAAACCCAAGACATTCTTCAATGAATCAATAAATACCACAAACAATTATCCACTTATAGGTCATGGGAGCACAGGTGTAGTGATAATCCTCATTTTCAACTCCTTGATGCACCCATCACATTCATCACTCCTAAAAAAATTTACTCTCTTCTGTGTTAGCTACGTAAGAGGGTTGGACAATTGTATAAAAATTCTCACAAATCGACGATAATATCCAGCTAACGCTAGGAAGCAAAGGATATCAATTACTGATGTTGGGCTCATTTGTCCCTCAATTTTAATTTTCATGGAGGGATCCATTAATATCCCATTTCTTGTGATGATATGACCTAGGAATGAGACTTCCTCCAACCTGATCTCACACATGTTGTACTTTTCATAGAGCTTATCCATTTACATGGCCTCTAGTACAATTATTAGATGCTCCTTATTCTCTTCAATGGATTTGTATTATATTATAACATCATCTATAAAGACTACCAAAAATTTGTCTAGGTAATCACTAAAGGATATATTAAACATATCCATGAATATTTATAGAGAATTAGTGAGTCTGAAAGGAATTATAATTAATTTATAGTCCCCATACCTTGTACGAAAAGAAGTATTGGGGATATACTCCATCTTAACACTTACTTGGTAATATCCTGAACACAAATCCACCTAGGAAATGTATTTTCCTCCATGAAGAATATATAACAAGTCATCAATTCATGGCAGATGATACTTTTTCGTTATCATGATTTTGGTTGAGATCAATATAATCAAAGAAAAAGACCATTGAACCATCCTTATTCATGATGATGAGGACTAGTGCACCCCATGGTGAAGTACTTGGTCATATAAACCCTTTATCTAGATTCTCTTATAGTTTTTTCTTTATATCCTCAAGCTCCACAACTATTCATTCTACAAGGAGTCTGGGATATTAGAAATTCCCCAGGCATAAGATCATTTGATAATTCAACATATCATAGAAGAGAAAGACTATAGAAATACCCAGGAAACACTTCAGCGAATTCCCTCACAATATGCATGTATGAAAGGATGGTTTCTTCCTTAGAAACATTCATCTGAGCCCAATACATGTGCTCAAAGTGTAACAATATCCATGCTTCAGAAGGTGGTTCTAAATAATATTCATCCTCTTCCTAGCACTTGTATAAAATTGGGGGTTGATTCTCTATATGGAGAGTGATTTCCCTCTCACAGAATTTTATGGTGGCTTTATATAAGGAAAGACAGTCCATGTCTTGAATTGCATAAAATTCCACCAAAGGGAGTATGATGTGGGTCTTTGGGGAGTTCAATCCAAAAATTATGATACTGGAGGAGATATATTCATTGGATGCAATGATTTCCCCATTTGGCACAGTCACTAACATCTTTACTAACATGATTTTTGTTGGTGTTGGGATTGTTCTACAAAACATGTGGGATATAAATGATTGTGTAGAACTAGAATAAAAAAGTATGTTCACTATTCTTGAATGAATAACCTGCATACCTGTCTCCACTTCATTGCAGGATTCACTTCCGTGGTAGTGATGGAAAAATATCTCCCTTTCTATCATGGTGGTTGTTGGTTTCCACTAAGAACCGTTAGATTTGGGAAATGATTTGCCATGTGCCCTAGTTATTTTTATTTGAAGCAACAAAAAATGTTTGATCATCGAACCTAATGTTTCTATCCTATTTTGAAACTATGGATTTTTTTTATCAGCAGTTAAAATACAGGTTCCCCTAACTTTTACACCTAAAACATTTCGTCTTCCCCTCAATCAATTTCTGGGGTGCTTCTTTCTGCACTATTGGAAAGTGGGTTTCTATAATTGCATATCACCATTTGGTTCAATCCATCAAACCTAAAGAATTGAAGTCCACCTTATTCTTCTTATCCCCATGATTCCATTTTAATTTTTTGATTTCAATTTTGACTTTCGGGGCACATCATACAATTTCCTCATTGATATTGAAGTCAAATATCACTAGGGTTTTTTCGTAGGTTACGTTTTATACCACCAAATAAGTGTTCAACCTTTCATCCAGGGGTAAAGAAAATGCCAGAGGCATATCTTGAAAGCCATGTGAGGTTTGAATCCTACACTCTAATATATTTTTTACATTTTTCGTTAGGGAATGGATGTACCTTTCCCTTTTATGTCTATTGGTGTGAGTAAACTATATGTTGAAAAACATTTTCTGAAATCCTTCTATTCTACAGCCTTGATCTCCTCCTCAGGATTTTTATTTTTGATCAATGACCACCATTGATTAGCTTCCACCTCTATATAATAACTATCCAGATGTTCCTTCACTTTTTATTGCATTTATGTATGGGGATGATCTTCTCAATGTAGTTGACCCATTATTCGTCTATTGGGGAATCAAATGATCCATTAAAAGTAGGATTCCTTTGTCTCATAGAGCTCTTGATTGTGACTTGTTATCCCTTAGGGGGTTGAATGTTCCTCTTGACCCATGTTTATATACAATGTTTTATTTAACTGAGAGAGTATCGTGACATATTTTGTGATTCTTTCTCCCATTGGACTGGAGATCTCATTAGAATAGTCATCACATTGATCTATGCATCAGTTGTATGCCTGAGTCCTCCTATTACCAGCCATTAACTGGTCTAATAAAAATTTAGGGGTAACATGTAAACGGTAATCCAGGTAGAAAAGCTGTAGACTTATAAATAACATTTATTTTCCTAACTTATTAATCTATTGGCTTCAATCTATGTTATCAATGATCTACATCCCAACATTTATTCTTAAGGGAATTTTTTATTCCCTTAATAGTGTTTCATATTATGCTTGTGAATTTACCAATGAATATCCCATGGGAGTGTCGTAACCATGAGTGTAGCAAGGCCCGTTGTGGTGTACCATGATACCTCGTGTCATGCTCGAAATTTCTTATCCATGATTTCACTCTTAGGTACATCTGTGATAGAGCCACCTCTACCTACTCGTATCTGGACAAGGATGAATCTTCTTGATTAAAAACTTACTCAGTACTAAACAAAATTTAGGGATGTTATTGATATATTTATTCTTATCTCTAAGACTTCACAAGGGGTCTCTAATCCAAATCCCAAAAATAACTAAACCTACACTTTGTTACCAACTATAAATACCTTGCTCTTTATGTCACAATAAAAAACATAATTTATAAATAAAACCTTCACTTGATACAACATAGAAGATCAAGTGGTTTAGTTTATTTGTGGATTTGGAACATTATATAACAAATTAATGCATGAAATACACATATTTATTGAAAACTTCTTTTTCATTACCACAAACATTCTTTCGTACATAACATTTCCTGGGATAACCGGAGGACATTCATAAGAAATAGGTGATTTATAAAGCCTTATAATGCAGTAAAAAAGGAATAACATGAATAATATAGTAAATGTTAGGAAATATGCATATCAATGTAGAATAAGAGATACATGATCAAAACTTCAGGACACAACTTGATTATCAAAACATGGAAATGTGGAAACAACGCATAACGTGGTATTAGCATGATCCAAGAATTATTGCACATAGGTCATGATTAAACCATCATTTCACTTGAATTATCATGTGTAAACCCTCATTGTATTTAACATATCATGATTATACTATTTAACCAATGCGTTGTAGCGCTATCAGGGCACACCCTTCTTTATCATTTCATTTCATGCATATATGTGCCACATGGATCATACAAAATGGAATCATTAAAGAGCATGATTTATTAAACTATAAATAAATGTAGAATTCATACATGAAAATATATAATCAATATGTAAATGTTCATAAAGGTGAATACATTTTTTAGAAAAAATAGGTAATGTATTCATGACATAATGACTTTTTCTTGGAAAATCATAGTGCAATTTCGGTAGCATAACGATGTGACATAAGAATTCATAAAAATGGTTGATGAGAGAGAAAGGGATATCTCATAAAATGTACGTGAAATGGAAACCAAGGGGTTCATATTGATACATTTGACAATATATGAAATGGAATTTAAAATCATAATACCAAAAATAATCTAGAATGTAAATGAGAAGAGAGAAATTCATTACGGAATTTCAGCTTTGTAAAAGGTGTGCATGGGATGAATTAATGAGAGAGAAAGGGGTCTACCATTATTAAAACATTTTAGGGAATATGGGGTGGTTTGAAATCATACCCCAACATTTTTAATTGAAATTAATAGGGCATAACAACATAAAAAAGTTGGAAAAAATGGGAAAGGATGAAAATACCTTACATGGAAGTGTGATCCCAAAGGCTTTGGAGGGGCTTGAGAGAGGCTTCTTTGAGAGCATAGGGTTACTTGGGAGGATTATAGAGAGTGGAGGGAAGATGTTGGTCATGATCCAATAGATTTGGGTGAAGAGGAAGTGGGATCTTTGGGGGGATTATTTAGGAAAAGGGTGGTTATTCTTTAATATTTAGGTTTTGGACACTACACATTAAACTAATAAAAACCACAAACCAAAAAATTGTTTCTGCAAATGTTTTTTACCTAAGGGGACTGTCAAACATATTTTTTTTATTGAAAATAGCCTATCATATTAAAATGTTATGATTGATTATGTGGAGCTGAGTAACAATGTCAAGGAAATCAATTTAAAATGACGAAATGTTTTATAAATATTAGAGGGTCAACTAAGGCTTGGTAAAATATTTCATAAAAACCTAA
Organism: Viscum album; assembly: GCA_963277665.1. NCBI lineage: Eukaryota > Viridiplantae > Streptophyta > Magnoliopsida > Santalales > Viscaceae > Viscum > Viscum album. The sequence goes on along the minus strand of OY728134.1, from coordinate 661,013,952 downwards.
AATGAAATTATTTTAATGGGAAAACATATATTTTCCGAAGATAAGGTTTATAGTATTTTATTACATCACTATTGGGTCATTATGACGTCATGAAAAATATTATATTTTTAAACGTATTAAATTGTAACCAAAAAATTTGAGCGTCATAGAAAATTATATAAAAATCCCCATTGGATAATTTAGACATCCATATTTAAAAAATAATATTATTTTTATCTAAATAAATTTCTACGTATGTGAATTTTTACTTTCAAAAAAATGAACCGACATTTATCGAAAATTCATGGGTTTTGAAAAAAATAGCTTTCAAACCTTAATATTTTCAATTGTAGTCAAAAAAATAATATGATCATTAATATTTAATAAAAAAATTTAGTAATAATATTTTATTTGAATATTATTTAAATAAAAAATTTCATTAATTTATCAAAATAGATTTCTTAATTAATTATTAACTAAAAATGATATATTTTATTTTTAAAATATATTTAAAATGTAACAAAAAAAATAAATTTATATTATCTATAAAAAAATAATGAAAATAATAATAGTACTTGGGTTTTGTTGCATAAACCCTTATAAAACCTACATAATAGTGAAGGGTAGGGTCTGTGTTGGTGACCGACACTTGGGGTGGCTCAGATAACATCGCTCATGTGGTAATATCTATCATAATCAACATCTCTTGTAGGTGATTCCACTTCAGCTTAACATGTTGATGCTCGGCTTGAGATTGGTCAAGAGTAAATCCCAATGACGCCAAATCCTTTCCAAGATCTGAAAAATGGGTTTCTTTTCGAGAAATTGTACTGGTTGAGGCTATCATTTCCTTTGTTTGAGTTAATTGAATTTCGTAAAGCCCTATATTTATACAAATCATGTTATCATTGTTCAACAACTATATTATAAATTCTCACAATTCATAATGGTATTTTAAAATCCAAAATCATAAAAATAAATAAGTTCATATTTTATATATGAATTTTATATAATAATACATTTAATTAGATCCAGATGATTTATCATTAATGAATGTTTGGGTTGTTACATGCCATATACACCACATTCATCTTTTTTATAGTGTATCTACTACCCCTTTCACAAATTATATCATAAACACTTTTTCACCATGGCCTTAGAAAATATACCTCATGGGAATTATTAACTTACATGTTTTGAGTGGTATGGGATAGTTTGAGATGTTTAATTATTAATTCAAAAAAACAAATTCATAATAATTATCATTGAAATATCACTTTCCTTTGTGATTGTTAAATTTATATCAGAAATAATCAATTAATTGAAATAATTTTTCATTGGAAATTACCTTGCATATCAATATTATCACACAATGTATATTATTATTGCATAAAGTAGATATCATTTTCATGGGGTATTCACTTTTATAGTTATTTTATCAAATATGGTATTATTGATAAGTATGTATCTTCTTTTCCATATTGATACATTTTGTTATCTAATATTTTTCATGAATTTGGAAAATGTTATGGAGTTTTACAATATGGGAAAGGACTATTTATATATATTCCTTTAATGTATCGGTATCCTAATGGGACGTTTCATTCAGCTAGCCACCTTAGATGGGGTTTCACCATACATTTTGAATATCTCCTTGTGAGATGTCTTGGCGGTAAAGGTACCATATACCATGGAATCATGGTGTCTAATAAATTATCATTTCCTTCATTTATAAACATATTATATTAATACATGAGATTTTGTGTCGACATATCCATGGATGCATTTCATTCTCAAGATGAAAATATTATTCATCCATGGGATAAAGCGTTGACATATCCAAGGATACATTTCATTTTTAGTTCATTAAATAAATGTCAAGTGTTTTAGTTTCTCAACTTTCCATATTGATATTTACATATCTATTTATTTGAATAGATTGTATTTCTAGTAATTCACCATTTCATATTGACTATTCTCATGGATTCATTAATTCTTTTAGTATATTTTTACCTTATAGAGAATTTGATCTCATCTTTATTATGTTTCATTCCCCAGGAATCTGAGAAGCATATTATGAGATATATGCATGGATTTTACTAGATAGATTAGTGTTATCCTCAGAGTAGTTTATTTATTTATCTCGAAAGAAGAATAAAATTATTTTGTAATATGTGTATTCATTTTTGATACAATACTCATTTATGTATTTGGTTTACCAAGACTACCAAACTGACCGGTCCATTGAGGATTGGTTCCATGTAATCATGTAAATTTATTTAGTAGTAGACACTAGTTCTGCGCTATCTGTGGCTAGGTTTCAATAACCGAGATGGAAGTCAAACCTCCATGATGCCTATAAAGAAGACGTATCCTATGATATTTGTACCATGGAAGAGAATCTTGACCACGCCACCTAGAGTAACCCATTTCATAGAACCTGAAAACATGAAAATTAATAAAATTAATAAAATTAATAAAATTAATAAAACAAAAATTAAATAAAATGGAGTAATAAATAAATATATTTAGAAAAATAATAGAATAATTTTTTTATAAATATATATACAAATATATATAATAATAATAATAACTATATTCAAATATATTAATATTATAGAATGTATATATAATAAGTATTATTATGTTTATTAATATATAAGTATATATAATTAATTATTTATATGTATTTACTAATTACATTTGTTTATATTTATGTGTAGGTTTAAACCTACTAGAAAATGCCTAAATAAAAATCTCAGTTCTCAAAGAATATTCAAAGTCAAATTTCTAGTACTTACAAATGACAATACAAGCCACTAGACCAAATTTCAATATGAGAATGATTGTGGATAGAGGATATGTATGTAGAGTTTATCTCCACCATCATCCAAGACACACAAAACTAATCCAAAGATGGAAAAGAATATTCATGATCATCACTAACCACTATAAAAATGTTATCATGTATAAAAATATTCTTTTTCACCAATTGTAAATATTATTTCTATGATGATTAGGATTCAAGATCCATTGTAATTACTTTTCATTAAATATTTCAAATTTATCAGTCATTATTTTCATAGTTTAATTGAATTGTGATGTTCTTTTATCCCTCTATTTCTTCATGTTTATCTCCTCTGTGATGCCCTGATGACTTTTAATTCAATGATCTTAGAGTGATAACCCATTGTTGGTGGTCTAGTGGGGAATCATTGTGACGATATGAAATTTATACATTTAATTATTAATTTATCTCTTCTTTAATTCTATTGTGATAATTGATGTTGAATTTGTTGGAGTTGATTTTAAATCTATAATGAATTTAATCCATAACACTCAACCAAATATAACACTTAAAATCATCCCTCCATTAGGATCAAACATAATACTAGTGGGGTTGTGAGGTTCGATTGGAAGAATGTGTTGAGGTTTCTACCATATTTGTGAGTGAGCACGTTCACTCGATTATGGAATATTCACACCCAGACACTCAAGACAATATGAGGAATGACTAGTCTACACGAGGATCTATTTATTAGATTAGTGGTTTCATACAATTAAAAATAGTGTAGTGTGGATAGTTGAATGATATTGAACCCACACATTGAGTTAGAATATTTTAAATAAAAGCATATGACAATAGATCTCACTTGAATTTATCATTAGTTCCATTTTCATTTCAAGAATTCATTATATTGTCATTTTCATTTCCCTTTCCTGTTTCCATTTATTTGAAAACTAAACAAGATACCCTAGCAATATTAAAATAATGAAAAAACTAAATTTCATATGTGCTAGGTTTGTGAGATTCCCCAACCCTTTTTACTTGATAGGTTACCCCAGTCATCCACAAGGATACATTACGAGTAAAAAATCTATTTGAACAATACCCATGAAAATAATGGGATAATATTGTTGTTATTGTCTATGAAAAATGTGGAGTTCCCACTATCTATAACTCATCTATAAATACATATATTTTTTTGGTTTTTTTTCATACTTATCATTTCTATCAACTTGGTAGAATCATTATTGTGAGACCATTATTTAAAATAATTTCAACCACATGCTTAGTATATATTCCCAATGAAATCCAATGAAATGAATTTTCAAATGCAACAACAAAGAAAACGATCATTGTAAACCAATTAGTGTGGGGGGGGGGGATGGGTGGAGCTATAAGAATGAATCCAAAAACTATCACAAAAATATACCCCACACCATCATACTGAAGAAGGACTTACAACAAAGTAATTTCAGACACAATCAGATTTGTTTATGGAATTTTAAGTGAACCAAAAACTAGAGGACCATAGAAATATGAATGAATACATAAAAAGAACGAAATCTACAAAAAAACATTATAATTAAATAATTTGATGATAGAAGAATACAATATGAAGATGAAAACATAGAGCGCAAAGTATTTTAACAAAAATACATCCTAAGAGAAAAGGGTGTTTTTTAGATGCAGTGGATATTCCCCTATTCACCCTTGAGAACATCATCCCAGAGTTAGTATACCAGAATAAGTGATATCGTGTCTAAAAATATGAGGGATAATTTATTTCAAACTTTAAATTTTCTATTTTTTTTGAAAATTCATTGCATTTGGATATCTCTCCAACTATAAATGAAATAATTTAATTTAATGACCTCTTGTAGGAAATATTGGATTTTGAAATTTATGAATTACATGAGCTTACTATTTAAGAGAAACTAGTATGGCATCAGAGGATCCTATCTACAAAAAACTACATTAAATAGGCACTATACCTAAAAGATATCACCATGTCAAAATAGTTGGGGGAGTAATCCATAAACATAACTAATTTATGTTTTGGTTTATATATAATTAAAAAATGACAATATCTATTTATAATTTTATAGATTCAGTAACACTTCTTTCCTCCCTTGATGATGATGACAAATAAACTTCCCCCACTCCCAATTAAAAAATAGAGCTAGAAATTATAGAAGTGGACTTGAAGCTTTCAGAAATTAATGATAATGTTACATAGGATAAATAAAAAGTGGATTTTGATTCCCATTACATTGAAATTTTATTGAATCTTTATTTTGGAATATTTAAAACAGATTCCAAAAAGGAAGTAACTACTCAATATGAAGATTCTCCAGGACCTTTGATGAATATTGTAACACCCTGAGCTTCCACGATACGCTTCTCATTCAATAATGCAATAGCTTGCATTGTACGCAACTTTGAGTTCTTAAACACCGCGACTAATCAAAGTAGCCGTTACGAATAGTAATAACCAATTTTTAAAATTATAGAAATTTTATATTTCAAAATGGACTTCATTTTTTTATTCGTAATATCGAAATTATCCAAAGTTGAATTTTTTGTAATTTTCTGAGAACTTCCAATTTTTTTTGAATAGTGAAAATTACTTTAAAACAACTTTTTTAATCAAAATAATTTATAGTGATAAATTATACTATTTAGTGGTTTTAAAGTATAATTAGAATATATTTTTACCATTTTATCTAATGGTGGTCATTAGAATTAATTTAACATTGAAATTGGACATAAACAATTGCCAATCTTTTGATATAAATTGTTTTTTAAAAACCCGCTATTGTTGTGACAGTGGGAATTAATTATAAAATTAATTAATGCAACTTATATGTTTGGAATTTTGTAAAATAGACATCATTTTTGAAATCAGAATATCAATTATAGCTTAGGGTGAAATTTTGGCATTGTTCTGAAAAACTTCAAATTTTGATGAATAGTGAATCCACTAAGTGGTAGTTAAATAACTGATTTTTCGTTTAAATGAAATATTACCACTTATGTGTTTTGAATTCCAAAAATCAGACATACATGGTTGTCATTAAGATGTAAAATTTGGTTCAATGAGATTAAAATAATTTTTGTTGAATAGTAACTTTTAAGCTCTTAATCGCGATTAGATGTAATTAGTGTAGTTTAAGGTAAAAATAATGTTTTAATAATATGAGATGAGCTTGAAACATGTCCTACCCTCATTGGATGTGCCATGGTCGACCAAGAAAATCCATGGGTCTACTTGGGGACCCCATGGAGCCACTTTAGTTGGAAAATGACATAAATACCTTTTATTTAATGTTAAAGTAAAAAATGACACAAACATGAAATGTTTTACTAAAACAATTTTTACATGGGGTTATACAAGTCATATTTTTGACTATAAATATTCATTGGAAATATAAAAAGATTTCCTACATCATAGTATTTTTTTATAATTTTTAGACATTAAATAAATTAAATTATTTATGACATTATTATGATGTAGCAATGACCTCATTATTTAACGATTTTAATAAAATGAAAAGATAATGTACAATCCAAGGCATACACTTGTCCAAAGACTATTGGATGGGTATATTTAGAACCCTTATCACCTTAGACACGAATTATATAAGTGTGTGACCTTTAGAATCCGAAAATCATTGTATTATAATGTAAAATTTCCTTACTTTCCAAGAGTGCCCCTCCTCTCCTCTTATAAAAGGCCCCCACCTCTACCACCTCATTCACAATTTCAAGCCATTTTTCTCGGACAACCTCTGCCCAAATACTCTCCCAACTTCCCCCTCTTACTCCTAGAAGCCTCACTTTGGGCAGAAATCTTCCCAAGGAAGCCTTTGGTTCAAATCAAAAAATAGTTACCCGATTTTGAGGTAATGTCTTCTCTAATGTCTTTTTGTTTTATTTTTCTTCTCCAACCCCCTAAACTATTTTTATTCATTTATTTTGTAAAAACACCAGTATCCTCAATATAATATGATGTTGTTATAAGAAGCATTCGAGGTACACTTACACACACCTACATCTAATGTTTAAAGAACATACGTTTTCTGTGGATGGGGAATTTCTGCCTCACGAAATGATGATTGTTCAACACTCATATAACACCTTAAAAGGTTGACATTAAGATGTAAATATATTTATATATGATATATAATATGTTTATGTTTTACTTATGCTTCTTTATTTCTCATTTATGTCATACTTTATGATTTCCATTATGGGTAAACGTGATAATTTCATTTTAGGAAGTGCGGACTACCGCCCCCTCAAAGTGATTTGAATCGTTAATGCCATATGTGGGATGTATAAAGGATGGAGTAAATGGTATTATACACTATATTATACTGGAATTATATTATACATTTATATAATTATGATTTCATTCCATTAAATACGAAATAGAAATGAAAGTAGCGTTCATGCGTACGTACGGCCTACCGTCTCCATGAACAGTGCATTTCATTTCTTACCTCTAAATGTTACGTAATATTATAAATGAATGTATATACTGGATATATATGATATATATGACATCTAAATCTTGAATATAATTTTGGAGATAATGGATATTCTACCACATAAACAACTTGTAATTATAAGAAGTTTATTGTTGACTCAAGTACGAAAGATCGACAAAACGACCGTTATTAACTTAAATAATTACATAATGTTCATATCATTATAATGAGTGATATAAAAAGGATAATGAAATTGAAAATGGTTCTTAATAAGGTATATATTAACTCTAGTTTATTATTCATGAGGTTAAAGAACGGTTGAGTCAAGTCAGACAGGAGGTAAGGGAATTTCTTAACCCAACTTCCATTCTTTGGGTTAATCTCCTACTTTCAAATTATGTCATGATATTACTATGTCCTATTTTGTATATTTACTTTCTATATGTGTACCTATAGTGAATACACATAATAGATCTCTTTTTTTTAAATGATCCTTTTAAGGACTTCACCTCAATCTCCTTTCATTGAGGCATATTTGGTTTTATACACAACTTTCTTTTATACGGTGTATAAACCACTTTGACTTTTACGTTTATTCAAAAGGAATATTTTTTATATGAAGCGTTTACTAAAAGACAAAAGGGAATGTTCTTGTCGTACGTATGCGGTGACAATGACTTCTCTACCGTCGTGACCACTATTTGAGTTTCGGCTTCCTCTACAAGCCATACCCTTTTTTTGAAGAATAAATACCATGTTATACTTTTCTTTTATTTTGGTATTGAAAATGGTTTTGAAAGAGTTTTTATTATATCAATGTGTTGTATTGATATCTCGTGATTTAAATGTGGAAATGTTATGTTTCCTTTATGCATGTTTTATGTGATACGATTATGTTATGGTTTATGAGATGTTTAAACCTGTTCATACGAGGAATGTATTGGACTTAATAAGTGACGGGTGGAGCCCGCTATAGCTCCTCGATGCATCGGTAGGTCTCATGAGACAACTAGACGTGGAAGTGGTCGAGGCCCTTTCCCAATTTGATTTATGGTTTTGGCCGAGGCCTTAATCATTTTAGACATCTTGGCTGAGGCGTTGACAAAATGTTTCAGAATGTCTAGCATTATAAATTCCCTCATTATGAAAGTGGTTATTGATATTCCATGTGATTATTCGACCAGTAGAATATCCATGTGAAGAAGTGAATGGCATTATCTCATTTTACTTTTTCCATATTATGTTTATGTTCAAGTTTAAAAGGCTTTTTCTTTAGTTATACATTGCCTTAAATTTTTTATGTTTATTTATGAAAGCTTCCGCAATATTGTAATCCTTACTGATCATCTGAGCTCACCCCTTTCAATGTTTTAATATTTTCCAGGATGAGAAGAAGTATTTTATGAATGACCTGCAGGGATATTCAGAAGAGGATATGAGTGTGGAGTATTAAGACTTTGTTATTAGTTTTTCACTTTATGATGTAATGTAAGATTTATGAATGTATCTAGTGTTTCCAAGGCAACTAAACTAATCGGTCTTTCGAGACATGATCTTTTGTGATCATGCCAATGTTACGAAGTAATGCACCGGCTCTGGGTAGCTGGGGTTGGGGCGTTACAGTTGGTATCAGAGGTAGTTTAGTACAATCCTTGGAAGCTAGATTTAGATAAACTCTTATTATAGCACATAGCCCAAAGATAGACTTTGAGGATTAGTATAGAAGAACTTCCTAGAATTTTGGTATTATAGAGATTTTGTGAGTTTTCCGAGCAATACATCCCTGTCTGGATACGAGCAGGTAGAGGTGCCTCTGGCACAGATGTACCTAGGTGTAAAACCCAAAAACACCACTTTGAGCTAGACTCGAACGGGAACTGGTGCACGACAACAGGCTTTGCTGCACTCTTGGTTACGACACTCCCGGGGGATATGCTTAGGATAATTCACATTTTCATTACAAACCACTATCAAGGGTTATGAGTATATACTTCCTATAAGAAAACATTTTTTATGATTATGGATTATATCTATAAATTGTTCAATTTATGTAAAGTGTTTTACAAATATGGAATTATGTATTTTAATTCATAAACTAATCTAGTTTATGCCATTGTTTATAAATGGAGCCTAGTGGAAGGAAGGGAAACCGTATCAATTCACGCACTCTGTGTAGGGATTTCCCTCTTGATCAAGATAATTATTGTGGATCTGGAGATACAACTAGTGCTGATCAACTTATTACCATACTGGGACAACTCACTCAGGTTATGAATAATAACCTTACTTTTATGAAGCACCTTGATATGCAACGTGAAGGATCAATGTTAGACCGCTTCATGAGGTAACAACCACCAAAATTTAATGGGGGAACAAATCCATTAGTAGCTGAGCAATGGATAAACTCCTTAGAGAAAATATTCTACGCCTTGGGGAGTAGTGAAAGGGAAAAGGTTATCATGGCAGTTTACCACCTCACCAGAGATGCTGATCAATGGTGGTCATTGATTCAAAACACAAAGGAAGATGATGAAATATCGAATATGGAATGGAGGGAGTTGAAAGATCTTTTCTTAGAAAAATACTTTCCTCATGACCATAGAGCAGATATGGAAAGGCAATTTCAGAGTCTGAAACAAAAGGAGGATGAGAATGTCGCAAAGTATGAGGCCAACTTTACAAGGTTAGCGAAGTATGCTGTAGATTATATACGTAACCCAAGAGGTAAGATTGATCATTTCTTTGATGGGTTAAAACCATTTCTCCGTCGAGCTTTAGTATCACAATATTTCTCAACATACGCAGATATTGTCTCATGTGCTATCAAGAATGAAAAGGAATTCTCTATGTTTTATGACAACAAAGTAACGAAAGAGAAGAAAATAACGGTGGAACAAGAGAGAGATAAAGGGGAAAAGGGAAAGAAGGAGTTTCCATTATGTGATAATTGTGGGAAGAATCACCCCGGTACTTGCCTAAAAGGAATGGGAGTTTGTTATAAATGTGGGGAAAAAGGTCACCAGGGGCGTGATTGCAAGGGAAAGAAAGAGGCTATTAATGTTGAATGCTACAATTGTAGGGAAATGGGGCATTATGAAAATGAATTTCCTAAGCGTCAGGGAAACATACCTCAGAAAAGGCCAAGGGATCAAGGACAATCTTATGCTGTTAATACAGTTGAAGCAGAATAACTAATGTATTGGTGCTTTTGGACTCATGGATTATATTCTAGTTATTAGAATAATGTGATATATATATAAGGATTGTACTGCAGTACTTTTTGATTTCAGTAAGGTTTTAATATGATGAAGGCAATTATATTTTTATTTTGTGACAATAAGAGAAACTTTACATTGTTTGGGGAATCTGATAAATTGATTTTGGAATTAAGAGACCTTTTAGACAAAGTCTGGACAGAGGTATTTTGGATAACTATAAAGGTTGGAGTGGATTAAGTTGATCTTTGGATAGTAATGTTTAAGGTTAAAAAATTTATGAAGATTATTTTTGGAATATTATGATACTATAGTTTTAGGAAATGGACAACCTGCAGGGTGGGGAATAACCCATCGCATCGGACAAAGCTGCAGGAATCGAACCCATAATCATAGTGCGACAGGCCTTTAATTCCTACCACTAGCCTACAGGAAGTCCCTGGTTATTACAAAATACTTTTACTAATCTAAATGGTATGTGTTAACATTTGGAACCTTATAAAATTAGGATAAGTATAATATTTTTGAGTTCTATTATCTTTTTGATTGAAAGATGAGTTGAAGGTTGAAACTCCAACTGTCAAGCATGAATATATATATACCTATCTCTTATTCAATGAATAAATTAATTCTTAAAATTAGTAAAGTGATATTAAAACAAAAAAATGTGTTATCCTAATACCTTATGTCTTGTTGAACTGATGATATTTTAAATCAACATAGATTGAAGGCCTTGAGGCCCTCAATTTGACATTTGATTGTGATTGATGACCTCAATCACTCCCTACAATTATTTACGTTTTTCCTCTAATTATATGTCTCTAATTGCCACCAATGTTCTCCTAATCGAGATCATAATTGGGTGGTGAATTTTTCATTTCCCTTTCCCTCTTATTAAGGATAAATTTTATTAATCTTATTTCTGATGTGGGTTTTTCTCAAAGGTATTTTCTCTTTTCAACCTTTTATTTTCAAAGAAAAATTTCAAATTGCGAGGACACAATTTATTGAAGGAGGGGAGAATGTAACACCCCGAGCTTCCACGATACGCTTCTCATTCAATAATGTAATAGCTTGCACTGTACGCAACTTTGAGTTCTTAAACACCACGACTAATCCAAGTAACCATTATGAATAGTAATAACCACTTTTTAAAATTATAGAAATTTTATATTTCAAAATGGACTTCATTTTTTTATTCGTAATATCGAAATTATCCAAAGTTGAATTTTTTGTAATTTTCTGAGAACTTCCAATTTATTATGAATAGTGATAATTACATAAAAACAACTTTTTTAATCAAAATAATTTATAGTGATAAATTATACTATTTAGTGGTTTTAATGTATAATTAGAATATATTTTTACCATTTTATCCAATGGTGGTCATTAGAATTAATTTAACATTGAAATTGGACATAAACAATTGTCAATCTTTTGATATAAATTGTTTCTTAAAAACACGCTATTGTTGTGACATCGGGAATTAATTATAAAATTAATTAATGAAACTTATATGTTTGGAATTTTGTAAAATAGACTTCATTTTTGAAATCAGAATATCAATTATAGCTTAGGGTGAAATTTTGGCATTGTTCTGAAAAACTTCAATTTTTGATGAATAGTGAAACCACTAAGTGGTAGTTAAATAACTAATTTTTCGTTTAAATGAAATATTACCACTTCTGTGTTTTGAATTTCAAAAATCAGACATACATGGTTGTCATTAAGAAGTAAAATTTGGTTCAATGAGATTAAAATAATTTTTGGTGAATAGTAAGTTTTAAGTTCTTAATCGCGATTAGATGTAATTAGTGTCGTTTAAGGTAAAAATAATGTTTTAATATTATGAGATGAGCTTGACACATGTCCTACTCTCATTGGATGTGCCATTGCCGATCAATAAAATCCATGGGTCAACTTGGGGACCCCATGGAGCAACTTTAGTTGGAAAATGACATAAATACCTTTTATTTAATGTTAAAGTAAAAAATGACACAAACATGAAATGTTTTACTAAAACAATTTTTACATGGGGTTATACAAGTCATATTTTTGACTATAAATATTCATTGGAAAGATAATAAGATTTAATACATCATAGTATTTTTTTTATATTTTTTAGACGTTAAATAAATTAAATTATTTATGACATCATTATGATGTAGCAATGACCTCATTATTTAACGATTTTAATAAAATGAAAAGATAATGTACAATCCAAGGCATAAACTTCTCCAAAGACTATTGGATGGGTATATTTAGAACCCTTATCACCTTATACACGAATTATATAAGTGTGGGACCTTTAGAATCCGAAAAGCATTGTATAATAATGTAAACTTTCTTTACATTCCAAGAGTACCCCTCCTCTCCTCTTATAAAAGGCCCCCACCTCTACCACCTCATTCACACTTTAAAGACATTTTTCTCGGCCAACATCTGCCCAAATACTCTCCCAACTTCCCCCTATTACTCCTAGAAGCCGCACTTTAAGCATAACTCTTCCCAAGGAATCCTTTGGCTCAAATCAGAAATAGTTACCCGATTTTGAGGTAATGTCTTCTCTAATGTTGTTTTGTTTTATTTTTCTTGTCCAACCCCCTAAACTCTTTTTATTCATTTCTTTTGTAACAACACCAGTATCCGAAATATACTAGGATGTTTTTATAAGAAGCATTCGAGCTACACTTACACACACCTACATCTAATGGTTAAAGAACATACGGTTTCTGTGGATGGCGAATTTCTGCCTCACGAAACGATGATTGTTCAACACTCATATAGCACCTTAAAAGGTGTACATTAATATGTAACTATATTTATATATGATATATAATATGTTTATGTTTTACTTATGCTTCTATATTTCTCATTTATGGCATAGTTTATGATTTCCATTATGGGTAAACGCGATAATTTCATTTTAGGAAGTGCGGACTACCGCCCCCTCAAAGTGATTTGAATTGTTAATGCCATATGTGGGATGTATAAAGGATGGAGTAAATGGTATTATACACTATATTATACTGGAATTATATTATACATTTATATCATTATGATTTCATTCCATTAAATACGAAATAGAAATGAATGTAGCGTTCATGCGTACGTACGGCTTACCGTCTCAATGAACGGTGCATTTCATTTCTTACCTCTAAATGTTACGTAATATTAAATATGAATGTATATACTTGATATATATGATATATATGACATCTAAATCATGAATGTAATTCTGTAGATAATGGATATTCTACCACATAAACAACTTGTAGTTATAAGAGGTTTATTGTTGACTCAAGTACCAAAGATCGACAAAACGACCGTTATTAACTTAAATAATTACATAATGTTCATATCATTATAATAAGTGATATAAAAAGGATAATGAAATTGAAAATGGTTCTTAATAAGGTATATATTAACTCTAGTTTATTATTCAGGAGGTTAATGAAAGGTTGAGTCAAGTCAGAAACAAGGTAAGGGAATTTCTTAACCCAACTTCCATTCTTTGGGTTAATCTCATACTTTCAAATTATGTCATGATATTACTATGTCCTATTTTGTAAATTTACTTTCTATATGTTTACCTATAGTGAATACACAGAATAGATCTCTTTTATTTTAAAAATGATCCTTTTAAGGACTTCTCCTCAATCTCCTTTCATTGAGGAATATTTGGTTTTATACACAACTTTCTTTTATACGGTGTATAAACCACTTTGACTTTTACGTTTATTCAAAAGGAATCTTTTTTATATGAAGCGTTTACTAAACGACAAAAGGGAATGTTTATGTCGTACGTATGCGGCGGCAATGACTTCTCCACCGCCGTGACCACTATTTGAGTTTCGGCTTCCTCTACAAGCCATACCCTTTTTTTGAAGAATAAATACCATGTTATACTTTTCTTTTCTTTTGGTATTGAAAATGGTTTTGAAAGCGTATTTATTATCTCAATGTGTTGTATTGATATCTCGTGATTTAAATGTGGAAATGTTATGTTTTCTTTTATGCATGTTTTATGTGATACGATTATGTTATGGTTTATGAGATGTTTAAACCTGTTCATATGAGGAATGTATTGGACTTAATAAGGGACGGGTGGAGCCCGCTATAGCTCCTCGATGCATCGGTAGGTCTCATGAGACAACTAGACGTGGAATTGGCCGAGGCCCTTTCCCAATTTGATTTATGGTTTTGGTCGAGGCCTTAATCATTTTAGACGTCTTGGCTTAGGCCTTGACAAAATGTTTCAGAATGTCTAGCATTATACATTCCCTCATTATGAAAGTGGTTATTGATATTGAATGTGATTATTCGACCATTAGAATATCCATGTGAAGAAGTGAATGGCATTATCTCATTTTACTTTTTCCATATTATGTTGATGTTCAAGTTTAAAAGGCTTTTGCTTTAGTTATACATTGCCTTAAATTTTTATGTTTATTTATGAAAGCTTCCGCAATATTGTAATCCTTACTGAGCATCTGAGCTCACCCCTTTCAATGATTTAATATTTTCCAGGATGAGAAGAAGTATTTTATGAATGACCTACAGGGATAGTCAGAAGAGGATATGAGTGTGGACTATGAAGACTTTGTTTTTAGTTTTTAACTTTATCATGTAATGTAAGATTTATGAATGTATCTAGTGATTCCAAGGCTAATAATCTAATCGTTCTTTCGAGACATGATCTTTTGTGATCATGCCAATGTTACGAAGTAATGCACCGTCTCTGGATAGCTGGGGTCGGGGCGTTACAAATATTGTACTCCCTCAACCAAAATATGATCATCAGCGAGAGGGAGGCACTAAAAATTGGAATTATTTTTAGTGGATTCTAATTGTTAATCTAGAAATAATGTTGCTATATATTAAGGGATACATATTAATTTTAACTCACCTTGGAATGAATGTTAACATTTAAAATTGCTTACTATCTCCCCTTTATTTTAATATATAAATGAAATAAATATTTATTTTCCAATGGATGAGAAGGAAACTAATTCAAGAGTCTCATAGATTGATGATATCCTAATTTTGATCCTACAACTCAAATATTATAAGATACAACACACTACAGAGGGGGTGTATATGCAGTACTCTATCCAAGGGGACCTTAAAGAAGAAGAAAAGCTATCTAGATTTTGAAGAAACCATTTTTGTTAGTTCTCACCACATAAACATCATCCCCCTATAGATTCTGAATAGTAAAAACATTGTCAAACTATTGAGAATATTACTATAACACCACTTGGTTGGGGGTGGGGGGGGGTTAAAAACAATACAGTCTTCCCTAAAAGTTATTTTACATTTTCTATACATTTTTTTGAACATTTTTCTAATATTTTATTTGTCATAAAATTTTTTCCATAAACTGATAGTACACAGGAGGAAGGATCCATTATCAATAGAAAGAACCCAAGGTAGAGATCATCTCAAACTAGCTAGGAATTAAAAATCATGTTATATTTATCATTTTTTACTCTTTAATCACGTGATTCTGGATGACGTTTTTTATAATTTTAATAGAATGTTATAAATAAGGCTAGGGGAGGATATTAAAACCAATTAGGATACCTTTTAGCATATATTATTATATAATTTATTAATATTTCAGATGAAAAAAATATCTTTTTTCATTTTTATGGTAATTCTTATTATTAAGAACCAAACAAAAATTTATAAGAAAATGTAATCAATATTCTATTTGTAAATATGTTAAATAACATTTTTTTATTTAATTATTTTATTAATTTAAAAAACACACTATAAAAATAAAATAACAAAAATATAAATAATAATAATTTATAATTTTTATAGTATTTTAATTGATTAAGAAAATATATTCAAAAAATATAGTATTGTACATAATTTGGTACAATCTTCAATTTTTATTTTTCACCCATTTTCGTTAAATTTATCTGTTCCATACCTTATTTTAACGCACCATTCTAGATATGAAAGAATTAATTATTAATGAAACTATGAAACAGAAGTTATTTGTGTGCAATTTAATCACTATATTTATGAATGTTTCATCATAGAATTAAGAGATGTAGTGTGAGTGGATATTTTTCTTTTGTAATGAACATTAAAAAATTAATTCACTAAAATTTTGATCATAAAATGGGGAACTTGACCTCTATGAGATAAACTCCATAAGTGTCCCACATAAACTAAAATGATTTATTTCCTCTAAACCTTGAATACAAATTTCCAATTTGTAACACACATTTGGATCTCTGAGATACATGAATTTTTTGAGTTTCCATAATGAAATAAATCTATCTCAATAAGTTACATGCATAGTGATTTGAAAAAAATTATAATAGGAAAAAATAAATAAAAATAAAGGGTGTTTTTAAAATTGAGTCCATTTTGGAGTGGTGAATATTTAACCAATATAAAGAAGGTTAATTAACATATTAATCAATAATTTAATTTATGTCAATAATGTATAAAATCATTCATTGGTGTAGGAAATCTAAGAATGAAATATTTATGAATGTTTTTTTGTATAAAATATTCTACTAAAATCTAATTCAATCCACTGCTAAATTAAAACCCCCATTAAATTTAAATGAAGAAATTGTTTGACACAAATAATGCATGATAAAATAATAGTGGATGAATTTAGATATTATTCTAACTATGGATGGTAAAAATATATTTCTGTAGGGTGTACTTTATTTTACATTTAAATTTTTTTAATTCAATGATAAATTTCCCTAGAGTTCATTATTCAAAGTGTGGGAGACAAACATGATAAGAAAAATCTCAAACTGTTCTCTATTATTCATTGAAAATATCACCAATTAATTAAAATTAATGGTAAAATAATGATTATTTGATGATTTTATTAATTCTTACGAAAAATATTTAGAAGTATAAATTAAATGTTTAATTAATATGTTAATCTTTTAAAAATTAATTAGATAAATCCTTATGATTAAAATTTCAAACTGGTATATAAATAATATGTTTGGATTTTTATTATGAAATTAATTTCATAAATAGATAAATTTGAATATGTGGTAAAAAAATTTAAAAACCAATTCCCTAAAATGTGAAATTGGAATTAATTTTAATTCGAAAATGAGGTCATTAATTGTTCAGTTTATTTATCATTTTTAAATTGCTAAATAAAAATTCCACATTTATATAATATTATTTTTATCTTTAAGGTTGAAAAATTATCAAATTTCATGCAAGATCAACAGACTGACCATTCACATCTAACCTCATATAGAATTTCGACTACCTCTATCATCACCATTCCTACCGTAGATCATATCCATGATCAGTATACTAAACTTGGATATCCTATTGAAACATCCACATGTGGTCTGTATGAAGACCATGATACACTCTGTATAAATTCTCCATCACCATAGTACAAGTGTTCTCTATGGCCTTCATAGGGATCATGGATTTCCTTCACTACAAACCATGTCACCCATTCTATGGACACCATCATCTGAACTAGATACCCAACACTCATATATCTTAATTTAATAAAAACTGAAACCCACGAAATCCAACAACTTAGCTGAATTATATAATGAAAATCCCATATTGGCCACCACATATAAATATACCTGAAATCAAAACTCAAATACTATTGAGGACACCATTATATTTGAGGAGGAGGACCACTATTAAGGCACAAAAGCACACCACACTACTATTTGATTCAAGAAATACCACATCTTAGATTAGTACCACCACTTTTTCTAATTTACTTATAGAAGAATACTATGTTCAGAATAATGCATTATTGAAACCATTAAATCACAATGTATTCTGATCTGACCCCACACCACCTCTGTTAGATGAGTCTCAGTCCTAGGATCACTATGAAGGAAGTTAGGCTTCTACAACAGCTATGGAGAAGAATGAAATCATGAGAATACTTCTGTAGAGAAGAATCCTAAACACCCCACCACGAGGAACCCCCCGTTCACAGAACCATAAAAGAAGGAAAAAAAAGAGAACAAAATAAAAGAAAAAAAAAATAAAATAAAATAATATATATATATATATATGGAAAAGGAAAAGAATTAAAATATTATATATATATATATATATGAATATGAATGTATATAATAATAATAGATATATATTTATATATTTATACTATATAATAAATATATTGTATGTATATTTATATCTATTAATATATATAAGTATATATAATTATATATATATATACATGTATTTACTAATTAATTTTGATTAAGTTGACTAAAAGGAAAGTTCCTACATTCCAAGTACCAATTACAAATCCAGGTTCTCAAAGATTATTCTATGAAAAATTTTCATCACATGAAGATTCCACCAAGATCCACTTTATATAATCTAAATGCTAATGCAAAGGTGCCAAGAGGCTGAATCAGTAGAGTTGATTTCAACCATCAACATTGAAACATTGTAGTCATAAAAAATTGACAAAGGATATTTGTTATCTCTACTAAATTATAGGAACATGACATAATCAATAAATATTATCTTCCTCATTAATTGTAAATATTATTCCCCTATTTATTAGGTTTTAGTACCAATTTTAGATAACATCATTTCTACTTTTCTAAATAAATGTTCATTCGATTCATAGTTTAACAGAATTGTGTTGTTCTTTTATCCCTCCATTTATTCATGATTCTTTAGTATGTGATAGCTGAATGACTATTATATCCATGATCATGGATACGTAACCCATTCTGGGTGGTCTAAAGGGGAATCACTATGATTATCATGAATTTATGCATTTAATTATAAAATTATCACCACTCTAATTATAGCGAAATAGTGGAATTGGAATCTAGAGGATGAAAGAATAAATCTATAATCCATTAACACCATCACACTCTTTCAACTTTAACACTTCAAATCAAACATCCATTTAGATAACACTTTATAGAAGTGGAGTTGTATTTTTGATTTTAATAGTGGTTGGAAATTTACACTTTATGTGTTAGTGATTTCGTTCACTAGATTGATGAATGTTCATACCCATTAACCAAGGAGAACATATGGAATAATTATTCTACATGAGGATATCTTGATATGATTAATGGCTTTATACAAAATAATATAGTGTAAGGTGAATATGTGAATGATATTGAACCTACTCATTGAGTTTTGTGATTCAGAATAAAAGAAAATGATGATATATATCACTATAAATATTCTATATGTCTGTTCTCATTTTTATATTTTGTTCTACTTTAATTTTCATTTTCCGTTCATATTTCCATTAAATTAAAGTCAAAAAAATGTTTGACTCTTTTAATATTTTGAAAAAAAATTATTTAATAGTCCGACTCCTAAAACATTCTCCTTGATGGATAACCCCGGTCAGCCACTAGGCTGTGTATTGACTGGAAATTTTGTTTTATTACACGCTATGAAAATCATGAGATCATCAAAGTGTGATTAAAACAATCTAAATTATATCATAAAGTGATTAAAATGTCATGGAATATATTATTCTTTGATATATGAACATAAATATGAATGTTTACATGTATGGATAATGTGTATTGTTCAGGAGGTCCATGAGCACATTTGGAGCATTCGTTAGTCCAATGGACAAGAAGAGATACTCATATAAAATAGTTATGATCCAAAATTCTTTATTTGGAATTAATTACTCTATGGAGTGAAGATTAAGACTTCCAGACCACAGAGAAGGCATAGAAAACCCATGGGAAGCCCTCAATTAATCAAAAAAATATATCATTTATTGAAAACAAGAGCCTTTTCTTTACAGTGATTTGATTTAACTTCCAAAAATCCATAATAAATTCAAGAATACCATTCACCTTATTATATAATAACATAAGAGCACCTCATATGGTAGTTCTCGATAGGATTAATAATTTAGCTTCATGATCATTTATCTTCACCGTGAGTTCTTTCAACTCAACTAATGTTATGCAATATGGTGGAGTTGATATAGGTTTTTCATTGGGAATAAGCTCAATCTTAGAATCAACTCCCCTATATAAAGGAAAAACCAAGAAATAATTTGTAATTATGTCTCAACATAGGACTATAATTGGAAGGAAAGAGGAGGGATTCAATTATTCATCTTTTATAAGGATCAGTCTAGCAACCAATTGAAAAAATACTTTTCTGTGATAGGGTTAGAATCCCAATTTTATTTTCTTAACAAACCACTAGCATATTAACATTAATATATCTCTATTAGAGAATAAAAAATCCACTCATCTCTAATAATATCTATTGTGTCTATAGAAAATGGTCAACCATTACATTCCATGGATCGCATCAAAACCTATCATCTTTATAATTTTTAATCACTAATCTTCTATGAAGTTACGATCCACCTTCAGAATGTGTGGATAGATATAAATAGAATAAGATTTAATTCATAGGGTTGTTTTAATATCTATGAACTCAAAAGAAAATATAACAATAATATATAACCCAACATCCACATGAAATGATATAATGGACTTAGGTGTTCTTGTATTAAACAAAGAAACTGATCATGTAGAATGAATCAGAAACATACATTGCACAAGGGTAAGTACTTATCCATCATCATAAAATGAATTATCAGCTACATAATCCCTTCCATACACTACTCCATGAAAATATAGAGGCTCACGAGTAACCTTATTTTCTAACTATTGTGGTATTTTCAATAGATATAGAAGTCATACGCCAGCACAATAACGTAAACTTGTTTTACGCATCCTTGATGTTCTATTATATAACTACATCATATCCCTTGTCATTATATAATAAAAAAAATCTTTATAGAATAGGAAATATTTATGAGAACATGACCCTTCCTATCATTGTTATAGAACATAGTAGATTTATCCCCCACATAGGGTGTCAAGGAATATTTTCAATGCCCTTACTGAGGACCAAATCCCTTGTATATATCTTATATCATCCTCTTATAATTCCTAGAATTAGCATCAAGAAATGAAATATTAAATAATATATCAAGATCTAATGAAAAATGGAAGAATACCCAAAATTCATTATTCCTCTATACCCATTTCTATAGTTAGTTACTTGTGGTGTAATTCAATACAGGATGCAAAATAATGTTCTTAAATATCCATTCCAGCTCTAGAAGATGACCAGTATCTAACGTTCTGGACATCAATGGAAAATTCTGCACTATAATTGGTGTAAAGTGAATCGAATCAATGACAAGTAATGAGTTGGAAGACATTGTCGTCATCCATTTCTAGAGCTTGATGAACTCTTGAGAAAGGTCTAACATCAATTAATCATGGAATAATTCATTGAAAAACAGGTCCTTGAAGGTTTTCCATGACATCTCATTATATTGACTATCCTACTGCATGAAAGTCAACCATTTTCCAACAAAATTTTGAATCATAATAATCCCAAGAAAAACATTCTAATCTTCTAGGGACTCTACTATACTGAAAATATTTTTAATGAAAAGTAGTAATTACTCCATATCCTGATGAGCTTTTGTTCCCCAGAATAAAAGGGTTTATTGAGATTGAATTTATGTGCACAATAAACCATCACTTTCCCATCCCTATGAGATCCTCTTCCCTAAATATGAACGATCCAAATGATTCTTGATTTTATCAATTTTATAGCTTGACACTATGGGGGGAATAAGGGAGCATTAATGGTTGAATCCTCCTAAAAAAGTGGTGACAATGCCTATGTGATATATCTATTTGGCAGTATTTACTAAAATTAAAAATTAAACCTTATAAAAATGAAAAAATTTATAATAAATCAATTTATAAATCATAGGCACATATAAGGGTTCCCAACACTGTTCAACATAAGTGGATACCCCCAAGAATAAGGCATAACCCCCTGAGGACTACCCATAACCCATGAAATTCCTTAAGTACCTTCACATTATTCACAACTATATATATACCTCTACTCAAGAAAATATTTTGATGAAACAAATAAAATAATTCAAGAAATAATACACTATAAATAAATATCCCATTTTCAATAATTATTTTATATAATCTAATGTATCATGTTCTTGTAACATGTATATGGAATGTTATCAAACATACCTAATCATGATGTATTATTTCACACTAAATCCTATAAATTAGTTTTTAAACATCATGTGAATCACCCAAGGTGACTTTTAAAAAACCTAACATCATTAAATAAGAACACCAATTCCCATTTAATGAAAACCCAAAGGTCTACTATAATGTGTCATCAAGTAAATGAAATATTTCACATGAATCATTCATAACCACCCTATCTCATGATTTCCCTATCTCAAACCAAGTAAAAGAGAAGAAACACGTTAGTGATCCTAGTTATTTTATATCATTTTGTTACCCTCTGACCTATACTAAGTATTATATATCATAAGGCCACACAAACTAATTCTCAACTCCCAATAAGAAAGAGGATACCAACTAGTGGTGAGTTCCAAATAACTATCATGGAGAGACAATTATTCTTTTACCTGGTAAACATTAGAGTATAATAAATGAAGTGATAACACTAAATCAGTAAATAATTAATTAATTATTATGTATCATAATAGAAAAATACACCGAAATATGAACCCATGCTATATTAACATATATTTCCAGACATATAAACCAAAAAAAAATAAAATAGAGCCCCCAAATAAATGGATTAAATGACATGGTAAAACACCTAAATATATACAATAGAAACAATATAACTCATGTTTCTTTATGTAATGTCCTAAAATATATTGATAAACCTATTGGTTTATCCACAAAAAGGACTTTTCTCTTTATCGTATATCTAATTGGGAAATCTATATGTACATCAAAATGATTGATTATGGTGTGTGTACAGGTCTCAATAGGACAACTCCAATGATTCTTATAACATGTACATATGATATACTATTTCATCCCATCGAATTAAATATAGTAAAAATAATAATAAGTGTATAATGGAGAAACAACATATATGTCATGACCGTAGATACTTGATATACATACGTATTCTCTATGTCGTATGGTGCATTTAACACACTCCAAAACAAACCCCTCAACGGGATAGCCAAATAACTTGTTTGACATGACCAACTGGTTTGAATAACCAAATTATTATCTGACCAACGTATGAAACAACCCTATGGGGGAAATATAATAATAGGATTAAACTAAATTCTCAACTTTAGAAAAAATAAGGAAAGAATATTTGATATAAGATTCCATTGACTGATCGAAAGTGTAACACCCCAGGTAAATAAATAATATTACATTTTCATATTTATCACTATTTTTGAATAAAATATTAATATTACTTTAAAGGGGACGCTATGCTCGATGGCGTACCCGACATGCAACAACGAGTTTTTTGGAATCTTATGTTGCACTCCAATAATAAAATAATATTATTTTAAATGGTAGTTAACATGTATCTGTTGTATTGGCGGGAATGGATAGAAATAACTAAAATAGGTTTATATATGTTTTTAATTGTTTTTACATTTATCCAATAAAATATAAAGGCTTAAAATACGGAAAGAATTCAATTTTAGACGTATATGCCCTAGTTTTCACTAAAAACTCACTTATCGCCTTTTGATGGAGAACCGTCATTAAATATAGTTTTGTTCACTATTATACATCATTTTGGACCAAATAAAACTCTTCTTAAGAATTTGGACATCAAAATTTACTTTGTGTAAATTTTTGGTGTCTTTCTGATAAAGTTTATTTTTTAATGAATAGTGTAAAATGTTGTATTTTAATTCAAAACCTCTTTTTAATCTAATTTATTTATATGATTAGATTGTCTTTTGAATTGGTTTTAAAGTTAAATTAGAATATATTTTTACCATTAAATCCAATAGTGGTCGTTGGAATTAATTTCACTTTGAAATCAGACTTAAACTAGTGTCAATCTTTTGATACTTATTGTTCCATAAAAACACGATATTTGCTCTGACAGTGGGAATTAATTATTAAATTAATTAATGTGACTTATATGTTTTGAATTTTGTAAAATAGAATTCAATTTTTAATTCTTAATATCAAATATATCTTAGTGTGATTTTTTGGGATTTTTCTGAAAAACTTCAATTTTTAATGAATAGTGAAACCACTAAGTGGTACTAATAAAAACGGATTTTTCCGTTTAAATGAAATTTTGCAATATTTGTGTTTTTAATTTCAAAAAGCCAACATAAATGGTTGTCATTAAGAAGTAAAATTTGGTTCAATGAGATAAAAATAATTTTTCGGTGAATAGTAACTTATTAAGTTTTTAATCGCGATTAGAGGTAATTAGTGTAGTTTAAGGTAAAAATAATGTTTTAATAATATGAAATGAACTTCACACATGTCCTAACCTCACTGTATGTGTCATGGCCGACTATGAAAACCCATGGGTCAACTTGGGGACCCCATGAAGCCACTTTGGTTGGTAAATGACATTAATATCTTTTTATTTAAAGTTAAAGTAAAAATGAGACAAACATGAAATGTTTTTCTAAAACAATTTTTACATGGGGTTATACAAGTCATCATTTTTCCTATAAATATTAACTGGAAAGATAAAAAGATTTCCTACATCATAGTAATTTTTTTATAATTTTTATACATTAAATACATTAATTTATTTATGACATCATGATGATACATCGATGACCTCATTATTTAACTATTTAAATAATATGGAATTATAATGTAATATCTAAGACCTACACACGTCAAAAACTTATTGGAATAGTGGATTTAGAACCCTTATCACCTTATACTCGAAACACATCAATTTGGGACCTCTTAAATCCGAATATCATTTTAAAATAAAGTGACTTTTCTTTACTTTCCAAGAGTGCCCCTCCTCTCCTCTTATAAAAGGCCCCAACCTCTGCCTCCTTACCCACACTCCCAAAGCATTTTGCTCGGCCAAACTCTGCCCATTTTGTCTCTCCACTTCCATCTCTTACTCTTTGAAGCCTCACTTTGGGCAGAAGTCTTCCCAAGGAAGCCTTTGAGCTCAAACCAAAGGGAGTCACTCGATTTTTAGGTAATGTCTTCACTTGAGTCCTTTTGTTTTATTTTGCTTCTCCAACCCCCTAAACTATTTTTATTCATTTATTTTGTAATAAATCCAGTATCTTCAATATACTAGTATGTTTTTATAAGAATGATTCGAGATAAACTTACACACACCTACATCTAATAGTTAAAGAACATACTGTTTCTGTGGATGGCGAATTTCTGCCTCCCGAAATGAGATTGTTCAACATTCTTCTAACACCTTCAAGGTTGGAAATTAAGATGAAAAAATATTTATATATGATATATAATATTTTATGTTTTCCTTATGCTTCTGTATTTTTCATTTTGGGCATTCCTTTATGGTTTCCATTATGGGTAAACGCGATATCTTCATTTAAGGAAGTGCGGACTACCGCCCCCTCAAAGTGATTTGATTCGTTAATACCTTATGTGGTACGTATAAAGAATATATTTAATGATATTATATATGATACCATACTCGAATTAAAATACTATTATGCATCATTATGTTTTAATTCCATTAAATATGAAATAAAAATGAAAGTAGCGTTCATGCGTACGTACGGCCTACCGTCTCCATGAATGGTGCTTTTCATTTTTTATCTCCAAAATGATATGGAATAGTATGAAATGAATATTTACTAGATATATATATGATATTTTAATAATTAATACTATTCTAGAAATTATTTACTTATAACTACATGGGAAATCTTTTTTCAAACAAGTTCATTTTTGACTCATGTACCAAACATCGGCAAAAACGTCTAATATGAACTAACATTATTAAACAATTATTATAAAATTATAATATGTGATATGAACTGAATAATAATCTCTAAATGAGGTACTTAGGAAATTATTAACTGACCAATGTTTATTATTCAGGATGGTAAAGAAAGATCGAGTCAAGTCAGACCCGATGTAAGGGATCATACTCCTCTCTTTCTTTTTATGTACGCTCTTTATGTCATTACTTTTAATGATCATATTTCTTGTTATTGAGATGTTATTTTATATTACGGTTACTGTAATTTTTATTGTTCATATGATGAGAGACCCTATTTTCTCTCATCAATCCATTTTGTAAGTTTTAAGTGGTGCCGTTAGGCTGCCGAGTTTTCGTAAGGGAATTTTCATCTCACTTTTATTCCCGTGAGATTTATGCTACATTTGACACAATTTCCTTTGAGTGGTGTATGCACTGACCATTATTTTACTCATTGTGTAATATTCTATAATTTATGAGTATTTTCATCAATGTTGTATTGTCAATCTATCATGGGGCATATGTTTCGAAGGATACCCATGTCGGTAAGGGAACCTTTCACCCTCCTCTTTTTAAAAGAATTATATTGTTATGTCTTTTAATTCACATAATCTTATTTTGGGATATGTTCTTATATATCCTTATTGATTTAAATTTTATTTACATGTGATGAGATCCCCTTTTTATCTCTCATCAACTCTTTTTCTGAATTTTGAAGTGACGCCGTTAGGCTGCCTAATTTTTGCAAGGGAACATCTTAACCCAATTTTGATTCTTTGGGATAAACTTCTACACCTTGAATATGTCGTTCTATGATTATGTGTGAATTTCCTCTGATTTTTTTACACTTAATACCCACTTATATTTCGTGTATTCTTTTTTCACACATAGTTATGTAACTGATTTATCCTTAATCCAAGGATACCGTCTTTATATGGGAATTTGTCTCAATCTCCTTTCATTGAGGCATATTTTGTTTTATACACAACCTTATTTTATACATTGTATAAAACCCTTTGACTTTTACGTTTATTCAAAAGGATTCGTTATTATTCAAAGCATTTACTAAACGAAAAAAGGGAATGTTTTTGTCATACGTATGCGGCGACAACGACTTCTTCGCCGCCGTGACCATTATTTGAGTTTCAGCATCCTCTACAAGCCATAACTTTTTTTAAAAGAAAAATAAATACCATGTTTTACTTTTCTTTTGTTTTGGTATTGAAAATGGTTTTCATAATGTTTTTATATCAATGTGTTGTATTGATATCTTGTGATTGAAAGGTGTTAATGTTATGTTTCCTTTATGCATGTTTTATGTGATACGATTATGTTGAGGTTCTTGGCCATTATTATAAAGACGGGTGGTTCCGTGATAAACTAAGGGCGGGTGAGCCCGATATAGCTCTCCAATGCATTGGGTAACACGATAGAGTGATACATTATGGTTTCTCCAAAGAGATTTAGGGAATATACTGTTGTGGGTATTCCAAACGTAACCAAGAGGGTTACTCCCTATGTAAGAATGTTATGAATGCCTCAAATTACCTTTTATGTCTTA
Organism: Viscum album; assembly: GCA_963277665.1. Lineage (NCBI taxonomy): Eukaryota > Viridiplantae > Streptophyta > Magnoliopsida > Santalales > Viscaceae > Viscum > Viscum album. Next base: position 660,986,118 of record OY728134.1, on the reverse strand, counting down.
TGATTTCTATGATTTATTCATGATTTGATGAGGTATGTTAAAGTGCCTATGTTTTATGGGTAAAGTATGATTTCATTCTTAGGTATATATGAACTCATGTTTCCTTTCCATATTTTTATAACCCTTACTGAGCTTTTTGCGCTCATCCCAAGTTTTTGAAATGTTTTTCACAGGTCAAGGGAAACGTACATGATGTGATGATAGTGTCAAGGATGTGTCAAGAAAGAATCCATGTTTTATTTTAAACATGTTTCTGTTGATGGGAAGAATGAATAATGTCTTCAATGTACCACTTTGTTTAAATCTGGAATGTAATGCAACTTTCATGATCTAATTCTCTAAAACTCTAAACCTGAAAAGATCCTCAATGTGTAACATAGTAATAACTCAAGATTAAGTATGGTTTAAGGCTGGGGCCTTATATTTGGTATCAAAGGTTGGTTTAGATACCTTTAGAGGTTAGGGTATTCATTAAGCATAAGTGACATTACCATAATGGTTAGGATTTCAGAAAGAGTCTTAGTTTTAGATAAAGTGAATGAGTAAGTATATCTTAGTGTTTATCTTCCCCATTAGTACATGATGGTTTTTTTGATATACTCACACCGAACTTTTTGGTTTTAGTAAATGGATGGATCTCGTAGGCACCAAAGTAACAGTGGATGTGAAGAAACTGTGACAGTTATTTGAGCAAGCATTTGAATGATATGGGAGCTGCAATGAGAACTCTTGTGATTATCCTCAACCAACTATCAGGAATCATGATTGACCACCTAAACCTTGGAAATTTCTCTAAGGCATCATATATGCGAGAAACAAATCCCTACGGAAGTATAGATAATAATCAAATGGTAACGGTTTTCAAGAGCCTATGTGTCAAAGATGTGGAAAGAAACACCTAGGAAAATGTTTCAAAGGGACATAAATATGCTATAGATGTGGAAATTAAGGTCATAAAGCAAGAACCTGTCATGGAAAAAGGAAGCATCCAGTTGACTTAAAGAAAGGGAAAAAAGTTCTTTCTGAGGGATCAATTGAATGATTTAAATGTGGTGTGCATGGTCATTAGGCAAACACATGTCCTATGAAGATCATTCGTGAATGTGATCACCAAGAGCGTACAAATGTTCGTTTACCAATACCTAATGCCATTCTGATTGAGGATGAAGAAACTGACAATGACCAATCAAAGGTATGTATTATTTCATGACTATTGTTTTCCTATTTCGGAATCTTAGGATATGATTCATGATTTTGTTTGTAGGAAAGAGGTATTTCGTAATAAGTTGGAAAGGAATGGTTAATGGATCATTAAGAATGTTGAATGAGTAAGATGTCAACATATAAGGGCTTCAGGAGTTATGGTGAAATTCTTAAGAGTATTAAGTCTCTTTTGTTGATGGGGTTACATTAGAAGAATTTTTATATTATATGTAACCCTGATGTTTAATATAGTCATATTTTATTCAAGGAATAGTTATCTTTTCTTTTGTGGACATAGTTATAAAGAACCATTTGGGTTTAGATGATCCTTTCTTTTGAGGTAATTATGGGTTACTATATGTTATGATTGAAGTGAAAGACATGAGATAAAATTGAGGTTAAATTATGTTATGGTTATTTTTAGATGATTTTATCTCTTTTTGGGGAATGATTTGAGAATTATATAGTTTTGGAAAAAGGGCAACACGCAGACCCTGTGACAACCCGTCACGTCGGAAAAAGCTGAAGGAATCGAACCCAAAACCAAAGTGCGACTGGTATTTATCGCCTACCACTGGACTACGTGAAGTCCTTGGTTAGTTTGACTGATTCTTTTTTAGTTATATGATTTTATGAATTAATAATAGGTTGATTTTGGGTTATCTATGGATATTTATTAACCTATCATGGAAGATATGTGAGTAGGTTAATTACTTTTCAATACGAGACATTAAGAGCAACTGATGTTGTTTGGAGATAAATGTTACGATTTAACTTTGAAGAATATGTGACTAAATCCCTCAAATATTTGGGTATAAATAATTGTTTGGTTTACTTTGATGAATTTTATGGACAAATTGATTATCGAATGGTCCTCGTTGAACATTGGGTTTTGTTGGACAAATTTTGGACATTAAGAATAGATTTTCTTTTTATAAGGTGTTATCCTTTTCTGGATTATCTGATCTTGTAATAGCATTTTTGGTTTTGGTTTTTGTCTAAGGACATGGGAAGTATATAGTTCTCTTTTTTGGATTAGGTGATTCTCTAGAAGTTGATTATAGTACTCTTAATGTGAACGTGTCTTCCTAAATACTCGTCTTTTGGAGAAAATATGAGTTTGTGTAGGGAATCTAATAAAAGTTGAAGGTCAACATGATAAGTAATTATGTTTCCTTATGAATAAATTCCTCAATAAAAAGTATCGTAAAAAAATGTTTGTCTATTAACTTTTCCTACTAGGGAATCGATTACCGTTTAACCCATCACAAGTTTGTGATTTTCTTATGGTTGACTCTCTCCTAGAGATGTTTACTATCACTCTCCCTCAAAAACATGACCCTTTGCTTTTTCTTCCATGTCCATGTTTTTCTACATATGGGTTAACTCGGGTGACCTCTCTACTTATCTTCCTTTATTTTAAAGTGATTTTTTTACCGACTCTTCTTCTGATGTGGGACTTTCAAGGATGTTTCCAAGCTCATTTTTAATAATTGCGAGGACGCAATTCCCAAAAGGGGGGAAGGATGTAACACCCCAGGTAAATAAAGAAGATGACATTTTCATATTTATCAATATTTGTGAATAAAATATTAATATGACTTTAAAGGGGATTCTATGCTCGATGGCGTACCCAACACGCAACAACAAGTTTCTTGGGAATCTTACGTTGCACTCTAATAATAAAATAATATTATTTTAAATGGTAGTTATCATGTATCCATTTTATTGGAAAGAATGGATAGAAATAACCAAAATATGATTATATATGTTTTTAAATGTTTTTACATTTATCCAATAAAAGATCAAGGCTTAAAATACGGAAAGAATTCAATTTTAGGCGTATATGCCCTAGTTTTCACTAAAGGTTCACTTATCGCCTTTTGATGGAGAACCGTCATTAAATATAGTTTTGTTCAATCTTATACATCATTTTAGACCAAATAAAACTCTTATTAAGAATTGGGAAATCAAAATTTACTTTGTGTAAAGTTTTGGTATATTTCTGATAAAGTTCATTTTTAATGAATAGTGTAAAATGATGTATTTTAATTTAAAACCTCTTTTTAATCTAATTAATTTATATGAATAGATTATATTTTGAATTGGTTTTAAAGTTAAATTATAATATAATTTTACCATTAAATCCAATAGTAGTTTTTGGAATTAATTTCACTTTGAAATCAGACATAAACTAGTGTCAATCTGTTGATACTTATTGTTTCATAAAAACACGTTATTTGCTCTGACAGCGGGAATTAATTATTAAATTAATTAATGTGACTTATATGTTTTGAATTTTTTAAAATAGACTTAATTTTTGAATTTGTAATGTGAAATATATCTTAGCGTGAATTTTTGGGATTTTTCGGAAAAACTTCAATTTTTGATTAATAATGAAACCACTAAGTGGTACTTATAAAAACTGATTTTTCCATTTAAATGAAATTTTGCCATATTTTGGTTTTGAATTTAAAAAATCCGACATACATGGTTGTCATTAAGAAGTAAAATGTGGTTCAATGGGATAAAAATAATTTTTTGGTGAATAGTAACTTATTATGTTTTTAATCGCGATTAGAGGTAATTAGTGTAGTTTAATGTAAAAATAATGTTTTAATAATATGTAATAAACTTTCCACAAGTCCTAACCATATTGGATATGTCATGGACGACCAAGAAAACTCATGGGTCAACTTGGGGACCCCATGAAGCAACTTTGGTTGGAAAATGACATTAATATCTTTTTATTTAAAGTTAAAGTAAAAATGAGACAAACATGAAATGTTTTACTAAAAAAAATTTTACATGGGGTTATACAAATCATATTTTTGACTATAAATATTAATTGGAATTTTTAAAATATTTCATACATCATATTAGTTTTTTTAAAATTTTTAGACATTAAATAAATTAAATTATTTATGACATCATGATGATGCAGCGATGACCTCATTATTTAACGATTTAAATAAAATGGAAAGATAATGTAATATCTAAGACCTACACAAGTCCAAAACCTATTGTATGAGTGGATTTAAAACCCTTATCACCTTAAACTCAAAACACATCAATGTGGGACCTCTTAAATCCAAATATCATTTTAAAATAAAGTGACTTTTCTTTACATTCAAAGAGTGCCCCTCCTCTCCTCTTATAAAAGGACCCAAATTCTACCTCCTTACCCACACTCCCAAAGCCTTTGGCTCAGCCAACCTCTGACCATTTTGTCTGTCCACTTACCTATAGTACTCCTTGAAGCCTCACTTTGGGCAGAAATCTTCTCAAGGAATCCTTTGAGCTCAAACCAAAAGGAGTTACACGATTTTAAGGTCATGTCTTCACTTGAGTCCTTCTGTTTTATTTTTCTTCTCCAACCCCCGAAACTCTTTTTATTTATTTATTTTGTAACAAATCCAGTATCTTCAATATACTGGGATGTTATTATAAGAAGGATTAAAGCTACACTTACACAGACCTACATCTAATGGTTAAAGAACATACTGTTTCTGTGGATGGCGAATTTTTGCCTCCCAAAACGATGATTGTTCAACAATATTCTAACACCTTCAAAGGTGGCCATTAAGATGACACTATATTTATATATGAAATATAATATGTTTATGTTTTCTTTAAGCTTCTGTATTTTTCATTTTGGGCATACCTTTATGGTTTCCATTATGGGTAAACGTGATATCTTCATGTAAGGAAGTGCGGACTACGGCCCCCTCAAAGTGATTTGATTCGTTAATACCATATGTGGTATGTATAAAGGATATATTTAATGATATTATATATGATACCATACAGGAATTAAAATAATATTATGTGTCATTATGTTTTAATTCCATTAAAAATGAAATAAAAATGAAAGTAGCGTTCATGCATACGTACTGCCTACCGTCTCCATGAACGGTGCTTTTCGTTTTTTATCTCTAAATGATATGGAATAGTATGAAATGAATATTTACTGGATATATATATGATATTTTAATCATTAATACTATTCTGGAAATTATTTACTTATAACTACATGGGCAATCGTTTTTCAAACAAGTTCATTTTTGACTCATGTACCAAACATCGGTAAAAACGTCTGATATGAACTAACATTATTAAACAATAATTATAACATTATAATATGTGATATGAACTGAATAATAATATCTAAAGGAGGTACTTAGGCAATTATTAATTGACCAATGTTTATTATTCCGGACGTTAAAGAACGATCGAGTCAAGTCGGACCCGAGGTAAGGGATCCTACTCCTCTCTTTCTTTTTAAGTACGCTCTTTATGTCATTCCTTTTAAAGATAATCTTTCTTGTTATTGGGATGTTATTTTATATTACTCTTACTGTAATTTTTATTGTTCATATGATTAGAGACCCTATTTTATCTCATTAATCCATTTTGGAAGTTTTAAGTGGCACCGTTAAGCTGCCGAGTTTTCGTAAGGGAATTTTCATCTCACTTTTATTCCCGTGAGATTTATGCTACATTTGCCACAATTTCCTTTGAGTGGTGTATGTACTGACCATTATTTCACTAATTTTGTAATATTCTTTCATTTATGAGTATTTACATCAATGTTTTATTGTCATTCTATCACGGGGCGTATGTTTCGAAAGATACCCATGTCGGTAAGGGAACCTTTCACCCTCCTCTTTTTAAAAGACTTATTTTGTTATGTCTTTTAAGTCACATAATATTATTTTGGGATATGTTCTTATATATCCTTATTGATTTAAATTTTATTTCCAAGTGATGAGATCCCCTTTTTATCTCTAGTCAACTCTTTTTCCGAATTTTGAAGTGACGCCGTTAGGCTGTCTAATTTTTTCAAGGGAACTTCTTAACCCAATTTCGATTCTTTGGGATAAACATGAACACCTTGAATATGTAATTCTATGATTATGTGTGAATGTTCTCTGATTGTTTTACACTTAATACACACTTATATTTCGTGTATTCGTTTTTTACAGATAGTTATGTGACTGATTTATCCTTAATCCAAGGAAACCGTCTTTGTATGGGACTTCGTCTCAATCTCCTTTAATTGAGGCATATTTTGTTATATACACAACCTTATTTTATACGGTGTATAAAACCCTTTCAATTTTACGTTTATTCAAAAGGAATCTTTTTTATACGAAGCGTTTAATAAATGACAACAGGGAATGTTTTTGTCGTACGTATGCGGTTACAACGACTTCTCCGCCGCCGTGACCATTATTTGAGTTTCAGCATCCTCTAAAAGCCATACGTTTTTAAAAGAAAAATAAATACCATGTTTTACTTGTATTTGGTTTTGGTATTGAAAATGGTTTTCATAATGTTTTTATATCAATGTGTTGTATTGATATCTTGTGATTGATAGGTGGAAATGTTATGTTTCCTTTATGCATGTTTTATGTGATACGATTATATTGAGGTTCATGGGAATTATTATGAAGACAGGTGGTTCCGTGATAAACTAAGGGTGGGTGGGCCCGATATAGCTCTCCAATGCATTGGGTAACGCGAAGGAGTGAAACGTTAAGGTTTCTCCAAAGAGATTTAGGGAATATACTGTGGTGGGTATTCCAAAAGTAACCAAGAGGGTTACTCCCTACGTAAGAATGTTATGAATACCTCAAGTTACCTTTTATGTCTTATGATTTCTATGATTTATTCATGATTTGATGAGGTATATTAAAGTGCCTATGTTTTATGGGAAAAGTATGATTTCATTCTTATGTATATATGTACTCATGTTTCCTTTCCATATTTTTATAACCCTTACTGAGCTTTTTATGTTCATCCCATGTTTTTGAAATGTTTATCACAGGTCAATGGAAAGCTACATGATGTGATGATAGTGTCAAGGATGTGTCAACAAAAAATCCATGTTTTATTTTAAATATGATTATGTTGATGGGAAGAATGAATACTATCTTTTATGTAACCACTTTGTTTAAATGTGTAATGTAATGCATGTTTCATGATCTAATTCTCTAAATCACTAAACCTGAAAAAATCCTCAATGTGTAATCTTGTAATAACTCAAGATTAAGTATGGTTTAAGGCTGCGGCCTTATAGAAATCACATCATATCAGGTGGGAACATAAACCCCTCAATCCATATGTAATAAGTATAAGCACAGATATCATATGATACAAATGAACTCATCATTACTTCAATCATAAAACATAGGTCTAATAGGGATACATAATCCTAGTAACAATCATTCCTTGAACCCATATAAAACATGTGATATAGTCAAGGTCATCCTATCTTTGGTGCACCACTATTTGATGGAAAGGGTCATCGTATGAGTCTAAAACCACCATAAAAGCATGGAGAAAACCAGAAATGATATTATTTTATAGTATGGGACCATATGTGATGAGAAACTTCACCGTAAAGGTATTTCAAGAACAAACATACCTATGAAAATCAAATGTAATAATGATATTATTCTAATTGATGGAAAAACTCTAAATACCCAGATCTAGGAGTTGATTCTATCATCAATCAATAATCCATTGTTATACCAATAAAAATCCCAATATTTGAACAAAATGGTAATGATATAATTGGCTATGATAAATGTGTAGTGAATGAGATGAATATATAATAAATAAGAACCCACCAGATCAATAATGGTGGACCAATCTATTGTTCAATTATAAAATTGGGGAGATTGAGGGAAGGGATCACTACAGTTTTTAAGACAGGGACCCTAGTTTCTATGATTAAAACGATATTGATAGAATAATTGAAAGATAGTTGGGGGAATTTTTTTACAAAAAAATACCTATATAATCCTCATGATTTATGGGATTTGAAGGATACAACCGGATTGTCAGTGGCCTCCTCCAGCTGGGTGGTGGCTACTAGGAATATCCAATTCTACCTAGAAAACACATTATATAGCCGATGGTTTCCCATTAGCGATTCATTGGATTCTTGCTAGATTTCTAATTGTTCCTCCTTACATTATATAGATCCTAAAGACTCTACAAGATAAATCGTGGAGACACAACATCTTTTTAATATATAGGAAGAGCATTGGCCTAGTTCACCACCTTTGATTGACCCTGTACACGTCTAACAAAACCCAAAATCATATAAGAACATGCTCGAGATCTTAATAATGGTTTATAATAGAAGATCCATAAAATGAGGTTTCATATAAAATATGGTAATTAATAATGTAATAATTTATTTATCATTTATATTTTTTACATTTTTTTATTTCCACTTATACAAGAAGAAATAAAATTCATTATTCTATAAAAATGTTATTCTATTATATATAATTTTTAAAAGATAAGGTCACAAATTTAAGACATTAAATTTATCAAATTGGAAACCATTTATGCAATAAAAAAATATTATATATGGATAAATTTATATGATATTTCATAAATTTCTAAATATTTAGGGGAGTAGTGAAAATATAATTTTTTCCAAAACACAATCTTTATAATTTATAAGAGATACCCAAAACTATATAAAAATTAAAAATTTAAAGGATGAATTTAAGAAATAAAACTATACATTTTTAAAATTTCTACGATGGATTTTCAAAACCTATGATTTAAATTATAATGAGTTATTTAATATTTTTAAATAATAAAATATTTTGGACTTATTAATTAAATATTTTTCTTTGTAAAATATAATTTTGGATTGATTTTAAGGAATAGTTAATTTTAATTTTTTATGATTAAGCAAATTATGTCATAAAAATAAATTACATTGATTATTTTACAATAAAAATATATTTTAATATTAAAAATAAATATTTTATAAAAATTGAGATTTACACATTAGAAGAACTAATATTAATAAAATTCTACACATAGAAACATTATATGATAAAATGGTTTCCATAATTGGAATTATTACATCCATATTATCTAGTATGGTCTATTTAATTTTTAATCAGTAAAATTAAATTACTTATGTAAAAAAAATTATCATGGGGATATAAAAAATGGAGAAAGAAAAAAATTCTTCAAGTATCAAATGTAAAAACAAGCATAATACATTTTCATTAAATGTATGGATGAAGGATTATTAAATGTTTCTCTTACAAAACTCAATTATAGTCTATTTTATAGTTTTATTAACTCATGAAACATTCACTCTCTTTATAATATTGGATAAAATAACAAAAAATTCATTTACAACACTAATAAATGACGCCTCTCATTACCCCTTTAGGATCACACCCAAAATTCAGCTTTGAATTAAAAATCTACCAATATCCTTCCATTATATCCCTTATTATTTTACATGGGCCTTTAGTCATAATATATTGTCTTATGTCCAAAATATCCAAGGATTCATCTAAAGTACTTCCTACATTCTCAATGTGAGTACTATTTTCCTATCTTATTACATTTTTATTCATACCATCCTTATATTTTTTACCGAATTCTCAGATATTTAATTTTTTATTTTTTATACACTTAATGTTATTATTCATTGGGAATAACTAATATAATCATTTTTTAGGAAGTAACTATACAACTCTTTTTCATTAGAAGATATGGCAACACCGATCAATGTGAGTTCTCAATCTTTCTCTATGCCTAGATATTTTTTTCAAATATTATAAAAAGATGTGGAGACACCTTCATCACACAATAGAGGGGTGTCGTAGAGATCCAATTACTCTTTATTATTTACATAAATCATAGGTTCAATGAGATAAGAAGATGCATCTTCAGATGTATAAAATAAGATGAGGTCATTTTTATTCAAATTGATTTAGATTAAGATTCCCAATATTCTGAATGTCTATCTATATTATTAGAATAATCATTGAGATCATTCATGGAATATACTCATTTACCCTTATTAATTTATTTAAGAATAGAATAGGCATCAACATCTAAACATTTGAAACCAAATTATTGGAATTCTCACTCTCTATGGGTGATATGAGTGTGTCCTCTGATCCAAATGATGATGTGAGCGTCTAGGGAGTCTATATGGGAATAAGAATGTTGTTTTCACCTAAGTCATTACCATTTTGGTGAGAATAAACAACTAAATTAATGTTCTCAGGTTCTTCTAATGAGACATATATGATAGAAATCAATGAAGAAATGTCCAAATATGAATATTTATCTTCTATTTTATAGATATGAAATACATATTAATTTGAATCTCTTTAAATTGGTTATTCAGGGGAATCTATATGTTTTTTTGAGTAGTAGCCCATTCAACATCATCGATTATGGAATGGTTTACATCTCTTCAATATAACCATACCTTAATATATTATAACTCAATTGATTCACATAGAGTTTTATCACGGTTAAATGACATACTTTTTCCCATAACGTTGTATTTGAGATATTTGTGGTAAGATATAGGAAATTATATATATTGATGCAACCAAGGGCTCCACAATAAACCATTGAAATCGGTGTCCTATAAAATAACATTGAATTTATAGTAAGATGTCAGGTTCCCAAATTGAGATCTGAGATTGATTCATCTAAGAGGTTTCATATCACTGTTGTTAAAACCATGATGTGTTAAAGAAGATGGGATAAAATTAGATTCTTTGTAACCTAACTGATAGGGCCTCGGCTAGAATGAGTGTTATTCTTGATCCATTGTTAATTAAATCCCATCAAATATCGATGTTATCAATTTTTCATGTTATATACAATTTTATGATGTAATGAACTAGTTAATATCAAGATAAATAATTTTTAAATATTAATTAATGTAATTTTCATAGAGTTATATTAATATTAATAATTTTTTTAGTCAAAATGAAAAAATGATATATTTTCATCTAAATAGGATTTTGCATTTAATAATTTATTTTTTTAATATCACTATTTAATATATATATAATTTCAATTTAACAAAATTAAAATCATTTTTTAATTAAAAACAAAAAATTGCTTACGATGATTTTTTCTCAAATTTTCGGAAAAGAATGATTTTTAATGAAAAGATATAAATAAATATTTTTATTGAAATCTATATTTTCTATTAAATTATTTAAAAATACATATTCAATTTTGAATTGTCTTAAAAAATAAATTATTTTATTTTTATTAAAAAAATTAATTATGGACTTTGACTAGAATTTTAAAAATTAATCTGGTATAAAAACATTTTTATACTAAAAAATGAGGTTTTATGAGAAACCAATGTTTTTGCATTTTCATGATTATTTGAAATTGAATAATACTGATTCTAAAAATTGAATATTTATAAAATAACTAAATATTTGGAATTATTAGGACACTTTTTTTAAAAAAATTCCATCTCTATTTAGCTATTGAGAATATTAATTACTGTCAAAAATTATTACCAGGTTAAGGGTTATTCAGGTTTGTATTTATAAGAATAACAAGAAAAGTACTTGTAAATAACATAAATAATATCTATTATCCCATTTGATGAGTTTAAATCAACCATGTTCATCAAAATTTCAAATATATGGAAAATTGGTGTCATATTTCAATGATTGTGACCTTTATAATATTTTTTTGAAACATAAAAAAAATGTCACTTTCTTTATTTTAATATATAAACTATTCTTTGAGAGGGATAATAACATCTCATAGTATATTATGTTTTTTATTTTAAGAAAAATTATTATTATCATCACTAAAATTTATTTAAATTTTTTTCTAATAATATAAATGCCTTAAATCCCTATGTATTAATGAAACATTTTTTATTTAATTAATAACAAATAAAATTGATGATATAAAAAATAGTAAAATTAAAATAATTTATATGGATTTTTTTGTTCTATGATAAATTTATATAAGTATGAAGATTTATTTATTTTTGAAAGAATTATCTTTTAATTCATTTAATATCATGTTGATTTCAAAGTGAAATTGAATATATAGTTCCAAAATTTCATTAATGATATTAAATATAATATAATGTTTTATTAAATGATTTAAAATTCGTCAAAATATTATCTTCATAAAAGAAAAATGGATAGTTTTTATAATATCATCCATTTTCCATTTATGGGATGTTATTCCTTTTATATTAATTTTCGGGACTACATTAGTGTAAAAAATATTGATATCGAGATATGTGCCAAAAGGGTTCATATAGTGTTAAAACAAAACAATAAGTGTTAAAATAGTCTAAAAATATCAAAATTTTATTATATGAAATTTTTTTAATTCATAATCTTCAAATATTCTAAATATATAATTTTAGACTCAATTTTTCATGAGAATTAATTTATATTAATTTAATAATTTATAAAATTCTAAGAATTCCCCTCCCATATCTTATTAAATGGAACCACCTATCAACTTTTAATCACACATAAAAATCCTTTTTATCCAATAATTAACCAAATAGAATCATAAAATCCTTCCCCCATTCTATATGTATTTTATTAGGAAAAATAGAAACCAAAGAGGGGCTAAGGTGTAAATAAATGGATAATATTTGAAGAAGATGTATAACATTTAATTAAATGGTTAATTATTATTTCTTCTTCCACCTCTCTCAAATAATTTTCAACCATAATGATATATTAACATTATTATATTCTATATACTTATTTGTTGTTATGTTTGTTGAAAAAAAACTATATCAATCTCCATATTCCCTAAAATGGGAAACAAACCCATCATTCTTGTACACGACAAACTACCACCTCCAAAACTGAGGTAATTAATTTTCCATCACCACCTCTCACATACTGTTACAATTATGGTTTTAATGTAAAAATATTATACTAAATACATATTTATCATTGTGTCGTAGTTCCTTGAAACGTGTGTTCTAGTTTTAAGGATCACTACATATAGGAAGTTTCCATTGGATTTATTCATGGAACATGAATCTTCCAGCAGTTCTTTATCCAAAAGGGACCTACATTCCAAAGGCATACGTTCGTTAAGATTGAATTTTAGGATAGGTAGGAACATACAATGGTGGATAGGATGGGATTTTGGATTCGTCACACCATTTTAGGGTTAATTATTGTCTACTCTAGGACTCTATTTATAAATTTAAGATATTGTCAAGAATACTAATTAATTCATCATGTATATCATATGTTTCCCAATTAATTTTTAATCTCTTATTAACATGTTCAAAATTATGAATCATCAGTATGTATTCAAGGTTTTTCATTAATGTAGATATCCTTGTGTATTCAAAATTCCCCATCAATGGGATCTTCTCATATACTATTTGGAGATACTTTTTATCATTGTTATGATGATACTGCTTTTTAATCCACTCAATTGGGAAAACTGAAATTTATTTTCATCTAGGGAGTCGATGGATTGTTTTGATATTGGGATCATACACAAAAAATGGGCTATTTATATATCCTTGAAAAAACAATCACAATCCTCATAGTTCAGTTCCTCTTAATGGGACAAATCACACCTTTTAAGATAATGTGATAAGGACTTAGTCATATAGTTTAATGTCATCTGGTATGCACAAATAAACAAAAGGTTCTTTGTCCATTTTTGGTCTCAGACTTATGCCGAAGCATCCCAATGAACTAAGAATGTATATGGGTTTCCATGTAAGGTTATACCCTTTTGGGAATATGGCCCAAAGAGAATGGTCTGGATTTGAGGTGTTGGATTTGATCCTCAAAGAGGCTTCCTAGGTATCCAATATTTATATGAATCAAATCCCATGTAGTTCAAAAATTATCAAAGGAGAGAATAGTCCTTTGATAGAAATGAGTTTGGGAGTACTTCTTGAAAAGGATTCCTTGGTGATTTGGGGGGTTAATTTGGGGTTTTTTCCTAAGGAGAAACCCCAGATTAAGGGAATTAGGGATAGATTTCTAGAGAGGTTATCCAATGAGCTCAGGCCCTAAGAAGGATTCCTATATACCCTAATTATTTTCGGAATCATGGTTCTCATAGTTCATTCTACTAATTGAATGTTGTGATCATGAAAAATATATATTTCCACACGATTCATGCTCGGTGTGAGAAACCCAAGGTTGTAAAAGATTCAACAAAGGTAGCCACACATTTACTCCTCCCATCGTGGAAGAGAGTGCGCCTACGTCGACGCTGGTGGATGGGTTCAAGACAACTCGGGAAGAGGGAAAGGCGACAAGCCCTCCCACTATTCACATTACATTAGACTAGGGTCCCATGAATGGAAGAAGGGATGAGTTTTTAGGGCTTAAACCAGGATGATGCCTATTTGAGATTGGATGGGGTGTACTCCTAAGGAGGACGCCCATTTGAGATTGGTTTGGGAATAATCTTAAAGAGGATGCCCGTTTGAGATTGGTTGGGGCATACTCCTAATGAGTATGCTCATTTGATATTGGTTGGGGCTTATTCCTAGAGAGGATTATCATTTTAGATTGGTTGGGGATTATTGTTAAAGAGGATACCCATTTGAGATTGGTAGGGACATAATCCAAAGGAGGAGGCCCATTTGAGATTGGTTGGGGATTAATCCTATGGAGGATGCCTAATTGATTTTTTTGGGGGATTACTCCTTAGGGGATTCCCATTTGAGATTGGTTGGGGATTACTCCAAAGGTGGATGCCCATTTGAGATTGGTTGGGGCTTAAACCTAAGGAGGATGCCCATCTGATATTTTGTAGGGACATACTCCTAAGGATGATTCCCATTTGTGATCTAACCTAGAATAAGAGTCATGTGATGAGGTTTGAGGAGTTTCACGAAGAGTGTATAGACTCAAATTACTCAAGAAATTCATAAGTAGATTCCAAACGTGTAACATGTGAAAGGTAAAAAAGAGAAGTAAGTCAAGTAAATAAACATCATTGAGTGTGATGGAGTGTCTTATTGAATGGTATTCCAAGGTTGGATGTTGGGAGACATTAAGGGTGAAATTGAAAATGTAATCGACTTGACAAAAACATTTTGCGGTGAGACTATTAATGTTTCTTGGGGGGCAGTGATAGAAGGGAAGGGACCAGCCTGAAGGCTCGGTATCGTAACCCGACATGGATCCCGAGCAGGGGTGCAGCCGGCGCGGTATGGACCAGCAGGGCCACACGGGTTCTTTACATAGGTGCTCCATATAGGTGCTCGTCCTAGGTGCATCACATAGGTGTGTCGTGTAGGTTTGATGCACAGGTGCATTGTGCAGCTGCAGCACACAAGTGCAACATGCAGGTGCTCCACACAGGTGTTTCGTGCAGGTGTGTCGTGTCACTCCTTTTGTTCCACACCATTTTTAGTCTTGTCACCAAATCTCCCCATTTAATTCACTATACTATCATGATTTTAAGATAAAATTAAGAATATTTGGGGGGATATTGGTGAATAATCTATGCAACAAGAGCACTGGGACTTCTTTTAAACTTTTCTACCTCTAAAATGGGAATCCAAAGTGTATTATTTATAGGCATGGAGGGTACCTAGTTGAAGGGATGTGTTCCATGTAGGAATTCTGCATAGGTCCTCCATGTAGCTCATACACATTGGTGTGTAGATATTATATTTCCACGTAGGTCCTCCACATAGGTCCCTTTGTGATATTTATCCATCTTCCGAGTGCCGTAACATTTGATCTGTAAGTCTGTTTAGGCTCTGCGACCAGTCATATCGAATGACTTGAAGAGGCCAGGACTTCTAGGGATTGTAAATAAATAATTCCTTCTCGGAGCAAGGTCGGAAATTTATTTTAAAATGTAGACACCTTTTCATCATTGATCTTGTCAATACCTTAACTATTCTTACATGGGGAATTATTCCACTTATCCATCAGTATGAAGAATTATTTTGCCACATATTAATCCAGACTGCATATTCTTCCTTCATGGTGAAAACATCATTACTCATACATTACATTTGTTGTCTATGGGATGATCATATCTTCACATTATGGAAATGTGCATGGAACCCATTTCATGGTGTCTACAATCATTCTATAATTTTTATTTATCATATTCTTCTTTCCATCCCATTCACTGAAAATTGTTATTGTCCTATTTTTGGTATATGGGGATTACTATTTCCACAAAGCATTGTGATTAATTTTTCATCACCACATCTGAAGCATGATATATATATAACTATATAGAAAGAAGAAATATGGTATTTTTTATATAATGATAACTATGGAAGGATAAAATAATATTTTCCTTGTTTTAATACCGATCATTGAAAATAGAAATGTATCTCATATTTATGAATGACCTATCATCTCCATGATTGTAACATAGTTTATTTTTCATAATAATATTTCAAGATTTGTTTTTCAAGTATAAGTTTTATATTAAAATTAAATTATTAAATTATTATTATTATTGATACGGTTGAATAATAGCCTATTTGGGTATACATTACCTGCCAAAATCATTTTGGGTAAATGAGTCGAATATCAACAAATTGTATTATGTGAAGTAAACAAATAAAGAAATTGATTATAACATGGAAATAAAAGAATAATAATCATGAAATATTTAATTAGGTAACAATGTAATTATCACATTTTATTAATCAATAATATAAATAATGCATGTCAGAATTATAAACAAACTTTTATGTCACATTTTTACATTAATTCATTAGTTTCCCAAATGATTTTATTTACATATTTAATATACAAAGATTCCAAAAATAATGGTATTTTTTATAATAGTTATTTGATATTGGGATTTCTTTTAAATCATTGTTTTATTAATGAAAATTTAAACCATATCTTACTATTTTCTGTGTAATTTAAAAAAAATTATAATGGATTGTATATTTCATTATTTATAAATTGTTTCTAGTTGATTAATGAATATTTTTATGAGTATAATGATGAACACACCAATATTTTAAATGTCATGATTATATTATACTTTTTAATAATTGTTTTTTATGATGGTAAGTTCCATTATAAACCCAGTAAGGGTTGTTTCATTATAAAAAATTGATATTTTGGTCTATTATATCACTCAAATGCATTGGGTTTGATTCATATTGTTTTTTTTACCATGTGTGTTAATATATTTCTAACAATAAAGGTTATATAAAAGCATGAATTTTATTCCATTAGAGACCATGAAAGTTATTAATATTATAACCTTGAAGGTTAATCCATATATAATAGTGTTATGAAAATTATTCTTTATGTTACCTAATTTTTTATTTATTATTTCTATTTTTATGGATATGTAAATATTTTTAAAGGTATGATAATTAGCTTATAATTAAATAATTTTATTTTATACTTCTTAAGGATGAAAAAAATATTTTTTTTTGAAAAAAAATCATGAGTTTTCATGGATTCCATAAAACCTTTATGAGTTTTAGTTTTTCTTTTAATATTTCATATATAAATTTTTATGAAAATATATTAGTGGAGAATGAAATTTTTTTTGTAAAAAAATGTTCATTTTGATCCTAATGATTATATTGAAAATTAATTTTTTTATAATTACTCATGGAATAATATGATTATTTCTTTCTATTTGTGTATAATGCTATGATTTTTATTATGATACCATGTTTTAAAATGTTTTTCATAGAGCTCAAATCATGAGTATCGAAAATTATGAGGTCAAAGAAATATAAAGATATATCAGGAAAATAAAAAATCTTATATAATAACCATTTTTTGTAGAAACATGGTTAGTAAGGGGATGTTTCCAACTTTTAATGTATGAGTTTATTATATATTATTTATGAACTAAATCAATAGTACTCTAAAACTAAAATGATTATATTAATCAATGAAAGTGAATTCTCTTATAGTTATCTAATTTTGTAAATAATTAACGTTTGATATATATCATGGATATCAAAGGATGGTCAAAATAATTTTAGAGGTTATGATAATGTATGTAAAATATATTAGGGGATTTTTATATATGGTCTTCATGACATAACATTTACTTATCACCATGTTTCTTTTTCTAACTAAGTTTGATTTAGAAATTTTAGATGAAATAAGGAAAAATTTGTCTGAAGGTACAAAGAAGAAAATTTCCTTCTAAATTAAAATCCCACAATGGTTAGAAATGTAATAGAGTATTTTTTTGTGGTAATGGATTACTTGATGTATACTATAAATGGAGGTTGAATCAATGCTAGACAACAGAAAGATCTATCCTAAAGAAAAATATTGATAAGAGATAATTTTCTGATACAACACCCTGCATCATTCAATGGATATTTATACCTAGTTATATATGAATGATGGATAAAACATAGTGAAAATATATTTGAAGTCATGGTTTGTTTAGAGAATCATATGTTAAAAATGTCTATTTTTCGTTTCAAATTTAAATCCTTTTAGAAAAGGAAAATGGATATGAATAATTGATAAATCAAATATATTGATATTTTATACCCGATAAATTTGTGAAAATTTTCGTTGAGAAATATTTACCTAAGATATAATGAAATATGATGGAAAATAAATACATAGATTTGTGGGAAATGGTATGAGATTTAGTGTCCACCTACGTAGATAACATTAGCTGACTGGAAATTGACTCACTCAATTAAATCATAGATCTTGATAGTAAAATAAATATGTTTTACTCAGGATTTAAGCCATGATATTGAAGTTCACTGGATTCCAATAAATTTAAATGTTATGGGAATCATTTTCTATGTACAAGGAATTTTTTAATAGAGTTTTGTTATGATCATATGTTCAATGAAAATAATAATAAAATTATGTCATCATGGATGTGAATTGAAATAAACCCATAAAATAATTCTGAATGTAAGAAAAAAAAATTCCCATATTTTGATACGTGTAGAATAAATCACCTTGGATAATTCCTTTGAAATTTTGGATGTACATCCAATATTGTAAGTCTAGGAATATGGATCGTGATTAGAATGAAAACTATAATAGTATTGGTAAGCACAATTTTAATAAGAATGAATTAATTTTTTAAAAAAATTTAGAATGATGGGTTATTATGTATTTGAGTGTCTGAAAAAGAACACCAATAATGGGAAAAAAATGAATATAAGAACAATAGTGTGGTGAAATACTATGAAAGTACTTCAATAGATGTTAATCCATCAAAAGAAGTGGTAATAAGTACATTTATTGTTTATTATTATTATGGTAAAGTCTTTTTTGATTATGAGTATAAAAATTATTTTATGTCTATGATTTTTTTGGTATATTAGATATTTCACCTCAGCAAATGAATCTAGAACTTATAGTTAAAGTACCTGGGATAATATGAATGAAAAATAAATTATATGAATATTATTGTTATATTTTGTGGAAACAATTTACCTAGAAACCATTTTGTGTTTCCCCTAGTAAATGTTGATGTTATTTTGGTTTTGGATTTTCACTCTTTTTACCAGTCTATGATATATTATAGGTCTAAAGAAGTTATTTTTTAGAAATATATTTGGTTTGTATAAAATAATGAATTAATTGATTTTATAACACATCAAAAAGATAATAAACTAATAGTACAACCAAATGAATTTTATCTCTCCTATATTTTAGAAAATAAGGGGAAAATTTAGATTAAAGATATAAAGGGAGTAAAATAAGACATATATTTTATTCCTAATGAGTTCCTCAATTTTATACCTGATTTAGGAAGATGAATATAATATTGATTTAGATTATTATACTAAGTCAACTTCAAAATACCCTTATCAAATATAACATTTATTAATAATATAACTTAAAAAATCAGTTTCACAAGATTCCTGATAAGGGATTATATTATCCTAGCACTTCACAAAGGGGTTCTCGAGTTTTTTTATTAATAAGGAATGATGGTTCTATGAATAATTTCATTGATTATAGACCTTTTAATTACATTATTATTATGAATAACTATTTATTTTCTCACATTAATGAATTGTTTGACAAACTACAGGGAGATCACTACTTTTTAATGGATGACCTAAGGATTGAATACAATCATCTGATGGTGAAGGAGACTAAAATTCCAAAAACAACATTTCAATCTAGGTGTGGGAATTATGAATTATAGTGATATGATTTGGTTTAAAAAATGGTTATATATATATTTATTGATCTTATGAATGGATTTTTCAAGAATATTTTGATATGTTTTTTTTTAGTTTTTAATGATGATATATAGATTTATTTAAAAAAATATATGGAACATGACAAACTATTTGGATTGTTTTGGAAACATAAAAAGAATATTATTATTACAGAAAATTTAGAAATTGTTTTTAATACATTCTACTTCATTATTTGGACACATAATAAATAAAAATCATATAATAGTTTGTTTAATAATAAATAAAGAAGTAGATGAATGAAAAAGACCTACCAATGATTCTAATAATCATAGTTTTCATGGATTAATAGGAAATTTATAGGAATTTATTGAAGACTATTAGAGGTTAATTTTCTCATGAACTAACTTAACATGGAAAAGAGTTAGTTTCATCTGGATAACTTAATGCGGTGAATATTTCTAGGAATTTATATCAGATTAGTAAATTATATTTTTTCCCTCTACCATCCATTTTTTTCATCTATATTTATTCTTAATTGATGATATTGGGTTTTTTAATGATTATTTAATGATTAAGCTTCACATTAACTAAAAAATAATGGGAATGTTATCCTACACATTACCATGAAATGGTGGTTGTAATGTTTAGTTAAAAAATATAGAGACAACATTTATATAGATTAATGTGTGAAGTTTATCATTATCATATGTTTACACAATATATATTAACATACAAATTATTAAAATTGAAATAGATGTGGTAACAAAAATTGATAATGGATTATGACTGCACAATTTATTACAATCCATGAAAAGAAAATAGTGTAGCTAATACTTTTAGTCGGAATGATAATGAATCATTAACTATACTACTTCTTGAACATGATACTTTGTTTAATTATTTAAGTAATGTTTTCATAGTTTTTATACATCTAAGAACTTCATTTTTTTGTTTTACGTTTCATTAGTGTCACCTCTATTGGAAATAATTATGATATTTTTGAAGGAGGATCATCTTTTACATGAAAATATAAAATTTGTTAAGAATGGTAAGTTTTTTTATTATAATGCTGATAAGGGAGGAGTAATCATTATCCAAACCTAATTATTTATTCTTTATGTACCCCAATTGAAGAGAGTATTGTTGAGTGAAGCTCACAGTTCCACATTTTTCATACATTCTGGATGAACTAATATGTAATTAAACTGTTAGGAATATTACTAGTGGGATATAATGAAATGATATATTGATGAATTTATGAAAAAATATTTGTAATTATAATAGTTTAAAGGAAAATGATTTTTTCCAAATGAATACTTCATAATTTTCTTGTGGTGGAATTGAAATGGGAGAATATAACCACATATTTCATTGTGGAATTACAAAATAAATCTTGAGGTAGTAATACGATTTGGGTAATTAATGATAGATTAGATAAATATACACATTTCATTTCAATTTAAGAAAATATAAATTTATGTTAGCCTTGATGACTATATCTCTATGAGATATTCCGAATACATGGAGTTACTCTCTCTATTGTATCTAACAATGATCTGATAATTACTACAATTTTTTGGATTGTCATAAAGATGTTGTTGGGGGATGAATTAAAAATAAGTAGATACATTCACTATCAATTTAATGTATAAACTGAGTAAATGAGTCAAAAATTTAATGACATAATTTTTACTTGTTCAATGGATTACCAAATAAGTTTGGATCAACATATTTCATTTTGTTTTTTTATTATAACACAATTTTTCATTCTAGTTTATAGATATACCCTTTTGAGGGATTATAAGGATATAAATTTCATATGAACATTTTTTGGGATGAAGTAGGAGAATAGAATTTTATGGGACCAGATTTGGTAGAGGAAATGATTGAGATGTGAAGCTGATTCAATAATGTATGCTAATTTATCAGTGTATGCAAAAACGTTATGTGGATAAATTGAAGAATTTTCTTTCTTTTGAGGTAGATGATAATGTTTTCCCTAAATTACCTCTTTGGAAAGGTATTATAATTTTTTTTAAAATGGAATCCTAATTACTTTGTTCATTAAACTGTATGAAATCCTAGAGAAATTTGGATCAGTTTCCTAGTAAGTGTTCTTTCCTCCATGTTTATCGTAGGTTGAAAATGTTTTTCAGGTTTTGTTTTTTAGAAAACACATGTTAGATTCATATAATGTTTTTAGAAAATAGTAGGTTCAATTGAAAAAAAAACAATTCATATGAGCAATAGAATATTATTAATTTTGACTGTATATAGAATGTATTAATGAATAAGATGATTCTCCAGGTTTACGTTTTGGGTAAAAGTCATATAATTAAATAAGAAATATTGGGATTCGAAAATTCAATGAAATAATGGTATCCCCACTTTCTTAAGTTGTGAATAAAATTGTAAGGATACTATTTCCAAAAGCAAGAATAATTTAGAGAGCCTTATAATTTTATGATAAAAAATTTTAATATATTGATTAATTATATTTTTTATACCTCTATATTTATGAGGTAAATTTTTAGTCTATTTAAAGAAGATTTTATTTAAATGAAATTTCGGTTTTTTCATGAATTATATATTATTGTTTATAAAATAAATTTATTTTTATTATTTTATTTTTACAAGCATTAATTCATTTAGGAACAAATAATGTAAAAATTATCTTTGGATTAACTTTCAATAATTTCATTAAATAATTAATTTTTAATGGATAATGAAAAATACAAGTATTTATTAAAAACTATATTTACTTTTAATGTATTTTCCATGCCATAGTATATCCTGTATTAGTTAGAAAATTTAATTGTTGAATTTTTATTAAAAATAATCTAATAAGAGTCTACACACTTAATTACATTCATGAATGTGGAATAAAAACATCATTATACTTAAATTGAATTTTTTTAGAAAACTTATTTTTATTCAGGTTTGCAAGTTTAATTTTAAAATAAATTCCACTACTTCTATGAATTTAATCATGAAAAAAATTTATATATTTGTAATCAGGATGTCCCAATTTTGTATAAATATATCTTTATTTTTTTCATTATGAATAGTAATGTAGTAAATAATTATTACCATTGTTCGGGTAAATTGAGTTATTAAGGTTGGAAATAAAATGACAAAGACATTAGAATAACACTAACACCTAGATGTATCCAATTATAAGTGTTTTAATAAGAAATTTACATCATGCTTTTAAAATAAATAAAATCAGTTCCATATATCTTTTATTTTGACCTTTATACTATTTAAGTAAAACATAATGTCAAGGATGATAATTTTTCTCTTTTAATATATATAATATTTTATTATTGGGATAAAAACAATTTAATTTTTAATTGGTTATTTGAAAGATAATTTTTTTTATTGTGGTATGGTATTTATATATTTTGGTGCTAAAATAATTACCTAAAATGCTTATGAAATGATGAAATTTTTTTTATTCAATTAATAAAAAATAAAATAAATGATATGAAATATATTAAAAAATAGTACTTTTATTAATTATTGAATTCAATAAATTTCATAGAGATTTATATAATATTATAGATGTGGTAATATATTTTATAAAAATTTATTTTTGGTGAGCCTTTTATCAAAGTCATATTTATTGAGTAATTCTGAAAAAGACATTAATTATATTAAAAAATAAAAAATGTTTTATTAATTATTCCAAATTTATGAAAATAATTATATTCAGAAAGGTGAACGTGATATTGTTGATAATATCAACCATGTTCGATTTATGGTAATTATTTCTATTTATATTAACTTTATATACATCTTGGTATATTAAAACATATATACCATGGTAATTTTCATAAGGGTTATTAATGGTTAAAACCCCAAGATAAGGGTAAAAACATATTCTAAATATTGTAAATTTATTTTATATGCGAGTTTTTTAAAGAACAATATCCAATAATCTAAATATATCATTTTTATCCATTTTTATAAGAATTAATTTATTTAATGATAATGATTTAATAATTTCTATGAAATCTCATCCCCTCTCTTATAATATGGTTCCTCTTTTACTCCTTTATATATACATGAAAGATACCTTTACATTAGAAACAATATTCCAAAATACCATTATATAATCCTAACCATCATTATAGTGGTCTTTTTAGATAGAATATGAACCTTACATG
The DNA here is from genome assembly GCA_963277665.1 of Viscum album. Lineage (NCBI taxonomy): Eukaryota > Viridiplantae > Streptophyta > Magnoliopsida > Santalales > Viscaceae > Viscum > Viscum album. The sequence goes on along the minus strand of OY728134.1, from coordinate 660,961,809 downwards.
GCATAATCTATAAAGTGAAATGATTTCAGAAAGAATATGTATAACTTTTAACTGATTGATTTAGTTTTTTTTCCTATATCACCTCCTTAAAATCTTATACAACCATTATGATATAATAACATTAGTATCTCTCATATAATATGAAGTTATTATATTAATTTCATAATCTATATACATCCCATTATACTATAAAATATTAAATAAAAACAATATTAATGTGTAAGGTAGACTACATCCACACAAACCAATGTAATTCATTTTCCATTACAACCCCTCATGGTTGGTTAGAATGATTTCTTAAATATATATGTGTGTGTGTGTGTGTGAGATATATATATTCTTAAAATATTTATCATTCAATGAAATTAATATATCAATGTTTTCTTACAATTCTATTCATTGAAAAACAATAATGGCGTTCATGTGTATGTGCTAACTTCCACCTCCATGAAGTGATGTGAATTTATTTCATCACCACATCACATTGATGATATATATGAGTATATTTAAATAAATAATATTGTATTTGTGATATACGGATAATTTTGGAAAGATTAGAAATACTTTCTTTCTTTCCCTAATGACCATTGAAAAATGGGAATTTTACTCATGTTCATGCATGACCTACAATCTCTATGACTACAACATAGTTAAATTTTCATAATAATATTTCATGATTTGATTTTAATGTATATTTTATATATTAAAGTTATTATTATTTTATGGTTATTATTAAAATTATTATGGAATAATGATCTCTTTAATATATAATACATATTAAATTCATTTTGGAAATATGATACGAATATTATCAAAACTTTTGGCATGAATTTTACAAAATAAGAATTTTATAAAAAAAATGAAAATAAAATGAAAAATAAACATGAAAATGGATATTAAGAATTTTTATAATTAACATAAGTTTATTATTTAGGAAGATAAAAAAATAATATGACGATTAACTAAAAATGTAAGAGACTTTAATTTAAAAACAAAAGTTTTATTATTTTAATATTTTATTTTTCAAAACATTTTCATACATTTCCATAATATTGAAATTATTTTATATAAATTTTGATATAGACATTAATGAAATATAAGTTAATTTTTTATCACTTTTTAATTCATTTCAAATGGTTTTAAATGTTATATTTTAATGTATATTATATAAAACATTTGGTTAAAAAGATAAAATGAATATTCTATTATGATGAAAATAGTGTAGAAGTTTTATCCCCCTCCATAAATTTTATTTTATGTTTATATTAATTTAATATAATTCATGTTTTAGTTAAATAAAAAACATATTTTAATTTGTTTTATGTTTATTCAAAATATATTTTAAATGGAAGTAATATTAAACATCAAAAAATATTTTATAATGGGTGAAAAAATACTAATATTAGTATAATTTAAAAAATTTGAATATTCTTGTGTTATGAATATGATATAGTTATTATATTTGTTTATGATTATGATTTCCTCCCTTATAATCCACGGAAAGGTGGTTCTATTATTAAACAAGAATGGGTGGTTCCATGATAACCATATAAAAAAATGGGTATGATTTATTTTTCATGTTGACCATAATGGTTATTTAATTTAGAACAATGAATATTATTTGTAACATCAAGGGTATTTGTGACTATAAAGGTTATTTGTAAAAAAAATAGTTTTTCCATTGATAACTATTTTGGTTATTCCATTTATAACCATGAATTTTATTTATCATATATGTGTTATATAAAACAATATGGCTCAAAATACCTAAAATATTTTATTATTCCTTCTATGTTAGTTATAGAAATATTATGATTTCTCAATATATGGTAAATATGTAATGTTTAAGTAATGTTACTTTCTACATCATAAGTATTAAATGTATAACTTTTTGAAAAACATTTTTTGATTTTTAATGATTTAATAGAATTTTTTTTGAGATTTATGTTTCCTTTTTGATTTATTATAAAAAGGTTTTTAAAAATAATTTTGAAAATAAGGTTATTTCTTGATTAACCAATTATTTATGTTGAGTAAAAAATTTATATTTAAGATGAAAAAAATAAGTATTCAAGAAATTCCTTGTATCTTTATTTCTTTATATATAACATACTATGACTGTTTCACAAATTCCATATATCAAAATGTTATTTACAAGTCTTTAAGGATGAGTAAGGATAATGATGTCATTACGATGAATATTTTTAAGATATATCATAAAAAGAAAATATGTTATATAATGAAAGTTTTTTTCTGGGGAAAATAGATACTAAGAGGTTGTTCCCAACATTTAATAGATGATATTTTTATATAATAGACATGATCTGATTCTATATAAATATATAATTGAAAAGATCCACGAAATATAAGAATGTTAATTCTATACTAGAGATTAAATTTTTTTAATTAATTAAGGATGGGTTTTTATGTCTAATGTTTACCAATGTAACGGTTTTTTTGTCATGAATTTTGAAAAAGATGACTATGTGAAAATATATAGAATTATTATTTTCATAAATTATATTATTGGTATTGACCAAATATTAAAACTCTTATGGCATTAGAAATGCCTCTAAAAGTACTTCCCATAGATATTTGGAAAGATAATGGGTGTCTAGGAATTATTGTTTTGTTGGAACCATGTCCAGTTTGTATTATATACTTCCTAATGTTGGCTTTCACCTTGGGATGTTCCTCAGGGGATGATTTCATAGACGTACAAGGTTCTGGTGTATGAATAGGAGTTCATGAAACACTTTTCACTAGATTAATGACTTTAATTAGTGAGCATACTTGTTTGGATTGATCCTATAGTTTCACACACTTTTGTTATCCTACTAATGAAATTGGTTTTGAATGAATCCTGAAATATTTCATAGGAGTCTTCATGCTTCAATAGGTCTCACTAATGGTTTTCCCATGTTTGTTGATTATATATATTTATTTTGGGTTGTTGTGGCCAAGATATTAGGTTATACCATTAATGTATCTTCCTATATCTCCTCATCTTCTTCTACCTTTTCCTCTATCTACCAAGCCAATTATATGGTTCTTGAGTTCGTTTTCAAACCCATAATAGAAATAAGGTTTTGTAAATTAATAATTTAAAGAAAACTGAACACATTCACTTAACCATATGAGGGATATATTTTCTGAGGTGGTGTCCATCCACATGTTACTGAATGAATGAAATCCAAGAGAGTTTAAACTATCCTGGATATCTATATAGGTTTATATTGATGTATTTAAATTTTAAAATTTTGGTTATTATAACATTCATATTACAAGATATTGAAATATTTCAATGACAACTACTATAGTTTTACAATAGTAGAAATAATTGGAAACATGAATATATGGTTTATCTATTACTTGAGGTTAATGTGAGATCAATTTATCATATTTTTCTTCACCCAATTATCAAAATTATGTTCACCATAACATTGTAATTATTTCCATGTAATATATTTTTCTCAGGTGTTAGAAACTCATTCCACATGTATGTGTGGCATACTAAATTTCAATTGTGTTGAATCAATCATCATCTGTAGGTTGCCTTAAAAACCCACTCTTGGATTGTTTGGAATAATTTTTGGTTAAAGATGAATTAACTTAGTTTATCACTAAGTACAACCTTATCAGTCATTTTTGGCTCTAAATTCTCAAAAAACCATTATCCATAGTTTTCATGAAGAGTCTAAGGACCATCCCATCTTAAAATTAATAAAATTTATTCTTCCAATCCCCATATAGTGGGACTCTTTTCCCCCACACTAATGAGGATGTTTTTATTTTTTTCTGCTCAAGGGAATATCCCATTTTATTTTTTATGTTATTGAATGTTGGATCTAGTTTCAATGTTATCATATGTGTAACCATTATATTTTCCACTTTTACAATTATCTTTCCTTAGACTATCAATGTTGTTCAATAATTGGTTTTGGATCATTGAATTTATTCTTCCAATATTTCTACAGGTATATTTGGTCCTCAAAATATAACATGATATTTTATTATATTGTGTAGTATTTATAACTTCTCAAGAAGGTTCTCAGTAAAGAGAAAGAAAAGTATTATGGGGGGATTTTTAGATTCATGTAGCAGGTCAATCCCTTCCACATAGCGATGAATTATAAGAATATACCATTCTTTTAGAGTAGGGATAAATTGATAAAGGAATAGTTTATTAGGTATTCTCATTCCATGATTTCCTAGAATTAAAACATGCATACCATACAATGATATCCCATATAGTATTCGTATTAATCATTTGATTTTAGAGGATTTTCTTCTTAAAGAGATATCAGAATAGGACAAAATAGAGAACTCAGATGTACAGAGTGATTATATGGATCCCTAGTGTCATTTAATTTTAGGAATATAGGATTGCCAAAGTTTTATGGGGGAGAGTTTCATCCTCTCATTCAGATGAGGTTATTTTATGTCGTGGAACAAGTCTCCACCAAAATATAATAGATTTCAACTCGGCAATTAGTGACCCAATAGTGTCAATTTGTTTTAATGATATATCTAGTTGAGAAGAAACATTATTGTCAAAAATTAACGGTAGATCTTAACAAGATGAGAATGCCTATATTAATTTTTTATAATAAATATGGGAATGACTAGCGTTTTTCCAATTATATAGTCTAAAATTCTTCCATGATAGATGGAACTACTAGTTTTATACCACAATTGGATATAAAAAATTGGTTTTTAAGATACCATATTGAGCGGATGAATTTGATTCACTTTTATTAGCATTAATGACTCTTCTTATGGAGGGAGATATATTGAAAGTCTAATCATTTGCTTCTCTCATGGGATATAACTAGTATGGATATTTACCCAAAGAAATTTACTGTTGAATGTCTTTAATTCTATAATTTCTACATCATAAAGAGTGATATTTTCCTTAACTGTATAGGGTTAAAATTATTTAGGTAATGGATAGAATGATACAACATTATTTTCCCTTTTCTTATTTGATGATCTCCATAGATGCGGTGAATAATATTTTTAGGGAGATCTAAAATTTTTATGATTTCATAGGTTTCTCAAACACAAACCTTATTTAATGATATCAGTGTGAATAATATTTGGAAAAAAAACATCCACATTACATTAATTTACCCTTAATTCATGGCCCATTAAATTTTCATGTACATTGATGATGATATATACTAATATATAATTTTTTAATTGTAAGACATCATTATTAGATGGATAATATGAATGGTTTCCTTTAGAGTTACTGATGATAAATAATTCTTGATATTACAAAGAGTTTTCCCTCTTAAATGGCCTATTTGGCTTGAAACCTCAATGTGGAATTATATATTACCAGTAGGATCTCAAAAAACTACTTTAGGGATAGAAGTCCGAATAGAGTATCCCAAAATATTTATTGTACACCTTCCGAAAGAGAAACATATGTCATATAATGGATGAAATTTCATATGATTTTCTATTGAAACACACCATAACTGCGTAAAGGCATACTTTTATAGGGGATGAGGAGGATGATGTAGAAATTATCCCACCCTATGAGTTGGGGATTCTTTTGGGTTGTCTATACCTCATGATTTTTGAATAGTTATAAATTTAATGACCTTATGGTGAATAGTTTCATAATAATACCCCTCATCCCTATAATCTAGGACTTTCATAGTGAATAAAATAATGTGGTGTACTACCATTATAGATCAAAATTAGGTCAAAAAGAGTAATCATGAAATATATTCTATGGAGAGGACCTTCACTACGGATTTTTTCTTTGGGGGAATTATTACAATCTAATATACTAATCATGAGGAGGTCTCTTGAGGTGCTCATTATGTGAAATGTTCCCATGATTGATATTAGTATGGATTAGAAGAATAAATTCGTGGTAAATTCTCTTTAGGGAACCTCCATGGATATTTGTAGAAAAATTGTAGGAGGGCCTCTACATGTAAAATTTTTATATCCCTAATTAGAGAACAGTTTAGTAGGATCATGGGAAAAAATTGGTAAATATTTAATGGCATGAAAAATTCTATCCCCTAGGTGAGCATGGATGTGTTCCTACTTAAGGACATCAAATTTAATTCAGTGAGACTTCTTATATATTATTCATCAAAACATTTGGAGTCTAATTTTTTTAATAATCAATTTCATGTAAGGGATCCTACATGGGATACTCATATGTTCTTACTGAAACATGTTGAAAGGTGTCTATATTTTCATTAGAGATTTATTAATTTCCTACATTGGCCATTGAATTTGGAAAATTATCTCCACTTGAAATATGAATTTGTGCCTAGTACTATTGTCTATTATAATCAATGATTTCCTAGGAACATCATGTATTGGTGTAATAATGTGTTACAACTCCCTATTAAACCATGAATTTTTTTGATGAGCTACTATGGTGGTGGGGTAGGAATTGGTGGAAACCCCCTAAATTTTCTCACTACCATGATATGTTTATATATTTTTATAACGTGGGAATTAATTTAATTTTCCACTATATTTCCTCAAGGATTTACTTAAATTCTTCAGCTATTGGAATGAATAATTTTCACCCATTCCATGGTTAGAGTAGGAATGTGTTCCTTCTATTATTTTAAAATTTACACATGAATATACCAATGAGATTAATATGTGAGGGTATAAAGGTGAACATACCCAATGTTATTTATAAAAATATTCTGAAAAAAAGTTCAAGTGAATATGGAATTTAATAGAAGGAATCCTAGGTGTAAGCCAGATTGTGTGAATGTTGTTGTTTCCTTCCATAAAATGTGGGAATGATTCTTTAGTGTAACCACATACATGGTCTATATCCTAATTATTGATTGTCTACCACCTAGAGGGATTTCCCATGGATATTAGATAAGAGTGAACTTATTTAGGAAACACAAGGAGATATCCATATAGGGACAATGTGGGATTTAATTTTCAAGGATTTTAAAATGATTATTGTAGGAAAGAGCATTCATACAAGAATCCAATGTTATAGTGAGGAAACAATTGACAAATTCACACATCTCCTTGAGATAAGGGAGTTACATGCAATTTGGTTCTTGGGACTAGATTTGTAAATGGATTGAAATAATGATAAGTGTAATTTTTTACATCGCCAACACTCCTCATTAGGCAGACGATCTATGTGGATTTATATATTTGAGGGATTCATTTCAAAACTACAACATTTGAATTGTGACATTCAAGTGGTTTTCCAAAATTCATACTCTCAAACCATTGAATTAAATAAATTGGGTGGGTTAGAGTGTCCTTTAATTGAATGAGGACCCATCTTGTGCCACTATTGGTGTATATTTCTATTGTGAATTAGAGTATAAAATTTTGAGTTTTGGGAGTCTTGGTTTTTTGTTTATGATACAGAACAATTGAAATGAAATCTATCAAAGATGTGTTGAATGTAAAAAAATCATTCATGTATTACTTGTTTCATTATTAAATAATTTTCATAATATTCTTTATTTTTTCATAGAATTTGGTAACTACATGATTTATTGTGGGGGGAACCCCATTTTGTTGTTAATGAAATATCCATATCAGGTTGAGCATTTTTGTTTCAACTTAACAGGATATTGTTTTTACTATATGTGGAATTACTAAAATTTTCATATGGTTTCTAATGGGATTCATTTATATAACAAAAAACACCCAATTGTCCAATATTTCTAAAAAGATAAAAACCTGGTTTAGAAATATAGTAAGTCACTAGGTTATCATACCGATTAATTTTAAGAAATATTTTCAGTTCATTTTGGGTCCTGTTACACCTTTCTGGTTGAATTATTTCCCAATCCGAGACACTATTATATATTTATCCTATTTTGTTGAATACTTCCCAATTCCTGATATGGGACTAGTTACCCCCCCATGTCATCAATAAGTTACATGTATTTTTAGATGTGAACAACTATATGTATTATTGGTTCTCTAAAAATGAAACCATATACACATTGGAGGTTCTTTATTAATGGAACCATATATTTGTCTCATATGTTATCCATATTATTTCATTGTCACTAAGTGATTATTGGTTTTAAGGAGCTATGTTTTAAATAATGATATTTGGAAACTTTTGAATTTATATCCATTTAGAAGGGTTGTTATTTTTTTTTTGTGTTGGGATCAATCCCAGGATATGGATTCAAATATATTCATGTGAAACGAATCAGAACCCAAATATTACGGTTATACATAATGAGACATGCCATACTCTTTAAGATCACGTGTCAATTAACAACTCATCAAGTTCCTCATAATATGGTATCGATGAATGGGAAAATGGATTATAGTAAGGATTGAAGTGGGATTTACTAATGATTAGACATTTCAATGTTGTTTTGATAGGAATATTTATTAATGAAATTGAGTTCATTCATAAAGAATGTAAACCTATGAAGATAAATCCTATAAAGAATATAATCTAATACAAATGAAATTATAAGGACTAGAAATAGTGAGTCCACCATGGTGATTCTTGATATTATAGGAAAATAGAAGAATAAAAATCATAATTAGGTGATGAAGTTGGGTTTAAACCTTAGTTGTACATCCTGTATATTCTATCTATATAACAATCCAATCCCTTTTATTTTGAGTGACACTGTTTAAGGTCATGTGGAAGGACTATATCAAAAATTGAAAATTCATGATGTTAGGAAATATTCATGAATTTTAACATTATGGTACTTGGATGTTATCCGTGGAGTATAATTTTATGTTATGGGTATGTATATCTCATGAAAGCTATAATGACATTGGATAGTTATGGGATTAAAAATTGGAGCTTCTCATTGGATGATATTGGTTCGTACACCAGATTAGGAGGACTAAGGAGATATTCTGAATATTATAGTGACACGATAGACTAGAGTACCTAATCCTACATAAGTTATACTATATGTATGAAAAGGGTACATTTGAAAATTATTCGCATTATATAAATTCATAATTTGATTTTAATGGGGATTATGAATTGGAGTAACACATGATGATTCTACTACCTATTCTTTGATATATTTGGAAGGGGATATGGAATGAAAAAAGAAAAACCAGAGGCTTTATATATAAATAATTCGTAATTCTATCTTCCTTTTTTACTTATAGACCCTAGATTGGGATATTAAACATGCATTTATGAGGGGAGTGACGTCAAGGGACATAGAATTAGGGATTAATCTAGGAAACATTCCAAAGGTGAATCCACTACCAATATTTTTGTATCATTCTAAACCATGACATGGGCCTTATTAATTAGATAATTATAAAAAAAAGTCGCATACGGATCCAAATTCACTTCATGTTTTAGGAACACAGGGTAAATATCTTCCACTACATGATCTAGGAAGATTTCCACAACAACCTATTCGATTGGGGACATCGTTACCAAGGGGATTCATGATTAGAAAAAACCCAATGACCCCCAAATTCATGGAGGAAAATTATGGAGGACCATTTATAGGTGTATTAATTATCAATATGGGGGGCATACTGGTGTGCCCTATTCACTGATCTTGTTTATCTAATGTTCATTAGGATATCCTTAACATGATCTTACTTATATTTTAGTATTTAATGGAGATAATAATTTGGACACATAGTGGTGGGCCTAAGATAGAGCTAGATTCTATGTGATAGGTGTGCTTTTATTATGGGTAGATAAATACCCTATGGTGACCCTATATCATATAGAGGTCTTGTTAAATGAAATGGGGGGGACCACAAACGGGACCATTCCAGAATCAATTTATTTAAAAACGAGTGTTCCTCCTCGATTGATGGAAAAGCGAGCTTCTCCATCATTAAATGATTTTATTGCGGAAATGATCATTCCACCAAGGACTCCTTTTTAGGGATTATATTTTACTCGATGATGTGGTGATTACATATTGATTATGATTAGGTGAAAGTATCATGATTATATAATAATTATAATTTGTTCATCTCTCTGTCAATTTTTATTTATCTTTCTATATGTCAATCTGTCTTTGTGTATCTATTTTTTATGATGTAATTTTTTATTTATGGTCAGTGTTGGGGAAACTTAATTCCCAAAATTTATATCTTTATAAGGATCGATATTCTCAGTGGTGGTCATATATGGACACCATAAGTCAAAACATGATTTCAATTATGGATGGATTTTGATCATAACCTTTAACTAAAAACACATTTCATTTATAGGGGGAAGAAGATCATTTCATCTCACTATAAACTAAATTTTCAGCGGTAATGATATCACTAAACTACATCGAAATCTCTATTCATTTATGGGGGTGTTTTTAAAACAAAGTGTAATATAATATTAATTAGGTTTCTCATAGCACATTTTTTACTATGGGAAGCAACCTTGATTCCATTAATATTTCTCTAGATTTCCGAAATTCTATACTTTTTTCATTTCATTAAACCTATTAACAATTAAAGAACTTGTGAATACCCATTACTTAATAATATTTACCTTTTTGAATAAAATAAATTTTGTATATGGTTTGATTTGTATGAAACAAAAAATTAATATAAAGATAAAAAAATTAATGTTTGATTTTAGTACCTGAAACAATAAGTTCTCTTTTATTACACAAAATATCATGTTCCTTCTATAGATTACATTACACTCATGATTTTGATTTTCCAGACTACTGTATAATATTAATATTATTATTTAACATGATAATTATTAATTATCCATATTAATGATGGGTATAAAAATTATTAAAAAAAATTTAGAAAATATTATTTACATTTGTCTATATAATTATTTGGATAACAATTAATTTGAAAGGAATATAATAAATTATTGAATATAAAGGGAATGTTTTTTATAAAGACTATTAATATGTGTCAAATGTGTTTTATCATACAAAATTATATTAATTAATATTAGAAAATTAGGTTAATTTAATAGATATATTATATATTAAATAAAATATTTATGATATTCATTCATTAGATTTGATAAGCATAAGATAAGAAGAAATCCAATTTACGGATAAAAAACTAATCTTTTCTACAGCCTAATTTTCCACCTTATAATGATGGACCTAATTTAAATTATATTTTTTAAAAATATAAAAATTATATTGTAAAAAATAAAAATCAGTTATGAAACCTATTTATCAAAATTTACTTTGGGTGATTTTCTTTTTATTTTTATGGAAACATTGAAATTTTTAAATATATTGAAAATGTAATATTTTAATTGAAAATTTATTTTTCATATAAATAATGTACATGGATAAATTATATTTTTAATTGGTTTAAGGTTTAACTATATCAATTTTATATAATTTACACAAATTTAGGTAATTGGAATTATTTTCACATTGATTTTAGATATTAAAACTTAGAAATTGTTTGAATATTCTCAGTTTAAAAACTCAATTTATTTTCTTGTTTGCTGGATTAATTTAAATATAATTCTCACCACTACTATGATTTAATTTTTACAAAATATGTTCCATATTTATAATAACAATAATTAATAATTTATAATAATTTCAACTTTTTTGACCAAAATGATTATGGAATGCAATTAAAATTATTTACAATGAATAAAGGTAAAATTAAGCTTACCAAGTGACTAAACCTTAATAATATTAAATAAATTAACTATAATATAGTAAAAATTCCATTTTATTAACATATTTATACCCTCAAAATATTTAATATAATTGGGATAATTATTGGATGCACATTAGGTATGTGATACCTCTCAATAGTGTTCACCTTTTAATATTTACAAGAATGTCATTCGTCCTCCGCAATAAAAAGGAACTCACCACTACCACTTATTCACATATATAAATAAATAATTATTGTATAAAATCATGAAAAACAGATCCCAAAAATCAATCTCCTCATATTATAATCCTCCCATTGGTATGAAATCGAACTAAAAAACACTTCTTTAAAAAAATGGGTTACCCAAATAATATGTAACCTTTGTCAATAATCATTTTTTTTCCTTTATTTTTCCACTAAATAAATAATTTTTCATAATTATTAAATTATAAACCCAATAACATATTTATACCAATTTGTTTTTATATAATGTTAAGGACAATAATCACACACAATTCCCTCAAATGGGATAAACAGTCATCGTCCGTGTGTACGTGGCCTACCGCCTCAGGAACAGATATCACTCATTCCTCTATTACCACATTCCATAGTTAGAAATAATGATGAATTAATAGGTTATATATGAAATATAATATATTTAAAAGAAATTTGTGATTCAAAAATTATTTTATAACACATAGCTTCATTCATTCTATTTTTTGGGAAAATGATGGCATTATTTGTCGACATGTGGACTACCACCTCCCAAAAGATATGTGATACATTCAAACTATCCAAGAAGTGTATGGTGGATGGTTTTAATAAAGATATGTGATTTATAAAATAAAATTATTTTAATTTAATTATAATATACATATATAAAATTTTATTTTGATTCTTTTAGTATGACCATAAAATGAAAATATAATTCATGTGTATGTATGACATAACTCTCCTTGAATGGTGTAATTCATCTATATCTCCAAATTTTATAAATTATAGTATGTATACATAAAATTAATATATATATATATATATTCAAATCAATCATGTTTTAAATTATGGATATAATGAAATTATTATTTATGAAATAGGAATATCAAATAACTTGTTAAAATATGCTTGAGAAGCATTGCAATTAACACCCGAAATAGTGAAAATAATTAATGATTACTAAATAGGGTTATAAGATGTTATAAAAAGTTAATATATGATATTATAATTATTAATATGGTTATATAATAAGTTAATAACATTATTAAAACCATTATACATTAGTTTAAATAAAGTTTACACAAAAGTAAATTCGAGGTATGTGATTTTGATCTCACTTTTTATGTTTGTGTGACAAATTCCATCCTCTCCATGGTGTATCGAAATGAATTCATAATATATCATATAACATATAAATTTATCTTCTAGTAATTTATGGTTTTACTTAGAATTCTATCTTATAAGGTTTTTTGACTTGAAAATTTCAAACTGAAAAAAGTTGTCTTTCAAAATCATTTTAATTTTTGATTGCTCACATTACATTAAAATAATCACATTCTAATAATAATTTCTCATTTGAAATTATAATTAATTATGATATAGGTATTTTTTTATGTTGGATATGATTTTTACCTAAAACTATATACCATTTTTACAAATTGTTTTTAATTTGAAAGTTATTTGATTTACTAAGGAAATGTTGATAAATCCATTTCCATTACTCAAAAAAGATATTTGATATGGAACATTGTTGATGAATTTTAATTTATTATTAGATATATAAGGAATGAGTTTTACATGAAATACATGGGGTTGATACTATTTAATGAAATCCCTATGGGTTGGGTACCATTTAATATATGATCTATAGGTTGGGGACCGGTTAATGCAAGGAACACGATCCATCAGTAGTCTTATGAGATGAGTAAGAAAGAAAATTAAGAGTAGTTTAAACTATCTTGATAAAATATCATGATGGTAAATTTATCATATTCTTGGGAAATGATACATCCAATAAATAATAATTTTACTTTTTTATAATTCAATTATTATTATTATCAATGATATTATTTCATTAAAATTATTTGTTGATGCATTTCATTCATATTTTATTGATTAAATGGAATGTTTAATTTATATAACATTTCATAATGATTATGACTTTTCTATATATTTATATAGAATGTGTTCTAAGTTATTTACATTTCTATGAGGATTATGCACATTAATTCGTTATTTATTTTGTACTATATACCCTTATTAAGAATTTGAGATCACCTATGTTTTGTTTTTTTCCTAGGATATGAAGAAGAAATAATTCAATGCACAATCAAGGATGTAGTTCATTACATTTTATATTGTATCATGTTGTATTTTCTCTTTTGTATGTTATATGTTTCTCTAAAATTGTTAAAATGATTGGCCCTATGGGATTTGATTCCATATAATCATGGAAATGTAATAATGTAAGTCTCTGACTCCATGATTTATAGGGGTATGAAATTATATTTGGTATCGGTGGATGTTTAGTAAAAACATTATAAATTAATTATATGAAACATAGATTAAGTTAACATAACCAACATGTTGACTTTTAGGATATGTATTGAAAAACAACACAAAATTTCAGTAAGTTATAGATTATGTTGGACTTCAAAGAAATACATATCTATCTAGAAACCATAAGGGGATGTTGTAATAACCCATATTTTTCTGAGAAAGACTTTGGAATATTATTTATGTTATTCCAGAGCAATGCCTTTAGACAGCGTGCAATTCCGAGCCCCGGTGTGGCTGGAATTAAATTTTTAGTGCATTCACCCTGAGAATGCCAAATAAATGGGATAACTCCTAAAAGGTGCTTCAGATAAAAAATATTAGTGTATAGATGGGTCGGGAATGGGGTTTTTACCCTTGGAACAACATTAAACTTGTCGGCGTGGGACGTTTGGACCCCTCGCTCGCTATCGGAATGTGGAACAGATAAATTAAAAAATTAATTTATTCGTTTAACGGCTTAACTCATGTATCTCTTAAAAGATTTCTCGGATTGCAAAATCTAGGGCACCGTTGAGTTCGGAGCGTGCCATTTACCCTGGGAGGGGTGTAACATTTGCGGGCACGGCCCGTTTGTGAAAAATGGCCCCAGGGGAGTTTTCGTAATTTGGCGGCCTCCGGCGTTTAGTTTATAACATTTGAACGGGGTCTCAGATTAAAATTATGAGACCAAAATTGTTCTTGGGAGGTGGTCTTTACCCTAGAGGGAGCTTAATCTTGACCGCGCATGAGGTTTTGGAAGCGGGTGTTTTCGGGGGTCGAGTCTTTTAATTAAAGAGTTTATTTATTTAAACTACCCCTCTCCCCCATCCTCACTCCATTCACCTAGAGAAACCCCTCACCCTAAACCTCCTCTCATCCTCTCATCCTCCTCTTCCTCTGATCAAGGTGGTGTATTGCGGCGGGGGCGGATCGTGCAGGAAGCGTCGGGGCGAAGCCCTGCGAGGTAGGCATCCTTTTTGTTTCGTTTTAAATTCCTGCAACAAATTTGATCACAATTTATGGCATCTATTTGCTGTTTAATTTTCAAGTGAAGCCCATGAATTAGTTGTAGTTTTTATGCTCTTTCCGGTGCTTCTTTCGGATTCGAAATCCATGTTCGGAGGAGGCCGCAGCGGTCATGCGATGGTCGCGGGTTTTTGAAGTTTCATGTGGTTGTTCTTTGTTTTCCGGTGAGCTCGAGCGGTGGCAGCGGCTTCCAGCACGGTGACGGCACATGGTGGCTCGCGGACGGCGTGAGGAGGCTGGCTTCCGGGGACCCCGTTCGAGAAGAGCTGGCGGCAGGCAGCCGCAGCGTCACAGCGGGGCACTGGGTCTCGGGGTCATTGGCAGCAGGAGCCGCAGCGAGCGGGGCTGCGGCGGTGGTCCGCTGGGGCTACGGGTGAGTGGCCAGGGTGCCGGGGCAGAGGGTGCCGACGTGCGAGAGGCAACCTGGGTCGCCGGTTGTATGAAGAAGGACCCACATCCAGTAGGTACTGTTCTGTAGGAGGAAGACCGACCAAATCTGGTCTGCAAGGGGGAGCAAGGACCTACGAAGTCCGGGTCCTGCTGGTGGCGTGTGGAAGAAGACCGGCCCTCCAGGCCAGTCTGGTTTTGGTTTAAAAAAATTAGGTTATAATAATAATAATAATACATTATTATTATTATAAAATGATTTATATTTTATTAATCATAAATCATTCGTCGGTTTCGCGAGTCGTCTGCGTCAGTGCGTGCCTCAGAATGAGAGGAAGAATGTTAGATGGTTTTGGGTGATTTTAATCCCTGAGACAAGGGTGTTAGAAGCGCAACAAACCGTCAAGCGGTTGGGCACTTTTTCCTTGGACTCTTGTTTTGGACGGCACAAACACATCCGATGTCCGAATTGTGCGTCGTCAGTGGCATTGCGACCCTGGCATCAAGCCGGAGTTTCCCAGTGTGGTTTCGGGCATTGATACCGGAGTTGAGGTGTGGGCCCCACGGCCAGTCTTTTGAGCTGCGTGCAGTGTTTTGTAACTTTTTCATTGGACGTTCGTTCGGGGCGTGTGAGCAGTCATTTCGGGGTGTTTTGCCAAGGTCATTGCAATGGTGCAATCCGCCTACTCTAATTCTGCACGCTGGTGTGGGCCCCGTGAGGGCCGTTTTGGGATTTGATTGTGTTTTTCCGGCTTTATCACCAACTATCCGTTTTGGACAAGTGATTAGTAAAACTTTTGTACTTTTTCGGGTGGATCGCAATGGTTCAATCCGTTCGTTGTGCTTCAGGACCGGGGTGTGGGTCCCACGAAGAACCGCTCATCTGCGATACGATGAAATGCATCCTTTTCTCCGGATATCTGTTGCACTATAGTGAGTATTCCTTTTGACGTTTTTCCCGAGGGGATCGCAATGGTGGGATGCGCCCGACTGTTTTTGGGGCAGGGGCTTGGGATCATATGACGACGTTCGGGAGTAAAGCGGTGTTGGATGAATTTTCCATCAGACATCCGTTGTAGGCAAGTAAGTAGTCGATCTCGATTTTTTTTCGCGATGATTACAATGGTGTAATCTGTTTAGGCGAGCAGAGCTTCTTATGCAATCTTATTAAATGTATAAATATGAAAGGAGTACCGGTGGTGGTTAATCCTACTATGTTTGTAGTGTACCCTTGGCGTGTATCACATGTACTCTCGTGTGAGTGAAGTGATGCTTAAAGAGATGTGGTTGGTTGTGGCTCAGCCATTGAGGTGGAAGGATGGAGTTGATATGTTATGCCTTCGCATTGACGTTGGGTGTCGTGTGCACGATAGCCTTTGGGCTGGAACGTTGTATACTCTCGGAGTATATAGGAATGCTTGGAGTTACCTGTGGTTTTTTGTACCTAATAACGTTTGTGCGCTCAGTTGGGGTTGACTTGGGGGGCACACATCATGTGGGCCCCAGGTGTGGGCTGTGTTCAGATTTACGTACTTTTGACCTCTCGCGACATAGAGGGTTTCTATATTCTTGTTTGTTGACCATCACGGTTGAGTTTTCCCATGGTCCTGTTCTCCTCTATTGACCAACAGGGTTGTGTTTTCCTCTGGTTCTGTTCTCCTTTGGCCGGCATAGATGGGTTGGTTCCTCTGTTTCATCTTCCGTGAGGGGTTTCAGTACCGTACCCCTTCCATCATACTATGTCACCATTTTCGAATAGGGGTGTTCGTATAGTGTGGGTGTTTTCCACACTTTCTGGGATGAGATGACTCGGTCCTCTTCGACAGTGACTCATCAGATTGGATCGTGATCGCCCTGAGAGGCCTGTGGATTTTCTCTCGTTCCTTCATGTTCTTTGGTAGAGTTATTATGAAATATTTGTGACCAACACATTACGTGGGCACCGATCCTCTACCCAGGAGGTTGTTTCCAGAAGGGATGAGGTTTTTACCAGCAGGGTTGAGGTTGTTTCAAGCAGGGCTCGCAAGTTGTACCATCTAGCAGGGATGGACAGTACAGTGGTGTACACCGGGCAGTACCATCAAGCAGGGATGGCCAGAGCAGTTTTGGGATTCTCTCCAGCAGGGATGGGCTGTGGTCCCCGATGACGGGCTTACCTCCAGCTGGGTTGGGCAGTGATCCCTGATGTCGGGCATACCTCCAGCTCGGTTGGGCAGTGGTCCCCAATGTTGGGTTACCTCCAGCTGTGCTGGGCAGTGGTCCCCATCACCAGATTTACCAGGGTCTCCCTCTAGTGGATTACCCTATTTCTGGACTAGGCAGTGTGGCACCCGTCGACTCTTACCGGGTCTCCCTCCAGTGGGAACCCGTCGACTTCCAGGGATCACCCTCCAGCGGGGCTAGGAAGGGGTCGCCTGTCGACTTTGAGGAGACTTCTCGACTGTGGGGTAGTGACGATGTATGGATTGAAATTCCCCTAGAACTTTCAAGTATGAGGGGCTCTTTCCCCACCTAGAATCATCCTTGTGACGCAAACCAAAACTGTGAAGGTGAGTAAATTCCACCCAATGTGGATATTATCAAGGTGCAGTGATTTGAGCACCTTGACTTGTAGTTCCGGGAAGACATGCGGGATGCTGAGCATCGATGGTGTTTACTTATCGAACTGTTGGCTACTCACTTTCTTGGGATGAGCTACAGGAGGTAAATCCCCTTATGATTTTGTTCGGGCTTCTTGATTGAGCATATAAATATGTATATACCATGTTCCAGTACCCACTTCTTGGGCTTCGATACTCTTCCTCCAGGAGAGGCGATGACGTGTGGGGTATTCCATGTCCTTTCTATGACTAGCATCTCTTGGTTGGATGAGTCTACTCTCCTGCTATAGGTAGAAAATACAGGACGAGAAGTTCATCTACTCACTGTTTCCAGCTCCTTGTGTTTGGAAGAGTCTACCTTCATTCATCTTATTGGGTTGAGCTAGATTATTTACTGTACTATTCACCGCACTTTCGGTTGTACTCATATACTTTCCCCTATTCGATCTACTACTCACCATTTGGTACCTCATTTGTTTCTCCCTCGAGCCTTCAGGGTATCCTACTGAGTTTTTTTATACTCAACCCTGCTTGGGCGTTGCCCGTTCTTGGGGTGCCCTTGCAGACAATGGACTGGTTGGTCGCGACTTTAGTGGAGCTTAGAAGTTCAGGAGCGTTGACCACGTGCGGTGGTCGGAGTCGGGTTCCAGGTGAGGGACCCTTCCAGCTATTTACTTTTTGTTCACCTGTTTCCAGGTTGTGGCACTTTTCTGGTTGGGAACGTGTTTTTTCCATTTTCATTTCAGTTTACTTTCATCACTTGATTTGTACTGATTTGAGGTCAATGCACATTTGGTGGTTTATATATAAAAGTTTCACATTACACTTATTGTATTTTCTTTTACTTTTCACTTTTGCATTGAGTGTGCATCATGTGTTTGTACAGGAACTTAGTCAAAGGCATCCCTGAGTTTTTGTGCCTTCGGCGCTGGTCGTCAGCCCCTGTCCTATGGAGGCAGGCTTGGGGTAGTTGCGTCTCGATCCCGGGTAGGGTCGGGTCGTGACAAAGTGGTATTAGAGGTGGTTCGTTCCTTGGGATGTGGTTCAGACGACCCTAAAAAGTAATTGGTTGGGATTTATGGCAATAGTATAAACGTGTCTCGAGAGCGGCTCTCAGTCCAGGGAGTCCAGTGATGGTGCGTTGGCCAACATATCCATTCACCAGGACCTTGATAACCCTCTTGTCGACTCGGCATGATGAGAAACATGTTGTAGGGAAAATTGGTTTGTGCATCACATAGGATTGAGTCTTTGACTATCCTTCTTGAGTTAGGTACCAATTGTTTTTACTGTTATATACATATATGATCATCTGACAGCGACACTCCTTGATAATATTCAGGATGTTTCCGCAAAGACAGCCAGCCTGGATACCAGCATTTGTTTGTGATGAAGACCCTGTGAGCTACGAGGCCTCAGCCAAGGAACCATCATGCGAGTCCATTTCTAAGGGTGGGCCGGTAGCAGCACCCCTACCTGTTGAGCAACAGACAGCTTTAGCAGAGCAGACGGGGCTTGAGCGCAGGTTGAGCGCCCACCATGAGTTCCAGCGGTAGGGACCACTGAGTTTCAGTGGTCAGCCAGACCCTCAGGTAGTAGAGGTTTTGATAGAGATTGTGGTTCGCCTTTTCAGGATTGTGCAGATGCCGCAGATCAGACATTGGATTTTTCAGCCAACCTTTTCCACGGAGCAGCTTGGCATTGGTGGAGTCTGGTGACTCAGTTTCTTGATGAGTCGTCACTTTCGTGGGGTGACTTCCAGTTGTTGTTTCGTGATGATTTTATCCCCTATGGCTTACACTCCATTCGGATTCAGGAGATCCTGTAGTTTTAGTAGGGATGGATGACGATGGCTGAGTACGAGACTAGTTTTGCAGATTGTGCATGCATTTACTCAAACTTGGTTCATGACGACAACGTTCGAGCACAAAAGTTTGAGCAATTCCTCCACCGAGAGATTCATGCTGTCATAATATCCTTGGGAATTTCCACATATGTTGTGGTGCTAGAGCAGGCACTAGTGATAGAGAGATTCATGTCACGTTCTAGAGTGGGTGGTAGCAGCATGCATGTTGGAGCTGAGACGTCTGCCGCAGCTAGCGGGTGTCAGCAAGCAGAACCTCGACGTAGGTGGCTTTCTAACAACCGGATTCAGGTGCGTGGTCATACACCACAGTGGCACCGGAGGGAACCAGTGCATCCCAGAGAGAGTCGATTCTATGCTTGTGATGGGCGAGGTCACCTGGCATGAGACTGCCCGACTAGGCATGCAGAGAGCTTCGGGCAGGCAGCGGGTGCCCCACCACGATAGTGGCAGCACCCTAATCAGAGTAGTACCCATAGAGGTGGTGCTAGCAGAGGAGAGGAAGGATCTGGGAGTGGGGGACGACATCAAAAGGTATTCCCATCACCAATAGGTGATCCACATCAGGCTCCAGGAGCTAACGGTTGGGATCGCGTACAACCGCGAGCATTGGATTTCTATGATCCTGCAGATCATGAGGTGATAATAGGTACTCTATACAGCTCTTCTACATTTTCTAGTAGAATTGTAAGGCTCTGCGTGTGAAATTAATTTTCTCCTTGTTCTATAGTAGGGTTGTTACCAGGGTGACGCGGGGCGTCGGTGTAACCTTGTGTTGGTACAATAGAAGGCATGGAACCTTCCTCTTCAATCGATAGTAGCGACTCCTTCACCTTTTGAGCGAGTGATAGAGTCTTTCTCGTGGGATATCGACTATGGAATCTTGTGTGACCAGATATCCATGGATGTTTCACCATGTGGATATTCAGAAGGAGGGAATCACCGGGCCTTGTTCCAGGTGCGTGCAGTGATTCCAGTCGCGGTGTGTGATGTAGGGGGTTTGTCGGGGTGGTGAGTTACCCTAGAGGGCCTTCGGGCCATTTGATACTGTGAGAAGGGATAACGAGGTTCACTACTGCCTTTCCCTAACCCCAAAGTCTAGAGTGGGTGAAATATGTCTCCCGCGTGGCTTACCCGAGAGGATGTGTGCTTGCTCTTATGCACGTCATCGGTGAGGAAGACCACACGTGAATAGATCAAATCCTTTGGTCTATGCGCGGTGGCTCAAAACTGTGCATGAGTTCTTCTGGATACTGGAGAGCCAGGTGTGAGCATAGTACCCTGAGTTGTTCCCTCGTTTTGATTTTATGGGATGAAATGATTGAATGAGGGAATGATGTAAGAACCCATTTTTTTGATGTGAAATACTTTGGAATATTATTGATGTTATTCCAGAGCAGTACCTTCAGACGACGTGCAATTTCGAGCCCCGGTGTGGTCAAAATTAAATTTTCAGAGCGTTCACACTGAGAACACCAAATAAATGGGATAACTCATAAATGGTTCCTCATATCAGAATTCTAAGTGTACGGATGGGTCCAGAATGGGGTTTTTATCCTAGGAACAACATAAAACTTGTCGGTGCAGGACATTTGGATCCCTCACTCGCTATCGGAGTGTGGAAAAGATAAATTAAATAATTAATTTATTAGTTTAACGGATTAACTCATGTATCTCTTAAAATGTTGCTAGGATTGGAAAGTTGAGGGCACCGTTGAGTTCGGAGTGTGCCGTATACCCTAGGAGGGGTGTAACTTCCCCGAGCGTGGCCAGTCTGTGAAAAATGGCCCCAATGGCGTTTTCGTAATTTGGCAGCCTCAGGCGTTTAGTTTTATAACTTTTGAATGGGGTCTCAGATTAAAATTATGAGACAGTCATTGTTCTCGGGCGGTTGTGTTTACCCTAGGTGTAGCATAATCTTGACTATGCCGGAGTTTTTGGACGTGGGTGTTATTGGGGGTCGAGTCTTTTAATTAAAGAGTATATTTATTTAAACTCACCCTCTCCCCCATCGTCACTCCTTTCCCCTGGAGAAACCCCTCACCCTCATCCTCCTATCATCCTCTCATCCTCCTCTTTCTCCGATCAGGGTGGTGTGTTGCGGCGGTGGTGGATCGTGCGGAAAGCGTCGGGGGAAGCCCTGCGAGGTAGGCGTTGTTTTTGTTTCATTTTTAATTCATGCACCAACATTGATCCGAATATATGGCATCTATTTGATGTTTAACTTTTGAGGGAATCCCATGAATTCGTATTAGTTTTTATGCTATTTACGATTCTTGTTTTGGATTCAAAATCCGAGTTCGGAGGAGACCGCAGCAGTCGGGAAAACTTCGTGGGTTTTTGAAGTTTCTGGTGGTTGTTCTATGTTTTCAGGCGAGCTCTAGCGGTGGCGGAGGATTCCAATGCGGCAGCGGCGCACAATGTCTTGTGGACGACATCAGGAGGCTAGCGGCCGGGGACCCCGGTCAAGCGGAGTTGGTGGCAGGAGGCCGCGGCGGCACATCGGAGAGCTAGGTCGCGGGGTCGTCGGCAGTAGCAGCTGTGGGGAGCGGGGCTGCGGTGGCTGTCAGTTGGGGCTATGGTCGAGCGGCTAGGGCATCGGGGAATGGGGCCCTGTTGTGCGGGAGGTGACCGGGGTCACTGGTTGGAGGATGAAGGACCCGCATCCCGCGGGTCCTGTTCTGGAGGAGGAAGACTGAACGAATCTGGTCTGCAAGGGGGAGCAAGGACCTGCGAGGCACAGGTCCTGCTAGCGGCGTGTGGAAGAAGACCGACCCTCCTGGCTGGACTAGTTTTGGTTTAAAAAAAATAAGGTAATAATAATAATAAAAATATATTATTATATTTATTATTATTATTATTATTATTATTATATGGTTTATATTTTAATAAATCATAAACCAGGAGTCGGTTTCGTGAGCTGTCTGCCCTGGGAGTTTCTACCGTTCCTTCGTGTTCCATGGTAGAGTTCTTGTGGAATCGTTGTGACCAACACATTATGTGGGCACCGATCCTCTACCTAGGAGGTTGTTTCCAGCAGGGCTGAGGTTGTTACCAGCAAGGATATTGATGTTTCGAGAAGGGATCTTCAGCTGTACCATCCAGCAGGGATAGCCAGTACAGCGGTGTTCACCGAGCAATACCATCAAGAAAGGATGGCCAGAGCAGTTCCAGGATTACCTCCAACAGGGCTGGGCAGTGGTCCCCAATTCCGAGATTACCTCCTGCTGGGCTGGGAAGTGTTCCCCAATGTCGGGTTACATCCAGCTGGGCTGGGCAGTGGTCCTGTCGCCGACTTTAGCAGGGTCGCCCTCCAGTGGATTACCCTGTTACGGGATTGGGAAGTGTGGAACCCATCGACTCTTGCTTGGTCTCCCTCCAGTGGGAACCCATCGACTTCCAGGGATCACCCTCTAGCGGGGATAGGTAGGGGTCGCATGTTGACTTTGAGGAGACATCTTGACTGCGAGGTAGTGACGAGGTATGGCTTGACGTTCCCCCAGAACTTTCAAGTATGAGGGGGACTATCCCCACCGCGACGCGTCCTTGTGATGTGACCTAAAACTGTGAGGGCGAGTCAATGCTTCCCAAAGCGTATCATATCAAGGTGAGGTGATTTAAACCCCTCAACTTGCAATTCTAGGAAGTCAAACGAAATGATGGTTATCGATGGTGTTTACTTATGGGACTGTTGGCTACTCACTTTCTTCAACTGAGCTACGGGATGGAGATCCCTTACAATCTTCTTCAGTCTTCTTGATTGAGCATATGAATATGTATATACCTTGTTCTAGTACCAACTTCTTGGGCTTGGATACTCACCCTCCAGGAGAGGCAATGATGAACAGGGTATGCTACATGATTCCCGTGTCTAGCTTCTTGTGGTTAGACGAGTCTACTCTCCTGCTATAGGTAGCAAAGACTCGACGGTAAGTTCATCTTCTCGCCATTTCAAACTCTTTGTGTATGGAGGAGTCTACATTCCTTTCACTTGTTGGGTTGAGGTGGACTTTTTACTGTACTCTTTACTGCACTTTCGGTTGTACGCCTCTATATCCCCCTATTTGATCTACTGATCACCCTTCAGTACCTCCTTTATTGCTCCCTCGAGCCTTCGGGGTATCCTACTGATTTTTTTATACTCACCCCTTCTTGGGATTTGCCCGCACTTGGTGGGACCTTGTAGACGACGGACAGGTTGGTCGTGACTTTAGTGGATCATAGGAGTTCAGGAGCGTGGACAGTGTGTGGAGGTCAGAGTCAGGTTCTAGGTGAGGAACCCTTCCAGATGTTTACTTTTTTGTTCACCTATTGCCGGGTTCTGGCACATTTCTGGTTGGGCGTGTGTTTTTTCCCTTTTCTTTTCAGTTTAATTTCAGCACTTCCTTTTTACTGATTAGAGGTCGATGCACTTTTTTGGTTTATATATATCAATTCCACTTTACCCTGCTTTTCTATTCTTTTACTCTGCACTTTTGTATTGAGTGTGCTGTGTGTGTGTGTGTGTACAGGTACCTAGGAAAAGGCCTCCCTGAGTTATTGTGCCTTCGGCGCTGGTCGACAGCCCCTGGCATATGGAGGCGGACTTGGGGTAGGTGTGGTTCAATCCCGGGTAGGGTCAGGTTGTGACATATGTGGTAATAGAGATTGTGTACCTAGGGGTAACAACTACAAAAAGGTACATCAGACCAGACTCGAGAAAAAACTAGTACACAATAATGGGCCTTATTGTGCACATAGTTTGAACCTCCCATGGGATATGATATGGATAATTAACATTTTCATTACAAATCATTATTATGTAATTTAATGTAAATATATATCCAAAAAACCATGTGAAGTATTTTCAAATTATATATAAATAAATTTAGAATTTATTTTAAATGTTTTTCCTTGAATAGAATTATAAAAATGTACTTAATTTTCAGATATAATCCAGAATTTGTTTTTGTTAATAAATCAAACCAGGAAGGACAATTTATATCAATATTCATAAAATTTGTAGATATTTCCCTATAGAGAAATCCAATATGGCTGGTATTAAAACTAATGATATTGTAGATATAATACGCCATCTTAATCATATTATAAAAAATAACCATGGAAAAATGGAGAGAAGTATTCTAGAAAGATATTATCCTATACTGGATAACTTTATTCAATAAATTCCCCCATCATTTTGTGGGACTACTATTCCAATTATAGCTGATAAATTGATTATGTTATTGGTGAATATATTTATAGAAATGGGATGCGGCTAATAGAAATTGGTTAAACTTGTGGTGTATTATCTCAAAGGTGACATTGATCACTGGTGGTAGGTGATACCGAATTCTATGGTGGAAGAAAAAATAGTACACCTTGAATAGAGTTCCTTTAATGAGGAATTATTCAAAAAATATTTCATATGTGAGTATGAATTTAAGATGAATAATAGATTACTTATATTATAAAAAAAGGATGAAGAATGTGTTATAGAGTATAAATCTACCTTTAAAAGGTTATTTAGGTATGCTAAAATTTTCATATGTACCAAAAAGTGAAATATTGACCATTTATTTAATTGTATTATACAAAATTTTCAATGGTCACTGGTTTCTAAAAAACATTTTTCGTATGATGAAATAGTTTTCTGTTCTATCAATAATGAGAATGAATTCTCTATGTATTGTGGATTATGAGCTAATATAAATAATAATAAGGTGAGAGATAAGAATGGTTAAGAGGAAGAAAATAATGAGTAATTCTTTTACATGGTACAATCATCGAATAAAACGCCATAGTACATTCTCTAATGTAATGGGAGTTTTATATATGTTTATAGAAAAATCCCAACATGTTTTTTATTTCAAGGGAATGAAAAAAAACTAAAATGATTCATTCGTCCATTGTAATTAGATTAAGAACTAAAAAAATTAATTCCCCAAATGTTAAGGAAATATACTTATGAAGAGGACAAGGGATCAAGTTAAATCATATGTTATCAATATAGCTGAAGTGAAAATATTAATCTTCATATGTATTTGGGTCCTTGATTATGGTGGTAAAATTATTTTATAAGTGATTTAAATTCAATAAGAAAGATGATGTATTTATATATTTTACTACAATATTATTTCATTAAGGATTTGAGATCATATGTTGAATAATACCAAGAAATTTGATTTAGTAGAAAGTTATTTTTTTTAGAAAATACATGTTTGAAGGAAATATAACCCTTATTATGTTCAGGATGTTGATACATGATTTTTGGTTAATGATATGATTGATATATATAATTTAAACTAGATAATACTAAATACCTTGTAACTAATTGTATGGTTTTGGATCATAATACTTTGAATGGTCATATAGTTAACCATTTATAAAATTATTTTGATTGGATTATGAATATAGTTTTAGAGGTTAATGTATTACATCATAATATGAGGGGACATGTATTGAGAGATGATGTATAGAGAGTTCTAGGAACAACTATAGGATAAGATTATGTTTATGAAATTGAAATAAATGAAATGTATATATTGGCATATATTATTAGAGAGTGAAATAATTTCTCAAATCAAGGAACATGGTCTTGAAATAAAATGTTGTCCAGTTATAATCATTTTTCTTATATAAATGACAGTTTTCAAACCTCTCTTTTATAGATTTATGTTGAAATACATTCTCATGAACATTTTATCAATCACCCACCATCATAACTTGATAGTTATATATTTCATTCTTGTGCAATGTTTCTATCTCCCATATATGTTCTCCTACATGGGAACCTAGTTGCATGACCATTATACTTCTCTTTCTCTCTTATTAAGTGAACATTTTGTTAACACTTTTATGATGTGGGTTTTAAATAATAGTATTATAAAATATCAAACACATGATTATATATGTCATTTTTTAATATTAAGAATAAAATTTATTTAAGGTTGAGTGAATTTGAAACCCCATAATTTTTCCCTTCCAGAATAAATCTAATTATATATCATGATTTCATTATATAGAACTCAAAATTAGTATTATGATATTAAAAACACTGATATTATATTTTGGTACATTTAACACTAATTATAATTGAGTTACACACAATACTGAGTTTTTTTGATAGGTTTTATTCCTTCAAAGACCGAGTTTTACCAAACAATAATATATAATTAATATTATTATTTAATATGATAATTATAAACTAGAAATTTCATTTACATGTATGAAATGGTTCAGACAAATTTCTAAAACATATCATATTTTTTTTAATTAATTAGTTTTATACCGAAAAATTAGAAATACAAATAAGTACAATTTAATATAAAGAGAATGCATTTTTATAAAAAAAATAATTACCCGCCCAAGTGGATTATCTTCATAAATTAAATTATTTAATAATAGTAATTAATTTTAATGATATATATATATATATATATATATTATGTATTCAATAAATATTTTTTACATTCATTCAATATATTTTATAGGTATAAGATATTAATAAATCTAATTTCATGATTACAAAGTTATATTTTTTAAATACAGTTTTTCTACCTTTTAATGACACAACTTTTTTAAATAATTAATTTGAAACATTTCTATATAATATTTGAAAAAATAATATTAAATTTTAAATTATTAATAACAAAATTTACTTTGGTTTAATGTTTATAATATTTCTAAGAACAGTCATATATTACTGAATAGTGAAAAATTCTAAATCATAATAGAAAAATAGTTTTTTCATATAAATTCTTTATAGGGTTATTTTATATTTTTAATTGGTTTTAAAGTTTAATTAAATCTATGAAAAATAATATAATCCAATTTAGTTCATTGGAATAATTTTTAAATTGAATTTATGCACTAAAACATAGTAAAAGATTGAACATTTTCCCATTAAAAACTAGCTACCCTATCACATCTGTGAGATTAGTTTTAATTTATTTTTTACCACTCGTATGATGTTAATTTGGAAAAATTGATTAAATATTTGGAATAATAAAAATTTATTATTTCAAATAATGTAATACTTGTTTTTTACCAAATATATTATTGACTTATATTAAAATTAAATATAGAGATTATGATAAAATTAAGCTTAACAATGGACTACACAATAAACTGAAGGGAAAAAATGACCTTGAAACATGTCAAAATTACATTTTATGGATATAATTATTCTATTATCACTATTTTATATTATTTTTAAAATTATTTTTGGATCATTATGTAATGGAGACCTATAAATAGTGTTTACCATTTTATATTTTCAATAATTCCAATCATCCTCCACTATAAAAAGGCACACACCCCTCCCACATATTCAAACATATCTAGACCATTGAATAATTCAAAAAATTCCTAAAAATAACCCCAAAATCAGTCTTCTCATACTATAAGAATTTATTTTTCAATAATTAAAACTAAGGAAGTATTTTCTTATCAACCAAAAAGATTTACCTAAATTAGAGTTATGTTCTTTAATGATGACTTCTATTTCATTTTTTATCACCAAATTAGGTTATTTAAGATAATTATTATATAATAACCTCAGTATACTCAATATAAAATGTATTTATGTTATTTTTATGTCAGAAACTCACACACATTTCTATCATATGGGATAAAAAATCATAATTCATGCGTAGGACGAACTACCACGATGAGAACTGATGTGATTCGTTCATCCATTATCATCTTTCATGGTTTTAAATAAGGATGTATTAATAGTTTTAATATGATATAAAATATATTTATAATTTATTTTTTTCTTATTCTTTTATAACACACACCATCATGATTTCCAATTTTTGGGAATACAATAACATCATTGGTGGATCTGTGGACTACCGAATCCTCAAAGCAGTGTGATTTGTTCACACTATACATGGAATGTATAAAGGATGGATTTAATAAAAACTTGTGATATATATCATAAAATTAGTATACTTAAATTATAATATACATATATAATTTTTAATTTTCATTCATTTACTATGACAATAACATGAAATCAACATTCATGAGTATGTATGACCTAACATCTCCATTAACGATGCATTTCATTTATTTCTCCATAATTTATAACTTATTAGAAATAAATATATAATGAAATTATATTGTAACATCCCAGGTAAATAATGAATAAACCATTTTCATATTTATTAATATTTACAAATTAAATATTAATTTTACTTGAAAATGGTTGCTATGTTTGATAGCGTACCCGATACGCAAGAAAGAGTTTCATTGAAATCTTTTGCTGCACACTAGTAATAAATTAATATTATTTTAAATGGTAGTTTACACATAGCCGTTGTATTGGAGATAATGGATAGAAATAACTAAAATATGATTATATATGTTTTTAAATGTTTTTAATTTTATCTAATAAAAGATAAAGGATTAAAATACGGAACGAATTTAATTTTAGGCGTATATGCCCTAGTTTTCACTAAAGGTTCACTTATCGCATTTTGATAGCGAACCATCGTTAAATATAGTTTTTTTTTCACTATTATACATTCTATTAAACCAAATAATACTCTTCTTTAGAATCAGGACATCAAAATTTACTTTGTGTAAATTTTTGATATTTTTCCGATAAAGTTCAAATTTTTAATGAATAGTGTAAAATGTTGTATTTTAATTCAAAAAATCATTTTAATATAATTTAGTAATATGATTACATTATCTTTTGAATTGGTTTTATAGTGAAATTAGAATATATTTTTTCCATTAAATCCAATAGGGGTCATTGGAATTAATTTCACTTGGAAATCAGACTTAAACTAGTGTCAATCTTTTGATACCTATTGTTTCATAAAAACACGCTATTTGCTCTGACAGCGGGAATTAATTATTAAATTAATTAATGCAACTTATATTTTTTGAATTTTTTAAAATGGACTTAATTTTGGAATTCGGAATATCAAATATATCTTAGGGTGAATTTTTGGTATTTTTCTGAAAAAACTTCAATTTTTGATGAATAGTGAAACCACTAAGTGGTACTTAAAAAACTGATTTTTCGTTTAAATGAAATTTTACCACCTCTATGTTTTGAATTTCAAAAATCTGACATAAATGGTTGTCATTAAGAAGTAAAATTTTGTTCAATGGGATTAAAATAATTTTTTGGTGAATAGTAACTTATTAAGTTTTTAATCGCGATTAGAGGTAATTAGTGTAATTTAAGGTAAAAATAATGTTGTAATAATATGAAATGATCTTGAAACATGTCATAAACTCATTGGCTGTGTCATGGACGACCATGAAAATCCATGTGTCAACTTGGGGACCCCATGGAGCCACTTTATTTGGAAAATGACATTAATATCTTTTTATTTAATGTTAATCTAAAAATGTCACAAAGATGATTTGTTTTACTAAAACAATTTTTACATGGGGTTATACAAGTCAGATATCTGAAAATAAATATTCATTGGAAATGTAATGATATTTCCTACATCATAGTATTATTTTTATAATTTTTAGATATTAAATAAATTAAATTATTTATGACACCATGATGATGCAGCGATTACCTCATTATTTAACAATTTAAATAAAATAGAAGGATAATGTAAATTCTAAGACCTACAAATGTCAAAAATCTATTGGATGGGTGGATTTCAAACCCTTATCACCTTATACTCGAAACACATCAATGTGGGACCATTAAATTCCGAAACTCATTCTAAAATAAAGTAACATTTCCATACTTTCCAAGAGTGCCCCTCCTCTCCTCTTATAAAAGGCCCCAACCTCTACCACTTTACCCACACATCCAAAGCCATTGGATCGGCCAAAACCTGCCCATATTGTCTCTCCACATCCATCTATTACTCC
The DNA here is from genome assembly GCA_963277665.1 of Viscum album. Lineage (NCBI taxonomy): Eukaryota > Viridiplantae > Streptophyta > Magnoliopsida > Santalales > Viscaceae > Viscum > Viscum album. Next base: position 660,930,975 of record OY728134.1, on the reverse strand, counting down.
TTGAAGCCTCACATTTGGCACCAGTCTTCCCAAGGAAGCCTTTGAGCTCAAATCTAAGAGACTTACCAGATTTTAAGGTGATGTATTCACTTATGTTCTTTTGTTTTATTTTGTTTCTCCAACCCCCTAAACTCTTTTTATTCATTTCTTTTGTAACAACTACAGTATCTTCAATATACTAGGATGTTTTTATAAGAATATTTCGAGATACACTTACACACACCTACATCTAATGGTTAATGAACATATTGTTTCTGTGCATGGCGAATTTCTGCCTCACGAAACGTTGATTGTTCAATATTTTTCTAACACCTTCAATGGTGGCCATTAAGATTTAACTATATTTATATATAATATATAATATGTTTATTTTTTCCTTAAACATCTATATTTTTCATTTATGGCATACCTTTATGGCTTCCATTGTGGGTAAACACGATAATTTCATTGTAGGAAGTGTGGAATACCGCCCCCTCAAAGTGATGTGATTCGTTAATGCCATATGTGGGATGTATAAATGATAGATTTAATGTTATTATATATGATGTTATACTAGAATTATAATATACATCTATATCATTATTTTTATTTACATTAATGTATGAGATATTAATGAAAGTAGCGTTCATGCGTACGTATGGCTTACCATCTCCATGAACGGTGCATTTCATTTCTTATCCCCAAATGCAATGTACTATTATAAGTACATATATATAATGGATATATATTATGTATGTTACATAAAAATGATTAATATAATTCTGGAATTAAAATATACAAATAACTCATTTAGTTTTAATTCCATTAGTATGACATAAAAATGAAAGCAGCGTTCATGCGTACATACGGCTTACCGTCTCCATGAACGGTGCATTTCATTTATTACATCTAAATGATTATGTAATATTATAAATACTTGTTTATGCTGGATATATATGATATATATGATATATACATCATGAATATAATTCTTGACATAATGGATATTTTACCACATGAACAAATTGTAATTATAAAGAGTTTATTTTTGACTCAAGTACCAAGGATCAACAAAACTACCATTATTAAATTAAATAATTACATAGTGTTCATAGCCTGGTAATAAGTTATATAAAAGGAATAATGAACATGAAAAAGGTTCTCAAGAAAGTATAAATTAACTCATGTTTATTATTCAGGACGTTAAAGAACGATCGAGTCAAGTCAGACCCGAGGTAAGGGACATCGTCTCAATCTCCATTAATTGATGCATATTTTGTTCTAATACAAGGCTTTCATTTATATGGTGTATAAAACCCTTTGGATTTTAATTTTATACAAAAGGAATCGTTTTCTACGAAGCGTTTTAAAAGACGACAAAAAGGAATGTTTCTTTTAACGTACGCGATGACAACGACCTTTTCCGCCGCCGTGAGTATTATTTGGTCTTTGGCTTCCTCAAAAAGACATAATGTTTTTTAAAATGAAATCAATACCATATACTCTTTTATGTATTTTGGTATTGAAAAGGGTTTTTATAATGGACTTTTTTTATGTAAATATATTTAAGTGATATATTGTGATTGAAATGTGGAAATGTTTTATTTCCTTTATAATTGTTATGATTTTACAATGGTACTTTGGCATTTGACGGGTGGTTACATGATAAAGCATATGATGGGTGGTGCCATGAATACCAGGACAGGTGGTTATGCTATAACGTCCAATTCATTGGGTATAGAAGTCGGCCGTATGGCTATTCCATTAAGTATGTATAGAAGATGGCCGAATGGCTATTCCATTAAGTGATATGTGTGGAAGTCAACCGTATGGTTATTCCACTTAAGTATGTTTATGTCCCAAGTTACCTTTATATGTTATGTGTCCTTTATATGGGTTTTATGGTAATATTTTTGTAACAAAAGGGTAAGTAATGATATTTTATTTAGTGAAGAGTTTTTACTACTTCATAAAGGTGAAGTTATTACTTTGATAATGTATACATGGTTTACTTGTGGCTTTAAAAACTAACAGTTTTCATTCTTTGTGTATCCCTTACTGAGCTTTTTATGCTCACCCCAAGTTTTTTTGAATTGTTTTTCATAGGAATTAATGTGGAATTGGGTCAAGGATGGGATCAAGGGAAAGTCATGTTATCTAAAACCTGGAACTAGACATGTTTCTTTTTAAGAGATTTTATTTTATTGAAACTTAGTAGAAGTGTATACTTTGTAATCTTTTGATATATAATAGTTATGTACTAATTCTCTAAAACTCTAAGCCTGAAAAGATCCTTAATGTGAATTATTCATTTAATTCAATATTAAGTAAGTTTTAAGGTCGGGTCCTTATAGTTGGTATGAAAGGTCGGTTTAGACAACTTTAGGAGTTAGAAAAGTGTTAAATTATAAATTAATTTATGGTATGATTGAAATGATATAGCATTTTAAGATTACCTTGTTGCTTCTCCTAAGATATTTCTGTGTTAAGAATGATTTTTCATAGAGGGAACAGAAAAAATTTTCTGGGAAGGCATAAAGAGGGAAATGACCTTTCAAATCAGTATCATGAGATGGTCAGAATCAGGACTAAAGAGTTTTCTACACTAATGGCTTAGTTGAATAAGGTGATAAATGGTGGTTGTCTTTATTGATGATATTTTGGGGTTTTCTAAAAGTAAAGAGGATCATGAAATCCATTTAAGGGTTATCTTGAAAACCATAAAAGAAATGAAACTGTATGGAAAATTTAGCAAGTGTGAGTTTTGGTTACAAAAAATTCCTTTCTGTGGTCACATTGTTTCAAAAAAAGGGATAACTGTTGATACTGCAAAAAAAGGTTGTTGAAGAATGGAAAATACCCACAAATGTCACTGAGATTCGTATCTTCCTTGGTTTGGCATGATATTACTGAAGGTTTTTTAGAAATTTTTCACGGTTATCTAGTCCAATGACTAAGCTAACTCGTAAGGGTGTTAAGTTCATATGGACAATAGAATGTGATGATTGTTTTCAAGATTTGAAAGGAAGATTTGTGAATGCTCTAGTTTTGGCACTTATTTCCAGGAATGGTGAGTTTATTATATATAGTGATGCTTCGTTGAAGGGACTTGGCTGTGTCCTTATGAAAAATGATCAGGTAATTGCATATGCTTCACGTCAATTGAAAACTCATGAGGTAAATTACCCTACACATGATTTGGAATTAGCTTCTGTTGTTTTTGCTCTATAAATTTTGAGGCATCATTTTTATGGAGTATAGTGTGAAATATATACTGATCACAAAAGTTTAAAGTATATATTCACTCAGAAATAATTGAACATGATACAGAGGAGATGGATGGAATTAATCAAGGATTATGATTGTATAATTCATTGCCATCCGAGAAAAGCAAATAAAGTAGCTGATGCTATAAGTCGAAAAAGTAATGCTTCATTAACCATGCTATGTTTGGAACGTGATCCTTTTGTTATGTATTTGATGAACTTTGGCATGGAAGTTGTTTGTGCAGGAAGTTCTTCTGTTTTGTTTTAGTTAGCAGTGAAATATTCTCTATCAGACAGAATGAATCAAGTACAGAAGCAAGACAGTGAGTTACAGAAAAAGGTAGAGTTGGTTCAGAAGGGTAAGTTTCCTGAATTCAACATTGATAATGATTGTCTTTTGAGGTTTGGGAAGAGATTATGTGTTCCTAGTGATTCACAGTTGAAGAATGAGTTGTTATGTGAGGATCATAGTTCCCCGTTTTCAGTTCATCCTGGCAGTAAAAAGATGTACAGAGATCTGTGGGAGTATTACTACTAGGATGGAATAAAAAGAGATATTGTTGATTTTACTGTGAAGTGTTTGATTTGTCAACAGGTTAATGAAGAGCGGTAGTTACCGAAAGGGATGCTTCAGCTATTACCAGTGCCAGAGTGGAAATAAGAAAATATATCCATGGACTTTGTTGTGGGATTACCAAGGACATCTCGAAGTAATAATGCAATCTGGGTTATTGTGGATCGATTGACTAAATCTGCTTATTTCCTTTCCATACGAGATACTTTTTCCCTAGATCAACTTTCCCGTTTGTATCATAAAGAGATAGTCAGGTTACAAGGAGTTCCCCTCTCCATTGTATCTGACAGCGATCACAGGTTCACATCTAACTTTTGGGAAGGCCTTCAAGAGTCGTTGGGTACTGAATTAAATTTTAGTACAACTTTTCATCCTCAATCAGATGGGCAGTCATAACGAACAATTCAGACCTTGGAGGATATGCTACGTTCTTTTTCGATGGATTATCAGGGAAGTTGGGACCAAAATCTTTCTTTGGTTGAGTTTTCTTATAATAATAGTTTTTATTCCAGTATACAGATGGCACCATTTGAGGCATTATATGGGAAGCGGTGTCGAACTCCAGCATTTTTGGATGAAGTGGGTGAAATGAAGCTGATTGGACTAGAATTGGTAGAAAATATGGGAGAAAAAGTTCAGTTCATTCAGAAACACATGAGAACAGCTCATAGCAGGTAGAAGAGTTATGCGAATAACCGGAGGAAGGATCTATCTTTCTAGGTACACAATGTTTTTCATGTTTCGATGTTGAGGATGTATATGCTAGATCCATCTCATGTTTTGAGTCCAGAGGTGGTTCAGCTGGAAAAGAACCTATCTTATGAAGAACAACCAGTCCGGATTCATGACCGAAGAGAGCAAGTGTTGCGAAATAAGGTAATTCACCAGGTAAAGGTTTTGTGGAAAAACCATATTGGTGAAGAGGCAACGTGGGAATCTGAAAATTCTATGAGGGATAAATACCCCCACTTATTTTGATAAGTGAATAAAATTGCAAGGAAGCAATTCCCAAAAGGGGGGAAGGATGTAACATCCCAGGTAAATAATGAATAAAACATTTTCATATTTATTAATATTTACGAATTAAATATTAATTTTACTTTAAAAGGTTTTCTATGTTCGATAGCATACCCGATACGTAACAAAGAGTTTCATTGAAATCTTTCGTTGCACACTAGTAATACAATAATATTATTTTAAATGGTAGTTAACACATAGCCGTTGTATTGACAGGAATGGATAGAAATTACTAATATATGATTATATTTGTTTTTTAAATGTTTTTACTTTTATCTAATAAAAGATAAAGGCTTAAAATACGGAAAGAATTCAATTTTTGGCGTATATTCCCTAGTTTTCACTAAAGGTTCACTTATCACCTTTTGATGGAGAACCGTCATTAAATATATTTTTGTTCACTCTTATAAATTCTATTGGACCAAATAAAACTCTTATTTATAATCGGGACATAAAAATTTAATTTTTGTAAATTTTTGGTATTTTTCCGATAAAGTTCATTTTTTAATGAATAGTGTAAAATGTTGTATTTTAATTCAAAACCTATTTATAATCTAATTTATTTATATGATTAGATTATCCTTTGAATTGGTTTTATAGTAAAATTAGAATATAATTTTTCCATTAAATCCAATAGTGGTCGTTGGAATTAATTTCACTTTGAAATCGGACTTAAACTAGTGTCAATCTTTTGATACTTATTGTTTCATAAAATCACGCTATTTTCTCTGATAGTGGGAATTAATTATTAAATTAATTAATGCTATGTATATGTTTTGAATTTTGTAAAATGGAATTCATTTCTGAATTTGGAATATCAAATATATCTTAGGGTGAATTTTTGGTATTTTCTGAAAAACTTCAATTTTTTGATGAATAGTGAAACCACTAATTGGTACTAAAAAATGATTTTTCGTTTAAATGAAAATTTACAACCTATGTGTTTGGAATTTCAAAAATCTGACATACATGGTTGTCATTTAGAAGTACAATGTGGTTTAATGGGATTACAATAATTTTTTGGTGAATAGTAACTAATTAAGTTTTTCATCGCGATTACAGGTAAATAGTGTAATTTAAGGTAAACATAATGTTGTAATAATGTGAAATGATCCTGACACACGTACAAACATCATTGGATGTGTCATGGCCGACCAAGAAAATACATGGGTCAACTTGGGGACCCCATGGAGCCAATTTAGTTGGAAAATGAAATTAATATCTTTTTATTTAATGTTAAAATAAAAATGTCACAAACATGAGTTATTTTACTAAAACAATTTTTAAATGGGGTTATAAAAGTCAGATATTTGACTATTAATATTAATTAGAAATATAAAACGATTTCCTACATCATATTATTTTTTTATAATTTTTAGATATTAAATAAATTAAATTATTTATGACACCATGATGATGCAGCGATTACCTCATTATTTAACGATTTAAATAAAATGGAAAGATAATGTAAAATCTAAGACCTACACATGTCAAAAACCTATTGAATGGATGGATTTCGAAACCTTATAACCTTATCCTCTAAACACAACAATTTGGGACCATTAAAATCTGAAACTCATTCTAAAATAAAGTAACATTTCTTTACTTTCCAAGAGTTCCCCTCCTCTCCTCTTATAAAAGGCCCCCACCTCTACCACTTTACCAAAACTTCCGAAGCCTTTGGCTTGGCGAAACCCTTCTTAGTTTGTCTCTCCACAACCATCTCTTACTCCTTGAACCTCACTTTGGGAAGAAGTCTTCCCAAGGAAGCCTTTGATCTCAAATCTAAGAGAGTTACTCGATTTTAAGGTAATGTCTTCACTTGTGTTCTTTTATTTTATTTTGCTTCTCCAACCCCCAAAACACTTTGTATTAATTTATTTTGTACCAACTACAGTATATTAAATATACTAGGATGTTTTTATAAGAAGATTTCGAGCAACACATACACACACCAACATCTAATGGTTAATGAACATACTGTTTCTGTGGATAGCGAATTTCTGCCTCACGAAACGATGATTGTTCAATATTTTTCTAACACCTTCAAAGGTGGCCATTAAGATGTCAATATATTTATATATAATATATAATATGTTTATGTTTTCCTTAAGCTTCTGTATTTTTCATTTATGGAATACCTTTATGTCTACCATTGTGGGTAAACACGATAATATCATTTTAGGAAGTGTGGACTACCGCCCCATCAAAGTGATGTGATTCGTTAATGCCATATGTGGGATGTATAAAGGAATGATTTAAATTTATTATATATTATGTTATACTATAATTATAATATAACTAAATATCATTTTAATTTCATTCCATTAATGTATGATATAGAAATGAAAGTAGCGTTCATGCGTACGTACGGCTTACCGTCTCCATGAACGGTGCATTTCATTTCTTATCCCCAAATGTAATGTACTATTATAAGTACATATATATAATGGATATATATGATGTATGTTACATATAAAATATTAATATAATTCTGTAATTAAAATATACATATCTCTCATTTAGTTTTAATACCATTAATATGACATAGAAATGAAAGCAGCGTTCATGCGTACGTATGGCTTACCGTCTCCATGAACGGTGCTTTTCATTTCTTAAATCTAAATCATTGCGTAATATTATAAATACATGTATATGCTGGATATATATCATATATATGATATATACATCATGATTATAATTCTTGATATAATGGATATTTTACCACATGAACAACTTTTAATTATAAAGAGTTTATTTTTTACTCAAGTATAAAGGATCGAAAAAACGACCATTATTAACTTAAATAATTACATAGTGTTCTTAACCTGGTAATAAGTGATATAAATGGAATAATCAACTTGAAAAATGTTCTTAAGAAAGTAGAAATTAACTCAGGTTTATTATTCAAGATGTTAAAGAATGATCGAGTCAAGTCGGACCCGAGGTAAGGGACTTCGTCTCAATCTCCATTCATTGAGGCATGTTTTGTTTTAATACAAGTATTTCTTTTAACGTACGCGATGACAACGACCTTTTCTTCCACCGTGAGTATTATTTGGTCTATGGCTTCTTCAACAAGACATAATGTTTTTTAAAATGAAATAAATACCATATACTCTTTTATGTATTTTGGTATTGAAACGGGTTTTTATAATGGATTTTTTTGTAAATATATTTAAGTGATATATTGTGATTGAAATGTGGAAATGTTTTATTTCCTTTATAATTGTTATGATTTTATAATGGTACTTGGACATTTGACGGGTGGTAACGTGATAAACCATATGACGGGTGGTGTCGTGAATACCAGGAGGGTGGTTACGTTATAACCTCCAATTCATTGGGTATGGAAGTCGGCCGTATGGCTATTCCATTAAGTATGTATGGAAGTTGGCAGAATGGCTATTCTATTAAGTGATATGTGTCGAAGTCGATCGTATGGTTATTCCACTTAAGTATGTTTATGTCTTAAGTTACCTTTATATGTTATGTGTTCTTTATATGGGTTTTATGGTAATATTTTTGTTACAAAAGGGTAAGTAATGATATTTTATTCAGTTAAGAGTTTTTACTACTTCATAAAGGTGAAGGTATTACTTTGATAAAGTATACATGGTTTACTTGTTGTTTTAAAAACTAATAGTTTTCATTCTTTGTGTATCCCTTACTGAGCTTTTTATGCTCACCCCATGTTTTTTTGAAATGTTTTTCACAGGAATTAATGTGGAATATGGTCAAGGATGTGATCAAGGGAAAGTCATGCTATCTAAAACATGGAACTAGACATGTTTATTTTTAAGAGTTTTTATTTTATGGAAACTTAGTAGAAGTGTATAATTTTTAATCTCATGAGATGTAATAGTTATGTCCTAATTATCTAAAACTCTAATCCTGAAAAGATCCTCAATGTGAATTATTCATTTAATTCAATATTAAGTAAGGATTAAGGCCGATGCCTTATATATATGATAATTAAATCATTTTATACATTATAGATATGTTTAAATCGTGATATAATTAATATGAATCATATATAACATGTCAATCCATACTTGAGAAATTAGGCAATTATTACATGAAATAGAGAAAATAATGAATGATTACTGACAAATGGGTAACTAGATATTATAATAAGTAAATATATGCTATAATTAATTTTAATATGGTTATATAATAATTTTTAAAAATTATTAAAACCATTATAAATGAGTTTAAATGATGTTCACTCAAAATTAAATGCAACACAAGGGTTTTAATCTCACATTTTTACATCTATGATATAAATGTAATATTCACCATAAACTCATTTTTGGTTGTGTATCTACATAAAATTATGATATATTATAACATTAATCATCTTATCATCATATTATTAACTTTTTTACATTAAATTGTCTCATCCAATGGATTTTTACATGAAAAGTACCAATTAGTAAAAGTAATCATGAAATCTCATATTCTTTTGTGATTGGTAACTTTTTTGTATAACAATCGCTTTTTGATAATAATTTTTTATAATAAAATATACATATATTTGATATATTTACCTATTCATGATGGATATGATTATTACCTAAACATTATACCATTTTTACATATTATTTACTTTAAAGGTTGTTTTATTTTTCTGATGAAATATTGACAAATTGGTATCCTTTGATCAATATGGATAATCGATAAGAATTTTTTTTGAAATTTAATCAATTACTCGATATACTATAAATGTTTTGGAAATAAAATTCATGGTTTTAGGATTGTTTAATGAAAGAAATATGGGTTGATGACTTCTTGTTTCACAATCTATATATTGTGGACTGGTTAATGCAACGCCATGATGAATGAGTAGTCTCATGAGTTGAATAAGTTTTCCAAATCAGAATATTTTAAACTATATTGGAAATATATCATGAATATAAAGGTATCATGATCGTAGTAAACAATAAATCATATAATTATGTATTTCCATTATTGATAAATTAGTTTTATTATTATCACTAAGATGTTTAATTTGACCTTAACTATGGATGTGTTTCACTATCATTTTATTGGTAAAATGCAATGTGTTTCAGTTATCTGCTGTGCAATATCCATTATGAATTATCGAGTTATTTATTTGTAATTTTTTCTTAGTTATTTTTCATTCCATGATGATTATTCTCATTGATTCGTTATTTCTTCTATTTTACTAACCCATACTGTGCAATTCAACACACCATATTATTTTTATTTTCCCCATGATATGATGAAGAAATAATTAGATGATATTTGAAGGATGTAGTTTATTTATTTTTATTATATATCATGTTTTATTATCTATTTCCCAATTTAATATGGGTATCATGTATATAGTCATGTAATCAAAATCTACTAAACTGATCAGTAATTTTCTATTTGATTCATTATAATCATGCAGATGTAATAAGGTGAGGAACTGACTATAGGATGCTAGGGTCTGGGTATATAGAGATTTTCCCAGATTCTATTCTTATGTCTATGGAATTTTGTGGACCACCACATCATTTTATATAAACATTTTAGATGAATAATCAGATCTTTCTTGACACCATGATATATTCAATCCCTGCCAACCATATTCAAACAAATGGGATGTCTAAAAAGACTAATAAAACATTGTAAGAAATGTTTAGGACATGTTTTCATGACGTTCACATTACGTGGGATCAGAATTTACCTTTTATGGAAATGTCATAAAATAATAACTTCCACTGATGAATTCATATGAAACCATATGAGGTATTTTATGGAAATAGGCGTTGTATTACAAAATTTAGGGATGAATTTTATGAAAGTATTCTTGAAGTAACAGATCTTATTGGAGTGAAAAAGATAACATTGACTACTATTCAGAATCATATCAAGGAAGCTTAATATAGATAACAAATCTATGCCAATAACTAAAAGAAGCATTTGTAATATCATGTTTTAGAAAATGTTTTCTTGAAAGCAATCTCATATATGTATTTATTATGTTTGGAAACAATTTTATGTTAATTTTTATGTATATTGGGCATTTTTTAATTCTACAATGAAGTGGAACTACATGACACTATTTGGAAATTTCGCCTTGTCCCATTAAAGTACATAATGAGTTCGAAATATCATTATTAGGGAATTTCATGATAAAAGAAACGATTGTGATAACTTCTGGTAAAATTGAATTAGAATGTGATTTATCATACTTTGAAGAGCTTGTTAATATTCACAATAATGGAGATTGAGTTTTACGGAATCTAATAACTAAGCCTGTAATGTTACTTTTTTTATAATATCAAGTGAGAAGTTGAAATGTGGTAACATAAATTAGTTATTACAATAAATTACATGCATATTTACATGGAATTATATTATAGAAATTGAAAGGTTGAATTTTTAAGGGGATTAATGTAATAAAGAAAATTCAATCGTAATAAGCTAGGTTTTCTTCCCAAATACCAATAATATAACGTACATAACGTTGTTTCTGAATGTGAATAAATATTTATTTCCCAAATTTTATAAATATATTTAATGAAATGAATATCTTTTTTGAATTTAGATTACCAAAATTATATTAGGATGTTTTTTTGAGATATTTTAGAGATAAATAATTTTTGGGTGAATAGTGAATATAATGGTTATACATAAACATTCACTTTTATGAAATTAAAATGATCTTAGAATAAATTGAGATCATATAAAACCTTTTAAATAGAAAAAATATATTTAATAAGTAATTTAATTCTAATAAATTTATAATCATTAATGTAGAGTTATATGCTTAACATTTTGGAAATATGTGTATTATTTTAGTTCAAATAAAAACTATCTTTAGATATCCTCACTTATTCAAGTATTTATAGGGGTACTATATGTTTTGGTTTGGATTGAATGAAAAATAAGTACCCCTTTATTTAAAATTATTAATTAATTTAATTATAATCAATATTATACATTATTTTTCCATAAAATATATTTTATTCTTATGATAAACATTTTTTCAAAAAAAAATTTTCATTATGATTTTTCACTTATAATAAAATACTTATTCCAACTTGAATATATTGAATATTCTAAAATGGATTCCATATTTCAAATAAAAATAATAATCTATTGCAATATGGTTAGCATAAGTTATGTTCATTAGGAATAATAACCATGGAAAAAATTTATCACCTTGATAAAGGTTAATGTAACACCCCTATATTCGAGAGTAATAACATTATATTCAATAGTGTTCATGAAATGTGACATTAAGAATTTAAGAGGTTATAATACCCTAATTACGCAAAATATAATTACTATTTTAAATAGATTTTATATATTCAATATTTGATAATATACATGACGTCAAATTACCTTACATCACACATAAGAGCAGCTTTCTTTGACATCATACATTACACGCAAGATTGTGTTTTAACCAAAAAATAATATAATATTAAAATATTATTATTCCATATAATAATAATTATGATATCCATTATATTTTTTTTATGAATAAAATTAACTATATTATTAAAATATACGGTTTAAAAAATATATAATGGATTAATATGTTAGAAATTAATTATTAATGATAATATAAACCAATTGAATATAATGGAAATATTATTATTTTTATAATCACAAAAACGATTTGTCATGATATATTAAATGAATTATAGTTACTGAATATAATAATGAAATATATATATGTTATATAATGCATAAAATATTTTTGATATTCATCCAATATATTTGATAGAAAAAATATAGAATAAACTGAATATTACGCATAAAACATATATTTTAATAATGGAATTTTTACCGCCTTTTCATGCCGAAAAAACAGTAAATATAATTTTTTGACACTTTGAAAAACATTAAATTTCAAAATAAAATTTTTATTTGGAAGATAAATGTAGAAATTAGGTTAGGGTGTGGTTTTGAAATTTTTCTATAATGTAACATTTTTTGAATATTAAAAAATACAAGATATTTAATTGAATGCTTATTTTTTAACTAATTTATTTATAATGTGAAGTTATAATTTTAATTTGATATAGTGATTAAATATATAACATGTTTAAATATTAATCCAATTTAGTTCATTTGAATAAATTTACTGTTAACTTGGTAATAAAAACCAGGAAAACATTATGATGTTTTTACTTCAAACACCCGCATTTTCGTCCCATCCAAGGGATTAATTTTAATTTTATTTTATCCATTTCTATAATTGTATTTTGGAAAATGTCATTTCATATTTGGAATTAGAATAATTTTTAATGAATAATATGATTAAATTATTTTTTTACCAAAAATATTAGTGAATGTAAATAAAATTAACTACAATGATTAAAGTTATATTATGATTAATAAGGGACTAAAACATAAACATAAGGTCAAAAAACGACCTATACACTAGTCCAAAAGCTATGTTTGGGACATATTTCAACCCTATACTTAATTTTATCTTCTAGGGACTAATATTGATCCACATTAAATATACAATACGTGGGTGGGGTTCCTTTCAATTAAAATATTACAAGGGTGTCACCCCTCTACAAAAGGCCTCATTAACCTAAACTTCATATCACCTCTCTAGACCCTCAGGTTTGTCAAAAATCAGCCCAATTAAATCCCAAAAATCCCTGACTTCCTCTTTAAATCCCCTCTATTGTTATAAGTCAATCCAAGTCAGCCATTTGGAATAAACCAAAAGGAGTTACACGATTAAGAGGTTTCATTTTTCCTAAAGTTGTTTAATTTTATTTCCATTATCCACACCCTCAGTTATACTTATTCAATGTTAATAAAACAACAATAGTATGATAAATGTACTAGGGATTTTTTTTGTTAATAGTTTTACCTTCACTTACACTCACTTCCATCTATTAGGTAACAAGTATACTATCTACGTGTAGGCGAACTGTCACCTCGCTAAATGATGATTGTTCAATTTTACTTTACCATCATTAATGGAATTAATTAAGATATAAACTCTATTTATATTTATTATATATAATATATATTTATATATATATATTTTTTAATTATTTAAAAACACATATCTTTAAAACTTTTATTGTATGTAATAACGATAACATTATTTGTGGACATGCAGACTACCAACCCCTTAAAGTGTTTTGATTATTTCATGATTTACATGGAATTACTTAGGGACAATTTTAAAAAAACTATGTAAAATATGTGAAATATCTATGTTAAATTAATTTTTATACATGTATTAATCATTTATATTTCAGATTGATTAACATGACTAAGAAAATAAAGTAGCATTCATGGGTATGTACGGACAATCGTCTCCATGAACTGTACATTTTATTTATTATCTTGAAAACATAATATATTAATTTAGATACAAATATACATGATATATATGGAATTAACATAATTTTTTACATTCAGGATATTATTATACAATGATTAGAAAAATAAATAAGATGTTGAAACATACTCATTCAACTATGAAATTTACACCTGATATAGTTAAATTATGGAACATTTGTTAACAAATGTGTAATGATATATTATAAGGAGTTAATATTTGTTATTATAAACATTATTATGGTTATCATATAATTTATTAACAAATTTTTAACTGGTATGAATTATAATGAAGACCACTCATAAAAGGATTGTGAGGTATGCGATATTTGTCTCAATTTATATTCTATTGATACTTAATTGTTATAATGAACCTAGTTTATTTTATATGATTTATATACATCCCTATTCCATGATATATCACCATTATACTTAATAATATGATATTATAAATTCCAATTAATTTTATTTCATAATGAGTTTATGGTTTAAAATATTTTCATATGGTAGGGGATATATTTTAATGTTTGAAGATTATTTTCCACACGAATAGTACTAATAATCTGACAATGTCATTTCAATTTGAGGAAATTAAATAACAAATTTTCAATGAATATTTTTATTTTCCTATGGTTATTCATTAATATTTTCGTGTATTTTTATCATTTTATAGTATTTGGTACTATATATGTTTCAATAATTTTTATAAAAAAACATGATATTATTTCTCTCATTAGTAGGATAACCTATTTTCTTCTAAAAAAAATTTAATATAACGTTTTCAATTATTTATTAATCATAAAAAAATGATTCAGTGACTACATAATTACCCATTTTTCTTTTTCCCATGTTTTCAATGTAATCTTCTTCTTTCATTCACGACAAGGAATTTTTCAAACCTTTTTACCATACAAACGGAATATTATTTTCACTATGTATGGCATGTAAGAATTTATCCCCCAAAATTTCATTGAAGCACAATTTTCATGTTGAAAAGTTTTAATTTTAAATAAAATTGTTTTAAAATGGGTTTTTAATTAAAAATATTTTCAAAAGGTCTTTCAAAACAAAATGATATTTTCCTCAAGAATATTTTTAATGTTATTATTTCATTTCATCAAAGACAACAACACATGTTATTACTTATCCTCCTTTGAGAAATTATTGATTAAGAAATATTATTTATTCAGTATAAATAATTGATATGGAAAAATATTTAATTTATCTATGTGGTATGATTTGGACTGGTAGTGATGGGTGGGGCCCAGACATTATATACCCCCTCGATGCATTAGTAGACTCAATAGATGAAATAGTTGGATAACCACCATTGATGAGATTTTTCCCGATTACTAAACCATCTTTTGGAATGTATTGAAGTTATTAGTTTCATTTACATAGAAAACATGATGTCAAATAATTAAGAATTTCCTTCACATTATTTTTAGGTATTAATTTATCCATGATATTTTGTGTCAACAGATCTATAGATGTAACTCATTCAATGTTTATTGATTTAAGGAATGGGTTTCTGTTTCATACTCCCCATATAATTTAGGCTTATATAGTTATGTAAATGTATAGTGTGAGTTGTTATTCACTATTCTTTATATATTGATTCATTATTACTTTTGTTTAATTTATCCATACTAAGCATTATATCTCAACTTTGTTATGTTTCTTTCCCCAGGTTGTGAAGAATATAACATTGAATCTGATTACAAGGATATAGTTTACATAAATTTATTGTAAATCACGTTTTATTTTGTTTTACCGATTTCTAATGGGTACCATGTTTTTAATCTGGATTTCGAAAACTATTAAACTGATCAGTACATCAGGATTTGATTTATTATAATATTTCCAATGAAATAAATCAATGAAAAAACTATGGACCTATTGGGTCGGGGCATTGTAGTCGGTATCAAATGATGTTTAGAAGAAAATTTGGAATCAATATTTAGAAAAAAATGATTATGGATAACAACACAAAGATAAGTATTAATGATAAGTATTCATGACCATCCTAGATTTTTGGTAATGTAGAGATTAGATGAGTATTCCTAGAAATACATCACTATCTTGATACTACAAGTAGGCATAGTTTTGGCATTGATGTACCTAGGAGTAACAACTCCAACAAAGTGTTATAGGCATGAATCAGAGTAACAGAGTAAAAGATAACATGACTTACTATACACTGGGGTTGAAACTCCCTAGGGATATGCTTCGGATAATTCACATTATCTTTACCTACAGTTTTGATGGATTTAAAAGTAAATATTTCCCAAAAGTAACCAATGTTTATGATTTAGGAGTTTAAAATTCATAAACCAATTTAAGTGTTATACCATGTTTAGAGATATATTTTGTTAATAATCATTTTGTGATAATATAGTATATATAACTATTTAAAAATGTAGTATAATAGAAGGAATGATAACTCAATTGATGCACGAGATATAAATAAAAATATGGATAATATATTTCATGGAATTAAAACAAAACTTCTATGGGAAATAGTCTCCCATTTATTTTTTACATATGATGGAATTGTATAATATGTTAAAAAGATATGAAAATAATTATCCTAAATATATTTATTTAAAGGGAATAAAGGGAAGAAGTGGATGACAATGAGAAATATGGATGAAAGGAAGAATTTATAGAAGGGTTTTCCAACGTGTGATAACTATGGAAATAATCACACCGGTAATACTTAAATGGAATTGATTTATTATATGTGTGGAGAAAAAGTACAAAAATTTCAATATTTCGAGGGTAATAAAATGATTTCCAATTTAAAATGCTTCAACTAAAAGGAGAAGGGGCACTATATGAATCAATGTACCAAACATAAAAGAAATATAACCTAAATGATGATATTCGATAATGATAAAGTTATATTACTACGACAAATGATGATGAATGATTTATATGCCTATTCACGATTTATATAATTTGAATATTTTTTAAAAATACTCTAGTTTTAAGAATTATAGAATATATGAAAATTGTTTAGTAGTAATTGTTCGTTAAGGTTTTAAGAACATATATTGAATTGTAAAAAGAAACTATATTTAGTAGAAAGTAATTTTTTTTGGAAAAAACATGATTGAGGGAAATTAAACCCTTTATATATTACTGATGTTATGATAATGATTATGAAATGATTGATTTTGATAATTACTAAATACCTTGGAACTAATTAAAAACTTGTCGAGATATAGTCTATGATATCAATAATAATGTTTAAAAAACATTTCTATTTAAGGAATATATGATATAACATGTGTATTACTTAGTGAATAAGGAATTATTCTTGTTTCTTATAAGGTTATATGAGAATTCAAGTTATTACCATATTTTTAGAGGATTTATGATGATGTTATTCCCATGATTGGAATTTGAAAATATCAAGATACATCATATTGATTAAAGGGAAATGATAAGTTCATATTGTAAATATCGTGACCTTATTTATAAATTGATGGATCATAACCTTTTGAAAAAGTGAATTAATTATAAAATGGTTTAAGTTGATCATTAGATGTGATTTCAGAGGTTAATGTGTTACATCACCATATAATTCATCATGTTCTAGGAAATGAAGTAGAAATAGATCAAGTTATAATCAATGGAAATGTTTATGTTTGTAGAAATATATATTTCCACAAATTCAGAGATATTGAATTAAATAAAAAACTCAAGGAAAATTGATAATGAAAACCAAAAAACCCTAGTATTTTCACTTATAATGAATCAAATTTCCTCTTATATCATCATAGATTTATGGTCTTTTGATTATTAATGTCCTCCTATCCATGTTCTCAAGGACTCTATATCTGAACCTGATGGTTAGATTTTTATTTTTTGTATGCATGTTTCCATTTCCCACCATTGTTCTCCAACTAAGGAACCATGATACGTGACTATAGAACTTTACTTTCTCTATTATTAAGAATAAGTCATATTAACCCTTTTTTTAAATGTGCATCATTTGACAATAGTTTACTTCTAATCTCTCGATTTCCTAGATCCTGTTTGAATTGTAGGGATTCAAATAATTTAATGATGGTAGAATGTAACACCCAAATATTCTAATGTGAGAATATTATATTCGATAGGGTGTGTGACCCACCACACTAAGAATGTAAGGGGATATAATACCCTGATACATTAAATTAAATTTACTATTTTAAATAGATTTCATATATTTTATATTTTCTAATTCTCTTGAGCCCGAGTTAACTTGTGTTTTACAAAAGTGAAACATTCTTAGAAATCATACATTTTAAGAAAAACCATGTTTTAAATAAGCAATAATATAATAAAATAATTTTATAATTTAATAGAATAAGACATAACTTTGAAATTAAAATATTGGTTATGAATTGAAATAACTATCTTATAAAAATATTTTTTTATAAAAATTTAAATTTAATTAATAAGTTACGAATTAATTCGAAATGAAAATATAAACTAATTGATTTTAAAAGAAATATTATAGTTTTTTATACATACAAATGTGTATTTTCATAATATAATAAATTAATTATAATTAGTGAATAATATTAAATAAATATTTTAGTATATATTAAATAAAATAATTTTGTTTATAATTCAATTGATTCGATAAACATATGATAAGAATAAACACAATATTACACACAAAAACCTATATTTTTTTAATGATTTTTTCCACCATTTAATGGAGAACCAATTAAAAATATAATTTTTGAAACATATATAAATTTATTTTTTAAAATAAAAATTTTCTTTGGGAGAGAGAAATTAAATTATCTTTGATTGATGTTTTGGTATTTTTCTTTTAATGTTTCACTT
This sequence comes from Viscum album, assembly GCA_963277665.1. Lineage (NCBI taxonomy): Eukaryota > Viridiplantae > Streptophyta > Magnoliopsida > Santalales > Viscaceae > Viscum > Viscum album. The sequence goes on along the minus strand of OY728134.1, from coordinate 660,911,961 downwards.
TTAATGAATAGTGTAAAATAATGAAATTCAATTCCAATGTACATTTTCAAATAATTTAATATTGATGTAAACTTATAATTTTAATTTCATTAAATGTTAAATATTATAATAATTTTATAAATTAATTTAATATAGTTCCGGTAAATCAATTTCACATTGAAATTGATTATGAAAACATAACAAACTTTACAACGTTTTTACTTTAAAAATCCACATTGTCATCCCGTCTGTGGGATTAATTTTAATTTAATTTATTCCACTTATATGATTATAATTTGTAAATATGGGATCCATATTTTGATTCAAATTATTTTATAATTTATAGTAATATAATATTTGTTTTTGACTGAAAATATTATTGAATGTCTTTAAAATCAATTAGTACAATTAATTTTAAATTATGCTTAATAACGGACAAAACCCTAAACATAATGCCTAAAACAACCTATAAACTAGTCCAAAATCTATTGGATGGACATATTCTGAAACTATCCATCCTTGTTTCTACATGGGAACATTATGTGTCTAGCATCAATATAAAAAATGTCGGTCAGGTTCCTTTCTTTTAATATATTACAAGGGTATCACCCCAACTTCCATTATAAATGGCCTCCTTCAGTTCCATTTACTCACACATATCAAGACCCTTAGGCTCACAAAAACTCTTCTAAATTAACTCCATAAAATACCTAACATGTTTCTTCAATCATTAATTTGGGCATAGAACATCCATGTAAACCTTTTAGTACAAACCAAAAATATTTACCCAATTAAGAGGTTAGGTCTTTCCTAAAGCCCATTAATCTTATTTCTAGTGTACACTCCCTAAATTCTCTTTATTACAGTATAATATAACCAAAACCATTATTCAAAATATAATAGTAAATTTTTATTTTCAGATTTGTACATTCACTTACAAATACTTCAATATTATGGGTAATGAAGGTATTGTTTACGTGTAGGCGGACTACCACCTCACTAAGTGATGATTGTTCAATTCACCTTTACAGCCTATCATGGTGTCCATTATGATGTGCACTATGTTTATATAGTTTATAAATAATATTTATTATATACTTAAAATCCATTATTAATTTTACATCACATATCCTTATACTACCCAATTTCTGTAAAAATCATAACATCATTTCTAGAAGTACGAATTACCGCCCCCTCAAAGCAATGAAATCCCTTCATGATATACATGGAACCTATTAAGGATAATTTTAATAATACTATGTAAAATATATGAAATATACATGAAACATGAATTATGATATACATATGTAACATTTAATTTTAATATTGTTTAAACATGATAATCAAATGAATGTAGTGTCCATGTATACGTAAGGACTACCATCTCCATGAACGGTACATTTCATTTCATATTTTTAAGAAATTATATATAACAATAGATACATATATACTGAATATATATTATATTATCATCATGCTTCACATTATTTAGATGATGAAACCACGATAAGATCAATATATAATGTTTCAAAATGTAGTCGACATACTAGGTAATTAACGCCCGATATAGTTAAATTAAGGGATGATTGTTATCAAATAGGTAATGAGAAATTATAGGAAGATGATATATGGTATTATAAACATTACAATGGTTATGGTATAAGTTTATTCAAACCTTTTAGAACACTATATATTAGAATAAGGACCAGAAAAATAAGGAAGGTTAAGGTAAGTTATTTCCATGTCAATTTACATTCCATTGAGACTTAATTGTTTTTATGCACCCAGTTTCTTTTATATGATGTATATACTTCCATTTTCCACATATATAATGAATATAAATACTTTAATGAGTTTATTAATTTTATTTAGTTTCATTCCTTTGTGTGATTATGTTTTAAAATATTCAATGTGGTATGAGACACTTTGGAATGTTTAAATATTAATTTCACCAAAATTAATGCTAATAATATTACAATGGTTGTTCCATTTGTGGAAAATAAATAATTTTTTTGAATAAATAAATTTATTCTCATCTATTTATTCAAGACTATTTTGATGTATTAGTACCATTTTACCACTCTTGTTAATCAAAATGTATAAAAATTTATTTTTAAGAAAACTCGACATCATTTCTCTGTTTAGTTGGAGAGTATGTTTGTTATTTCTAAAAACCATGTTTTACTAAAATGTTTTACTCATTAAAAATTATTTAGGGAGTAATTATTTTAAATTTTTGTGTTTTACTCATGTTTTCAAAGGAATATGGTTTTTAGATTCCTAAAAAGGTATTTATAAAACCATTTTACCATACAAACAAAATATTCTTTTTACCTCATAGTAGATGAATGGGTTTCTCCACTGTAATTTCCCTGAAGCCTCATTTTCATGTTTAATGGAATTTTTTTAATAAATTTTTTTTAAAATTTATTTCCAAGGAAAACAATGTTCAAGATATTTTTGAAAATCAAATGATACTTTCATAGAGAGTATTTTTAAAAGTTAAAATTTTATTTCATCAACAATAAAAACCATCATTGTTACTTATAATCCAATGAGGTATTATTGATAAATCCATATAATTTATTTAGTATATATATTTGATAAAGTATATCATTTAGTTTATATATGGGGAATTATTTGGACTCGTATGGACTGGTGGTGCATGAACATTATATAGCACCTCAATGCATCAGTAGTTTTATATGACGAAATAGTTTGATAACCACCTTATATTGGTTATTACCCTGTCGATAAACCTTCTTGTTAATGGACTTGACTACACTGGTTCCATGTACCTTGGAAACCCAGGGTCCAATAATTATTATTTGTATTCATTTTAGATTTAGTTATTATTTATCCATGATATTTTCCATCGAAATATCTATCGATGAAATTTATTCCCATTTTATTGATTTGTGGCATTTGATTCAGTTTCTTACTTTCTATATTATATATTCATTTTCAACTTATACAAATGGAAAACGTGATCAGTTATTTTCCATTTTATATAGATTGATTCATTATTTATTCTATTTTATTTACCCATACAATACATTTGGTTTCACACTTATTGTGTTTATTTCCCCAGGTTATGAAGAAGAGAAATTTGAATATGATTATAAAGATGCAAATTTTTCATTTTATAGTTTAGAATGTTTTATTATATTTTACCAATTATTTATGGGAAGAATTTATGTAATCTAGAATTCTAAGACTAATAAAATGACCAATCCTTTGGGAAATGGTTACTTGTACTAATTCCAATAAAATAAAATAATGCACTCAGTTTTGTCTTTTAGGGTCATGGTGTAACAATTAAAATTGGATTAATAGGGGGTGTTAAACTAATAGATTACATAAAAAATAACACTTAAAAATTTCATAAATTTATTTTTTTAATGTTATTTTTGACATTATATTATCTTACCATCGATTTTGTGTCCCTTATGTTGCACATTTAGAGGAAAATACATTTTGTTATTAAAATATTTTATCTAATTCCTTTTGTGTAAATCCTAAAACTAAATATTTTCCCCACTACACTTCACATATTAACATAATTTTTTCAGGATATATTATATAATCCCTATCTAAAATCCTTCTATAACTCATTTACATAGTTCTAGAGCTTATGGTCTTCTACTAAGACAATCCTATGATGTAATAAGGTTGAATCCACTCTATTGTTCCCACACCAATAAAATGAATCCCTTAAAATCAATGTATAAATATGTTATTATGATTACCGTATGAGAATTTTAAAACAATGATATATCATATTGAAAATTAAAACACTGATCATCTATATGTACAACATACCACATCTATGTAGAGAAATGATTCATTTTCAATAGCCATCTTTAATCGATAGTCATTATAATGGTTTTAATTTATATATATCATGATTATTATATAATTAATATTTCTGAATGATTAAATCTCATATAATTTCAAGCATTCCATTATGTTAGGAATTGATAATGTCTCTCACACATATATATGGACTACCACCCCCAGTTATTGATGTGATATATTTTTCATTTTCTCATAACATGGATGCTAATATGGATAAATTTTAATAAATATATATGAATTTTATAATTTGAAAATTGTTATATAAATTTAATTTTTATTTAAATTTATTTTGTTTCATCCATGAAAATGTGGAAAACATTACCCTTGCATATATACAAACTACTTTCTCCATAAAGTGATGTAATTCGTTTTTCATCACTAATTTGTATGAATGGTCATAATATATCATATAATGATTAAATATGATACATAAAATAGAATATGGTTTGGTATATTATGTATATATTATTAGGATTCATGAACCAAAACAACCATGGAAAAGCACACATGAAAATTGAAACCGTTTACACATAGAAACAATGATTTTAATAAGAAATTTAAAATTTAATAGTGTTGAATTGTTATATGTGGGTGTTATATGATACTATAATTTTATATATGATTATATTATAGAATTATAATTAATTTCAATTTATTACACCAAAGGATTAAATCAATTTAGATGAAATTAATACCTGAGGTAGGTGTTTAATTCACAGTCACATCCTTATTCTGGATTATTTATGTTTAAGGTTTTATTGGGGGGATTATATTAAATTTCAATCATAAAACAGATTTATTCAATTATCCTATATCTATATATATAGTTTATATGTTTTCATTTCAATTTCCCCATTGTAAAAACTTACAATTAGGAATGAATGTTTTTAAGGAAAACATATATTGTTTTTCTATTTATTATAGAATATTTTTCTCCCATAAATATATTTTTCGTAATTTTTTAAAAAATGTTTTTAATATTCATCAAATTTTGAATAAATTATTTTTTCAAATATATTAAATTAAAAATTGTTTAAAATGAATCTATAATCCATTTTTAGAATGATATACTTTTTAATAACGGTGTAATCATAATCTTAATTTTATCTTTACAATATGAAATAATTTTCCCACAACAATGAATAATATTTTCATTTAATATTCCATTACATGTTTCCATGGTTATATTCAATCATTTATTCCAAAAATATTCTAGAAATATTTATATTTTTATGAAATGATATCAAAATAAAAATGTTTTTTTTTTCAGAGGATATGTTTTAGTGGTTATTTCAATGTATTTTCAACTATGTCAACATCCATTCATAAGTTTGTATCTTTACTATTGATATAAATTAATGAATATATCTTCTTTATTTAATTTTATGTTTTATGGTGTTGTTTTTCTATTTATTAAAAGGAGATAATATTAACATTTCATATGGTTGTTTTCAATATATATTTTAACATTAATTACGTATTGAATTTTTATTTTTTTACATTATATAATGAATTAATTATACTTATTAAGTGATGGGAAGGGACCATCATATCCACTATGTGCATCAATGTGTCTCATTAGACAAAGTAGTTTGTGTATTTTGTAATTACTTACCTATTTATATAAGATTACTTGGCACAATTCCTTGAAATTAAGATTATAATTTCAGTCCCCATGAATTATATCATTATAAACCCATTAAATTTTATCCATATGATTTTTTTATATCATCAAGGGAACTATTACCCTTTTATAATATTAGTCATATAGGGTATTTTATTATTCTTAATCTATTACATATTATTCATGATTTATTTATTAGACGATATCTTTTTTGTACGCTTTCCCTTATTGAGAATCTAATATCATCGTTTATTTTTTGCCTATCCCCATGATATAAATGAAGAATATGAAAATGATTTCATGGATATAGAAGAAAATATAATAAAGTTATCATGAGAAAATTAATTTTTATTTAATATATTCAAGTATACTTCGAGAGACATATATCTATCTATTATCTATGACTACAGAACTATTTTATAATTAAATATTTTATCCCTCACATACTGTAACGATATAATAAAATAACCACCAATTCTAGGTTACATGGGTGAGGGTTTTACAATTTTTCTATAAAATTCAAAATTATATTATATATATAACACGAATTCTACAATTTCACACTTATAATAAAAAATGTGAAGCAATGGATGAAAAGAAAAGTCAATACTTTATAGTGTTGGTATTATATGCAACAAACAAATTATAGTTTTATTATTCTTATTTGAAAGTGGGAAATGAAACAACCTAAAATTTCACAATGTATTTTACTTGAATTATATTTATATTATATATTTTTTAAAAATTCATAAATATTTTAAAACAAAACTGTGATATGGGAATTCAAAATTTTACTCCTATATTTTAGTTTTTAAATTACCACATGTATAAGGAAGTAACCATATTAAAAAAATTATGAAGAAAAAGGGAAGAAATGACAATAGGTTATGGATTTTTCCCAATGAATGATCTTTTTCTAAAACTCGAATATAATTAAATTCCATTGGGTTTAAATTATATAATGTAAAAGATAATATTTAAAATAAATTAAATGGGTGATATCTTATACAAGGGAAATTCATGATTATAGATGTTTCTATGTGATCTATTCTAGGTGAATTATAACCCAATAATACAACCATAGATTAACTTATTCTTAGATATTATGATTCTGTGTTGAGGATATATGTAACCAGAAATAAGGATGATATAATCGGGTAATTATTAATGTAATAATATATTTTTAAAATTGATTTTACACTTTTCTCAATTACATTTTTGAATTAAAAATTATTGTTTAATTTTCTATCAAAATTATTTTTCTCTATATTTTTATTTAAAAATAAGTTTTTTAGGTTTTGATTTTTTATATAGTAAAAATAGTTTTATTTTTTGAAATATAATAATAATATGATCATAGAATATATTTTTTAAAATCTTATGATGTTATATAATTTTTATGTGAATCTTGAAAATACCATTTTTACTAAAACTCTAACATTATAATTATATAACTATGTACAATAAAATTATAAAATTATTAAATTTTAAAAATATCATAAATAAGATGAAATATACAATTTAAAATTTCAATGTAATGTTTGGAAAAGAAACTGTTAACATTTTAATGAGTTAAGTAATATTTTCAAATAATTACTACCTTGTGTATTTAATCTTAATCAAGTGTTAATTTTTTAAAATTCTTTTTTTTATTTTTTTTAATACAATATAAACATTACTTACTTTATAATAAATTAATTTATATAATTTAAATCAAATAAATCAATAATTTTATCATAGACATAAATTTTTAGCCAAAAGGTACATTTGTTCTAAAAAATACTTTACACGCCGCATGATTTAATGATTAAAGATTTTTTTCAGAAGAAATATACTATCTAAAAAATAGATTAAATATTAAGAATCATTATTTATTGATTATCTAATATGTTCCAATATATTTTTAATCATTTAAATTAAATTATTTGGGTAAAAATTATTTACTACGGTAAAACAAATAATTGTAAAAGTCAACATTATAAGAGTAAAATATATAAAAAATTGTTTAAAACGTGTTTGAAAACATATTAATGTTTTAATATCAACCTTATCTAATTAATCTATAAATTATTTTCCATTCTTTAGTATTCCTAACATGTGAAACAAGTTCAATATTTATATTAAATTAACAACATTTTCAAAATTTCCATTTTTTAGTTATAAATGATTACTCTCACCACCCCTTAAAATCCACTCCCAAATTTAAGTTTAAACATTAAAATCATTAAATGTTACTAATTTATATATCTGTTAATTTTTCTAGAACCTATGGTCAAAATAGAAAATCTTAAGACCACCTTATCCAAGGAATCATCCAGCGGAAATCCTAAGTTCTCAGCCTGAGTATGTTTTGTTTCTTAACTTCTTCTATTTTCATTCATACCATCCAAATACAATTTTTAAATTCATATAAAATGAAATGAATATGTTTTATATTTTTATATTATTATTCATATAGAATAACTATTATCCACTATTAACAACTTTTATATTAAAAAAATAAAGTTTCATTCATGTGTTGTGTAGACTATTGTCTCCACAAAGAAATTACTTCCATTCCCCCAACCACTTATATTAATTTATTATAAATGTGAAATTTCAGATTAAATTTGATATATATAATATTAATATGATTACTAAGAGAAATTTTTTTTTCCACATTCTATACCTTGATTCTTCGGGAAATGAAAATGTAAACCATGTATTTTGTGGACAACTAGATCCAAGAAGTTACATATCTTATTTTTCTTATAGTCTCATTATTATTTATTAAAATATAATAATATATGATTCATCACCTTAACTGTGTATATATATATATATAATTTTATTCCATATTAATTATATTATTCCCAAATTAATCCCTTTCGTAATCCTAATTATCCACTGAGAAATGTATTTTCATGTCTCGGTCGGTCTCACCACCAACTTGAATAATGGTATAAAATAATTTCATGGATGAAAGATAGAACACAATTAGTTATAATATAAGATATGAATATTAAAAAAAATTATTTTGTTATTGAATGGTAACATTTTTATGTATCTCAATAATTATGATACAACGGTCCATTTGTTAAAAATCATTAAAACATGAACATAACTGATTTCTTATTTATATATCATAATAAAAATTATAATAAAAACAAAATATAAAATTATATAAAATTATAAACCATCAATTAAATTATCTTTTATGATCTTGTAATAATTATATCATAGAGAATAATGAAGAACAATGCCAATATAATGACCCTAGTTCAAAATGACCAAGATCACTCAACCCATGTTTTTGAAGACATAATAACTAATTAATAAACATGTAGAGAATAATTATAAATGATTTTTATAAAAGGTTTTCAAAATTAATATGGTAATTGAATATGAAATTATTATATTTTTTTTGTATACATTTTATTCATCCACATTATTGGAAGATAATAATTATGTTGACAGTTTCTTATCTAAATTTTCAATCCCTTAAGACATTCTTATTATTAAACCCCATGTTTTCTTCAAAATTGTGTATCTAATAACACTATATTGTTTTTTATAATGTTCCTATAATTATTAAATTTAATTAATGTTTCAATTTTATCACATTATTCGAGGGGTTTTTAAATAAATGTTTCTAATATGGTAAGGTTATGGGTTAACTGAAAATTCATCTATTGACTTGAAAAAATTATTGTTGAACTCTATTGTTCCATGTTTTATTTATTCTTCCCATTTAATAATAATTTTTTATTTTATCCATATTTTATTGGGTGTTATATTTATTCCTTACAACCACACTATCAAATGATTCTAACCACAATGATTATATTACATTGCATGGGTTCTTGGTCTCAATTACTATTTATTGAATCGTGATTATTGCTACACACAAATTTAATTTTATATACTTTATATAAAATAAAGAACAATATATCAGTTTTATTTACTTTTAAATAAACTTTACTTATTTGATATCTTTCTATACACGCAACATCTAGTATATATGAATCGAGATATAGTAAATGTTTATAACCTATCTGGTATATTCAAAGGAATAAAAAGTAATAAAAAATTTATGAAAAATATTTATACATTTTTAATTACTGATACTTTATGGATTAATTTATAATAAATATGTACTCAATATTTTGTATTTGTATTTTATGCTTCAGATTTATATTTTCTTCAAAAATGTTTTTTTATCAAAAAAATTATAACCACATTATAATTAATTTAAAAAAGTTCTCAAAATTTTATTTTATGAAATTAATATAATTTTTAAAATAAGTATTTCAATATTAGTTTGGTGTTAATTTTTATTTTATTTTTTTAAAAAATAATTTTTAGTAAATAATAAAAATATTGGTTTTTAGAAAAACATTTAATTTTTTCATGGAAAAATATAAGTATGATTTGAATGTTATATTAAATTTAGAAAAGTATCATTTAATTGTAATTAATATAATTAGTAATATAATAATCATTGTTACACTATATTTTGGTATTAGATTATTTTCGAGCTTGAAAACACATTTCTCAAAAAAAAAATAGATGTGCAACAAGTTTTTTTGTTAATAAATTAATTAGTCTCAATTAATAAATTGTTTTAATAAATATTAAATATTATATAATAAATATAATATTTTTTTATCCATTTGATAGTGTTTTTGTGGAATTTAATGGAAGTAAATTGTATTTTTTGTATAAAAATTCATTTATATATGAAATGTTGTTATCGTGGGTTGCATGCTCATTTAAAATTTTAATATATAACTTATTGAAATTGAATATGGTAAAATGGGTTCCTAATTAAGAAACATCTTCATTAATATATTCTAATTATGTCTACATAATTTTTTGTTAAGTTGAATATTAAAAATAATAAAATTGAGTAACCAGGGGTATGAGTAGAACGAGTTTACCCAAAGTTAAACTATGATATTTGGGTTGTATTTACGCCCACACTAACTTAATTAATATTTCAAAAAGATATTTATTCATTATATTATTTTTTAAAATATTCCATGATTATTTGGGTCATATTTCCCATAAAAGAGGCCTTATATACTTGAAATCATTTATCAAGTTTCATGTATTCCCTCCACTCACTAATAAAAGGGAACACCCCCCCCCCTTATTCACAACATTTGAGCATTTTTGTTTCAAAAATACATACTCTAAAACAATTAAATAATACTCAAATTTTTCATATAAATTCTAGTATTCTCCTAATATGTATCCTATAATGATTAAGGTGTATTGAAAAATAGGCCTCTCAAAAAAGATATGGTTAGCACCCATACGAAATAAGGCAGACATGAGGTAAGGGTTTTATGAACTCATATTTTATGGTTATTTTTTATGAATAAATTTCATTATGTATAAATTTATTGATCTATACCGCAAAAATTTAATGAATATTATTCTCCTTCTAGATATTTCTAGATATTTATGTTTTCTTTTAATTTTTATTTCATTAGGGGATCAGGAAATGAATTAATGATTTTTTGGAAAACTGACTTAATTTATCTCATTTTTACTAATTATTTCAATACAATACCATATTTTTTCAAAAACATTTTCAATATTTTATTTAAAACTCTCCAAATATCCATTAAAGTTAATTTTACAAATGTTTTACTTTCTATAATTATTTTAACAGAGACTTATTGTATATTTCTGTAAAAGGTACAGTTAACTATTTACTCGAAAGGTGTAATGAATTTTATTTTATATCATACACCATATGAATTAATATCCATACCATTATGAATAATGTTTTCCTAAAATATTCCATTATAAGTTTCCATGGTTATATTTAATGTAAATTGTTTCAATAATATTTTTTATATTTTTAGATTTTAAAAAGTCGTTTCAAAATGCATTGGGTATCTTTCCCTGATAAAATTTTTAAAGATCCTTTAAAGGTATTCTCACCTAATATAACATAAATTAATGGTTTATATTATTAATTATAAATGTGATCTATTGGTACCTTTTTTATTTATGTGTATGGATTTTGATTATGAAAATGAAATTTTAATGAAAATTATATCCTTTCCATTGGTTATGATATGTTGATATGATGATGGTTTTAATATATTATGGTACAAATATATAATATTTTCAATAAATTATGTGTGTGTATATATATATATATATAATGCCTTACGTAAAAAAGGATATCTCATGAGGTAATACGGAATGTATTACGACGATAACCTTGTTTAGTGATAGTCTATTTCCCATAATATAGTCTTGAGAGTGAACCTACATTATGGAACTGATGGAATGGGGAGTGAACCAATCCACTATGATAATCATGGAAATGAATCCTGACAAAGAAAAATATTTTCAATTTATATGTCTATTCCATAGAAGTATGTAATATGCTTATAATACGTTCAACTGGATAATGATTAATTATTGATCATTATGTAATATTATGACTTTTTTAATTTTATAGATAAAACATTATGTCATGGTTCATAATTATGATAATTGGATTATATGTATTTTTTCCTATTTCTAGGATCATGTTCTCAAACCACTATGCTTATTTTATGATCACTTACGATCATTTATTGATATCGCTTTTGATAAACCTTACTGTGAATTTGATGTCACTAGTTATAATGCTTCCATTACCCTATTTATAGATATTGGTTTTAAGTATGTTATATCTATGAATGGTGAATGTTGTAAAGAATCTATAAGCATATCGTCTAGGACTTTTATATGCAATTTTTCAATGAATCTATATATTTAAATAAACTAATAATTTCATTATTTTTTCAGAAATTATATAAATGTGTAGTAAAATGTTACCCCTATTAAGATATAGTATTAATGTAAGAAAATAATGGGCCACCATTACTGGTATCTTAAAAAGGGTTAGTAACTTTTGGAATGTTTATTGAGGACCCATAGGACATGGTTAAGTATAGGAGAACATCCAATGTTAGGGTAAATAATGGATTATAGTTTTCTTAAGAAAATACATCTCTATCTGGATTCTACAAGTGAAATCTATTTTAGTACAAATGTATATAAGGGTGATAACCATGAAAATATTTGGTAAATTATATCATAGAATTAATCCCCAAAAATGGTGAATGGACCCCTATGGTCTACATGTTTTTTCATTCCTAGGGGATTTGATTAGTTTAACTTAATTTCTCATAAAGTTATATGATGAAGGAGTTGAATAGATATTGAAAATTGATCAGTTGGGATAAACCAATGGTTCACATATCGAAAATAATGTGTCATGATTTTTATATACATTAAATTATTTTCTTGATTATATGATTTCTCACATTTAATAATTTTTCTCATACTATTATTTTTGGTTTCATTAGACAATTGGAATAAGAAATAATCTAGTTAATGATGAATGTGATAGAAAATTAATTTGTTTTACCACAAATAAACAAAATGTAATTCGATCTGTAATGGAAAATATTATCTCAATTGTTACACAAAATTCCATTTATATGATTAATATTGAGATTAAAAGCTATCGAATGAATGAACAATATATTGTTAACCCCTCTATGATGGCACATCAACCTTCTTTTATTTGTTTAACTGATCCACTAATTTTCTAAAAATGATTAATTTCCACTAAAAATAAATATTCAATTCTCAAAATCTAAAAACATAAAAAAATTATCCCAGTTATTTTTAATCGTAATGGTGAAGTGGATTAATTGTGGACTCTAATAAAAAACAATAGTCAAAGAGAAGAAAATGTCTCAGTAGAGTGGGATGAGATTATGATATTATCTTTCAATAAATAAGTTCCATGTATTCTTCCTATAATGATAGATAATGAATTACATGACCTTATGATGAAGGAAAATGAATTAGTTGGAACATATGAGGATAATTTCACAATACATGCAGGGTACACTTCTGTTATTAAATCTAGAAGATAAATTAATCTTGATCGATTCATTAGTGGCTTCAAAAAATACTCTCATGGTAATTAACAAAAAGATAATATTTTATTTAATAATTTTCAGTTTTTTATATATTTTTAAATGTATATTTGATTGAAACATAAATCTCATCATTTTAATAATCAAATAGAGGTCAAATTCAATTTAAATTGTAACAAAAAACCATATAGTCAAGAAGATGATTTGTACTTTATTCTATATGTGTGGAAAGAAGCATAAAGTGAATTTGAATAAGTATATTGATTTATTATTTTTAGATTGTAAAATAATTACATCGGGTTGTTTAATGAAAAATTAATTGGAATAAGATCAAACATGATAAAAATAGAGAGAAATCTCCATGAAAGCATCACCCACGATCCAATGCTATTATATCATTGAGTATATCCATTATTAAAACTAGTCAATTAAATAAAATATTAATGAAAATTATTAATGTTTACAAACTATTATTTATAGTGAAAAGGTGAAATATTAATAGATCACTACTATCAATGTAGAGGTGTGATATTGATGTTGTGAAGTGTACGCATACCATATAATATAGAAATAATAATGTATTTGTTTATTCTTGTTTAACCCAAATATTTATATATGATGAATTTTATAAGGGTGTTATATTAGCACCTAAAAACTAAATTTTAAAATAGGTGTAGAATCTAAATATTATATGATGATTTCATCTAGTGTCTATAAATCTTCCCAAATTCAAGTTCATAGTAATGTGCTCCTAAAAATTGTGTTATTCTTCTGGTAGATAAATTTGATTTTATTTTTGGCATAGATTAGACTTATTTATATAATGAAAATATAAATTAATATGTAAGGGATGAAAAATAGTTTATTCTAAAGAATCCACTGATTGTATATTATTTAAAGGATAAATATTAACTTCTAATAGAAAATATACCAGATGCATGGGACGAGATTTCTATTCAATTGGAATTTTTATCTCTGATAGTTGGGGAGAAACTCAACATCAAGGATATTTCTATTATATGGGAGATTTTTTGTTGTATTTTTAGATGAGATAACAAGTATTTCACTAAATAATGATGTTGAGTTTTCAATAGATCTCATAACCATTGTAACACCCAATTCAAAGACTACATATAGACTATCCTGGATTTAGTTTTTGGAATTTATGTAGTAGCTCTTGGAAAATATTAATAAAGTATTCAATTGACCAATTGCATCACCATGGGGTTCAACTATATTTTCTTAAAAATATATATGGATTAATGAGAAATTGTTTTTATTATCAAGAACATAACACGAACAAAATTAATAATATGTATCCTTTAATGCATATTGATTTTTTTATTGATCGAATATGAGGAACTAAATGATTATCCAGGAATGTTCTTAAATATGGATATTATCAGCACTGGTTCCAAAGTGAATACATAAACATGAAAAACTTCTTTTCGAGGTATAAGAATTATGAATTTATAGTGATTTTATTTGTTCTTACTAATTCCCAAGAATCTCTATAGATTTAATGAATAAAGTATTTAGAGATTACCTTGATCAGTTTGAGGTTGTCTCTATATGTTATGTTATTATAGATTCTATGATAAATGAAGATTATTATGATCAATCAGTAATTATAATAAAGGCCACCCAGAAATTGAAATAGTATGGAAAATTTATTAACTATAAATTTTGGATATAAAATAATTAATTTTTTAGGCCAATAAATATCAAGTTAGGGTATCATGTTGGATCCATCAAAGATCGTAGTTATTGAAAATTATCCCAGACTAATAACTAAGACTATGATAAATAGTTTTATTGTATTATCTAGATATTATGAGCACATTATAATGGATTTACAACAACATTACAATCCTCCCACAATGTTAACTTGGAAGGATGTTATGTTCATTTCTAATGAGGAATGTGAATAAATTTTCAATGAAATGAAAACAAGGTTGGTCAGTGAACATATTCCCACAAAACCGTGTAGAGGATATATATTTATGATATATCGTGACGCATAAAAATAGGGGATGTGGTATGTTATTATATAGAATGATATTGTGACAACTTATGACTCACACTAGTTGAATGTTCTAGTGTAAAATTACCCAGCTCATGATTTGAATTTATCACTGTTAATATTTTAATTAATGATTTAAAGTCATTATCATCATAGAGAATGTTGTGTCATATATACAAATAATTAAATTTGAAAACATATATTCACAAATAATGAGTTAAACTTTTCCCAAATAAGATATTGGGAGTTTATTAATTATAATAACATCCCAATACATTATTGATAATGGAAACATAATAAGTGGACTAGTGATTTTAGTATAATAGATCTTGCTTGAATATCAATGATGAGGATAAAAAATGATTTAAAATTTACTGCTTTTTAAATGGAATACCTTGAAAAATTAAAGGAATGGGAGAAATATAATCACACTCTAGTGGGAGTTTAACCATATAACCATGTATAGATTAAAGACACACAAAAGTTGGATATAAATCAATAAAATAAGGTGATAAATCTTCTTGTGTTCAACCTTGATTGTGAAGTAATGATATTGATTATGAACTGAGTCTATTTTCTAATAACAATAATGTTAGAAAAGTAATTATTAAAGAATCAAATATCTCACCATTCTGTATTCATCCTAGAAGATCATATATCTAAGGACATAGTGAAGAGTATTAATTATGTGGAATCCTTAAGAGAGATATTGTATATTATCTATCTCATGGATTGTTGTGTTAGAAATTCAATGAATCTAGATAGAATTGTAAGGGTATTTTAAAACTATAACCCATATAATAATAGAAATCTAGAATCAGCACAAAGGATGTGTTATTAAAATACACATAACATCTAGTGTCTATAATAAAAGTTGTGTTATAATCAATCTCATTATGAAGTTACAACACTTCATTTCAATAAGAGAATATTTTTATTTTTATAATATTTCTAGGATATATATTTAAGATATAGTATGTTTAAATTTATTTACATATTCAATTGTATCTGATTAAAATATGATGTTTATGTTGAGGTTCTTTTGATGTATTAAAACATCTATAGTATAGTGTTGATTTTCAATATTTCATATCTTCACAATATATATTTTCACTTTGATAAAAAAATTCATACCCTAGAGAATATATTGTGATAATGTTTTCTAGATTTTAATGGTGGATGGGATCTACACAATTCCTTAATGATGTTTTCTTATAGAAATAGATTGTACTCGAGCATTCATATGGATCCTTCCTGATTCTCTCTATTGAATGAAGTATAGAACTATGATATGATAAACTTATATTAGAGAAATAAATATATTATTAACTGATATTTGTAATGATATTTCAATGATGGTTAGACCCAGTTAGTAGTATATAATGGTAGTTCAGTGTCATAAAAAGATTCATGTAGTGAATCATCAATGAGATATATTATTAAATTTTAATGAAATAATATTAGTATGAATTTATCGATTGAGTATGGTAACAAGATTCAGAAATAATGGAATGATTATCACTATGATTAATTGTCTTTTCGAGAGTCATTATTAACTATATAATCTAAATTATTTTTTTGTAACATCCACTAAAACTCTTTCATGTTCAAAATGTGTTCCATGTATATATCCTATGGAATTAGATAAATGATCCTTCACATCTTATGAATTGAGAGGTTATAACATTTTATAATAACCCTCTCTAGGTAGTGTAACCTGTAGAAATCATTTCATGAATAGACAAATTTTTATAGAATAAGACTGCTCACCTGGTTAATGTACTTTGGAGGAATCTGAATCTTTGAGGAAGCTATATGGGATCCTAAGGATGCGATAAAGAAAGAATATAATCATTTTTATATATCATAGTGATGGAATATTTAGTGATGAATTCATGTTAATAGGTATATAAGGTAACACCCCATAATTTTATTTGTATTTACATTTAAATAAACATGTTGTATTAGACAATAGTCCTTAAACGCAACCCCAAGTGTATATGAATACTGATATAGGTTAATGATATAACAAAATTATTGAATTTTTAGTTATAAATATTAATTAAAAATATATGAAAAATATTTAGAAGTTTTTGAAATAGTAAAAATGAAATTACTAACAAATAATAAATAACTACTCAATTCTCAGTAATTTTATTTTAAGATTCAAAAATATGTTTTCTATAGAAATGTTTTTTTTTCATTTATTAGATGTGAAATTTATAATTAATTTATAATTTTGTTACAAAATTTATTTCATTAAAAAATTAAAATGCTTCAAATCATAATCTAAATATTATCTTATGGTGAATATTTATGATATTTCTAAAAACATGTATTTTTCACTGAATAGTAAACAAATGGATTTTCATAAAAACATTCATTTCATTTCTAGTTAATGTACTACAATGTTTTGAATTTTTATATAATTAACATATGTTTCATCTATTGATAACAAATATAATAAATTAAATAATAATCCTTCTTATACATTTATTTGGTTGCATTTATTTTTTGGCATTAAATGAATTTTTTCATTAAATTGTTTTTATGTGCACAATATGTTTTTATATTAAAAAATTTAATTAATATCTATTGAATTTTTTTAATGAATGTTATAGAATATATATTCAATATAACATAATAAAAATCATTTAATGGTTTTTAAATTGATATTAATGGATTTGAATTATGTTTTATACATAAAAATCCATTTTTCTAAAATGGGTTTTTGTTTCAAGTTATTCACACATTTAAAATTGATTCATTTGAATTTTTGAAAATATATATTATAAATTAGATTCCATATTTTAATTCATCATAAAAATTAAAATATAATAGGCCCAATTTAGTTTTTTCCATAATTTATATTAAAAATAATAAATGTTTTCACCACTGTTAAGGTAAAAATTGGTTTAACATTGGTTAAACTATGAGAAAACGTCAGGATTTACTCCCAAACCTATTTAATTGTTATTTAATGAATGAATTTCAAACATATAAAATACTAACATAAAATATATATCCATATTGAACAACATTTCCATTAATTTGACCTTATATCATTGGAATTTATTAAGAAATTACATGTGTGTCCCTCCCATCACATATAAATAGAAACATATTCTCCTCCATTATTCACACCATTTCGGTGATCGATATTTTGAAATACCTACTCCAATACCATTGTATTTTATTTTTTTATTTTTCTAATACCAATCCATCATGGATTAATGTGTAATATAGTGGATTTATATCAAATAAGAGTTTGTTAGATCACTAATGAAGAATAACATAATTATGGTAGGGGTTTTATGTTACAATATCATCTTTACTTGGGTTGTTTATGCTTATGTTTTTATAATGAATTTTAAAGATATATATCTCACAAAGTATTATGAATTTTTATCTCCTCTAGTTATTTCTATATATTTCATTCTTTTATTTTATTATCCTCTCTTTATGTCCCTAAGAAATAAAAAATTATTTTTAAATGAAAACTGCTTTTATTTTTACCCCTTAAATGTAATATTTTCATTCCATGTACTTATTTTATTTAAATTTATTTCAAAAATTTTTATAAAAATTTATAATGATTTATTAAATTTATTTTAGCTATTTTTATAATATATAATATTTTTTAAATGAATCATTTTTTTTATTTTTCCGAACGATGTTTTTCTGACTTTTTACTAAAATTGTGAATGGAATATAATTAATTTTAATGTAAAATTCACTAATATATTTCCCCACTAGAATGAATAATATTTTATTTCAATATTACTTTATAAATTTCCTTTATTGTTTTCAATGAAAAATATTTTCTTATATATTAGAATTTTTTTGTTTTTAAATAAGTGATTTCAAAATGGAATGTGTATTATCCAGATGAAATGTCTTGGTGATCATTTGAAGGTATTCTCAACTATAACAAAATAATTTTATATTTATTATTATTTTATAGGTATATCATATAATGTCACCATATTTATTCATTCCCTTTTTTGTTTATGATTATTATGATAAACTGTTTATGAAAGTCATATATATTCAGAGGCTTATGAAATAATGGTATAATTATTGTTTTATGATATTATATCACACATATGTATAGATTTCATTATATGATTCATGGCAATTAAATTTTATATATCTATAATTAATTCAGTAATTTCGGATATCTCATTCGACAATAAGGACTGGAATAAAGAGTGAAATCAAATCAGTAAGGGACTCTATCTAAAATTATAATCTTGGGAGTGAACCTCTAATATCGAAATTATAGAATAGGTAGTAATCACACTCTATTATGATAGTGTTGGTAGTTATACATGACCATATAAATCATTTATACTTCTTATTTGGCATCAAAGAAACTTTGGTCTCATGCTTATGATATGTTATGATGGATTATTATGGATTCCACACACTTATGTATTATGTATTTTGATTGAAAAACATTATTTCATGTTTAATTATTATGATATATGAATTAATGGTCGTGATTTTCTATTTTTAATATCATGTTCTCAAACTATTTATCTTATCCTTTCCACACTTACAATCATTTATTTATATCTCTTAACATTACCCGTACTGAGCATCATATATCACTATTTCTTATGTTTCTATTCCTTAGGTTATGGAGGATGGTTTTATGTTTATTTTTTTCTAGGATGGGATCTAGTTACGAAGAAAACAATGAGAAATGATATAGATCATTTAGGTTTATTTTTTATCAATCTATTATTCCAATGACACTTGACCATTACATTTCTATCATAGATAAGATGGATATTTAATGGTAGTTTCCTTTAATAAGATATAGTATTTATATATAAAATGTATGTATTACTATATACACTAACGTTTTCTTATGTTAAATCATGAATTATATTTTACTCAAAATATTTCAAGATAAATTTCATGATCTTTCTCCTTTCAGGAATTGTATTTAAATGTTATCCAAGATGTAATATTTCTTTTATAACACAATTTTTTTAAATTGGGATCTCCCAATCATGATAACATAGTGGGGGAATTTGTATAGTATATAATCCAATACAGAAATCATTTTCTTCTCATATGGTTGTCTTAGGTGAACTTTTTAGTCTTTTTCTAGCTATTAATTGTATTTTCTATAGTATTTTAAATTAATATGGGTTTCAATGAATCTATATTTAATAAAATAGTAAGGAAATTCATTTTCACTCCTATTTTATCTTTAACTGCACATTTTTTCGGTATCCTTATATTTGTTATGATAATTTAAATAAATCATTTTCAAATACAAAGAATTTCATTGAAAATATATTAAAATAAAATCAATTAAATTTTTTATAATGTGGTGGTTTTTGAAAAAATAATCACTTTGAACGCTTTTTTTAAACATATATATACTCTATATTTTTTATTATTTATAAAAAATTATCTCTATGTTTTCTTTTTTTTCTAAAATAAATTATTTATCTCTCAAATTTATAATAAATTTACTTTAAAATTATATCCAAAGATTGAGGATATTTTATATTTTAAAGTATCTTTTATCAATATCTTAAAAAATATTCATCTTACTCAATGTATTTTGGAATGTCATATGTTGGATCAAAAATATTATTCAAATATAACCCTTAACATTCATTATCTAGATTTATTATGGAATATTATTTCCTATCAAAGATATAAACATCATTTCCTTGTCATTCCAATCCCTCCACTATGAGTAGGCATAACATTACATCTAATTCAGTTTCTTTTTGAATACCTTATTTTCCATTTCTTGTATAGAAATGTGTTCAGATAATTTACAAACATAAATTTATTAGAGAAGTCATTGAATTAATTATAGACCCAGTATCTATACAATGAAAACAGTAATTATTTATTATCTTTATTGAAGGTTACTTAACAAAAATGTTATTGAATATATTTGGATACCCATTTATTTTAGATATATTTTTATGTTACTATTATTTACTGAATTATTAGTGATTTATATATGTTATTGAATATTAATTTTATATGAAACCGATCTTTTTCTAATGGGATTTGATGATATTTTGGAATTATTTATATCTTATGGAATACTTATGTTAGGATGATGATGGGTGGGGTCCAATATCACCCTATACTGAATTGGATAAAAATTTAATCTCATGGGATATGAATACATGAGTACAATTTAGTTGTTCACAACATTGGTTAAAAGTGTATGACTCTTGAAGTTGATGTATACATGGGTAAAATTTAGTTTTATCACATGTTTAGATAAATGTGTGTGATTAATGTAGGTTATATTTCTATATTCTTATGGTTTTCCCGTGATTCTCTAAGTATTCCTTATATCTATGATATTTGAAACTTCTATGAGGTTTTGTTATGTTATTCCATATATTAGTCAATTATTTTTTACCTTTTTTTATTAATTTGGCATGCAATTCATATATATCGTTATTATACCCATGTTCACATCTTACTGCCAATTATTCCCTTGGACTTTTATCCCTTTTGTATACCCTTATTAAATGTTTGATCCCTTCCTGATCTCATGTTTCCATTTAATAGGATATGAAAATGAGAATAACATATGATAAATATATAAGGATACTAGTGTGGACAATTTATCTGGAAAAGATTAATATTTATGTAAAATAAATTTTTTTATCTTATCAATATTTTATGACCCTAAATCTTCAGTACTCGGATTTATGTGACTATTAGTGAAATGGAATGATTATTCAGGTAAAAAAATTTATTTAATGTTTTTACTTTTCATGACCCATGTTAGGAGTAGTTTTTAAAGATAATTCCCTTATAATTATAATAAGTATAAAAGTAATACTAATATAATTATATAGTATTTAGAACATTATATTTTGGAAAGTGAAAATGGAAATTAATAGATGTGTGGAATAAAATATTCAAATTGAGGAATTGGGACTTCCCTTAGTGCAATCTATGGAATTTGATTTCTATTTCCAATATCTTTTTACAAGAGTATTAGAAAAAATATAAGATAATTATAGGGTAAGGAAACATATCAGTATTTTTTGTCATCCTATTATAGAAAATACATCCATATAGGCTGAAAAAGGACCACAAAAATACACATAGGGCTCCTCTGATCCCCACAGGTGGGTGACTAGCCCCTGGGAATAATATTCTAGATAGAATTTTCTCACCCAAATCATAATTAGATAAATGGAATACAGACAAATGGAGAGAATAAACCAAAAAAATTGATGAAATAGGGTTCTAATAGCAACAGTACAACAAAAATGCAGCTAGATCATAAACAAAAGTACATGTCTAAAAATAACAAAAAAATAATACTATAACTAGAAGAAAATTATTCAATGTGGTATGTGGGGACCACATCCCACCATCTCACTACTACATAACCATACGCATTTGGCAGTAACCTCACCTCCTCACTATGAGGCCTCTCCCCATACTGCATTAGAAGACAATATGTGGTCCACAATCCCCTGAGGGAGTGTGCAAAGTATGAGCAAAACAATATCAGTAGGATCTGACCAAGGTGTTCCATATTAGTTATCTATGAAATAATCCCAATAATAATGTATCAAATGAAAATAAGGATTAATATGAAGTAAAAATGTTATATATTAAAAAATAGCATAATACACATCCCCTTTTCTATAGTCCTAAGAAAAACCCAAGTAAAATAGTTTCAATACATACTTCATGAAATAAAAACTCATTCATCAAACCATGTAAATAAAATAAAAAATTGTAGAAATTAAAACCACAATGGAAAACATGTCTAGGATAAAGAATTTAACTAAAGCTAGGAAACTCATACCTTAATGAGAAACTAGTCTTTACATCATGTCAAAATGATCATTGAGTCAAGTGTAGGGAATAATAGGACACCCTAGGATGTGAACACCATAAAATTTATAAATACTAACTGATTCAAGGAATCTATGGTCAAAAAATGGAATAAATCCCCAAAATGTGAACACCCCAAAAAAATTAGTAAAAAATTTCTAAGACTACACAATCAACAAATATACATGATGAAACCTTGTGTTAAATTTATAAAATCATTTCAAAAGTAGTTTTCAACATTCTAAATGAAATTAAAATCAACCATTTTCATCAAAACATATATTGATGACCAATTTAAACTACACCAAATCATTAACTAGCCATATTTTAGGAAACTAACACTAATAATTTACCAAAATACAGTGGAGTTTTTTTAAATCATCATTAAAACGTTATTTAACCCATGACACTTGTTTCCCCCTTGAACCCGACCCCCCGATATGTGACCCTATGAAACTCATGAACCCTCCTAAGATCGAGACCCCAACTCATCACTAACACCATTCTACCCATCATCATTGGCTACCTCTCCATCACTGTCCACAACACCACATAAACTCGAGACCCCTCCCCCTTCCCCTAACAAAGAAAAACCCAATCCTCCTCTCATTGAACCCCTTTATCCCCTCATTACTGGCTTCCTACTAAGTCTCCATCCATTTAACGCCCCCATGCACTGACCCCCTTATCCCCCACACTATTGGATTCCAACTCTATCATTGTCCCCTCCAAACCCCTCGTTCTGACACCCTTCTCACCATCAGGTGTTTTTGAGTGTTTTTCCCTCCCTATATTATATTTATCAAATACGTTGTCATTATTAGGGTTTTGTGGTGAATTATTTAGTGATAACTGATATGAGGGTTGATTACACATTATGTTTGGGTTTTATTTTCGGTTAAAATTCTTAGAATATCAATGTAACCCTACATAAGGTTGGATAAATCCTTGTGGATATTTTTGGTAGGGAAAGAAGAACCCCTGTTATTCTTAATTTTGTTAATAAATAGAAAATATTTTTTTTGGTTATTTGATATATTTTTTAGTGTTATTGTATTTAATTTAATGGAATTTTTTTTAGTTTATATTTTACCCGTACTTCTTGGGTTGATAATATCTTATCACCATTCACTTCATCTTTCTCATATACCCTGAACTGATTTCGGGCTTGTGGTGATGTGTTCTGCGATCCCTGATGTGAGTTTTGAGCCCACATTGTGATCGTGTTATATTTTTTTAAATAAAAATAGGATATCAATGTGTTTTTCTGAAAATATGAAATGAATATTAAATTCATATAAGTGAGTTAAATATCCCATGAATGATGGAAGGAATTGAGATCTAATGAATGTTTCATTTTATACAAAGGATTGTGTACGTGTGGAAAAAACATCTTTGTATATTATCACCAAGTATAGATGAAAATAAATTATTATGGTATAAATATGGATGTCATGTATTTGGAGCACATAATTAAATTAGTTAAATAATATATTATTTAGATATGAGTAGATATTCTAGAAACACAAAGTTTCTATAATAATCATGATGTATATGGTGACCCTGATTCAATTTAAAACCACGTTTATTATTAATAAAAATTATATTATCTATAAATTCAGAGTGATAAAATCCTTGTAATACATTAATTGTAATGAAAATTAGTGATGAATCATGGATGAGATATATGGATCAAATAATGAATGTTAAAAAAAATTGTTAATGAATGTGGACCAAAAGGGAATTGACAATGAAATGGTTTTACTAACATCAAACTAAATATGGGAACTTCCCAAAATCACAACTATAGATAGATATATTTATGATTTTGACTATTATAAAATAATAATGTTCAATAATGTAATATGAGAATATGTTAGAAAACTGTGCTCGGTAACTGTGTTAAATTATGATGATGAACATTATTATATTCCTTCCCTTTTCAACATTTTAAGATAGTATAATATGAGTTATTTGGTTCTTTGAGTGGAACAAAAAATGACCACAATGTTCAAAATATGAACAAATTTAAATTCCTCCTTATTCTAATAACATTATTCGAAATCTAGGGGTGTTTTAAACAAACTTTATCGTAACATAAACTACTAAATAGATTTCATCTATGGATTAACTTAAGCGTAAAAGGGAATAGCAGATAAAAAATTTACATTTGAGATATTATAATATCAATTCTCTAAAATCATACTTTGGTTTTCTTTGCAATCATGAAATGTGATGAGATATTTTCAAACATGTTGGATGATATTGTAAATACGACATTTATTGTTTTTTTGTCACGTTACATGGTGATCCATTCCCAAGAGTCCAGTTTATAGGCCTCCAAGACATTACACATCTCACATTACTGATCCTCTCATGTATCCATTTATTGGAAAATAAACACTCACCCCTATATATTTTTTTAATGGGATATTAAGAATCCTCGAAATTTACTATGAATATTAATTATTCACTCGAAATATAACGTCATCAGTTTAGTTATAATTGTAACCGAATGTTATAATTGTGAATAATTAATTAATGACAGTTTATTCAATTAATGACATTGGTCAAGACCACATATAGAAAAAATGATTGTACAAGAACCATTATCATCCATTTTTTATGTCACATCTCTCAGATTATCCATCTTGATTTTATTTAACATCTATTAGGAAATTTTAAAACCAATCTAATTTTGTTAAGATGTACCATCTACAAATAAAAAAAATAGTATGTGAAATAAATAAAAATATTCTCTTAGATCACTACTAGGAATTCTATCCATGGTTGATTTTCATTTGTACTTTGAAAATTTTGTACTTATATGACTCTTATTATAACCACTTTGGTTTCATTTTTCTCACATCCATTTATCTTTTTTCCTACATAGTAATACTTATTTGTTTCTAATAATGTGTAGGCACATTGTAATATGATAAAATCTAGATCACATTGGCAAGGAACACACATAAATATGCTAAGGTTTTGGGGGAGTTTTTAGACGTTTCTATTTACAATCAATACATTGATGGTAGAATAAGATATCCATGTTTTGAATATAAATTTAGAAGATGTTGAAGAGAAATAACATCTATGAAAATGTGATATTGATGAAATTATCTATTCAATATATATGTGATATTTGGAATGGAGAACAAAATATTACCGAATGCTTAAACACTAATGTCAATCAAAAGAACGATCTACCAACTTAATAGACAATGGATAGTGAAATGAAAAACATTACTAAAAATGCATTCGGCAGTGAAAGACACCAAAAAAACATTTAAAACATATAAGAACATCTATTTTAGGGTTCTAAAAATAACAATTTCACAAGTGATGTTTTTGAGAAAATATGACAACCAGATCAAGATTAAAGCATATCATTGGATACTCCTCTTGATTATTCAGAGACTGATGTATGAGAAAACACTACTGAGCATAAAAATATGTTTCATGGTATAGTTGATGATTGGAATAAAGTGTACTATAGTGGTATTTTTAAATATTCAAACATTCATTCATACTGATGTTGAACTAGATCAAATCCCTATATGTTGTTAAAAATAAGGTGTTGCCCATAATAATGGAAAATTTTCATGATTTATATCCTGAAGAGAATAGCCATGATTCTCTTTATGATAGGAAAAAATAATAAACAATCTGGGTTTGATTTATAAAAAAATACATGCATGGCTCAATGATTGTTTACTTTATTAGGTACAAGATTTAAGGAGATAGAATTGAAAAAATATATCTTCATCGAGAAGATAGTCAATGGGTGATATTATAAGTATTAATAGAAAAAATATGATGAAGAATAAGAAAATTAACACACCTGCAAGGGTATTATGTTACCTTCCATTAAAGTGTGATTTGCAAAGGATATTCATTTCATAAAAAAAATTGAACAAGTAAAGTAGAATTCTATAGATAATAAAAATGATGGGTTAACAGACATACAAGATATTCAAAATCTTAGATGGAATTTTATTCATTACATCCATATTTCACATCTTATACTAGGAATATTTAATTGGGATTAGATGTTGTTGGATTCGACACATTTGGGCCTTTGAGAACTATTTATTGAATTTGATCGATTGTTTTGATCCCTTAAAATCTACCTCCTTGGATGTGTATGTAGAAAACATATTTTATAATTTCAAAAATTATTCCATAGAAAACATACTTGAATCCAAATTCTTATAAATGATATAGATGTATACTGACAAGATTTAATCGAATAGTTAAAGGAGTTATGTAGCAACAGTGTTGATCCATATGATTCGTCTTCTAGATAAATTTTCAAAATTTATTCTACTATATTGTGGACCATTAGTTAATTCCTTGGGCATGTGAATTTAGCTAGTTGGAACACTTACATAGGTATTGAATATCATGTTTGCAACTTTGACTTTGAGCCCGAATGACTAAATCATAGTAGAAAATGGTTCTTCTTATTTCAATGATGATTTCTCGATCCATCTCATAGATTTCGGTTGAAAAAGTAAAAATTCAATGGTTCTATTGATCATAGACAACCTTAAAAGTTTCTTAATAGGTTATAAAATATATGAACAACATAGAAATATTGAAATATAATTTTTGATTGTGTATCATTTTAATTATAGTGAGAAATGAGTATGAAGTTCATCATCAAGTGAAATTAGAATGGAACAATAGAAGAAAAAATGAATATTATTTAAACTTGTGTGTTTGAAATTTAAAATGTTATTTCATAAACATAATATGAAGAAGATTGAGAATAATTTTTGTGATAATATGATCTTCACACTTCATAATGAGCAAGTAAAATCAAAAGATAATCTTATAGTTCATAAAGACTTACTTGCAATGAAAATATAATGTGATTTCTTGACAGATTATAATTGAATGGAAGCTCTGTTAATTTTTTCAATGAAAAATATTGATAATGATTCATTGCATAAAATATTAAAATATATGAAGGTATCTGAGGGTTATTTATGTAATTTATCATGGTGTGTTAACTTAAATGATCGTAGGATACATGGATTGAAATGTCTTTATTCACATATTGTGTTACATCATTTATTACAATTGTAATTTTGTATGTTATTACTTGAAAAGGTTACCCTTATTGTACTATAATATTTCATAATATTCAGACAACTTTGTGAGGAAACACAATATCCAGTTGTCCATGACAACTATATAGATAGATTTATAATGATAGTTTGTGCAATGTAGACGATCTTTCTTCTGTTATTTTTGTTACAATCAAGATGAATTTAACTATGAATTTGGTTGAGGAAACTAAAATAGGAGGCCCCGTAAATTATCGATGGATGTATCCAATTGAGAGATAATTTATTTATATATTTTAATTTAAGTAAACAATTATTATAACTAAATTAAATACACAATAATGTTTTTCTTATTTAATTTCATAGATATCATGGGTATTTGAAATCATACATGAAAAATGATTTTCATCATGAAGGATCTATTATACAAGGCTACATGGAAGAGGAGTGTCTCAAATTTTGTTTTATATACATTAATGATATTTAGAAATGATTAAATTGTGTTGGATGAGTTGGTGGCACATCGAATCAGTCTCAACTACATGGGAAATAAAAAATATTTCTATCTATTAGCCAATTAGTTTGGAGGAGATCAAATGTTACAATGACTGAAATGAAATTATCACTAGAACATAGATATGTTCTACTAAATAATTATAATTTATATCAATTTATTAAATTGTTTAGTATACCAAAAAAGATATTATTGATTTTTAAAACATGAAATGAGAAATATATTACAAAAGTAGTTAAAAAGGATCTTGCATAATGGTTTGTATGGCATGTAAGTTCAAAAATATTTCAATCAACACAGATATTAGTTTGAAAAATATATTATTTTAGTATAATAATTTCTATTGCATTTTTTAGATCATGAATACTAATACTCAAGAAATTGATTCCAAATATTACAGGTCTCTTGCATGATGTCCTCTTAAATATGCTATAATGTTCAATTCTTATAATGTGACTGGCTATAATTTTCATACAGTTGATCGGGAAGAGGGTTTGAAAACACAAAATAGTGGTATATTTATCATTTACTATGTGGGATACTTGGTAAATTTGAATCTTTTTATCAAATTATACCAACTTATGCATTTTCAATTGTTTTATTAAAATGAAATTGGGGTAATTTTATAAGGATTATAAATAAAGAAAACTTGATATTTACTTCTATGAGCTTCTCCCACTTGTTGAAAGTTGGTTATTCAGAATTACATGATATCTGTATCTTATCATAACATGTAAAAATATTATAATATGTGTAAGATGTCATACATGATGGGTGGAGTGTAGTTGATCAAATAAGAAAAGAATTGTATGAATTGGGTGATGATGTGGTTGATTTTATGTAATGACCCGGACCTGAGCAGTCACAAGAACAGTGCTAAATGGGTTGGGCGCTACTTCCTAAGCTACACCTCCACGAAAACTAATGGCCACCGACTAGTAGTAAGGGTCTTATATGTATAGTGGGGAAGTTATACCCTCCCAGGGGATATTAATAACAGTACTAGTCCAAGTATAATCGCGAAGATGTATTGGAATAAATGACTCAGCAGACTCAAACCAGACCCATAGAGCGGAAGAAAAATCAGTATCAATAAATAGTGGAAGTAATAAATATAAAAAACTGTAGTAGAAAATAATCACAATTGCATGCTAATCAATTGTAACTACTACTGAGAAAAAAACATGCATCCAAAGCAAGTAATACATATCTAAATCGAAAAGGATCTAGTAGATTACCTACTGTAGCTACAAAACAAGCATGCTGATATAGAAAAAAAACAAAATAGAGTAACTCCAACTAGGTAAGACCTCAAGGTCCATATCATCTACATGAAAGAACTAACACATCCCAAATCTCGAGGATATCCTCTTTACTACATGCAAATCCATAAAGTCTACACGTGTCTAGAAGGGCCTGTGCAGGGAGTCAGAAAAATCTCTGTTGGATACCAGCCAATGCTGCGTACCTAATATAATTGTTTATCTAGGCATTAATTTATAATAAAAGTAGTAAAAATAGTAATGCACAAATAAAATCTAACTACACTGGTGCTCAGAAGCCAACATGGAGTTTCACCTGCTTCGGCCAACCCCGTAATCTCTATCATATAACTCGGTACGATGTGACCCCTTACACAGCGTGTCTCAAGTACCAACATTCTAAAGGCATGCCCAACTGTAGAAACCCAGAGGAACAACACTATATACTCTCAAATAAACAACCAGAGGGACAACGATGTCTGCCCTCAGATAAAGTATCCAGAGGTAAAGCAATGTCTACCCTCAATGTAAAGCATTCATAGGGAAAGAGATATCTTACCTCAAATAATGGTATGCCTCTTTCCCCAACCCGATAGCCTCAATGATATCCCTGGAAGGCTCCTCACCTTCCACGTGGATTCCTAGGGCTAGCACCCCCAAACCAATAGTACCTAAACCACAACTAACGGGTGCCTATACCAACATGAGTGGTAAAATCTACCTCATAAAGGAGTATCTCTGTGTAAACACTAATCATGTTTTCCAGGTGAGAAGTAATCTCCAAAATAGTACCCAAGCGATTTCATCTCTCACACCTTGTGACCCTTCAACCAAGAGACTCATTTCTGAGGGCTTTTCCATCCCAATAACCCAGAACACGCCCAACATAACTATCATCCTTCCTCAATACTGATGTTCGTGACCCCCAATCCCATGGTCGAAACCACCCAACGTAACCCATGCAAAGCCCAACCTGTGATCATCATCAGTCAAGAATATCCCTACCACATGCAACACCACCTAGAGGGTCCACCCTATGAAATTCAGAAATTGAATATATAACATATTTAAACATAAAACATAAATATAAAAAACATTCTAAAAAGTTGAATTTCTCTAACCCAACGGTTAATAATAAAGAGAGCCGAGGTCTTGAATGACTATAACAATTTATATTAGCCTTAATAAATTAAACTCAAAATTTTATGACAATATAATTCAAATTAAACCATTTTGGAATCCCCGAACAAAATGCACCGATGAGAAACGACCCCCTCACCCAACCCTACTCATGGAAAACTGGTAACATGGAATACCCATATGTATCCCATAGGTCAAAGAACAATATAATATGCAATATCAGATAAAAGTTTGTCCCACTCAAAATACCTGAAAATTCCCTAAAGTCTACGTTACCCAAATTACCACAAAAACACAAAAATAGGTATGTACCGCCTAGATATGACTTGTACGATGATACTCCTCGGACAACAGCCTCCAATTAGGTCAAAAATGTGGTATATCTACAAAAGAATCAAAACTGCTCAAACCCCAATAACTCATTCTAGAACAGGAATCAGACAAAACGGATCCAGACGAATCGAGGCCTTACTGAGGGGGCTCCAACAAATCAATCAGTGATCAAAAATGATCTTGGATGAAGGAATATGAGCATGATTGATCTCTAGATGGCTCTCCCTGCTCAACTCGATGAAAGACTGTGGTTTTACCTCAAAAAATAGGCTACTACCTATTTTAGCAAAAAAAATAGGAAGTACGCGGTGTGTAATTTTGACTACATGTCGTGTATGCAATTTAACTATAAATTTGATGGATGAAATTTAACCGAATTACTTTGAAAAACCTGCTGACATGAGTCCAAGGCATGTAAATAGGGGTACATGGTGTGTACTAATTTTTCCATCTCTTCCTCACCAACTTATCCACACGGCATGTATTCCTCTCACACACAACTAGACAACATGGCGTGTCCAAGGAGGACACAACATGTACTTTGTTAAACGAATCTACCTGGCCAACATGACTACACACCATGTATATCCCTCATACATGGCCAGACTACATTGCGTGTCTGAGGAGGACAAGGCGTGTACATGGTTTTAAGAATTCTACCCGGCCATCGGGCCTACACGCCATGTAAGGCCTCAACATGGTCATGGGTACACGACGTGTGTCAAAACTACATGTCGTGTAGTAAGAAATTTCTACATGGTCATCACACGACATGTACTCGGCAAGCACACAGCCAGTAACCCACTAAACATATATACGGCATGTACTTAAAGTACACGGCGTGTAGCCTGGATATTTAACAATATTGCCCATTTTTTCTAAATTCCTCAGAAACAAGTCAAAAAATAAAAAAGGGTCTGGATTTTGACCTGTTCTAAAATCCAAGGCTCTTAAAATCACCCCACCTTAATATAGCTCTTCCCTGAGCTATCAAACAAAACATGGATATGGCACCAAATATACTACCCCGGTCAATGTAACCCGGAAATCCCCGGTCTCAAAGGTCTCAGCTAAATTCCTCAAGGGGGCTCCCGACCATAAGAATCACCTATCTCAGTCTTAACCCAATAAAACTCAATGAAAAAAAGGTTTACTAACTTGTTTCCCATACTTATAGTCCTTCTGTGACGCATCATCACTCATGAACCTCATTGGTTCTCTTGTGTCATTCCTGATATGCAACGTATCCCACACTGCATCAGTGTCCACCTGCAAGGGGACCTGGTACCTAGCACCTCAAGTAACCTGCATATGTGATGCCCTGATGCCCAAGTCACCTCAAGTAACCCGCATCCTCAATGCCCTGATTCCCATGAAACCTCAAGTAACACGCATCCTCGTTGCCCCGATGCACACAGAACCTCGTGTATCCCACATCCTCAATGATCCTAATGCTACACATCTCATACATACATATACATATATACATACATATATATCAGACACCAGATATGGTGCCAATCCCACTTACTAGAATCTAGTTTGACCACATAAATCTTCTCCATCATGTGCACTCAAAACAAACATGCCACTACTGTTCATGCCAAAAGGAAACATAGAATCATGACCACACCTCTGGTGTACCTCTAACCGTCGTCAGATCAACCACCAGCTCACCCTGTGGTAGCTCCACAGCATGCACCTGAACTGAAGAACTGTTTCCTGATGCCTGACCTCCCTACGGTGCTTCTCCAGTCCCTAGCCATTGACCCCTCAGCTGGATCCCTCTATCTCTGTCATGTCCTCCGCGTGACGCTAAACCTCTGCTACCATCTACTAGTACCAAACCAGTACCTACTCAAGATGCCACTCTCTGTCCTGGTCCCTACATACCATCTGTCTGAGAATGCTTCTTGCAAATCCTTTCATGGTGCTTGACCTGTCCAAATGCTCGTCCCTTCTTTGGAGGCCTATCACACAGATTCTGAACATGCCCTGGCTATCCACACTAAATGATAACCACTGAAAAACAAATATGAGGTGGTCTGGCTAAGTACTTGGCATGACTGCCCAGCTTGAACTCGTCCCATCCTCACTTCCTGCTAACTGAACCGTCACCTGAATATGTCACCCGACCAACCTGAGGCCTATCCCACTAGTTTCCCTCTGCAATGAGCACCTGATTCACTGCCTCCAAAAAAGAACCCAACCTCTGGATCTGAATGGCGCGTCGTAAGCCATCCTTGAAGCGCCTCACCCTAGTGGCGTCTTCACTTACCATACCAGGTGAAATACGAGACAACTTAGTGAAAGTAGCTGCATAGTCCATGGCTGACATCTCTCCCTATTGAAGACTCAAGAACTACCGACCTCTCTCTTCTATTAATGTCTTGGGGTATAAGGGCCCAAATAACATGTCCTCGAAGTCCTTCTAGGCCAGTCCCTTGTGACTATGAGACTGAACATGAAAATCCCATCAACGCTTCACCTATCCTCTCAGCATGTACGTCTCCAGCTTGACCCTCCGCCCAGGAGGCGTCTTGAGCTGCTCGAAGATCATCTGTATGCTCTCTATCCAGTTCTCAACCGTATACGGACCAACCTAACCCTGAAAAAGTGGCAGGTTCTGGGACTGGAACTCCCACGTCAGGTATTCCATGGATGGTACGATACCCTGCACACATCTATTGATCCCCTACTAGACACACACTAGGCTAGCTCGGAGCTGATGGTTGAGCCATGGACTAAACAATGCAAAACCTGGCTGCTGTCCTACCTACAATGGATCCTGAAATTGATCATATCCTTGAGGCTATACCTACGACTCTTTCTCTTCCTATACAGGATCCTGAACCTGATCCTACACCTGGGGCACTGTATAATCTCATGTCTGACGCTCCATCTGAGTCACCCAAAAATGAACCCACTGGATTCCATAAATGGTTAGGCATACCATATATATATATATAGCAATATATGTATTCAACTAAGACAAGAATGAAGTATATGAGAGTGCATAACTAATACCATTACTATCCCCCACTGTAACCCATGTCACATGGAATCCCAACCTCATGTCCTCCTTACCCACCCCCATTAGGTCAAATATCAGAAGTACCTCAGGCCATGCCCGTCCTGACATCCAACGTTGCCTCAAACTGAAGACCGAGTCTCCCAATCTTGGTGATAAAAATCACCCCAAGTGAATGTACATTCCTGCTCTCCTAAGAGTCAGACCCAAATATGCTACCACATGCAGTTCTAAAAATATAAAGCATGACATACACATTTGCAATGACATGCAATTATATCTTGAATTTCACCAATTAACTTTTCGAAGTATATAAAGCATGGATGTTGATTTCATTACCAAGAAATTCTCACTTTACAAAGCATACATGCAGTTATTAAAACGAAATACACTAAAAATGTGCCTATGAAATGCCAAGAAAACAATCCTTGCCGTACCGGCCCAAGGTCCAATTCTCCCTTACCGCACTGGATCTAGGGTCACATTCCAAAATCAATAAAATCACACACCAAGTGATCCACCTAGGTGGAAATCATATAAACCGTAATCTTAGAAAAAAAACAAACAGAAATTATCACCCATGAAAACGTGGTCCATCCCTCGTACCTGGGGATGCAGGCACCCATGCACAAGCTAGAAACCCAGTTCCCAGTAACAACCTATCTCCAGTCTAACATATCCCAAATAGTAAAACCAGAAGAAATAAAATAGAAGTGTAAATCTCATTATTATCCAGAAAAACACTACTACTAAATCCCTGCCAAGAACTCCTCTGATACCACTTTGTTATGACCCGGACCCGAATAGCCGCCCGAATAGTGAAAACGGGTCGGGTGCTACTCCCTTAGGTGAACCTCCCCGAACACCGACTACTACCGACTAGCAGTGAGGGTCTTACAGTTATAGTGGGGAGGTTATACCCTCTCGAAGGATTATAATAATGGTATTGGTCCATGTAAAATAGTAATGATGCAGTGGAATAAATGAATCAACAGACTCGAACCAGATCTACAGAGCGGAAGCACAATTAGCATTAATAAATAGTGGAAAAAATAAATATAAACAATAGTAGCCGAAAAAAATCACAACAGAATTCTAATAACTTATAACTACTACTGAGCAACAAAACATGCATCTAAAGCAAGTCATACAAATATAAATAGAATTGGATCCAATGGCTAACCCACTGTAGCTACAAAACAAGCATATTGATTCAGAAAAAAAAAAAATAGAGTAACTATAGCTGGGTAAGACCTCAATGTCCATTCCATATCCATGAAAAAACTAACACAACCCAACTCCTAAGGCTGACCACTTTCCTGCACAAAAATCCGTAAAGTCTACACACATCCTGAAGGGCACGTACAGGGTGTGAGAAAAATATCAATAGGATACCACCCAATGATGCTTAGCTAATATAAGTGTTTACGTAGGCATGCATTTATAAAATAAATAAATAAACAGAAAAATCTAAAAAAAACACTAACTCCACTGGTTCTCAGCATCCACCATGGGGTGTCACCTGCTTCGGCCAACGCCGGAATCTCTATCATAAAACCTGGCACCATGTGCCCCCTGACACTGTATGTCTCAAGTACTGATATCTTGAAAGCACTCCCAAGAGTAGCTTCCCTTGGGGAACAGTGATGTCTATCCTCAAATATTCAATCTGTGGGATAGAGTAACTACTACTGAGCCACAATACATGCATCCAAAGCAAGTCATAGATATCTAAATAGAAAGGGCTCCAATGGCTAACCCACTATAGCTACAAAACTATCATGCTGATATAGAAAACAAAACAAAACAGAGTAACTCCGGCTAGGTAAGACCCTAAGGTCCATACCATCTCCAAGAAACAACTAATGCCTACCAAATTCTAAGGATGACCTATTTACTGCATGTAAATCCATAAAGTCTGCATGCGTTCTGAAGGGTTTGTGCGGGGAGTGAGAAAAATCTCAGTAGGATACCACCCAACGATTCATACCTAATATAACTGTTTACACAAGCATGAATTTATAAGAAAAGATATAAACAGAAAAATGCACAAATAAATACTAACTCCACTGGTGCTTAGCAACCACCATGGAGTATCACCGGCTTCGGCCATCACCGAAATCTATGTAATATAACCCAGCACCATGTGCTCCCTGACACCACGTGTCTCAAGTAACGACATCCCAATGGCACGCCCAAAAGTAGTAACCCAGATGAAAAACGTTTTTTGTCCTCAAATATGCAATCAGAGGGACAACGATGTCTACACTCAGATAACGTAGCCAAAGGGATAGTGACATATTCCATCAATGTAATACATACGGAAGGACAACAATATCTACCATCAAATAAAGGCGAGACTCTACCCCTTACCTGATAGCCTCAATGATATCCATAGAAGTCTCCTCACCTTCCATCTGGTTTCCTATGGCAAGCACCCCCATTGCAATAGTACCTAAACCACAACTAACAGGGGCCTCTACCCACACGAGTTGTCAAAACCATGTCTTCACAAAGTATCTCTATGTGAACACTACTCAATGTTTTCGAGTGAGCAGTACTAACCGAAATAGTACCCAAGCCACTACATCTCTGACACCTCGTTTCCCTGCGACCATGCCGCTAATGTCTGATGGCCTTGCCATCATAGTAACCCAGTCTATGCCCAACCTAATATACATCCTTCCTTAATACTATCATCCATGATGCCCAATCCCATGGTCAGAACCACCAAACATAACCAGGGCCAATCCCAACCTATGATCAGCATCACTCACGAAAATCCGGGCCATTCCCAAAACCAGCCAAAGGGTCCAGCATATGCAATTTAGAAATTGCATATATAACTTATTTAAACAGAAAACATAAAAAGAAAAAACATTCTAAATAGTTTAATTTCCCTAAACCAACTGTTAACAGTCAATATCTACCAGGTCTTGAAATCCTCTAAAATATATATATCGGGCGAAATAAATTAAACTCTAAAGTTTTTAACAATATAATTCAAATTACACCATTTTAGAATCCCCAGCCAAAATTCCCCAATGAGCAATGTCCCCATCACTATTCACCGCTCAAGAAAAACTGGTAATATGGAATACCCAAGGTATCCCATAGGACAATGAACAATATAATATGCAATATTCGAAAAAATTGGGTCCCTCTCAAAATACCCGAAAACGCGTCAAAGTCCCCGTTACCCAAATGACCACGAAAACACAAAAAGAGGTACGCACCACCTACCTGAGACTCGTACAATGCTACTCCTCTGGTAACAACCACCAATTAGGCCCAAAACTCGCTATATCTACAAAACAATAAAAACCGATCAAACCCCAAAAACACATTCTATAAATGGAATAAAATAAAATGGCTTAAGAGGAATCGAGGCATTGTCGAGGGGATTCCAACTCTTCAATCAGAGATCGAAATAGATCTCGAGCGAAGGAACATGAGCAAGATTGATCATTGGCCATCTCTCCCCGCTCAACTAGATGAAAGAATGAGGTTCTACCTAAAAAATTAGGCTACTACCCGTTTTAGCAAAAAACAGAAAGTACACATCATCTACTTTTGACTACATGTCGTGTATATCATTTAACTGTTCATTAGGCGGCTGAAATTCCACCGACTTACTTTCTATAACTTGCCAACATGAGTCCATGTTGTGTACTTCATTTTCCTTCTCTTCCTCGTTGACTAACCCACATGCAATTTATTCCTCTCATACAAAGCTAGGCTATATGTTGTGTCCAAGGAGGACACAACGAGTACATGGTTAAATGAATCTACCCGGACAACAGGCCAACATGCCATTTATATCCCTCAAACACCTCCAGTCTACACAACGTGTCCATGGAGAAAACGACATGTACATGGTTTCAACAGTTGTACCCGGTCATCAGGCCTACATGCCATGTACGACCTCAACATGGACCAGGGTATAGGACATGTATCAAAACTACATGCCTCTTAGTAAGAAATTTCTACATGGTCATCACACGACATGTACTCGGTGAGAAAACAGACAATCACCAGCCTAACATATAAACGGTGTGTTCTAGAAGTACATGGGGTGTAGTCTTGAAATTTTCAAAAACAGCCCATTTTTATCAGTTTCCTCAGAAACAAGTCAAAAATTCAAACAGGGTTGGGATTTTGACCCTTTCTAAAACCCCGAGTTCTTACATTTTAACTCTATCATTGAATCCCATAAAAATAAGAACATAAATTATTTATCCGTAATGATATTTAAAATATTACACTATCAAGGGTAGATGAAATATTTGAAATAATGATCGATTAGGTAAATGAAATGACTGATGAGCAATGATTGTATGTGTAGAAATCTATTCATTTATCAACCACATATGTCATTTGTGTAGCCATTCATTGTCATAGTTATGTATATTTTGATTTTGAGTACCATTCATAAGTTGTCATTTCTATTTGTTAAATGAATTTATTAAATATATGTTCAGAAGTTAAATTTATTTGATTAAATGATTAAATTAAAAAGTGGAAGAGTAATTATGATATATGTTGAACCTTAGTAATCGTTCCCCTGACCATACCTACATATGATTATCCATGTTTCTCCCTCCCTAAAGAACCTAAGACACCACCCACTTTCCCCCAAACATTGTATCTCACACCCTCCATCAGCATACCATCTGCAGCTCAGTCGACTCCTCCCCATTCAACAGCCTCAGTAGCGAGGCGGAATGCCAATCTGAGTTCATCAAAGGTATATTAGATTGTGACTATTATATGTAAAAAAATTTATATTAATTATTATTTTTCTATTTTTATACTACTATTTTTTCATAAATATGGAAATAATAATACTATAGAGAAAATATGAAATGTTCAAATGTGTGGAATCTGGATAGAATAATAAAAGTTGTCCAATTTGAATGATATGACGTCCCTACATATGGATCGATGGGATTATTTTGGGAAATTCTAGGCCAACTGTTGGCAGAGCTGGTTACCCTTCTGATTACGTATTATGATTAGAGGCATGTGCCTTCATATTGAAAATATTTAGATTTTACTTCAAAGATAATGAATACTTTAATACATTATGGTGTAATTGGTTGTTATTATTTTATTAAATTATAATATTTTAAAAAATAATTTCTTTTAAGAAATAATTGGCTAGTTTATATAAGATTACGTTCAGATCTATCCCCAGGGATATTTCTTGGATGACTGGTGGTGAACTGGTAAATAAAACAACATAAAAATATTTTATTTTACAAAATTTTATTGGTATTAAGTTTATATATAAATATAAACCACTTTTTAATTTTCAATATAATTATCATATAGGTGCCAGTAGAAACAAATATTAAATTTGGAGATGGAGATGGAGATGGAGATGGAGATGGAGATGGAGAGGGTGGTGACTAGAGTTCATCTGGTAGTTATTAGTGGGTTTCTGTTGTCTTGGACTAATATGGAATGAGAGGGTTTGTTGATGCATCATTTGTGGAAAAAATATGAAACCAATTTTAATTAGATATAAATTAATATACTTGTTTGGTGATGACATATTTGTTATATATGTGTGATTTTTGGTGCTTGTGATAACAATATTTTGTTTTACTAATAAAAAATAAACATGGTATACATTTTTTTCATTATAATTTTGGGGATGTAGTGTCTATAGTAGGATTTTATTTAAATAATAATTTAGAGGAATTGTAAACTGCTATGAAATATGGAATTTTTTTATCAATGATGGCTAAAATTGAAGCTAATGGATTCTAGTTTTTTTGGTAGGTAAAATTGCCTTAATGTAAGACACACTATTAACTAGTGTTGGTTTCAATCAATTTTGCAGCAGTTTTTTTGGGGGTGGTGTTTTGGGTTTTTGCAGTGGTTTAAACCATCATGAAATCTTTATTTTTCTCCCTATAAAACTATGAATAAATATTCATTCTTCGACACTTACCAAAAAATGCCATAAAATTAAAGAAATCATTGTGTATTGGAATTTGACACCATATTTATCACCGCTTTTCTGAAACTATCATAGAACCATGTAATGGAGATAAAAACTACCCTAAAAAATAGTTACTACTCGTTGATTTTCAAGTAGAATTCACAATCCATTGCAATATGATTTGAATAAAACTTCAATTACTAAAAGGTGTGGAAAACTATTTATTCTAAAAAATTTAATTACTTACTCAAATCAACATATACCATGATCATTCAAATTTATTTAGAAAATAATTAATAAATCCATGATCTTTCATGTTCCATCCATCATAACATAGAGACACAACCACTTACCTCAAAACACATTTCGTAGTAATCACAATAGGATCCACACACATCAAAATGGAAAGAGAAAGAAATAAAAATTAATTGAGTACTTAACATTAATTATCACATACTAGAATCTAGATTGATAGTTAACAAAAATTATAGAGGATAAGTGATATCAACCCATACCTCATAATATCATAAGCACTACACCACAACCCATAGGATATAGCTTATGAAAGGAATGAAAACTATGGATCTAGAAGGAATTAGAGAAGCAAAAGAATATGATATTGATACCATAAATACTACCCAAAAATGGCCAATTTCCATATAAATTAAGAACATTTGAAGATAATTATCACACTTAGAAACAAAGTAGCAACCAACGATCCCAAAGATCAAGGAAGCTTTTGGAGAAGCCTAGAAGTTTTGGATTCACCCAAAATCTCCTAGAGAAACCATATGGTTTGTAGGATAAGGTTTAAAGTAGAATGATTGTAAATTTAGTAATGAAACATATAAAACATTCTAGGTTGAAATTATTTACATCATGAATATTTTATTCATGATTTTGATGTATGGGGTTGGATTTATTCTAAAAAAGCCTCTCCTTAGTTTAAAATATTAAAGGCCTAGTTCATAGTGTGAATTATCATTTCAGACGATTTATGATATTAAAAACATAAAATAGAATTATAGAATCCTTCCAGACTAAATTTATGGTTTTTATATACAATTCATATAGTGAAACATCACTAGATATCAGTATATATCAAAAATCCATTGAAAACCCCATGATTGCCTCCGACAACCTCCAAACATAATGTAAAAGCTATTGAACATTTAAAAGAGAGTGTTCCATTTATAGGAAGTAACAATTCCCCTCAGCATAAGAATCTATATTCATAGAAATTGGCTCTAAATAAAAAATCATTAGGAAGAGGTGAGGCCACTGCTCCCTCATCAAAGAATCATGCTCACATGTATCATGAGAATATGTTTGTTACATCCTAAATTATTTTTATGAAATAAATAAACTTCTAGTGAAATAATTTAATATTGGAATAAATGATATCTACTGATTTCAACACACTATAAAAATTATGCTCCAACTATACCTCCCACTAACTAGAACCATGGGATGAATTAGAGAGCTATATCCTGACTCTTTCCAATAAAGAATTGACCTGAATGAGCAACCATATATAACACTATAGGGATCCATTCTGATAAAGAACATGGAAATATTATTATAAAAGAATATGTCCATCCCTAGATTTCTATCTCACATCAAACAAAATCCAAGATAAATTCTTAAGAAAAATCCCCCAAAATCTAAATAGTAAGATATGTGTAAATATCTCTATAGGGATGGTATGTTGTACTTAATCTAACAGGATTCCTCATCACCTCTTGTAGTCTCTTCAAGAAAATAGTAGTAATCCTGGGATCCCTGTAGAAGACAATGGGAGAAGGAATCCCATGGAACCTCAAAATCATTTACATGTATAACATACCCAGATCATTGACCATAGTGTTTTCCTTTATTATAACAATACATTCTTATCTCATCAACAGATCAATGACCAGAATGATAACATTCTATCATAAAGGACTTCAATGATATCAAAAAATTATTACCCTAGACACATTATTCAATTCTAAAAGTGGAATTGAGAGAGGATGATGTTGATCATAAGGATTCAGATTCTATTCTTTTATCTTATGTTAGGTGTAACAATGGAACACATAATTAGTAATTTTTCACATCATATATAGACACTGAAAACATAATCTCATGTCATAATACATATTAATAGTGTCAAGGTAAATTATCAATGAAGAAAGAGTCAAATTAATAATCACTATGTTATTACTATAGGGTTTGATGATAAAATGATCCTTGAAGTAGATAATAACATTAGAAGGGAAAATCCATCCAAAAACTATACCCCCTATATATAAGGTTTTAATGATTTACATGAACTTTTTATTCAAATTATTGACATATATAATAAAATCAAATTGAAAATATGATAAATGGAAATTGGTTATTATTATAAATGAATCATCCTATCATGTGTATTGATGAATCTATGTAAAAATACCAATAATGTTATGATCGTCCATTTATTGTAATATAGACTGGGATAGAAAAATGTTACTGAGGGCGTCATCAATAATGTTCATATTCGAAGGAGTGTATGTGATGTAAATATTTAATGTTTGTATATATTTAACTCACGATATCAATATGATATTTATATCCATTCAATAAAAAATATATCTTACTCTTATGATCAATAGATATCACGAACATCTTCCAAAAAATATAGTACTTATGAAAATTAAGTGCATTCATAATTGTGAAAAGATCAAAATAATAAGTGAGGTAATATTTATCATGTAGCCATATCAGATGAGAGTTGTTTCCCATGACGTTATTATCCTACCTAAGAATGAAACCTTGATTAACACTATAATAATACTAGTAAAACACATACCCCTTATGTGGATCATGTATGATAAAATAGGTCCGGATAACAAAAATCATTTGAAATCATCAAAAGATGTATGAAATTCATAATCCAATGTGATTTTCACCCTTTTCATTGTAAGTATAGTTAAGGGTGATGGTATATTTTCTAAATTCATGAAATACCATCCATAATTGATAGTAAGACATAAGATATTATGTATCATGATGTTGTTTAATCAGTCCACCTATGATAAAACATCCCTCTCTGTATTAGGATCATCTAAAAGACCATGTTCTAAAATCATGTTACCCATGAAATTAAAATATTTAATCCAGAAATTTAATATCAATAGCCTCCCCAAATGTCGATTGATCCATAATATACAAAAAATATATTCACATGGTTCTAAAGATCATGCTTAGATCTCATTAAATCCATTATATCATCTAAAAATACCAATACAAATGTGTCGATATAATGATAAAATAATCATATACTCAATTAAATAAAAACAATTTTAGTATTAGTTAGAAAAAGTAATTACATGATATTCATATTGGTCATACCAACTCATCAAACTAGTATTAAGGGTATTAGACTCCTGAATCCTAATCTGATAATAATACGAATGAATACCATCTTTAAAAAACAACTATAATCCCTTTAACTAAACAAATAAGATATCCATGAAGGCTAAACCATAGTTATTTTTAATATTCATATAGTTTGACTTTTTATAGTCTTCAAAAAATATAATGAATCAAATTCCTTCTTCAAAAAGATAACATTGGTTACCCAACATAAAAACCAATGATGAATAAATCCATTCTCAAGGAAATCTTCCAACTGGGTCTAGAGATCTCTCTAATCAATGGGTATCATGTTACAAGAGGGTATTGGAATAAAATGTTTCCCTATCACTAGTTAATTCATTAAATATGAATTCTATTATATGGAAATATATGAAAATTAATTAGGGATCAAATCGAAATTATCATGAACAACCAAGGGTTGATTGAAAATGATGGATACATCAGAGGTATCAACTGCAACAAGAGATTAATAACACATGATCTTTTCAAAAGGTATTCATGTGTGACTGGACCTTAGATACCACTCCCCCTAAAACACAATATAACCCCCATTAGAGGTATAGAGAAAAAATACTAATTATAAAAATCAATATTAACATGATGAGAAACTATCCCATCTATTTTGTGGATCTTGTTGAATAGATTTAGATTGGGAACTAAAAAATCCTAGAATAACCATGCATCATCCATAAAAATAGAAAAATATATACAAAAAATGACATGCTCTATCCTATTTCGCATAGGAATTTCCAACTCCATTTAAAAAGACATAAGTTCCAAT
Organism: Viscum album; assembly: GCA_963277665.1. NCBI lineage: Eukaryota > Viridiplantae > Streptophyta > Magnoliopsida > Santalales > Viscaceae > Viscum > Viscum album. The sequence goes on along the minus strand of OY728134.1, from coordinate 660,867,195 downwards.
GAATGTTTTAACACATCATAAAATACTAAGATATAAACAATGGTGTGGAAGATGTATCATACATATCATTTTCTATTGATGATTCATCAAATTTAGTTCCTCTCACTATATGTAGGAATGTATCAACCTATGCTAGAAATTCAACCACTTCCTAAAGGTAATTCACTCTAGAGGCCTATGGTTAGAGCCCTGTAGAAATTGTAGAATTTGAATATGGCAGATTGAAATTTTGAGTTAATGATACCTAACCATTACAAGGCATAGATAAGTCCTTGGATAACCTCTATAGATGGACTCAGTGACTATAATAACTAAAAATATTCATGACATTGGGGGAATAATGATGGGTGTGACCTTACATTCCAAAAGGATAGTACATCATATGATAACTACCATCATATTCAGGTAGTAACGAAAAGGATTATTGCAAAAAACCATGTCCACTTCCCTTATGATTATCATGGATCATCATCTTCTTTCATTGTGTGCCAATAAAATTCACACATGGTGTATGAGAAGAGGCATAATGGCCGATATTTTCCATTATATCCATTTTTCATCATGTACATATCAACTGTCACAAAGTTGTTCAAAATATTTTATATATGTACCTTTAATCAGAAGTATATTTACATGAATAAAATGTATTTATGATATTTTAGCAGATCATTCATCACTACCTCTGGAAAAAAATGATCATGCTACACAAAATGGTTTTTCTACACTAACATTGATCACTATCCTATATATAAAGAGAGAAAATATATAGACATGGATATCTGTAGAAACTATAGGAAGAACTACTAAATTAAGAGGTTCTTGAAACCCTTCCAAACAAATCCCCCTTTTCGAATTTCTTATTCTATAAACACCCAAAATCTATTTCTGGGATAATCAAAAATCTAGTTATTTCAATTAACCTTGATAACCTTAGATGCATCCTATAATTCAAAGTGTAACTGATATTTTACAAATAGTCATACACCTCTTTAGTTCTATTCATTCCCTTAAAAGAAGTGTGTTTTCTCATGTAGGAACTCATGAGCTCAATCCCATCCTCCATCGTCTCTTGGTTCCATGTCAATATCATGGTTCTATTCTCATAGTATATTCTATTCCATGAAATGAAAAACTAGTATGATTTATTCTAATATATTTATAATCAAAGTAAGATTCCCATGAGAATCATCTCTTGTTGAAGCCTTCAAAAAATACATTAGAAGTCATATTAAAATTATTTTTGAACATGATAAAAAGAAAAGTGAATGATCAGAAAACATGATAATATCATTTTAAACAATAATTTCATAAGTGAGAACTATGATCACGGTAAATCCCAGCATTATAGACACAAATCCAAAAATTACATGGTATCTTATTCCTCACCATTGAAATAATTAGATTATAACACACTAAAACCTACCCCTCAAGCCCTGAAAATTATATCAGTTTTCTACCAACATTAATGAATTGATAATAAACGTGCTCTAATACCAAATTATCACATTTAGACCTAAAAAAATCCAACTAACATGGATATAAAATTGAAAACATAAAGTCTTGAAGGGAATTCCCAACCTCCATGGGATGGAGAATAACCCCTAGGAATAACGAAATAATAAGAAGGAATGTTTTCTCCTAAAATAAAATATTATTCTTGGTTTATATATAATATTGATAAAATTACCCAAAATAAAATTTTCATAACAGAGAGAGCTAATATTAGAATAATAAAATAAATTTAGCAAAATTAAAACTGTATTAATATATTATATAACAAAAAAGGACAACAATAATAGTAAACAGATGAAATATGTGATTGGTGTACAACATGCCTCGTCATCTCACCACCAATAAAACATACATAAATGATAGAATCCCCAACACCTCACTTACATGCCATTACCTTTCCTACATGAAAAGATGATACACGTTCTACACACCCCAAGGTAGTGTGCACTATGGGGGATAACCAACCTTAGTAAGATCCCACCTAGGTGTTAATATTAATTATCCATATAATAATCCAATTGTTCTTATATGAAAGTTAAACAATCCATGATAATTAGTTTACCCTTATTATATGAAATTAATGGTAATCAATTTCCCCCTTTTCACAATTCAAATATAAATCCATTTAGAACAGTTTCAAATCATTATTATTGAAAAATAATATCATTTATCAAATAATTTACATCAAAGGGAAAGCATTATAATATTAAATAAAGTGGTAAACATACTTAGGAACATAAAAGTTTATGATAACTTGACCACTCCTACCACAATATAATACTACTGTATATATCAATAACATATAACTCATGCATCATGTCTATGGAATATTGGTTCACACTATAATTTAAATCCCTATAACTTATAAAAATTCATAGATCCCACACATTTATAGATTAGGAATTGAAAAACATCCTTGAAAGGGATCTCCTTAAAAAACCCATGGATGAAGCTCAATACTAGACCCTCCACTTTATTTCCTTAGTCTTCTATGTGAATAATTTATCAAATCATATCAACAAGGTGTTTAACAGTTCACAATACAATACCAAAAAATTATTTTCATCAAAAACATTCATTGAAGACCTACATCAAAATCCATTTTACAATTCTTTGAAATAAAAAATTTATTAAAAATTGAGGGGAACTATATTTTATAAAAAAACCCATTGACACAAATATACCATCCAACAACAATATCATTCCAATTATATAGAAATAAATTTATAAAACCACGAGAATTCATGTTTCATCCCACATAGGCTAGATAAAAACCAAACTACACCATCACTGGGTAAAATAGAAACCATGAAGGGGTCCAAACACACTTGAAATGTATGTAAAATAAATATTAACAAAAACAGGCCCAAAAATAGATTCTCACATCATAAAATTATGTTCTATTTGAAAAAAAAATGATGATGGATATGTTTGATTAACACATACCATAAGATTCTCACAAAACATACCATAACCTACGAGATCCATCCTCCAGAAGACATGAAAAAAATATATCTATAATGCGTTATAAAATTATCATCAGAATATCATTGATCCCATAAATATATTCCAACACTAGTTCCAATTTTCCTATCAATAATTTATATGGGAAGTGGAAGATTAATCTCAAAAAAATTGGAGCAACCCACTATCCTAGAGATCAAAGCACAAATTACAGTGGCCCATAAGAGATAAATTCTCAAAAAATCATTTATAGAAGCCCAATTGTTCAACAGATAAGATAAAAATATTAACGAAAGGTTATTCGAGCATTAAATTTATACAACATATTTGGATTAAGTGATTTAGCTTATGAATAAATGATTCGTGATGTGAATATATGTGATTGCATTTATATTGGAAAAGGAGTCATTATAGTCAAAAATCATAATGGCCTTCTTCAGGATGTGTATTATCCTTTAATTCCACGTAAAAGTTTCATATTTTGGATATTAATTTTGGATTCTACCAAGACAAAATTCATATCTCAAATATACCATTCCAGGTGTGAAACATATCATGTTTCAAATGTACACCCTGGAGACTTTGGATAACACATGGATCACCTCTGACGACCGATAAACCCAATTTAAGTCATCGTAACAATTAAAAAAAAGTTTATAACCTAGAAAAGAATATGAATTTATCAATAAGAATGCAATTTTAGGGTGTCATTTATGGGGTTGAGAGAGGTCACCTTTTTAAGTGGTGAGAATTTCATTTTTTAAAAATATCCAAAATTATTTAAAGAGAGGGATTTTATCATAAGTTAATAGGACTTTAAAATCGATAATTATATACTTTTATATATGATGTGTTCATTAATCGTTTATCCAATCATTTTCACAGATGTTTTGAACATTTTTTATTTTCATTATTCTTAGAATAACAATTATACTATTTTTGGTTTTACTATGGTATCTAATTTTTACCTATGTAATTAAATTTTATTATATGAAATTAAAATTAAAATTATTAAATAAATGTAACCTATTGACTCCCAGTATCAAATCCATTTTATCTACAAAAATATATATTAATATGTAAAATTAATATTAACATTAGGAAACTAAAAACATAAATAGCTATTTTTATAAATAGTTTATTTTGAAGACTAGCTTTTATGTATTAAATAAAAATAACAATTCATATGATTTAATAGATATAAATTAGATTATTAGAAAACAGATAAATGTTATATGGCTTTAAAATAAATCCATTTTTTTAAAAACAATCCTTTGATAAAATAAAAGGCCAAAAATAATTTATATTAGAATATATTACTTAATTTGGGAAACATAGGTTTTCTAAATTAATTAATTATTTTTGTGAAATTTATAGTTTTACTCATTCAATACATAATTTATCATTTAATTTTTTGTACTTTTTTAATCTATATGTAATTTGTTATATAACAAAAAACGCTACACAAATAGTAAATAATTGTATTTTTCATTATTCAGAAAATATAAAATATTCTAAAAACCTAAAATTATTAATAATTTTTTTTGACATACATGATTTAAATATTAATTTAATTTTTTAAAAGAAAAATTCCATCTTTTAGGAATTTATCTTTTACATTAAAATTCAAAATATAAAGAAACTTTTTTTATTGAAAAAATTTTTTTTCCAAACATTATCTATTGTTTATATTATTTAACAAAAATTTATATTTCTAATGATTTGAATATGTTAGATTATTTATATATTAATATTTTATAATTTCTTAATTCAATTTAGTTTGATTAAATATAAAAAACTAAAAAGAAAAAATTCATTAAAAATTTTACTTTTATTTTAAATAATCTCTAACCAATATGTTATAAAATTATTATTTTAAAAAAATCATATTAATATTAATATCTTTATTTTAATATTATAAGTAAAAAATATCATACTTTAAATATTATATGAATGATAATATGTAACTCATATATATATATATATATATATTAACATTAAATTTATATTTCACTATTTATTACTTTTTTATTATATTATTTTGAAATTCCTAATAACAATAAATTAATTCAATATTCATATTGGAAATATCTAATCCAATGACCATATTTCAAGGAAAAGTATTTATAATGACCGGATTTCATTCTTATATATATCCTTACTAAACACATTAATTATATTCACACGTCCAATGTAATACTTCTCATTCCCATATTTTCCATTTTATATCTCATAATGTGATTTATCTTTCCATGATGTTCATCTTCATTATAGATTTTCTATGGATTTTGGTGGTCATTAAGGATGAATATTATTCATGATATCTCATAGTATTATATTTTATTTATTTTCTATTTATTGTCTCCTTTTAATTTATTATCATTTTTGTAATAATCCACGGTTTATAATACATAGTATTGTGTGTTTCTTTTGATATAGTTTACTATGGTAGAATAATGTTTAGTTAGTTTAATTGTTATCTTGTATGAATTATTACCAAATATATTTCGATTCATTGAATATAATTTTTTTTAACTCATAAGCATATATTTTATAAAACTTTTATACTTTGTAACTAATTGTGGAATTAAATATTTCTCTATGTATGTGATTCACCAATCATGATGTACATTGTTATTTCATTAATTATGAGGAATACATAATACATTAAAAAATTATATTCCCAAATATTTTATTAGTTTAGTTTCTTTGGAATCCCAGAATATAATCTTCTAACTTGGTGATAGACCTTCAACATCTCTCATAAATATCGTCCCCTTTTTCCTACCTAAAACATTTCATTATATCATGGGGAAAAGAAAACCAAAAAAGTGTGAGATAAAGTTTTTACTAAGGGTAAACATGGAAAACAAAAAACAAAAAACAAACATATGAATGTAATAAATGAAAATAATGTTTAAATATCCATATCATGAGTCATGAAAAAAATCTTGGTAGTATGTAAGGCATATATCATAAATAATCATTCACTACGATAAAATAGAATTGTTATAAATATGGAACTATTTAAAAAAACAAGAACATATAATGAATTACATATTGGCCAAGTAATTTCTTCTAAGTCCATCATAGTGGACAAAGTCCATTACTGAACTGGGTTTACATATCGTTCCAGCCTTGTATTACTAAACCAGATTTACTTGTCGTTCATTCCCTTTATAACAGAACCATATTTACTTTCATTTTATTTCATGTCTATCTCATTAGATATAAATCATTATATAATTAATTAGAGGCTGATGTAGGTCTCAAACATCTCATAATTAAATCATTTCCACATGTTCCACAAAAGAAAAACCATTCACCATACCATAATCCAAGGATCAAAACACGGGTTTCTTAAACATCATTATATCATAACATAATCCATATAATATAAATGGATTTCATAAAGATAATTCCATTATAAAAATAATAATATAAATTTAATTATAGTGATAGAATCATAACCCTATGTCATATTATATGTAAAATAATTTTAATAAACACTGAAGATTAATTGCTGAGGAAATATCCTTTCTTCTACAAAAATGTTTTCTATTATCAAAATGTCGTGAAATTTTTAAAGAATTGAATTTAGTTGAAAATAAACTTTAAATATTTTATACTTATATTTATGGAAATATGGAATTACAAAGATGTCAAACTCTATTCTTTTCATATAAGTTAAAAAACATTTTTCTCATACTTTTTTCGGAATAGAAGAAAAAATATCATGTGGAAAATTAAAGAACGATACTTTCCATTCCATTTAATAAAAATTTTACATTTGGTATAATTTAATTTAAAAAATATTATAAGGATAGGAATTATTTTATATATTATGGAAACATGGATGTGGATTATAAGTATACCCAAGTAAATGCTTATGTATAAAATATCTCAGAAAATAATGAGATTGTGAAATTATCCCTTACATTATGTCGAATTTATTCAGTATCTATCTAAATCTCATGTATAGTGGGTTCAAATGTATTTTAAAGTTATTATATAATCATAATAAAATTTATGATATCATATATGATTAACTTATGGCTTTATATTACCCGTTTATTTATAAATTCCATGTTAAAGGAACATTTTGGGTAATAAATCATTTATTTATCCTATGTGTTTTAACTTTTTATTCTTAATCTTGTTACATATATCGTCATTTATTTACAAAAAAAATTAAAATACATTATTTATATTTCATAAATATTAAGTATATAAATATATATAACAAGTAGATAAATGAAATGGAATACACCATTCATAAAGATGGAAGGATGTACATACATATGAACGTTATTTCCATTCCCTTATTGAATTGAATGGAAGAAAGTAAGTGAAATATATATATACTTATACATCAATAAACTATCATTATTATTTAATATATTTCATTATTATTTATTATATAGAGCTTATAATAATTCTTGAATGGTTAATGTGGAGATTGAATATTATCACATAGTGGATACGGTAAATCGTAAGTATTCCCAAGCAATGATATCTTTAACCTATTGGATAAATATTATTTAATTGGATGTTATGTTAAATATAAAGAAAAATCATAATGTTATATTATTATTTTAAACCAATATACTCATCATTATATCAATCTAAATTAAATATTGCTTAGTAACAAATTTCACCACTGTGTGGATATGGTATGTCATACATATGCATGCATGGTGATATTGGTATTCATAGGATGGATAAAAAAAGGTAATAGGATGTCCCATAATTATGATAACATCAAATAATTTAGAATATATTAGATTTATTACATTATTATGGAAACCACATAAGAAGAGGAAGTATAAGAAGAAAACAATTTTGGAAAAGGTGGTAAAATAATTACCTATTTTTTGAGTATCTCTAATTTGTATGCACAAAAGGACTCCATAAGATGGCATTCATCTGAAAGGGTGGACCCTAGGATGAATTTAGGGATGTTGGGAAGATAATTGGGTAAGGGTTGGCTCTGCCAAAGGGCAATGGACGTGTTATAAAATGAGAAGTAGAGGTGGTCTTTTATAAGAGCACAGAGGGTCACCTTGGGAAAGTATTGAAATATTAATTGATAATAAATTCCTTCTTGGGTTATAATGCTCCCAAACTCATTTATTTCAAATATATGATGAGTATGGGCTTAAATACTATCTAAAATTAAAATTTAAACATGTTTTAATTTTATTTTAAACTTTATTTTTTTATTTATCCTTATTTAATCTAATTAATTTAGTTTGTGTTAGAAATATTGTAAATATTAAATGGTTATAAAAATTTACATATGTGTTGTGAATTATCCATAATTGGATAAGTTTTGAAATTTTAGAATATATAAGTTTTTTTAATTTCTTAAAAAATATTTAATGTGATTTTTAAATAATTTAATATTATGTTAATTTTATAAAATATCAATAGTGTCAATTTTGATAATATTAAATTATTTGACATTAAATAATATTCAAATAGAAGATAAATTAGAAAAAAAAAATTATACACTCATAACATTTCATATTCTCCTAATAAATTCATGTATCACATTAATAAGTTCATATGATATTTATTTTAATATTTTTAATTCAATTTATTTGATATTTCTATCCATAAAATACTATATACATCACTGTTGTTTCATCATTAATAGTAAATATTTAATCATTAAAAATTCAAAATAAATTCACACAAAGTAGGTATTTTAATTATCTTTCTAGAGACTCTATAAATTATATTTTTTGTAATGTTTTGAATAAAATAAAATTGTTATACTGATAAGATATATGTGAGTGATATGTTGTCATATTCTTTTGTTTTAATTATAATTATATCACTTTTAGGATAAAAGTTATTTAAATGAATCGAGTCAGACCCATATGTTATATTTGTCAACTTTAATTCATCCAAAAGGATTTTGGTAGGTGTTAGGGTAATTTTATTATCTGTATTTTATTTTTAGTGACCTTAATTTACTCGATTTAACTTCAACATTGGAAAATAAAAATTATTGTAGTTACTGTTCAGAAAATCAAAAAAACTATTAACCTATTAAAATAATTTTGACCCACTGATTCCAAATATTGAATCCATTTTCATAATTCAAAACACATAACTTGTAGAAATTAATTTAAAATTAATTCTCCTTGTCAAAACCAAAAAGCGGGGTTTTAAGAAGTCAAAAATTATCAAAATAGTAACATGTGTTTTTGTTCAATTTAAATGTGAAATTATTTCCAATAACCAAAATTGGATAAAATAATAAATATATAATCAAACTACACAATAATAAAATTATAAAAATAATCTAACGTTATAAATAAATTAGATGAAATGTTTGTTTTGAATTAAAATGCAGTATTTTTACAATTCAATAATATATGAATTTCATCAAAAAAATAACAAAATTTCAACCAAGTTATATTTTGATGTCTCCCATCAAAATAATACGTCTATTTTTTACCAATAGAATTTATAAAAGTGTAAAAACCTAGATTTAAAATTGGTGGTCCATCAAAAGGTGTAAAAACATCAATTTTTTAAAAAAATTCTCTTATCTTAAAAATTGAATTTGTTCTTATATCATGTTCGATAAAATACATATGATGAATTTTAATTTTATATAAAATAATCCAAACACATTTGTTTTATACATTTAACAATATATATACTCAGTGATGCGTGCAATTAATTCTATCAAACGAACATGATATTGTGTGCAACACATTCAAAAAATAGTGTTGCATTTACGGCAGGCTAATACGCTGTTGGGTATAGCAGAAGATAATTTTGGTGTAAAATATAATAGAAGAAATAAAAAATAAAAAACAATTTATATCATAAAATCTCTTGGTGTTAAATTATAACCCCTTAAATAAAAATTTTACCTCAAAATTCATCGGGGTAATAAAAGGTTTATTACATGAATGTTTCTTTTATAGAAACCCACATTGTAAAAAGGAATAAGAAATATTTCTTTTTAAAAGGAAAGTTAGAAATAAACAGTTACTCAATGTAACTCATCACTAGGATTCCATATTGTCGAATATTGGTGGGAAGTGAAAACATTGATATAGAAGAAAAATATAACCATTATGTTAATATAGATTATAAATAAGAAAATGTTTTGGATAAATTTAGCAAAAAGAATGCTATAAATTTTGGGGGATTTGTGGGACCATGTGATTCATCATAAAAGAAGGTACGGGGATATATATTTTTTGATTTTCATGATCCTTTTGATAATGCTGAATAATTTTTCATTAGAATAAATACATAATTGATTTTGTAGAATGTCAACATTGTTTATACCTTGAAAAATTTCCACTTGAACTCTTTTATAAAGAAATAAAGTAGAATTTGTCATTCTAGAAGTGTTATTAGATCATGTGATTGTTTGATAGGACATTCCATCTATCTCAACAAAATGGTTAGCACAAGTAATAAAATATGAATAAGTCCACCTATAGTGAGATAATACATTAATCTAAAAAAATTTAAACTTAATATTACTCATAATATGAAAATCCTCACAAAAAAGATAATATATAACATTAGAATGTGGTTATCTAAGTCAACATAACATTTATCTCCCATATCTCATAAGTTAGTTCTTGGTTATCATATTATAAACATGTGAATACCTTATTCATATATTCTATTGAAATATTTTAAAAAGATGAATTATAATATATCTTTAGTGAAAACATTCATTCTATCAAAATTATATCATTTTATAAACCAAAAATTCAAAAAATATATATTCATACCATGATATAACTTTTTTCTTATATCAGCCAATAGCTCATAAATACTATCTAACATCTCATTATCTAAATATCCCTTTGTCATGTACATAAAATGTTCTTTCCAAAAATATTTCAATATTTTTTCATGGGTATTAGTACTATAATCTTATGGAAAACCACAATGGAACCATACACATATATTCCGATATTTCATAATGCTATAAAAGTGTTTCAACAAAACTATTTTGGAATCCGATTAAATAAAAACTTAATCATTCCAACACTTTGTTGTCATACTAAACATAACCTATAGTGATCACATGTGATTCTACTTTTTCATTTGCCTTAAGAGTTTTATAACCTCACTCATCAACATTAACCCCTGGATTTGGGAATTTGTTATCATAATAACCCATTTTCATGAAATTTTTCATCGATGTGTGGGTGGTGAATTCTCTGTTGTCTCTTCCACATTCACATCATTAGTAGCCTTTTTCCCAATATTTTGTCACTTAACACCTTGATGAACATCTTTTACACACTTAAAACATTTTTTAGTCCCCTTAAGACAATCTCCACCATGATTCATTCAACACTTTTAGCATATAGAAACATTCATATTCTATTTATCATTTTTTTAAGATTCTCTTTTGAACATCATCTTTCATTTTTTATCAAACCCGCAATATTGATATGTAACAAAAACTTCCATTTCCACCTAGATAACACAATACACAGTATTATTATAGCTACAAAAGTATCTTATAGATAATTCCGTATGAAGACTTTGTTTAATCCATTGGTGAATCGATAAACATTACATTCAGGTTGGAAGATAAAACCAAAATCATACCTTGAAAGACTTGTAAAGTTTTCCTCATATGTACCAACAGATTCATTATCCTTTTGAATATGTTCACAGAACTCCTTTTCCATATTATTTTGAATAATTCATGGGATGTTATTATTAAAAAAATATGTTCTTCAACTAATTCCATTCCATGGATTCAATTTCCTCTATGGGCCTTGAATTCTGGATTAGAGTCCACCACTGGTATGCTTCACCTTCTAAATAATAAATTTCCAAAATTAATTTTTCATGTTCCAAACAGAGAAGAATGGAAAATAACATTTCAATGTTTCTGATCCATAATTTATCAAAAAATGAACCAAAATACCAACTAAAAGAGGGTAGAAATTACCTCATGACGGACTCAATAACAAGTAGTACCCTTATTTTATCTTTTAGAAGTCTATAATGATTCATATCTTGTGTAAGTATAGAAATATAATTTTTCATTTCATATCCCATAAAAGTTTCTTGTTCATGAAGAAAATCATGACATTTCCCAGAGAATTGATCGTTAACACTGTTTCTTTAGGTCACGAAATTTTCTGAAACCCAAAAATAATAGTATGAGAGGAAAACAAATACTATGAAAACAAAATAATCAATTTAGATTACATTCAATCTCTGATATCTTCAGTCTAATATTAGGTTATTCATGATCATTACAGTCATTATATGATTTTACCCTATAGTTTAACTTACACATAGAGGCATCCCTAGACATACCTTAAATATATCTATAGAGTTATCACTAAATTTTTTGCATCCTCATTTCCATAGGATAACTAATCCTTTTCTATGATACCAACTGTGAAGACCCAAGCTTGATGTACAGGGAAATTAAATTACTTATGCAGAATACTTAATACATAACTCAAATATACACACAAATACTATATTAGAGTAGCATATTTTGAAACATGGATATAATATTCTAACGTGGGGAAATATCTTCAACATCTTACAAAATGATCTTCCTCTTATTTTTTCTTACCAAAAACCATTCTTTATATCCTAAGGAAATAAAAACAAAAAAAATGGTGAGCTCAAATTCTTGGTAAGGTTAATCATGGAGAAAATAATACACACCATAAAAATAAGAATGCCAAAACTTGAATATAAAGTTTAAAAATAAAAATCTTGAGTTATGAAATAAATATTGGTAGTAGATAAGGAAAAAACAACATGGAAACATTAAATATGATAAAATAGAATATTCATAAAACAAGTAATTATGTTATATAGATAAAGATATAAGATGATTTACATAGTTGACAAGGCATTACTTCCAAGACAACCATAGTAGACAAATTACATTACTGAACTAGGTTTACTTGTTGTTCCAGCCATGTATTACTGAACCAGATTTACATTATGTTCAATACCTATATTACGGAACCAGATTTACATTCCATTTTAGTAATATCAATATAATTAGATCAAAATAAATAACCATATAATTATAGGGAGACATAAGTTCCAAAAATATCATAATGAAATCATTCTCACATGTTCTATAAAACATTAACCACTCACCGTAGCATAACCCCATGAACAAAAAATGGTTTTATTAAATAACATTACATCATAACCTAATCTATATAATATAAATTATTTACATTAGTATATTTGAAACTAATGAACAATAAAATCAAAGTAAGTTTTTTTATAGAACCATAACATTATGTTATCTTATGTGGAAAATAATTTTAATAAAACACTTGAGCTTAATTCCTGATAAAAATAACATTTATTCTACAAAACTGTTTTCTATTCTCAAAATGTCATGGAATTTCAAAAGAAAATAATTTAGTTGAAAATTAAAACGAAATAGTTTTGAGTGTGATACATATAAATAAGGCATTATGAAGGTGTAAATTTCCATTATTTATGTATATGTTAAAAAGGCATTCATCTCGTACTCTTTCCAGAAAAGTCAAAAATGACCTCGTGTGGAAAACCAAAGAATTATTCATTGCATAATGTTTTTTAAAAAGTCACCAATTGTAAAAATTGACATTAATACATAGTAGATTGATATAAATAATATTACAGATTTATGAAACATGGATTTGGATGACAAATATACACCAATAAATTCTTATGTATAAACAATCTCGGAAAATAATGAGATTGGAGAATTATCCTTTACCACATTTCCAATTTTATTATCTGTCAGAAACAATTGTTTAGTGGGTTTAAACATATTATTATTCTGTAACAGGTCCATAATAATATTTATGAAATCATATATGATTCACTTAGTATGTTATATTACATGTTTATTTATCAATTCTAGGTTAAAGAAACATTTTGGGTAATAATAGTTTTATTTTTCATACATTTTTTGACATGTCATTCTTAATATTATTTATTATATCATGATTTAAAGACTTAAATAATATAAAAAATTATTTATATATAATTAATATTCAGTATATAAATATATAAATTTTATATAGAAAAATAATATGGAATATACCGTTTGTGGAGACGGTGGGTCGTACGTATGCATGAATGTTGTTTCTGTTTCCTTATCGAATTGAATGTAAGAAAGTAAATGAAATATATATATATATATACAGTAACATTACTATGTAATATATTTCATATATATTTATTATATATACCATATAATCATTCTTGAATGGTTTACCTAGAAAATTAATCCCATCGCATCATTGAGATGGTAAGTCGTGCATACGCACAAGTGACAATATCATTCACTTAATGGTTAAATGGTATTGAAATGGATGGTATAATAATTCTACAGAATAAATATCAGGTAATAATAATTATTTTCATCCATTATACTCATCAGTATACCCATCGTAATTATGTATTGTTGAATAAATAATAACACCATGGCATCGAGACGATAAGTCGTATATACACAAGCATGGTGATATTGATATTCGAAGGGTATATAGAAGGAGGTATAAGGTTTTACCATAATTATAATAAAATCTAAACATGTAGAATATATTTTAGTTATTACATTAGTATTTAAACAACATTAGAATATGATGTCGAAGATGAAATTAATTTTCAATGAGGTGATAAAACAATTACTTCTTTTTCAGAAATATCCTTTTGGTATGCAAAAAAGGACTCATTAAGATGGATTTATTCCCAAAGGGTGGCATCCAGGATAATGTGAGGGATGTTGGGATAATATTTATGAATGGGTTGGCTGATCCAAAGGGATTGGGAAGTGTGATTAAAACAGAAGTAGAGGTGCCTGTTTGTAAAAACAGTTGCAGCATTGGGATGTATTTAAATATAAATTTATTATAAATTAATTTTCTCTTTATAATTATCCAAAACTAAGTTATTTTAAATATAATATGAGTATGGGTCAAAATATTCTCAATAAACATAATTTATACATGTTTTTAAATTAATTTAAACATTTAACATTTTGATTTATTCTTATTCAATCGATTTCATTTTATTTGTTTTAATAATATTCTAAATATTAAATGGTAATAAATATTTATTTATGTGTTGAAAATTATCTAAAATTGGATAATTTATGAAATTATAGACCCTATAATTTTATCTATATAATTTTTAAATATTTGTTTTTTATTTTGGAATAATTTATATACGTGTTATTTTTATAAAATATCAATATTGTCAATTTTGATACTATTTAATTATATTCCATTAAATAAACTTCACACATAAGGAAAATTCATAAAAATATTAATTACACTCCTAAAATGTCATATTCAAAATGAAAAATCTTAGATCACACTAACAATTTCATATGATATTTATTTTAACAATTTTAAAACAATGTATTTGATATTTCTATTAATAAATGAATTTCTACACCACTATTATATAATAAATAATGGTAATTAGTTAATATAAATAAATAATAAATAAATTCAAATTATGAAGTAATTTCATTATCTTTCTCTAGAATATTTATGTTCTATGATTTATCTTTTTTATCACTAAATTACAACTATTATACTTATCAGATATATGAAAGTGACATGTTGTCACCTTCTTTTCTTTTAATTATAATTACATCACATTCAAGGAAAATAGTCTATTATATGAATCAACTCCGACCCATAGGTGATATGGGTCTACATTAATTCATGCAATAGAATTTTGGTACGTTTTAGTGTAATTTTATTATATTTATAATATTGTTAGTTACCCTAATTTACTCGATTTACATTAAATTGTGGTAAATAAAATTACTTGAGTTAATATTCATAATATCCAAAAAATTAAACAATTAAAATAATTTGGTCCCAATAATTTTAAATATGTAATCCATTTTTCATAATTCAAAACCCATAATTTTCAGAAATTATTTCCCGCTGTCAAAACCAAAAAGAGGGTTTAAGAGAAGTAAAAACATATCAAAAGACTCACATGTGTTTATGTACAATTTAAAAGTGAAATTAATTCCAATTACGCAAATTAGATTAAATGATAAAAATTTAATCCAATTAAAATTTCAAACCAATTAAAAAGATAATCTAACTATATAAATAAATTTGATGAAATGTCGGTTTTGAATGAAAATGCATTATTTATCATTATTCATCCAAATTTTATTTTCATCCGAAAAATAAACAAAATTCATAAAAGTTAAATATTGATTTCCATGTTATAAATAAGTATTTTATTTTTTAAAATATAATATATAAAAGTATTAAAACTATATTTAAAATTGGTCTGCCATCAAAAGGCGGAAATAATGCATTTTTTTAAAAGTACTTAATTTATCCGAAAAATTTAATTTGTTCTTATATCACGTTATAGAAAAGAAATAATATGAATGTTAATATTATATAAAATTAATAATGTGGTTAATACTATTAATAAAATTAATTTTATATAATATTTTAATAATATATCATTATTTAGTGAAACTCGATGTAGCGTACAAAACAAGCTATCAAGGAAGCTCTCTCTTACGTGTAATGTAAGAAAGGTTAGTATTGAATTTAATGGAATATTAATTTGGTATTGTGTATTGCATAATCCAAACATATTTATTTTATAAATTGAGAAAAATCAATACTCAGTGTTGCATGAAATGAAATCTATCAAAAGAACATGAAATTATTTGTAACCCATACAAGTATAGTGTTGCGTATAATGAAAGATACTATTGGTTTAAATATAGTGAAAGTTAATCCTGGTGTAGCATAGAAAAAAAAATACATTAATGAAATTAAAACGAATCAATCTCATAAATGTTGGGGTGTTACAATATAAATATAATGTCTCTAGGAAATTTTAATTTATACTCATTAATGTAAGTAAGTAAGTGGAATAATAATATATTCCTCATTCATGACATATATTATAACATGAAATCTATAATACTCTCTTTGGAATTCTTATGTCACATATCTTTCACCAAATTACATTAGTCTTTCATATAATCAAGTACTCTTGTATTAGTATTACCCAATCATACATGATTCAAAATATACCATTCACAAAATAGTTTGAATCATCGAGACATTAAACCATAGTGATACAATATATTCTTCCATAAATATAAACTATCCCCTACCCTTAAATATTATTAATATATTGGTAATAAAATCACATTCTAGAATACATATACCATATTTCAAAAAAATTGATAAATTTCACCAAAATTATTATGAATAAAGAATCGATCCCAGGGGTTCTAACATCGTCCGAATTAATATTTAAAAACCATTTAAAATTTATTATCTCAAAATAAATCATTTATTAATAATTTCATTTCTCTATCCCTAGATTATTTTTTCCATAATAGTTATCCCCAATAAGTAAGCAAAGTCATTAAATCACTCTTCCTTGTTATTAGTACAATTTTATATTTATTTAAAAACCAGTAAAGTAAACATGATGATGATAAGTCCTTATATGTTTCAAATAATCCAAAAAACATTTAGTGTATACTAGAATATGAAAGATAGATATTACTCACAAATGAAAATATCTAAGAATAATAATATTTATTTTTTATTATTATATCAACCTTATTACCTTAGGTAAGACTAAAAATCTCAATTTTTCCATCATAATAGGAACATACTAAATTATCAACAATTTAATTAAGAAAGAATTTTAGGTAATAAAACTTATTGGATTATATATAAATACATTTCAAAACATCATTTTCATGATCATATTTCAAATGAATACTAATACCCTAAATTGATACCAATAAATAAGATTAAATTATCTTATAAATATGACATATCAATCCTAAGATGTATTATCTAATTAAACCTTAATTAAATCCATTTAAAATTTCATTTCAATATACATTTATTTAACTTTTGTACTCTTAGAAATATCAGTCGAATATCTAACTATTACTATCATTAAATTATCAGGAAATTTAGTAGAATATTTTAAAAATAACAATTATTGAGATCATTTCCCTCGTAATTATACTTTATCATTGTCTATAAAAACATATGACAATTAATATATACCTTATGTTTTAAATCACTAAATTTTTATATATGTATTATATATTCATTACTTACTAATTATTATGTTCTAAAGTTTATCAAATCATTTATGATGGATTTTAAAGAGAAGGTGATAAACCTAAAATATCTACATTATAGTTTCTATCCATGTGTTCACTATTGGGCCCACTTATTGTTCACCAGAGCGAAGATCGTTTCAATTCTCATAAAAAATGTTTCTTTTTTATTACCATTAGGTGTATATGTTTTAACACCGTATTCATTATCTAGTATCTGTACATGCATATAGTTTCTTAGAGAACCACACAATATATACTTTACCAAAACATCATAATGATATCATCTTGTAATTAGTATCTATTAGACACATCTATTAGGTTATCACTAAATTTTTCTAATCATAATAACTAAAATTCTAAATGTTTTCTAGGCTAACCTAATGTCTTATCTATTCCATTAAAATTATGATCAACCGTAATTCATCAAACATTGATGAAATTTATAAGTCACTAATTATCCTTATACAATAACAATATAATATACAATGTTATCTTAACACAACTATGATACCAAATATATAAGATCTATATATGTGACTATCTAATTACATGGATCAAAGAATATATTTTAGTATAAGAAATTCACATGACATTTTAGGAATGGAGTTTCACTGAAATTGGAAAAAAATGATAACTAATTAAACTGAAGTATTTTTCCACTAATAGAAATTTTTCATGTATATATGTAATTTTTTTATCCATAAAAATTATCCACCATCTCTTATAATTTATCTTAAAATAATACTCTTATAGAATCATTACACGTACTACATTCCATTATAACATGTTAAAATATATATATAATAATTGGGTGAGTTCTTAGTATCGGTAAACAGAACTGATAATGATAAAATATCATATGTGAGAATAAAATTAGTGTATTTGAATAATCAGGATTCATAATAATATCATACCCAACAAACCACAAATAAATAGTCACATGTTAGGGAATAAATCTTCCAATAATATAAGACATGGAACAAAATAGTGTGAAATCATTATCCTGCAATCATAATCCATGAGAGAGTAACATAGAAAAAAGATTAAGAATAAAATTATGAAATATCATAGAATATAACATGGAGATATAGAAAAAAATATAAGAATTAGAAAAAATTGTTTTAAAATTAATTATGTGCACACATATTTGACTAACTCATCATGTCCCCACAAGATAATGTGATCAAACACATTATACCAATAATTCTATAAAAAAATAATTATATTTACAAGGAATTATCTCATGATATATAAACATAAATAATGTATTTTATGGTGATATATGACCCCACCAATCGTAATATATTTATATATATTTCTCTCATAAATTTAATCAGGCATTATATCATAATGAACAAAAACAATAGAATGTGTTTTCATTCACTTTTCAAATGTAATAACATAAGGAAAACATTCATACTTCCAAAAGTATCCATAAAATGTAATACATGTGTAAAATAAAGGGGCATATAATGATATTTAATCAATTTACAGTAAAAAAAATATTCCATAATGATAATAGAGAATATGATATAAAAAATATATAAATAAAGGGTATATAGTCTTGTAAATAATTTTTCATAATCAATTAATTATTTCATCAATATGATAACCCTTTAATGAATTATGTTGAAAGGAGGACATTTACAATGGAAATATATTAAATAAAAAATTAGGTTTATAATCCACCATTCATTAATAAGGAAAAAGAAAATGATAGTTCATTTTTATGATACAAAATAACATCTAATATGCCATCTAATAAAATGTGAAGGATGGTATTATTCTAATAATATCCTTGATAAAAATTGAAGATATTTTAATGTATAATGACTTTGATAAACTCAATTTTTATGAGTTTTAAAAAAATTAATTTTGAGTTACAAAATAACTTTGTACATTCGAAATCATTTTAGAAAAATAATTTTTTAAAACATGGGAGAAATTTTCTTTTTTACTCCATGAAAACTTAAATGGAATGTTTCATTTAAAAGGGTAAATGTAGAGGAAATCGTTTTCACATGAAAAATGTTAGAAGTATATTGTAGATTCTATTGAAAAATATATTAATATACAACTCACTTTAAAATATTTTGTTCAAAAAAGTAGTGTGAAAAAATCCGAACCAAATATAATTTTAAAATATTAAATTCAATAATAGTAAAATTAAAATAACTAAATGGAATGAAAATAAATGTGCAGTGGAATATAAAAAATTCTATTTGAAATAAAGGAAATTTGTTTTAATGTTTTAAAATATAATTATTTATCACCCACATCCAGAATAGTAAAAACCTATTTTTTAAAAAACATATGAGGAAAATAAATACTTGACACCATGTAACACATAATTAGGTTAGTAATAATAAAGTAGAACATTGTATGGAAATGTAAATATTGAAAAGTTGGGAAACATTTATTAAATATACTTATAATTATTCTAAATAATGATATACTTTTTGGGAAATAAATTTTATCAAAAAACATATCTAAAAAATTTAATTTCATACCAGAGATGAAGATATTGTACATGGAAATAAACTCAAAAGGTGTAATAATACAATATTGTAATCTTTAAGTTCATACGGAAACATTAGAACATAAATGACTGAGTTCTGTTTATCCCCCCCACAATATTGGTATCTATAGAATCAAAATCCATTTAAGGATAGTGATTGATATGGTTATTCAAACCACAAATATTAAACTAATTTGGAAAAATATTTAGTTATGTAGTGGATAAAATATTGGAAATAAACATGGTCTATTACAAGAAATTATTTTCAACAGTTGAAAATTTTAGACAAGAACCCATTACCTTGTTTCCCCACATAGCTGAATGAACAATAAGATATTGTATAAAAACCAAAAATCTATTAATAAATTATTTCAAAGAAATAAGAATAATCATTTACAAAAATAATTTATTGTATATCTCTATGTGTATATTAGTTGTTTATTATATACCTTCAATATTTGGTGTGAGTAATCAGGAATGTTTTGAACTAGATTCATATTAGCAATGTTGAGATTCATTATTCTGTAGAATTTAATCCTTCGATGATCTTAAATGGAACTCAAAATGATTAATTATTAATATTTGTAAAGATAAACTATCATTATATTGGGGTTTTGGTTGTGATTTTAAAATATGAAATTGACAATAAACATGTTCCCTCGATTTTTAAATAATGTGTGTTGGTATCTTAATAAATATGTTCAATAATAATGTTACTATTAATGAACATAAAAAAATATTTATTCGCACACACACACACACACACATATTTGTGTGTATATGTATTTATATCCTATATCATAAGTAATTAATTTATTATATTCCTCCAGGATATTATTTAACATCAATGTCAATGTAGTGGTTAAACCAACCCAAACATGAACATACCATGATTCAAGGATGATTTTACATTTGAATGTTTTTTATTTTGGAATAATATCATTATTATAGACATAAAAACTCATTATTCAGAAAAGTATAATTGGGTGAATAATATTTTAATATGTTTTAACATAAATAAAGAAAACTAAAAAGAACACTAGATATGTAACATCAAGGTGGTTGTAGTCTGCAGAATACACAATTATTACTTCAATTTACCATTGAATGATAGGGATGTATGTTTTTTATAATATGTATATTAATAATAGTAATATTATCATATTTTTTAAATTTATTCTACCATTTCACCTTATAATCAATGAATATAGGTGGTGTTGAAAAATAGAATTTGTCACTTCATGGAGGCAGTAGTCTGCACAACGCATGAATGAAAACTTTTTCTTTATTTGCAAGTAAGGGGATGGTGCTTAATATTTATTTACATATCATAATCATATAATGGATAAAAACATTAAATAAATTTTTATATAAGACATAATATTATATTTGGGAAAGAAATAAATAAAAAAAATGAAGGACAAAAGTAATGGTGTTGAGGAATTGATATTTGCCTTGGATGAATCCATAAAAATAGAGGATTTTGGAAAATAAATTGTGATTAGTGGCTCTGGAAAAAATAATAGTGTTATTGGGGAAGTATAATATTTATATTATAAATAGGAAACCAAATTTATATGGGGGGATTGAAGGGGTAGTGAGAGGTCCGTTTTATTACTTGTGAGAATGATATTTTTGTAAATATGTAAAATTTATATAAATAGATCACATGACTGACATGCCAAGAAGTCATTAAAATGGATAATAATGGATTTCAGGATGATAAAATGCCTATAATCCCACAAAAATAAATTTTAAAACATTTTTAATGTCTTTTAAGCATTGAATTTTCTCTTTTATCATAGTTTCTGTTATAGTGGAAATTAATTATTACCTAAGAAATTCAATCTTAATTCATAAAAACAGTGTGGATATCATTATATAATTTTCATATAACGATTCAATATACTAAATCCATTTTATTTGGAAAAAATATATGTTCATGGAAAAGAATTCAACATTAACGAATGTATTTCATAAGTACCCATTTTTATAAATAGTTAACGGTTAAGATTAAAATATATGTTCCATTAATATAAATCCTAAAAAAATTTCAAAAAAAGTTCAATTTAATTATAATTAAAGAATAAAATTAATATATATTGGAAAATATTACTTATGTTTTTACCCATAAGATTTATAAACTCCTCATAGTATTTTGAAATGTATATTTTTATTCCACAAATATATTATTTATAATTAAAAAATTAAAAGTTTTCAAAATATATTTACTTCATGTTATATTCTTGAACTCTATGGTTTTATTCATAACATTATTTTCAATTATTCAATAAAAATAAATACATCAAAAAATTTCTAATTATTCAAACTTAGATAATAATGATATTTTTGATTCGAAAATGAAGATCATTTTGTATTATTAAAATTATAATAGTAATAAATTCCTCTTCCAATTATAAGTTCAAAATAAAATGAAAAAATATATTTTATTGAAAAAATTATATTTTTAAATATTAAGTGTTCTAAACATTATTAAAAGTCAATTTATGACTTAGAGAATTTAAATATATTTGATCAAGAATATACTAATATTTTAAAAAAAATTAAATTAAATTTAATAGGATACATATATAACAATCTAGAGGTGTTCGATAAAAAATACTAATTTCATATTAAAAAATTTAACAAATAAATCTAAATTTAAATATTTTAAAACTAAAAAATAATTTTAATGTAATTATCTTGCGTTGTGTTTTTTAAGTACATTATATCGGAAATTAATTATAATTTTAATAATAATAAGTAACACATAATTATTTTTTAAATATTTTAATATTATATTTATATGTAATTATTTAATATTAGTGAATTATATTAATTTAAATTTACTACCATTAGTAAATAAATTCAGTTTACAAATTGGGTTTGTGTATGTTCATAGAATATAATTCTTTGGACCATATATACAATTAATAGATTTAATTCATACATATATCCATTATATTCTCATATATTCATCTCACAGTTGTTATTTCACACTTCTCATTTCCTAAATTTTCATTTTATATCACACAATATGATTAGACTTTTCATAAAATTCTTCGATATTAAAATTTATTATTATGTTATCAGTGATCCTAAAGGGTGATTATGATCCAATAGATCATCTAGTGATGAATATCTTATTATTTTTTATTAATTTTCCTTTATTCATTTACATTAATTTTCCTTTATTCATTTATGAACATTTATAGGATGTAATCATCAATGATGTGTAATACATAGTTTCATGTGATTTTGATGAAATATTTCACTACTAATGAATAAGTAGTTTTTATTTTTATTATTTTATATTATTTATTATTATCTAAAATATTTTAATTGCATTTAATAAGTAATAAAATAGTTCAACATTATAAGCAAATAGTTTATGGAAAGAATATGATTCCTAAAAACCTAGGGTGTTACATATAACTTGGTAGTTGGACAGGTAGGTATGAATATGACAATCTAAATATTAATGAAATATTATTTAAAAAATTATAAAATTAAACAATTAGTTAATAATTGGTTAGAAACAAAAATAAAACAATTTCAAAGAAAAAAATTGATGATTTTCTAGAAAGCTATTTTTTAAAGGTCAATGTGTTTTTATCATATTTAATAAAATTAATCACTTTATTAAATATAGTAGAGAAATTTATAGATTTTATCATCAATCAAATGTTCTAAAATTAATTAAATTGTTTTTACAATTTAATAAATTATATTGCATTTTGATTTATTCTTAAAAAATATATTTTTCAATAAATTATATTTGTTACGTTTCTCACAATTATTTTAAAATGATTTTATACCACTTATAAATAATTTATATAGAAAAATGGTTTCGATATTTTGAATTATAATTTCCAATTTTAGTAAAGAGGAAAATTTATTTATTTCATTAAGTGTAGTAGTTGAGGAAAACATTTATCACCCTAATAAAGGTTAAAAGTGTGAATGAGGTGTTAAAATAATGTTATAAAGGATAAAATGACCTAAATAATTTTCAAAATCAAATTTCCTAAGTGAATTTTCACGATAACATACCTTATATTCATTTTTTATATCAGATGCCACATTCTCTTGAATATGACATGATTATATTATAATGTTCTATGTAATTAAACAAGTGTCATCCACAATTTATACAAGGGTAGCTATAGTTCTATATTATCCACCCAAAATGAGGAATTTATATCAAACAATCCATAAATAAATACTGTAAAATATTAATTATATATTTTTTTAATATTTTTACATCCCATAATACCCATCAAAGTATCACTTTGGTTCTTTTCAAAGGGGGATTTCTGAAAAAGAGTTATATATTGTTACTAATTATTTTTATGTTTCTTTATTATTATTCACCATCGAAATTTCCTTTATAATCTTAAAACTAATGAATAAATATCATTAATATTATTAAATGTTGACATATTATTGGTATATATATTTTCTACCATTTCTCATCGATCAGATAATGACTATGTCACTTGTGCGTACATATGGACTACCACATCCATGAAGTGATGTGATTAATTTTTCATTTCCACTTAAAATGGATAATAATGACTATATATTTAATTAATATATATTAATATTATTATATAATTATTTTTCTATAAAGGAGAATTGTTATTTTCGTTTCTTTATGTTCATCAATCAAGAAGTTGAAAGATCACTCATGGGTACGTACAAACTTCAATCTCCATGATGTGATGTAAGATATATCTAATCATTTCTATATGTAAAATATTATAAAATTGTATATATAAACTAACACTGATAATTATTACATATTTAATATTATAAATATTATAAAACCATTTCCTTGGTGAATGGATCTTGACAATTTAACCGAACCATTCTTGGAAAGTATACCAATTTGAACAAAAACATTCATTTTAATAAAGAATTATTATTAAATGTTTTGTTATTTATTATAAAAAATAATATTATTTATGTTATGTATGAAAATGGTATATTTATATATTCATAATAAATATATATTTATTAAGTAGATGTTTTTTCATCAATATGCATAAATATGGGACTTGAGGTAAGAGTTTATGTTACAATGTTATTTCATTTCAGGATTGCTTATGAAAAATTTACAACGGGGGAAATTATATGGAAATTTTATTTCAAATACAATATATTATATTATAAAATTAATAATCCTTGAATTTTTAACGATTAATACTCTTTTTTTAGTGAACTAGGAATTTCTAGAATCATATCACATCTTTTTAGATGAATATTAAATCTATTTCATAAACACACATCCAAGGACTGTACTGGATTAATGTATTAGGATATTAGAAAAAAAATTAATGTAAATTCTTTAATATAATTCAAAATTATAATCTCAAATATTAATCCTATTAAGAATACCCAACCTAAAAATATATTAATAACCAGTTGTGGAAACATAAGAAAAGGTGAGATCAGATACTCAGTAAGGGTTAACATATCTGTTGTCAATATATGATCTTATAAAATCATAAGAAAATTATAAGGTTATGTAGTACTAAAAATAAATTTTTATATTAATAACTTAACCTTTATATATGATATACGTGATTCATCACATAAAACATTATAATTTCATAAAACATAGCCTATATGAGTAAGAAATCATCATCAATTAATCATTAACTATAAGATCATTTCATGACGGTTTTTAACCATTATAAATATAAAAAAACATTTCATATTTAATGGTGAACTAAAAATATCATCAATATAGTGGATTCAAAATTATCACCACTTTCTCATTGTAGATTAGGTCACACATGTTTCCCATTATTGATCTGGATGACCATGTTTCCCATAGTGGGTTTGGATGCCCCAATTTGATATTGTTGATCAGGTCTCACACGTTTCTCATAGTATATCAATTCCATCGTCTTTTTTCCATTATTATATCATGATATATAATGTTACTCCAAATTAATTGGAAGGAAATATCATTCCCTCCTATATCATAATGAATCCCATATTAATTTGTTCCATAATATCATTAATGTTTCATCATATATTTATATCATAACACTTGTGAAGAAAAAATTTTCATAAACATTTTGTCAATTCACTATATCAAAACCTATGAAAAGTAATTGGGTTTAATAAATATTCCATTAAAATAGAAATTACCCATCTATATAAATAATAAGGATGGTATCATTCAATATTATCCCAACTAAATAATGTGTAATATCCAATGATTTCATCTTTGATTGAAAATGATTTAGAAATAAATCATGGAATATTTCCCAAGGAATGTTTTTTTTCCTGGAAAATCACATTGCGAAATACGTAGAATATTGTATAAATTCGTTCTTCTAAAAATAACTTTGAAAATATAAAAAAGAAGCTTTAAGAAATATATAAAAAAATTCTGGACGAAAATATCCTTTCAATTTTTAAAATTTGTAAAAATTAGAAAAATTTTGAAATCATATTATTTCAAAATAAACTCTGAAAATAATAAAGTATTATTTAAAACATTAATTCTTCATGATAGTATAAACTCCATTCATATCGTTCTTGTAAATGCAACGATTCCTTCACATTTTATGTTATGTCTAAATATGTTTTCTTAAAATTACATGATAATTCTTTTAGAAAATAGTAAATATAAAAAATGGAAAAAAATTATATTTAAAAATTAGATTTTAAATATTAAATAAATTTTTGGGAACATTTTCAGGGATCATTGTTTTAGAATAAAAATGATTTTCAACCTTAGTTAGTGATAAAATCTATTTTCATTAAAAATGTTTTTATGAGTCATTGTGTACAAAAAGAGAAAAAAAAGGTGATGAAAAGATGTATTCTAATGATATTAAAATGGGAGAAAAATATAAATGAATTTATTGAGTGACAGATCATTATATTTCATTATTGGAAGAAAAAACAAACAAAATCAGATAAATAATGAGAATTAAACATCAAACATTTGTCTCTTTTGTATCATTTGAATTATAGGACCCATTAAATAATAACAAAAAAAGAAAATTTTATTATCATGAAAATAATTATATTCATTTTATCACATGTAATGGAATAGTGTATACATATCAGAGAAGATGATAGGTGAATTACATAACATATGTCCCAAAAAAAGAAATTTAGAAAAATAATACCATACAGCTTTGGTAAATTTTGAACTATAGTCCCCATGAAATAAATATATTCAAATGGATATGTAAATCCTAATAATTTTTAGGTTATTAATCAATAAATTTAATCATGGATAGTATATGCATCATATAAATTAATTAACGGTGGATATGGGTTGTGTCTCACAAACTTTTAATGTGAGACAGAAATATCATACAATAAGTCTTGAAACCAGTCATACATTTTTTATACTACTATATAATAAATAGATATTTATTATAAATATATTTTATAAAAATAATTATTTATATCATAGAATATTTTTACTTATAATCTTATATTACTAATTTATTAACAATTTTTTATAAAAGACATAATCTAATAGAAAACTGCATTGTTTTTGTTGTATATTTTGATTTTGTATTTTTGTTCCTCTATCTTTTATAACGGTTACATATAATGAAGAAATTTTAAAAATGATATAAAATTATATATATTCATTATATAGGTATTTATAGTATTCCATAATTTTTACATATAAAATATAAAATAAACCATTTAACAAGAAGTAAGGTCATATGTACTGATGAATGTTATTTCCACTTTCTCAATGATGAAATGAAATAATTGTAAATTAAACATTAAATTTAGATAATATTTTGTATTTTATATATATCACATGTTTTTATTTAAATCATTCCTTATTACCTTCGATGTAAAAGGTAAAACAATAATAAATCACATCACATCGCGAGGCGGTACTCTACCGTACTCACGAACGATATTATCATTTTCCCAAAGAATAGTAAGTAAGAAGGAAAATGTGATATCATAATTATAGATGAAGAATAATTTAAAAAATAAAACATATAAACATTAAATATAACCTTATATCAATCCTTGGTTGGTTGTTATGGAAAACGAAAAAAATCATTTCACGAAGCGGTAACCAACCATACACACAAATAATGATTTCATAACCATGTTGGTGGAAGAGGAAAATGATTCATATTATTAAATTAACATATTAAAATATCATTATATGTTACATAATGAGGATCTTACATAATTATAGTTCAATAATAATTTAATGAGGTGGAGGAAGAAATAATATCAAACACTTGGTTGGGGATGTTAACTCTTCTTTAGACAAGCTCTTTGTGTTTGAACCAAAAGACATCCAAGGATTGATTTAGGACTAATATAAGAATTATAGGATAAAATTATGGAATTGAGGAAGTCATTTTGCTAATTATTATTTTACAAGACTATT
Source organism: Viscum album (assembly GCA_963277665.1). Taxonomy (NCBI): domain Eukaryota; kingdom Viridiplantae; phylum Streptophyta; class Magnoliopsida; order Santalales; family Viscaceae; genus Viscum; species Viscum album. The sequence continues at coordinate 660,838,161 of OY728134.1, read as the reverse complement.
TTGAAGAGTGAATATTTGATTAGATGTGGTATCCATTTATAGGTGAGGTGAGTGGCATAATAGTTATTTTTGAAAATAAAAATGATTACACATGTTTTTTAACAAGATAGAATTATCCAAAGTAGGTAAATTATATAAAATATAAGATACATGGTAAATTTATTTCCATTAAATTTGTTTTGGAAAAAAATTTGGTCATTTTTAACTATTATCTATTCAGCTTAACCCCCGGTAAAATCATTTTTACCTTAAATATAGTAAATAATTTTTACTCTTTTTATAATTAATTATGATAAAAAATTAATTTGATCTTATTGGGTATTATAAATTTTTATTATTTATAATATGGAATCTTTTGTTACTAATTCCAATAATTTAATTGGGAAAATATAATAAAACATAATACCACAACCATGATGAAGAGCTTGGTTTCTAAAGAAAAAATGTGCTAATGTTTAAAAGGTTTTTATATACAACTTCAACATTAAATTGAGTTAAATGAAGTAAATTGGATTAATAGATAAATAATTGAACTAATTTTTACCTAAAATTCTATATCATAATATTTTTATGTTTTTATATGTTTAAAAATAATTAAAATGTTTAATGAAAACAAATTCTTTACACAATTTATTGAAAAATCTCAGTTCATACAAAAATATCAAAAAATCACTCCAAGATGAATGTTTCACGATTTTTTTAATAAATGATGTTTATTTTATATAATTAATTTTTACGAATCTAAAAAATTTATTTTTAAAATAAGGTCCCGAAAGGCAATAAAACTATTATTTAGAAACTACTAGTTTTAAGCGACTAATTGGATTTATTCTTATCTCCTTCCTAAAAAACACATAAGATAAATATCAATATTTTAATTGATTATAAAATATATAAATTTCCTTAAAATACATCACTGAAATTTATTTGTATAATTAACTGAGGTAAAAGACATTTGTGTTCCCAAAAATAGTTTTCGAGAAAAATATTTCCATTATTTTTAAATAGCATTTATATATATTGAAAATTTGTTGGTCACGAAGGAAATAATTAGAAAAATATTTGAAAAATATTTATTTTCAGAATTTATTTAATCCTATTCATAACAAAAATTCCAAATTCTTGGTGGATAATATCATATAAAATAATAATATTTTAATAAAATTTTACATTTTGTTTAAATTTGGTGTTTTGTGTATCATAAGTTACAGTCAAAATTTCTTGTAATGCAAGCTAATATGAGTGTCGAATATAACATAATATATTGAAAGTAATAATTTTTTTAAAAAAAATATTTTTACGAAATCTATGGGTGTTACATTTCTTCTATTTTATAATTAAAATTTTTGAAAATTTTCTTTTAAGAAATCACGACATTATTTCTTCTTTATTCCATGAACATTTTATTACATGTCTGTGTTCATTAAAAAATATTGAATTTTATTTTCTGTTATTGAATGATTATATAAATAAATTTTCTACTATATTATAATTTTCATTCATATTTCATAAAATAAAATTTAACAAAATTTTTTAGACATGTTGTTGTTTTATTGTACAAAATGTGTGAAATGAATATTTGAATTAACATTTAGTATAGAACAAACATAAATTCCATCATGAATAATATTTTCATTGAATTTTCCTTTACATGTTTCAATGGTTATTTTGAAAGAAAATATTTTACATAATATTTTGTGATTTTATTCATTAGATGATACTGAAAGATAAGTTTATTTTACTAAATTTCAAATAAAAGTTATAATAATATTTAAAATATATTTTTCATCAATTTATACAGACATTAATGAATGATTTTATTATTTGGGGAGATAATCTTATAATAACATCCACATTATTTCTATGGATAACTTTTGATGATGATTTTTTGAGGATGATTCTATGAAAATTAATAATTCCACATAGGATAATTATGTTACGATGATACCATTATGAAACCCATATTAGTTCCATGAGATATGTTGTGATCCAATGATTACATGTTTATGAAACTAGTTTTGATTCCTAAAATTATTTTATTATAAAAATATAATTGATTTTATGATCTTGTATCACACATATGTGTTGCTTTCATTATGTGATGGATGTGACAATTATTATATAGACCTGTAATGAATTAGGTAAATATATATATCTCACTATATAATATCAACCAGAATTGGGAGTGAACTATATTCAGTAAGAGACTATTTCAATTATGATGATATTTGGGGTGATCCTTGATTAAGTAAATAATGGAATATGGAGTGAACCCAATAAAATATTATAGTCAGGGAAGTGATCCTTATATATGGAAATTACTTTATATGTTTATTTATATCCTAAAATCCTATTTCTTATGTTTATTATATTTTATTGTGGCTCATGATTTGTTGTTGACGGTTACAACGTCTTATGACTTGTTTATTTTGGTATGAAAAAGCCGTATTCCATTTTTCATGATTAAATATATTTGATTGATTATGTATGGTTTTCTTAATTTTTTATCATGTTCAATTAAACTTATCATTACTTATTATTATTCATTGGTATCCCATATGTTTATCATTACTTTGTAAATGGTCCCAAAACATCTTATGATTCCTTTTCCTGGAGATGTAATTAAAGGTTTGATGTAGGGTATTTATATAAAGGGAACTATATGAGAATAGATTTGTGTTATATATTGATGATCCTTTTTGAAAAATTTTCATTAGGCATATATTTTCCAAATAAATTAATCGTTTATAATTTTTTAGAAAGAATTATTATGAGTTTTATTGAATATTTATAAAATTGATGTAATATTTATGTTTGTAATGTTTGGGTTACCTCATTTGGTATTATAGAAGAGGTTATTTTGGGATATTTGGATGAGATAACATTTGTGAAAAAAATTGGTAGGAGTCTTTATATAGGATAAATTCCTAGTGTTTTGATAAAATAGTGATTATATAGTTTTCTAACAATGAAATCCATGTTTGAATACTAAAAAGTTGTTGTAGTTGTGAAACATATACACTCTGAGAAAATAAATCATAAAATGTTAGGAATAATATCAAAATAATCATTACATGTTCTTGATCAGAGGGCCTAATAACACACTACTGGATAAGAACTCATTGGGGATATGCTATAGTTAATACAGATTCTCTTAATGAACCATTATGATGAATTACTGGATAGAATATATAACAAACTATGTTAAGATTTAGTGATATGAGTTTAACTGAATATTTCATGGTTTTAATGATGGATCTCCAATTTAGGAACTCATCATAATTGGTTTTAGAATATTTTGGATTTATTATACATTTTATCGAGGTTCACTATATGCACTATGTTTTTTGGTTTTTGTAAATTGTTGGATCTAGGAGGAATGATGTGGAAAATGATTGTCATGGGGAGTGAAATTATTTTCCTCATGAGAATCCATATAAAATGGTTATAGGGTTGTAAAATATTTTGAATATTCTCTCCCAACACCCCCAAGATTTAATAGGTAACATGAATAATCCTAAACTTCCAACTTTAAAAAGGAATTAATAACTCATTATTGAGTATTTTATTCACCTACATCGTCCATAATTCAATGGTTCCATATATTCAAATATTTCTAGAAAATGGATCAATTCTATCTAAAATATATGACGCGTCAGATTCTTAGACAATGAGATGTATATTTTGGATGTGGATCATTTGGACGATGAATATGATCAAAAGTGGAATCTTATTGAGAATATGAGGAAGGATTATTAAATTGAAACCATAACATGGGAAGATTTTATAAATATACATTTAAATATGTATTTTACTCAAATAATTTGAATAAAAAAGGGATGGGAATTTCTAGAACTGTTAAATAATGATTGGGAATACATTAATTCCAGAGTGATATATTTCACTAGAGATTAAATGTATATTTTCAGTTTTTTTAGTGATGTAGAATGAAAATTTGAGTAGTTCATTAGTTGATTAATACAATGTCTCTGACAAAATTTCTTATAATATAATTTCATTTCTATAAAAAAATAATTTAGTTTTCTATCATGATAAAGATGTATATTGGATAATCTCTTTATTCTTGTCATTTTTGGAAAACTATGTGAAAAAATGAAATTTTTAGGAATCTATAATTAAAAAATCTATACTAGAAAGGAAATTAGTATTGCATTATAATATAAGTATAGAAGGAATAATAATTTAAATTTCCCAATGGGGACTAGTAAATGTTTTATGAATGGAAATAAATGTCATTGATAAAACATTTTTTTGTCTAGGTACATTCCTTTTTTAATTAAGAGTTAAATATTGGGTTATGGAGGTGGATGATGAAAATTGATGATTTTTTATTCGAGATATGACTTATTTTGTGGTGGAATAAGGATATCTTCTAGCTTGTGGGAGTCTTTAAACTTCTACAATAATGCTTTTTGACTGGAATTCATATTGCGAGTCAACTATCTAGCCAATAGCATATTTGAAGATTGGACTTCCTCCACCGACACCACCGACCTACCTGTTAGATTTCTAGTTGTGTAGGATTTCAACTATAGAGCACCAGCTCACTGATGTCAGCTATCAGCTTGTCAGTAGACACAAGCTGTTTTAAATAAATCATGGTTTTTGGTAAATTATTCCACTAAAATTTTAATTTATCCAATCTAATCCACCTGTTGAAAATAATTCGTTATGTATGAATTCATGGGATCTGTAGGAATTTATTTGGCTATCTCTATCATCTCTACTTGATTCATTAATCTCGAGTTAAATTTATTTCTCCAACTTTCTTATGTTTGATCAAATCCTTCCTGATGCCCCCATTTTATAAGATTTAGTAGTGATTATAATCCATATTTTTTTTTAATTTTTTGATAATGTTATCATTATTCTAAAATTACTTATATTTTCATCACGAATTTTATATTTGAAATGTTGGTTATATTTTTGGTTATATTTTGGCGTGTCTAATATTTTTGGTAAGTTTTGATCAATCTAAAAAATTAATTTTTTCTTATTGAATTTGATTTTATGTTCTTGAAAACATTTTTTACACACTCCTATAAATTTATATTATGTTTACTTAATTATAGTGTGAATATCGTATTATAATTGGTGTGTATAGTACGTGTCTGTAGGTATTTTCGTATATAGGCTATGTTAGAGGTACCCTTAATAATCATGGGTTTTTAAATAGTAAATGGATTTATAATTGGAATATTTTATATTATTGTGTAAATGTATATTGAGACTAAATGGTTTCAACATATTTTAGAAAATGAAATATATTTTTATAATAATTGTTAAGTGGTTTCTAAAATTTGATTTTAAATCACGTTTTTAATGGGAATAGGGTTGTTTGATTTTTGTTGAAATGTGAGGAAACCTTATAATAATTTAACATATGCAACCCACCCGTGGATAAGATACTTAAGATGTGTTTAATTTATAAATCATTATTCATTGATGTTTAGGGGGTTCATTTTTTGGGTGTTCCACTATTTTTAGATATTAGATACATGGGATTTAGGAACATGATCTTAACACCATAGATAGATAAATTTAAGGGTTGTTTCTCTCTCCAAATATCATATATCCATTGGATCTAGGGACATGATATATGCACCATCCATGATTTTCTTGGAGGCATGAGTGACCTAATTGTCCCAGACAAACGAAATCATAGGGTAGATCTTAGTTATACATGGTTTTTTATTTTTTAGGTTTTTTATGATTTGAATCATGATTAGATACATATATAGTGGTTTATTTAAAATATTATGTAAAACAATGTCACCGAGATTTATGATATTATTGTAAAATGGGGATTAATTTTAATATCATTTTGATATAAATTATTAATGGTCTTGTCATGAAAAATTTTCTTCTAAATTGATCCTTTAATATTATTTGAAATGAGGCTTTACATATCATTTCATTAGGGTCCTACTGATCCTATTTAGATTACTACCTGCAAACTCCCTCGGGTGTGTGTAGATGAATTTATGGCTAATGCTAGAAAGGAAAACACAATAATGTTTGGAAATGATGTTTTTGTTAGTTGGGTACGAATTTATAGTTATGAGATAGTGAGTTGTTTCTCACAATCACATAAAATAGATTTCATCAATTTGGGTTTTCTTTTTTTTTTGATTTATAGTCATGTACCTTGATTTTACCATACTACCATTGTTTATTTTTCTACTATTGAAACTCTATTAACTATGGAATATTACTTTTGGGTTAACATTCTATTTATGTATTACATATATCTTATTTTAGGTTAATAAAATCATTCCCTTGGTTTATTTTTGGATGTTCGGGTGCCTGCCGCCGACCTATGGGGATCATGAATTCCTTTGTGGTATCTTCACATTCTGGTATTAATCCTAGTTTGGTTGGTTATCCCATTTTTTTCAATAAAATTTTGGTATCAAAATACTTTATTCCTACTATTTGGATGCGGGTTGACAGTAGTTAGTATTATCAAGACATGAGATAGATGTTATGGTGAGTGCTTGGTCAAATATTTCTATAAAGCACCCAAAATCACCACGGGGTGTTGTGACATATGTCTCATATGTCAGGTTTTGATCTAAATCCTAGTTACTTCTTCTATTCATCTATTCTAAACAAATATTGTTAAATTTAATATTTAGATCATGATATGTTTACTGTGTAGAATGGAGCATATGAGATATATTTCAATGGTTCCTTGATAGTTTGTGGAATAAAATTCTCCAAATGGGTATAATCCTATTGATTAGAATAACATATAAGCTATCATGGGGGAATGTTTTATCCATAGACGACAAAGTTCTACCTATTACGAACCAACCTATTCAGGAACAATATTTATATGGAAGATACATGGATTTATTTTAGGAGTTCCTACAATAAAAGGCCATATTTTTTAGAGCACTAATAAACCTCGAGAGGTATATTTTTGGTTTTATAAAATAAATCAGGAATGTCATTTTTTTGGAGACACATGAGCCTTTCAAGGTGATGTTCTCAATGCTAACGATTGAGGATCCTCGTAAGAGGTTATGGGATTCTATGGTTTATTAAAATCATCATGTGAGCTTTCAGTGGAATAGATTTAGGACCCTTTTATTTAATTATATCATTCTTCAATTCCAAATGATGGAAATTTCTATGTATTTTATCACTATTCTCAATGGTGAGTGATCAATGACTTAGTACCCCAACCATATTTTCGAGTCTTAACAGAATTCTACATAGTTGGTGATGAATGATCAGCTAAAGGATTTAAGATACATGAAATTATAGCGACATGATATCAAATAACGGGAAGATTCATTGAATATAAAAAATTAGTTCGAGATGGTTGATATAGATATGATGGAATAAAATGATATAGTGTGAATGAATGTTTTGTTTTGGACATCCCTTCCACACAGTGGTAGTTCCAGTAGTTCATATCAATGAAGTGGTTGTATAATGAAATTTTAAAGGGTAGTTAACATATTTCAGAGTAGTGGGATTCATATAATCAATTAAAAGTTGCTAGTATTGACTATTGACTTGATACCATTAACGAAATGTGGTCCACACTCGAATATCTCATATTAAACCTTTGATGGAATATAGTTCTTTGGAAACTAATGAAACAAAAAAATATAAAAACATTGGTCTATACAGAAATATTTTTAGGTAAAATAAAAATGTTGACGGTTCTATCAATGATGCCTCTTATTTTTCAATATCATTATTTTATCTGGGCTCAGCTACATTCATTGGTACCATCAATGATGCCTCTTATTTTTCAATATCATTATTTTATATAGGTTCATCTCCCATTTATACATAGTCATGTTTTTTGGCTGTGTTGAAACTTCTAATATAATGATCTTCCTATGTTATGAAGTCGTTGAAACAACATTGAAATAGGTAAAAGAAGGGGTATAATTATCTTTATATTCCCTATCAATTGATGATGCTTAGTCGGATTGGGATATTCTAGTTCACAATTTTGATATTTTTTATTCCAAAATCATGCTGGATTATATAGTTGACCATCAATATAATATTTATTCTTATAATTGTTTTAAGTTGTTCTATGATTCTGATGGGGGCTATTGAGTATTCTGAGGAGAGTGATATATTTGTTGCATTCTAGAAATATCTTCTCACCCACAAATTATGGGTTTATTTTATATTATTACTGTTTATCCAAACAATTTTTTCATTCATTTTGATATTCCCTTGGTTTTTGGTATTTTTCTATGCAGTACCAAACTAACATTTCTGGTCTTCTTCTGATATGTGATGACATGTTCATGGATAATATTTTTACAAGTACATAGATGGTTTCTATAACATCATACCCTATGACACTTGATGAGATGAAAGGTATAAATAAATCAAGGGATGACCTGTTATAGAAGTTATTTATTCATCCATGTATTCCCTCATGGGTGACCCCAGGCTCTATTCTAATAATGTTGACGGTTCTATTTGTCCATATTTGGAGAATTTGATGTCTAATGAAGTAAATATTATGAATAAGTATCATTTTCCCCATATTAAAAACATATTCAATCAATGAAATTTGGTAAAGTGGTTTTAAACAATTAATCTTCAACCAGGTTATCCTCTACTTGTGGTTTTGGTGTATGATATAGAAATGAACACTTGTATAATTAGGTATGGCCACTATTAATTTCCTATTATACCAATTCTACTAACTATGAATCTTTTAGTGTTTCTGGATTTGAGGAACTCGATATTCAACTAGTACGTGTATACCTTTCTGTGTGGTTTTCGTGGATGAAATCATAGTTTATTCAATATATGAGAAATATTTTGAGCATCTTCTCAGTTTGGTTTTGGGAATCATTAAATGTCACCACAATTAAGAAAACATATAAAATAATTTTTTATAATCAATGGGGTGATATTATTGGGTAACATTATTTTAGAAAGTGGACTCTATATTAATCATAAATAGGTAAAGGTTTTCTTATAACTGGATGATCCATATAACTTCTTCAAGATACAATGCACCATAAAACTAAATGAATACTATAAAAACAAATTTGTGTATTTCACAAAATTATCATCAAAATTTATAGTTCTTACAAAGAAATGGGGTAAATTTAAAATGAAGGAAAATGGCAGTCATATTTTAGTGGTCTAAAATAGTGTTTGATATCAACTCCTATTTTTAACTCACTAAAACACAATAATGGATATATAGTTTACTATTATTCATATGGTGATAGTATTGAGTGTGTGTTTGTGAAGGATTTTCATGTTATGGAATATTTTTCTTGTCCAAATTTACAACATGAAAAAAATGTACCTGAATCATCACTTGGAACACTCTCAAATTATGCATGGACTTATGTGTTGGTAACACCATATTTTCAGTGAATTTTTTGAGACATTTTACGATTTCAAGATCCTTAGTTGTATATGATTTTAAATTAAATTCATCCACTAGTAGATAAAATTGTTGGAATATATTTAGAAATTCAATTTTTACCTTACCTACACACATGTTAAGGAGAGAACTATTTCTAATTATCTCATTTGGAAATTTAATTCATAGGTTATCTTGGAATCGAAGGAGGAGTGTAACTGTCAGAGGATTTTCATTCCTTTTCATCTAAACATAAAAGAGAATGATTTAGGTATAGTCGACATTACTATTCAGTTTTTTTCATCTCTCATTGAGTATATTGTATTGAAAAAAATAGTATGTTGATGAGATCAGAAGAATTGGGGATTACATCTATGATATGGAGACTATTACTTACTAGTATCTCACCTTGGATGGTATTCTTCATTTTATGAGTGGATTTATTTTCGCATCATTCATCAAGAATTATATATTTATTAATTTTTATATTTATTCATTGGTTTCTCATTTCGGATTGATGAAGGCATAGGAAGACATGAGAATGAATTTTTTCATAGCTATGTATGAAGCACAACATCTATAATTATATGTCTCATTATTACACCTTCAAATAGATTATAGTAGGGAACCTGAAGCATTTTGGACTAATGGAACCTCTTTTAGTTTTAATGATATAAGGGAATGATGTATCCACTGAATTATATTTTTTATTTCAATATAATCTCTAGGGAAATATTTTTATCAGGGTCATCATGATCCGTAGAATAAATTAGCACATTATATTTTGATTTGGGAAACCACTAAGTTTGATGATCTGGGAATGCTGTACATGTAGAATACTATGAGGTTTCATGGATTTCCATCTAAAATTATCTCTTATAGGTTCGAATTGTTCAATTCCATATTCTGAAAGAGTCTACAAGTGGTGATAAGGACTCAGTTTGGTTGAATACGACTTAACAACCATAGACAGGTGTCTGAAAAACTAATTCACTTCCAATCATAGATGATATTCTCTAAGCATGAATCATGTATTTTATAGGATATTAAAATATCCGAATAAGAATAGTTGTGTTTAGTAATTTTAATAATTTCCAATTATAGATTAGAAGGGTTCCCTCTAAGTTTTTGAATTTTCAACCATGCTGGTCAACTCTTTTTCAGGCATATATGGGAGATGATACTCTCATGTGACTAAGCCTCATCCAAGGGATGTTGCTGAGGATCCAAAAATTAATTTCAACATCATTATATCTCAAAGTTAGCTGAAATAAACTACATAACATCAATGATATCCTTTAGAGTTTTCTGTTGGTTATAAGGTCTTCGGTATGGTTTATACTTAGTTGGGTCATCATCAGCTTGGGATGAGGGAAATTTATATTTCAAATATTTCAAACTGTTTAAGATCATTAAGTAGGTTAGATAGGAATCATATCTATTATAATTAATATCTCATTAGATATTTATTGAGGATGATCTTTATATAACCTAGTTGAATAATTACCATCAAAATCCTTCCCATGATATGAGTTAAGAAGAGATTGATTTTATTGGAGAAATATCTTTTATGAAGCGGCTACTGGAGATCATCGACTCCCAGATGAAATTATTTTTTCAGAAATAATTTTTTTCAACGTTTCATAAAATTATATATCATAATCTATTGTGTCTTGTGTGGCATAATATTTGTTGAGGGAGTTTCATCATAACCTTTTTTAGAGAACACTTCTTCTATATAGATTTTTGGGGATGGAAATTATTTTAGTGGGGATAATTATAACATTATATTCTTGGTATAATAAATTATATATTTTTTAGGTTTTATTTTTGGTTTTAGTGGAGTTGGAGTCAACCTGGTGGAGTTTCAAGGGGTATTGGCCCTGTTTGGTGGCTATAAAAGGCCACTGAATAGTTGGTGGCATGCAAAAAATTACTATTCTATTAGAAAGAAAATATACATCCAATAGATTTTTGAAATGTTTAATTTATGAAATTAACTCCACAAAATGTCTTATAGAAGTCCACCAACCATCTGAGGAAACATATAAAGGTAACGAATTACTTCCAGACATTGCCTCCTAGCCAATTGTAGCTATCGTGTAGTCAGTTCCCTCGAGATGGTCTAAATATATCATTCTATTTTTATTTAATTATTCCCCCTATAACCCATATTTAACTTCCATAATCATCAACGTAAAAAAATCATTGTGTACTAATTTTGGGAATCTATAGGGTTGGATCGAGCTCTCTCAATCATCTCCTCTTTGTGTTTAGATATCCAGGTGATTTAGTTGTTCCTCGATGGGTAGGTTTGATCATATCCATATTGATTACTCTATTTTTTTTTTATAATAAGATTTATTTTTAGAATAAATTTATCATGATATTATTCATCTAAAATAAATAATAGTATTTTTATGTTTTTGTATTTGGCATCTAAAATTTCATGTCAGGTGAGGAACAACATATTTGAGCTTTATGGATTATGTTGAATTATATTCACTACATAATGTTTTCTGGTAGATTTTGATTCTAGATTTTTATAATTTTAATTTAGGTCCTCCTATAATTTTCTTTAGTTTTATTTCATTTTGTTGTTTATATATTGTTGTGTTTGGTGTGGAAGACATGTGTAACATAGGTAGTTCCATATCTATCCAATGGGTGATGAGTCGTGAATTATCATGGTTTTATAAATGGTTTTATAAATATTAATTTGCATGATATTTGATATTTTTATATGTTTTTGTAATTGGATTTTCAAAAAATTATTCTATCCCCATTTTTTGGTATATGATATACGGTTTTCAAAACATTGTGAAATACATTGAAAAATTGGTAATCAAAACATATTTTTCATTGATGGACGGCTGTTTGGAAATTTTTTGTGAAATGTGACAATTCTATTTGAAATTATTTTACATATGCAATATAAGATAAAATTAGTAATATTGGAGGGGGTTTAATATTGGTTCAATTCCATCAAAATAATTGTGGGTTAACTTCTCTTGGGGTTTTCTATGTTCTTATATTATTGATAGATGATCTCTCAAAAATATATTTTGGAAGTAGTTAGGGTTTACATTCTGAGGTTTTCCTATGTCCCTAGAACATATATCCATTGACTCTATTATTCTAAGGGGTCATCTCCATTGTTATTGGATTTTTATTATTTAGATTTGAAATAATAGGATTCATTAATTAATAAATGTAAAGTTTTCTTATTGAAATATTCATTGAAATTGAGTTTCCTTTATTTGTGAATGTTTTATCAAAAATGTGATTTATTTTATCATATGTTTGATATAAATTTATAATGTTCTTATAACGAAATTTTCACTTTTAATTTGATCATTTGGGATTATTTGATAGTGAATTGTTATGGAAGACTTATCTGGGATCCTAGTAAGACTATTTAGATCACACCCTACACATTCCTTCAAGTGTGTGTATACCTTGTATTGTATGATGTGGAAATGGGAAAGGTACCTCAGCGTGGAAGGGATGGTTTTATTCATCTAGGTATGGGTAGATGTTGGTGAAAAATTGGGATGTTATTGAATTATCTCATATATTATTCGTCATCTATTTGGGTTTTTATTTCTTGTTTTATTTTATGAAATTTTACCTTGGTTTTATCTCTATACGTGTGGATTTATAACTACTATTTTCATTCATTTTACTATGTACTATTACATTCTTGTTATTCTCCCCTATATGCATACCATGTATATTGTTTTAGTTTTGGAATGTCATTTCCTTAGGTTTTATGGATTCCGGGTTTCCTTTCACCAACTCATAGGGATTTGGAATACCCTTCAAGTCAAATTAAGATCTAGTTAGAAGAATATTTTATTTTTTCATATATTAGTTCATGAAAATAGGGAAATATAATGCTAACGTTTGGCGAATTAGACAAAAAATGATGATGAAAAATGTAACCAAATGATCCTCAAAAACACCAGGGCATTATTTTCATGAAGTGTGAAAAAAATAGAATTATTGTTTGAATCTAAGTGTTAATGGTCACAATTAGCATCAATAAATCCTAAATCCAAGATTCAATGGGAAATATCATGTTATCGCAACAACAGAAGTGTGTCATGAAAAGAAAATGGTGAAAGGTAAACATACATCCCACTCTAAAATTGGAAAGGAATTGGTCGATTCTTGATAAACCCCCTCATTTATATCTGAATAATTTACTATGGGTGGTACATCAACACCTCAATTATTAGTTGATTAATTATCAATGAAAACACATAATGTTATGAATATATTGACTTCGGTCTATAGCTCCCCAGTGATATATGTTTATGGGAATTTTATTCCTACAAATCTTATGATTCTCCATCTAGTTAAAATTGATTTTGTTATAGGAATGGATTGAATTTATTTATATACATCCCATAACAATTACATAATAAGGGAATTAACATTTTACATTCTAAATCCACATATGATCATTTCTTTATGCAATTATGAATATGAACATCTTAGGAAATTATTTCCACTGTATCGGTCTTAGTACTAATTTATGAGGGATATTATCTAAAATGGTTGTAATGAAAAACAATATTGAAAATATTATTATTTTTAAGTAATATAATGAACCATTTTTTTATATTCTTTACTTTTTCCATCATATATTTTCATTGATTTTCTATAGAACTCGTACTTATTGCTATACTGATTTCAAATACTTCATATAGGACAACCTCAAATGGGTTGAATGAATTAAATGAAATACTCCATGAGAATATAGATAAGGAATTTAAAATCCTTATTTTATCATCATGGGGTGAATTGGTTCATTTTGTTAAAATGAAATATGGTCCAATTTAAATTTTCATTTATTATCTAGGACTTATCAGGATTACTATCAACAAGAAGTATCCTCTACAACATAATTATACCATTTATGATCAACTAAGTGGATATAAACCGATTTACAATACTGAAATTCATTATATATATCATGAATTGAGGTTAAAGAAGGAGTCCATAGCCAATATATTATATATATATATATATTCTATGGTCAATTTGAATTTATATTGTCTCCATTTAAACTTACCAATTCCCCCCACCATCATTATGGGTTTAATGGATAGGAACTATAGAGATTTCCATGATCATTTTATTGAGTTTATTATAGATGATATTATTATATAGTGAAATTTTTATGAAGAAAATTAATGGATTGTGTTGATCTCCTTGAAGGAGTAGAAGGTTTATTAGAAATTTTTAATGTTATAAATTAGGCTATAGAATGATTCTTTATTGAGTCATATATTCTCAAGAGAGGGTATATCCGTGGATACTTCAATGGTAGATGTAATTAAACTATGAATAGTAGCAACCAAAGAAACCATGATCAATAATTGTCATGTGACAGAAATATACTATAAAATCACTGTGCTTGGTTTCTCAGGGATACCAAATCCAATAACCAATTTCCTTGGAAGTGAGCCATGTTACATTAGATTGATTAATGTGAAAAAATTATCAAGGCACCCAATAGTAGGATAGTTAGTGCACCTATGATCACAGTACATTATAGTGGATAATGGTTTTTGAGAAAAAGTGTTGAATAAAATAATTTTTTAGGATGAATCCTCATGTATAATAATAATGAGTTATTTTATAACCCACAAAAATTGAAAATTCATGAGAATAATTACCCTACTCAGGTTTTGGATTTACCAGTTATAATGTTTTCATTGATATTATGTAGAAGATATATTTATGGTGAAAGGTGTGAAATACATTTGGATCAGAAAATATTGACGAATGTATTCAAATTGAAAGAATTTCAAATATTCTAAAGGATATGGCCAATAAGAATTAATGAATATGATTTCTCAATACGTTATCACCATTGGAAGGAATACAAGGTGGTTAATTATTCGAGTCTGAACAACCATGATATTTTTTCCTAATATGGAATGAATTAGAAAAAATACTATTTTTTAGATTATTGACCTTGAAATCATGACATAAGGGGAAATATCATATATTTTTTTATATTAATATTTAACTACCCACCAATATAAATATTAAAGAGGTGAAAAATGATAATATGGATTATTAAATGAAGGTGGGGAATGATCTTATGCTAAATCATCATAATTATTAAATGATAATGTTTGTGAACCGATTATGAATTAAATGAACACTATATTTTATTGGGAATATTTTGTCTGAATCACATAGCTTATCAATCTATATTCATCTTTTCTGTATAATGATGTATAGTGATAAGAAATAGTATTTCATGATGGGGAACATGAATATGGATATATAATAGTATATATCCTAATTCATGGTATGTGAGAAAGTTAATTCAATGAGATATAAGTCTACGTGGATAATAAAACCACCACTCATTCCAAAATTTAAATTGGAAGACAACACTATAGATTCCATCATTGGACACCCAAAAAAATCATAACGATTTAATATTATTTTGATTATAAAACAAATTTTAGATAAATTAGAAACATTTCATTCAAATTATATAATATTTCACTATTAATTCACTTATTAGGATATATATTACGGTTTGATAAGGTTTCATGCAATAGTGACTTATATTTTATTTGATTGGTATATGAGGTTTTCCTTGATGTTATGGAAAAGTATTCCATGATATTTCAATACGATGTTCAATTTCCGAACTACATAACATATTAACATTAATTTTTTGTCTTATTGGAAAATTTACACCCTATATGATATGGTTATTTCATTCCTAGTATATTTCAAAGGTGGTTGGGATCTACACCTTTCTCCGGAAGAGTTTCCATTCAATAATAGGTTTGAATTAATCATTCCATTGGATGCTTATAAATATTAATGTAGGGAGATGTTAGAAACTCTAAGGTATTGGTATGATGTTGGATAAAGAAATATTTTGGGAACTGATAATGTTAAGGAAATGTTCGTAAAGGATGGATTTATTCAACTATAATTTATGGTAGCTCATAGTTAAAAAACATTATACAGACAATCATTGGTGTGATATATAGTTTGATGTTGGTGAAAATTTAATCCTATAAATATATCCATATAATAAGACCATGAGATTTTTGGAGAAGGAAAAACTGATTCCTATATGTATCAGTCCCTTTAAAATTATTAACTATATCATGATTCATTCTTAGCACATGGTTTTTCCATAGAATATCTTCCATGTTTTTTATTTGTTCCATATATCTCTCCCATAGTATTATATATCATATCCTTCACATGTACTAAGATCAATGGTCATAACAACAAATAATGATCACAGTTATGACGAACAACATGTGGAGATTCTAGATCAGAGTGAGAAAGTGGTGAAAAAAAATACCACTCACCCAGTCCAAGGATGGTGGAAAATAATAGATTTGAGGAAGCAATGTGGTAACCTATGAATGTGAAAAGGTGGAAGTGTCTTTAGTTGTCTTTATCATATTGATTATATTTTGAGGGAGAAATTATAATAATGGTGGTAGAATATAACCACATGATATTTTAATATTTAATATTATTTTTATAATTTTTTCCACTTTAATAGATTTTCTTAAACACAACATTGATTTTAAACGTACCAAATTATACTATTGAAAAATAATTATTTAATGTGACAAATATCGCCTAAATTTTTTATTTATTTGTATGTATAATAATAACTACATTATGAAAAATTATTTTATTCTCACGTATAAAAGGATTCCATTGGTTATCAATAGTTTAAAATGAAAATAAAAACACATGAATGTAAAAAAGAGATGTTTTTCTACAAAACAATTTTTTTCAAGAAATATTAAATTAATAAATTAAATTAATACCTATTTATAAATTAATTTATTGAAATATGTTGAAAAAATATTTATTTATATGTTTTTAAATTTATCTAATTATTTAGCACGGTAAGTGATTAGATTAAATGTAGTTTTATGCTTGAGAATTATTTTTTTAAGAAAATAGTTTTCATTATGTTTTTTCACTTATTTGAAAATGAATATATAAAACATATAAAAAATGAACCTGAAAAAATTGTTCCCATATTTGGAATAAACGTGTTTAAATTTAGTAGTTATTTCATATTTTGGTAATAATCAATAATAATCAATGTAAAAATTCATTATTACGGTGAATGTTAAAAGGACTAACAAGGGTGGAACTAAATAGATAAGGGTAAAATGTCATAAAACCATGTCTAAATATAGTTATCTAAACTAATATAGACATATAATTTTCTTATAATTTAAGTTGGTATATTTTGTTTCCTCATTAACTTGATATTGAATTTATTACATATAAATTTCATATGTATTTATAAGAGTACCACTCCCCTCACATATAAAAGTAATCCCACTCTCCTCAATTATCCACACACCTTGAGTTTTTTACCATAAAAATTTCAACCCTAATACAATCCCAATATAATTATCCATGACCTTGTGATGATTTTATTCCTAAAATATTCATCCATGTATTCTTACAGTTCTTTTCAATGGAGGATACATGAGGAAGTGGTATATGGTATTACCAATGTTTATCAAGTTTCATTCTTATTAAACCTCATATAAATATTATTTTACCATATAAACAAGAATTATTTTGTATAATAACTATAGAAATAGGATTAATATTAATTTTAAACAATTTAATATATCATTTCCATCTATTAGAAAATTATAATTTCTCTCATGTATACATGTGGAGTACCACCTCAGTGAAGTGATTCGATTTGTTATTCATTTCAAATATACATGGATGGTCATAAGGATATATTGAATGAATATATGTCATATTTAAGATATATTTCAGTTTTTAAAAATATAAAATATTATTTAACATTATTTTTACTATATATTGAAAATTCGAAGCATCAATCATGTGTTTGTATGGACTACTATTTCTATGATGTGATATATGACATTTTTATCACAAATTCATTTGACTGGATATAAAATTATATATATTGAATTAATAAGATACTTATGTAATGAAAATGATTCTATACGTGTTTAATCTATAACTATCTTACAATTACCTAAAATATCAAAACAAATTCAATAAAACAATCAAATATTAACCCAAATATTTATTTTACTAAGGAATTACTAATAAAAGGATAAATGAAAATTATAAATGAATGATAAATAGAAATTTATATATGGGTATGGTTTTATAATTTATATATAATAAATATATATTAATTTTATCATATGTTTTAATGTATATTTCGAATGAGAGCTCTCAAAGTAAGGGTTTCCATTGTAACCCTATTTATATTTGGTATTATATGTGGTAAATTTATATTGATGAAAATTATTAATTATATTTTTTTTCTTTTAAAACCAATTATTTTATTATAATATGGTTATTATTTTTATTTTATTTTTTTAAATTTATGTTCCTAACTTTGGTGATTAAAAAAATGAGAAAATAATTTTATGAAAACCCAATTATTTTATTATAATATGATCATGTGGTATTATCGAATATTTTTTATTGATATAATTTCATTATTATAATTTAAGGATTATTTTATAAAACTAATTTTATTCCAACATGTCTATTAAGTCCTAATGAAATCATTATGAAACCCATTTCATTTCTATATCTTATGTTATAATGAAATAATAAATTGGTTATGAAACCCATATCATTACACGAGTTATTATATTAAGAAATTTTATTTTATTTTATTATATTTTAGAAAATATATTTATTCCATTCATTATGTGATGGGTGGGAGAAAATTATTTAATAATGCATTAGGTTCTGATTAATATCACATGAAAAATATGGAATGGAATAGGTAGTTAAACAAGTTTAGTAAGAAAATATATCTATTTTATATCTTTGATAGTGATTCATGATTTAAAAAATGATGGAATGAGGAGTGAACTCAATCAACTATGATAGTTTTGTTAGTGAACAAAATCAACTATGATGATATTCATTATCAAAGTTAGACAAACCATGTTATAACCTTATGAATTGTCTTTGTCAATGTGGTTTAAAATCACACAAGGTTTTTCCCATGGCATTTCATGGTTTTATAAGAACATTTTGTCCACCAATTCTCCAATTTCCCACCCTCCATGGTTAGGAAAGGCTATGTGGGTTGGGCTATGTGGTTTCTACTAATAGTGTGGCCTAGTCTGTTTTCCTAATTTTTGGGGTTTTAGTCCCTAAACATTACTCAAACATCATTGTTACCATCATGACTCCGCAATGTATTATAAAAAATATAGTTTAATAGAATTTAACCTAAAAAAATGTTCCATACCTTCATGAAAAAATTGGTTGTTACAACACCCCCACCCTCATTAAACCAACTAATCCTTAAGTTATCCTTTTTTTGGGTAAATAGGCGTCATCTTAAAAGTGTTCTGGCCATTGAGGTTCTATACATCTTCCTACTACCAAGTCTTATTCTGTACTCAGTCGTGATTCCATAGAACCCATAATAAATGAACTAAACTACCACAATGTGTCTTCACTACATAATCTATAATAAAATTTGGATACACATCTAAGGAAGTAATAAGTTACATCCCAAAATCCTCAGGATGTAAGACATGAGACAAATTTGGATAATACCAGAAATGATAAAATATGTGAATGAAATATTTCAATGAACAATGTATCTAAAGATGTGAAATCTGATAATCTAGTATTCTAATTCACTTAAAAACCTAAAATGGGTCAACAAATATAGGTTATATATTAATCTACTTATAAATACATCCATGTCCTATCATGGAAAATACAAGAAAAAAAACCAATCTCTCACATTGAATTCAAGGGGTCATCAGTGTTTGTTTTCATTTTATTTTTTTATGTATTGATCTATCATCAAATTATTTATGATCAACTAGACTTCTTATTTTGTCTCCTAAATGAGAAAGATTCTAAAAACGATTATGTCCCTTCTTCTAGACATCACATATGTGAGTGAAATTTCTGACCATATAAGGAATAATAATGAAACACATTGATGGTTGCCTGAAAGATATTATTATAATAGAAATCATCCATGGGAATGTGTTTTATAAAATAACCCAAAAACATAAGGAAACATACACAGAGAATGACCTCCCACACATAAAACATACACACAACATATACTTTATTATAAGTGAGATATGTCTAGCTCAGAAGAACCTGTTTACCCATGTCCTTCTACAAACCCTTCCATAACAATGATGATAAGTTAGCATTATTATTAGACACAATATAACGATGAGATCCAAGAAAACATAAGACATACCTAACATATAACATCCCAATATCATCGACCGAAAATATATCACTCATTGGTATAAAGTTTGAAACATCCTCTAAATGATAAAAGAAAATGCACAATATTTTGATTACATGTGTTAACATAGAAAAATGAGTCAAAAATTCCATTGAAAAAAAATCCAGTTTATAATTTGCAATTTAAAATAGAAAAAAATTATATCAGTAACATATGTTCTACAATCACATGCTGACAGATGGAACATTGAGTAACAAAGTTGGCAATACATGTTTCATACCACTCCACCAAAAATAGCACCATATGTCTTTATTCATTATGAAGATAATGGTGTGTACCACTCATACCACGGAATGAAATTCCCACATCAACTCCTCTCTGATATCTATTGGGACCCATACAGATACAAGAAAAAACAAAGTATCATATTTAACTATTGTCCTACTAGAAGATGTATCATCATCTGAAATTATTTTCTTTAGGAAAAGGCCCTTGAGATCAGATAATTTCCTTATTCTGACACATTCCCTAAGAATAGTGGTCCATGATAAGACTATGAGGATTGTTGGACCATGATCCTCCTAAAACTCAATGTGAAATCATTGAGAATAAATCCATGAGAATACATTCACTACTATCTCCTAATCCAACTATATTCAATTCATTCTGATTAGAATATCAGACACTACATTTCCCTTTATAGGCATATAAACATGTTATAAATCATTGAAAACTGGAATGGTATCCCCCTCATTTCTATGAATCTCATAAAAAATCATGAAATAATTAATATTACTATTAGGGATGTTATTAACTCTCATCTTGATATTCTCCATGAGATTTTTGTTCTTATCATTGAAACCTATCCTTTATCAGACTAAGACTGTTTTTTTTATTTTTGAACCTTCACATAATATAATTATGGATTAATTTTTTTTAATCACCTCATTCATATTTTCAGAAATTATTTTAGCATGATTAAAAACAATGATAATAGTTGGATTAAACCTAAAATATAAACTCTAATATGGTGTACTTCATACAACAAGGTTCCCACTGATACTTGTTTTCAATATTTTGGGATCTGCATTTTCCCTAAATGACATCCCAATAATCAATATAGAGAATATTATAACCATGTTTTTCTTTCATGTGAAATTACCAGTACCCTTTGGAAATGTAATTTCATAATTTTTGACTATAGATAGTTGAATATAGACTCTATCGTCACCTAGTTAATGCATTGTGATGACATGGACACCTCCCAACAAATCCAGAATTTATTTCCTATTTAGTTGATAATCGTTATCATGTGATATGGTACGATAGAAATGTTATTCATCAGAATAATTTCTCACTCAACCTTAATGCAGGTCGTATGCGGATCCACACACTATTTGTGAATATTCTTGGATTCAGAAGGGTTATTTCAATAATTCGGTCAAATACATTGTTATTTTGAGACAACTTCATATCAATGGCATTTTTGTTCAACCATGATGAACTTTTTATGTTTTCTTGAAACCACGTTTCTCCAGCTAGATTATTGTTAATGTTGATGGTGCTTCTAATGGAAATATGGGTCCCGTGAGATGTGGCACCATCTTTGGGGGATGTTGTGGTCTGATCCTTCGGTGTTCTTATTGAATTTGTGGTATTTCCTCTTCTATCGATTCTGAAATGATGAGTGTGATTCATGATATTTATCTTTCCAAGAAGTATGGTCGGAACAACATATGGATTGAAAGTGATTCAACCACCGTATTGATATCAATTTGAAAGGGTGGGATTCATTTGGATTGGTCGATTACTACACATTGGATGGATTGTCTATGTTCACTCCATGATATCAACTATATTACCCCTCATATCTATTGTGACGTGAACATGGTTGCAGATGGACATTCCCTTAAAAAAGTAAGTTATGATATTACTTGGTTGAAAGATATCCTTGATGATTTACAACCCCTTAATGAGAAAAAATGTAATATGACCCCTTATTTTACACTCATGCATTTTCATTTTTATAATAATTGTGCTTTGCTCATTTGGACGAGACACCACATCTTTAAAAAATAGCTTGAAATCAAATGAATATATATATTCAACCCATAAGCAAAACCTATGAATAAGATCATGGCATGTAAATATGTACTTCATTTTTTGTGATTAATGAATACCACAAACACTCCCATGAGAATAGTGCCAGCAATATCCTAGATAATGAAGTACAACAACATAGTCAAGGTCCTATGTTTTGTCATTTTTCTTATGAGGCCTGAACTGTCAAGACCCGTACGTGATTACTCACTCGTCCTACATAAGAGTGGCTCCCAGAAAAATACCTAGTGCTTCACAGTAAACATTATATCTCTTACCTATCTGTAGAATAATAAATATCGACCCTGAAGTAAAATTTCCCTTCAAGTCATGACATAATTCATCATAATAATTTGATTATAAAAATGACACACTCTTCTTTGTCAATCCCATAAGTTGTGTTTCAAGGAATGAGACGTTCTAGATAAGTGTCTGAAATATCTATTTAAACCTAAAAATATCTATATATTGAAGATGTTATATGGATGATCCAATGAAACAAAGATCTCAACTTCTCTGGGTCAACTGAATCTTCTGAATTTGAGATAATGTGACCCAAAAGGTGTATTTTTTCAATCTAAATGTGGAATTCATTGATCTTATCCTAAAGATGATTCACTATTAGTGTATTCACCATGATATTAATAATAATTCAATGGTATTTTGGAGAACAATAGTATAATAAGATATTATCAACAAAGACTACCATGAATTATTCCAGATATAGCTGGAAGGCCCAAATCATTAGATCCATAAAAACTACAGGTGAATTCATGAGACCAAGAAACACGACCAAGACTCATTTAGAACATACCTACTTTTGTATGAAATGTGAGGTCTACCTAGTGACCTGACATGAACTCAATGATATCCCAACCTAAAATATCTCTTTGAAAACACAATCCCTCTTTGGAGATGATTCAATAGGGTGTGTATTGGGGGAAACTAATACTGATTCTTTACCTTGATCCAGATTAATAAAAGGAAATATATTTAAATCATGAGGGTGTCACTTTCCATCTTTGCAAAAAGGGGAGTTCAACTCTAAGGAAAATTAATAGGGAATATATAACCATTAGCATTCGGGTAGCCAAACTATCTCTTAATCTCTCAATCCTTCCATAGGTTCTACTCTATATGGGGGAGTGGTCCATAATGATTTTCCTGAAACTAGATCAATGTTCAACTCTACCTATATATTTATTGGTATCCCAAAAAATTCATTAGGGAAGACATCCCTAAAACACTCTATTACGGGTGAAAAAACAGCGGGTCATGACCCCTTATCATCAAGGAAAAGACTGACTCTCTGAAATAGCACATTGCTGAACATATAAAGATCAAGTCAGGATCCAGTATCATGAATATCATATTCCCCATTATGGTTGATCTTACCACCCTCTGGTGATGTTAACATCACACTCCAACAATATATGTATATATGGTATCAATAGGGACCAAAACTTTTATTTGATTATTACATCAATTCTTGTCATGTTGAGGATGAAAATATTCCATATGAATAGGTTTCATCATATCTCAAGGAGTCAATGATTATATCATAGGATTTCCACTTATATAAAACCAAATGATTTATCATGATTCATAAGTCCATATATGATTTTGATCTAGAGAAAATGAATCTCCATAAAATTGTTAAATATAAAATAAAGAGATGCACCTCTGTAAAATAAAGAAGAAACTATAGTGGATGAAATATGAATAGCACCTAGAACTATAGAAGGTCTAGAAATATACTCCACCAGCATAGGACAGACTAAATGTAACTATCTTGTACTACGACCCCGAATCACTACCTGACTACCTTGTGATATCATGCTCTACCGGCACAATAATCACAAGTCTTACTACATTTTCCTCAACCACCACCTTAGCATAAGAGTCTGATGTTAAGCCAGCCACATACCTGATGAGATACTTTAAGCCCCACTACTAAATTTAGACAATGTGTAGATCCCCGCTCACTAGGTGGGTATGTAAAATTCTTACAAATGAACATGATATTCCATATCATACCACAATCTCTGCATTCTACTATATCTCATAAGAATTGCGGTTTTTATTTCTCAAATACCTACACTAGTGATATATAAAGAATTTATCTTCACGTGGATCTTGATTGTTGTTACCCCAACACGAAACAACGAATCGATGCATTAATCATCTAAAAGAACGACTAACATGCTTCAGTGCCGAACCACCCTAACTTGCACGATCATCTTCTATTAAATTCATATATGTAATAAGGTCCTAGTTTATTATTTAAAAAATAATATTACACCTGAATACTTTGAACTATGATCTAATTGTGTGTACTTTCCCATCAGTGAATTACATAGCCTTTATCACATTATCACCTACTATAGTTTGTAAGAAATGATACATCTCTGTAAATTGACCTGAACTCTCCATGAGAGACATAGCTCTATGCTCTAGGTTCATAAACTCTCTATATCAGTAATCCCTCAAAGTGTATGGAATAAAATTATCATATAAGATAATCATTAAATCTACCAAAAGAATGTTATGATGTCGCTCTTCCCAGATAATAATATCTCACTATTATATGGAATATTCTAATATAATACACATAAATTTTTTTACCATTTACTACAAAAATATATAAATATGATCAAATTTATAATTAATATATTTGATCCATATCTCAAAAACATGAGGATCTCCATCCCATGATAAAATAGGAGGATTCTTTTTTTGGGACGCCTGAGTCAACTCTTCCATAGATGGGGATGGTCTAGAAAAGCATTTCCTAGATTTCAAAATACAACAGAATCCCCCATAAAACTGGATGTTGGTTCTCATATCAAGAATAGGTAGAGGAATCATAGCTGGTACTATATGAGGGATAACCGGTGGATCCGACCCCTCCATATCCAATGCATGGTCTTTACCACCTTTAGGGAATATGGCCGGAGTATATCATGAAGTCATGATTCTATAATTCCAAACACATGCCACCGAAAAAATCAAGAGATATTATATAAAAAACTAGAACACATATAAGTCTTCTTATGATCAAATAAAACAACTCTTCATGCTTCAAAATCTTGGTCTAAGGGATAAAGAAAAATCATAATAGACATAGGAATTTAAGAGACACACCAACGAGCCACTAATAAATGCACATTAGAGTCTAGGTATTTGACACAAGTATAATATGGATATTCCCATTTTATGTTTTATATTCATTTTAAATTAATTCTTATTAAAATATTTAAATTTTGGATCAATAGGTGCCTCTATACCCTATGAGGGGCTGAATTATGGTATAGATATTTTTTTCTTAATTCATCCTTCCCCACTAGATCATGACCTCTTTATCACAAGGGTCACATTGTTTTCACATGTCTATTTATTATGATCACGTTTTTTCTTCATTACATGAAGATGATGGTTTGGATGATATGCAAGGAAGCATGAAGGAAGACACATAGATTTATTCATGGTTCACCCTCACTGGGATATATCCATGGATTATACAATGACTATGTGTCTTTGTACCAAATCCATTCAAGCTAACTACCAATAATGTTCTGGCTAGATCACTTCTATGCCAAGGATCAATGCCTTTACAATGATTAGGATTAGATCACTAATTTTCCAAGGGTCACTCTGTGTTCCTCTCTCTTTAGATCACTGCCTGTATAAAGTATCACCATCTTCCTCTTCCTTTTCAAACTGCTCTGGAATAGATCCACTCACCATCTATGAACTAGAAGGACCCTTCATTATCAATAATTAATGCATCTTTAATTATATAAATATTCTATGTTGAAGTTACACATTCATCCACCATGTAATAAAAATTTTTCTATAAACACTAGGCAATCCCTTTTGAATCTATTTCGCAACGCACATTGCCTTTGCGAAGCTCCAACTTTTACAAAGCTAAAACAAGCATTCACAAGTATCAAACCTCTTCTCGAAGCTCCCAGGTTCGCAGAGCTCACATGTTCGCAACCTCACTAGATCATAGATCTCTCTAGATCATAGATCTCACACTTGTCTTTGCCATTTCACATATCTAAATAAGCCTTTGCGAATTGCACGCCCTTTACAATGACACACTGTCTTTCACAACACACCTTTCTTTCACATAGCTCAGCTACCTGTACATATTCCATTTTCATTTGTGAAGCTCCATGATACATGAATATTATTAGAAATTGGATAGGATAATGGTTTTTGATTTATCTCACAACTTCTATGGAGGGGGTCGAGTTCTATTTATAGGTGATTCCACCGACTCTAGAACCATCCATGAAAAGTCAACGCCACGTCATCTCAAATCGCAAAGATTCTAAAGTTGAACCGAACATTACACTATATCACAAAGAACCCAGAACATTTTCAGATCATAGAGGTCATTATAATCATGGAGTGTTCAATTAATTCATAAACACCACCACAAAAAGCTTTGTCACAATGCTCTGCACCACTACAATTCGTGAAGCTCGTCATAACCAGAGTGCTCATCATCAACATTCATAGTCTCTGAAAATATAATTTTTGAAGACTATCTTTGTGAAACACATGTATTTTCCATATTTTTATGAGATATTTATGGAAATAGAGTTTTCATCATTCTTACCGATTCCCAAATTTTGGAACTCAATATTTTTTCAAACACTGGAAAATAGTGTGATATTATATCTATTCATTTTTACATTTTCCAGTTCATATATTATTTTTTCTTGGTTTTTTGTATTTAGGGATTATCAATAAGTTCTCTAAAACATGGAAATTCACTGTGTAAACCTACTTTTTCAACATACACAGCCTTCCCAAAAATGGTGCAATGTTACCTTGAGGTATTTTTTCCAAAAATTACCCCCATTAGGATTATTGAAAACTATTTTCAAAATGATTCTCTGTACTACGATACCTCACTGAATCTCCTTTCATCATCTTCCACCATTCACCTCTTGAGATTAAGATAGCGATGAAAGAATCACTCTACACATACAATAAGCCTATATGAGCAATTATTAGCATTAGAAACTAGAGTGGTACAATAAATTTATCAATTATTCAATTCATTTCTAACCCCAATTGTTGATACCATACTAATACAAATAATTTTCTTTAATCATGAAACTGCACCTATCATGATATCTAATCATTGATTGATCTCTTAAAGCATCATCAAATATTAAAAATAATACTAACCTATCTTGTTATTCTCCCCCTATATCGCTGATCCACCTGTTATCTTATCCATGTGTATTTGACTAAGAAAGTTTCTCCCTTATTAAGAAAAATTTTCTTCCCCTTAAATATTCATTATTTATCCCCTTTTTTAAACAAACTGAATGGTCACCCATTCCTTTTCTAAAATAGAGTATAGAATACAGATCAACACATTAAAAAAAACACAACATGCATTGGGGAGAGGGGGTGTCCCAAATCTAGACATTTTCAAGTGATGTAGTCGGAAAAACTCCTAGAGCTTGTATACACCCCTCAAACTCTTCCATGTGTAAGGATTTTTTCAGAATGCCTACAACCTGTAGTTCAGTAGGCACATAATCCAACATCATGATTCCCTACTCAACCTTCTCCTTGATAAAATGATAATTTATCTCAAATTTCTTTTTTCCTTGATTGATTTAAGTAATTTTTCTATGATTTATATAACTTTATTTATCACACTAGATTCTGATCGGAGACTTAACTTTAACTCCCATAACCTCAAGCAACTACTTCATGCACAATATCTGTGTGCATGCTTGAGTGGTAGAAATATAATCATATTCTATAGTACTTAATGAAATTTAATCGTTCTTATTTTCTTAGCCACATAATACAACACCCTCCATGAATGAATTCACCAGCTAACATTTATTTCATGTCATCTATTGTAATGACCTAATCTTCATCTTTATATCTCAAAAGCTCTGGTCATGATTTTTCATTATACATCAAACCAAGGTCCACAGTGGCCTTAATATACCGAGATATTATTTTCACTTCTAGCATGTGGATTTCCTTGGGATTTCATTGATATCACGTTGTTTGGCTTGTGGGGAAGACAATATCAGTTCTTGTCACTATCAGGTATAGTAAACTTCTAATCATCTTCATGTATTCTATTATATGAACAACCTTACCATAACCATCTTTTGATTAATATAATTGTTAAAATATAGATTTTAATCAACTCCACCACACTAAAAACCACTATTCATCAAATACTGAACATGCCTTGAGTACCATGATCTTAGGGCTTGTTTCATCCCATATAGTGCTTTCTTTAACCAACAAACTATGTTCACATATTAATGAATAAGAAAACCATTTGGCTACTAAATATATTTTTCCTCCTCGAGAACCCATTTCAAAAAAAATGTACATTTGATATCCATCTAGAACACATTGAACTTTCAATGCACTATAATGGATAAGAATAATCTTGTTGTCTCTAAACTTGAAATCGGTGAAAACATCTCATCGACATAAATACCCTCTATGTGGGAGTATCCATTTCACACCTGTTGAAATTTGTTTTGAATCATTATGCCATATCCATGCATCTTATTACAAAAAATCAATTTAGTCCTGATGACATTCTTATCTGTAGGCCTCGAAACAATCCCCTGTGACTAATGCATCAGAATTTGGTCAATCTCTTATTTTCTAGCCTGAACCGAATTCTCATCTTCAGCTACATCACTGAACCAATTACATTGTACCTATGATAAGTATTAGGCTTGTTGAAGAGTCCTCATCTTCCATGTCTGCACTCGCACTGTTTGATTACAAATCATACCTTTCATATCAATTTAATCTTGGATATTTGACTTTCATGCTGAAATATATTACACTAACTCATGGTCATTATTATTATATGCTTCTAAATTTTCATTTTTCACTTCTACTCTCTCTGAATCTCTTACCACATCATTACATTCAATAGATAGTTTTTCAATGTGTCAATTTTCAGTGACATAATTTCTTTCAACTACTTTCCTATGATTCTTGTTGAAATATAGTTGATATTCTCACATAGATTAGTGTTTCTACTTGTCCCTCAATCATCTTTAATGAACATAATCCACCATACATTATATTCCACTGAGATCTTGCATCTGATTATGATATAGGTATCTCCCCCTTTGTTGTGCAAATCTTATTGTTTTTGGGACCAA
Source organism: Viscum album (assembly GCA_963277665.1). NCBI lineage: Eukaryota > Viridiplantae > Streptophyta > Magnoliopsida > Santalales > Viscaceae > Viscum > Viscum album. Next base: position 660,808,214 of record OY728134.1, on the reverse strand, counting down.
TGTTTGGACACACAATAATTCTCCTTATCCTATCTCAAGAATCCATATAACATTTACTACTTTCATGGAATTTTAATAAATACCTTCTTGATCTTTGGTAAATGATTTTTACTAGTTTTCATTCCGGATTACATCACATCACTACATTTATTTTTTGATGCCACTTCCCCTTAGATCGTATCTCCCATTGAACTAGAAACAATTGAATCACCACTTAATAGAATTTATATATATAGATAGGTTCATTTGGAATCATTATGAAGAAGACTGTGTTTGATCATGATGGTATACCACGGTGATCCTTTCTTTGAAAAAATTTCACTAAACCCTTGCCTACTCCAACTGCCTGGCCAACTTCAACTATTCTCTCCATATGACTAAGCATTCATTTCCCACATAATGAGTCTTTTTTTTGATACACATATTCTATTGGATTTCCTTTCCCACACATTGGTATTTAATCCAACTATTAGGAATTTTTTTCTTTTGTGTCCCACTAATATTCCACTTCTCTTGATTCCTTCTTTGAGTAGGATTCTCTCCAATTGTATTCACATTTTGTTTTGTGGCATGATATGTGGTTTTTTTATGAAATTCATTTTTAAATTTCCTTTTCTTAGTTGATGGAATCAATCCAAACATTCTTGTTGGGTATGAGTTCCCCATTGATTTTACATTCTTCTTACTCACAACTAGAGTAGATATACCTTTAATTTTCTAGGTTTCCTTACATTCTCACCAAGAGAGATGTCATGAGTGTGATTGGGAAATTGATTGATACACCTTTTTTTCAGATCATTGTTATTCCCCTGAGTTAGTAAACCTATTTTGAAACTTAAAACATTGTCTTCTAATGTAATATTTCTCATTATACATCACTAGAGTCAATAATCTCTTTATATGTTCCTTTTATTTTCTAGATTAATTCATACTATAATGCCTCTCCAAATGCCTATTATCAGATCATATAAACCATCTTCCATCAATGGCATACCTCGTTTTCTAATTTCTCATCTAAGATGTTGATGCAACTTGAATCCTTCTAATATTGGGATCTTGAGATTCTTGACACTTTCTCATAGTGTTTCCCATTCTTCCACTATAACAACATCAAATGATTGCTTTCTTCTGAAAGGTGTTCCTTTCAGACATTTCATGATGCTTCTTCTTATTCTCATATTTAATAAAATTTATATCTTCACATAATGAACTGTATTCTTGAGGCTCCAGAAAAAATCTAGATTTGTGGTCATAAATCCCATAGATATAGAACATGTTGTCACTACTTCTTATAAATGTCCTCTTTAGTCTGTCAATAACACCTACTAGACTTTCTTTATTTTTGTAACTATTCACGGGTCTCTTTCTGTCATTCATGAGAGGGGATTCACAAAATCCCAATTCTGTTTATTCCAAAATGTATGGTCGTTGAACTGGGAAAATATTCTTTTATTTCTCTTTAGTGTTAAGCTATTTTTTTACATTTTATTCTCACATTCTAAATGATGGTCAAATAATATGTGCAAGGACTCCCTCATTTTAGGCTTTCCATATGTATTTGATTCATCAACTTTATTCTTCACTAAATCTATCTTTTTATCAAGTGATTGAATCGTAATATCTCTTGATTCAATACGTACATTGAGTTCCCTTATATGTTATTCCCACTAATCATCTCATCATTCAGTTCTCGTGTGAGATTATCTACCATATAACATTTCTCCATTATTTTAAATTTTTATTTACCAATGGAATTTAATAATGATGCATTATTTTGAAGTATCCTTTGTTTCATATGAACTATTTCAGATAGTTGTGTATGAAAATCATCATTTCTAGCTTTCGAATTCTGAATTTCATCTTAGTTTAGATTCTTTCCCCTGATATCATCATTGTGATTTTCTCCCTATACAGACAAATTTTTTAGTTTATCATACTAGGAATCATTCTTCTCCCTCATAACAGGGGACACGTCAATAAGAATTGGATTTAATCACCTTAGATTGTCAACCTCAATTTCCATTACAAGGATCCTGATATCATTATATTTAATGTCTTCATATAAATTTTGACCCAATTACATTGTTTCATATACAACATCCACTTTTTCATTCTAGGGGTTTCTTCATCATTAGTATTTCCAACATCACTTGGAATATCTAGTTCTTCACTCATACTATCTACATAATTGAATAAGTAAGTATTTTTACTGCATGATTTTTCCAATTCATTATTATATTCATTACATGATTATTTAAATTAAATCACACTCTTTCCATTCACACTTCCACACTGGGCACTTTCAAAACACTTCAGTTTATTCTTTTTAGTTATTCCCTTCTCCATGACACATTAAGATAAGAGAACACTGAATTTATAACAAAAAAACTCGACTAATCCAAGTCAGTGAAAGAAAATTGAAAAATAAGAAACCTCTCCTTTGATACCAATTTTTAGGACCAATAGGAGCGTACATACCCTATGATTGGGGTGAATCAGGGTATGGATATTCTATTCTAAATTATTCTTGCCCCTCTAGATCTTGACCTCTTTATCACTAAGGTCACTTTGTCAGAACTTGTGTGTTTATTATGAACACATATTTTCTTCTTTATCTAATAATCATGATTTAGATGAAATTCAAGGAAGAAAGAAGATGGACACATAGTTTTTTACTTTGCTCACCCATATCGGGCTAAGTCCATGTAGCATACAATGGAAATGTATCATTGCACCAAATCAACTAAATCTCACTACCAATAATGTTTGGGCTAGATCACTTCTCCTCCCTAGCTCACTACATTTATAATGTTTATGGATAGAACATTTATTTTCTGTGGTTCATTCCCTATTCCTCTATATTTGTCTCACTTATGGATTAAAGTATCACCTTCTTCCTCTTCCTTTACTCACTGCTCTGTAATGGATCTGCTCATAGATTATGGACTTTTGTGTCCCCTCATTATCACTAATGAATACATCCTTAATTATAGATTGATTCTCTATTTATGTTCCTATTCATCCACTTATAAATAAAATATTTCTTCAGAACAATAGGAAATCCCTTTTAAATAATTCACAAAGGACATTTTTGTTGCGAATCACCCACTTTTTCCAATCTGGAACAAGCCTTCGCAATTCTCAAACCTCTTTGTGAAGCTCATAGGTTCATAGAGCTAATAGGATCGCAAAGATCATTATATTGTCATGATCTATAGATCAAAGAGCTAATAATGGTCTTTGCGATTTTTAAAATCTAAACAATCCTTTTCTAAGTGCATGCCCTCTGGAAATCCAAACTAGCCTTCATGGTGCTCCATCCTTTCGTAGAGCTCAACTTCCTTTAAAACCCCCCTATTCCTTCATGAAGCTCCTTTATCCATGAATCTCATTCACAATTTGAGATCATAATGTTATTTTTTTGGTCTATCTACTTCACTTTAGTGGGTCAAGGTCCATTTATAGGTGATTGCATTGACTCGGGAACCTTCCATAAAAAGGCCGCGCCACGTCTGATCAAATAACAAAGCTCCGAAATTTCCTAAAAAATTATCTATATATCACAAAGCACTTCCAAAAGTTTTGGATCACGTAGCGTGTTTTAGTCACAGAGTGTTACATTAGTTGATTTCCTCCACCACCATAAAGCTTTATCACAATGCTCTTCACCTCTCTTATTTATGAAGCTCATCACAATTGAAGAGCTCACTACCAACATTCTTCAAGTCTCTATGAAGTCCTACTAATTATTCCTAACTTCATGAAACTCATAAAATTACACATATTTTGATTAGATCATCCAGTACTAGAATACAAACTATTTTCAACGGGCTATTTGCGACGGGATCCCATTGCAAATAGGCTTTAGCGACAGGGCCCTGCCGTAAATTGCCCATTGCAGAAAATAGTGTTGCAATTTTTTTTTTCGACAGGCCCGTAGAAAAAAACAGTGTTCTCGACAGGAAGGGGCCCCATCACAAATAATCCGCCTACTATATAAATTATATATATATAAATAGTCCTTTTACGACAGACCATTGAAAATACGATTTTTGACGGGGTAGTTCCCCGTAGAAACTAATCCTTCGATTATATACATTATATATATAATAAACTTTTATGACGGACCCATCTCTAACACTATTTATAAAAAATTATTTTTAGATTATTTTTTACAGAAGCCAGTGGAAAAAGGTACCACCGCAAATACTAAAAATAAAAAAAATATTTAATAAAATTATGATTAATGGAAAAATTATATAAATATTATTAAAACAATTAAAAAAATTAACAAAATTATTATTATTAAAATAAACGAACATTAAAAAATATAATATTAAACAAGTTTATTTTTAAAAATTATGATTAATAAAAAATTGAAATTAATTTTATTAATATAATAAAAATAATAATTATTACAATTCACAATATTTACAATAAAAATATAAATAAAACTAAAAATGTTATTATTATAAGTGAAATAAAAAAATATTAAAAAATCTAATGATAATAATTAAAAAAATTATTTAAGAAATTATCCAATATTTTTACCAATATAAAGGACAGAAACTTTAAATAGTTCATATTACAATAAATCTTAAATTCAAATGGTTTTAACATAATAAATAAATCACTGGGGGGTCATATTTTAGAGGAGGTGGAAAAGATATAAGAGATGGGGGAGAAACTCTATCCCTAAACTACGAGTCAAATGGAACATATACTCCTTCTGCTCATGATGCTGCTACTGCCATTTACGCATCTCCTCCTCATGTTGCTGCTGCTGTTGCTGTAACACCCCGAGATTTTAGGAAAAATATTCTTTTCATTAATGTCTTGTGTTGTACGCTACACCAAAAAGAGCTTTCACAACACGCATCCTTGACTTTCCTTGCATTACACACAATCACGACCTTCCTCGATAGATTGTGTCGTACGCAATACCGAGTTTCACTAAACAATGATATGCTATTAAAATATTATTAAAACGAGCCGTTATGAATAGTAATAACCACTTTTTGAAATTTGGTAAATTTTATTTTTCAAAATGGACTTCATTTTTGGATTCGGAATATCGAAATTAGCTTAGGGTGAAATTTTGGTACTTTTCAAATAACTTTCATATTTTGATGAATAGTGAAAATTACTAAATTATAATTAAAAACAACTTTTTAATCGAAATAATTAATAGTGATAAATTATTATTTTTAGTGGTTTTAAAGTATATTTATAATATATTTTTATAATTTAATACAATGTTGGTCATTGTATGTAATTTCACATTTAAACCAGTCATAAACAAGTGTCAATCTTTTGATAGTTATTATCTCTTAAGAACACGCTATTTGTTTTGACGACGGGAATTAATTATTAAATTAATTAATGCAACTAATATGTTTTGAATTTGATAAAATAGATATGATTTTTTAATTCATAATATCAAATATAGCTTAGATCTAATTTTTGGTATTTTTCTCGAAACATTCATTTTATGATGAATAGTGAAACCACTAAGTGGTAGTTAAAAAACTGAATTTTTCATAAAACTTAATTTTACCGCTTCTATGAGTGGAATTTCGAAAATCCGAGAGACACGGTTGATTTCAGTAAATAAAATGTGTTTCAATGAGATGAAAATAATTTTTTTGGTGAATAGTAACTTTTTACTTTTTTTTACCACGGTTAAAAGTAAATAGGGTAATTAAAGGTACAAATGATATTATTATTACCCTAAAATGTGTCCTAATTCTATTGGAAAAGTGTAATTCGACCACAAACAACCTCAGGAATAACATATGACCATTTAGGCCCACTTGGATTAGATTAGGAAATTTATTATTATTTAATTCAAAGAAGAGTTAAAAGAGTTAAAATAAAAGTATATTTACTAAAACATTTTTAATATAAGGTTATACATAAGATAAATTAGATTGTAAATATTCATTAGAAAGCTAAAAAGAGTTCCTACATAAGGATAATTTATTTGTAATTTTTATACTTTAAATTATTTAATTTATTTATGACACAATGATGATGCAGTAATTACCATAATAGTGAAAAATTAGAATAATTGATATTATAAATACCTAAATAAGTATAATTTGATACTTTTTATGAATTAAACTAATTTTATAGGTTAATATTACATGTTAGGATTGATTTAATTAACTTTTTTCAAAGTAATAATTCTGTTATGAGTTTCAAAAAAATCACCTTTTGAATAGTGTCAAAATTTACATAAAATAGTTTTTAAAACAAATATTATATTATTAATTGTTATTTTATTTCTAAAAATCTATGGTTCGGCCACATGACTTAGATAAGGTTATATATATTAATAAAACACAACTTGGGGGTCTCTTGGATGTATATGGCAAGTTTATTAACTATATAATATAAAAATACAAAGTGACATGGTAAATGTCAATCTAATTAACTAAGAGTTAAAACTAAATGATAAGGATAATATAATTACCTAACTTGTTTAAAATCTATTGGATGAGAGTATTTCGACCCATCCCCACCTTAGCTTATAAATAAATCAATTTGGAGCTATTTAAAACCGAATTTGACTTTATAATTAAATAATAGTTTTTGATATTCCAAAGGAACCCCTCTCCTCCTTTATAAAAGCGAACCTCCTCCCTCTCTTCCTCAAACAACATTGAGCCTTCAAGCTCGGACAACCCCTGCAAAAATCTCTTCTCCACTTCCCTAGTATCATCCTAGAGGTCCTGGTCTTCTTCAAAGACCATCTTTAGTTCTTTAAGTGGAGGCTAAGTGAAGGCACGTCAAAAAGCGGTAATATCCATTACCGATCTTTTTCAATTTCATTCTTCTTCAACTTCTTCTTATTTAGTTGTTCCATGATAAAGTAATAACATCAGTATTTCATATATACTGATATGTTATTATAAATATGAAACAACTCTAAATAAATTTCTATCCATCCTACGGAAAAAGGAAATCACCGCGTGTGCGTACGTACGGAATACCGTCTCCACGACGCGATGAGATTCATTCTCCACATTAACCATTCATGAATGATTATAAAGTATATATAATGAATAATAATGAAATATATGACATGTAATATATACTGGATTTATGTATATATATGTATGTATGTTATCTACTTACTTCCATTCAAGACAATAAGGAAAGGAAAACAACGTTCATGCGTACGTACGGACTATCGTCTCCATGAACGGTGTGTTTCATTTCATTTATCTATCTATTATATATATATATACCTAATATATATGATATATAAATCATGTTTTATATTTTGGATGTAAGTAAATCATGATATAAGTAATAATAATGTCAAGAACATCAAGTCCAAACACCTACGATAAATAAAACGATTTTACCCAAAACACTTCTTTAACATGGAATTTACAAAAGAATGGGTAATATAAAGTCATAAGTGAACCATATATGATATCATAACAATTAATATGATTATTTAATAAGTTAATGACATTATTTAAATCATTATACAGGAGGTTCGGATATGTACAAAGCATATCAGACATTAGGTAGGGGAAATATCACAATCTCATTTTTATCCGAGATTGTTTATACTTTGGTATTTATTGGGGTGTATTTTATCATCCACACAAATGTTTCCTCAATATCTAATATTATTTCCATCCACCTACAATTTTTTAAATCCAATTTTACCCTTCGATGAGTTTTTAGTAAATGATATGAAATGAATCTTTTTTCGTTTTTCGTACGAGGTACTTTTTGACTTTTCCGACAAAGGTACAAGAAGAATGTTTTTTAACATATACGGCATGAATGTATTTTTAAAACATTATTTCCAAGAATCTTCCTTTACAAGTTTTCATGTTTATTTTTAATCAAATTATTTTAGTTTAATATTGTATGACATGTTAAGAAAGGAAAAATGTTTTTGAAGTAGAAAGGATATTTTCCTCAAGAATGGAGTTCAAGTGTTTTATCAAAATTATTTTCCATCTAAGATAATATAGGATTATGTTTCTATCTCTATTATTACATTGATTTGATTATGTTGTGATGAAATTATTTTTTATGAATTCCTTTATCTTATATGAATTGTTTTATGATGTCATGTTGTTTTTGAATCCCATTTTTATTACATGGGTTATGCAATGATGTATGATTTATGATTTTGTGGCACACATAAGAATCGTATCATTATGGGATGGGTGAGACCTATATCTCCCTCCAATTAATTGGGTAAAGATTTTATATCTCATGAGATAAACATGGCTGAAATGGTAGGTTATACCGGTTCAGTGAAATAGGACTGAAACGAGGGTGACTCGGTTAAGAAATGGACCTTGTCCACTAAGATAGTCATGACAATGAGCCTTGACTAATAAGAAATGATTCTCTATCATTATGTGTGTATTCCAAAAAGTTTCATGTTTTTTGTTATGATTATTGGGATTGCATTTCACTTCTATGATTTATCCCATGTTATGATATTATGATCTCTTTTGCAGGTTAAGATTTCCAAAAGTAATGTTCTTATGTATATGATGTGATTGATATATCTTATGTTTACCCTTACTGAGCATTTGAGCTCACCCTTTTGTATGTTTTATTTTCCCCAGGATATAATGAAAGGTTTTAGGTAAGAAAAAAAAGGGGAAGATCTTTATGGGAGATGTTGATGATATTTCACCATGATTAGAAGATTACGTTCCGAGTTTCCAAAGACACTAAACTATTACGGTCCTTGTATGTGTGTTTTTGTTATGTAATAAGTATTCCGCAAAAGTAATGTAAGGTTCTTGTACGTTAAGCTTCGAGTCTCTACAGTTGGTATCAGAGGAAAGGTTTAGTCAACCTTTGGAAACTAGTATGTGAAAACGTTAGTGAGATCCCTATAGATATTTCTAAGGTATGTCTATGGATGTCCCTAAGGATAAGTATACGTATAGGATACAGTCCTAGAACTATCGTAACGATCATATAATTTAACCTAAGAAATTAGATATTGAGGATACTCCCCCTTTATTATGTTTTTTCCCTAGCATGATTTTTGCCTCTCACACTATTCTTTTTGGGTTTTACACGATGGCTGGAACCCGAAGGAACCGTGTTGATCAATGCAATAGAAAATGCAATGATTGTCCTCCCAAACAAACAAGTGTTATGGGAGATGGAGTGAAAAATCATATTGTTATACTTACAGAAGCTATGAATCATTCTGGACTTTCAAATGAGCAGAGAAGGGAACAATATTCTATGGAGTCCTTCATGAGGCAACGCCCACCTTCTTTCAGTGGGTCTTCTAATCCACTTGTTGCTGAACAATGGATCAGTACCACTGAAAAGATATTTTCAATTCTTCAATGTTCTGAACATGATAAATTCATCTTAGTAGTATATCGTTTGGATGGTGAAGCTGATCAATGGTGGAATCTTATCAAGAATACGAGTCAAAGAGATGAAATTGAGTCCATGGAATGGGACAAGTTCAAGAACTTATTTTTCAATAAGTACTTCCCTCGTATTATTTGAACAAAGATAGAGGAGTTTCTTGAACTAAAGCAAAAGGATGATGAATCTGTTGGTATATACGAAGCGAATTTTACATGGCTTGCAAGGTATGTATCTAGATTTATCATCCAACCTGAAAGTAAAGTTGATCGATTATTCAGTGGCTTAAAACCAAATCTTCGAAGGGAATTAGCTATAAGAGACTTCAGTAGCTATGAATAAATTGTGTGTTGTGCTATCAAGGTAGAAATGGTTGTTGGTGTTACTTATCCATCTCATAGTTTTAAAAAGAATCGAAAGATGGAGTTCAAGGCGAAATCTCATAATAATGGTGAAAAGAATATGAATGTTTCCTTATGCTCAAAGTGTGGAAAGAAGCATAGTGGAGATTGTCTTAAAGGGACAAGTAAATGTTTAAAATGTGGAAAGGATAGTCATCGGGCATTTGAATGTCACAATGATGGTAAGAAGATGTCTAATGATGCCAAAAAAAATTAAGGGATACACAGAATGAACCTACTACACTTCAATGCTTCAAGTGCAAGGAAATGGGGAATTATACTAATAAATGCCCTAATCCAAGGGTTAGTGATGATTGACATGAGCAACCACTTAAGGAAAAGGACAAAGGAATGTCACATGCGATCACCATTGGAGATGTTGAATATGAAAACGATGTGGTGGAATGATTAAGTGTTTATGTAATGGGATTCCAAAATAATGTTGTATATAGTATCGTTGAATATTGGAATATTCATGTATTGGTCTATTGTGGTTTTCAATAATTTTATGGTATCGGTAACCATGGAAAGTTATTGAGATATTTTTGGAAAAAAGTTGATATCCGCATAATGAAGGGGTAAGGAAAAAATGAAATGTTTGAAAGTATTCATGAGCTCATGATTGATATAAGGACTAAGTGATATCATGGTTTGACTATATAGATTTTTTGAGAATTTTGGTATGTGGAAAGTGTTAACTTTTAACTGCATTCATGTTTTCACTAAAGTTCAATGGGTATTCAAGAGAATACATGATTAAGGCCTTTGAATGTTTGGAATGTGACCAACAAGACATATCTTATGATAAATGGGGATCAACGATGGTATTAAATCTCTGGTAATTGTTTTCACTATATTATGAGAATGTACTGCAGTATTATGGATAAGCCTAATGATTTGAATGGATTATGTTGGAAATAAGTTAGTATTGTTTAAAATAGAAGTTTTTTTGATATTATTTATGGGATGTTATAGTAATATAGTTTTAGAAAAAGGAAAACCTGCAGGACGGGCGACAACCCATCACGTCGGACAAGGTCGTAGGAATCGAACCCACAACCGAAGTGCGATTGGCCTTTATCGCCTACCACTAGCCTACATGAAGTCCCTGTTTAGTAGAAACTAGTTTTATTATATTAATTAGTATGATATATGAAGTATAAGTCCATTTTAGGAACCATATATGATTAATCTAACTATAGATGGACTTATGTATTTTTTGATAACTTTTCTAACCTTTTGTTTGAGACAGATGGAATGACCCATCATTCCATCACATGATCTTCTAACACATCATGAATGAAAAATTCAACTTCATTTCATTAAGAGATAAAGTGGAAATTGTCCAAAGAACGACAAACAGTGAGACTATACGAAAATCACGAAAGTATTTTTTCTAATTCCAATTTCATCAACTTTAGGTAAATGATCTTGAAAACCAAAAATGTTGTCCTGGTGCTCTTATATCTTATGAATCAGATGGTACCTTAGATCATCTCAAATTTATGGCTTTGTGATTTCTAGATTTTCTATAGCCATGTTCTCTACCACTCTCCATCAGAACATGATGGTTAGATTTCTCTTCCATATCCATATTTTCACCTATGTGGAAACCCAGTGATTAGTTTATTTGGGTAACCGTTATGTTTCATACTTTTTTTTTAAAGATTGGTTTTGGTATTCCTTTTTACGATGTGGGTTTCTATTAAAGAAACTTTCAAGTAGTAAACCATTTATAACCCCGTCGAATTTCGAAGGAGAAATTCATTTTAAGAGGGGTAGAATGTAACACCCCGAGATTTTATGAAAAATATTCTATTCATTAATGTCTTATGTTGTACACTACACAAAAAGGAGATTTCACAACACACATTCTTGACTTTCCTTTCATTACATGCAATCACGACCTTTCTCGATAGATTGCGACGTACGCAATACCGGGTTTCACTAAACAACGATATTCTATTAAAATATTATTAAAACCAACCGTTATGAATAGTAATAACCACTTTTTTAAATTTTGTAAATTTTATTTTTCAAAATGGACTTCATTTTTGGATTCGTAATATCGAAATTAGCTTAGGGTGAAATTTTGGTACTTTTTGAATAACTTTAATATTCTGAAGAATAGTGAAAATTACTAAAATATAATTATAAACAACTTTTTTAAAAGAAATAATTAATGGTGATAAATTATTAATTTGAGTGGTTTTAAATTATATTTAAAATATATTTTTACAATTTAATACAATGTTGTTCATTGGATGTAATTTCACATTTAAACCAGTCATAAACAAGTGTCAATCTTTTGATAGTTATTGTCTCTTAAGAACACGCTATTTGTTTTGACGACGTGAATTAATTTTTAAATTAATTAATGCAACTGATATGTTTTAAATTTGATAAAATAGACATCATTTTTGATTTCATAATATCAAATACAGCTTAGATCTAATTTTTGGTATTTTTCTAGAAACTTTCATTTTTTGATGAATAGTGAAACCACTAAGTGGTAGTTAAAAAACTGAATTTTTCATAAAACTTAATTTTACCACTCCTGTGAGTGGAATTTATAAAATCTAAGAGACACCGTTGATGTCAGTAAGTAAAATGTGGTTCAATGAGATGAAAATAATTTTTTTGGTAAATAGTAACTTTTTACTTTTTTTACCAGGGTTAAAAGTAAATACGGTAATTAAGGGTAAAAATGATATTATTATTACCCTAAAACATGTCCTAATTCTATTGGACAAGTGTAATTCGACCAAAAACAACCTTAGGAATAAAATATGACAATTTAGGCCCACTTGGATTAGATTAGGACATTTATTATTATTTAATTCAATGAAGAGTTAAAAGAGTTAAAATCAAAGTTTATTTACTAAAACATTTTTAATATAAGGTTATACATAAGATATATTCTATTGTAAATATTCATTAGAAAGATAAAACGATTTCCTACATAAGGAAATTTTATTTGTAATTTTTAGACTTTAAATAATTTAATTTATTTATGACACAATGATGATGCAGTAATTACCATAATAGTGAAAAATTAGAATAATTGATATTATTAATACCTAAATAAGTATAATTTGAGACTTTTTATGAATTAAAAGAATTTTCTAGGTTAATATGACATGTTAGGATTGATTTAATTAACTTTTGTCAAAGTAATCATTCCGTTATGAGTTTCAAAAAAATCAACTTTTGAATAGTGTCAAAATTTACATAAAATAGTTTTTAAAACAAATATTATATTATTAATTGTAATTTTATTCCTAAAAATCTAAGGATCGGCCACATGACTTAGATAAGGATATATATATTAATAAAACACAACTTGGGGGTCTCTTGGATGTATATGGCAAGTTTATTAACTATATAATATAAAAATACAAAGTGACATGGTAAATGTCAATCTAATTAACTAAGAGATAAAACTAAAAGATAAGGTTAATATAATGATCTAAACATGTCTAAAATCTATTAGATGGGAGGATTTCTACCCATACCTATCTTAGCTTAGAAATAAATCAATTTGGAGCTATTTAAAACTGAATTTGAATTTATAATAAAATAATTGTTTTAGTTATTCCAAAGGTACCCCTCTCCTCGCTTATAAAAGGGCACCTCCTCCCTCTCTTCCTCACACAACATTGAGCCATCAAGATCGTCCAACACCTGCCAAAATCTCGTCTCCACTTCCCTGGTATAATCCTAGAGGTCCTAGTCTTCTTCAAACACCATCCTTAGTTCTTTATGTGGAGGTTATGTGAAGGCGCGTCAAAAAGAGGTAATATCTATTACCGATCTTTTTAAATTTCATTCTTCTTCAACTTCTTCTTATTTAGTTGTTCCATGATAAAGTAATAACATCAGTATTTCATATATACTGATATGTTATTATAAATATGAAACAACTCTAATTAACATTCTATACATCCTACGGAAAAAGGAAATCACCGTGCGTGCGTACGTACGGAATACCGTCTCCACGACGCGATGAAATTCATTCTCCACATTAACCATTCATGAATGATTATAAAATATATATATATAATGAATAATAATGAAATATATGACATGTTAAACATAATGGATTTATGTATATATATATATTTATGTCATCTACTTACATCCATTCATGACAATAAGGAAATGAAAACATCGTTCATGCGTACGTACGGACTACCGTCTCCATGAACGGTGTGTTTCATTTCATTTATCTATCTATTATATATATATATATACTGAATATATATGATATATAAATCATGTTTTATATTATGGATGTAAGTAAATCATGATATATGTAATAATAATGTCAACAACAACAAGTCCAAACACCTATGATAAATAAAACGATTTTACCCAAAACACTTCTTTAACATTGAATTTACAAAAGAACAGGTTATATAAAGTTATAAGTGAACCATATATGATATCATAACAATGAATATGATTCTGTAATAAGTTAATGAATTTATTTAAATCATTATATAGGAGGTTCGGATACGTACAAAGCATATCGGACATAAGGTAAGGGAAATATCACAATCTCATTTTTATCCGAGATTGTTTATACTTTGGTATTTATTGGGGTGTATTTTATCATCCACATCCATGTTTCCTCAACATGTAATATTATTTCCATCCACCGACAATTTTTTAAATCCAATTTTACCCTTCGGTGAGTTTTTAGTAAAAGATATGAAAAGAATCTTTTGTCATTTTTTATACGAGGTGCTTTTTGAATTTTCGACAAAAGTACGAGAAGAATGTTTTTTAACTTATACGGCATGAATGGATTTTTAAAACATTATTTCCAAGAATCATCCTTTACAAGTTTTCATGTTTATTTTTAATCAACATATTTTAGTTTAAAATTTTATGACATGTTAAGAAAGGAAAAATGTTTTTGAAGTAGAAAGGGTATTTTCCTCAAGAATGGAGTTCAAGTGTTTTATCAAAATTATTTTCCATCTAAGATAATATAGGATTCCATTTCTATCCCTATTATTACACTGATTTGACTATGTTGTGATGGAATTATTTTTTATGAATTCCATTATCTTATATGAATTGTTTTATGATGTCATGTTGTTTAAGAATCCCATTTTCACTACATGGGTTATGCAATGATGTATGATTTATGATTTCGTGGCACACATAAGAATGGTATCCTTATGAGATGGGTGGGACCTATATCTCCCTCCAATCCATTGGGTAAAGATTTTTATCTCATGAGATAGACATGGATGAAATGTTAGGTTATACCGGTTCAGTGAAACAGGACTAAAACGAGGGTGACTCGGTTCAGAAATGGACCTTGTCCACTAAGATAGTCTTGGCAATGAGTCTTGACTAATAAGAAATGATTCTCTATGATTATGTGTGTATGACACAGAGTTTCATGTTGTAAGTTATGATTATAGGGATTACATTTCACTTCTATGATTTATCCCATGTTATGATATTATGATCTCTTTTGCAGGTTAAGATTTCCAAAAGTTATGTTCTTATGTATATGATGTGATTGATATTTATTTTGTTTACCCTTACTGATAATTTGAGCTCACCCTTTTGTATGTTTTATTTTCCCCAAGATATAAAAAAAGGTTTTAGGTAAGAAAAAAAGGGGAAGATCTTTATGGGAGATGTTGAAGATCTTTCACCATGATTAGAAGATTACGTTCTGAGTTTCCAAAGACACTAAACTATTACGGTCCTTGTGTGTGTGTTTTTGTTATGTAATAAGTTTTTCTCAAAAGTAATGTAATGTCCTTGTATGTTAAGCTTTGGGTCTCTATAGTTGCTATCGCTGACACATCACTTCATGCTGCTTCTGCAAACTCTTTATAAGCACAGACTGAGTTTGTAACTACTTCGGATATTGTGAGGAAGAATATGATTCATCCTCACGAGCTCCTCTCAAGTTGGACGTCGACATCATTATAGTACCATAATAAGTACGAGGATTCAATTGAGATCGGATACCAACTACTCGGCCCTTCTCAAATCCATACTGCATCACCTGCATCCAAGCCGCCTCATAGTAATGGTGGGAACCAGTCTTCTCAGTATTTTCATCCAAACTCTCAGCCTGTATCTAAGATTTCACAGCCTCATATGACTCCTTCAATTCCAATTTGAAATTAAAATGGTGAAAATATTATATGCAGTTAATTATCAATATGAAAAAATTATACTAACCAAAATCTAACGATGGTGATCACCTCTAATCTCTCGAGTGGCTGGATCATAATACATCTTATGATAAACGTCAAACTCTGTAATATCGGTATAATCGACTACCTATAGAAATATAAAATAATATGATTATATTTAAAGATATATAAAATTTTAAAAAATATACATACCAGGTTCTCTCTATTGGTACTGAATGTACGGAAACCAGCTCGATGTGTCACCTCCTTTCTCCCCTGGTTCGGTCATCCCACTTAATATCTCCTCTGAAATCTACCACCCAACCAGTGTAAATATAATCAATCCCAAACGTGAGAGGAAATGTAATCTAGTTGGTGGGCACTACATGACTAATCAAATTCTGTCACTCCTACTTTCATAATAGATTTTCTTTAAAAACCAATGGAAACGGTCACATATAGAAACTATCAATGTTGTGTGGATAGCATCACGCATGATACCATCAATGGGATGCCATTAAACCAACAAATAATTATTAATATCAAGTTATTAATAAAATAAATTTCAAAATAAATATTCTTTATTTACATAACATCCAATTATTGAACATGTGACGCCGCACATCAACGAGAGTATGTTCCCATGTAATCCATGGATGAGAAAAATAATTGTGCAAAATAGTGCTCCCCGGTCTAATAGCTACATGTGAAAAAATGTGAAAAAGAAATAAATAATCAAATAATTAATATATATGTAAATAAATTAATGAAATCTAACTAAAATATACAGGTTACCATACCTCTTTGTGCAAGGATAGAAGCCAAGACATGGATGTCACTTGGGGATAAGGTCATGAATCATCTATTACACAAGACTGTGCCCCCTTTGCGTACCCCCTGAACCGTCAATATGTTGAGGGTCCGATGGTCCACAATCCCCTGCATCCAAATGTAGATCAGCCTCCTGTAACTCGCGAAATAGATCATGATCCATCTAAAACACAAAATGATTGTTGTTAGAAGATAGTTGAAAATAACTATTATATATAGATATATATCAGTTATAATTATAACAGGAATTTAACTATGTCAATGTTAATCTTCATCATCATTTCCATAGATTTCCATGTTAATGTCACCATCTTCCTCACCAACATCATCAATATCCATATGAGTTTCAGTTTCATTATCTGTTGTCATTTCAAATTCATTTGTAACATCATTAACATCTTTATCATCATCGTTCCTTAATTGTGGAGTGTCATCATCGATATTCATGTATTTTTTGTGAAAAAGTTGTATTTAGATTAGTATCTTGAAAAATTTTAATTGCTTCCACTTCTATGGAACAATATTCAGTTTGAGTAAACTGATTTAAATGAGATTTTATTTTTATTATGCTCCACTAGTCACTCATGTCTATTTAAGTAGCACATTACATTCTGTAAAAAATTTGATGTGTCTTTTTAACTAGTAAAAATTCTTCATTTACTTCAGGAATACTTTTTTATTTAATATGGATGACTTCATGAGTAGGATGAACATGTAAGGCTCTCTCAGTATCCAACCAATGACATTTAAACATCATTATTTAATTCTATCTAGGATATAACAACTAAATAATTTAATCCATAATTTCATAAAAGTCAACATCAGTTTCTCTATGATGTTATGCTCTAATGAAAACTTCAATGTTTATGGTTTTTTTGATTCACCATATGCATTTGAATGAAATCAAAAACCATTCAACAAATATTCATTATAATATTTAACCATTTTGGATGCTGGTTTATTCAATATAAACAGTCACTTATATATTTTATCACCATTTTGAGACATTTGAAAATTTTTAAAACAATTATTAATATGATAAATATTAAACGGAATTGATATTAAACCAACAATAATTTATGTTACCATTTCTTGGAGCCACTGCGAAATATATTTTTTTCTGCGTTCTTCAAGAGCAGCTGTTATAAATTGATGAAGTTTTTTCTTGATATGTTTATCATATAACCTAAAAATAAAATATGTTTATGTGCATTAATATAAATTATAGAATATGTGATAGAATAACTGACAATAAAAACGATTTCATTTTATCACCATTGAGTAGAACATATTTATGAGCTATGTGATGTTCATCATCTAGAAGCCATCGGTCATGAACTCCACCAAAATCAAGATTTGACAGATTAAAAATTGATAATTCATTGTGCATTTCTTCATTAACATTCCCCTCATTCCATTCCATGTGATTATGTTTGGAGGGATATTGAGATTCAAAATTATGAGGACAGAAAAAAATAACTTCCTCTTGCAAATAAGCTTCAGCATTTGAAATTCAAATGATGCTTTGTTACATATTTGTTTCAGTTTCTGCGAGCATCTCTCAAATGTGTAAATCCCTCAAAACTGTACTGGACCTCCAAATTTAGATTCATGTGGAAAATGTAATATCAGATGTTCCTATGAGTCCAAGAATGTTGGCGGAAGGATTTTTTCCATTTTATATATAATTACTGCCACATCATCTTCCAGTATTCTTAGAACATCATAGTATATTTTCGCTGCACAAATGTCCTGAAATAAACATGATGTTTCTGTTTTCGAATACCAAATCATAGAATTCAACAATCCTCTGAATCCAATTGACATAAGTACTTCTATTATAAGATGACAATCATGACTTTTTAATCTATTAATATACCAATTCTTAACACATCTACCCAAATTGGATGCATAGCCATCTAAAATTCTCCAATCTGCCATCCACTGAAAAAATAGTAAGCAACTCTCTTTGGATATTTTATTAGATTATTTTGGTTTCATTAACCTCTGTGATTTAATATTTTCAAACAGGTAATTTTCTTGTCTCCTGCAAATTTTGGCAAGATCTTATCGTGCCTTTACATTATCTTTGGTCTTACCCGGTGTATCTAAAACTGTATGAAATTAATTATCAAAATAATTCTTCTCAATATGCATGACATCCAACATGTGGTGGACCAAAAAATTAGACCAATCTGGTAGATCCAAGAAAAATTCACTTTATCCAATTATGTTCTTTCCCAAAGCCATTAATTTTCTATTGGTATACTATTGGCCCAGCTATGATGGAAGGTAATAAAAATACAACTAATTTTAACATTGTACCTGATATCATTTGTGGAGGTTCATCCCTTTCAATTGTACTTTTTTCTAAATTGTTATTTGTTTCTCCAAAAAGGATGATATGTTGGAAGAAATTTGTGCTGACAGTCAAAATAGCATGATTTTTTTTCCGTTGATGAGCATAAAGGCTTTGATGTCTTTTATACCGTAAGGGCATGATTTTCAACCATGTGTACTCAAGCCAGATAATATGCCATATGCCAGAATGTCACTAATCATCTACATCAATGCAACTTTTAATGTGAAATTTTGTTTCGCAGGAACATCATATATTCTAACACTGTCTATCCACAATGCTTTTAACTCATCAATCAATGGAATAAAATAAACAACAACATTCATTTTTGGATGTCATAGGATTTATAATGTCAAAAATATATAAGGCCCCTTCATCATCATCCATGTATGTAAATTGTACGGATGTATAAAGACATGCAGACATGTATACTGACTACCATAAGAACCAAATGGATAGAACCCATCAGTATAAAGACCCAATCACATTTTTCATGCTTCTAAAGAAAAAGACGGATGCAGACTATAAAAATATTTCGATAAATCTCCATCAGATGGATGATTCAATATTTTATCTGTTGAAATCTTGGTTTTGTGCTATGAAATCATTGACATTGAGTTCTGAGACATACCTAAATGCTGCAACCTAGGAATAAAGGGGGAAAATGTCAACTATTTTACTAGAATCAATCCAGACTTCCCTAATTGATCTTCCTTATACCTTGATTTTCCAAATGTGGGGAAACTATCCAACGAATCATTTTCACCAGAATATAAGATGAAATCATTTGGAAATGCATGAATATTCTGATAACTAAGGCCCAGATTACAAAACAGCCTCTTTATCTGATAGTAATTTATATGCAACACATTTCCTTTAGGTAACAGTGTTTTAACGAAAGAAAATATCTGATCAAAACAGTTGTTTGAAATTATATAATCTGATTTAATAGACATAATTTTTCCACGTTATTATAGTTTTCTTATCCTAAAACTAGGATATAATGTATTCTCATTAGACCTCAAAAACTCATAAAATTCCGATGGTGTCAACTCATGAGTTAAATCAATATCATCTTGAGTTTCAGTTTTCTGAACAGATGAACCTGAAACATCATGTACTAAATTTTACAATAGTGATGGATCAGGTATCAAGTTATTAGTATCATCTCTAGATATTCTTTCCCTGGGTTTATACCAAAAAACATAATCTGGATGAATCCCAACCCGCAAGAGATGTCCCCAACCTTGTCAAATGTGTCAAACATTCTCAAAGAAATTTTTTTTCAAGGAAACATTTTTGTGCCTTCTAAAACATATTCTGGTTTAGATAAAGCAAATGATAATAAAGATTCAACACCATCAATATATAAAGGATTTAAACTAGAACCGTTTGGATTTCTACACTGATTTATCCATGCACGATCATCTAATAAATTTTATAGTCGTCTTCTTTGTTCCATATTTTACTACAAAATATAAAATCATTGCTATTATTGATTATTTGGAAAATTATGAAAAAACTATCTTAAAATAGATAAATAATTGCAACTACTTCTTAATAATTACTATTATATATGGGTGACCCAATTTCAAGTGGATTGAGGACTCCTCTTTTTTCTGATAGCTCATTTAGTTGCAACTTTCTCACACGGAAATCACAATGAAGAATCTGCTCGGAGGTATGCATATTCATTATCATATGCACATGAATGAATATATGTACCTCCGAGAAGATTCTTCATTGTCATTTCTGTCTGAGAAAGTTTCAAGAAAATTTGATTGTGGACAAAAGAGCCCCCTTTTTGTCGATGAATCATCTTCTTGCAACTATCACTGTTTGAACACATTATAAAAAATGTGGTCCTATGAGTGCATATTCAAACTCGTACATACTATATTTGATATGAATATGTACAGGAATACTTTTCATAATGTTTTAATTTTGTGAAAGATGAAAGGAGATGATTCATTGATCAAAAGGAGTACAGTCAATCCAGTAGATATTATGCTAAGTTAATACAAGTTATTCCAATTTATTAAATTTGATTTTATTTGTAATTGTCACTAATTGTTACTAATTTTCAATAATTGTGAATAATTTTCACTAATTTCTACTAATTGTCACTAATTGTTAATATTTGTCACTATTTGTCACTAATTTTCACTATATGTCAATAATTGTCACTAATTGTCACTAATTGTAAGTAATTGTCACTAATTGTAACTAATTATCACTAATTATCACTACTTTTCTTTTTTGTGACTAATTGTACCTACTTGCAACTGTTTGTCACTATTTGTCACTAAATTTCACTAATTGTCACTAATTTTCACTAATTTTCACAAATTGTCACAAATTGTCACAAATTGTCACTAATAATGACTATCTCATGCCAATTGTTCCTATTTATTTCTATTTATTCCTATTTATTCTTATTTATTCATATTTATTCTATTTTTCCAATTTTTTCAGACTTATTTCAACTTATTCATAATTATTCATACTTTTCCCTACTTTTTCCTACTTGTTCCTACTTCTTCCTACTTATTCGTACTTATTACTCCTTATTCATACAGATTCCAACTTATTTATACTTATTGCTACTTACTCCTACTAATTCCTACTCATTCCTACTTATTCCTACCAATTCCTACTAATTACAAATTATTACTACTTATTAATACTTATTACTAATTATTACTAATTATTATTAATTATTACAAATTATTAATAATTATTACTATTTATAACTATTTATTACAATTGCATACTATTTATTACATTTTATTACTATTTATTAATATTAATTACTATTAATTACTATTAATTATTATTAATTACTATTAATTACTATTAATTACTATTAATTACTATTAATTACTATTAATTACTTTTAATTTATATTAATTAATATAAATTACTATTAATTATTATTTTTTACTATTAATTACTATTAATTACTTTTAATTACTAATTATTAATATTTGTTACTATTTATTACAAATTATTTATAATTGTTATTATTTATTACTATTAATTATTAATTATTACATATTATTACTAATAATTACAAATTATTACTAATTATTACTAATTATTAATAATTATTACTAATTATTACTAATAATTAATAGTTATTAATAATTATTAATAATTATTACTAATTATTAATAATTATTACTAATTATTATAATTTATTCGAAATTATTCTTATTTATTTTTAATTATTCATATATATTCTTATTTATTCCCATTTATTCCTATTTATTAATATTTATTCTTATTTATTCATATTTAGTTCAATTTATTCTTATTTATTTCTTTTTTATTCCAATTTATTATAATTTATTCCTATTTCTTCTTATTTCTTCATAATTATTCATATTTATTTCTAATTATTACAAATTATTACTAATGATTCCTAATTATTATTAATTATTCCGAATTATTACTATCTTCTTCAAATTATTATTAAATATTACAATTTATGACTAATTATTACTTATATTTACTAATTATTACTAATTATTCCTATTTATTAATAATTATTCTTATTTATACATATTTATTCCTATTTATTTCTTTTTATTCCTATTTATTCCTATTTGTAACTATTTATTAATATTTATTCCTAATTAATTTTATTTTTCCAAATTATTTCTATTTATTCCTAATTAATCCTATCTAATTCTAATTATTCCCATATTTTCCTAATTATTAATAATTATTACTATTCATTACAAATTATTACTAATTATTATTAACAAATACTAATTATTTCTAATTATTACAAATTATTACAAATTTTTAATATTTATTACTAATTATTCCTATTTGTTACTAATTATTCACATTTATTACTATTTATTACTTTCTATTAATATTTCATTCTATTTGTTACTATTTGTTCCTATTTGTTACTATTTATTCCTATTTATTCCTATGTGTTCTTATTTATCTCTATTTGTTCATATTTCTGACTATTTGTTCCTATTTATTACGATTTGTTACAAATTATTACACTTTATTACTATTTATTTATAATTATTACTAATTATTAATAATTATTAATAATTATTATTAATTATTACTATTGATTAATAATTATTACTAATTATTATTATTTATTACTATTTATTCCTATTTATTCCTATTTATTCCTATTTATTCCTATTTATTACTATTTATTCCTATTTTTCTATTTATTCCAATATTTTATTATTTGTTACAAATTATTCCTATTTATTCATATTTATTGAAATATATTCTTATTTATGTCTAATTATTTCTAATTATTACTATTTATTCCAAACTATTTTTATTTATTACTAATTACTACTATTTATTACTAATTAAAACTATTTATTACTAATTACTACTATTTATTACTAAGTAGTACTATTTATTAGTAATTATTTCTAATTATTCCTAATTATAACTAATTATTCCTATTTATTTTTATTTACAACTAATTATTACAAATTTTTACTAATTATTAATATTTTTTAATATTTATTACTAAAATACAGATAAAAAAAATTTAAATATAATTTTAATTTTAACTAATCAACAATAATTAAAATTATCATAAAAAATTAAATATACACTAAACTAAATTAAATATAAACACCTTTAAACATGATCTCTGATTGATGTAATAACCTTCACAACTTCACCATAAAAAATTAACCGAGAGACATTTTCACTCAAAAATTCGAGTTTAGAGAAAGGAAATGAGAAATGAGAGGAAGAGAGAAAAAGCGGAGGGGGTATATATAGGTTAGATTTGTTGGGACTGGACCTGATGTGATGGTAAGCCTGTCAGAAAATGTACTTTTTGTGACTGGGGGCGTCACAAATAACTTTTCCCGCATTAATTGCTATCGGTGGTTAAAACAATATTTGAGACGGGGCACATCGCAAAAGGTGACCTACCGACACATCTTTTGCGACGAGACAACATCTTGTTGCAAAAACTTATTTACCGATGTCGGTATTTACTGTGGGACCCATCGCAAATACACTTCGATCGACACACTATTTGCGACGGAGGGGGGGGATCACCCATTGCAAAAAAACCTTCCCACGCTTTGGCGCACACCCCGATCCAAAGCGCGCATTACCTTTTCGACGGGAGCCCAAATCCCGTAAAAAATAACAAGTTATTTGGGACGAGAAGAGCCACCCATCACAAATAACCCCGGGGGTGGACTATTTACGACAGGAACTAACATTGTGGCCCAATCTGTTTTCCTAATTCAAGTGGTTTTAGTCTATAATGATTCCCCAAACATCATTGTTACCTTTATGACTCCTCTATATAATATCAAAAATTTAGTTTAATGGAATTTAACCCCAAAAAATTTCCACACCTTCATGAAAAAATTGGTCTTTAAAACACCCCCACCCTCATCAAACCAACTAATCCTTGAGTTGTCCTTTTAAGGGTAAATATGCATCATCTTGAATGTGTTCTGGCCACTGAGTTTGTATACAGCTTCCTGCTACCAATTATTATTTTGTACTCGGTTGTGCTTCCATTGAACCCATATGAAAGGAACTAACCTACCTCAGGGTGTCTTCACTCTCTGATCCTTAAAAAAATCCAGATACTCATATAAGGAAGCATAAATTTTCATCCCAAAAACATCTTGATGAAATACATGATACTAATGTGGATATTACCGAAAATTCTAATATATGAGAATGAAATAATTCATTAAACGATATATATGAGGATGTGAAATATGATAATCCATTATTCTAATTCACTTCACAACCAAAAAGGGGTCCACAAATCTAGGTTTTAGATTAATCTACTTACAAATACATATATGGCCCATCCTTAACAATACTAGAAGGAAAACCAAATCTCTGACATTGAATTCAAGAGGTCATTAGTGCATGTATTGATTTTATTACTTTCTAGATTGATCTATCATCATATGATTTCTGATCAACTTGACATCCTATGTTTTTTCCTGAATGAGAAATATTTTAAAAAAGTTTATGTCCCTTATTTTAGCCAGCACAGAGGTGATTGAAATTACTGACCATATAAAGAATAATAAGGAAACACATTAATGGTGACTTGAAAGATATTATTTTAATAGAACACACCCATGGGAATGTGTGTTAGTAAATAACCCAAATACATAAAGGAATCATACATGGAGAGTGTCTTATCACACCTGAATGATACACTCAGTGTCTTCATCGGTATAAGGGTGATATTCCTTTCTCAGAAGAACATGTTTACCCAAGTCCTTCTGCAAAGCCATCCAGAACTATGTTGTAAAGCGAGCATTTTTATCAGACACAATAGAACAATGACCTACAGGAATATATAAGACCTCCCAAACATATACCATCAAAATATCATCTACGGAAAAAATATCGCTCATAGGTATAAAGGGTGCAAGTTTCTTCAAATTATAAAAGAAAACCCACCCTATTTTTATTACATGTGTTGACATAGATAAACGAGTCACAAAATCTATTGAAATAGAATCCAATTTCTAATTGGAAATGAAAAATAGATAAAACATTTATATCGGTAACTGATGTTCTTCTATCACTTGCTGGTAGATGGAACACTGAGTAATAAAGCCGACAATACATGTTTCATACCACTCCTCCAAAACTAGAACCATAAGTCATGATGCAGCATGGTGACAATGGGGTGTACCACCCATACCGAGACATGAAATTCCCACATAAATACATCTCTAATGTTTATCGGGGCCCATACAGGCACATCAAAGAACAATTTATCATCTTCATCTATTGTCCAACTAGAATATGTATCATAATATAAAATTATTTTCATTAGGACAAGGCCCTTGAGATCATATAGTTTTCTCATTCTTACACATTCCATAAGAATAGTGGTCCATGAGAATTCTATGAGGATAGTTGAACCATGATACTGCTAAACTTCAATGTGAAATCATTCAGAATAAATCCCTGAGCTTAATTTCTCCACTAGCTCCTGATCCAACTATATTGGATTCATTCGGATCTGGGTATAAAACACAACATTTCCCATTATAGGCATATAAAAAAGCTTGAAATATTTGACAACTTGAATGGTACCCCCCTCATTTCAATGATTATAATAAAAAACACATGAATGATTCAATATTACTATTAGGTATGTTATTAGTTCTCATCTTGACAGTCCCAGAGAATTTTGTTTTTATCATTGAAACCTATCCTTTCTCATACATAGAGGGTTATTTTTATTTGGGAACCTACGCATAATAGAATGATGGGTTAATTTTTTTATAATCACCTCATTCATAATTCCACAAATGATTTCAGCAGGAATAAAAACCATGATAAGACATGGATTAAACATTAAATATAAACTCTAATATGGCATATTTCTTACTACAAGGTCTCTAGTGATACTTGTTTACACTCCTTTGGGATCTGCATTTTTTCCAAATGTCTTCTCAATAATAAATATTGAGATAATTAGAACCATGTTTTTCTTTCTTATGAAACTACAACTACCATTTGGATATATATTTTCAATATTTGTAACAATAGATGGTTGATTATAAACTCTATCGTCACCTAATTAAAGGGTTGTGTTGAATTAGACACCTCTAAAAAATCATGAATTTATTTCTTGTTGTAGTTGCTGAGATATATCATGTGAAATGATATGATAGAAATGCTATTCAACATAACAATTTCTCACTCAACCTTAATGCAGGTCGTATGTGGATCCTCACAGCTATTTTTGAAGATTCTTGGATTCAGAAGGGTTATTGCAATAATATGGTCAAAGTAATTATGATTTGGAGACATCATTATATTAATGGAATTTTTTAGCCATGATGCACTTTTGATGTTTTCTTCAAACTATCTATCCCTAGAAAGATTAATGTTAATGTTGATGGTTCTTTCAAGAGAAAGATGGGTAACGAGGGATGTGGCAACATTATTGGGGGTCATTGTGGTCAGATCCTTGGGAGTTTCAAGGGAAGATGTGGTATTTCCTCTTCTCTCGACACTTAAATGATGAGTGTGATTCATGATATTTATTTCACCAAGATGAAGGGTTGTAACAATATATTGATTGGATGTGAATCAACCATTATATTGATATTAATTTGGAAGGGTGTGATTCATTTGGATTGGTCAATTACTACACATTGTATGGATTGTCCACGTTCACTCCACGACATCAACTATATTACCCCTCATATCTATTGTGATGTGAACATGGTTGCAGATGGACTTTCCCGTAAAGAAGTAAGTCAGGATATTACTTGGTTGAATGATCTCTGTGATGATTTACCACCCATTTAAGAGAAATATTGTAATAAGTCCCCTTCTTTTAATCTCTTGTAGTTTCCTTTTTATAATAATTGTACTTTTGTCATTTGGTCGCGACACCTAATCTTTAAAAAATAACTTCAAATCAAATGACAAAATATATTCAACCAATATGCACATCCTATGAATTACATCATTCCAAGTAAATATGTAATTGGGTTTCATTTATAATTGAATACCACAAAACATTCCCATGTGGATTGTTCCACCAATATCATAGAAATTAACTACAACACCTAGGGTAAGTTCTTTTGTTTTTTGATTTTTCTCAAGAGGCCAGAACTGTCAAGACTCATACGTGATTACTCACTCATCCTACATAAGAGTAGCTCCCAAAATAATACCTAGTGCCTAACAATAGACATTATATCTCCTTCCTAGCTCTATAATAAATATCCACCCTGATGTAAAATTTCCCTTAAACTCTTGAAAGGATTCATCATAAACATTTGATTATAAATATTTCACAGTCTTCTTCGTCAATCCCATAAGTTGTGTTTCACGGCATGAGACATTCTAGATATGTGTCTATGATTTCTATATAGACATAAGAATCTCTATATATCGAAGAAGTTATAGTGATGCTCCTATAAAATAATAGATCACAACTTCTCTAGGTCAACTAAAACTATTGAATTTAAATTGTGATCCAAAATGTGTATTTTTATCAATCTAACTATGGAATTTACTGATCTTATCTTATATATGATTTTCTACCATTGTATTCATCATTATATTAATAAGAATATAATGGTCTTATGAAAAACAATAGTATAGTGAGATATTATAAAAAAATAATACCATGAATTAATCATTATATGGTTAGAAAACCAAAATCATTTGATCCATAAAAACTAAAGGTGCATTCATGAGACCACAAAACATGACCAGAACTCATAATGAAAATACCTACTTTTGATATTTTTTTGAGGTCAACCAGGTGACCTGACAGACACTCAATGATATCCCATCCTAAAATATCTCTTTTAAAACACTGTCTCTCCTTGGAGCTGATTCAATAGGGTGTGTATTTGGGAAAACTGATACTGATTCACTACCTTAATCCTGATTAATCAGAGGCAATATATATAAATCATGAGGGTGTCACATTCCTTATATGTGAAAAAGAGAGGTCAACACTCCGAATAATTATTGGGTAATATATAACCATTTGCATCAAGGTATCCAAACTATCTCTTAATCTCGAAAATCTCCATAGGTTCTATCATATATGGGGGAGTGGTCCTAAGTGATTCTCTAGAAAAAAAATATATTGTAAACTCTACCTATATCTTTATAGGTAGCACAAAAATTCATTAGGGATGACGTCCCCAAAACACTCTATTATAGGTGAAAAAACAGCAGGTTATGACCCCTGACCATCTAGGAATATACTGACAATCTGATCTTTCACATTGCCTAACCACTAGAGCTCTGATCAAACTCCATTCTCTAGAGTATCATATTCACCATTATGTATGATCTTACCACACTATGGTGATGTTAACATCACCCTCTAACAATATAAGTATATATGGGATCAATGGGGACCAAAAATTCCATTTGATGATTACATCAATTCTCTTCATGTGGAGGAAGAAAATATTCCATATGAATAGGTCTTATCCTATCTCAAGGGGTCAGATATTATATTAGAGGATGTCCACTTATAGAATACCAATGATTTATCAAGCATCATAACTCTATAAAAGTTTTTGATCTGGAGGTAAGGAATCTCAATAGAAGTCATCGATATAAAATAATGAGATGCACCTATGTAAAATAAAGATGAAACTAAAGTGGATGATATAATAATAACACATAGAACTATAGAAGGTATAGACCTATACTCCACCATTATTGGATTGACTAAATGTAACTAACTTGTACAATAACCGTAATTCACTGCATGACTACCTTGAGATGTCCAACTCTACTGGAACAAGAATCACGAGTCTTACTACATTTTCCTCAACCACCACCTCGGCATAAGAGGCCAGTGTTCTGCCAGGCACATACCTGATGAGATAATATAAGCCCCTATCCTAAATTTAGACAATGTGTAGATCCCCACTCACTAGGTGTGTATGTAAAAGTCCGACAAATGCACTGTATATTCCCTATCCTACCATAACATCTGTATTCCACTATATCTCAAGATGAATTGGAGTTTTTATGTCTCGACTACCTACAGTTTTAAAATATAATGAATCTGTCTACATGATGAACTTGATTGATGTTATCCCCACACAAAATAATGAATCGATGATTGAATCCTCAAAAAGAACCACTAAGATGTTTTAGTGCCAAACCACCATAACTTTCACCATCAACTCCCTTTAAATTCATTTATGTAATAATGTTATTGTTGACGATTTCAAAAATAATATTCAACCTAAATACATTGACATATTATCTAATTGTGTGTACTAGGCCATCCTTGAATCACATTTCCATCATCACATTATCACCTGCTAGATTTTGTGAGAAATGATTTATCTCTATAAATTGACATGAATACTCCATCACAGACATTTCTCCATCATATAGGTTCATAAACTCTCTATCTTAGTAATCCCTCAGTGGCTATGGAATAAAATTTTCATTGACGATAAACTATAAATCTACCCAAAGTATATTTTGATGTTGATTTTCCCGGGTAGTAGCATCTCACCATTATTGGGAATAATATAATAGAATACTAATAGAAAATTTGACCTCTTACTATACAACTATATAAATATGATCAAATATATAATGAATATCTTTGTTCCATAACTCAACAACATGAGGATATCCATCCCATGAAAAAATATCAGGATTCTTCTTCTGGGACACTTGAGTCAACTCTTCCATAGATGGGTATGATCTAGAAAGGCCTTTAAAATATTTCAACATACAACATAATCTACCATATAACTAGCTTTTGGTGCCCATATCAAGAATATGAAGAGTCATCATAGGTAGCACTACATGAGGGATCAATGGTGGCTCCAACCCCTCTATATCTAATTCATGGACTTTTCCACCATTGTGGAATATTACTAGAGTATATCATTGAGTCATGATTCTATAATTCCAAACACATGACTCAGATGTGTTATTAACAATCATGATATATTTGATAAAAAAACTTGAACATGTATAAGTATTCTTATGAACAAATAAAACAAATCTTCATGCTTTAAAATCTAGGGCTAAGGGATAAAGAAAAACCATAATAGTCATAGGAATGTATGAGATAGACCAACGAGCCACTACTAAATCCATATTCGAGTCTAGGTCTGTGTCACAAGTATAATATGGATATTATAATTTTAAATATCATATTCATTTTAAATTAGTTCTTATTCAAATAATTTTCTTTTGGACTAAAAGGGGCCTATATACCCTGAGAGGGCGGTGAATTAGGGTATGGATATTCTTTTCTAAATTCTTCCTTCCCTAGTTGATCTTGACCGATTTATCACAAGTGTCACTTTGTTTTAAATTGTGTATTTATTGTGATAAAATATTTTTTTCTTTCTATGAAGAAGAAGCTTTGGATGCAATACAAGGAATCATGAAGGAAAACACATAGATTTATACTTGGCTCACCCACAATGGGCTACATCTAAGGAGTATACAACGACTATGTGTTGTTGTACCAAATCCATTAAAGTTCTCAACCAATAATGTTTTGTCTAGAACAATTCAATTCCCCGGATCACTGCCTCTATAATGTATAGGGTTAGATCACTGCCTTACCAAGGGACAGTTTATGTTCGTCTATCTCTGGATCATAATCGGTAGAAAGTATCATCATCTTCCTCTTCCTTTACACACAGCTAGGGAATGGATCCACTCATAGTTTATGAACTTTTAGGCCCCATCACTAAAACTAATTAGTGCATCTTGGATTATAGATAGATGCTCTGTGAAAGTTAAACATTCATCCACTGAGGAATTACACTTTTCATCTAAACATTATGCATTCCCTTTTGAATATCTTTGACAAAGCACATTTCCATTGCGAAGCTCCCACTTTTACAAAGCTAAAACAAGCATTCACAATTCTCCAACCTCTTCTCAAAACTCCTAGGTTTTGAGATCTCACATGTTCGAAAATCTCACTAGATCATATTTCTCACACTTGTCTTAGAAATTTTTAAAACACCAACAATCCTTTTTTATTTACACACCCTCCACAAAGACACACTGTCGTTCATAGCACACCTTTCTTTCACATAGCTCAGCTACCTATACATATTCCCTTTTCATTCCTGAAGCTCCATGCTCTATGAATATCATTAAAAATTTATTAGAATAATGTTTTTTTATTGATCTCACAACTTCTATGGAGGGGGTTGTGTTCTATTTATAGGCTATTCCACCGACTCTAGAACCATCCGCAGATAGTCAGTGCCACGTAATCTCAAATCGGAAAGCTTCGAAATTTTCTCTTAAAGTATCACTATATAGCGAAGCACCCTAAAAATTTTCAAATCATAGAGGTCATAATAATCATGGAGCATTCAGTTAATTAATTTACACCGCCATAACAATTCTTTTCCGCAATGCTCTATACCTCTAATATTCGCGAAGTTCGTCATAATCACAGTGATCACCATCAACATTCTTGTAGTCTCTAAAAATCCACTTTATTAAGCTTATATTTGTGAAACTCATGTATTTTCCATACTTTTATGAGATCTTCAAGGAAATATAGTTTTCATGATGCTCACCAAATCCCAAATTTTGGACCTCAAAATTTTTGCAATCCCTGGAAAATGGTGCGACATCATATCTGATCTTTTGTACCGTATCCAGTTAATATATTCCTTTATCGTGGTTCTTTGTAAGAATATATTATAAATAATATCTCTAGATCTTGTCAATTCACTATGGAAACATACATTTTCAACAAACAAACCCATTCCAAAATTTTTGCAATGTTACCTTGAGGGATTTTTTCCCAAAAATTCCCCCTTTGGGATTGTTTATAACTATTCTCAAAATGATTCTATGAACTTTGACACCTCACTAAAGCTCCATTCATTATCTTCTACTATTAACCTCTTGCGACTAAGATAGCGACCAAGGAATCACTCACCACATACTATAAGCCTATATAAACAATGCTTAGCATTAGAAATAAGAGTGGTATGAAAAAATTATCTATTAGTCTCCTCATTTATAACCACAATTATTGATAACATATTGATACCAATAGTCTTATTTAATCACAAACTTTACCTGTCGTGATATCTAATCGGTGATCTATCACTTCAAGCATTGTCGGATTGTACATATCATATAGCCCAATCTTGTTGTTCCCCCCCAATCTTGTTGCACCACATTTTATCTTATCCTTGTGCCTTTGACAATGAAATTTCTCCCTTATTTTGAGACATTTTTTACCCCTTAAAGAGTCATTATTTCTCCACTTGTGTCAACAACTCAAAAGGTCACTTCATCGTTGTCTGAAGTAGAGTCTATTATACAGATCAAGACACTAGGAAAAAACACAACATGCCTTAGAGAGAGGGGGTGTCCTACATCCACACATTTTCAAGTGCAGGAGTCGACTAGACTCCCAGAGCTAGTCTACAACTCTCAAAATCTTACGTGGGTAACGAAATTTTCAGAATGTCCAATACCAATTGTTCAATAGGCACATAATACAACTTCAAGATTCCCTACTCATCCTTCTCCATGATAAAATTATAATTTATCTCAATTTTCTATTTTACTTCACTAATTTAAGGGATTTTTCTGAGATTTATATAACTTGATTTATCACACTGGATTCCGATCAGTGACTTCACTTTAACTCCAATTTCATCAAGCTGCAACTTCATCAACAATAACAGTGTGCATGCATGAGTGGTAGTAATATAATCATATTCTATAATGGTCAATGAAATTCAATCTTTCTTCTTTTCATATCCATGAAATACTCCAACCTCCATGATTGAATGCACAACCTTACATTGATTCCATGTCATCAATTGTAATGACCTAATCTTCATATGTATATCCCAGATGCTCTTTCCCAGATTTAACATTATACCTGAAACCGATGTCCATAGTGACCTGAATATAATGAATTTTCTTTTCACTGTAACCATGTGGATTTCCTTTGGATTTCATTGATATTGCACTTCATGGAATGTGGTGAAGATAATATCAGTTCTTGTTACATTCAAGTATAATAAATTTACTATAATCTGACTATTTTCTAATATATAAACAACATTACCATCACCATCTTTTGATTACTATCATTGATAAAATAGATATTGTAATCAACTCCACCACAATAGAAAACCAAGTTACATAAAATACTGATCAAGCCTTGAGTACCATGATCTTGCTGCTTGTTTCATCCCATATAGTGCTTTATTCAACCAACAATAAACTTTTTCATATTCATGAATGAGAAAACCATTTGGCTGATAAATATATTCTTCATCCTCTAGAAACCATTTCAAATATGGAGATTTGCTATCTATCTTGAACACATTGAACTTTCATTGCACTGCAATGGATGGGAATAATCTAGTTGTCTCTATCCATACAACCGATGAAAATGCCTCATTGACATCAATACCCACTATATAGGAGTATGAATTGCATACCAGTTGTGATTTGTTTCAAATCACTGTGCCATCTTCATTCATCTTTTTACGAAAAAGCAATTTAGTTCAGATGACATTCATATCTGCTGTCCTCTAAGAAATCCCCCATGTCTAATGCTTCACATTTTTTTCAGTCTCTTTATTTATAGCCTAAACCAAATTCTCATATTTAGCTACATAACTAAACCAATTACACTCCACATGTAATAAGTATGATTCTTGTTGTAGAGTATTCATCATTCATGTCTGCACTCACACTGTTTGATTAAAAATCATACCATTCGTGTCAATTTCAGCTCGGCGCATTGAAATTCATGCTGATCAATATTTGACTTCCTCATGGTCATTATTAGTATATGCTTCTAAATTTTAATTTTATACTTATACTATCCCTAAGTCTCTTACCCCTTCCTTACATTCAATAGACAATTTTTCAATGCATTATTTTTTAGTGACATCATTTCTTTCAACTACTTACCTAAGAATATTGTTGAAATATAGTTGATATTCTCACATAGATGAATGTTTCTACTTGTCTCCCAATCATCCATATTGATCATAATGCTTCATCGTTTATATTCTATTGAGATCTTGCATCTGATTATGATATAGGTATCTCCCCCTTTGTTGTGAAACTCTTTTTGTTGTTGGCTCCAATTTTTTGACAAGCAATCATTCTCCTTATCTTATATCACACATCCACATAAAAATAACTCCCTTCGTGGAATTTTACCAAATTCCTTCTTCATAATTGGTAAATTATTTTAATTATTTTGCATCCTGGATCACATCACATCACTACTTTTGTGTCATGCCACTTCCCATTGGATCATATCTTGCATTGAACCTAAAACACTTGAATCATCAGTTAATAGCATTTATATTTATATAGAGAGGGTTTCTTCAAGAATCACCATGAAGTGGATTGTGGATGATCTTGATGGTACAACAATATGATCCTTTCATTCAAAGAAATTCACTCAACCCTTGCCTACTCCAACTTCCTGTCCAACATCAACTACTCTATCCATATGACTAAGCATTCATTTCCAGCATACTTAGTCTTTTTCTGATATGTAGATTCTATAGGCTTATCATTTGAAACATGTTGGGATATAATCACACTAGTAGGTATTTATTTCTTTTGTGTCCTACTAACATTCCACTTATCTTGATTCATACTTTGAGTATGAATCTCTCTACTTGTATTCACTTTTCAGTATGTGGCATGAGATGATGATATATATTACAAATTTTTCTTTTATAAGTTGGTGGAATCATGCCACTCGTTCTTGATGGGGATGAGTTTTCCACTGATTTTACATTATTCTTACTCACAACTCCAGTAGATCTCCCTTTAATTTTCTAGGTTTCTTCACATTGTCACCAAGAGAGATGTCATTTGTGTGCTAGAGAAATTGATTTATACTCCTTTTATTCTGCTCCTTGTTATTCCCCTGATCTAGTAAACCTATTTTTCAACTTAACACTTTTTCTTAAAATGTAATATTTCTCATTATACATCACTAGAATCAAGAATATATTTCTATGTTACTTTTATTTTCTCACATTCTTCATACTATAATGCCTTTCCCAATTCCCATGATCAGAACATATAATACATCTTTCATCGAAGGCCTAACTCATTTTTTAATTTCTCAACCAAGATGTTGATGCATTCTAAAACGTTCTGATATTGGGATGTTGAGCTTCCTGACACATGCTCATAGTGTTTCCCATTCTTCCACTATAATAGCATAAAATGAATGCTCATTTATGAGTGGTTTTCCTTTTAGACATTTCATGATGCTTATTCTTATTCTCATATTTAGTAAAATTTATATCTTCACTTAATGAACTGTATTCCTGGGGCTATGAAAAAAATCTTGATGTGTGGCCATGAATCCCACATGAATAAAACATGTTATCACTACTTATTGTAAATATTTTCGTAGGTATTTATTTAGCACCTATTAGATTTTATCTATTTTAGGAACTGCTCATGGCTCTCTTTGCTTCATTCATGGGAGGGGATTAGCCAAATCCCATTTTAGTTTTTCATAAACTATATGGTAATTGAGATAGGAAAATATTCTATTTTTCCTCTTTAGATATAACATATTTTTTTTATTTTATCCTCACATTCCAAAGGATAGTGGAATTTTATGTGAAAGGAATACCTCATTTTAGGTTTTCCCTTGGTATTTGATTTATCCACTTCATTCATTACTAACTCTAGCTCTTCCACTAGTTATTGAATCTGCATATCTCGTTATTCAATTTTTGGATTGATTTCCCTTTAATGATTATCCCACCAATCATCTCATCATTTAGTTTTCATGTGAGATTATCTACCATATAACATTTCCCATTTATTCTCCATTTTTATTGAGTAATATAATTAAAGAATGATACATTCTTTTGTAGTCACCTTTGATTCATCTGAACTAGTTTAGATAGTTGTGTAGAAAAATCATAATTTTTGGCTTTCAAATTCTGAATTTCACCTGAGTTTAGATTCATTCCCCTGATATCATCTTGGAGTTTTTCTCACATTATATACAAATTTTACAATTCATTATATTGAGAATCATTATTCTCCCTCAGATCAGGGGCCATGTGAATAATAATTTGATTTAATTCCCATAGATTTTCAACCTCAATTTCCATTACTAGGATACATATATCTTAAGATTTAATGTCTTTATATAACTTTTGATCCAATTACTTTATTTCATGTACAACATCCACTTCTCGTGTTTTCGAGATTTCTTTATCATTATTAGTTCCAATATAACTTGGAATATCAATTTCTTGACTCATTCCATCTACATAATTGAATGAGTATGTACTTTCACGATATGATTTATCCAAGTCATTATTCTATTCACTACTTGATTTTTAAAACTGAAGCACACTTTTTATATTTTCACTTCTACACTGGGGAATTTCAGAACACTTTGGTTTCTTCTTTACAGTTCATCCCATATCCACGACACATTACTACAAGAGAAGACTAAATTTATATCCAAAAAACAAGACTAATCCAAGTCAATGAAACAAAATTTGAATAAACAGATACCTTCCCATTGATACCAATGATTAGGACCAATAGAAACCTATATACACAAGGATTGGGGTGGATCAGGATAAGGATATTCTATTCTAAATTCTTCTCACCCCACTAGATCTAGAGAACTTTATAACTAGGGTCACAATGTTAGAACTTGTGTGTTTATAAT
This sequence comes from Viscum album, assembly GCA_963277665.1. Taxonomy (NCBI): domain Eukaryota; kingdom Viridiplantae; phylum Streptophyta; class Magnoliopsida; order Santalales; family Viscaceae; genus Viscum; species Viscum album. The sequence goes on along the minus strand of OY728134.1, from coordinate 660,770,858 downwards.
GATCATGTACTTTGTTATTTATATGATGATGGTGATTTAGATGCAATTCAAGGAATAAATCAGACGTACACATAGTTTTTTACTTTTTTCACCCACACTGGGCTATATCCATGGAGCATAAAATAACGTTGTGCCATTGTACCAAATCCACTAAATCTCACTACCAATAATATTTGGGCTATATCACTTCTCCACAAAAGCTCACTGATTTATAATATCTAGGGTTAGCACAAGGATTTACCATGGGACACTCCCTATTCCTCTCTCTTTGGCTCGGTTCTTATAGGATGTATCACCTTCTTCATCTCTCTTTACACACTTCTCTAGAAAGTGTTCTCTTACAGTTTATGAACTTTTTTGTCCCCTCATTATCACTAATTAATCAATCCTAAATTATAGATTGATTCACTATTGATGTTCCAATTCATCCTCTGAAAAATAAAAAATTCCCTCAGAACACTAGGCAATCCTTTTTGAAACTCGTTCACAATGCACATTGCCTTTGTGAAGAACCCACTTTTGCCATGCTGAAACAAGACTTCCCAATACTAAAACCTCTTTGCAAAGCTCACAAGTTCAAAGAGATCAATGTTTTACAAGGAACATTATATCCCAGAGATCTCTAGATCATAGAGCTCATAATGGTATTTGCGATTTTTCAAATCTAAACTAGCCTTTTCCAAGTCCACGTCCTCCAGAAAGCCAAACAAGCCTTCTCGGCGCGCCATCATTTCGTAGATCCCAACATCATCTATGAATTCCATTTTCATTCTTGAAGATACCTTATACATGAATCTCATTAATAATTGGAGATCATAATGTTATTTGTATGGTCTCTCTACTTCCTTTTAGTGTGTCAAGGTCTATTTATAGGTGATTGCACTGACTCAGGAACCTTCCACAAAAGGGTTCACCATGTCAGCTCAAATCACAATGCTCCAAAATTTTAACTGAAATTCTCTATATATCACGAAGCACTACCAAAATTTTCAGATCATGTAGCTTGATTAAATCAAAGATTGTTCCATTAGTTCCTTTGCACTGCTGCCATAAAGGTTCCACGCATTTCTCTACACCTTTCTTATATATGATGCTCATCACAATTGAAGAGCTCATTATCATCATTCTTCATGTCTCTATAAAATCCACATAACAAAACCTAACTTCTTGAAACTCATGAATTTCCACATATTTTGATTATATATTTAAGGAAATACACTTTTCACGATGGTCACCAAATCCCAAATTTTGGACCCAAAATTTTTTGGAAAACACTAGAAAACGGTTCCACATAGTATCTATTCTTTTCTACTGCCTCCATTTCATTGATTCCATTTTCCTGGTTCTTTATTAACATGGATTTTAACAAATTCTCTCGAACATGAAAATTCACCATAAGAACCTACTTTTTCAAGAAACACAACCAACCCAAAAATGATGCAATGTTACATGGAGGGATTTTTTACCATCATTAAATATCATTAAATTGTTGATGTAACTCAAATGAAATTTTCAATAAATAAGGTCAAATACCCTTCATGAACATAAATATTGAATCCACATAAAACATACGGTTTACCATTCTATCCCATTAATCCAATTTTACGTGGGTCAATGTTCCATAATTGACCACACAAGGTTTCTCTATTAACCTATGCAAGAAAACACTATTTTGTTTCTGTTGTCACATTAATTTTTAATTAAGATTTTCCCTATACTATGAATAATTTAAACACACTCCCAAAGATATTCAAGGTACTAATAAATTAAAATCGGAAAATTTACACTATATATAAATTTGGCATAAAGAAATACATGACATATTAGTCATATTGTTCTTATATTTATTCACATAATGCATTTAAATCCATAGTTTATTCAAATATAAATATCATTTAAAAAATTCTAATATCAATAACATCATAAGACATGTGTGTCACCCAATGGAGAAGTCGTATCAACTATAAAAGTAAAAGTAAATAACTATAATTTTCCACCCCATGTAATTTGGGTTTACCCTATAAATGGAATAGTTACGTCCAGTAAGGGGGTCTTTTCCAAATTCAATTAACATATTGCCTCTTATATAGTAAAAAAATATTATTACAAAGGAAAAATAGTCTCTTATGCCACTTTATATCATCTCGACATAGTGTCCACATAACTGGACCCTGATCTTGTGGGTCACATGGATTCAAGCATACGACCATATTGGTCATAGACTGTCAAATAATAGTGGGGGTATAATTGTGTTATTGTGTCTTGAAAATACCATCTTTTAAGAGAGTAACAACATATAAAAATAATAATAAAACACCTATAAAATCCTGATATACGTAGAAATAAAAATGACTAGACCAGTAATAATCTATAGTGGAATCACATACAAAAAATATAATTAATGAACATCAAAATAATTAATTACTGAGAAGATGATTAATAATATCAAAAGCCACTACAAATTATCTTATATATATGGATGCATGTAAATTTGATGTATAAGGTGGAACATGGGATGGTATATTGAAACATTCTATATAAAAATTAAAAATGAGCAAAAGACATATCTACTAGAAACTATACAATATGATCGATACTCTACTCTTATGCTCCATCTATAATTAAATAACATCAATTATACGTAGAAGGATTCTTACTCTTACTCATACCTATAGAGAGGTTAGTTACTCGTGTTCCAAAGGCAGTCCATGTAGGGAATGAGGTAAAATTCATAAGGCAACAAAAATTTTGTTTAGATTTAATCCAAGAAGTTATCATAGATAAAAGTGTGCATGCATAAGTAAATAATCAACAAAAGGGAATTAATAAATATTATCATGCCCATGTTCCTAAAGGATACCAGGAAGATATACCTACTTTAGCTCATGGATAGAATGAGTGTATGATCAGTAAATTCAAAATATATATTTAGTAAATATATTTATTGTATATAGTTATATGGACTATGTATATAAGGATGTAAGTAATCATATACCTAGAGTACATAATATTGGACGTATTGGGGAATAACTCAGTCATCCATGATAAGTCTATATGACCCTATATGTAAATGTAAAAGGCTATATTCCCTACATACTATGATGAGTTTTGGGTGTCATGGTCAACACTTGAGAATGTGGGTGTATTCTCATTACAACACCCAAAACAAGGTGTTTGGTGCACCATGCCCACCATCTCAATAGTATCAATGGTGTGGGACGCCATTCATAACACTCTATATAAGGAAAAGTGAATTGTCATGACAAAAAACTCCCTTTACCATCATATCATGACCAATATCAAAGTCTTAATCAGATTATGGATAATATACATGAGTTATTTCTTCCCATACATTAAATTTAACAACCCCATTCTTACTAGTTCAAAAAAATTCAATTAAAGCATTTAATAAATAGTGAATTAATTGATGGGCCACAACAAACATTATAAAACATTTAAATTAATCCATTTAATTCATTTAATCATGAAAACCATCATTAATCATGCCATAAAATTAAATTAATCCATTTAAATAACCAAAAAAATTATTTCATTTGACAAGGCTTGACGAAGAACTGTGAATGTTCCATTTCAAATAGGGAAATTACCTACAATGGAAATTTAAAAAATAATGAAATAAAACAAATTTAGAGGTGTTTTTGTTCAATACTAATTTATTTAATTATGGTTAATTCAACTTATAATAAAATAATAATTCTTAGAAGGAATTCTAGACATTTAAAACATTAATTATAAAGTGTAATTTCATGATGGGACACCCAAGGGATGTCCATTATTAAGTTTGGAATCCTCTATTTACATAACATGTATCATCAATTGTATAAAAATGTGTGTATATAAATTTAGAATTACAAAATATATAATAATGTGATATATGAAAAAGGATGTCATGCAACATAATACATAATAAATATAATTTTTTTTTTAAAAAAAAAACTAGACCACCTAACTTTGGGTTGTTGGTGACTCCTCGTCCAATGGAGGCCTCAGATTTAAAGTATATTTGAAGAAATCAAATAAATTTTGCAACATATTAAAAATATAGAAAATGATATTGAACCTAAATATTAGAATATATACTAAGGGAAACATACAAGAGATGGAATGGTAATGTAGATCGTACCTTAAGGTATCCAAGGCTTCCGATGGAGGTCTGATCAGAGTTTGGAAAAATGGGAAATGATGATTCTTAGATTTGGAGGAGAAGAATGATTATTAGAGGAGAAGGGAATAACATATATTGAATATGAAGTGGGAGAATATAAAATAGTTTTGTATGTTTAAAAAAGGTAAAAATAATAAATTCACAGCAAAAAACAAGGTCACATTGTTTGGCCCCAATATTGGACAAACCACACTCCAAATATGTGAATGGACTCTGTCAAAGTGGTCTAAAATAATTCACAGTCATGTTCATGGGGTTACAAGGGTTTCAAAAAAAAATATGGCCCCTAGTTATCCTATATCTCACCACTCCCAATTAAGATATAATATGTGGTCTAGGAAAATGGTTTCAACTAATTGTGTGACCCAATTTGATTTCCAACGTTCAGGGGTTACAGGCTTTGAAAAATTCATAGACGCCCTCATGTCCTCCATGTCTCCATTTAGTGACAACATAAGGACCTTTTAGAGGATATTAACACAAAAAATTATTTTTCCCATTATAAAATGATGATTCATTACACTCTCTATTCTCAACATGAATTTATAAAATCAGAAATAGCATAGAACTCTTGAATAAAATATAATTAAATGGAAACCCCTAACTCAAGAGATAAAACCATGTCTCCTTCGATGAAATACAACAAAAAAATAATAATACTATTTCCTACAAACATTAAAAACCAAAATTCCCAATTCTAATCCACCATGAACATGAAAATTGTTTAATTATGGCCATTAGAGTTAAACATAGTTTTGAAAAAGTGATAAACCAAGAGAAAGAGAAGAGATGATCTCATACCTCTTCATCAAGATATAGAACCACTTTGATAAAACCTATAATAAATCATGGATGAGAATAGAGGTTGGAAGAAACCATGGGGGATACATTTGAATCAGGGGGATTGACTGGGGGATTCTTATGGTGGAAGCCTCAAGTAAAAAGTATAGGATAAATGTACCCCAACCTGGGTAGGCCACACAGATGTGTCACACAGTTATCCAGACCATGTATTGATTGTGGGTCTAGTACTAACTCAAACCCCTAGTCCACATGGTGTTTCTCACAATGTTTATGTAAATGTGCATAGACCATGCATCCTTCATAGACTCACCAAGACATGGCACAAAGTTTTTCTCAGAGAGCCCATATGATTTCTAAACAATTCAGTGTAACCATGATTCCCATGAAAATCCACCAAAAATTTATATTTCAACCAGGATCACCACCAAAAAAATAGGAAACACCACTATTGGATTTAATAGAGAAAATTAAATAGTGGGTTGTCATAAAGACCATTCCAACCACATGCCACATTCTCGCACCCGAATATACCTTAAAACATTTTCCATGATTTAATGGGAATAAAATCTTAACCATACAAAGGAATCAATTTATACCCCCCAAAACTCGTGATTTAGATAATAGAAATTAACTAGGATTCCCATTAGGAATATTATTCACCAAATAGAATATGCACATAGATAGCTAGAACATGCCTCCACAGCATTTATAATTTCTATAGTATTGGTCAAACATAGGATATTGTTCACCCATGAGAATGATTATTTCCTGATAAACAGAATTATACCATTAATGATAACTAGAATTAAATACCAATGGAGAAAACAAATCTTCAGTAAAATCTACGAGGTCACTATATCTGACCAATAATGAAAAACAGTAGAATCTCAATGGGTGAAAATACTGAACATCAGTCTCCCCACAAGTTATTTTTAATCTAAAATGAGGGATCAACTATCAACCTCTTCTTTAAAAAATGATAATGACACTATGAAACCAAATTTACAAAATCTATAACGGTATCCTTGATGCAACATTGACTAAGGCTAATAAAACCAAGACCAAGAGAAGGACACTAGCTATCAACATCCAAAATAATTAAAATCTAGAGCATTGAATCCTAAGGAATGTGAAATACTATTAAGAATCATAAAAATATCATTAATCATACAGACATAAAGGGGATCTAAAAAAATGGTCCAACCAATAATATGATTGTGTTCACATCTAACTCTCTAGAACACCATCTCATTGTAATTCTGAGATAGATATACAACACAGTGGAATCATCAACCAAAATAGAAATGAAACTACACCACATGCCTCTAAGAATTCACCAAATGTAACTCTCACATCCAATCCAACTAATAGAAAACATCCCATGTTTTACACTCTATACGATAAATATGAAAAAAATGAGGCAAGATCATATTGTAAGATATGAAAGATTGATCAAAATAATTTTCATTTTTCACAAAAATGTAGCGAATTACACAAAATATGAGACATGACCCAAATAAAAAATCAATATTACAAAAGTGGAAAATTATAAAAAAATCCTTACTCCCAAATATCTAACAGAAGTGGAAAAATATAACTACATTGTATGAATTTGAGCTATGTTTGACCATTGTTATTTTCAGGACTGACTATCTCATAGAAATTATGACAGGGACAAGGACATCCATATAGATTATAGGTCCTCAGAGCTGATAGATAAAAAAATTAAATTTTTTCAGAAATCCAATACTAGAAACACAAAACTAGTTTTTACTATACTAAGATAGTTCTAATAGGTTGATAAGAAACCATCCCCCATTTTCCAGCATCCCACTTCAAATTCTCACAATCTATATCTTTTTTTCTCAATCAATCGTAAAATGCAGTGTAACCCAACATAGGATTCCCCACCATGATTTCATCAATAATGATGTACTTATAAATTACTTTCTTAAAGTCATCCATGCCCAAATACAACATTGAAGGACACATATCTAGACATAGTACTCTTGAAAATAATCATGAATTCTATTCATCATCAATAGACTACAATGGAGAGAATGGTTCCAATCATGAAAAATGATCACTATATTATATCACTAAATCATTACACTGGAGGATACATTGAAATTCAATTCCCCTATCAAACCATAATTCCTTTAGATAAAACCTATGAATGATGTTTTCCTTGAAATATTCCCTAGAGATACCCTCAAATTTCAATGTATGAATAATTTTCATTAACCATCCAAAACAAAACCATTGAACAAGGGAATGTTTCCCATCAGCGTAGAGGTGTCAACCGTTTGTAGTGAGTTGAAATCTGTTATAAATTAGATAACCAGTTTGTTAACTCATGGGGACATCAATTAGAATATAAAAATGGTAAGTAATGGTTTAAAAACCCAAAAAAATGATTAAAGTGATGGGAAAATTGTGTCTTGACCACTCCATCACATTTCAGGGTATGGCCAAATACCAGAAGGACAACTCCAAGATCACTAAGATGACTACCTGAGTCATTCTATGTTCTAATTTTTAATTCCTTTATTGGGAAACCAATTCAACGATATCGCAAACAAATAAAACATCACTGTGCATTGAAATTTCTCAAAAAAATATTTCAATTATAAGATATTCAATTTAAAATACGATCACAATGCACCTTAAAATAACAGATGATGGAATAAAAACTCAATAAAACCAAGTTGGGTTCACAAACCACATTTCAAAATATTTGGAAACATTTTAGACCACCAACAGAAATTTCGGTGAATATAACATATCCACAAAATTTCTTTTCTACATGGTTTCAAAACATTTCATATGGAAACCTAAACTATCCCAAAAAATATTCGGGGATCAAATTATCTATGAACTTATGAAATTCTTTCATTGAAAACCCACACACCAAAAAAGATTTCCTTGGATTAAAATATTTTAACCCAATCGATAAAGGTAACTAAAAATTGGTTTTCCAAATAACATAGTGATCAAAGTATAATAAATATCTTTGTAGAAACATTAAAAACCAACATAAACACAGTTAAACAAAAAAAAATCTCAAAAAAACATAATATAATCCCAATACAATGAAGCATAAAAAAAATAATTTACCAAAGTTATCCATTATGCATGGTTTGGCTGCATGGTTTGTCAAATGTTACACCAACCATGTGAGTCTATTATGAATTATTCATTGAATGTACCACATGGACTACACAAGGATTGATATATAATTCTTCTTAAAATTTTACCCTCTATAACTCATCCAATTCCAAATCAAAACCAAGTAATTTCCTGGAATGTCTCCTGAAAAATCAATAAAACTCAATGGAACAACACTCCACACCCAAAGCATCTCACAAAAATGCCACAATTACCTCCATAAACTTGAGAATAACCATAACAACCCCATAAACTCAAGATCTGATATAGGAACTAGAAAGATAATCACATTCAATGACATATAACATGAATTTTGAATATATTATATCTTTTCTCCCAATGAAATCCAAATATCATGAATTTATGTCTCAAAAACCAAGACCCCTTTCAAGGACCAAAATGCTCTAATACTAATTTTTAACGAATCAAATAAGGTAAAGATCTAAATTGATGATCAAACTAAACATCCACATACTATAGAAGTGTCTCTCATCCCCTCAGTCTATCAAAAGTCATCAAGGGTTATTGAGATAATCATTTTTAATGGTTTCACCCGCATGAATATGAATAATAAAATCCTAACATAGAATAACATAAATGAATTGGGATTCCAAAAAGGGAATAATAAATAAATAAATATATAATATAGAGCTACAAAAATAATACAAGAGAAAAAAGATATAAAATATAATACTAAATAGGACAGACAATTTGATTCAACCACATTTACAACTATTTGTCTTATCAACATCGACCCATTACACTCAAGTATCCTCCATGATCCCAACAACTATCCACTTCCAAACAAGACAGTACTGGATCCTAGATTAAAATCATGTCCTAAAAATACATGGACCAAATATGAAAATAAAACAATTGTTAATTTACTATATAGGGAGTGATTAATATCCAATATGATACCATTATGAGTCAACTTAATGTATTTTATTTCAGAAACTGATTCTCGTAGTTTGAAAACTAGGAATAGGAAAATAGTTTATCATTTTGGCATAATAATAAAGGTTGAAAAACAATTTTATAAAATGAAATTCCAAAAATAAACGCTTGGTAAAAACCGTTTCATGAATTTGGTGTCACTTCAAAAAAATCCAATTCCAATTGAAAATAAAACTTTATCTTATATAGTTCACTATTAAAAATAAACCAACATTAGTATTAAAAGTTTTAGAGGCCACATTTTAAACCAAGCATGCCATTTGAATTCCATCTTCACCATTTTTCCATTGAAACCCTATATATTCTCAAAATAATGTAAAAACAATGGAACTACTGATATTAGAAAGATCAACAATGATCATAATAAATTAAATTAAAAAATTTGAATAAAAATACTCAACGACGTGAATAAGGTGTAATAGATCTCATTGAAATATGTCCATCCAATAAATAAACAATACTCATACAAACATATATAAATTAAAACTAATAATAATAACATAGATACATAACAGGAGGTTGAACCACAAGGAATAATGAGACTTCATAATAAATTAAAATATAGGCCCAACTAATGGTTGGTTAATAACCACACATCCATCCACCAAATATCTTCAAATGGTATACTCAGGGATGAATCTCTAATCAAGGTGTTATATAAAAATAAGGGTGGTATATCCATTGAAAACCCTAAAATAGGAATGAAATGTTCCATGAATTCCCATATATAAATTTTGATCCCCTAATGTCATAAAAATTAAGGAGGTCTATGAACAATAAAGTTATAACATGACAATAACAAGCTTATAACTCTAACACCACAATCACATCCTTCCCACCTACCACTCTACCCTAAAAGTGATTGCCAAAATAAAAGTAGAACGTGAATCATAATACCATGAATCCATCATTTGGATAAGCAATAGATCAAACAAATAAATGGGTCTTAAGAAGTGAGAAATTACTAATCAAAACAAAAAAAATTTCAAACTGAGTGTTCAATTTTATACATATTGCATATGAAATTGGAAATACACTTTTCAAAATAAGAAATAATGAAAATAAGATTCCAAATAATAGATATTTAATATAAATTAAATCCAAAGGGATATTTAATTTTATGTTATAACACCAAACAATAGATTTATAACATGAAATTCCTATTTTAACACAAAAGGAAACCCCCTTTAGAAAACTCATTTTTTATAAACAACAAAAAATACATTTTCATCTTCAAGAAAATAAGCAGTGTAATTTTATCAAAAATTTATATTTTATAAAATACAATTTCACATCAAAAGGTACTTCATCAATTAAATTCCACCCATTTCCACATGAAAATCAATCAAAACCAATGGAATATTTAGGAAAACCCCCTAGATAGTTTATAAAATGAATATCTTGGAAAAAATGAAGTTATAACACCCATGGAATAGTGTAACTCTTGAATAAAAGAACATGAAATATGAACTCCTACCTCAAGAGACAAAATAAGGTTTCATTCAGTGAAATCTGGCTAAAATAAACACCTAATTTGGATCCTTACCCTTACAATCCCAAATCCCCCATTCTGATTAAAATAAGACAAACAAATCTCAAATAATGACTATAAGAGTTATATGGATTCAATAAAAATATATAAACTGAGAGAAAGAGAATATAGGTGATCATAACACTTGATCCAGATGATAAACCACCAAGATAACACCAATTATTGATCAAGGAGGATCATCGTGGAAGGAATAAATAAAATGTGAGCATTGTGTGTAAGTTTTTTGAATGGGAGATGCATGGGGGTGAAGACAAAAAAAATTAACAGTAAAAGAAAAAAATAACCCATCATGGGTCGGTGGAATGGTATTCTCGCATGATTTACCAAATCGTGTGCAGACTGTGCATCTTTTAAAGCCTCAAAGCCATATGTTGTATGCATTTTTACAGATACTTTCTTTAATTATTCTTATAACATGTGTCCTGAAAATACTCAATAGTACAGGATACCTAGTTTCCAATATTTAGACCACACATTTTGAAAACCGTGTATTGTAACCATGACCTCTAGTAAACTCCTCCAATGTATAAATTTGGAGCAATATCACTCCCGAACCTAATGGGGAGCCAGAAAATGATATTACTCAAAGAAAATGAAACTATGTGGTGTCACACTGAGCTCTAATGTAGTATTATAATGTTTTAGATTGAAATATATTGGGATATAAGATAGTTTTGAAAATAATAGAGAAATATATAAAGACATTCATCATCACAAAAAAGAATTTTATAGATAACAATAAATTAGTTTTGATAATTGATGGAGATTCCTAGATCTTGATGATAGTGATAAATTATGATTATGAATATCTCCTTGGAAGAACTCTATGAGATTTATAAATAATGTTATATTGTTACTAGATATATGGGTCCCTATGATATTCATGATCATATGTAAATGGTAATATATCGCATGGAACTTCATCCAATCGTCTCTCAATTTCATGATGTGTTTCATATATTTATTTTCAAGATGTATATAATTGTTCCCACAAATTTACTAAAATCATATGTTATACCACGAGAACATGTTATGGCCTAGATTCATTATATAAGATATATTTTATGGTGGAACAAGAATGCTCACATGTACCACGTTTGATGGTTAAATTGGATATTTAAATATGTTATGTGGGAAATAGAGGTTGTAATGAAGCCTAACAATCTACTTTTCAATGGAGTAATAGATTTTTACAGGTGAAATTATTATATAAGGGGGAATTTTATTATTAAATGAGACTGTTTTTGGTTGTTTGGTTGTAAATATTGACATGACTAATTTTTTTTTTATATTTTTATATGTCATATATGATTATGGAAGAGAACATAAAGTCATATAATTTTGTCAGAATAAATTAGGGCTTGTATGAAAATGTGATGAGGTGCCCATAGACCTCATAATAGGATTACAATATACCTTTTATAGACATTAATTTTTCTGGGTGGTGATTGGCCCTTTGAGAAAATCATCTCATTTCATTCAGATTAGGGAAAACCAAGATTGGAGGCCTATATAAGTTTTATTTTCCAGAAATTATAAGGATTTATTGGGTTACATCTATAATATTTTTTTGAAAAGGATCATAGGTTCACTTAGCAATTCATGAAAAGTCACTAAGAGGTGATGTGGACTCAGGTCAGGTTGAGTGTAGATTATAATCAATAGTTTGATGTCCAGATAGAGAGTTCTATACAAATTTTGGAAGAAAACTACGTGCATGTGTCATGGATATTAGTGGATCTTTGGATAAAAATATGGGACTCCTTTAGTGTTATTAGAAAAATAGTTACCAATAATATATAATAATAGAATCTTTCAAGGCTTTTTAATGACTGCCCAAGTAATTCACCTCTTTGTTTTTTGGAGGTTTGTGAGGAAACTCTCGGAGGACCTAGTATCATTTAGGAGACATCGATGATGATTCGTGATATATATTGATGTTTTTTACTGATCAGAGACTGAATAAATATTATACATATCATCAACATCATCCTTTTTTGTCATTTATTCCTTATAGGATCATTTTGAAATATTACCATCATTTGGGTCACCATTGGCTTTGAATGTGGCATAATTTGCCTCTGAGATAATTTGCCCAGTTCAATATCTCTTGGAATATTTGAAAATTACTTTATTAATTATAATTAAATACCTTGTTGATAGTTATTCATGATTTTTTCACAAATCATATCTCAAGAAGTATCATTCATATCCTTACCATTTTCCCAACCAAGGGGATGTTAAGATATAGTAAGATATATTAGTAGGGGATAAGAGAGTAGAATTCACTGACTCTATGATTAAAGAACTATGAGGGATGAATATTCCATTGGTCAAATACCTATAGTAGAACAAATTATGTTCTCATGAGATATGTAGTATGGATCACTATTGAGGGTGTAGTGTCCTCATATATTTTTCCAAGCATCGTTTTCGACATGAATTTATAAGAATTGAATATCCCATAATGAGGATAAATGAATCATCCTAGTTTAGGTATTAATCTATTTTAATTTTATGAGGTTATATTTCGGGTTTTGGGGGCCTTTGAGGAGGAATATTGTCTTTAGTATACAACATGGCCTCCTCAATGGAAACAGAAGGTCGTCGATATGCCGGTGGATTTGGATTATGCCAATAAATAGATAGGGGCCACTAGAAAGCCACTGGGAGTCTACCAACTAATTGGTCAGGATACCCCAAATATATAAATTCAATATATTTCCAATCCATATCAGGTAGGCTGGATATTGGACATTGCACATATGTTGTGGCCAACATCCATCCACATGCCACCATCAGATATCATGTAGCATTGGTATATTCCATATAATTAGTGGAGTAAATGTATCTTTTCATCTAAAACCTTATCTAAACTCCTTATTACATCGTTACAAATTCTAACATGTATAGAGGTCTTTTGGAGGATTCAAAATGGATGTATTGGCTCCCTTTATCTTCTCCACTTGATGTTTTCATCTCAGATCGATTGATTATAATCGAATTGGAATGTTTGATCAAATTTAAACCATTTATTACTTTATATATTGTTATTTTACAATATAAATTCTATATTTATATGATATATTTATCATGTGATGTATCCCAACTCTTTTCACATATTTGTTTTCATTTGGTTCCGGGAGAATGAATCATTCTTCATTGGGTGAAGATATCATGTTCAACAAGGTTTGTGGTATCATATCTACGACTCTATATATATTTCAATGAAATCGTGATAATAGGATTTGGTAATGGTTTTTTATATCGACCTTCAACTTTCATGTAGATCCCATATTTTTTAATGTGAAGATCTTATAATTGTTTTCATGTGGACCCTAGTGTTAGGTAGGTAGTTCCTTTTCAGTTCATTTCATTATGAACTGTTCATGCATTTTGTTTACAACTATTTTTCTAAATGAATATTGAGATGATAATTGATATTCTTGATATGAATTCATAAATGGGTTTTTGATAAAATATAGGGTGTCCCGTTATTTTCATAAAAGAATTATTTTTGAAAGCACAATGGAATAGTTTGTGGAATTAGTTATCAATGCCTGAATTTGAAGGTAAAAGGGGTTTTTAGAAATTTTTTGTGAAATTTAGTGAAAACATTGGTACATTTTGACATATGTATCACATGGGAAAATTGGTTACCAAGAAGCGGGCTATCCTATTTGGCCTTGTTCTTATTCACAAAAGGGTCTATTGGCCCATAGATGCCATTGGACACTATCTCTAACTATAATTGTTTTAATGACAACAAATCGAGTCATATATTAAAAAATATATTGTTAATGTTAGATCATATATTATGAAAAAAAATTATCTTGAATATCATATCATTTCATTCATATAACTATTTATGTGTGCTAAATTCTAAACAATATTTTAATTGATTATCATTGTGTAATAATAAGGATTAACTGTTTCACTATTTTCTGAATTACAAGACAGAATGATCATCTAAAATTTCCTAAGTATGAGTCACAGACAACAAGAGGCACATGACTCACCATCAGACATATGTCTTATAGACAGAAAGATGAAACATGCATATTTTCTATGTATGTGAAGTTGACACCATTGGAAAAGAATCACTATTGGACATGACACCAATAGGAAAAAGACTCGTTGTTTCACATGATACTGATGCAGACGTCCTAATTTTAGTTCATGTGAACTACCGTTGCATAATGATACTAATGGAAGTACTCACCATCAGTTAAAATGAGTCACCATTTACTCAATTATCTCACAAACTGAAGGAATGGATCACTGTTGATATTATTGATCGTTAGTTCATCTATCTCACCGATGAAAGGAGACACTGAATCCTAGAGTCACCGATGTTGACTAACTAAGGATGACAGAATGATGCCAATGAGACAATAATAATTATGACACACAGATAGTCATACAAACTATTTTTAATTTATTTACAAAAATTATTATCTAATAGTAACATTTAGACAATCTAATGTTTTTATAATTAATTAATATTTTCTGTAGGACAATTGAAAGACAGTAAGAGGTACATTGAGCTAATGAATGTGGAATGTACATTCTATCTATCGGCCCTTGTAAAAATGAAGAATTTTAAAATGAAATAAGATAGATAAAACACCACGAGAGAAGTGTGATATTGCAAGATTTCATGAAATACATACCGAAGAAAATTAACTCTCAAACAAATATTGTGATCTCAGGAATAGAAGAATAAATGAAAATATCAATCAAGTTGAACAACAAATTGAATGCTCACATCAACATATCAAGATGAAGAATAAAATACATGAAAACCCATACTTGTAGCTCGATTCCTGACTACGATACTTTTAATTGGATCCAACATTAAGAAGAGGACTGAAACTTCATATTCACAACATCAAAGGAGTCCAGAGCGTCATGTCATAACACACAATGACTTATAAACCTAATTGTACATCTTTTTCTCTATCGTGTTCTTTTATTTACATTTTTTAGTAGTGTGAACACACACTTAATCGTGTTCATAACTAGAGGATACATTATATCCTCAAAATCACTACCTATTTTACTCTTTGTATCCCATGTAGAATAGTGGAAGAGGTTAACTGTGTCATGTTTCATGTATTTCCCATGAATACGTGTGGTAGATGTCATGTGTGACCTAAACAACCTTGTGTGTTTTTGTGAACCCTGATCCAGGGTGTGGATCAAGTTAATTATTAATTCAAACATTATGGGGCAGGTGATCACCATGTGTAGAGGAATAATTCTCAGCTTGAGACTGAACCACATGTTTATTTCTGTTGTGTTTTACTCTATAGTTTTACTCTATTTTATAACAATTTCATAATACTAAATTGAGTTTTGATAGTTATTTTAACAAGTTTTTATAAATTTTTTTAACTAGTAGGTTAGTTTTAAAACTTTTATTAATATTTATATTAATATGTCTGAGAACTTATAAATATTTTAAGTAATTAATGGAACATTAAAGACTCTTATGAATTCACTACAAAATGAGTTATTTGATATTTTTATTTGCAGAATTTTCCAAGAACCTATTTTTAAATGATATTTTTATAGATAATCAATTAACAACCCTATTGTGTAATATACACTAACAAATATTTGGTATCAAATGAGTTTATTATTGTTAAATCTCTATTTTAAAAAACATTCATTCATCTATGATCTTAGTTGTATATTAAAGTTTTTTAAATTTCTTTTTGTTCAAAAGGTTTTTCTCTTTAAAATTATCTTTTATTATGGAAAATAGACTAGAAGGTGATACTAGTAATAGAAGTAAATTATTTAATAGAACTAATTATTCCCAATGGAAAATATAAATGAAAATGCA
Organism: Viscum album; assembly: GCA_963277665.1. NCBI lineage: Eukaryota > Viridiplantae > Streptophyta > Magnoliopsida > Santalales > Viscaceae > Viscum > Viscum album. The sequence goes on along the minus strand of OY728134.1, from coordinate 660,754,340 downwards.
TTTATAAATTATAGGTTTTAAAAATTGGTCTTTAATTGTCGATGATTATAATATTCATGCTACTGCTCGAACTATATGGGATGTCCTAACAAAGACTGTTTATAAAAATAACTACAAATTCATGAATTCCTTATAATAATTTTTAAGAGATAACAACTTTAACATAATTTATTCATGTAAAACATACCATGAAAATTGGGATACATTGACTATTTCATTCGAATGAACGTATAATGTTAATGAAACGAGTATAAAAACATTTAATATTAAATATGATATTACTAATATGAAGCATGTTGAGCCTATTTCTGATATGTATCTCAAGTTCAATGAAATAGGGAACAATATGACATCTCTTTTGATAAAGATGTAACTTCTAATGAAAAAAACATGATGATTCTCAGATGCTTACCACATACATGGAGAGGAACCTCTGTCTCAATTATTTAATCATGTGATATCAGTAAATGATATGGCGAATAAATCATTAAAAGATGATGATGTATGAAGAAGAGATGAAAGTCAACAAGGAAGAGGAGGTTGAACCCAAAAGAATATTTGGCGAATTAAAAAAAACTAAAAGCAAGAATAAGGAAAAAGAGAAGGTTCTAGACACTATTGATTTCTCTATTAATAATGAATCAACATCTGATAGTGTTGTAGAGATGGATTTGTTGTCCAGTAGATTTATAAAATTTTATAGAAAGAATAATTTTTTCAGAAAGCCCATATATAAAGGATGATATGATAAAAAGGGATGTTGGAAGATGGATTTAAAAATAAATGACATGTCTGATGAAATATTATGCTATAAATGCAAGAGGAGAGGACATGTCAAAGTAGACTGTTCGACGCACAAATTGAAAATGAAGTATGGGAATAAAGATAAAAATTACACGAATAATATGAAGGCCACCTAGAATTCCTATGAGGATAACTCTAGTGAATCTACTTCTTATCATGATGAGAAAGAAGATATGGAAAATATTTGTTTCATGTCAAGCAGATCTAAGGTAACCTTAAACTCTCCTACTCACAATTCATATTATTCTGAAAATGAAAGTGAGTTTGAGAATATGCCATGTAACGATTTATTTGAATACTATAACATGTTGAAAGAGACATGTAATTAACTAAAGGTTATGTTTAAATATTTAGTGAAACAACATGATCTTACTGTAACTGTTAAATTTGATCTTATTACTAAAAATGTAAAAAAGGCATAACTACTTAATGAAAATAATGAATAAAAAAAAATTACTGATCAATTAAAGAATTATTTATAAAATTGTACAAATGGTAAATAAACTCTTACCCAAATTAATGGTAAATAGATAGATCCTTTGTACACTTCTGGTATTAGATATCAACTAGGAAAGATAAAATTATCAAAAACACATTTTATAACTAAATTTGGAAAATATTTATTTTTACCTAAAAATCAATGCTCTTTTACTAGTACCAATTCTGAAAAATCATTTACTGTCTCTAGTTTTTCTGGAACATATAGTGATTATTTTTCAAACATGTGTTATAATGCTTATAATAATCCCCTATGGAAAATGTTATAACCTAAACCACTAATTACTAATGTCACTGGACACAAAAAATTCTAGAAACCAATATATATATATATTTTTATTATTCTATATGAAAGATATCTAAGGATATCTTAAAAGATTCAACAGTACATGGATATTGTAATTTCATGAAAATGATAGGATATTACTCAAGATTCAATAATCTCATAAAAAATGATAGAGGACATATCAAATTTGTGACAATGGTCACCAAAAAATCATCGTCTAAAACCATTTTTGTAACTCTAACTGAGTTTTAATTTCTAATGTACTTTTTTGATGGATGAAAGTAAAATATGGTTAGTATTTTACAATTATGTGACGACGGATTTCATGTTAATTTTGAAAATGATGCTTGAAATTTTTTTAACTCTAAAGATGAAATAGTGTTTTCTACTTTTAGAAATGAAAATAAATATTTTGTTAATTTATGTTCTTTATCCACTCAAAAATTATATTGTTTATGTTCCTTTAATAATGAATAATTTCGTTGGAATAGACGATTTGGACACTGTGATGTAAAATCTATTTGAAAGCATACTAAAATTGTCCTAGTCAAAGATCAAACATAACATGAGTTTCCAAATGAAAAATTCAGCAATCCTTGTCAAAAGGGAAAACAACACAAGATATCATTCAAATCAAAGAATGATGTTTCACCTTCTCATCCTTTAGTGTTGGTTGACATAGATTTACTTAGAACATCTTGAGATTCTAGTTAAAATTAAAAGAACAATGTCTATGTTCTTGTAGATGATTACTCTAGGTATACATGGACTTATTTCATAGCTCACAAAAGTCAGCCATGTAATTTCTTCACCAAGTCTGTTAAAACTGTAGAAAACCATAGCGGAAATAGAATTAAATCTCTAAGTAGTGATAATGGGCGTGAGTTTGAAAATAAAGACTCTGAAATTTTTTTCTCACAAAATGGATATAAACATAACTTTTTTCCCCTAGGACACTTCATAAAAATGGTGTTATAGAAAGAAGAAATAGGACCTCGCAATAAATTTCTAGAAAAATGCTCAATGAATATGATTTACCAATTTACTTCAGGGTTGAGGCTGCGAATAAAACCTGTTTCATAAATAAGAGAGTCTTAATTATACCTAACCCCAGAAGACTCATTATGAGTTATTGAAAAATATTAAACCCAAATTTAGTTATTTCATAATTTTTTTAAAAGTATATATTATTAATACAAAGGATAATATTGGAAAATATCCATGAAACAGTATTGAAGGAATATTCCTTGGTTACTCAGCCTCATGTATAGCCTATTTAGTCTTTAATAAAAGAACCATGTGTGTGGATGAATTTGTGCATATCAAATTTGATTAAATATATCCAAATGAACCTAATACCTCTCAGTAAAACCATGAATATGATATATACAATATAGAAATAAATGAAAAACCATCTATTCATTTTTTCAAGGAAACTATGAAATCAAATAATTTTGGAAATTTGTCAAAATCAAAAAATGATGAACTCGAACCTATATATGAACATGAAATAACTAGCCCTAACATTTCTAGACTAACTGGAACTCTCAAGAACCAACATCTAGATACTATTGATGGGGACATAGATATAGCAACACAAACTAGATCTTCTATTAGAAATCATGTTGAACATAAATATTTGTTGTCAATACTTGAACCTAAAAGAAGTAATGATGCAATTAAAGATGACATTTGGTTGATGGATATGAAAGAATAACATAATAAATTTGAATGAAATAAGACATGGAAACTTGGGTATATACCCAAAGACACATAGAATATAAGAACTAAGTGGGTATTTGGAAATAAAGTAAATGAAGCTGGTAATGTTGTTAAAATCAAAGCTATATTAGTTGCACAAGTTTATAGTTATGAATATGACATTGACTATGAAGAAACGTTTTCTCCAATTACTATTCCTAAATCCATCATAATCTTTCTTCCTTATGCAGCTCATCTTAATTCCAAACTGTATCAAATGGATGTTAAATGTGAATTCAAAAATGAAAATATAGTTGGGAATGTTTTTGTGGAACAACCCCCTTGTTTTATAAACCCTCATTTTCAAATTAATATTTTCAAATTTACTAAAGGATTATATGGTTTAAAACAATCCCCAAGATATTGGTATGTTATATTATGTAATTTTTTATATCAAATCGTTCAACATAAGGAAATTCTGATCCTACCCTTTTTATAAATATAATGTCTAAAGATGTGTTAGTAGAAAAAATATATAATGATGATAATATTTTTGGATTTTTAAGAAATTATTTATGTATTGAATTTTATAAAAAAATGCAATATGAATTTGAAATGAGATTAATGTGTGAACTAAAATTCATTCATGGATTTCAAATTTTATTAGAATATAATTTTTATAACATTAAATCAATTTAAATATACAAAATATATTTTTAAACGATTTTTTTTATAGCATTAAAAGCAGTGACACTCCCATGAGTACTACTTGGAAGTTGAATCTTGATGTAGATGATAAATTTGTTCATCAAAACACTTATAGAGGAATGATTTGAAGCATGTTCTAATTGACTACTAGTAGACCAAATATAATATTTAGTGTGTGTATGTGTTCCTGTTTTCAAGCTAATCCCAAATAATATCACATGAATTATATTAAAAGAATGTTCAAATACCTCAAAATTCCATTGCATTATCTAATACCAAAGCTAAATACTTTGCTGCTGGTAGCTATTATCCACAAATTTTGTCGATAAGAAACACTCTTCTTGACAATGAATATAAATTTAGACATATAACTATAAAAGGTTACAACATATGATCCATTAACATTTATAAGAACCTATTTTCTCACTCTAGAAGAAAATGTATTGATGATAGACATCACTTTTTATGAGATCATTATCAAAAGGGTGATATTAATTTAGAATTTATTGGAACTGAATATCATCTTGTTGATATATTCAATAATCCATTGAACATTAAATGAAAACATTATATTAGACATGAATTTGGAATGATCAACCAGTGAGACCCTATGTTTTCCTTTTTTTAATCTTGTTATGTGAAGTTGTCATGCTGTCACAGCTTTCATGTAGACACAATTGTTATGCCAACACCATTGCCATGCCGACACCGTTGTCTTTCCAACACAATTAGTGCTTTTAAAAGTAATTCATGATGACACCAATGACTCATCACTTTTATATGTTTTATATTTTTATAAAAATGGCATTATTTCATTAAATTTAATGAACCGGGTTCATGATTTTTCCATTGTAAATTCTTAAAATCCCTAAATGAGATAAATTTGAATCAATCCAAAATAATCCCATTACTAAAAATCTCTCTCTACTGCCTTTAAAAATCAATACTCCCAACCATTCACATTCTTACCTCTGGACAAAAATGATTGGAATGACACGAGTAATGCGAGCTCTGGAAATGGGTGAGTCACATGCCTCCACGAAATGAAAAGAGGAATTAATAAAATCGCCAAGTCTTACGAATCCCTGCCTGGTAAACCATGTAGTATCTTTGGTGAAAGAATTTTTGGTGTAATGGTTCTTGTAGAGCTAATAATATTTTTTGACAGTTCTAATACCCTATGATTTCATAGTATGTTATATCTTTAATGTAATTCAATTGCTTTTACTACACGCAACATCGAGTTCCAGCGCATCATGACCTATCAAAATAGTTATTTAAAAAGTGGTTACGAAGAGTATTAAACACATGTTGAATTTATATATATGTTATATAATTCTAACAATCACATTTTATGTTCCTTAGACATAATATAAGGAAAATTCAATTTTTTAGGTAAAAGAATTATTTTTCAAAAATACAGTTATTGAAAAATTAATGTAAAACAATTTTTAAATAAAATATTTGAATATTTTATTTATTCAATTTAATGATAATAAATAATTCCATAGAAGCGGTATATAATAATTTATTTTGGCTTAATTTTTGGTACTTTTCTTATAACTTTCATATTTTGATGAATTGTAAATGAATACTATATTTTAGTTGAACTCAACTTTTTTATTTGAATTAATTTAAAGTGTTAAATTATGTATTTTAGTGGTTTTGTAGTATAATTAGATTATATATTTATCATTTAATATAATTTAGGTAATTTTATATAATTTTACAATTAAATTGGACAAAAACACATGTCAATGTTTTGATAGTTTTTACTTCATAAAAATCTATTTTTTGGTTTGGAAAATGATAATTAATTTATAATAAATTAATAAAACTTAAATTTTATAAATTCGGTAATATAGATATCATTTTTGAATTTGTAAAATCAAAATTATCTTATGCTGAATATATGGTATTTTTCTGAAAACATTCAATTTTTGATGAATCGGGAAAAACACAACGTTATTGTTTAAAAATGACTTTTTATTTTAATATTTAATATTTTTTTAAATTTTATTTTAAATTCAACATAGATACATAATACCTATATTATTCAAATTCAATTCATTGGATTAATTCTATAATAATATTAGATATATTAATTTTTCTTGAAATATATAATGATTTTTACCCACCATTTAGGCACACTAACAAATTTGTATAAAATTTAATTTTACCACTTTTGTAAACTGAATTTCAAAAATTCCAGAGACACGGTTTATATGATTATATAAATTTTATTTCAATATGATGATAATAATTTTTGTTGAATAATAACTTCTGAATTTTATTTACCATAGATAATAGTAAATAGGGTAATTAAAGTTAAAAATAATATTAAAATTACCCTAAACCATATTCTAATTATATAAAATAATTTTATTTCAAAAAAAAATTAGCTTTAGGACCGAAATATGATATTCTTATGATAAACTTGGATTAGATTAGGACATTTATTTTATTTTATTAAAAGATGAGTTAAAAGTGTTAAATTCTGATTTTAAAAACTAAACCATTTTTAATATAGGGTTATAAATAAGATAAATTTGAATATAAATATTTCTTATAATGATAAAAATATTTCATAGATCATGGTATTTTATTTATAATTTTTATTCATTAAATAATTACATTTTTTATGACACAATGATGATGGAATAATTACATTATTAATGAATGACTAAAATAATTGATGTTATTAATATTAAAATAAATTTAAATTTAGACGTCCAAATAATTCCAAGAATTTTATAGGTTAATATGACATTTTAGGGCGGATTCAATGATTTTTTATGTAATAATGTTGTTAATAATTTCACAAAAACCAAATACTAAATAGTGAAAAAATTGACCAAAATGAGTTTTTAAAACAAATATTATTTTATTGAATTATATAATAGTCAAAAAAATCTAAGGATCAACCAAAGGACTTATATAATTATATATATTTCATTAATGTGCCCCATGGGGTTCTATTGGAATTTTATAGTATGTTCATTATCCATGTATTATAATAACACATGAAGATATGGTAAAAGTAAAACAATATAACTAAGGGTTCAATCAAAAGGATAAGGATTATATGGTGAACCAAACATGTCTAAAACCTATTGGCTGAGAGGCTTCTAACCCATCCCCCTGTACTCGAATTAAATCCATCTGGAGATATTATAAATCAAAAATGATTTTTTAATAAATTAATATTTCATGCTTTTCCTAAAGTGCCCCTCATCTCTCTTACAAAAGGGAACTTCCCCTTCTCTTAACATCACACCTCCAAATCCCTTTGGCTCAACAAAATTGGTTCAAATATTCTCTCAACTACCCTAAATTTATCCTAGAGGACTTATGTATATCATAAAGCCATCTTAAGAATCCCTTTTGTTCATATCGAAAAGAAACTCCCGAAGAAGAGGTAATTAATTCATTACCTCTTTCAATTTTATTTTCTTCATACACTTTATCTTCCATTGATATTTACATACTAAAATAATAAATAAAATTCCATCTACATAATTATATTTTATAATAAATATGTTAAAACCATATTCATTATTCTATCCATCCTATGAACGAAAAAGTCACCACACATGCATACGTATAGTTTACTATCTCCATGTTGTGGTGTAGTTTGTTATTTAACACTAAATTTTTTGGATGGGTATGATAATGAGTACACATAATTTATATAATTAATATAACAATTATTATTCTTTTTATATAATATACATTCCAATTAAACACCATTTCACAATGGATAAAACGATTTTGTCTCTCGTGCATATGTAGAGCTTGCCACCTCCACGACGCGATGAGTTAATCTTCAAAGATCACCATTCAAGAAATATATATATATTTATATATATATTGATTAATTATGAGATATATGAAATAATAATTCTTCTATATTAATATATATTTATGTAGTTAAATATATTTTATTTACTTACTTCTGTACTATACGATAAGAAAAAAGAAACAACGTTCATGCCTAAGGACGGACTACCGTCTCTATGAACGATGTCTCCATTTCATAAATCTACATATTATAAATATTTATATCCTTAATATATATGAAATATAAATCATGTTATATATTCTGGAAGTATGTAAATCATGATCTATGTGATACGATCAATAATAACAAGTTAAAACACTTACGATAAAGAAAGTTATTATTACCCAAAATGTTACTTTAACATGGAAATTATTATTAAATGGGTAGTATAAAATCATAAATGAACCATATATTAAATCATCAATATTAATATGGGTTTGGTATAATTTAATAACATACTATGGTAATTATATAGGAGGCTAAACACACACTATATTAAATGAATGTACAAGGTAAGGGTTAATTTCTTAATCTCATTATTATCTGAGGTTGTCTATCTGTTTGTATCTACTGGGTCATATTTATCATCATTATTCATGTTTCATTAAAATATTTTAATATGGAAACTTTTAAGGATTTATGGAATGGACTCTTTAACTAGATTACCATTTTAAATGTTTTAAATGATTTATTTTTCAAAAAAAATTAATTAATGTCTATGTTTTAAAAATTATTTTAAGGACTTATTTACATGTACATGATTGTTTTAAAGTGTTAATTTCATTAAATAGTTTTAACATGGTATGGGATAGTTTTATAAAAAAATTTCTTTTAAAAGGAATCCTTTATAAACTGTGAGACTTTTAAATGATTTCATGAAAATGGGTATTTCTCTCAAAGAGTTTTATTGATGATCTTAAAATATGTCAACATAATTTATTGGATATTATTATTGATTGGGTATTATTTATTATAATACAATAATTTATATTTTATTGATTTCATTATGATATTTTTTTCAATGGATGTGCTATTTTTATACCCTTCACGATTTAAGGTTATGGCTTTAACATTTCGTATGCTAGTTTTAGTATGAATGTTCATGTTTCCACCTTATTCATATAAGGAATGAATTGGAATTAATAAGTGACGGTAAGGTCTCACTATAGACCCTCGATGCATCGGTATGTATCATGAGACAAATTTGTTTCCTAGCATAAGGCCTTGACAAATTATTTATCTTTAGTCTTTCCATGATGCCTTTACTATGTGGTTATGATGTCTAACATTATGCATTCCCTCATTATAGAATTAGTTATTACATGTGATTATTCGACTAGTAGAATATCCATGTTCCTATGTATATGTTAATGTTTGATTTATTTTTTCCATATTATATTTATATTTATGTTTAAAAGGATGTTGTTTTTATTACACATCTTACCTTAAAAGTTAATAGCGTCTGTTATGTTATTTACCCTTACGGGGCATTGGAGCTCACCTATTTCTTATGCTTTGTATTCCCAGGATTCCAAGAAGTGTATTATGATTGAATTGTATTGTTATTCTAGGGGAATAATGAAATTACAAAAGGATTATATATGTTTTATTTTATTTTGGAAATTACAATGTACTATTCATATATGTATTCTATTTTCCAAGACTACTAAACTGATCGTTCCATCAAGACATCATCTCTTTAATAATTCTAGTGAATTAATATAATGCACTGGGTCAAGGCTTCTGGGGTAGGGGTTTTATAGTTGGTATTAGAGGAAGTTTAAAAATAACCATATAAAATTGATTTAGATAAACTATGAATAGGAAAAATTACTCTAAGAATGACATTGAGGATTAATATAAAAGAACATTAAATAAATTTGGTAATAGTGTTATTATGTGGGTTTTCCATGAAATAAATCCCTATCTAGATACTACAAGTGGACGTGGTTCTGGGACAGATTTACCTAAGAGTGAATACTCCCACAAGGTGTTTTCGTCTTGACCCTGGGAATCATGGTACACAACAATGGGACTTAGTGGCCACCTGGTTTGAAACTCCTGGGGGATATGAATAGGAAACTTCATATTTTATTAACAAACAATTATGAAGGATTTATGAGTAATAATGAAAGAAGATAATTAATTTTTATTAGACTAGATTTATGAAAATATTCATTTAGTTTTGATTATTTTTCTAGTTTTTTGGATTATACAATATAATACGATCTAGCCTATTATATGACATCATTTAGAAATGACACCTAGTAGATGTAATGTGAACTCCTACAATACGAATTTTCCAATGAGTAAGAAGGATCATATCTTTCATGTTCTTAATCCATAATCATGAATATAAATAGTCTCCCATGTATCTTAATCATATTATGAAATCGCATCATGTGTTAATAATATATGTAAATATTAGTATGAGTCCTATGGACTTTAATAGAAGCAAGAAAAGAAGAGAATGAAAAAAATATGTATTAAGGGAATAAAGGGAAAAGGGATTTCCCCAAATGTGAAATTTCTTGAAAGGATCAATTTGGAAAATTCATAAAGGTAATGGGAGTATGATATAAGTGTGGAGAAAAAGGACACCACGTTATTGACATAAGTGAAATGAAAAAGGACTCAAATGTACAATTCATTATCTGCAGGGAGTTGGGACACTATATGAATCAATTTTAAAATCATCAATGTATTCTCTAAATAATTCTATTGGATAATAATAAAGTTATGATACTACCAAATAATAAGAGGAATGACTATTGTTCTTTGGTTATGACATTTGAGTTTTGTATCAATGATGTACTGATTATATCAATTATGGAAATAAATAAGGATTATATTGTAGTACTATTTCATTAAGGATTTGATATTATACAGTTCAACGAAAAGTGACACAATTGAAAGTTATATTTTTTGAAAAATATGTGGGTAGGGAAAATATAAAACTTAATATGTTTCTGAAGCTAAGATAATGATTTCTGGAAAAGATATGACTGATTTGAAAAAATTATATGGGATATTCTGGACTACATTGAAACTAATTAATTATTTTTTTAATCCATAATTGTGGGAGTTTTCAACATTTTTGTATTTACGGTGTATATCCTGTATTCTATATTTTACATAAGTAATGAGGAAGAATGGTCATATTCAATATGCTTTTATGGTAATTCAGGTTGTTACCATGATTTTCTAGAATACATGATGCAGGTATACCCATGTTATTATGTGATTAAATAGAGCTTCATTATGTAATCTTGACCTTCCATATAAATTTTTGGACGATGAATTTGGAAACAGGTATTTTGGATAATTATAAAGGTAGGAATGGATTATGATTTAAATTGGATACTATTTTTAAAGGTTAAATAATTTCTTAATTTTATTTTTGGATTATTATAAAAAGGACAACCCGAAGGTCAAGTGACAACTAGTCACGTCTGACAAGGCTGTAAGACATGAACCCGCAACCAAAGGGCAACAATGGTGCATCACTTACAACTACCCTTCGTGATTTCCATGTTTTTATAATGTAGTTTTTTTAAATAGAATGACATATTAATTATAATTTTATTTTTTTGGAACCCTATACAATTCATTTAAATAGAATATTTTGGTGTTCTATTTTATTTTAGTTAGAATGATGAGATTGTTTTCGAAACTAGATAAAGGATAGAACTGTACATGTCAAGTATTATTTTTTCCTTATTTTTTAGAGAAATTATTTTAAAACCAAAAATGTGTAATCCTAATATCTTATGTTTTTTTGAACTGATGACATTTTAAATCATTGTTGATTTATTTCATTTAGACCCTCAATTTTGAATTTAAGGTCCACTTGTTTATGATTGATGGCCTCAATCACTCCCTATAAATATTTACGATTTTACTCCAAATATGTGACTATAATTTCCACCATTGTTCTCCTATAAGAAACCCTAATTTGTTGATGAAATTTTCATTTCCCTTTATCTCTTATTAAAATAAATTTTCATTAACCCTATTTCTGATATGGGTTTTCTACAAAGGTTTTTTATATATTCAACCTCTATTTTTAAAAAAAAATTGAGTTGTGAGGAAGAAATTTATTGAAGGATGGATGAATGTAACACACCAAGATTTCACAGTATATTATCTCTTTAATTTAATTGAATAGCTTGTGCTATAAGCAACAATAAGTTCAAACCCATCGTGACATATAAATCAAGCTGTTTAATAAGTGTTTATGAATTGTATTAACCACATCTTGAATTTTATATATATCCTATATAATTTTAACATTCATATTTTGTGTTCCTTAGACATAATATATAAACAAATTCAAATTTTTAGATAAAATATGTGTTTTTAAAAAATATAGTTTTTCCACCATATAATGGAAAACCCTTTTTAAATCCAATATTTGAAATTATTTTATATTAAATTTAATTAAATTAAATTATTCTTTTGAATCGGGATATATAAATTTAGTTTGGATTAACATTCAGTACCATTCTGATAACTTTTATATTTTAATGAATAGTAAAAAATACTATATTTTAAATGAAATTTACATTCAATCTAAATAATTTACAGTGCTAAATTTTAAATTTTAGTGGTTTTAAAGTATAATTATATTATATATTTATCATTTAATTTAATTTAGGTCATTTTAAGTAATTTCACAATTAAAGTTGATAGAAACACATGTTAATCAATTGATTGTTTTTAGTTCATAAAAACCATATTTCAGGTTTTGAAAAAAGGAAATTAATTTTAAATTAAATAATGAAAATTATATGTTTTATGTTTGGTAAAATGGATATATTTTCTGATTTTGTAATATCAAAATTATCTTATGGTGAACTTTTGGTATTTTTCTTAAAACATTAAATTTATGATGAATATTGAAAAACAATACTCTATTGTTTAAAACTGACTTTTTATTTAAAAAATTCATATATTTATTTAAATTAATTTTGAAATTAAAATATATGAATAATACATATATTAGTCCAATTTAATTCATTGGGTTCATTTTATAATAAGACTTGATATATAATATTATTTTGAAATATTTAATGTCTTTTACCCACCTTCTACACACATTTACATATTTTCTGTATAGCGTAAATTAACCACTTCTATGAAATGAATTTCAAAAATCTGAGATACACGATTGACATCAGTGAGTAAAATTTGGCTCAATAGGAATAAGGTAATTTTTGGTGAATAGTAACATTTAAATTTTATTTACAACGGTTAAAAGTAAATAGTTTAATTAAAGGTTAAAAAATTAATATTACCCAAACACATGTCCTGATTCTATTGGATAGGTTTATTTAGACCAAAATCAATGTGAGGAAAAAATTATGATCCTTTTTTATCCACTTGGATTTGATTAGGAATTTTATTATATTTTATTCAAAGAATAGTTAAAAGTTTTAAATTCTTATTTAACTAACCCATTTTTAATATATGGCTATACATATGATAAATTCGACTATAAATATTCATTAAAAAGTTAAAAAGATTTCGTATATCATGGTATTTTAATTATAATTTTTAGACACTAAATAATTAAATTTATTTTTGAGACAATGATGATGTAGTAATTACCTTATTTATGAATGAGACAAGTAATTGTTGTTTTAAAAATTAATATAAATGTAAATTGAGTCTTTTTATGAATTACACAATTTTTATAGGATAAAATAATTTTTTAAGGGTGATTATATAATTTTTTATACGTAATCATGTTTATATAACTTTCAAAAAAATCAATTACTAAATAGTGTAAAAATTTTCATAAAACAATTTTTAAAACAAAAACTATTTTATTAAATTATATAGCAGTCCTAAAAATATACGGTTCTACCCAAAGACTTATATAATCATATTTATTTAATTAATGAACCACTTGAGGTTCTCTTGGAATATCATTGTATGTTTATTAACCATATCTATAATAATACAAGAAGACTTGTTAAAGGAGAAACTATTTAACTAAGGGATAAATCTTAAATGTAAGGTTAATATGGTGATATAAATTTTTCTAGAAAAATTGGATAAGGTGATTTAGACCCATACCCACATTATACTTGAAATAAATATATTTAATTCTACTATAACCAAAAAAATGATTTACAATAAAATAATGTTTCATGGTTTTCCTAAAGTGCCCCTAACCTCTCATATTAAAGTGAAATTCCCCTTATCTTAAAGCCACACCTCCAAATCCGTTTGGATCGAAATCTCATTAATAAAATATCCCCCAAAATACCCTCACATATACATAGAGGCCTTACTTTTATAAGTAATCTAGCCTATGGTGCCCATTTGTTCAAATCAAAAGGAAACACCTGAAGAAGAGGTAATTATTTCATCACATCTTTTAAAGTTATTTAGTTATTACACATTCTCTTCCATGTTATTTACATACAAGAAAAATAACTCAAATACATTATACATACTAAGATGTCATTATAAATATGGTAAAACCATATTCATTATTCTATCCATCTTATGAATGAAAAAGTCCCCACACATGCATAGGTACGGCTTACCGTATCCACGTCATAGTGTAGTTTGTTATTCCAAACTATATTATTTGGGTTGTATAATAATGAGAATAATTAATTTTAATAATTAATATAACATTGTAATTATTATATATATATAATAAACCATATAATTAAACACGTTTTTACCCTCTATAGAATGATATTATTGCACGTGCGCAAGTACAGGTTACTGTCTCCAAGACGCGATGAGATTCATCTTCAACGATCAACATTCTAGAATTTCGTATAAATATATATTAATTGATATGTGGTATATGATATAATATTGATACTAGAATAATATATATATATATGTAGATAAATATAGGTCATTTACTTACTTTTAAACTATACAACAAGAAAACATAAATGACATTCATGTATACATACGAACTACCGTTTCCATGAACAGTGTTTGCATTTCATAAATCTATCTGCTATAAATATTTATATTCTGAATATATAATATATTTAAATCATATTTTATATTGTAAAAGTATGTAAATCATGATCTATGTGATATTATCAAGAATAACAAGTTAAAACATGTACGATAAAAAAGTGATTATTACCTGAAATGTTAGTTTAACATGGGGATTATTATTAAATGTCTAGTAAAAAGTCATAAATTAATCATATATGAAATCATAAATATTAATATGGTTATGGTATAATTTATTAACATACAATGATAATTATATAGGAGGTTAATGGTAACCACGAATAAATGAATGTACTAGGTATGGGATATTTCCTCAATCTCATTATTATCAGAGATTGTTTATATGTAAGTATAAAATAGGACATATTTATCATCTATGTTCATGATACATTAAAATGTTTTAAAAAGGATTATGTTATGAATTTATGTAAGGTAATCTTTAACTATTTCATTATTTTTAATGTTTTTAATGATTTATTTTTCTCAATATTTTTAATAAATGTCCATGTTTTCAAAATGATTTTAAGGATTTATCCACGTGGACATGATTGATTTAAAGTGTTAATTTCATCCAATATATTCAAAGTGTTATTTGACACGTTTATTCAAAAATCTCATTTAAATGACTTCTTATATAAATTGGGTGTCATTTAAATGATTTCATGAAAAGTGGAATTTATCTTAAAGATGTTTATTGATTATTTTCAACTATGTCTATATCATTTATTATATATTTTTCATGATTGTGGTTGATTTTATATAATAAAATCTTACATTTTGTACTGAATGTGTTTTGGTATGTTTGACTATGAATGTGCACTTTTTATATCATTCATGGTTTCTGGTTAAAGTATTGATATATTGAATTCTAGTTTTAGTATGATGGTTTACATTATTTTTCACCCTTTTATATATGAGGAATCCATTGGACTAAATAAGTGATGGGTGGGGCCTGCAACGACCCCTCGATGCATCGGTAGGTCTAATGAGACAAATTAGTGTCTTAGCATAATTCCTTGACAAAATTTTTATTTTCAGTTTTGGCATGAGGCCTTGACTATGTGGTTGTGATGTCTGATAATATGCATTCCTTCATTATGAAATTAGTTATTAAATGTGATTATTCGACTACTAGAATATCCTTGTGCATGTGTATATGGTAAGGATTGATTTATTTTTTCCATATTATATTCGCGTTTATGTTTAAAAGGATGTTGTTTTTATTACACATATTTCCTTAAAAGATTACAGCTTCAACTAAGTTATTTACCCTTACTAAGAATCTGAGATCACTCCATTATTATGTTAGGTTTTTGAAGGATTTCAAGAAGTGTATTATTATTGATATGCAGGGTTAAGCTAGGGGAATAATAGAATTATACTTGGATTATCAATGTTGAATATTATGTTTGAAATTATAATGTAATTTTCATGTATGTAATCTATTTAACAAGACTTCAAAACTGATTGGTCCATCAGGACTTGATCCCTAGTAATCATGCCAATGTACTGAAATAATGCCCCAGATCTGGGCTTTAGCGGTCTGGGCATTAAAAAAGTGATGAAATATCGTGGATGTCTTTAATGGTTGTCATATAATGATAGAGTCTTTTATCCAAAGCTAGTTTATCAGTTTTATATGAATATTGAATGTTTGTGGAAGGAAGGGATATTGCATGGATGATGTCGATTGTGAAAGGGAGAAGAATATCATTATCTACAAGGCATTGGGATGAATTTATTCAGGTACCTCATGAAGGAAGTTTTTGTGATTACCAAGGTACTTCTTCAGAAAGTGAATTCTTCAGCAATGAGTCTTTTCTGAAAGAGAAAACTGGAAATAAAGAGATCAAGTGACACATCACCTCAGAATTGAATGGTGAAGGAATAATTCTTTTCATGTTTATTCAACATCAGATTTGTTCTAGAAAATGAGACTTTGATTCTATCATGTATCAACATGGATACATGGTTTATATTCTTTAGAATGGTGTTAAATTGAATCAATATATATATATATATATATATATATTTGATGGTTCACAATAATGAGATGAAATAACCTGGGTGAAAGTCAAATTATCTCTTCTATTCAAGAATGATTACAACTATGATGAAGGATAAAAGTTGTGTAAATGAATCTAAGGATGTGGTTATTATTGAATGTAGTGGAATATTCTTCATCTATGGAATCTGTAAAAGAATGAAAATAAATGGGAACCTTAGAGTAAATAATGTGTTAGTGATAAAGATGAATTGTATGTGATGTTCAGTCCCAAAGACCATCCAATAAGACAATGGGATATAGTGACCTTGATCTCGGTCCATATGGACAAGTAAACATTTCTTTAGATGAGTAACACGATCTTGTTATCCCTATTAGAGATGTGGTATCACTATTTGATGATCATTATGACCCAAACACTACCCGACCATCAAAAATAGTCTCTATTAGACCTGTAAGTCTACCTCAAGATTTACCCCCACTTGAATAAATTCTCTAATCCTTTGGTAGTGAAGAGACCAAATTTGAAGGTAGTGTATAGTACGCTAGTGATTCCAATGAAGAAGATAATGAATAATTACATGAAGAAGAGGACGAAGAGGAAGAAATTGGAAGTGGTGAATCTGGATCATAATCATGAAGGGAAGAATAAGATGTGCTAGTCGAAGATGAGATGAATGTAGATGGTAATAATGGATAATGATGTGAAGGTGAATGTGATTGTAAATATGGTCACCCTGATGAAAATCTAGATGCTTTGAGAATAGAAGTTACTAAATCTAATACTGGTGTCTCTGTTGAGGGTTCTGTTCAAGAAGAAATTGTTTCTCTAGATGATCAAGTTTCTAATTTTTTTATACTTGGAAAAGAACTGTACTTATGGAAAATCAACATATCCAAGAAACCATAAATTAGGGGATAAATCTTCCAAAACGAGATGACATTGAGGGGGAGCATCAAGGACTAGGTAACCAAGCTGATGAAGATCATCATCAGGAAGAGTAAGCCATGATAATATTTCTCCTTTGTATTATGATATTTGTAATGAATGGATAAGGAATCATAGTTAATTAGCCTTGGGATTTGATTATGATTATTTTGATGATGAAATTATTTCCCTTTATGCAATGGAATCATTGGATGAGACCACTTCTAGTAAGTATGTCACTAAAGCAGTTACTGAAAAATTCAAGGAATAGATATGTTATTCCGTCAGACACTCATGGAAATCCCAAATGAGGTATTAGATTGATTAATTCAAGGGAACGAATACTAATATAACTCAGAAGTCGATATCAATAAGATCTATGGTTGATGTTGTAAAGCACAATGGTGCTTCTAGTTCTTCTCCTGCCTCAACTAGTCTGTCTCAAGCTGATGTTTCTTCTCTCTTGACGATGGTGATATAAGAGATTTATCCAAATATTATCACAACTTCAAAGACAATTGTGACAACTAATACAAATATCACAAATGATATGAAGATATTGACAACAAGGATCAATGAGTTGACCATAGAGTATACGAATAATATGTACAATATCATGAAAATTCATGAGAACCTTGTTTCTGATTTTAAATCTCATGAGTTTTCTAAGCAGATAAATGAGGATTAGGATCTGACCTCTTATGCTCAAGCTTCATGTTCTACTCCCCCTAGTGGGTCCTCACAATCTGCAGTTATTTTTATTGTTAGTTCAGTGATGATTATTGACCTACATGTTCTGGCAGCGTCTATAGCCAATGTTGATGATAAATTAGATAAAGTGCATGATCCTTTGATGAATTATACATGGAGTGATTCACAGACTCAGTAAGAGTTGATCAAGAGGATTAATGAGTTTTTATACAAATTCATCATAATGCACCAAATGTACAACCTGTTTAAGTATTTGGACACAACTATTACTCTTCCTTCCTTGACCAAGGCCTTTAAGAGTCATAGTTAGAAACTCAAGGAATTTAAACATTTTTGAATATGTTTATAGAAAAGAATAATGATTCTAATAATCTTGGAAATATGGTTTATATAAAATTGAATAATTCATCAATATCTTTAAATCGTATCTTCATGCCGAAAGTAAGGTTTTTGTGGTACATCTTGCTGGAACACTAGGCCATGTTGGTTCTATGCCTACTCAACCTCAAATGTTAGTTTATTTAGCCATATCTCACATCAGACCAGTCATCACAGAAACTACTAAATCTCGGGTTCTTTCTAAACACATACCTACACATGCTTCTACAGCTCCTAAAGGCGTGCCTATACTACCTCTCAAAATCAGTTTAGAGCATCTTTCTCCACAACCTAACCCTTCTGATTAAATTTCTACTTATTCTTCTGATAAGGGGATGTATCCCCTTCATCATACCACTTGATCCTTTCTTTTT
Source organism: Viscum album (assembly GCA_963277665.1). Taxonomy (NCBI): domain Eukaryota; kingdom Viridiplantae; phylum Streptophyta; class Magnoliopsida; order Santalales; family Viscaceae; genus Viscum; species Viscum album. The sequence goes on along the minus strand of OY728134.1, from coordinate 660,735,110 downwards.
GTGTGGATTGATTTTAATTTGATAGTGTTGAGAAAGTGCCTGTAATATTTTTTGATGTAATCAGTTTCTGATTGTTATTTAATTCTTTCTACATTACTATTTTTCATATTCATTTCTCCTATTACTTTTTTATAATCCCAACATGGGATAAATTTTATTGAAATTTATTAAAATTGAGTTACCATTATATGATTTAGAAATGACCAGATTTGTGATTGTAAAAAAAGGAGATATATTGGGCCCATAGATGTTGTTGGCCAGTATCTCTAACTATAATGGTTTTTATTATCAAAAAATCATGTCAGATATTAACATATATCTTATTTTATATTAGATCATAAATTATGAAAAAACATTTTCATGAATATCATATCATTTCATTCATATAACTACTTATGTGATCATAATTCTAAATGAGAATTTAATTTATTATATATGTGTATTAATAAGGATTACCAGTTTCTAAATTTTTTGAATTACAAGATAGAAAAATAATATAAAATTGTCTATATATTGGTGACTAATAACAACATTATGTTGACTCCCCATCAGACATATGTATTACTAGAAGACACATCAATCATGAATATTTTATAAGTATGTGAAGTTGAGACAATTGGAAAAGTCTCTATGTTGGAAATGACACTGACGAAAAAAGGACTCACAATTGCACATGATACTAACCCAATAAACCTACCTTTAGTTCATGTGTCCTACCATATAATGATTCTACCAATGAAAGAACTCACTATCAATTATAATGAGTCCTAATTCGCTCAATTATATCACTAGTAGATGGAAGGAATCACCATTGATATGACTCACTGTTAGTTCATCTATCTCACCTATGAAAGGACACACTAACACCCACAGTCATCGAGGGTGACTGAATGATGAAAAACCGATGCCATTAAGAAACCGATAATTATGATGAACCGATAGTCTTAAAAACAGTTTTTCATTTAATAATTGAAATTTATATCTAACTATAATATTTAGAAAAATTAATTTTTTTTACATTATTTAATGTTGTCCGTATGAATTTTGGTAGAAAATATGAGGTACGATTATCTGATCACATTGGGTGTACATGCTATTTTTTGGCCCTTGAAAATAAGATGGATTTTAAGAAGAATGAATTTAGATAAATCCTAGTGAGATGAGTGCGATTGTGAATGCTTGTAATGGATATATACTGAAGAACATCAAGTATCATAGAACTACAGTGATCACTAGAATAGCATAACCTGATAAAATTTCAATAAATATAAACAATGGATTGAAGACACACTTCATCATCTCATGAAGATGAATAATATACCTTCAAACCTATACATGTAGTTCGAAATCAGACTACGATAATCTATTTTGCAGGCAACATTTAGAAAAGGAATCAAAGTTCATTTTTACTACATCAAACGAGTCTAGAGCTTCACTACATAACACACAAATACTTCTAAACCTTATTACACATGTTTAGATATATCATGTTTTTTTACATTGTTCAGTAGTGTGTTTATCTGTTTGTTACACACACACTGAATACAATGCATAACTGGAGGATACCTGATATCATCAAACTCACTCTCAATTTTACTCTTTGTATCCCACAATGAATAGATTAAGTGGTCATGTGTGACCAGGTTTTTGTATTTTCCATGAATAATTGTGGTAGAGGTCAAGTGTTACCTAGAAAACCTAGTGTTCTGTTGTGAACCTCATCAAGGGTGTGGATAAAACATTTTATTATTTCAAAATTCTTTCTGGAAAATGATCATGAATCAGAGGGGAATAAGTTTCATCATGAGACTGAACCTCATTATTATTTTCGTTTGGCTTACAAATTATTTTTACTCTATTTTATGAAAAAAATTTAAAACTAAATTGAACATTGATGGTTTGATTAGAAATTGTTTGTAACTATTTGGAACTAGTAAGTTAGTTTCAATATTTGTATTAATATTTATATTAATATAGTGGATAAGTAGTCATTATTTATGGAAATTAAATGAACATTTATGAATCTTATAAATTCACTACAAACTAATATGGAATATTTTTTTAATTAGGGAAATATCAAAGCCCCAATTTTTTACAGAGATTTTTATAGATACTAATTTCACCCACACCCCCTATTGAGAAAACTACTCTGACCAAAAGGGTCTCCACTCAAGTGATTTCCTCTGATCCTTGTGCCCTATTATTCTAGGGACATGATCCTAATACACCATAGGGGGTTCACCAAGAGGTTGTTCATCTATTACTTTGGTCATATTATTCTAGCGACAAGATAATAAGCACTAGTATTGATCAAATTTCTATGGTAGAAGAAAAATTGTTTTCCTAAACTATGATTTGGTAGCTTTTCATTAAATGTTCTTTTTATTTGATGTGGATATATGATGCATTATTTGATAAATGAAAAATTGTAATTTCCAATGTTTATGAATGAGGCCATTTTCCTATGTAATTTATATTTTTTTTATTTTTTGTTAATAAAACATAAATTCTATGATTTATAACTTCATTTAAAATTTTTAATAGATACATGATCTAGTTTTTATGTGGTTTTTATGATTTGGTGGAAGTATTTGGGGTTCATGGGAACACTTGAATAATGATGGAAATCTTGGGCGGTTGAAAAAAACTATAAGAAGAAAATCACATCATGTAATAATTTCATGATAGGAAAGTGATTTATATGGAATTCATAAGGGCGTGAAATATAGAGGGACTACCATAATTAATTAACAACATGCATAAAAAATATTTTATTAATGTTGTTTATGACATTTATTGAATACATGATAAGAATCCTCAAGGGATGGTTTTTTAGGGGGGGGGTTATGGGATTTATCTCATTTAATTATTCATCCACCATGAGGTATTGGCATTTATATCTACATTTTTTCATTCTCTACTAGGCTTTAAGCCGCATTATTTGATATGATATATTTCATTATCATTGGAGGTGTATTCGTAATGCCTTTAATCCACTTTCCTCCGCTATTCACTCATTTTTTATGATAAATTCTAAATCTGTGTGATCTTAGTTTACCTATTTATATATTGTTTATATAATACTCTAATTTCATTCATCACAGATAGAATGAGAGTCCAGTATTCAATTACAAGGTTCCTACGAGTATAATGTTGGTGGTTCCTAGATTTATCATTTATTGTAAATGTTTTATGGGGTTTGTTTTTATATACATGTTATTTTATCAGGGGGAAATCTAAAAAAATAAATTTCTATGTTAATGTTTAATTATAATGGCTCATAGATATTTATTAGAATTCTCTTAATTAATTAAAAATGAATTATTCTAGTTTTGTGGATTTTGAAAATTTTGGAGGATTAGTTTGCTTGACCTAATTAAATTATTTGTATATTGAGATATATATTTAGGTTCCCTTGGAAATTTTTTTGTGTATTCTAGGATACATGACGTGATATTGGTCACCATGAATTAGATGACATGGTCACTATGTTGTGGTGGCACAATTTTTCAGGATTGGGGTGACGAGGTCAACAGGATGAGGGAATAGCCTATAGAACATTGGATTGTGCTGACCATTGGGACATTGTTTATGTGGTATCATGCTCAAAAATGGTTTTCAGATTATATGGTTTAAGAAATGTTTGTAATTTCCACTCATCGTTGTTGGCCGATGCACTATTGGGGTCATGTGAACACATATAAGACTCTGTTCATGTGGTGTTGATCACTTATTGTTGGTAGAAGCCTCCATTGATATTGTGTCTTAGGTGATGGTGTTGATCATTTGTTATGGAGGAGGCTCTAACCATAGAAAACCATGGATGATGGTGATAGACCATCAAAAGATTGTGCTGAGACCTTCTATTAGGGGTATATGATCATCGTTTACATTGATAATGATGGAAAAAGTTTACTGGTGGACGAAACACTACATGATTTTGACATAGAGTTTTAAACCAATGGGGAATATATTATAAGGGAGGATAGATATAGTCATTCCATGAGACATTAAACTTTTGAGATGATATTTATAATTGTATTGATGTGGGTGGGACTAGAGTCACATGATAACGAATGTTGATTGGATGTTAGTTACTCTACTGAGTCCGCATGGTATAGATGAGATATTCATGGGATATAACTGTTGGTTATCAAGGTGTGATATTCGTTAGGGGTACCATATGAACTAGGTCATAGGTGGATGACACTGTATATAAATCTTTATAAACAAGAAAATTATTATAATATATATTTTTTCCTAGGTATCCAGAAATGTATTGGTGTTGGATAAAGAACCTAAATGCTCACTTGTGTCTATTGAGAAATAGTTGAGTCAGTTATTTATTTATTGGGTAGTTTTTTTTCTATTTATCTACGTATACACACACTATATAATCGTGGTTGTAAGATAGGTTCATGTTGGTGGCTGTCTAATGATTTGATACTCATATCACATAGAGGCCCTCAAAAATCATGTAGACATTATAGTTTTGAGATTATGAAAGAGGTATGGCTTCTGAGGTGGACCTTAGTGATCAGGTATTTATTAGTTTTACATTGGCAAGATGGTAGTGGACTAGATGGTTCCTCTACACCAGGAATGACCTTTTTTTATGATTTTTTTTATATGTACCTATGTGTTCTTCCAAGGGTGACATTTATTATTTGTTATGTATGACCTTTTATGGCATTTTTGGCTATCTAAAAATTGTATTATTCCTTTTATATTAAAATTGCTTCCATTTCATGCTTTTTATGTGTTTATTTTGTTTCATCTATTGAAATGGCCCTTCTTTTGTTTTCTTACACATATATATATATATATATGTACCATTATAATTCTGTTCACTCAAGTGTATAGTCTCCAAAATATCACCTAATCAAACACTTGATTAAAATCAACCTCCGTTGGAATATAGGGAGGTGTACATAAGGCCTAGAGGCCAACCGAACTCTTGAAACAATTAGAGGAAAACTGGTTTGTTGTAGTAAAAATGGTCTATATTATATGATTTTATATATGTTGTATGTAATTTTATTTAAAACAATAAAATAGGGATTTTTTATTGTTCATCTATATAAAGGTTATTTTTTCACTCCCAGTTTTTTATATATTGAGATTGTTGGGATTATTTTAAACAGACATTGTTTGGAACTCTTGGGTGGGATCCAATTTGGATAGTTTTTCTCGTATCCTATACAATATCTATGTTTTGTGAAGACCTTATATTGTATGATATAGGAAATTTGAAATAACTATGGTGGTTAAGTGATGTTTAATGATAGTTTATCAATAGTATATGGTGGTGACATAATGAGATTTTCCAACCAGGGCCTTTGTTTCTTTTTGTTGGTCATGTTTGTTGATATATACCATGGTATTGGATAGATTTCTTAGTTGTGTAATTATAGTTTTTGGTATATGTTTATATAATAATTTCTTTATTATTATCATTTATATATATATATATTCCCTATTTTAGTTTTTTTAGGTTGAAAAATTCGTTCTTTCTTTTTATTGTTGGATTTGTGGGTGGTAGTATTTAGCCAGAGATATTAGAACATGGTTATATTTAATAAATTTTATGTGTTCGATAACTATGGATGAAAGAAACAATAAACTAAATAGAATAATTCATTTTATAAAAATAATTTAAATATATTATGAGATTGTTAAATGAAAATTATTCATTTAAAATTAATTTATTAAGTAATACATTAATTATTCAAAACCAAATAAAAACATTTTTTTAAAACATTGTTACTATTATATATTATTTTTTTTGAAAGACATATTTCTAAATACTAGAATATAATTTTGAACAAATAAACATAAAATTATAATTTATCACGTCAAATTTATCATAGTTTTATTTTTTGAACTTTTTTAAAATGGTATTTTTTGGTACAGATTGAAAATATCTTTTTTAGGAATTATGCAACTATAATGTTAAAATTATCCTATAATAATGAATTAAAAATATGTAAATGTTTTTTCTAGACCAAATAATCCTTTATGGTGTAAAATAATTAAATTTTAGCAATTATTTTTAATTTTTAAACCCATAATTAATTTTTTAGAACCCAAGTAATATTTTATATCAATAAAAAACTAATTTTTATTCTTTGCCTTTAGAAAGGCGGTTGAATGATGAGTTTTTGTTTTCTTTTGGTTATAATTTCAAACAATAACTTTTTATTTTTCATTAACAATATTTATTTTTGGATTAATCATAAGAAGAAAATTTATAGGGCCAATTTTATTTTTATCCATAATAAATAGTTAAAGGAGTAAATATTTGTCACTATAGTTAAGGCTAAAATTGGTTAAATGTGATTATATAAATGGATAATGATTTAATAAAGTAATCTTTCTTGGACTAAATTTGAACATCCAAATTCATTTCATTTAAAATTTCTTTTTTTGGTTTCAATTTCTCATGGGTGTGGCTTTTATATATTTTATGGTTCTTAATATTTACAAGGTTTCCACTCCCCTCACTTATAAAAGGAAACTTACTCTTCCCACATATCCACAAAAATTGAGCAACTTATCTCGACCAATCACTACCAAAATCACATCCCAACTCCCCTACCATTATTATAGATTCTAGGGTATCAACAAAATCCACACCCAATAAGGACTCTATTGTAATATAAAGGATGATATTCATGGAAGAGGTAATCTCCATAACCAATCTCATTCCATATTATTTTTTATTTGACAACCTAAAAATAATATATTATCATATTAGTGAAATTACAAATATATATATATATATTTATATTTACTCTAATTAAATATTTTTAACTTAATGGATCAACTATTTTATAACTCCTTTACAACATAAGATAAATGCAATCCTTACTCATGCGTGCTTGAAGAATACCACCTCATGAAAGTGATGTGTTTCATTTTTCATCACGTACTCACATGGATGGTCATAAATATGGATATAATGGACATATATTATTTCAATTATATAATATTTATTATTTAAATATAAAATGATTTCAACCTTGTTACCCTATATTCTTTTGAAAATGATAATTCCATTTATTTTCAAGAGTGAATGACCACCTCCAAGAATCGATGAGATACACATTTCATGTCCACCATACATGGATAGTAATATAGATATATTAAATGGACTAAAATGAAATTTATGAAAAAGTTATGATTTTATAATGATAACTTACTATCTATGTTCCACTCCATTACTAAGAAAATGAAAACACTGCACATGCATATGAACAAATGACTATCTCTGTGAAGCGATGGATTCCAGTTTTAATCAACATAAATGAATGGTAATAAATTGGTATATAATGGATAAATATGATATTTATGAAATTATTAAAATTATACAACTCTGAACAAGGATTAATTTCAAGAATAAATAAACCAAAACATATATGGAAAATATATCATTTAATATCCCAAATGATTAATATAATAAGAAACTGTAAGTAAATGTGTATTAATGATTATAGAATTACATATGGAAATTAATGTATTAATATAAATGATTTATATTTTAATAATCAATATAACTTTATTTTATTTATATTTTGAGTTCATACAATTCAATTCAATACTTGAGGTATGAGTTTATGTCGAAACCATATTTTTTTAATCTAGATTGTCCATGTTTAAATTTCCTTGGGGGGGTAATCATATGATCTCTCATTATCTCATAAACCACATACATTTTATTCACCTCTTTTAATTTCTTGGATAATCATTTTTCAATTTTTTTCAACCATTTAGTACACAAATATTATGAAATTTATTTTCTTATGTAATGCGTACCTTATTTTTCATCATCGAGTAATAATTATTCTCTTCAATATCTATGTTACTAATTTTTTTAAGAATGTTATTATATAATTTTTAATAATTCTAAAATGTATTTCTCTACTATGTTATAATTTATTTAAAAATTAGTTATCGATATATATTTAATCATTTTTCATATGAATCACATATGACATTATTTATAAAAGTGTAAAAATAATGTTTTTATAACATATACATCATCAAAATATTTAACCACCATCAAGTCCATTCATCCTGATTTAAAATTATTTACAAGTATCTTTGTTTTTACAAATAAAAACCAATTCCGATTATTCTAGGATATTTTAGACATTAATCTTCACAAAAATAAATGTAGTATTAAATTAATTTTTCAATATATATTTTTAATGGTTTAATAAAATCATATTTCATATATATCAATTTCCATTACGATTATGTATGCATTTAGGTGTATATATTCATAGTGTACGATCAATATTATTTCTATGTATGGATTACTATGATTATTTTTTAACTAAGTTGTCTGGAAACCTGTTTCCTTCCCAAAAGTAAATTATGTTTTTATAAAATGATTAATGTTTATACAATCATGTGGGAAATTTATTTACAATTTTAATTATTTGATGTGGTGGACCATAATTATATAGTCATTCAATGCATCGAGAAAAGGGATATATGTCCTGAGATAATTTTAAAGGGAATATGTAGTAATCCAAATCCACTATGGGACACTATCCATTATGATAGTCTTGGTTGTTTGCCTTAAACATTGAAATGAATTCCAATTATGTGTGAGAAAGAAAACAACGTTTTATGCTTCTGATATGATCACATGGATAATGAATAATTATTTATGATTCCACAATTATGACTCAATTATTTTCATTTGAAAAATATTTCTCCCATGAATCATTACTTATGGTGTATATATTGTTGGGTATATTATCATATGTTATGATAATATTATAATACACATATACTTATCTTATATTCACTTATAATCATCTATTTTAATATCCTATTTTTATCCTTAATAATTATCTAATATCACCCTTTATTATGTTTCTATTTCCCTAAGTTAGAAAGAATGTTTCATGTAGAAAGAATCATAAAAAGTTGTATTTTGAGATGAACTTTTTGGGTGATGTTTAATATCATTCATGAATTATTTTTATTATATATCCATTCTCCAAACACTCAATGAGATACAAATCACAGAAAAAAATATAAATACCCTCCAATTAAAATTTGTGCACTATTACTGTATAATATTATTTTATTTCTTTGAATCACCATATAATATTTTTACACTTATATGACTGTTCTGTAGAGAACCATTTTCATCCAGCAGAAGAAAACAACTCTATCACCTAGAAATTGATTTCCAGAGATACTTTTAAGAAATATTTTTTGATCCTCTGAGAACTTATTTAAACATTGTGAAATTTTTTATATATCATATCATGGATATACCATGAAATTATTTAATCATATAGATAGAATATGACAAGGAAATTACCAATCATATTTTAGCTAAAATGAAATGGATAAAAAAAAATTCATGAAATTAACATCTTTAAAAAACTGAGCTCAATAATGAATACCCTCCTTCACAAAACACATTAGGAATTATCCAACTTTATATAGAGAAGATTATTTCTAATAAAGTTATCTTTACATATTGGAATTATTAGGGGTCCTTTATATAAGAAAAGTAACCAGAAAAACATTATAATCAAAATTACAATTAAACCCTTTGGGAATTATCATTCTCTATATAATAGACTTATTATGTGGACCACATCGCATAAAACTACACTTTTGGTAGCCTCCGAATCACCGTATCTTCTAAAATAATGAACACCGTTTTTAGTTGCCTTTAGCTCATTTCCGTAAGACCACATTCGATGAGTACCCTTTTCAATTAACATTATTTTTTTTCTTATTGGTTTAATTTAAATTTAAATTTTTTGTTTGTGGTTTCTCAATAATTCTACATGGTTCACATAGAAAAGTTCTTATATGTTCAAGATCACCTTTTTAGAAAAACAACTTTGAATTCTGTCACAGGCTTTGAGGTGTACCAATTTTATTAGGTGGTCGTATTTAATTATCCATATAAAAACATGTTTCAATGAATAAATAAAAATATATATAACTAGATACTATTCCACCATCAAAAATATTTATTCAGAAACAACCATATTGGAATGTTTTCAACTGACATTGTCAATAAATAGAACCAACATTATAAACTTAAAATGATCATTTGAGGGGTTTTATCGCAACAATAATCATAAGTGATATTATGATTATTGGAGGAATACTTTAGTGTTAAATAATTGAGATAACTCATTCTTAATGATATATCCTCATTTTTGTAAATAGTGGTTGGTATATGTAAGTGAGCTTTATACAAGATTTTTTAAATCATTAAATGTATTAGAAAATGTTTGTTAAGTTACTTTTTTATGAGTTATTCCTTCATATATGGAATTGGAATTTATGATTTCCAATTGTCATAGAATCAATACGGTCTTCATGATTATTCCCATGTCATTGATGTGTTTGATTTTGGTGTAGAAGGTGCTGTGAGGTTTGTAGAGCAATTTTTTATCCCTTCCATACTATTGAAAGTTTTTTAAAAGTATTATATTCTTATGGTTCATTTCATAGGGTGAAACAATAAATTAAAATAGTAAAATTCTAAATTTTATTTATATATTAATGGTTAATATACTTTAACTAATATAATTTATATTCTATGTATGTCATTGATTTTATTATTTACATATTCATGATTTTTTATTGTTTTGTACTTCTCTACTATGATGATTTGGTTATACTCTTATTATAGATAATCCCCTCCTTGAATGGTACCTCGAAGGGTATTTATTATATGAACCTTCGTGGGGGATGATTTTGATTCTGAAGGATGATAATCAATTGAGATTTATTTTATGTAAGGTCCCAAATATTACAAAACTATTCCATTAATGGTTCTCATGTATTTATTTTTTTGTGGTGAATAGTGGTACTCTTTAGGTTATGGGATGTAAGAAACTATTAGAGTTGTGATTTATATAGAAAATGTGTTTCATGGTGAAATTGTGTGTGTCACATCATTAGTGGTTGGTTTAGATTTATAATACTACATGAAGATAAATTGGCATGATGTTTTTGTTTCTTATGTGGGGGTTTTAATATTATTATGAAATTATTTAACATTATTTCTCTATTTTATTCTTACATATTAACTTTATCATTTTTTTCAAGATGTGAATAATAGTTTTCAAGACATGAATCTCTAGAGGTCATGTTCCTTTATCATTACAATTAAGGAATCAATTTATCATGGCCTTGGTTTATGCCACATATTTTGTTTGGGGTTGAGAAAGCTACGGTAGAATGCCAATAATAAGAACTCGAACATTGGGGAAAATAAATGTTATGTAATGAGAAAATTCCCTACACTATATAACACTTCATTTACATTGATTAATTGGTCATTAAACCGATCCCCAAAGCAAGGCCCTATCAGGGTGTGAATATTTCCCATCACACTATGAAACAATATATTATTGGTTTATCATTAAATTTGGATATCCTATCATAATCACTCTATTCCCCCGCTTCATCACCCAAACCCTATATGGATGTGAGAGGATTTTGGATGGACCTGGGTCACTTTTATTGATCTTTAGGCATTTTCCTTGGGCAATGACAACCTTTTCCCGATGATATTTCTTATTTACCTATATCATATCATCATTAATATTTTATTCATTATTGTATTCCTTGTAAGTTCATTCATATTTATTTTATATGATTCTTATTGTAGATTGATAGGGGATTCATGATAGGATGGGGTCCTATGGGTTCATGGGTTTATTGTGAGGTTTGGTTTTGGTGTTACTCATTTGGTATCCTATGCAAGTTAATTAATAGTGGAATCTTCTTATTAATATAGTAGGTTTGAGACTTATAATTATATTATGGGTAAATGTGATATTATAATTTATTGGTTTCTAATCCAAAAATCTATAATATTGACCAAATATAGATAATAATCTCGAATTAATGAATTGAAAGGGTTGGAATTTATTATTATGTGGTTGTGTTATTTTTCATATTGGATTCCTCATGATATATTTAAAAATAATGTGATATTGTATTTCTATTACTATCCATGCCTCCCTTTTTATATTAAAAATCCTTGATAATAATTAAATAACTTAATGTTGGAAAATTAATAATTTTGATAAACTAGTCATTCAAGAGGTTTTCATTCTTCCTTAGAATTATTTAACATAACAACATTTTTATTTAATAATATTATGCAATCGATTATTTATTGAAAAATGTTTTTTAATAAATTATGTTTCATTTCTTACGAAAACATCACAGTATTAATTAATATAATAAATATAATGAAAAATACTATATTTTTAAATTTTTTGGGGCTATAAAAACCTAGTTTTGTTCCCTCTAAGTCTACATTCCATGGTTGAATCCATTGGTCTTATTTACAATTATTTATTATTATTTTAATAATAATATGATTCGATAATTTATATTACATTAGTACCCATACTATGATTTTATATTTAAATAAAAATGGTATTTTGCGATGGTGAAGGTGGAGCTACTATGATATCTATGTGGTGGGGAAACGATGTAGTTGTTTTCGGGATGATATTAGTGGGGGAGTAATGTTTTGGAATTGATATTGGGATAGTTTTATCCAATTAGGGCTCCATTTTTGTTCTTATGGTCATTCAATTATATTGTGTTATTATTTATTCTTCATTGATTTTGGATATATATTTACTTGATGTATGTATACATGTGTCTTAGTTCTCATATCATGGATGGTAATAATTATTGAATTAAATATGTAGGCATTGTTATTGAAAAAATATGTTATATGTTAAATGAAATATGATTAATCATTAAAAATAGGTTAATGATGAATTTATTGAAATATTGATGTATTAGTAACTAGAATATAATGATTAGAATTATTTATTAGAAAATAATGTTTATCAAAATTGGAATTGTAGTGTGGAATAATAAAATCACCACAATATTATATGATTAATGTAGATATTTAATAATAAATGACTGTGTAATATAAAAAATAATGTATAATTTTTTATTTTTAAATGATTATTGATATTAGTAAACATTTGAGGATAGTTTTCATTGGAATGTTTTATCTTCCTAGTTCATAGTAATGGATTTTGGGTTATCATATGTGTTGTTTGATAATGTTTATCTCTCGGGATAGTTTCGTATAAGATGGGTTTGTGAAATTGTATCCTTTACAATATATAATATCATACACTCCAACAACCTTGTCGGATAGTGTGGATGATGCCAATAATTTTTCTTAGTTTCCAAATGAGTTCTCATAATCTTTAGAGTCACTAATACGAATGGATGACTACTCTTCAAACACCACTACATCTTTCAGATATAGTTTTTATATTGGCATATCCATGATCTAGTGGCTTATGGTTATATCATATATACTCATATGTGACTTAGTAGTTAAAATATAGGATATAATCATATATATATGGGCCTAGGAAGCTTAAGTTCACAACATTTACCTATATCAAGGATGTAATGGCTTATTTTTGTTTCATGTGAATTTTCATATAGTCTATAAGAGCTTGTGGTGTTTTCTGTACTTACATGGGTTTCAAGGGATCTATGTAATACAATATGATTATGTGGATATAATGGATATGTGGTTGGGATTATATAGGTATTTGTTTGATTATTTATCATGGGTGTGCACTACGAATTATAGAGGTGATGGGAGAACCATAACATTATATTTCTATGTTTAAGGTGATTGGTTCTGCAGAAAATAAAAAACAAGGTACAATTCTTCTATATAATCTTATGATATCATGTCACTAATGTGAATGAGAGATGAAATTTAAGTAAAAAATGGTATTTAAAATTTATAACATGAAACATCCTGGAGTTTAAAAACTATAATATATGATTGCAAACAAACATGATATGCCACATCGTTCTTAAACGAATGACTAAATATTATAATTTAATATGGTAGTTTTACCACATTTTCATGGAGAACATAATTTAAATATGATTTTGAAACATTTATAATTATTATTCGACAAAATAAAATTCTTTTGTGAAACTTAAATATCAATATTTAGATTGGATAATGTTTTTTTGTCTTTTTTGGTGTGTTACATGTTTTAAAAAAGAGTGAAAAAATACCAAAATTTAATTGAAAACCATTTTTTTCATAAAATATAGATAGAGTGTTAAATTATATATTTCTATAGTTTTAATGTATAATTAATTCATTTTTTTCAATAATTAAAATTTAGTTCATTGGAATAAATTTCACCGTTATGTTAGCTGTAAAAACTTATGGAACTTGTGGACATTTTTATTTTAACCTCCATTCTCACAACGTCTGCATGATTAGCATAAAACATAATTTAGCCACTAATGTGAATTGAATTTCGAAAATAATTCAAACATAGTTTTAATAATTATGATATTTACTTGATAATATAATAATCCTCCTTTTTGTAAAATATGAATAGTATCATTTGTATTAATTTTCATTTCCTCGATTAAGGGTAAAGTAGGTAATTAAATGTTCAAATAATATTATAAATATTATAAATTTACCCAAAAAATATCATAATTTTATTCTATAAGTATTTATATAACAAAATACTCCTTATAATGATTTTGGGTGCTCATGGTGCCACTATGATGACTTTAATATATTTATAACATTTAATTACATGAATAGTCAATTTTTTCACAATAGTTTTTAAAAAATGATATATTTTTAATAAGTGGTTATATATGATATATATTCAACTAAATATAGTATTATAAAATATAAAATAATTATATACATTATGAAGTTTATTTTTAATTTTTAGTGATAAAATAATTACCTTAAATCGTGGCACAATAATGAGGTAGTAATTGTTTAATTAATGGATGAATAAAATAAATGATATTATAAATATTAAAATAAATATAATGTTTTGTAATTAATGCCATAAAATAATGTTATGTTCTAATTTGAAATGTTTGGGATGAGTTAATTTAATTTATTTATAATATAATGTTTTTATTATGTTTTTAAAAAGTCATGTAATGAATATTGACAAAATTGACATTATTGTAATTTTTATAAAATAATATTTTATTTAGTGATATAATGTTTCTAAAAATATAATATTCAAGAAAAATATTTTGAATATGTCCCAAAATTTCATAAATGTCTCATTTATTTGTCCTTTGGTATGTTATAGTAATTTTATTAAACCTCAATGTGTAAATTATATGACAACAACATATGAGTTAAAAGTGTAAAATATGTGTTAAGAAAGATAAGTATTAAATAAAACATTAAAATATTATCTCAAAATAATTATATGAATATTATTCATCACATATCACCATAATATATGAATGGAGTGGTTTAATGGAGTATATTCTATGAAAATAACTTATATATTATTCAAGTCAACGATTGTTACAAAATATCATTCTATTTGTATTTAATATCTTTTATGTGTCCACGTAGGGAAAAATAAAGATATGAATAAATATATAAAAATCAATTTTTTATAAAGAAATTATTATAAATATATACTTTTATTTTTAATTATTAGATATTATATCAATACCTAAAATGTTTCATTTTTTAAAAAATTAATATTTATTTAATTGATAGGAAAACAAAATAATTTATATTAATAATATTTATATTGATATATTTTGGATGATATAATGTTTATAACCAATTTTTTAGATCTATAAGTTAGATTAGATATGTGTTAATGATTTATATTATACTTCCAATTTTTTCATGATGTATTTGGAGACAAATAAAATAAATAATATAAAATTTGAAAATAATGATAGTTTATTAAATTAATAAATTTTTTATAAATGGAAAAATTGGTAAACAGTAAAATAGTTTATAACATATGTTATAACATGTATTACACTATTAATGTATCATCATTTTTTAAGTCTTTCACTTTCTAATAACAATATTATATTTTAATATTTAAGAGAATTCTAAGAGTGGCCATCTCCTCTCCTATTAAAGGGAATCCATTCTTCTGTTTTCTTCACACTTCAAAAACAATTTAACTTTCCAAATAACCCAAAAATACCTTATTGTAACACCTATTCAAATTTTATAGCTATTATTTTAGTCCATATCACCCTGCTTATAGGAGTTAAATTTTTAATCAAAGGATGTCATCTGAAGAAGTGGCATTGTTTTTAATTAAGTGTTTCTATTTTATTTCTTATTCCTCTTCCATAAAACCATATTCCACAATGATGAAATAATAACTAGAGTATACCCAATATAATAAGATGATATTATCCATGTATTATCACATAAATATATCTCCTCTTCAATCAAATGTGAAAAAAATTTATCGTTTATTCTTATGTGTGAACAATAACCTCCACAAAACAATCAAATTCATTTTTTCTCACCTTCTATGAAGACTAGTTATAATGATGAAATTAATGTATTTATATGATATCAATGAAATATTTATCAAATATAAGAATAATATATTAATTATATTCTTACTTCTTGTGCATATTAATATGGTAATTCCTTTCATGTGGGCTTGTGATCTATCATATCCACGAAGCGATGTGATACATTTTTTAATTACCACATCTGATGAATAGTATATATAAGAAAATTTAAATAACTAATATGATTTTTAACAATATTATTATCTTTATGGTATAATACAAAAAATACTTACCTTCATTCCATAATGACCATTGAAAAAATGGAAATGATACTCAAGCATACGTACGGCTTACCATCACCATGATTGTAACATAGTTCATTTTTTATATCCTTATTTAATATATGGATTTAAAAGTATAATTAATGAATAAATGTTTTTATTATATGATAAATACTATTTGGGAGATGATGAATGTCATAAAACTCCTTAATGGCGTAGGAAGGGATGGTATGGTGGCATTACCTTTCTTCTTAATGATAAAAAAGAGATAATAACCCCATGTCCCAATGTCAGTAGGTCCCAATGTGGAGACTCGAACCAAAGCTATACAAATATCACAAAATTGGAGGCATTAACAGTTTCCTAGTAACCATCATCAGAAGATAATATGTATAAATGTAAAAAACTCCATGAAATATATATAACCGTATCCAAAATCCATCCAACATGCATTTTCAAAATGAATACTGATATAAATAAAAAAGTATCCAAGTAAAGTACAAAAAATTAAAACTATGAAGTTACATGGAAACTGGAATGACTAGATCTAGTGTGTTCTAGCATGTTCTGCAAAATATCCCTAGAAACATGAAATTTTTTTACATACAAAGGGAGATCAAAAATGTATACTTAGTAGGAAAACCTGAACTCACTCATGCACAAGTGGGAGAATCATATTAATGACCTTGTGAGAAAACAACATAAAATATAAAGAACCTAACAAGGTATAATATCCACCCCAACCTAACTATGATTTTCTCACCATGTAACGCAAGTCAAGTAATGTAAAGTAGTAATCACATTGATGATAGGGTACCCCAAACCACTTCTGAATGGTTAACTACTCATCCCTAATGGTGAACATACAGATGCTACCATAAGATTTCACAAGCACCATTCCCACAACCATCCCTCACAAACATGGGCCTCATACCACATCCAACCAACACACACCTCTTCCACAGCCACATAACACCCAACCTGTAGACATCTGGGCCCCAAATCCACAACCTCATTCCAAAGACACTCTGGAATGTATAGAATATCTCACCTTGAAGACACCTATGCAGGCACACCACTCCCATAGACACCTGGCCCTCAACAATTCACCACAACATGCCCGAGAAGACTTTGGATACCAATTCCTAGAAGAGGGAGAATATAATATCCAACAATAATCCATCCATTCACCCTCTATGATGTTGGGAAAAGAAAACCTCCCCCTTAATAATGGGGTGTTGAGAAGATATAGCTCAACATAAGTGGGGTGTTTATAGTAATCATATGGAACTAATTGTATATGTATATTGGTACCAAACACACATCACTAACAATGGGTTTTAAAAACAACCTACTAGACCACTCAAAACTACCATTGATGCCTCCTCTAATGAATTTCAACACTATCGGCCCCAAAATTAATTCATTACCCCCTATAATTCATTTACCCAATTATAAATATACATTGAAAAAACTATTAATATATTTATTCTATACCTACCCGGTCAAATACCAAACACAACACACCAACAATAACAACATAACCCACACACACTTCACAAATGTCTCTGGAAACTCTAGAAAAAAGGACCACGCCAGGTACCACCATCCTTCATAAAAAATTATCTCCCCAAACCATCATCAACAACCTCACTGCACAAAAAGCACCACATCTATCAAAACAACAAAACTCAACCATGTTGTAGTCCCAATGAAAAAATATACCATACAAAACAACCAAAACACAACCCTGATGTAGACCCACTATTCAACAAGTTCACCCATTCAACAATCAACCAAGATCTCAACCTGAGATTCCATTACACCACCCATACCACGCATACACACAACCACACACCGAGCCACAACACCACATGACCAGCTTGTAAAATATGGTCCAATAGAACCATATGCAACACCAATCCACACCAAATAGAAATGTGTATTCATATTTTGCAACCCTAATTCTTCAATTACACTTTAATAAGTAATTTATAATCTTAGAAAAATATTGATCCCAAGGAATCCATTTAAATAGGAATATATAAATTATTAATCATGTTTCCATGTTCATAGTCGTTCAACAGAATTTTAATCGACAAGTATTCAAGAGTCGGGTGCATAAATAGATACCACTAAAGGCCAAAATTTTCAAAAGGCACACGCCATATAAAATTCACAAAATGGATCAAATATAATAAATAAAAAACATAGAACTTGTCTTTATCTTCAACACCCCTCATTTATTACTAAGGTAACAAAACCTGTTATAATCACAGGTCTAATTATCTTCATAATAGCCTTAGTTACAATTGGAATTCAACAATATTAAAATGTGACACCGTTATTCCCGCTGTAAATGATACACAATTAATGAGAGATGAAGTTATCCCTAAAAAATTATAAAAACAAGAACTTATCCTTGTGCTAAAAATATGGGGCTTGAAAGAAGTGCGAGACTCCATGGGAAGGTGAATCTGAAGTCCCCAACACAACACATGAATCTCAGGGGACGAAATTCTCCATGCACACCAAGAGAAAAATAGAAATTCATGGCGAAGGGAAGATCTCAAATTAAAAGAGATATATCTTATATCAACGAAAGGGAAAAGGTATCAAGGGTCAATGAAGTAAAATAATAGTCATGATCACATGGTTTTACTCTTTCAAATTCACAGGAGTGTTAGGATATTAATGATATATATAATAACATTAAAAACACATTTACTGATGCTCAATCGTGGTTTTAAACTCGATTTATGTAACAAAAAATGTAAGAGGGGAGAAATTGGAAATACATGAAAATGATGGAAATGATTCACTAATGGGTGAGTAACCGAAGAGAATAACCAAAATTGAATCACTTACAGTGAATCACTGATGTAACCCACCTATATTGAGTCACTGATGTGACCCACTGATTCTTGACTCACTAACGCAAGTCACCAATGTCCGACCTACAACTGCTAAACATACGGATGGTGAGTCATCGAAGCGGAGCCACCGACGTTGAGCCACCAATGATGAGCTATAAATGAATGATACAATTTCCACTAATCAACGTGACCTACTAAAATTGTGACACCGATGTTACATACCGACACAGAGCCACCAATGCAACATACCAATAGAAAAACATGAATATTTGAAAACTCATTAAATTATCTTCCATTGCATCTAAGCACATCTCAAACACTATATATTGACAAATTAATTAACTATGGAGGTTCAATTCATTTAATAAAATAAATATCACACTATTCATCACCTTTTGAATTCAAACCAATCCTAGATGAAAGTGGGGTCCAAACAATGACCACGTAAGATACCTCTCAATGATAAACCACCATGTATTGTTTGAAAGCTGGAGTGAAACCTCAAAATCCAAGAACACATCCTGCAAAATTTTCTAAAACAATCCTCCACACGATACCCATCACAATAACCAAATTTCTATACACATGAATTTTGTAATTACTTCCTCCATGTCAGGATACTATCTGCTCGATGCGACACTCAGTCTTCCCATGGGTTTAATCACACCCAATTAATGCAATAAGATTAGAAATCTAGTCTCACCCTTTTCATATTTTAAAAAATAATCATATGTTATAGAATGAGGAAATAACTCATCTCATTAAATTCTTCACGAATTACATCATAAGAAAAATACACAACAAATTTTGAAAACAACTTTTGGTTCTAGGCATGCATTTATTCTTCTTTCCCCCATGTACTCTTCTCTAGGACATCATTCCTAAAAAACATGCGAACCAAAGGCATGGTTCATCCATGTAACGCCTTCTCCCGATAATCCTCAATTTCAACATTTCAATCCATGAAAATTACATGGTCCTCAATCTCCATATCTCCCCAGTCAATGATGTGGGAGTAATTGTGTAGATACCATTGAAGTTAGGAGATGTAGAAGACATCGTGGACCATCTCCAACTATGGTGGAAATGCTAACTGGTATTCCACCTCACATACTCACCAAACACCTCAAAGGGTCCAATGAACCTAGGAGAAATCTTGCTCCCTCTACCAAACCTCTACAACACATGTCATGGTTAAACCATTATGAACACATGGTATCCAACCTCATACTACAAGGACCTCCTCCTACAATCAACATACACCATATTCCAGTCATGTGATACCTTTAACCTCTAAAGGACATGCTCAACATTATCTATTGTACTCTGAACGATTTCTTGAACAAGAACAACTGCCTCACCAACATCAATCCAGCATTAAGGTGAATGATATGGTCACCCATACAAGTCTCTAACTGTAACCATACCAAATGAATGGTGAAAAATATTATTGTATAAAAACTCTACCAAAGTCAAGATTCACACAAAATACCCAACAAAACCATTCTCTCAAGAAATGATAAACTTTTGAAACTCCAAGGTATACCATTAGAGGTGATATGTGAAATACAATGAGAACTCCCCCATGATTATCCACTAGAACAAATAGGTTCTAATGGAACAACATCTGATTCTGACCATCCTCTGACTATCTTTTCAGAGCTTAACAATGGTCAATGTGGTAATGCATCACAAGTGCATCCGTGTCTCCCCACTGAGACTCCTCCACCTACTACCTCTGAGATGACTGAACCATCACTTGAAATAGATAAAATCTGATTCTACACACTCTTACATCTAGGTTAAATCTATTCAACTCCACCATCAACTTCCAAAAATTAAAAAATTCTTGAAAATCCATTTTATGTGAATTTTTGCCCAAAATATCAGCACAACATTCCCCATTCCTGATGTTTAAGAGATCATGTTGTTGTATTACTAGAAAAAATCCATCCACCCCTACTTTAACAAGTTCCAATGTCACTAGGAGAAGATATACATCATGATCTTGTGATCTGTAAGACCACAAAACACTCCGCAATGAGGTAATTCCACCACAAAATTAGCACAAATATGGCCACTACTAGATCCATGTCCTAGGTGGCATAATTACATTAACGAGGCTGTAACTACCTATACCAATATGAGATCACTCCACACTTTTACATTATAAAATAACCCAATCCTAGATGAGATTTATTGCGAAACCCAAAAAAAACATCACCAATTCCTCTACCCACTAGAGCACTAGAGCACTGACCAACATCCCCTTCAGGTAGCTGAAAGCTGCCCAACACTGCTCACTCCACAAAAATGCTAAATATTTTCTGGTCAAATCCTTCAACAGAGATGCTACTAAAGAGAAATCAGGTAAAATTATCAGGTAATGACCTAACAAACTAAGAAAAATATGAACCCCTTCCACATTCGTCTGAGTTACCCAAGAAACAACTACCTCGACCATGGATAGGTCTACTGCTACACACTACTGAGACACCACTTAGACAAGGATGTTGGACCTCCCATGTCGAAAACATTCACTTCGACTACTTTTGGTAGAGATGGTGTAATTTATGGACCTCGAAGAGATTCTTGAGATACTCGTACATCGACTAGATCAAAATATATTTCATGAATATGACATTGAATCGGCCCAAGAACTCATGAAGGTTGGTTTTTATACGTCCAATGAACATTATTAGTGAATTCATAAAATTAAATGACATAACCATGTGCTTAATGTTCGTATACCTTCATTTTAAGAAATCTTCATGGAGTCACCCTCTTTCACCTTCAACCGGTGATACCTAAAACACAAATCGATCATAGAAATCAAAATTTCTCCCCTAAATGGTCAAAACCATAATCTATCCTCGGGAGAGGGTAACTGTTCTTGACTGTCACCTGATTCATCCTTTAGTAGTCTATGCACATACTCATAATACCATCTTCTATCATTATAATAGGACAAAAGATCCCATGATGAAACACTCATCCAGATAAATCCATTATTCATTAGATCGTCAATTTGAATCATTATTTCCAACATCTTAGAAGGTGTCATCTGATTAAGAACCATCAAAATTAAAGAATCACCATGATACAAATCAATCCCAAATTCAACACAACATCAAGGTGCTAATGTCAAAAACTCCTTAGAAAAAACATCTAATGACTCTGTAAAAACATTTGGGAACCCGCACCATCTCATCATCCACCAATTCCACTGAGATTATGAATAAAATGGATAGATGATGATCCATACACCATAAACACATCAGAAAACTATCCTTGCCAATAAAAGTCATTCATTGTCAACCAACATCTCAAAACATGACTTCGATCTGAAATTAGTTGATGATCTCATGCATGGAAAATAACTAATCGATGTCAAGGATGACATTGTATGGCTGCATCTGTAGCATAAAGATATCCCCACTATGCAGATGTAGACCAAAACATCATTCTACATCTGTATAAGACATTAAAAATTCTGGTCTAACCTACAACCGGTGTACTCAAAAATAGTGGCAGGGAAAGCATCTATATGCCTACTTTCAAAACATAGGCTCGAACAGTGGAAACAAAGGAGTGCAAAGCATTTGAATCAAAAATATCTCAAGGAAGTGTAATGGGCAGACAAATTGTACCTCATACAATCTTTGGATCCACTAGAACTGCTTCTTATGTGGCATTCAACTGATGAATCCAATCACTCTACCTCTATGTTATTGACTGCCTCCTCGACCACGTTAGGGCCAAGGTCACTGAGGATAACCCTATTTTCAGCCTCAATCTATAATATATCCACTCTGTGGAGCAAGAACGTACTATCTCTGCTTATATAATGGTTTGGGTGGTAACTACTGATAGTGAAAGTGCTAAACCTTCAACCTCCACCATACTGAGCTCGAACTGGGCAATAACTCAGAAGATACCTATGACCCTATAAGAGAAACACACCAGCCCCAGGCCCATAGGATAGGTACCTGGACCATAATGTCGGAATGAAAAGAGATGAGTTTGACTCCCTGAGGAAAAAATCCTCAATGGCCCTGGTGTCTAAGACGCTCCACTGGTAGCCATGGCCTTCAACGAACCTCCTTGCTCACCTCTCATAGTAGGCCTCCTTGTGAGTTCATTATAATAACTACCCCCCTCTCCCTAACCTCTAGATATGATGGAAAGGTGAAGGGAGTAGCTACATGCTGGAGTGAAGGAAAAAATTCCCCCTATCTGTGTCTCGGCTGAGACTCCTCATTCGGAATGAGATCCATAGAAAAGAGAATGAGATACAAGAATATGATCCCATGTTTCTGTATGGACATACTCATATTATGAAGGGAGTGTATCACCTATTTCTTCTTAGACTATTTGTTCAATGAAATGAATTTTTCCTAGACCATTGTCTCGAAATCAACCCACAAAACACCTACCTCCTTTTTCACCACTAGGTTAAACATTCCCCAGTGATGCACATCTAACATCATCTATCTAACCAACAATGAACCCTAATACTCTATCAGAGCATAGATCAAGATGAAATTGATCACCAGATACTCAATCGATCTATTCTCATCTATATGTGATGAAATGCTTTCATACATTCCTAGAGTCTTCCAGTAGAAATAAAAAGCATCCTCTGACACTGATCATCCTCCCCCACTTTTTCAACCGATTGTGGATCGACCAGGTCATCCTACTAAGAAGATACTGGTCATACAACATGATGGCAGCGACTAGGTTCATAAAGTGAAAAAGTAAACTGGTAAATCATAATCTTAGGTAGTATGAATTTTGTTCAGGATTTATTCGGACTATATATTTTTATAAATTCCCTTAAACTCCCAATTCAAACAAAAACTCAGTCATCATGATGCATGTACCTCTCCTAGGGTCTCTACCCTGCAAATGGTGTAGACTCACATGGTCATTCAGTGGGGCCAAAGTCCTTGCATTAGATCACGAGGGGCCCTAAATTCCATTTTTCTAGCTAGTATTGTTATGAATATGTCATATACCAAGATCACCAACCATTTTTTTCCTACCAACCCATGAAATAATTACTATGCCTAACTCCAAAATTCTTCATATCTATCAACCATCACCTCTAATACCATTCTGTAATGCCCCTCCTTCATCATGATGAGGGAAGGTATTGAAAGGTATTTTGACCTTCCTTCTTCAAGATTAATAATAGATAATGACCCTCAGAGTCCCGCCTCAAGTAAGACCTAAGGTGGTGACCAACACCACAGGTATAACAATATCAAAAAATAAGATGCATTACTGTTTTTATTGTAACCATGATTTGGAGATAAGACGTGTTAACCTCAACAAAACTCCAAGCTACTTATATATATATATAAGAATTCAAAAGTCCATCCCACATGAATGTTTAAAATATATATTGATACAAATTAAAATATATTAAAAGAAAGTACTGTAAAATAAACCAAAATAGTTAAAAAACAAGTGTCACGTCCCAAGCTATTATTTTACAGCACAGTCTTCATAATATCATTGGAAACAAGAAACCAATTATATAGATATATGTGGTGAGACAAAAAATATACTCATTACCAATATCCAATTTCACTCACGGACTATTGGGAGAAGCATACTAATGTTCCTGTGAGAAAACAATATAAACTAAAAAGAACCTAAAAATTTATACTATCCACCCCAACCTCACAAAGGAATGCACACCATATAACCCAAGTTAGGTAATATAAAGTATTATGAACATCAATGATAGGGTACCATGCACACATCCCACTAGTTAGCTACTCATCCCTAATAGAAAACATCTCGACACAACCATGCTCTTCCACGAGCCCCACTTCTGCAATTTTCCTACTTTCACCAGGGACACATACCACATCCATCCCGTAAACATCTAGGCCACATCCACATCACACCACACCCATAGACACGTCTTCCAAAAATATCCAAAACCTCATCCTGATGACACCTGGCAATGTACAACATATCTCACCCCAAATACACCTGGGAATGCACAACTCACCCGCAAACACATGGGGATCACATACACAGCACAACGTACCCAAACATTCTGGGGCTACCAATACCTATAATAGGGAGATGAGGGGAGATAATAACCATTCATCCATCCTCCCACCATGATGATGGGAAATAAAACTCTCCCCCATAAAAATGGGGTGTTCGGAATATAGTTCTCAACACGGGTGGGGTGCAAATAAAAATCAAAAGGAACTAGTTGTTTATATATATAGGTATCAAACACTCAACAGAAACTATGGGTTCTCAAAACAACCAACCATCCCACACAGAACAACCCTTTATAACACTTGTAATGCATTACAACACAACCATCCATATACATTATTCAAAAAAACATCCAATTCATTTAACCATTTATCACTCTACAGTAAACAATTCATTTTTTCCATTGCTTCCCAAGAAACAACCAAACATAACACATCAAAAGTATAATCAAAACCTACATAAACTAGAAAAATGTCTTAGGAAACTCTTGGAGAAATTCCCATGGAAGGTAACCACATCCCTCTTCAAAAATTATCCCTCTAAAACTATCATGGTCAGCACCACTCAACAAAAATCACCACATATAGAGAAAAGCTCAACTA
The DNA here is from genome assembly GCA_963277665.1 of Viscum album. NCBI lineage: Eukaryota > Viridiplantae > Streptophyta > Magnoliopsida > Santalales > Viscaceae > Viscum > Viscum album. The sequence goes on along the minus strand of OY728134.1, from coordinate 660,708,974 downwards.
CATTGTAGTCTCACTGAAAAAACAGACAATGTTCAACAACAAAAAAACAACATAGATGCAGATACATTATTTAAGAAGGTCATTCAATCCAAAATACTCCAATATATCAACCAGATATTCCATTACACCACATGTTCCATAGTATACACATATCCATGATCCCATCCACATAACAAGATTGAAACATAAGGTTAAAAAAACTAAGAACATCACACATCCACACCCAATAGAAAGGTGTATTCAAATTTACAAACCATCCTTCCTTATATCAACATTAATAAGTTATGGGTTATAATGGAAAAATATTGATTCGGGGGGGGCAACCATTTCATTAGTTGGATATACATGATTAATCATGTTTTATTGTTCACAGACATTCAATATAAGGATAATCAACCAGTATACATGATTCATGTGTGCTAACAAAGCCCAACAAAGACTATGATTTTTAGAAGGCATACAACCAACACCATTCAAAACATAGATCAATGATAAAAGATAAAACAACGCAGCTATCATCATAATCTTACTCACACCTCATTTAATACAATGGTAATAAACCCTGTTATTGTAACAGGTTCAATTATATTTATAATAGATTTATTAAAATTTGGATTTGACTGTATTACCAATGTGACACAGTTATACCCACCTCGCATGATACATAATTAATGATAGGTGAAGGAACCCCTACATCCAAAAACAGATGATCAACAAATCTTCTTTCCATAAAAAATAGGTGGTCATTAATGAAGCAGGAGACTCCAAGGGAAATTGAATTTGAATTCCCGAGCACTACACATGACTTTAGAGGGAAGAAAATATTAGGGTGCACTTGGAGAAAAATGGAAACATAAGGGGAAGAGAATATCTTGGCTTAGAAGAGCCAGATCCTATATCAATTTAAGTGAAGTAGTTATTTGGGATATTGGAATCCTATTGTAGAAAAGATTACAAATATTTGACTATTTAAAAGGCCATGGAGCATTAAGATATTAACTATATAATTAATATCCTTTAATATTCCATTATAAATGCTCAAAAAAAAATTTAAACTCGATTTATGTTAAATATAATGTAAGAGCGGGGAAACTAGAAAAAATGAAAAAGTGATAAATGACTCACTCATGGGTGATTCATCGATGTAGGGCATCGACAATGACTCGCCGATAGTGATTCAGCAATGTGACCCATATATAAGGGCTCACCGACATTACCCACCAACGCCTCACTCACCGATGTGAGTCACCGACACTCGACCTACCATTTCCCGAACTACCGACGCAGATCCACTAATGCAGAGTCACCAAAACTGAGCTAAAAATGTGATATATTGAAACCACCTTCTGATGAGGCCTACTGACACTGAGTAACTAACCTGACACACCGACATGGAGTCACTAACGTGACTTATCAATGGAAGAACAAAATTTTTGAAAACTCTATAAATGAGGTACCATTTCCTCCTAGAACACCTCAAACACTGTATTTAGAAAATGTAATTTATAGGGGAGGTCTGGGCCATTATAGTGGACTAATGATGACATTGACTACATACATTATCCCAATTTCATTTTTAACCTCATAAGTGAATATCAAAAAAAATGTCTGATATGAACATAAATAATGAAATAATTTTTATAGCATGATTTTAAGTGACAAAAGTTGAATCAATAAATTTATAAAGGTTATCAATGATGTAAATAATTAAAACATATTTTTTGTTAAGGATGATAAAGAACATACATGACGAATTAGAATCAAGTTAAGGGACTTCTTCATAATCTCCTTTAATTGAGTAATATCATGAAATTATAAACCTTTATTATCATAAAACGTTTACATATGAATGTTTTAACACGTTATATCGTGAATTAATATATTCTCATGAAATTAATATTTTTTAGTGTTATTCTTTAGTGATTTTTATTAAAATTCTTCAAAAGAAGTATGAGACTTTTTAACTAAATAATCATTCAAAAAATTTCAATTATTTGTTCTTCTACTTGTTTTTATTTCATGACAATTTTCTCTAAAGGGTTTTAAGAATTTTTATATATGGTCATGAATGTTTTAAAAATTTTATTTTTAAATTTCTATCAAATGATTCATTTTTTTAATGAGACCCATTGAATAAAAATTATGTTTTAAATGATTTACAATGGGTTTATAATAATATCAAATATTTTCTTATGTGTGAAAATGTAATTTTATGAGGGACATGTTGAAAACTGAATGTTTTAATGTGTTATTATTATATAATGGTAGATGGACATTTGATCGATGGTTATATGGTAAACCAAGGGTGGGTGTTTACATTATAACCTTTTTGGCATTGGGTATGGAATTCTGTCGTATGGATATTCTAATTTCATGAGTTACATGTATGGTACTCGACCATATGGTTCTTCTGTTTGTAAGAGTGATAAGTGTGGAATTCAACCCCACGGTTATTCCATTATAGTATCATCATGTACATAGTAATATATTATCTTAAATATTCTTTTTTAATAGATTTAATGAAAATCATTTTATTTTCAAATGGTAAGGTAATAATATTTTTGAAATGATGATCAATATTTCCAGGTAAAAAGGTATGTTTTTATGAATCTTTTAATGGGTTTTCACTAGACTAATGGTTTTCATTTATTTTAGGTATCTTACTGAGATTTAGTGCTCATCTAAATTAATAAATATATTTCATACTATTTCAGGATGATTTGGTTCATGGATGAGATCATTGGAAATTTTTCAAGATAGATCAATATAAGAAATCTAGTTTTTATTTAATGTATATTGGTTAATTGAAAAAGTAATAATTATTATAAGTGTACACATATAATATATGGTTTTATAACATAATATGTTTTCCAAGGTCATAAAAAATATAATCCTAAAAGGTATATGGGAATATAATTTTAATTCTAGTTTTAAAATAACTAGAATATGTAATGTTTTTTGTCGATTCCATATAGTTGGTATTAAATAATGGTTTAGAAAACTATTGTGATTTTTTTGTCTTATTATGTGTTATGGATATCATAATGTGTTTATAATTTTATGTTTTTTTAATTTATAATGTACATTAAGACCCTGTTAAAGATTTATTTTTTCAAATTTTAAGGTGAATATCATTATTGTTGGATACATTCATAATTTAGGTAATTATGGGTTATCTTTTTGGGATGAAAAATTAAATGCATGAGATAAAATTTGATGTTAAAACATGTTAGTGTTATTTTATAGTACATTACCATATTTTTAGGATTTTATATGAATTGAGTAGTTTTATAAAAAGGAACATCTTTAGGATGGGTTCAACCCCATTTCCACTAACAAGGGCATGTTAATTGATCCCATAACTGAAGAGTGAAAAGGGTGAATCAAATACCACATCCCTATGTGATGTATTGGTTAGTAAGATTTTTTCATTTTAGTTAAATTAATTTAGGTATTAATTATACGTTTATTTTGGAAATATATTAATATTTTTTCAAATTGATTACCATGGGACTAGAAAATGATTCGGTGATTATGTGAATATTTTTTATTGAGAGAGAAATGTTATTTTGGGTACCCTATATGGTTTTGGTAAGTAGAATACTATGGGAATTTATTTGAGATATAAGGGTTAAATTATATTTTTGGAACAACAAATGGTTTTATTGTGTACTTATTATTATTTATGTTACTTATTGAAATTATTATCATGTCATGATGATTATATGAATTAGGGAATTCCATTTCTGGTATGAGACATTCAGATTCATTGATGTTATTTGGGGTGAAAAGTTAAAATTTTTCTTCTCAACGGTTGTTGTCAAATCCTTCAGATTTTGTTGTTTTTATATTATTTTTTATTATTTTGAGGAATTTTGTGCAATGTAATTTTTTGAATGGACCATATAGAAAATTTCACATTAATTTTTAATTTTTGTGATTGAGGTCATTTTTCTTCATATAAGGTTTTTAATTTTTTGGGAGTTATCCCCTCTTATCCTTACTATTTTATTTTCCGTTAATATATAAATATAGGATAAATTAATATTTAGTATTTTTTGTATTATATTATTCTCTATAAGTTGATTCTAGTGTAATAGACACGATAATAATTCATCTTTAATAATTATTATTTCGAGAAATTGTTGTGTTTTTGGTTGAAATTTATTAAAGGACAATACTATACTTTTCCTGAAATAATGATTCATAATGATCATAGTCCAAGTATTAAAATAGTTCCTCAAATAATTAGTAATTATTTTAAATCAAAATTGTTATTAGTTAACTTTTCTTATTGGGAAACCAATGTACTTTTGACCTATCCTAGTTTTAAGGTTTTTGGATGGTTATCATTCTCATAACCATGTTCTCTATCACTCTCTATTAGTAAATGATTGTTAGTTTCTCTCTTCCATATCTATGTATTCCAACATGGAACCATCCTATGTTTTATTTTAAATTTAATTAATAACTACAATTGAGTATTTTATACTAGAATTTTTTGTAATACTTTTTCCGATGTGGGATTTCAATAATGGTATTTTGAAAAGTCAAAAACCCTATCTCTTGTTCCAGATGTCAAATAACAATGATTAAATTTACTAAAGGGTAATAATATAACATCCTGAATTTTTGAAAATAAAATATATCTTCAATATCACAAATGATCTACCACATCATCCATAAATTAATGGGTACATATTATTAATTCATAATGTTGTTTACCATATTTTAAAGGAAAAACTATTTTTAAAATAATTTTTGAAACACTGATACATTAAATTTTACAAAATACACTTCTATTATTGAAATATTAATATCCAAATTGTCATTTGATTAATATTTAGTATTTTTCTCGTAATTTTAATGTTTTAGTGAATAGTTACAAATACCACATTTTAATTGAATTATTGCTTCACCTAAATTTTTTATAGTGTTAAATTATAAAGTTAAATTGTATTAATTTGTAATTAAATAATGTATTTATATTTTAATGAAATTTGTGTCATTTTAATCAATTTTACATTGATATTAGATATAAAAATATATTGATCTTTGGGCCATTTTTACTATAACCCACTTTATTACAATGTCTGTGGGGTTAGTATTAAAATTAATTTATCCACTTCTATAAAATGAATTATGAAGAATGGTCAAAAAAATTTATAATATGACATTAATTGTCTATTTGGATCAACATAATTTGTGGAAAATATTAAGAATAAAATTATTAATTATTTTTATTTCCCTGGTTATGTGTAAATCAAGTAATTAAATAGAAAAATAATATAATAATTATTATAAATGTACCGTAAAACGTAAACTTATTTTAATGGATGTTAAAATTCATTCAAAAATATTATTGGGATAAATTTTTGATCTCATGGATCCACTTGGATGACATTAAGAAAATTATAATAATATATTCATAGAAAATTCAATTTTGTCACACTTTTTTTTTAAATGAAATATTTTAAATATAGGGTTATAGAGGTAGTATGTTATATTATAATTAGTAATATTAAAGAAACAAATATTTATAAGCATAATGAAAATTTATTTTAAAATTTTAGTCATAAAATAATTACATTTAATGGATAAATAATGACAATTAAAGGACTATATAATTAATGGAAGTATCAAATAAATGAAATTAAAAATATGAAAATAAATATAATGTGATTTAATTTATGTTATCCATAAATTTTTGGGATGAATATTATATGTGAGTGTATATTTAATAGGGGTTTTCAATTATATCAAGTTAATTTTATATTTTTATAATGTTATGTAATAAAATGTGTCAAAATTTACATTATTGATATTTTAAAATAAATAATATTTTATTAAATTATATAAAATATCTAAAAATCTAATATTCAGCCAAATAATTTTTATATGTACTTTATTTTTATAAATGACTCACTTATTGGAATTTGAATGTTATAATATCTATATTAACCCTTAATGTGTAAAATGATTGATAACATAGTAAGAGTTAAAATGGTAAAATAAGGTTTAAAACTAAAATATAAGGATTAAAAAATTAAATAAATATCATAAAAAAAATATTAGAATAATATAATTAGACACTTATCACCTTGAAATAAAATTGAGATATTTAATTGGAACTTTTCCATAAAAATAAATTATATGTTATTTATGTCAATGATAGTTACAAAATATAACTCTCTTTGTGTTGAAACACTTTTGTGTGTCCATATAAAAAACAAATCATTATAAGAATGACTAGAAATATAACTTTTTTATCATAAATTAATTAATTTAATTATATAAATTTTTAAATTTTTAAATATTATTTTATTACCTTAAATATTTCATCAATTCTAAAACAATATTTATTTAATTAATTGAAAAAAAGAATAGAAATTAAAATTATTAATTTATATATATTGGATGTGTTAATGTTCATTAATTATTATATAGATATATATGATTTATTAGAGATGTATTAAATCGTTATATTCTAACTCAATGTTTTCAGGATGTATTTAGAGTCAAATTTATGTAATAGTACCAATATTAACAATAATGATATTTTATTGATTTTAAAAAATAATAATTTTTTTAAAAATAAAAAAAAAATTAAATAACAACAATGTGGATAATATATGGTTTATAATGTCAACCCCTATTTAGTTATATACAATTTTTATGTCTATATATCTATAATAGCCTTATTATATTTTAATATTTTGTAATATTCCAAGAATGCCCCCCTCCCCTCCTATAAAGGGGAACCTATTCGTCTCTCTTCTTCATAGTTCTAAACCTAATTGGACATAAAAATATCTACTCAAATAAATTACTATAATCCTTTACAACATTCATAAGGCTTTATTTTAGGTAATACACGCTTCTTGTAGGTGTTAAGTTGCCAATCAAAGGAGGTCATTTGAAGAAGATGTATCATTTTAAAATAAGTGTTTCTATTTTATTTCGTCTTAATATTACTTAAAATATATTTCCAAAATGATGGAATAATTATTCTAGTATTCCCAATATACTGAGATGTGATTATTCAAATATCATTTCCTAAATCCATTTCCCATTCCCTTAAATGAGAATTAATTAATCGTTGTTGTGTACATGTGAACTATCATATCTACAAACGTATATAATTCACCTTCCAGAACCTTGTATCAAGACCAATTTATGTTATGGAATTAATATTTATATATGATATTCATGAAATATTATTCGTTATTAAAGAATAATATATCAATTATGTTCTGACTTTCTATTCACAAAAAAATGATTATGTCGTTTGTGTGTATGTGTGAAACATCACCTCCACGAAGCGATGTGATTCCGTTTTAATCACCAATTAACATAAATAATATACATATGTTTATATAAATAATAAATATTATATTATTTATATTATTATAATTAATTAAAGGTAATATAATTCTTAACTTCTTTCCAAAATAATCATTGGAATGATTTAAATGGTACACATGCGTACGTACGCCCTACCATATCCATGATTGAAACATAGTTAATTTTTCACATACATATGTAATAGATGTATTTAAATGTATAATTAATGTATTAAAATGATTATTATTTCTTGAATATAATTCTGGAGATGGTGTAATACTAATCACTTTTACAATTGATATTATACCAAGTTCAATTTCAACTCAAGTACCATATATTGAAAAAACATCTTACATGAAATAAAATAATTAAGTAATTTTTATAACATGATATTAAGTGAAAAAAAGAATAATAACCAATAAAAAATGTTCTCAAGAATTTTAATAATAAATATATGTTTATTATTCAGCTAAAAATTGAATATATATGAATAATTAGACTCAAGGTAGGGGACTTCATATCAATATCCTTTCATTGAGGCATATCATGATATTATAATCCTTTACTATCCTATAAGGTGTATATACAAATCTTTTGACAGGTTATAAAACAAAAAAATGTATTCATGTGATATTTAATGTTGTATTAATGTAATTCTTTAATGAATTTTCTTCAACTATTTCTCATGTGGAAAGGAATTCTTTAACGAAAACATTGTTTTAAATGTTTTAAATATTTATTATTATAAATCATTGTCTTTCATATCCATGTTTTAAAAAAAATTATTATGAATTTATCTATATTAAAATGAATGTTTTAAAATGTTAACAATATAATTTTTATCAACTTTATCAGAGTAGAATGAGACACCTTGAATAAAAAATCACTTTTTTAATGTTTTAATGGTTTTTTCACATGGATTGGTTCTTTTAATAACGAGAAATGTTTGATGTTGTGTGAAAATTTATTTTTTTGAAGGAAATGTTTACACATTAAATCTCTTATGTTTTATGATTATATTATGGTACTTAGAGATTCGACATGTGGTTACATGATAAACCAATGAGGATTGGATATGTTATAACCTCCAATGCATTGGGTTGGGATGTTAGCCATATGGTTATTCCATTTGTAATATTGACATGTCAAGATGTTGATTTTATGGTAATTCGATTGGTAAGAGTGAGATGTTTGTAATTCGATTTAATATTTCTTCCTTTATAGTTTGATTATGTACAAAGATACATATATATCCATTATATGATTTCTTATGAGTTTTCGTGAAAATCATTTGATTTTAAAAAGGTAATATAATGATCATTTTGAAATTATGATCACTTTTTCAGGGTAAAAAGGTAGGTTTTTAAAGAAATGTTTTTTGTGTTTTCCCAGGACTAGTTGATTACATTATTTTAGGTTTCTTACTAAACTTTTATATTCCTCCAATGTTTTAAAATGTACATCACTATGTTTGAGGAAAATTTGGTTTGAGGATGACATCTAGGAAAAAATGTGAAAAATCATCAGCATAAAAAATTATTTTTAAATGTAAATTTGATAATTTTTTGGGAAAATGATATTGATTATAAGTGTCCACCTATAATGTATGGTTTTACTATGTATGATTTTTTTTCTAATTCTATAACAATCTAAACATAAAAGATATTTGGGAAAAGAAAGTGTATTCTATGTTTAAAATAAATATAATATGTAATTTTTAAGGTTTGGTCCTTACATAACACATGAATGGTTTCAATTTCAAATCATTATGCTTCTAAAATTGTAGAACCTTGGCCATTTCACCCATATCCTAGATATTCACATGGAATTACCTATGAAGCAATAGACTAGGGAACCCCAATGATATTTATTAATGAAATTACCAATCATAGGTCCCCATTCTAGTTTCAAAATCATGGTTTCATATCCTAAATCACATGGAATATTTTCCTTATTGACCAATGGGATTAACACGAACCTCTTTGGGACCAATAATTTCCTTTCATAGTTTTGCTCAAATGATATAAAATTAAGGAAATCAAATCAAACTGCACATATAGAATATAGAATAAATTTGAATTTTTCACATTTCACACAGTGCCTGACAAAAATATTGATACAAATGGGAAAAAAGAATACCAAAAATCTACGTTTAGTACATTCCTACCAATTAGAAACCACTAGTTTATTTTGACTAATTCTGTAAAAATCAATAAATCTAAAAATAATAATTAAATTATGATAAATTAATGACAAATATCGAAATAATGAGTTAAACAAAAATTAAAATGAAGGGGAGATACAATAAGAAACCTCATATAATAAATGAGAATCCAATATGATAGAAAATATATGATATCCATCATTTAGGACATTTTTAGGAGAGGTTATAGAATGATAATTATACATTTATATTGGTCATAATATTAAAGTTATTCCCATTTTCAATAATAATTAATAATTATTACTTAATTGTCTATAAAAATATATAACAAATCCTACTAGGTACATGATCAGACATCACTAGGTTACTGATAGGAATTGATATTCAATTTATGGTTCAATGGCTATAGAGTATAACACTATGAAATAAATACAAACTACCTACCTCTTCAATGTACCTAAAATAATTCATCATATTACTTGGTGGAAAATGGTATTGGAAAAATATCACAACACCATGTTTATTCTCATGAAATTCTCCCATGATCACCCACCAATGTCTCTAACATTCAAAAACAACCAAAATATAAAAGGTTTTAAAATAAATAGATCTAATTCATACATTTTATGGATATGAGATATTCCAATATCAATAATATATATTATCCCATCATCATGATGTATATTGTATCATCACATATATTCATTATATAAAGACTCCCAGACAAAACATCAATATATTAATGAATTGATCCTCAGTAACCTCATGGATACACTTATCTTACCTCTACACATATTCCTTGAGGACTATCATCACATATAAAGACTTCCCAATTAGAAACACTATGAAGTCTAATTATTTCCCAAAGTAACACATCATTTTATTGGTCAATCATATAAATTGAAATTATATGTGATGGGCTATGGTAGTTTCTATTTTGTTATGATTCATTTAATACAATACACATGATTGAAATCAACCATAACATACATTCATATTACATAATTTCATATAGATATTCACTTCACATAATGAAAATTCACACCACTTAAGCAATAGGTTTAGTGAATTTGGTGATAGATATATATAACTGACTTATTTTACAAACATTATACAATGTTTATAATTAATAATTTGTATTCATGGTTTCCTTTTAAAAAAATCGTACATAAAAATTTTTATCATAACATAGATGAATAGAATAATGATAAAGGGGTGATATCAAACTATGTGTATGTGTAAAATTAAGTGATATAAATGTAAATCATAATATATCATAATTTGAATATGTGTTTCTAATAACATAATCATGGTCTAAAAAAATAAAATAATAAAATCATATCCAATTAAGCATAGATGATGGAACATGAGTCACAAAACATAGATTTTTTTTCTATCAAAAGAAATGATTCATTGGACTGTGGACACATGAAATAATGAAAAAATTTAATTATACATGTTTTTAGAAATCTTGATTAATTTAATGATTTTTTTATATATGTTTTAAAACATCAATAATTTACTTTTTACCATGTTTCTGAAACATGGTGATATTAAATAAAATATTAAATAATATTTTTCCTATTTATATATATAAACAAATCATCACATAAAGAGATATAAATACATACATTAATTTTATAATAACCTATTATTTTATGATATATTAATCTTTAAATAAATTTTAAATTTTTGTTAATAGGTTTTCCATGAATAGTATAGTTTTAACGAATAGTAATATACTATTCAAATATTTTTATTAAATGTCATAGATTTACCAAAAATATTTTATTTTTATGTATGAATAGGGCTTAAATTTAATTAATACTAATTTTTACACAATTAGAATATGAAATAATTGGTTATTAATTTTTTTTGAATAAAATAAAATCATTAGAATATATAAAGAAAGTTTTTATAAAAAACTGTTTTATGTTCACAATGTGTTTCTATCATAATAAATTCTATTAATCCAAATCAATGAATGTTTAAAATTAAATTATTAGTTAATATATTCTATCCAATATATTTATATTGATATAACATTTTTTACAAGGAAATAAATTATATTAATTCCATTTTTTGAGTTCAAAATCAAATTTCTAAAAATAAGGTTAATTGGATTTTGTTATAAGTATTACAAATTTGTTTCACTTATAGATTTTGAATTCACTAAAATAGTTTTCATATTGGTAATTATAACTTCAAAATTTACTAGTGAGTTTATTTTAATTTTTGGTCAAAATGAATTATAGATAAGGTAAATTTTTTTAATATGGTAAATGTGAAATATATAAGAAGGGATAATTGAATGAGATTAGGGTTAAGATAACATGAAACCATAAAGAATTATTACATATAAACAATCTGTTAATCCAAACATATATTATTTTATAATTTTTTTTCTTTTGAGTCTCATTTACTACAATAAGAATTTATTATTATTTTTAAGTACTTAGAAGAGTGTCACTCCCCACACTTATAGTAAGGAACCTCAAATCATATAGTATACACACCAATTTATCCATTTAAATCAACTAAAATATACACTAATACTCTTAAAAAATCTACATCAGTTACCATGACGTGTTGATCTTCCCAAAACCCTTTCCAAGAAGTCACAAAGTCTCATTCAGTAGAGGATACATAAAGAAGGGGAATATGTTCTTACTAAACGTTTCCATGTTTATTTATCTATAAATATCTTTTAAATGGTTTATTAAAATATTAAAAATATGTAATTTAAAAGTTCTTTATACTAAAATGTATTTATATTAATTTTAAAACAACTTTCTATCTCATTCAAATCTTTTTTAACAGGATAATGTCGCTTGTCCGTGCTTGTGGACTACCACCTCCATGAAGTGATGTTATTCATTTTTCATACTCACATTTCATGGAAATTTTAAAGGTTTAATTTAATGAATATATATGAAATATATGAAATAATTAATAATTTTTCAAGTCAAATAATAATTTTCGGTTATTTTCTTTCATCTATTAAATAGTGGAAAAATCACTCATGCATACATAATGACTGCAAACACCATTAAGTAATATAAGTCAACTTTCATCACTGTATTATATTGAAGGATTTATAGGTGTGTCTATAAATAAATATCATACTTTTAAAATAATTTATATAATATAGATGATGAATCCATGAACAATGTAAATTGATTATTTCCATTGGACTGAAATAATGATTCAAAACTAACCAATTTTCACTATAATGTTCATTTTAATGAAGAACTATAAATAAATATATAATTGGAAATTTTAATGTAATGATACATAGTATGTTGTATGTGGTTATGGATATATAAAATATATATTATAAAATTATATTATTTAAATAATAATTTTGAATGTGTACTAAGTAATATGAGACTTATGTTATGTCTCTGTCTTACAATTGTTTTCCAGTTTCAAATTGACTCTTATATTTTTCTACTATGGGAAAATATAGAGACCAATAATTTTCATAGATAGATATTATATATTATTATATTAATATTAAATACAAAACATAAAATTAGAAAAAACCATATCCAACATATCATAGATAAAAATCACGAGTTATAATAAACATCATTGTAGTTCATAAGGAATGAATCATAATGGAATCCATGAAAATTATCCATTAGAGTTTAATATTGGCACAATACCAATGATTCTGGAAGACACGTATTAATATAAAATCATATAAAAGGTAGTTAAATATCACTTCCAGGACTATCATAGTATATTGGGTTTAGTACCCAATCCAACAATGCATTCAACATTCACCCCCTAGACTATGATTATGGATAGATTCCCTTACTGAACTGGGTTAAGTCCCCATTTTCATCCTACTATCTCATCAGATGTCAATCTTTAACCAATCCCTTATAGGGATATATATTTATTAAAACACCTATTACATAAGGAAAATAATACATATGCATTACATATGATCACAAATCATTCATAATAACATAAACCATGAAAAATGGGTTTCATAGGAATTTCATCATGGCATAAATGATAAAAGATGAAATGTTTTTATGATCATTTAAGTAATTCATCCTAGCATAACCCAATGAAGAGGAATGATTTTCACAAACATCATTTCATCATAATCAATAAAAAAACTACAGAAATAATATATATTTATAGTAGTATTATATCAATAGTAAAATATATTTGACATCAGTGTATGTTATCATAGTTGAAAATCCTTTTAAAAGAATCATTGTAATAATTAATGAGGAAATGAATATTTTGAACATTGAATGTATATATTTATAATGAAAATATTTCTCAAATTTTAATGCAAAAAAATTATTTAAAAGAACATTAAAACATTAAATGTTTTCTCTAAATTTATTTATTGGTTATGTGTTCTGTAAATTGCATTTATTCCATCGTAGTTAGAATAAATTAGAGACACTAACACTTTTTGAAAGGTGGAAAAGTGCATGATTCCTAAAATCACAAGAAGATTTAATTTAAACAATTTTTTTAAATACTAAAAATTCGGTAATAATGAGTTTATATAATAATTTCAAAAAAAAAATCAAGAATTTGAAATCATATTTTGAGAACCTCATGGCCATTGGTCCACATGAAAATTTTCCTTAAATAGATCAGGATGACTCGACTAGGAACATGCTCTTAATTAAGGATAGAGAGTAGGTGCATTCACATTATAAGAGTTAAAAGGATTTGGAAGAATGAAAGGGTATCAGAATTGCCATCTGGACCAACCTATAACTATACGATAATCATATCCCAACATCGATGTGAAGGTTCAGAGCTAACATCATGATGCATATGCTAGTGAGGGGTGTAATCAAGTAGTTTAAGTCTTGATGATTTCTACTAAGGCCATCAGGTCATTGAATGTCCAGAAGCCTATTGGCCATGTATGTGTTCCCCTTAATCCCTTGGTAGGGGGATTTTCAAAAAATGAACTACCAGAAGGCCATTGGTTCATTTAGGAAAGGAACAAATTATATATATTTAAAACATACAAAGTGACACATTGGAAAATTCATTGCATTATATATTATATAAGTCATTATCATTGAAAAATCCCATTAAAAAAATAAATTTTATAAAAAGGTGGTTAATTTATAATTACATTCCTGAAATAATAATTAATATGAAAAATTATTTCATTTTTAGTTAATTTTTACATTGATTAACCTCATATACCCATTACCACCATCAAATATATTATCACGATTACTATTCACAATGCCTAATAATAAAATGGAAATATTTTCAAAATTTTAATCACTAAATTATAGATATTTAATCCATTTATTCAAATTCTTTACATATAGTTGGTATAAATCAATTTTATAAATAACAGTGGAAACCACAATGAAACCCACTTTTTTTGAAAAATACACTTTTTATGCGTAAAATTTTATTAATTTTTATCCAATTGAAAGTAAAAATATTATATGAATTTTGAAACATTTGAATTAATATGTAATAATTATATTTATTTAAAATCATTCATATATAGTGGAACATTTTATTTATAATGTTAAAAATACATTACATTCCGAATCAAAAAATTGCTAGGAAAAACATCTATTTTAATTTAAAATGATTTAATTTTTCAATTATAATCAATTTCTAATAAAAATAATTTACATGAAATTTTTTTTAAAAATAAATATTTCATAAATTAGACAATAATATTTTTACACACCATTTTATTAACTAGTTATAATACTCACATAATAGTATTTTATTAGTATGTTCTAGATTGTTTAAACTCAGTGTTGTGTGAATCTTAAGTTATCAATCAAATTTTTATTTGAATATATATATTTCATAAAATATATGTGTGTTACATTATCCTCCAATTAATATAAATTTTACCATTGAAATGTTTCACTTGGATAAAAAAATGATGATATCAATGTCTAATCCCTTCTTCACTTTCCCATATATCATCTTGAATTTACAATTTCCCTTAAGAACATTAACTACTTAAGTAGTATCGTTCCAAATCATACAAGCTCTTTGAAACAGTATTTCTACTATTCATTCCTCTTAGTAAATATAATTCATTAATATTGCAACCTGTTAGTTTCATACATGTTAATGATCAGGTATATACTTTCCAATGAGAGATACATAGAACACATTTTAAACTTTAGAGAGGTTCATTGTAAATATAAATCAATATGTGACCACCCAAACATAATAAAGATTATATATATAGAAAATATACATAGGGATCATAATTCTATTCATTATTTATATCATAACCTTATTCAATTGGTTATTTTATTGAAAAACCTTCTGTCTAAACTCAAATTACATTTCCTATTGATAATTATCAATAAAACATTTTGGACGAATCGAACGCGCCTTGATGTTTTGTTGAATTAATCTTAATTAATCTATAATTTTCTCCTCTATCATGTGTTCCAATATATTAATCAATCAAATAATTTCCCAAAAACATTGGATTATGCACATATTCTTATATAGGGATTCCTAAGAAGTCATTTGAATTATTGAGAGGAATTGATTATGGTAAACAAATAAACAAAATGATTGTGTTTATCAAAAACACATTTGGAATACAAGGAACCAGATATGAAGATATGTTAAATGGTTTTTATTATACTCTCATTCTAAACAGATATTGAAGGATTGTAAGTGATACTGGAACTCAGCTTTTTATCCCATGATTTTTCAATACTTTTCTATAACATGTTGGTAATACTCAGACCTTGAACAAATACAATAAAATTATGTAATCCATGAAATATTACTTGTTATTTAATCTATATTCATAAAATAATATTTATAGTTAAGTATTCAATGAGGGAAACAATGTGTTTATACTTTATAATGTTATAGACTATAAGGAAAATGAAATAATGGCCCTTATATGTTTTGGGGGATCTTAAAAAAATCCTAGGTAATGTTTTCTCATTTCCATTCTGGAATGGGTAATGGTTGTAAATTCCCCTTAGAATTCAATCTCATAGGAATTACTTGTTAAAATACTAATCATTGAGATATTTTTTTTTCAATATCTCACTTAATATCTTCTGATCAAAAAATATCTTTCAGGTCTCCATAAATATTTTCATATCGATGATGAAGAGACAATTTTGAAATATGAGACTCATCCAATAACTCCTAATTTAAATTATGTATGTACAAAACAAATAAATAGTTTAGAAATATTATCATTCCACAATACTCAAGGATAAACTCTTGAATTTTTTACTTTTTTTCTATATCACTACATATTCATTCAATACTTCGTTAATATTAACTTAGATAGGTTATTGAACACTCATTTTAAAAAGATATGAATTTCCTCCTTTATTCACAATTTTAAGATCCAACAATGGAAATATAGAAATATTGAATCATTTTTTATCTTTGTAATAGATAATCTAGAATGGTCTCCAAAACTCAGAGAATCTTTTCCCTTATTCACATTCCAAGGGTTGTAATACATTTGAGCTGTCATATTTTATAATAATATAAAATTATTTTAATTGGTGCATATTTATCTCTTTCAGTATTAATATATACATTAATTTTTTTTATCATTATATATCACACCTTTCTTGATAATGAAAATGCATACATATCATTAATGAAAAAATAACATATATAACTTCAAATCATGAGTTGGGTTCATTTTTATGATCTATATATATAGTTGAGGGATAATCTATCACCATATCATTCTACATGATAACTCATCCAAGTCCCTTCTTGAATGCATCACAGTAGATTACAAACCCTTTTCTACTTCAACTTAACATTAATATAGGTGCACTGACTATCCTTCTCTCTGCTTCTTTGAAATTTTCATCACATTGATATATCCCATGAAACTTATCCCCCTACTAAGTAAAAATGATGAGTAAATGAGATAGTCATCATAAATTTGACACAAAGAGATAATAATATCAATCAAAAAGAAAGAAATTTCTTATCTCAGTCACAATGGTTGGTATAGGCTAATGATCAAAAACTTATATCATTTAATGATCTAAATATATTCCCTCACATGAGATTATAATACCTGTGAATGAAACTTTTTGAATCCAAACTTCATAGATGGTAATATTTTCATAAATCTTATATTTTCTTAAGATCATTATAAAAAATTTTAAATGAACTTCATGTTCTTCCATTCTCTTTCAATATACAATAATATAATTTTTTTATACTACCACAAAATAATGAAGGTAATCTCTAAATGTACTATTCATTTAATTAATGATGATATTGGGGAACTAGAAAGAC
The DNA here is from genome assembly GCA_963277665.1 of Viscum album. Lineage (NCBI taxonomy): Eukaryota > Viridiplantae > Streptophyta > Magnoliopsida > Santalales > Viscaceae > Viscum > Viscum album. The sequence goes on along the minus strand of OY728134.1, from coordinate 660,691,180 downwards.
AAAATGTAATCTATCATGAACCAGGCCAGGTCGTTATCCGGCCTAATGTCCTACCCGATCCATGACATGGTTCGAAGGGTGTTCCCAATCCCCACGATCTGGCACAGTGCCTAGGTAATGAAAATAATGTGGGAATTATTTACCTGAAACAAGAGACAAAAAAACAACTAACAAGATAGATAAAATGAAATTGAAAACTGGCGACCAAACACGGCCTAAAGCAGAACCAAATTTAGTGGTTTACAACAGGAACCATCAGAACAAAAATCGTGCACTTTGCACATTTTCACAAAACAAACACAATATTTATAAAACACTTTAAGCCCGCTCACAAATTTTTTTCATAGCAAGAAAATACTCAACTAACACAACACATTCAATTATGACCAAGCACACACAACTCCATGTCGAACACAATTAACACTACTTGGACAAATGGAAAGCTAACTCCACACATTATTAAACACTAACAATTAAAAACGAAACATTTTCAACCAATGAACGCACCCATCCATATGATATACTACCAATCAAATCTAACACATGGAAGACTTCAAGAAAACCAAATCCAAAACCAAACTACTTAACCAATGAACATTATAAACTAACAATGAATGCAAATGAAATCATTAAATATTGTTTAAAATGCATAGCCTCCTACTTCAAAGCATGAAAACCCCAAATTAAAAGTGAAGCTCTAGTCACGCAACTACTGCACCACAAAAAACATCAAATAAACACTAAAACAGAAGATCGAATCAAAGATATCAATATCAGACCTCAACAACTCAAAAAACCCCCAAACAAAATGGAACTCATAACTGTAACTCAATCAAAAGGAATAAAAAAAATTCAAAAAATAATGCACTTGCAGAAGATATATGGGTGGCTAGTCGAAGCATAAAGGGGGCCGTTGGAGGTGTACCATGTTGGAAAAAATTGTTGGAAGGGAGAAGCGGTGCGAGACCGAGTGGTGCTATGCAGAGAGAGGTATGGCATGGTGTTGTTTGGGATGTCAGGGTAGTAAAGTGGGCTAGTTCACTAGATGTATGGGAGGGAACTAGTCAGGATTAGATAGGAGGAGTTTTTGACAAAGCGAGATACTGGCCGGGGGGGAAGGGAGGATGGAAGCCGCGAGTTGTCCAGTGGCTGGCCGAGGAAGGTGCAGGTGGTCTGGCAGCTGGCTGAGGATGGTGCTGGTGGTCTGGTACAGGGTGGTCACTAGACATTAGAAGAGGGGTGCAGTAAGACGGCGGAGGTATGGGGTGGACGCCTACTCAAGTGGAGGGGAAGAGGACCTGGGTGCGATAGACTTTAGGAGACCTGGGGACCGTGGCATGTTGGGCATGGAGTTAGGGAGGCAGCAAGATGCAGAGGGCTCAATAGAGGACAGAAGCGGTGCTCACCAAGGGGGAAACCATACTCAGAGGAAATAAAAAAAACTAAAAATGATAATAATAATAATAATGATAATAATAACCAAAATAATAAATATTTGGGGAAGAATAAGAATACTAATAATAAAAATAATATCCCCATATAATAATAATCAAAATATGTTCTAACCATTGTAATAATAATAATAATTAAAGTATGATGATAAAAAAAATAAACGAATGAATAAAATATACGTTAATTAACTTAATAAAATTCTATTAATAAAAATAATACTCTCAATTAAATTATCATTCAAGATAATAATATTAATAATATTTTCAAGAGAAATTCTAATTTTTTTTGTTATTAAAACCATTTTTAATTCATCTTCTTTCATTAGTGGACAACCAGGCAAGGCGAGTGGTGAAACGGGTGAGGTCACACGGGGACTTAGGTGAGGTTGTGCGACTTCGACTATGGTGTGCAAGACGTAGTCAAGGACAAAACATGCAATTTAAAATAATAACTCAAAAAAATTAAGTCAAGCATTAACCTGAAATAGCTGATAACCGAAAAATTAACAAAATAATTTATTTAAAGATTATGGGAATGACAATTATCCCCCCATACATATTTCTATCCCTGGAAAGCCACAACTTACGATGAGACCCAAAGTATGAATCAACACCCCCTTAAGGATCAAGATGATCCCTATGAAAACCTAATGAGAGAAGCAAACACATCATCCTTAGAGAAGGATACTAAAATGAAAAACTCAAGAAACCTGTAAAAAGGCGTTCTGATATGTGTCACATGCCCAATGAGCTAGAAAACCACTAGTTGATTGATAAATTAATGGAACTATCACACCAATGGGAACCATCTTCTCAAACTGGAACACCTTGACCACCATTGAACAAAAACCACATCATTTGACTAGAACAAACAAACATGACCATCCATGTCTAAGGAACAAACAAATCATCTACCACTGAGTCATAAATTCGAAAAAAAACTAAATGGTCAACTTGGGGAATGCCCAAAGGGGCACCCCACCATTAGGAACATCTCGACACTTGAGATGAGATTGGGAAACCGACATGGGGAGGCCAGGACAGACACCCCACCATTATGAAAGTCCATCACCGATTCATTTCGTACACATCTAAGTGAGACCCACCATGTGTCTCCACACTATTAGAACTTCCAAAAATAAAGAATCTTCAATAATTTCCCGACATGGACCAAACACCCCATCATAAGGGGCGGGGAATGTGGGACTGACTACTACGGCGTTAAAACCATGACCAATGACAAACCAAAATGTACACATCCTTGGATGAGAATTATTCACATTTTAGAATTATTTTACCCACAGACTCTAATACAAACCACCAGATACAATTACATTTCGCGGGACGTAACCACCGGAACATGAAGGTAACAAGATGATCACACCTCCAAATTGTCCCAAAATCCTTATGAACCCAAACATTTTTCTCAAACAGAATAACCATAGAAAAAAATTTAAGTTCTGTTCACTTTTAGAATCAACAATTGAAATAAAGTCGAAGTCTCATACACTCTCAGGGTTCCTAACTATGCCCCAGCTTCACTCTAAGGTCTATGGACGGTGCCCTAATGATTGAATCATCTCCTGCATCGCAGTTAGGAATTGTAGACTCCCAAATGGAGAATCACCTTTTTGGAGCCACACATAACCACACCGCAACTGAGATAACACTAACAAACACAACACATCACGACGTCCAACTACTCCCATGCGGTATATCCACCAAAACAGGGGTTTTGATGGTGAAAATGCATCACCTCTGTACCTTTAAAAAGAAACATAAGTAGGAAAAGATGCACGACAACCACTCCCCATTGAACAGAAAAATAATTTGAACTACCCAAGTGGAGGACACACCCCTATTAGAATGGGGATTCTAGATGGATTCTAGGAATTCCATCCTTTCTCTTCAATGATAACTCATGCTACAAGACATCACAAAAAAACAACCTTGCTACCGATGAAATCAATGTAAGCCTTTCAAGATGTCAGTCAGCATTGATAACTTTTACCCAACATCACCCTCCCCCACTGGAATTCCTTTAACCATTTAAATGGGGAATCTTCAAACACAACAGTGTCATATATCATATCAGATGAGTCAGACAACTCAAAAAATAAAATAACTCACTTCAACTCCCCTCACATATGTCATCCCATGGCGAGAGAATCTGCTTAACCGAATGGGGTTTGGTAGAGACTTAGAACTATCACTAAAAAGTGAGATTCCATTTATTAATCAACTGGAGGACCTACAAATGGTGAATTGTTCATGGATTCACTTCAATCACATGTTAACACTTTTGGGGGAAGTATAATAGTTATGAATGAAATCTATGGACCCAATCAAAATGGACCAATGGTCAATACATACTGCATGAGAAGACTAAATGTGCAAAGAGAACCACTACAAGGGCTTCCCAAATCACTTTTCAAAAGAAACCACTAACAACACACATTCACACCATATAACAAATAATAATTTAAAATCAATACACAAATCAGTGAGAAAGGATCCTTGCCTCAAAATTCCTCACATCCTATTGTTCCAAAACACAAGGCTACACCACATAATCATCGGTCATTAACACACCTAATTCCCATTTAACAAAAATTTTTAAAAATATGAAAAGTGAGTGGGTTGCACAAACACCAATGGAGTCCCATGGGCCTCAAACATTCATGTTCCCATGCCACACCTGCACCCACCTGATATCCATCCATGAATTCATCCTCCCATTCCATTGAACACTTCTCATTCATTATACATCCATGCATGTGGTTGCCCACGAGAACACCAAGGATTAAAACCAAAAATTTCTATTTCTACAAACCAAAACATTCAACCCACACATTTCAAACCTCATACGTCATTTTCTCTTTATAGTGCTTCATTTCAAAACATTTTCCTAGACCACATCATTTTTACTTAAAAAATAAATTTCCACAATTTTGAAACAATGAAACAAGTAACAGTGCAAGATAAAACTACTATCAGTGGATAACTAGAACATATGGTTGGAGGCTATACTCCAATCACACCACCGCCATAGAGAGTATTCTAGGATAGTGTCTCCAGCTCCACATGGCTTTCTAGACCATGCGAGCTCACTAGAACAATAACCCTTATTCCCTTTTCATTTCCTATAAACAAGATTAACCACATAGACTAATGATTTGAACAAAACTCAACATACTTTGGTAACTCGAGTCCCGTCACGAGGTGTACTGGCCAGGAACCTTACTCATAGATTAAAAATTTAGTCTTGAAAACCTTAAATTCATTCTACCTTAACTCTATTCCAAAAGAAGTCTACACAAGAGAGTAAACCTCCTCTGATACCAATTTGTCACGAACCAAGCCGTCGCCATCCTGGTTCGTGACTTAATAACAATAAATTCATAGTTTTAATAACTTATAAAAAATTCTATCATGGGTATATCCTACTTCTTGAACCTAGATTGATGATTTCCAGAATGATGGTAAATATTATAAAATTATTTCTCTCCATATAATTGAACAAAATTTTCATCAATATTTGTTATGCGATTCTTTTTCTTCATTATGATCATGGTAAATTACCAATAATTGATATAGTCTTGCATTGATCTATATTTCATAATAGAAATAATATATTTGTACCCCAAATTTATTCAATTTACCAAATTAATCCCATGTCCATATTATCTAAGAGTTTGTTCTTCATTTTATTCATCTGATTTTAGGCCATTCTGTATTTTTATTCAATATATTCAAATATCAAGGAAAGAGTTATCTTAAAAAATAAAATAAAAAATTTGGTGAAATAATAGGACACTATTCTAGAAACGAATCAAAAAGTAACCACACAATAGGAATATATTTTATTTTGAATTTATCCCCACCTATATATGATAAAATGAATTTTTAATAAAAATCAAGACTCATATAATGGTTTGGGTTTGCATGATAATTTTATATTTTTCATCACACTGATAAATAATCATAGGTTGGACTATAATATAAAATTTTACCTCACTTATTCATTAAATAATGTAGGATTTATTCGAGGAATTACTATACATTCCCAAAATAACATCAAATTCAACCCGATGGAGAGTAATAATAATTTTTGGAAGAAAACTCCATGAAACATCTACTGAAAAAAATTATAGACCTGAGATATGATCATCCTACCATTATGGGTTTTCCTTAATAATTTATCATCTAATCGTTAGTGTGAAATTTTTCTTCCCTTATTAAATTCCTCAGTTACAAAAGATTGGGAATAACCATAGTAAAATAAGAAATTGTAATTTCTAAAGTGAATGGTATGTGTAACTTTATCAATATCATTATCGTATACCTAATTATAAATATCATTTTCATAAGATTTCCCAACATTTCTTGGATTAAAAAGTATCTATCTTCTATCATTATCATTAAACTTGGGAGTTGATCATAGATAAGCATAATGCTAATACTCCATGAATTTGAAACATAAGAGTGTGGGGGGAGAATTATTTTCATCTTTATATCTATTCACATCATCGTCTAACATTTTCACATCACTTTATAATTCAATAACTCTATTACATTTCTTTAAACAGGTAAAACGTATACTAATCCCATCCCGACAATTTATATCATTTTTCTTCCACACATCGATCATAAATGAAATATAATCTTCTTCTATTCATGGTTTTTATAATTTATATTTAATTAAATCATTATTGAATTATCCATAATATTAGTATAATAAAAATACCAATATATATTTTCCCCTTGATATGACATATATTGAATTCTTTATATCTAAAATAAGCTCTTACGGCTAGAAAAATTTAGAGACTTGTTCTTAAAACACTAATGAATAGAATAATAATACCTTTAGGTTGGATGATAATTATTTATGTGTACCATGAATGTCTTTTAAAACATAATCCATTTGTACCAAAATATTCATCATCATCCTATTTTAGCTCAAGAATTTTCTTCACCATTTTCATATGAAGGATATTATTAATGTTCTCATTAAAAAATGTGATCTTAAACTAATCCCAATACATAAATTAAAATTATTTATCTTTACTGAAAATATTTATAAGAATCCACTATTGATCTTATTCACCATAAAAATGATATAGAAAAACATATTTCATTCTCTGAAAACTAGATAATGTAAAATATATTTTAAATTTTATAGATCTAATATATAGAAACTACCAGATCATAAGAACTATTTAAATAAGGTGTTTGTTTCCTCATGAAGGACTCAATAAAACATTTTCCCTAATTTTATCATTTATAATTTAATAAAACTTCTAATATTGAAAATTCTGTGTAAGAATGGAAACAATATTTTCAATCATTCTCCCTTTAAATTTTGTTTCATAGGAGTAAAATCATTTAATTTTCCATGACATTAAGCAATAACTTGATTCCATTAAAGGCCACACATTGACTAAAACATAAAATAATAGTGTGAGCAGCAATAATAAATTTTTGAAACCACACAATCATGAAAAATCATTTATATTATATCAAAATCAAGAGACATTATTTTAAATATATGAAACATTAGGTTTAACATCAGTAATCCATACATATTATCATGAACTTGTTATGTTATAATATACAAAGACTTATCCGCGGGGTTTTATAATCTATGTTATTAATAGATAAGTAATACTTGATTGCATACATCCTATAATAGTCCTACATTTAAATAATTGTATATAATATGTACTTATAGGACCAATTCATTGACGGATAACCCTCTTAGGTAGGACTCTTACCGCCATCCCTAGTGGAAGCCCATTCCTCAATAATCCCTGGCTGTAGTGACTTGTTTTTAAAAATTCTTAAATTAAAGAGTTCCTAAGGATCATATCCCTTCCTTTTATCAAAAACCAACTATACAAACCAATAATTCATATACATATATATAATATTTTTTAGATTATTATACAATATATAACATAATGATCCCTGATAGACGTTTATAGTTCTGTTATATTTTGAAACAGTGATATATAACCTACTATTTCAATGGTGTAATACATCATTTCCCATGAAAATTGTAATAACTAGCTCCATTATTAGGCATATAATAATTACTTCCTTTCTTCATAACCTTGTTAAGTGGAATCAATTGAAAGGGTGACCTCATATTCTCAGTAAGTCTAATTAAGGATGATATCAAAATGACATGATCATTATAGATTGAGAATGCGGATAAATTTTTTTAAAACCATACCCTATATATCATGGATAGTAATTATGATTTGTGGTATAATTATTTTTAGTTCATAAGACATAAATCATAAATTATAAATATATTATGAATCATGAGAGCATAATATGGGTATAAGACAAATGTCTGAGGCAAGCAAAAGATCATAGAAAATAATTTCTAATGTAGTAAATGTTATAATCCAAGACTAAAATAGTGTAATGGGGTCACTTCGATAAGCATAATAATAGTCATGGTTCAATCTTAAGACTATCATAGTTGATAGAGTAGCTTGCTAAACTAGGTTCACCCACTATTAAAGTTAGGCTAATCTCATGAGATATTAATATTTACCCAATTGGTTGGAGGGATATATAATTATTGTCCCAGATATCAGATATTAAAAATCATAAATATTTTTGTTATAAGATTAAAAAATATATGATTTCATAAACCATGAAAAATAAAATGTTTTTAAGAACTTCGTATTGGAACAACCTATGGAAGCGAGATTGGTTTCAAAGTTATTTCATAAACTCTTCCTAAAACCCCTATGAAAAACGAATTGGATTTATAATCAAACTATAACCATAATAATAAAAAATTATGATAAATAATATTTTTTTGAATCACCAGTTCATATTTAAATTATATCACAATTAAAATAAAAGGATGTTATATAGTTAAAACCCCATTTAAAATAATAACTGGAATAATTCTAGAGGAAAATAACCTTATTAATTTGAAATAACATATTTAAAATAAAAAATATCAATATATTAAAGAAATAATTATGATGTAAAATAAAATTAAATTATTGCAATTTATGCTTCTTCCTAGTGAGTGTTCATGAAGGCTTTAATTTTCATTCATATCATACAATTTAAAAGGAATCATTCCATTCCCAATTTTGTAAAACATAAAAAAATTTATTGATAATAAAAATGGAAAGTGGATTCCTTTTAAATAAAATTTCAAATAGATAAACATGGGAAAAATGAATTGAAAAAGTCATTGGAGAATTTACAAAAAGTAACAATCTTTTTTATAAAACATGAACATAGAAGAAAAAATATTTTCGACCAAATAAAGAAAAATATATGCATTTCATTATAAGCCCACATTCAGTTTCATGAGTACATAAAGTGTGGAATATATAAGGAAAATATTTAATTTCTATAATAGCAAATATATAATAAAATTCATGAGTTTTATAATTGTTATATCATAATAATTTATCATTGGAAATGTAGTCATAAACAATCCAAGTAAAAAATCAGATTGGAACATAAAACCATTAGTAGTTAGATATCATTTGAATCATAATACCCATGAAATGAATAATTGTATAGGTATATTTAAATCCACATAACATTAATTATATGTACCATAAAATAAATTTATGGTAATTATATACACTACAAAAAATAAAGAAGTGGTTAATATGGCATGTGACTCACAAAAATATTTAGGAGATGAAAATTCTTTATCTCATACGTGACTTCCATCGTTAATGTTTAAACCTCCAATATAATAATTTTATATTTACTATACATATATTACCAAACCATAATTATATATATCTTACCGTATATTATTTACATATAAACTTTTGTCATATGAATATTAATAACGTTTATTAAAATAAATATTTTCGGTCAAATATACATTATTTTTCATGAATGTTTTGGTTTAGAAGATTTTGTTAATGTACACAGATATTGGATACATTACATCCATAATTTTAATGATTATATAAATATCATATATATCTATTCTCTACATATAAGAACCTGAATTTTTTGAATTCTTTTAGATTTAATTTGGTCATTTTGATATGTTTCATTTCATGAAACACTGAATATAGTATATTTTATGCAGTATATTTGGCTTCGATTATATGAAACGAAAATTTAATCAAGAAATATAAAAACATAATTTATAGGTTCCCCTGAATGGAACACCGTTTTTATCTTACTTTACACACTATACTAACCTTCTTCGATAGTTGCATAACACGCGAATCCATGTTTTACCAGATAACGACATATTATTAAAATAATATTTAAGATTATAAAATATAACCAAGAAGTTAAATTAGTATTTATGAAATGGTTTACCTTTATTATGAAAATATATGGGTTTTTCAAATATAAAATTAAATCATTGGTTACAAATTAATTAGAAATGAATATGAAACCCGATTGAATATAAAGGGAATTATTATTATTATTTTACTACAAAGTGGTTTATCTTAAAAAAATTAATGTAATTAAAATAAATACGTAATAATAATTTAATATATAATCACTAATTTTATTTATATTCATCCAGTAGGTTTGATAATCTTATGATAAAACCCATCTAAATTTTATGCAAAAAATACATGATTTTTAATAATTCACTTTACCTCCTTTTAATTGTAAACCTATTTTAAATACCATTTTCTGATCATTTATAAATCTTATTTGTAATAATAAACTTAATCATGAAATATATACACAATAATTAGTATATGATTAATTTTTTGTATTTTTCGGCGAAGTTTAATTTTTTATTAAATATTGAAAAATATTGATTTCTAATTCAAACCTCAATTATCATATAATGTAATTTTAAGGATGAATAATATCTAAAAGATGTTTGAGTATTTAATTAGGAAATATTGTTCTCAATTAATCCAATTTATGTCATTAGATTCAATTTCACGTTGAAATAGGATATAAAAACTAAGTAAACTATTTGATGTTTTAACATAGAAAACCCCCTTTGATGTCCCCTCTATAGTATTAATTTTAAATTATATTGTTGAAACATCAATGTTTTGAATATTAAATAATATATTACATATTTTGAATCAGAATAATTTATAATTATTAATAATTTTATCTTCATTTTTGAGAAAAATTCTAAGTGAATGTAGTAAAAATTAATTATAGTGATTAATGTAAAATTAAGCATAATAAGGGAATACACATTAAATTTAAGGGGGAAAGCTACATTCCCAACACAAATTGGATGGGAATATTTTGTCAATAATACTTCTATTATTTGGTTTGGTTTGTTTTTTATTACTTTTATATATATACATGGGTACACATAACTTGTTTTCTAAAATATAAAGTGTGTCATTTCCCTTCCCTTTAAATGTCCACCACCACTCCCTCTTCCTTACAACTTTCAAACCACTAAATTTCATCCAATATCTACCCAATACACATAAAAACTCTATATTCTACCTTAAATCCTATCATTGTTCAGAAATCCTTCCATGGATTCCCTTGGTGCAATCAAAAAGGTTTTCCCCAATTAATAGGTAACACCGTCCCTCATGAACATTTCATTTCTTTTCTTCTATAAGCCAAAAAATATACTTATAAAATTAATGTAATTTTTTTTACTATCTACGTTATAGTGAGATTTTTGTATGATAAGGTTTTGACCTACACTAAAACACACCTTCATCTAATGGGAAACGAACAATCTAGTGGTACAGCGAACTACTGCCTCACAAAAGAATGATTGTTTTTTTCATCTACGACATATCATTGTGGAAATTATTAAGGACAATATATTTATATATTATATATATGATATTTATAATTTATTTATATTTATATTAATTTTATTTATAAAATACATTTATTTGTCCACCTTTTTTAAATGCGATAATTTTATTCGGGGAAATGTAGACTACCACCCTCTCAAACCAATGTGATTTGTTTAGAGAGTACATGGAATATATTTAGGATATGTTTATTGAACATAAATGATATATATAAGAAATAATAATTATATTATAATGATATGATATAAATATATAAATGCATTTCATTTTTATTATTTCTCTTAACCTGATAATAAAATGGAAACAACATTAATACATCCATACGACCTATTGTCTCAAAGACCGTTGTATTCCATTTCATACTTATATATTCTATAGAATATTATAATAGTCATATATAATGGTTACACATTATATTTATTTCATTTTTTACATTGTGAAAATCATTATATAAGCTTGAAGGCAAAAAATATAACCAATTAAGAGACATAAAAAAACAAAATTGATATTTCCAATAGTGAAATCATAACTCATAATTGTTAATAAGTGGGCAATGCCAACTCACAATCAAACAATATATGGTATTAGATATCATAATATGATTATGTTATAGGTTTATAATTAAAATATATCTAGTATACATGATTTTTTATTGAGTATGATGAGGGGTAACTAATGTGGCATGGCTATTTTAACTCAATTTTTATTTCTGTAACACACATGCCTTAATCATAACTAATTTCATTAATGTGGTGTGTATAAATCACATGAATGTATTATATTATTTTTATTATTATACTGTAATTTATATGTATTTACATATCCATTTTATTATATTTATTTAATGGTTTTTATGTTTCATAAGCTACCAAATCGGTAAAGTATATTTGTCTCGATTTTCCTTCTTTTAGACACATGCAATGTCATGCACCTATATTTTTCTTTGATGTGTATATTCTAAAATTTGACATGTAATATCATGAATAAACTTATTTTCATAATCTTTATGGCTTTAATTTATGATATTTCTTCCATCATGAATTAAATTTACCAAAATGGAAATAGTTTATTCCTACCAAATCATTATTTGTTGAGATTATTTTGGAGTATGCTTCAAATGATGAAATATCAAAATACATATCCCATTAAATATCATGAATTTTATTATCCTCAATATAGGAATGTTAAATCCATGTAATTTAACCATTTCTCAACTATTGGGTTTTTAATATTCTCAATAAAATGTTTTTACAAAAATACAACATTATATCTCATTTTAGTTTGAAAATTTCTTTGCTTCAAAAAATGTTTTCTAAAAACATTTCAAAAAATATTCTGCTATTATCATATGATAATTGAAGTACATTTTTACCGATGTTGTAACTTTTTATGAAAAATGGGGTTTAAAAAGTAACATTCTTATTGTGTTCAGGTCGAGTCACTTTTTTATACTATTTACATTGTAATATGAATGTTCAGCTCCATCTAATTTACCCAAAATCATTACTGTCATTCCATTGACGTTTCATTTACAAGATTACAATATAATTTTTAATAATATATTTTTTCCATGATATTTTGGAACTTTGTAACTATAATGTTGTTTTTTATGAATATGATTTTTAAAAATATTTTATTGCTTAAAATGTTTTGAAATATTCTTTTAAAAGGTTTCAATGTATTATAAATGTAAGAGTTTCCAAAAAAATCATGATTTCATGATAGGTTTTCAAATTGTCTTAAATCATATATTTTCAAAACTTTTTCAAGAATATTTTATAATATTGCAAGGGAAATATATTTATAAATTATTTCATGTATTGTTTCCATGTTTTCATTTAATTTTCAAAGAAAATGTTTTTATAGGTGTTATAATTTAAAATTAATTTCAAAGAATAAATTATATTTATCCTCCAGAAAGGTTTTCAAAATATATTTCCATGTAATATTCCATCTAATATGACATCCATTGATGATACTCATTCCATTATAGTAAATGTCTCAAATATTCAATTCATATTCATTCATAAGTGGTTTATGTTATGATGGAATGATTTTTATGACATCTGTTTCTCTTCATTGAGTTATATACATTTGGAACCCACATATTTTCAAAAGTGATAATTTGAAAAAATGACTATAAGATCTCACTTTTCCATAGGTTATGATCGGATGTAATGTTCATGATACCCATTTAATTTCATTAGTAAGGATTTAATGTTTATAAGACCCAAATATTTTCATGGATCATGATATGATGAATGTTATGTGGAATACGAACATATGATCTAAATATGTGATAGGTGGGACATATATCTCCCTTCAATGTATAGTGTGATAAAGGATGACTCATTATTATAAATTTTACACGTCAACTTGATTACATGTTCACATTGTTTTTCATTGACCTTGTTTCATGTCCATAAGTTTATGAATGTACATGATTACATGTTCACAATGTTATGAATGAAACTTATTGTGTGTTAATAATGTTTGGTGTGAACCTTTTTACATGTTTAATATGTTATTCATTGTCCTAGTTTCGTGTCCACGTGTTTATGCCTTCACCTAATTACATGTTCAAAATATTATGGGTGATCTCAATTCCATGTTAACTAAATTATTCAAGGACCCAGTTACATGGCCAATACTCTATGTGAGGTCAAGATTTCATGTCCCAAAATCAATGTGTGAACCATTTTCTACTTATATATAGTCACTATATAATTCATTGAGTTGTATTGCACAATTACATGTCTTATTACTATACCATTTTCTCATGGATTTTTCCCTTGATTTCCATAAGATTCATGTCTTCTAAACAAAAAATATATATTCCATGATTCATGTTAATGATCGTTGATATTCTGGGAATGATCTACAAAGGATCATGCTCATTTTTTAAACACACCAGTTCATGATATGAATATGAATTTCCTATATTTACCATGACAAATCATTCAAGATCACAACTTTATTATGTTCCATTCCATGTGTTATAAATGATGGTATTTATGTAGAATTACTAATGTAAATGATCTTTTTTTATAACAATATTGATATTTTAATGAGTTAGAATATTTTATTCCATGTTTTAGATGTCACTAAACTAATATAGTCTTTGTGAATCAATTATTTTAACTATTTACGTATTTTGAGAAACTGATAAAATGTCTTGGTACAGTAAGACTAGGTCAGTATAGCTAGTAACAACGTGAAGGTTTATCATAAATTTAGAAACTAGGATGATAGAACACTAGTGACATACCTAGGTATATTTTTAAGAATTTGTGAAGTGATTTTTATAAGGATAATTTTAAGTAAGAGTTAACAATTAGGAAAATGTCTTGTAATATTGGTAGAGGATAGAGTGGGTGGTTTCATAAGATTTTGAAACTTATATTGATACAACATATGGATGAGGATCTGGAATTGATGTAACTAGGAGTAGCTACACCAAAACATGTGTCTGACCTAACTAAGTATATCCTGGTACATGAAAACTGGCCTTGCTGCATTCTTAGTTTGAAACTCTCTAAGGATTTGCATTGGTAATTGAAAACTCATTACAAACCATCATAAATGATTTAATATGTATATGACTATGAATAACCTAGGATAAACCTAAGGTTCTTGATATTAAAGAAGTTGGAGGTATTATTTAGGCACCATATAAGTAATTTTTTGATTATATGGAATGTAATTAGGATAAATGTTTCTTATAATATGATTTCAAGTTTTATTTGATAGTGAGAACTAGAAGGAACATGGATAAAAATGAATGTTTCAGAAGATAAAAGAATGAGAAATAAGTGAATTGATTTCCCAAGTTGGAATCAAAAAAAAGATAATTCAGAAGGATGTGGGATTATTGGTTATACATATGAAAATAATTAGACCACAAATGTAATGTTAAAGTAATGTAATGTTCTAATAGTATTTTATAAATTTAACAAAAGAAGAACGATTATATTGAGGTTTAGGAACTTTAATTCTTGATTCATATTAAATATTCTGAAAAAAAATGTATTATTGAATAAGTTGATGAATCCCATGTAATTGTTTATGAATAAGGTTGGATCAATTCCATATTTATGTTTTGGACTTCAAGTATTATGTTATTTGAATCTATAAATATATAAGTATTATTATTTTAAGTTATCATTACAGATTTAAAATATCGTTTTGAATAGTTACAAATACATAGAAAACTAATTTCATCGAAAGGTAATATTTTATTAGTGAATGGAAACAGTAAATAAATGCATGAAATTTATATAATATTGTTTTAATAATGACATGTTGGATATGAATAAGTAAATTTATCATCATAAATTACTCTGCAAATGATTTTTGTAAAAGTGATGTATTTTATCAATGATGATGCTTACAACTTCTTGGTTTTAATGAAGTAACCCTAAAATCATTATAATAATAAAGGACACATGGTTTCCGAAAGGATTTTTAGTAATTCTGGTTATTACTACGTTTCCCTAGAGAATGTGATGAGGGCATTCAGATTTTTGGAATGTGACTATCAAGAGAAACATTGTGATATATTGGGGATTAATGTTTAGATGATTCAAGACATTCAATCCAAATCTTTGGATTTTCATCTTTCAAAAGGGATATAAGGATAACCATTTATAAAATGTTTATTTTAAATGTCAGAGGAATTCAGCAAGATTAATGTGTTATATCACCACATGAGGATTTATGTATATTGTACAACCTGATCTAACAAGATTTTGTTAATGAATGTTAATGAAGAATAGGAATACATATCATGGATCTCAAGATATGTTAATATTTCAAAAATGAAAAATTTACCATCCCTTTTTGAGAAATAGGTGATGTAGATCCAGGGAAAAACTAAGGGTGAGATTGTCCAAAAATCATCCATGTATAATTTTAATGAAAATTATTTAGCTTTAGTATAACGTTAAAAACAATATTACCCTAATACTTAATTTTTTACAATTAATGTCCTTTTAAATCAATATAGATTTTTTACATTATGTCCATAAACTTTTAATTAATCATTATTTTTTTTGATTGATGTTCTCAATCCCTCCCTATGAATTTTTCATATTCTCATCAAAGACCATGTTTTCACTTCCAACATATGTTTTCTTTTTTGGGGATAAATGTATGAGTTACTTTTTTTATTAGTATTGTTTTTAACTTTCATTATAATAGAATTTTTTCTATTTGTTTATATGATTTTCGTTTTTATTAAATGAACATTCATGTATTATGCCTTTAAAAATATAGAATAATTTCAAGGGTGGAATTAATTTTATAAGGGGTAAAAAGTAACAACTTGTGATTTTTGGGAATTTTTTTTAAATTAATTTAATCTTTTCGATGTTTTTCATTTCATGCATCACTAAAAATATTCTATATTATAGAACTATGAATGCCTGGATTTATATGAAACAAAATTTTAATTATTTACTACAAGAAATTTAATTTTTATCTTACCCTAAACAGAACACATAGGTAAAAATATGTTACATGAAATACTGACTTCCCATGATGGCTTGCTTAATTTCCAAAACCGAATTTTATAGAATAATGATATATTATTAAAATGTTATATAATATAATTATATATAACATATACATTAAATTAGTAGTTATGAAAATAATTATCTAACCTATGAAACTATATGGTTAACACAAATATAAAATTAATTCACCAGTTTCAAATTAATTCTAAATGAATGTGAAAAAAAATTTATTATAAAGGAAATTATTTTTATTTTTATACTCAAAATTCTATTTTATACTATAAAATTAAATTAATTAAAATTATTTTTGTAACTCCCCTACCCTGGATTCCAAGAGTTGGTGCATTATTTTAATTCATTGGCATGATTACAAGTAATCAACACCCGAAAGACCGATCAGTTTAGTAGTCTTGGAAAATATATTTAATTCCTGAACATTAAATTACACTTTATAACATACATCACAATAAAATCCTTTGATAAAGACATTTTTCCCTTACCATAACCCTGCATCTCAAACATAAAACACTTCATGGGATCCTGGGAAAATAAATCATAAGAAAGGGGGGAGCTATGATGCACAGTAAGGGTAAATTATTTATAAAAAGAAGCAAAATTTTATGGCAAGATGTGTAATAAAGACAATAGCCTTTTAAACATAAACATGAACATAATTTAGAAAAAAAAATCAAAAATTACCATATATACATGCACAGGGATATTCTACTAGTTCAATAATCACATGTAATAACTGATTACATAATGTGGGAATGTAAAGTACCAGACATTAATTTCTGTGTCAAGGCCTTTTGCTAGTACCTAGGGGAAAACTGTAATTGAACCCCAACTCAGAGAGCCTCTATAACTAGAATCCATCCCGCAGATCCTCTGTAACCAGACTCCACCCTGGAGGGCCTCTATAACCAGACTCCAACCTGGAGAGCCTTTGTAACAAGACTCCAACCCATAGGGTCCGTTGTAACCATACCCCAACCCGGAGGGCTTAATTTTACTGGTCCACAACCATAAACATACTATTCCAATACATTTATCTTAACAAATTGTTGAAATATAACAAAAACATTCGTATTAAAACTAGCATATGAAATGTCAAAAATTTAACCATAAATCATGAATGGCATAACAATAACTCATCCATAGTCAAACTTATCACAAAACCTTAAATACATTAGGGAAGAATTGTACCATAACGAATCTACTTCAAACAAGTGTAAAATTAGTCAAATGATGTAGACATAGATGAAAATGATTTGTAATACTATTTGAGAGAAATATCATTTTTTCATGAAAAGCATTAAAATTCACACAATTTAGAAAAGATGTCATTTAAAGACCTTTTTAGTCATATATTCCCATACCACTTTGAAAATTTTGAAAGAAATTAAAATTTTAAAAACATTAATGTCCATATAAATAAATCATTAAAATCATTTTGAAATCGTGGACATTAACGAGAATGATTTAGAAGAATAAATCTATAAAACATTTAAAATTATTTTATAGATAATGTGTTTCACTAAAATAATACTTTTGAAAAATATTTTATGAAACATGGGCATGGATAATAAATATTTCCCAGTAAAAACATACACATATCCAATCTTGGATAATAATGAGATTGAGAAATTAACCCTTATGAATTTGGAAACTTCCGAAACATACACCCCATGAATGATGTATCATACAATGATTATGTAAATAAAAAATATAAAATTTATTACACAATGAATACAATAATGGGCCATACATACAACACCCTATAGGTAATAGTGGCAATATAGCATAAATATCATGGGAATAAGTAGTGAGATGAAAACCCCTTACCTTGAACTTTACTTTGGTTGAGGGTAAATTTAACCTCCTATATAATGACCATTGAATGTTATTATATTATTCTAGAACAATATTTATATTCAGTATATCATACATGAATCAATAATGACTTTATACTACCCATTTAATAATTATTTTCACGTTAAATTATCATTTTGGGTAATAATCTCTTTCTTTATCGTACTTATTTTAATTGTTATTCTTGAACATATAATTTAGATAATGTTTTAAATACTTATAAAATAAAAAATATGATTCATATATTATATATATTTATAATTATATATTTATAATCGATAGATATATGAAATGGAAAACACCGTTTATGGAGACGGTAGGTCGTACGTACGCATAAACATTGTTTCTGTAATCATACAGTATTGAATAAAAGTAAGTGAATAAGATATATGTAAGTAAATAAATACATATATATATATATATATCACATAGTATTATTATTTCACATATTACATCCAATTAGTTATATATATTTTTATAATCGTCGATGAATGGGGAACGTGGAAATGAATCTTTTCACGTCGTGGACACGGTAATCCGTCCGTACGCACGGGCGACAATATCATTTCCATAAATGTGTGGAATTTGATGGTATATTAATTTTAAAGAGACATTAGCATGTTATTTTCCTTTTTTATATACATATTACTCATCATTAAATCCATCCAAATGACATAGTGCTGAATAAAAAATTACCCCACGACATGGAGACGGTAATCCATACATACGCATGCATGGTGACATTATCATTCAAAGGATGGATAGTATAATTAATATGGTTGTGAAATATTTATAATAAATCACAGTATATATAAGGTATGACAGTTATTATTTTGTTATGGTAATAATGATGAAAGAGTAACTAGAAGAATAAAAGAACTTAAAAGAGGGTGGTGAAATCATTAAATCTTCATTAGGTTATTCCTTTTCATTTGATCAAAAGGTATCCTTAGGTTGGATTTCTGTCCAATGGAAGGACTCTATAATGAATGTAGGATAGTTGGGAGGATATTTGGGCCGGGTTTGGCTAATCCAAATTTCATTGGGGGTTTGAATTTTAGAGAAGGGGAACTCCCCTTTTATAAGAGGGGTGATGGGATCCTTATGAAAAACATAAAATATTATTTTAGAATAAATTCATTTTAGGTTTATAATGGCTCCAAAATGAGTTATTTAATGTATAAGGTGGGTGTGGGTCTAAAACCACTCAAACAATAGGTTTTGGATAGGTATGGGTCACTATATTAACCTTATATTTTAGATTTAACTCATCGTCAAATAGTTTTAAATTTAACATGTATGATTTTATTTTTATATTATATGGTTAAAAAACATACTATAAAATTACAAAAGAACCCCAAGTGGTTAATTAAGGACATATAAAATAGTATTTAATCCCTTTGTTTGAACCTTTGTTTTTTAGTTATAGAATACCAATTAATAATATAATACTTGTTTTAAAAACACATTTATGTCAATTTTGACACTATTTTGTATTTTGTTTTATCTAAATTCATAAATGCCTTATTTCTTTGAAAAAAATTCATTTAATCATCCCTAATGTGTCATAATAACCTATAATTTTTTTTTATTCATAATACGTCTTAAATTCCATTTATTTTGGTATTTATAATATCAATTAATTTATTATTTCATTAATAATGTAATTACTACATCATCATTGTGTAATAAATAAAATAAATTATTTAATGTCTAAAAATTATAAATAAATTACCATTATGTATGAAGTTTTTTTATCTATCTAATGAATATTTATAGTCGAATTTATCTTATTTGTAACCCTATACTTAAAATGGTTTAGTTATTAAACATGAATTTAACACTTTTAACTCTTCTTTGAATTAAATAATAATAAATTTCCTAATCTAATCCAAGTGGACCTAAAAGATAATATTTTATTCCTAAGGTTGTTTTTTGTTGAATTAAATTTATCCAATAGAATTAGGACATATGTTAGGGTAATAATAATATCATATTTACCATTAATTACCCTATTTACTTTTAAGCCTGGTAAATAAAAGTCAAAAGTTACTATTCAGAAAAAATTATTTTCATCTTATTGAACCAAATTTTACTTACTGAGTTTAACCATCTCTCTTTGTGTTTTTAAATTCAACTAATAGAAGTGGTAAAATTATGATTTATGTAAATTTTCAAAAGCACCTAAGAGGTGGGTAAAAGACGGTAAAAAGTTCAATAAAAATTTTTATATCTAATTTTATTATAAAAATGAGTCAATTAAATTAAATTGAACTAATATTGGTATAATGTAACTAATTTTACTTAAAATAAATTTAAATAAAATAAATAATTATTTAAATAAAAAGTCAGTTTTATCCAAAAACGCAGTGTTTTTCACTATTAATCATAAATGAATGTTTTCAAAAAAAATACAAAAAATTCTCACTATTCTTATATAGATATTAAGAATCCAAAAATGTTGTCCATTTTGAAATATAACATTTATTAAATTTCATAAAGTGGGTATTACTCTTTAGAATGGCTTGTTTGATTGGTCGTGGTGTGTTAGAATCTCAATACTACGTACAATGCAAGCTATTGCCTTATTCAAAGAGAAACGTATCGTGGAAGATTTGGGTGTTATATTCTTCCCAAATTCAATAAATTTTGTCCTCCCAATTTTAAATTTTTCATTGAATATAATAGGTTGAAAATATAAAATACCTTTGTGGAAAACAAACATCAGAAATTGGGTTAATAAAATTTAGTTTTAATAAGAGGGAAATAGAAATGAGGAAGACACCACAAAATTAGGGTTTCGAATAGGAGAACATTGTTGGAAATTATAGACATGTAATTAGAGGAAAAACGAAAATATTTATGGATAGTGATTGAGGTCATTAATCATAATATATCATTTAAATATATTGGTATAAAAAATCTATTATCAAAACTGATTTTAATACCAAAATACGTAAAAAGAGTATATGGTATTTATTTTATTTTAAAAAAACATTTTGGCATGTTAGGGAAGCCAAAGATAAAATAAAAATCATGGCAGAGGAAAGGTTGTGGTCACCGCTTATGTTAAAAAAACATTTATTTTTTTGTCGTTTAGAAAAATGCTTCGTAAAAAAAGATTTCCCTCGAAATGAAAAGTCAAAGGGTTTTATATAATGTATAAAATAAAGTCATTTAGAAATCATAGGATGTCTCAATGAAAATAGATTGAGATGAATTCACTTAACTAAAGATTAAGAATTAATTTAGTCATGGAATAATAATGAATATATATATATATAAATATATATATTTGAGAAGAAGAGTTACATCCTTTAACTAATTCCTACCACAAACTCATATTTAATTCCAAAAGATTTGAAAAATATATATTATTTATCCTAATAGTATATGGTTACAAAAATAATGAATTTATAATTAACCAATCAGATCTATTAGAAAACAAACAACATTATACAATCCAGGAAATCACATAGGCAAGTGATAGGTTATGCACCCTTGTCGCCCTTTAGTTGCAGGTTCAAGTCTCACGACCTTGCCAGACGCGAATGGTTGTCACCGAACATATGTGTTTTCATTTTTATGACAATCCAAATATAACCTTAACCATTGTATCCAATTTCAAACACAATAGATTCTAACCTTTAGACTTATCCAAAATACTATTACACAATATCCCAGTCCATAATTTATAAATAATTTAAACATAATGAAGATCATTTTTTCAACATAATAAAATGTGAACACATTCATCATATATTCTTCCAAATCATGGTAACACCCTGAATTACCATAAAACATTAATGATTACATTTATTCTCCCTTATTCTTTATATAATACTATATATATTTCTTATATTGAAATTTTTTTAATATTCCAACAAACATGAGATAAACAAACTATTAATCCATTCCCAGATAGTCATGAATATCCAATGTAATTTATCCAAATAAACCATCTCTTATTACAAAATTACTACCTTAGTATTAAGACCATATTAAGGTTTATCTTTCCTCTAACCATGTATTTTCCCAAAAGATTAAATTTTTGTTTATTCAAATTTCATGAAACCATATAATGTCAAATCCTCAATGAAATAGTATTGTAGTACAGTCCTTATTTATTTCTATAATTCATATAACTGGTATATCATCGATACAACACTGAAATTACATAATCTTTTTAAAACAACATAAAAACACTAGTCATTCCTCTTCATGTGTGGTAGTATCATAATATGATTATTACCCAATAGCATCATTTGGGGTATACTCGGATGGTTTGGAAATTGATTCATGTTGTGTACCAATGCCTTGTAGACAAAGCATATTACATTTGAGACCTTTTTCTTACCCTTGAAATCACATACATAGTGTCCTTTTTCTCCACACATATAACAAAATCACATTCCCTTCAAACATTTACCAAGACGATTGGTTCCATATTTATCACATATCGGAAAATCATTCTTTTCCCTCTTCTCTTTATCCATCATACTCTCTACCATACTATTCTTCTTTTTATTCCTTTAAAAAACGTAGGACTCAAAGAAATTATTTACTTATCTAATTAACACATAATATTATTACATCATATGTGGAAAATTCATGGGAGACTATTTTCCTTCTAAATGTTGGCTTAATATCGTGAAAGATATGATACTTCTTACTCTTTGGATCATACGTATTGATGGAGTTTTCATTTCATCTACTAGGTTCCATTTTAAACCAATGGCATACACTAGGTCAGTTTATTAATTGCAATGAATAATTCCATACTTGTAAAATACCTTACAAAAATTGAAGAGTTTATGGATATAATCCATAATAAAAAAATGATTTCTTTGAGAATGTATTTACTCCTAAATCCTTCATAATGGATTGTAACAAAAAAGTGAATTATTCTATGCATATCCCCTGAGAGTGTTGTAACCAAGAGTGCAGCAAGGGCCATTTTCATACACCAGTTCCCGTTTGAGCCTACCTCAATGTGGTGTTTCTAGGTTTTACCCCTTGGTATATCTAATCTAGAGCCGCCTCTACCTTCTCGTATCTAGACAAGGATGAATTTCTCAGAAAACTCACAAAATCTATACATTACAAAAAATCTTGGAATGTATTCTATACTAATCCTCAATGTCTATCATCGGGTAATGTTTTATAATCCATGTTTATCAAAATATATTTCCAAGGATATTTCTAAAATTCCTCTAATACCAACTGTAACGCCCCGACCCCAGATTCCCAGAGTCAGTGCATTATTTTAATACATTGGCATGATTATAAGGAATCATGTCCAGAAAGACCGATCAGGTTTGCAGTATTGGAAAATAGATTGAATACATTAATATTACATTACACTTTCTGACATACAACACAAAATAAATCCTTTTATAATTTCATTGTTCCCTTAGTTTAACCCTACATCTCAAACATAAAATACATCTTGGGATCTGAGGAAAATAAAACATAAGAAAGGAGAGAGTTAGGATGCTCAATAAGGGTCAATAATTTAGCGAAAGCTACAAGCTTTTAAGGAAATATGTGTAATAAAAACAATAGTATTTTAGACATAATCTTGAACATAATATGGCTAAATAAATCAGACATTACTATATAAACATGCACATAGATATTCTACTAGTCGAATAATCACATTTAATAAAAAATTTCATAATTAGGGAATGTATAGTACTAGATATTTATTTCTATTTCAAGGCCTCATGCCAGGACCTAAGGGATAACTGTAATCAGACCCCAACCCAGAGAGTCTCTGTAACCGGACTCCATCCCGAAGAGCCTTTTTAATTGGACTCCAACCTAGAGAGCCTCTAACTGAACTCTTACCTGGAGAGCCTCTGTAACAGGACTACAACCCGAAGGGTCTTCTTTAACCGAACACCAACCTGGAGGGCTTACATTTACCAGTACCAAACCCAAAACATACTAGTCGAATACATTTATCTTAAAAAAGGATGAAATATAACATAATGATTCTTATTAAAACTAGCATATGAAATGTAAATACTTTTACCATCAACCATTAATGGAATAAAAATAACTCATCCATAGTCAAACATATCACATAACATTATATAAAATATGGAAGATTAGTATCATAACAAATCAACTTCAAATATGTGTAAAATTTATCAATGGATGTTGACATAGATGAAAATGATTTGAGAAACTCGTTGAGAGAAATATACCCTTTTCATGAAAACCATTAAAAGTCAGAAAATTTTGAAAAGAAAACATTAAATGAAATTTATGAATCAAAGTGTCCCATACCACTTTGAATCTTTTGAATGAAATTAACATTTAAAAAAAAGCATGTTCATATAAAAAATTCCTTTAAATCATTTTGAAATCATTGACATTAATCTCAAATGTTTAGAATGGAAAATCTTTAAAACATTTAAAATTATTTTTTAGTTAAATAGTACCTTAAAACTAATATTTTTTGAAACTATTTTATTAAATATGGGCTTGGATAATAAATATGTCCTAGTAAAAACATACAAATAACCAATATCGGTTAATAATGAGATTGAGAAATTAACTCTTACCAATTTGGAAACTTACGAAACATACACCCCATGAAAGAAGGGTCATATAATTAATATGTAAAAAAAACTAAATTAATGTGTATTAAACAAATAATACAATTATGGGCAGTACATATACAACAAAAAATGAATTAGTGTCAATATAGCATGAATCTCACGGAAATAAGGAGTGAGATGAAAACCCCTTACCTTGCACATTCCTTTTGTCAAGGGTATATTTAACCTCCTTTATAACGACCATTGTATGTTATAAAATTATACCAGAACCATATTAATTTTTATTATATCATGAATTATTCATTTATGATTTTATACTACCAATTTAATAATTATTTTCTTATTAAATAAATATTTCATGTAATAATCGCTTTCTTTATCATACATATTTTAACTTGTTTTTATTGATCTTATAATGTAGACCATGGTTTTAATATTTCCAGAATAAAATAATTTATTCATATATAACATATATTTGGAATATAAATTTTTATAATAGATATATATATGAAATGGAAAACACCGTTTATGGAGACGATAGGTCCAATGTATGCATAAATGTTGTTTCGGTTTTCACATCGTATTGAACGGAAGTAAGTGATTAACATAGATGTATGTTTGTAGATACATACATACATACATACACACATATATATATATAGAAATAATAATTATGTCATATATTACATACGTATTACTAATATATATTTTTATAATCGTCGATGAATGGTGAACGTGGAAATAAATCTCATCGCGTTGTGGAGACGGTAATCCTTACGTACACACGAGCAACAATATAAATTCCTTAAAGGTGTGGAATTGGATGGTATATTAAATTTAAAGAGACATTATCATGTAATTTTAATTGTTTATATACATATTACTCATCATTATATCCATCCAAATAACATGCTATTGAATAAAAAATTACGCCACGGTGTGGAGACGGTAGGTTGTACGTACGCACAAATGGTGACATTATTGTTCATAGGATAGATAGAATAATTAATATGGTTGTGGAATATTTATAATAACATCACATTATATATAAGGTACTAGATTTATTATTTTATAATGGTAATAAAAAAGAAAGATTAAGTGGAAGAATAAAAGAACATGAAAGAGGGTGGTGAAATCATTACCTCTTATTCGGGTTCTTCCGTTACATTTGATCCAAAGGGCACATTAGGTTGGAGTTATGTCAAATGGAAGTACTCTAGGATAAAGTTAGTATAGTTGGGAGGATATTTAGGTAGGGGTTGGCCAAGCCAAATGGATTTGGATGTGTGAATTTGAGAGAAGGGGATGTGCCCTTTTTTAAAAGTGGTGAGGGGAACCTTAAGAAAAACATAAAATATTAATTTATTATAAATTCATTTTCTGTTTCTAATAGATCCAAAATGAATTAATTAAATTATAAGGGGTTATGGGTCGAAAACCACTCAACAAATAGGTTTTAGATAGTTACGGGTCCCAATAGTAACCATATTTTTTAGATTTAACTCTTAGTTAAATAGTTTGACAATTACCACGACTTTTTGTATTTTTATATTATATAGTTAATTAACATAATATAAAATTCCATGTGATCCGTAAGTGGTTCATTAATGACATATATCATAGTATTTAATCCGTTAGTCTGAACATTAGATTTTTAGGAAGAGAATACCAATTAATAATATATTATTATTTTTAAAAACTCTTTTATATCAATTTTGAAACTATTTAGTATTATGATTTCTCTAAATTAATAAAAGAATTATTTCTTCAGAAAGAATTCATTTAATCAACCCTAATATGTCATATTAACCCTGAAAATTATTTTAATTCATAAAAATACTTAAATTACATTTATTTGGTTATTTATAATATCAATAATTTTATTATTTCATTAATAATGTAATTACTGCATCATCATTGTCTCATAAATAAATTAAATTATTTAATTTCAAAAAAGTATAATTAAAATACCATTATGTATGAAATATTTTTTATCTTTCTAATGAATATTTATTGTCAAATTTATCTTATGTGTAACCCTATATTAAAAATGGTCCAGTTATTAAACATTGAATTTAATACTTTTAACTCTTCTTTGAATTAAATTGTAATAAATGTCCTAATCTAATAAAAGTTTACCTAAAGGATCATATTTTATTCATAAGGTTGTTTTTGTTCGAATTACACTTATCCAATATAAATAAGACATGTGTTAGGGTAATAATAATATCATTTTTAACTCTAATTACCCTATTTTACTTTTTTACAGTGGCAATAAAAGTAAAAAGTTACTCTTCGCCAAAAAATATTTTAATCTTATTGAACCACATTTTACTTACTAAGGTTATCCTTTTCTTTTATATTTTTCAAATTTAACTCACAGAAGTGGTAAAATTATGTTTTATGAAAATTTTCAAAATCTCCTAGGAGGTGGGTAAACGAAGGTAAAAGTAAAATAAAATTTTATATATCTATTTTTACTATAAAAACGATTCAAACTAATTACATGGAACTAATATTGGAATTATTTATCTTTTTCCACATAAAATAAATTTAAATAAAATTTTTGTTTTAACCAATAACGAAATGTTTTTCACTATTCATCAAAAATTGAATGTTTTACAAAAAATACAAAAGATTCATCCAATGCTAATTTTGATATTACAAATCCAAAAATGAAATCCATTTTGATAGATAAAATTTATAAAATTTCAAAAATATGGTATTACTATTCATAATGACTAGTTTGATTGGTCGCGGTGTGTTAGAATCTTGAAATTGTGTACGATACAAGTTATTGCATTATTCAATGGGAAAAGTACCATGGAAGCTTGGGGTGTTACAATTTTATGATATTAATATAATATATTTTCAATAAAATACTTTTCTATATTCATTCATTTTTTATAGGCATAAGATAAAGACAAACCCAATTGTACACCTAAAATACTATATTTTTATTACGGCACATTTAAATCCTTTTATTGGAGAACCTATTATAAATCCAATTTTAGAATATTTTGTAAATATTATACATTAAAATAATCATAATATTTTAAATTTAAACAAAAAAATTATCTTAGAGTGACTTTATGTTATTATACTGGGAAGTTTCATTTTTTAATGAATTGTTAAAATACTGAATCATAATTCCAAAAAGACTTTTAACAAAATTTATTAATAATTTTAAATTATAATTCAAATTGGTTTAAAAGATTATTTATATAAAATTGTGATACAATAATCCAATTAAGTTAATCATAATCAATCTCACATTGAAATTGGGTTTAAAAACAAAGCACACATTTGCACGTTTTTACATAAAGAATATGCATTATCATCCTTTTTGTGGGATTAGTTTTAAATTATTTTCATCCAATTCAATGCTTGTAACTCAGAAAAAGGATTATATATTTTTAATAAGAATAAATTATATTGTCTAATGAGGTATAATTAGTTTTTAATGAAAAATATTAGTCACTAATGTTAAAATTAATTAGAATGATTAATGTAAAATTAAGCTTAATTTTGTTTTAAACCATAATCTTAATGTACGAAATGAGCTAATAAAATTTCAAAACCCCATTATATGTCTAAATTTAGTTCTTAAAATTTCAATTATTTATTATTTTTTGTTTGGTATTAATTTGGTTATATAAAAACTTGGGTATAATTAACATGTTTAAAAAAATTCCATGTCTGTCCTTAGCATTCCCTATAAAAGGCCACCACCACTCCTTCATCAGTCCTCTAAAACCACTATTATTCAAACAAGAACTAACATATATAAATTAAAAACTCTTCCCTTAATATTATAATCCATCATTTGTTGATAAATGTTTCCTTGGAATCCATTAGGTGCAAACCAAAATGGTTTACCCGATTAAGAGGTAACACTCTTTCTGAAGCTCCATTATTTCATTATATTTCTCCACCCTTCAACTCTACATCTTACAATATTATAACAACACACCATAATCCTCAACATAATTATTTTTTTAATTATATGTGGTATTCCTACACTAGCATACACTTGCATCTAATTTGTAATGAACACACTATTTTTTTGTATATTGAACTACCACCTCACGAAATGATGATTGTTCATTTGTCCTTTACAGCCTCTCATGGTTGAAATTACGATAGAAACATTATTTATGTATGATATATATGATATGTATAATTACATTAATTTAATTTAATTATTATTTATTACATACAATTATTTTCTCCATCTTGTCCAAATATGATAATTTCATTTGAAAATATGCGGACTACTTCCCCCTCAAAGTGATTTGATTCATTCACAACATACATGGAATGTATTATCTATGATTTTAATGAAATTGTATGATACATATGAAATAATAATTATAAGATTATGATATTATATACATATATACATATATTTTATTGTATTTATTTCATTCAATACAAAAATAAATTCAAACAACATTCATCCATACGTACAGCCAAATGTCTCCATGAACTATGTATTTTATTTCATAGGAATAAAATCAATAGATTAATATAATAAACATATATACTTATTATAATTGAAATATAAATCATGTTTTACACTCTATAAATCATGATATATATATATGGAAAAAATTATAACCCATTAACGAAATACAAAAAACAAAGTATATATTACTCGAAGAAAAACCCTAACATATAACTGTCTATAAGATAGTAATATGAGTAATAATAACATAATTTATGTTTTTGGATATAATATTATTTTTCTTTTATATTATTATAATAATATTATATTTATTCTGCATTAGGTTTTAATGAGTACGACGTGAGTCAAGACATACGGTGAGGGGATTTCATCTCAATTTTTATTTCCTTGAGATACAAGTCCTAATCAAAACTCATTTCATTTGTTTGGTCTTAATAGTGAACATATATGTGTTATATGGTTCATATAATGAGTTTTATTCGTATTTTAATATTCATTTTATGATATTTATTTCATGGGGGTTATGTTTAATAATTTACCAAATTAGTTATATAAATTTTCCTCTATTTTTCTTGTATGAGACTCTTGCAATGACACACGCCAATATTTTTCATTGAGGTGTATATAATTAAATTTGATTTGTTATATAATGAGTATCAT
The DNA here is from genome assembly GCA_963277665.1 of Viscum album. Lineage (NCBI taxonomy): Eukaryota > Viridiplantae > Streptophyta > Magnoliopsida > Santalales > Viscaceae > Viscum > Viscum album. The sequence goes on along the minus strand of OY728134.1, from coordinate 660,660,865 downwards.
TATTTAGATGTTTTTTATGCTCAATGTAATCTAATTCATTCCATCACGAATTAATGATACCAAAATGGTAACAATTTATTTCCCCAATATCATCGTTTATTAAGATTATTTATGATTATGACTCCATTGATGAAATATTATTATAAATATCTAAAGAAATAATGAATTTTGATAACTTCTAAATATTAAGTTAATATAAATTTGATGGTACCATATTCCTCTCTTTTTTACTAAGGATACATAAGAATGTTTTCTACAAAAATATAACTTTATCACCCCTTTCGGTTAAAATTCACTATTCATTCCAACCATGGTTTCAAAAAAGTATTATAAAAAAATTATCCTATTTTACAATTATATTTAAAATATTTTTCTTAAAATATTGGGAAATTTTTAAACAAAATGGTTCTTAGAAATTAATCTTCTTGACATTTTCTGGTTGAGGCACTTTTCTGAACCTTTTACAATGCAAAAGTAATGTTCATTGTGTACGGATTTACCTTATTTCATAACTTTAATTCCCTAAAAAATTATAATAAAATATTATAAATCTCTTCTTAATGAATATTCTCTAAAAAAAATATGGAAATTCATTTTTTAGAGTTTTTTTCTATGAAAAAGTTATTCAAAAATATGTTATTGTTTTAATGAATTTTTTTTGATTCTATTAAAAGTTTTGAATGCCTTTTAAATGAAATGGTTTTCAATTAATATTTAATATTTATTTATATGTTTTAATATTATTATCAATGAAACAATTTCCAAATTTTTTTAATGATATGTTTATAATTATTCAAGGAAAAAGGTTTTCAAAATGATTTCACATTTTCTTTCTATGTAGTCAATATATTTTGAGAAAATTATTTTGTAAATATTTCATGTTTTAAAATGAATTTTCAAAAAATAATGGATATTTTCCTCAAGAAATGTTTTCAAATTATCTTTCCAATTTAGTTTTCATCTAATATGGAATCTGTTGATGTTACTCATTCCCTTCTATTAAACAATCTTAAGTTTTCTTCCATATTCTAAATTAAATGGTTTATATTTTGGTTGAATGATTCTTATGAATTGATTTTATCTTCAATGGGTTATATGATATCAAAAAATTATTCTTTCTATTGCTTATTATTTGATAAAATGATTATATAAACTATCAATTTTCAATAGTTTATGAGTTTATGAAATGTGAATGATTCTTATTTTATTTGATGGTCTATGATTAGATGTTTATAAAACCCATATCATTTTAAGTGTCAAGATATTATGAATTTTATATGTAACTTGAATATATAATTTCATTATATGATGGGTGGTACCTATATCTCTATCCAATTCATTGGGTATTAATGGAGAAATCATGATTATAAATGTTACTTGTGATCTTGATTACATGTTCACAATGTAATGCATGGACCTGGTGGCATGTTCAATCGTTTATGAATGAACCTGATTACATGTTCACAATGTAATGAGTAAACCATATTATGTTTTCATAATTTAATTTGTGATCCAGTTTACAGGTTCATAATTTTATGCACGGATTATGTTACACGTCTATAATTTTATCTACGAACCTAATTACATGTTCATAATGTTATCTATGAACCTAATTCCTAGTTCCCAACATTATTTTTTAACCTTGTTACATGTACATGATTCTATGAGGGGGATTAATATCATGTCCTTAACTCAATGTGAGAACCAATTTATACTTCTACATGATCACAATATTATACATTGATCTATATAACACAATTCCACATCTTAATACTATGTCATTATTTCTTGGTTACTACTCCTAATTTTCATTATGATTCATGTATTATCTACTACAAATATTTAGTACAAGATTCATTTTTATGATCCTTGATACACAATAACAGATATTCTGATGATCATGATCACGTTCTCACACCCATATTTTCATGATTTGTTTACGGATTTTACCTATTAACCATTACTTAGAATTTGAGATCACACCATTCTTATTTTTCCCTTCCCCGGGTTAGGAAACACGATTATATATATAATTACAATTGGGGCTCATACTTTTAGGAAACATTAAAGATATTTTACTGAGATAGAATATCTTTTTTTAATTTTTAAAATGGCACTACACTCATACTATCTATGGGAAACAATTTTTAATGTTTTAGTTATTATTCAAAAATGATGTAATGTATATGTATTTTATTATTGGGTCATTATAATACATATTCTCAGTCATAAATAATTATAGAGATATAAAAATTAACAACAATGTTTATGTAGATGGTAGGTCGAACATACGTATGAATGTTATTTTTTGATTGATGTAAGAAAAGAAAGATGAATATTAAGTATCCTTTAGATAATAATTACTTTAAACAATATATAATATATATTAATTATATTCATCCTAATTATAATCAATGTAATGTGGAAATGAAAAAAATCACATTACTTCCTAGTGGTAGTCCTCTATATATAATCATGAGAGATATTATTGTTTTCTAATAGATTAGAATATATGAAGGAAGATTTGATATTATGAATAAAATGTTTAGTTATGATATAAAGAGAATATATATAAATTAAAACCATAATAATAACTATACATGAAATATGTGGTGGATGATAAATTATTTATCTATGAGGAAAGGATAAGACGTACGTAAGCATGAGTGATACTTTCACATCCCATTTAATGGGATGGGGGATGATAATGGTGGTTTCATAATCATATTAAAATTTAATTTAATTAAGGTTAAATTATTTATTATTTTATGATATATAGTTTGGATTTATATATGTTAAAAAAGTATTTAGAATAATGTGATATGTTAAGTCGATTGTATATTTTTTCAAAGAACACTTTTATATCTCATCATAAGGATCCTAAGGATGATATTCTAGAAAGATATTACCTCTATAATGTTGTTAAAAATTTTTCAAATGGATTTTTTCATTGTAATGTCTACATTGAAGGCTCAAAATTTGTAAATAAGTGACGGGAGTTGGTTCCCATTTATAATTATAGTGAGGGAAAATTTTGAGATTTCATAAACGATTAAAATACTACAGATTCATTTAAAATTAAAATTAATCAAATATCTCCCATTTGGAATAAATGTCTCTAGTCTCCAGATTAAAGAAAACAATGAAATATATATAGGTTTTGGATCCATTTTAAACCTTATCATTTTAATTATTCCATTTGTTAATTATTTTTGACCTTAACCATGGTAACAACTATATTCACCATAAATGGTTAAAAATATTTCCATAGATGGAACGTTTACATTTAAATAGAAAATGGATTCGTTTTTCAACCATATTCCTTTTATTTTGAGGAATATAATATTTTTTTGAATTGTAAATCATTTAATTAAATATTACATAATATAAAATATCAGTAATGTTAATTTTGGAACTATTCATTTAATATGGCCATAATCATACCACTAAAAATAGTAAATTAAAATATTTTCTTTATACACATAAATATTATGTTATATATTTATATATATTAATTAGTGTAACATAGTAACTCGCTCAATATACAATTATTTTAATTCTATTCAAATCAATTATTTTATTTTTTATTAATTATATAAATACTACATTTTCAATGTGCATGAATTTAAATTTAATATATAATAAATAAAATATATAAATAAATTTTAATCAGAAAATTTACATCATTATTCTCAAAATAATCATTTACATTCATTCATAACATTATTTTTACTTACATGAACAAAAAAGTAATATTTTTAACTAAGACATTTTCTCTTTGTATCATTCATTGCTTTAAAAAATTTATAGGTAATTTTCAAAGAAACGTTTCCACTACACTAAAAACATTATAGAATAAAGTGATAATATTTTAATTTACATTATCTAATATGAAATTGAATGTAAAATTTATAATTTACCAATTATTTTTAAAATCAATTTTTATTTCTTACCTTTTACGCCAAGGATAAATTCAACCACCTTTACTATTCATAACACCCAAAAACAAAAGTGGTCTATTTACTAAATTTCAACCTCCTAATTATAAATATGTGATCCATTTTATCAAATTCAATACATATAAGTGATATAATTAAATTTTAAAAATATTTGTGTCATAGGTAACAAAAACCACTTTTAAACAAAATACGGTTTTTAAAGCATAAAATTAGATTTATTCATATCCCATGCATATTAATAATAATAGATGAATGTTAAAACACATAACTGAATATATAATATATAAATTTTATTAAAATCATTCACCAATGTTTACTCATTTTTTTATTATCATAAAAATTCATTATGTGTAGAAAATAATAATTTTTTTAAAAAACATCTACATTTCTTTAAAATTTATTTTTTTATTTCAAAATAATTAATAACCAAGGAATTTAAGTTAAATTTATTTAAACCATTTATTTAATAAAACCATCAAAAATAAGTTAAAAACATTTACTTTTAAAACTTTTTTTTTCATTTTAAAATTTTTTTTCTTCATTTGTAATTTTGATTATGGATTTTCTTTTTTCACAATTCAGTTTTAATTTATTTTATTTATTTCTATTCATACTATCCAATTTAAACTCTAGGATGAAAACATCACATAATAATATTTAAATACTATATTACAATACGGTTAAACTCAGTGTTGCGTGTATGACAAGTTATCGAAGAAATGTTTATTTGAAGAAGATATATTTAATTAAATTTCATTATATTAAATAAATTATAAGAACCATATACTTTTAGGACCCTGTATTTAATTTTCAAATAGTTATTCCTATAATTTTCATGCAATAATTCATTTTACATTAAATATGTACTTAAAATAACTAATAAACATTTTCTAAGAAATAGCGATGTAATTATTCTTTGGACTTGGATTTATTCCCATGTCAATGTTTTATGAAATCCATTCAATAATGTTTTTATAGGATCAAATTTTTATTTAGTGTCATTTTCAATAATATTTTAATTTATTATCACATTTTTAAAACAAAAATTCTTTTATTTTTTTAAACATATCATTTTTCGACTATTCACCAAAACTGTGAAATAATCATTATTTTTGTAGTTATAGAATTAATATATTTCTTATCCCAAATAAATATTCATTTCTGTGATGAATAAATTATATTTTTTTCATTTTTATTTTAAATTAATTTTATTTTTCAATATTATGGGAATTTAAAATAGTTAAATTTATTAACAGAAGAGTATATTTTTCATATTTTCAAATAAATATTAAAATGATATTTTCGAGGTTATTTTCATCTATATAAGAAAACTATTTTGTTTTTTATGATTCAATGAGTATTGGTTTTTATGATAACATCCCCTTTTTTGTCATGATGTCTTATGATGATAATTATTCAAGGTATATTATATGAAACTCATTTCATTCCTAGGGGTTAATTAAATTATGATGAATTTCCTACGGAAACTATTTTCTTTCAATGGGTTACATAGTAATATAATGTTTTTTTCTATGATTTTATAAAACAAATATTCATTAGTTTCATTATGTAGTGGTGGTATGATAATTATGTAGTGCTCTAATTAACTGTGTATATAATGATAGACCAAGAGATAATATAGATTGGAATGAGGAGTTAACATATTTTAGTAAGGGACTATATCATATATGATAGTATTGGGAGGGAAAACTGACTGTGAAAATGATTGAATTTTGAGTCAACACAATAACCTATGGGAAGTTTTATATTATGATCTTCTCAAAAGTGAACCTTGTCTAAGAAAAGATGAATTTAAGAGTGGAAGCAATCTACTATGGAACTCGATCTACTATGATAGTACTGATTGTGATTCATAAATAAGAAATTAGTTTGTATGTGAATGGGTGTACTAAAAACCAATTTCATTGTCTTATAAAACATCCTTATAACTCATGAATAATTATTTATGATTCGACGCTAATATAAATTAGGACATTAATGATAAATCATTATTCACTGGTTCATGATTAATGATATTTTATTACATAGGTATGACATTCATAATTTATGATCATTTTCAAATGAACTTATCCATATATAATTCTCACTTATAATCCTTAACAGATATATCTTGTGTTTACATTCATGGATCTTCAGAGCTCACTTTTTTTGATGTGTCCAATTACCATGGTTATTAAGAATGGTTTGAAGTATGGATCTTCTAATAAAATAAATATGTGAAAAGAAAACCATTCGAGGTATTGGAGATCTTCTATAAAATAAATTTATTATTCATCTAGTAAAAAAACATAAAATACTATTCATTTTGCAGTGTGTATTATTTTGATATTTATTTAATAATTATCTAGAAAGATGTATTATTTATGTATTTAATGTTTTGGTCACATAACTTGGTATCAAAATATGCTTTTTTTTCTTTTTTGATACAAGAATTAGAATAATTCATGAAATAATTAGGGATAAGTTAATGTATAACATATCATCCTAATGTATTGGTAATGTAGAGAATGTGTGGTATCATAGAAATTATATCCTTTTTTTAATTATATAAAAATGATATAGTTGTGGTATATATGCACCTAGGGGTAAACACCATAAGAGAATTCTGGTTGAGTACCAAATATATATTCACATGTTGTATGATGAGAGGACCAAACACTAGAAAACTGGCTAGAAAATCCCATGGGGCATGATTTGGTTAATTAACATTCTCTTTATGTAACATTATTATGAGTGAGAATATATAATCTATGAATGTATTTTATAATTCACAGTGATATGAGAATAAATATAAGTGTCATGTGTTGAAAAATTTGTCAATATTGAGTTCCATAATCAAATGATAACTTAATCAAATTTTTTTTGTAATATGCTCGCACTATGATTTTTGGTTTTAGTTAATGGTTTGAACATGGTGGGATAATCTGAGATATAAATGTGATGACCAATGAAATGAACATACCTATGAGAAACTAAATAAAATATGAGATATAATGATAATTTTTTGATTTTTCCTAATGTGAGATATCAAATTATGATTAAAACTAGAACGTAAGTGGAATTCCAAATACACGAAATATGATAAAAATGTAATTTTAAGAATGTTCAAGTTATGAAGACCATTGAGGGAATATGATTAATGTTCCTATATGTTAATAATGGGGGAAGAATCTCCTAGATAAAGTTACCAATCAAACATTAATATGATTTATATTTGGAAAATAAGGGAATAAAGAAACTAATTTCAATGAAACAATGAACAGTTCGATAGAAGTAGATGGACATCATTATAATGTAACAATAATAATTACATTAATTATGAGTGTGGAACATTGAAATTAATCAAGGAAATTTCATTATTCATGGGGTAAATCCTATAACAAGGATGGATTTATTCTATGTTACTAATTGAAGTAGATAATAAGGGGTAAAGAACACATAAAAATTACTTCGAAGAGAGTGTTTCCATATTAATTATTTTAAGAATGTTCCCAATGAAAATATTAATATACTCCCCATTATAGAATGTTATGTGACTTTATGAATTTATTAACTCTCCTTAAATGGATACAATATAAAATTATAAGGTTGTAAAATAATATTTGATGTTCTTAATATAACTATTATCATCATTTAGTGTGATAAGGAATATGATCAAACAATAGAAACTACAGCTTCTGTATGGGAAATACAACCTATTCTTAAGGGTTAATTATCTCAAATGGGTGGAGAGATACTGAACATTGAAGAAAAAAATATTTCATTAGAATTTGATGAAGTATTTCCCAAAAAGATTCTTCACCATCATTTGAATTTTGATGTTGAATTTTAAATATAACTCATACATGGTTTTACAACAATTTCAAAAAACACAATATTGAATGGCCCCAATTTTGTTTTAAAAATTTAACAATAAAATCATGAAAATCTTGATAAGGTATTAGTACATCGGAGTATATCAACCTGGGGTGCACTAGTTATTTTTATTAAAATTAATTATACTTGAATGAATTTTTCCTTTATTATTGATAACTTTATAAGATCAAAATCAATATTAAGAATCATATATTCTATACTAATTACATATTTGATCAATTTTTTTGGAGATAAATTTTTTTCCATGATTTACCTTCATTAATCCAATCATCTACTAGTTATAAAGAAAGAGAATATACCAAATACAACCATCCATATGCGGTATGGTCAAAATGAGTTTATTGGGATCCCATTTGGTCTTAACAACTCCCTTATTTTCCTAATGGATTAAATTAAATGTATCTTTAGATATTAACATGATGAATTTATGTTAGTCATTATTGTTTATATTCCAATATATTCCAAGAGAGATTAAGAGCATGGAGATCATATTCGGATTATTTAAAGACCTTGAGGGAGGAGGATTTCTATTCGAAATTCTTCATGTGTGCATTCTGGATAAAGAAAGTTTCATGATTGGGTGATATAATCTCAATTGAGGTTATATTAGTGGACCGTATATAGGTGTAATTTATTGAAAATTGGCCCAGAACAACCATAGATACTAAGGTCTAAATATTTATTCTTAAATTTACATACCACTAAAACATTTTTGATATTACACAAAGATATAAAACCTACAAACCTTGTTGATTTGGAAGGGAGCCATCTTTTATTTGATTGATGGATGTGGGTACAATTTCAAGGAGATAAAAGGAAGGTTATTCGATGCACCAATGATCATTCTGCAGTATAATATATACGTTTTTGTGGTATATATTTATTACTCAAGGAATTGAACAATATGAAACAAATGTAAAATGATATAGTGATAGATTATGGATCCTGCCAACTGAAATATTTATGAGACAATTTACCCAATGCTTGATTTGGAGTTAGCATTGGTAATTTTATTTAAGTATTGATGTATTATATTTATTCTAATATTTGTGATGTATATAATAATCATAAAATATTTAATTATATACTCATATAGAAATAGTTTAAAATTCATGAAGGTAAATGATTTAGGTTTTTAAATGATTACGACAGCTAAATACATTACCATCGAGGTAAGGTGAACATGGTGGATGATACTCTAACTCAAAAGGGCCATTATAGTTATTCCTTGATGAGGATTTAAATTGAAAAAATAAATGAAAAATTTCATCATATTAATATTTAAATAAATATGAAAGAAAATATAAAATATATTTCTCATAGGAATGTTTAAACATCCATACATATGAGGATTAAATATCCATTGAAGGAATATGTGGAACTATAGAAAATGGTAACGAATGACCCTATTTTTAACAATGATTTTGATGAATATATGATGTTCAAGCGTTGTAAATTTTTTCAAATTAGTATATAATTTAAAGAATGGGATATTGGATAAATATCATAGTTTATTATTCCATATATTTAATATAAGTATGATGATGTAAGAATATATGAAACAGTATTTAAACTTAGATAAAATGAGATGGGATATTGTGAAGTATGTATCTTGATGCCTAGTATATTATCAAGTAATTTATATGAGATAAAATTCTAAGGGAATTCTATATGGATTATCTACACTATAATGGTAATGGGAAAACATCACCTCTATTTTTGGTGTTTAACAGCCCAAAACTTTTAAAGGACATAATTCCATTGAAATTAACGTCAATCACCTTAAAAAGTAAGTATATTTCATTAATGTCATTGAGGATTTATATATTAACAATAATTTTATGTTAAACAATATCATTTTTTAATGATTAATGGGGTACCACATCCTATTGTATTTGATCAGTATCGATGTATTGTCTTGATGTTGTTGAAAATTATTCATAAATATTTGATTACATAGTTGGTCATTAACATTTCATATCATACTCATTATATATTTAGTCAAATAGAACCATTAAAACCCATGAATATATATTGATTTCATGTTCAATTGATTTTAAATTTTTTGGGGATAAACACCTTTCACTAGTCATGTTTTCCTAGCATAATAGATTTCACTCCAGAATTCAGATGAATTATTAAGATTATCCTAGTAGAAGGATCTTCAAAATTCAAATGTGATGGGTTGGAGATACTGAATGAAATTATATTATTACCTAATTTGAAATAAAAATTAAATATATGATTAAAGGTATTAAGCGTCACATTAAATAAGCACAGAGTTGAAAAATCTATTATGTTGAAAATCATCAGTGAGATCTGGAATTCAATGTTGGTAATAAGGTATTCCTATAAATATCTCATGAATGAAGGTTTTGAAATTATTAATTAAGTGACATAACATCCTTAATTATATTGGTCCCTTTTATATTCTTGGTCATATTGGTACAATATATTATTACATAGCACATCCACAAAATATATTTAATGGTAATGATGTATTTTTTATATTTCCCCCAAGAAAGAACATACATGATACATAAAAAGTATTGAAAAGAAATTTTATACCATTGGATTATTATCTCTATCACAAGAAACAACTAGGGGAGATTTTGGATTGATGATAGATTGTTTTCTAAAATAATAAAACTCATCATGTCAATGTTTTGTGGTAAAACCATAAATTTGAAGATTTTTTCCTGGTTTCGGCCATGAAATGCCCAACGGCTCCATATCCATTGATGAATGGACCTGCATTCCAAAGGACGGCATTCACTGGATGGTCTGTCCAGCGACTCTTAAGAACTCACATTGTTCGAGAGGATGGGAAGTCGGGCTCATCGCACCCTTTTGGGGGAAATTATTGCTTGTTCCGGGACTCACTTATAGATTAAATAAGTATTCATATGTTCACAAATCTTTGGTTTATACCCAAACATAGTATCCATGGATTAAACCCTATTGGGAAATAGTCAACTGGACGCGGGGGTTCATTATCATTTATGGCAGAGTTTTACCATCCCTCATTGGATTAATGACCCCGAAGGGTCGGAACTCTCTTGAGGCGGCACTATGAGTGGCGGGTGAACTGATGTGAAGATAATCGGATCGACCGGTTGTTGGGCTTGAACCTCAGGGTGGCTTCCTACGTACCCTGCCTAGGAGGCAGGGATCAATGTCCACGTAGTTCACATGCATAGTTTATCGCCATGTGGGACAAAGGCGAACCGACGTGAAGGTTGTTAGAACTACCGGTTGGTAGGCTTAACCCTCTTGGAGGCATCCTACATACCTTACCTAGGAGGCAGGGATCATAGTCCACGTAGTTTTCTTGCACAGTTTATCATCATGCAGGACAAAGGCGAACCGATGTGATGGTTGTCGGAACAACCGGGTGGTGGGCATGATTCTTTTGGAGGCTTTCTACGTACCCTGCCTAGGAGTCGGGGATCAATGTCCATATAGTTTTCCTTGGCTTGGGACTTACGCTCTAAGGCAGCCCATAATGATGGATTGGGGCTTACACATTATGGAGGCCCATAAGAGGATTCCATGGTCGATGCTTACTCTAAGCCCATGTGAGTCATGCTAGGTGTGAGAAACAAGAGGCAGCAGGGACCAGAGGATCACATCGCGAGAGGTGCATCCGTGAAAAATGGAGTGGAGATTACACATGAGGGTGGCCCATAATGTTGGGGCATACTCCTAGGTGGATGCCCAGGGTGATGGATTGGGTATTACACACTGAGGAGGCCAATGCTGATGGATTGTGGCTTACAATCTTAGGAGGACCATGGTGATGGATTGGGGTATACACTCTGAGGAGGCCCATGGTGATTGATTGGGGCTTACACTCTGAGGAGGCCCATGGTGATGGATTGGGGCTTACACTCTGAGGAGGTCCATGGTGATGGATTGGGGATTACACTCTGAGGAGGCCAATAACGATAGTTTGCAACGGGAGAGGGAAATGGGGTACTCTTGTGCCTGTCACCTCTCCTGTTCCCCAGGGAAGTACTCGGGGAACTACCAAGGTGCATGGGGATGGTTTCCTTATGATGGGTATGCCGCCCCTCTCTAGGGAGGGGAGAAGTGCCTGATCGCCGAAGCGTGCATCCCACCATCCTGGTGAGTAGAGATAGGAAGAGGGATCTCGAGCTTAGACCTCGCATTACCTTGGGAATGTGGACCCAGGCATGCTTCGGGAATCTATCCAAGGGTTGGGGAAACATCTTTCCCCTATTTACCGTGGGTATGTGAACTCAAATGGTGCGCTGGTGCATGTGGCGGTTGCACCACACTGATCTAGTGGCTCTAGTTGAGGCCTCGGCTCAGGGCCAATGAGTTGGAAAATGAGGAGGTTGTGGAGGATTGGACCGTATTGGAAATATTATATATGGCTCGGGGAATGGGTACTCCAAAGGTTCTGATGGGACACAAGTATGAAGGAGTGGTGGCGCCCTTTCCGTAGGAAGGTTCTACGTGGCTGGAGAAGTCGTCCGAGAACAAGGGAGGTCCGCTGACTGAGGGGCATCTCGCGATCTAAGGTGGTTTGCAGTCTAGAAAGTATCCCGTGAACCAGGTTGGTTCACAGCTTCGGGTTCGGCCCGCGTACCAGGGGGGTATGAGGAGGGGTCCACGGGAGCAGCGGCGGCCAAGGGAGGCGTCGGTCGGGGGTTCGTCGGTCGAGGCTTCACCCGCGTAGGAGGGTGCTACACGGTGCGACAGATCGGAAAAGAGGCATACACACACTGGTCCGCAGGGAGTGCATCCACGGAGGGGCTATGGTTCGCTGTCTTATCTTTTTATGTTACTTTATGTTCGTGGGTCACCAAATTATTATGCATATTCGATTCCTTATTTTTTCGTTCACAGGTTTATACCTGCTCTGTTTTGTGAACTGGAATTTCGTTGTTTGTGAAATCCTATGACTTCCTTCGAAATCCTTCCACCCGAGTCTAATCGCTCTTCTCTTCTACCACCTTAGAATTATCTGAATCTGAATCTCCCAATCCCTCCTCATTTCTTCCTCGGTCACATTTTATAGAGTGGGGAATGAGATGTATCTGTGGTCACGTGACACCTTTTTTGGAGGCCCATAACTTAATACCTAGTTTAAAAGTGACTTGGTCAATCCGTAATTCGCGGTGGGTACTGATCACTTCTCCCCACCCCCCAGTGAACCGAACTCATGGAGTGCTTCGTGGCCGCTGAGGGTTCTGCCTCCATTCCACGAAGGACATCGAATGCGGCTTGAACAGGTCGACACGGTCCATGGATGGGGCGGTTAATGACGGTGAAGCAGATCAGCACCCATCCTGCCTCATGACCGCGGAGGATCTCCACCTCCATTTTCGAACGACGACGGTTTGCAGAGGGGGTGCTTCACGTGGCCTAGCCACGTTGCATTTTCATGGGACTGGTCCACGGACCATTCCTTCTTTTGTCCCTTCATTGAATTTTCTCCATTATTTTCCCCAATTATATTGGGGGATTTAGGTAGAATCCCCTTTGCAGATTTTTTTCGGACCCTACAAATGCCCCCATCGAAATGGTGTCTGATTTGAATGAAGAGGAGGCCATTCCGATGAAAAGTGGTCCTGAAACTGAGATGTTTTTCGGTAGGTCAGTGGACCCAGTAGGGGAACATGCCTATAAATATGGGGGGCCCTTCATTTGTCCTTTACTGAATTCTTCACGAAATCAGAGCTCCCTCGCATTCGCGTGCTCATTCCTTCAGGAAGTGCTTCGTCTGCGAACTTGTTGCGACTTCCGTGAATCATTCCACCTTCATGGTCGCCTTCACTCACGAACCAATTCTCAAACCATGAACCATTACTCTTAATTAATCAAAAATTTATTCATGACAGGCTGCAAAGGAACTTGCTTCGCAGTTTTGGTGCTCCGCGGTTTTGATGCTCCGTGGTTTCGCTGCTCCAGGGAGTAAAATCTCTTGAACTTTAAAAGTTTATAGGTCTACCAAACATAAACACTTAAATTCGGGATTGAAATTCCATGGAGAAACTTGGTTCATGGTTTCCTGGCCAACGCTCCACGGGCTAGGGTTTCGCGGACTGATTTTGCGAAGTGCTAGTTCGCAGAATGATGTCATCGCGAACCATCCTCTGAGGCCTCCTTGATGAATTTTCTTATGAAGGCTCCCTAACTGATCCTCATCCATATATCTAGTATTTTTGTCCAGATTTTTAATCTGTACTAACCTATTGTTGGCTCTCATTGTGAAAGGAGAAATCATGGTTCCCCCTCATTCTGCACCGAGGCCTGCTACAGAGCCGCTCCCAATTGGTTCAGGGAGACATTTATCTATGATTTCCAGAGTGGACACCATTCAAGAGTTCCCTAGTCGGCCCATCATTCCTGACGATTATGCCATGAAATATTTTCTCCCTCATGAGCTCCTAGATTATCCACTATCAAATAGACTTACACTTAATGGATTCGGACATCAAGGCGATGTCTCTATTCCCCCCACTTTCTCTTGTCTTCCTTCTCCTTTCTTGGAAGCATTGACCAAGTGTATTCAAGTGAACCTTACCAAATCTGGGGAGATGGTTTTTGACACTTACCAGAAAGACGCCTTTATTTTGTGGGGCTCTATTTGGACCCAAAGTGATCATCACACTCAAAACTTATCTCAGGACGTTGTCTTCATGAGTTGCATTTCTATTATCAACATTTCTCGAGTAGATCCCGATGTGGGGTGGATTTCTAGGTGGGATATTCGATCTGGAGGGCTCTTATCGAATGACTGGGCTTGGGCTTTCTGGGTCTATCATTACTACTGAGAGTCACTTAAATCACTGGAAGCAGTCAATTTATACTCCAGAGTGTGGGCCTCCCAATTTTAAATTTACCCACCATCCATGGTCCTGCCAAACCTACTCAGTTGCTGGTGTTCAAGCACTAATACTTCCCACCTTTCCCATGGTGAATTTGGAATTAGTCTGTGTGATATCCATCAATTTGGAGGACTCCCATTTATCGGTGAAACGTATGATGAATTTCTGCCTACTCCTAAAACATGGGACGACGTCGAACAAGTGCCTTTATTAGCGACATATCTGTTGGTTATAGAAGAGCAGACACTAGGTTAGGTGTTTCGTGCCCGCTCTCTTATTCCCTATAGTACCTGGATAGGGTTATTTCTGAACACCACTGGTCTTGTGCTAAAGATCAAGCACCCCAGGACTCATCCTTCTCAGCAGTCACGAACCTCCCCAGGTTCCTACTGGGCGGTTCTGGAGGCGTGCAACTACATTTCATGGGGTTACGAGGTGAACCCATGTGTACCAACTATGCTCCGGTCGGTTGGTTTGTTAGATTTGTTCTTGAGTGGGTGTCTATACCCTTCTCGGGATATTAATCCCGGTGTCAGGTCTTGTGCCCTGATGATGGCAGTTGAGCTGGCAGAGGGCCACTTGGTGAAATTTTCTCTGCCCACATTAGCTCGTATTTATGAACTTCTGGGTCACATGCAGAAGGGAATTTAACCCTTCCATCTAAGTGGGCCATTTCAATTTTTTTATAGCTGAGTAGCAGATCATTTTTTCGGTTATGAGTATCGTCACAACACGGTCATCCTGCTTCCCACTTTTCGGCCTACCCTGCTTGATATTGCTGGAGATATCCTAAAATCCCTTAGCCCTGGTGAAGTCTTCGGGATTCTGAGTGACTTCTCCTAGTTTTATTTCACTCCCTACCCCACCCCTTATGGCGTCTTAGTTGACAACCACTGGGGGAGCCTATAGGAGCGCTCTTACATGATCTCTCTGCGGGACGGATTTCTATCCGCATGGATCGACATGGTTTCTCTGTGCGATCTGTATGTCCCATATCGCTTTTCTCACCATTTTGGGTGCATGCAAGTCCAGGCTTCCCTTCCCCCTCCTCAGGATCGAGGACTACACCCGTCCATACTTTGTAAATGGTGGCTGATGCTGACGCGGGAGGGATCTAACGTGAACATTTCGCTACCTGTCTTGGGGGCTTCCACTGGTCTTTCCATGTAGTATGTAAAGGCGGGGGAAAAATACTATCCCGATGGGATCCTTGGGAAGTCCATTCGGAAAGTTCCCAAATTAGGAGCTACTGCAGCTATCACATCTACCACACCATTCCCATCAGCTCTAAGGGAGGATCGACGGATTGCTCATCGATCAAAGCGGCTCAGGGGATTTTCCTCTCCCAGTCCTGCAGTTACAGAAGTTCAGGCGACTTCATCCTTCATGGACACAGATGAGGATGACCTTGTGGTTTCAGGTCCTAGTGAGCCAATCCTGGATGTTTTGCCACATGACACTGGGCTTAGCAACTTGATCCCAAAACCTGTACCGGGGTTAGAGGCTCTAGACTATCCAGTTTGAGAACCAACTTCTACCGAGCACATGCCTGTGCTGGTTGCAATGCCAGATTTTGTTCCAGTGCCATTCAGTGAGGATACCAAAGATCCTCATGTCATGGAAGACCACCGGGAAGTGTGCACGTGGGAATGGCCTCTGATTTGTGAGATCGTTGTCGAAACTCCTATAGTTGAGATGGAAACTAAGACCGAAGATCTTCAACGGCTCTTCCTGGGCTTGAGGTCAGGTGTCTTTGACAAACGGAAGTTCCATTCTCTTGCTTTCCAAGTTGTCATGGCTCATGAGGAAGGTACCACTAGAGAACACAAACTTGATCAATTTTCTGCCACTCATTGTGGGACCCAAGACCTAGAGGAAGCCATGATATATCTCCATCAACTGGTGGAACAGGAGGCTACTTTTTCAGATCATGCGTCTGTCCTATCCTCTGAGTTCCATGAATGTCAAGAACGGGCAGCGATGCTAAGGAATCAGTTGTCATCTGTGACTGGTTGTATCTAAGCCACTAGAAAAGGGTTCAATGATATCCAAACAACAGTGGAGCATACTCGTACGGTGGCTAAGGTTGTAGCCTGGGAGAAGGTCGTGTTGGAACTGTCTTGCAATGACATCTACCGCACCGTTGCTGATCTTGTGGAGAGAGCGAGTCAGGCTCCTTTATGACTATCAAATCCAAACTTGTACCCTCTATTTTACTTACCCCTCTGTCCTTTTTTGAGGGAGAGACCCTAGCTTGTGTAAATCCTCTCTTTTTTGTTCGAATGAAATAAAGTCTCTGTCAATCACTTCTTGCTATTGAATTTGATTGTTACATGGAACAATTGTTGTGAATAATTCACTGAGTCAGAATAAATCATAACTCAGTTAAACTAACTCTAAATTTTTCCTAGACCGTGGGTTCCATCAAGCATAGTTCCACTATTTCTAGGGTTTTGTTGAAAATCCCCACAAAATTTTAGTCTTTTCTTTTTAATGCCCAGATTTTTCCTGGGCCCATTTAGTGTGAGTCCAGCGGGTATGGCCTGACTTTTTCTTAGGTAGCCCTTTTTGGGTCTTCGGCCTAACAAGCATTGTGCCTATTTTTGTGAGCCGTTTAAAGTTTCGCCGAAAAGACTATCATTACTGATGTTTTAGGTCAAACAACGTTGACCAATCATGGTGGGGAAAGGTCCCCAATGGGGTTCATCTGATTAAAATATGTCCCAATATTCTTCAGATGCATGTGGGGGGAACATGTTTAAATTTGAACGGCATGAAGGGCATTCCTTAAGGAATGGGAGCCGAGTAGGCATACAGAGGTAGGAAGAGCGTTGCCTAAGGAAAACATTCCTTTGGTAGGTGGGCCAGGGGCGATAAATATGCAGAGCCACTGAGGTAATGGTATGAATTTTCGTGCAAAGGTGTCCTCAAGTCTATGAATCTCCTTTTCGGATGGCCATAGGACTTCAAGAAAGTCTGGCTCTTAGAAACCAAAATTGGGTGGCTTGGAAAATTATGAAACCCACTAGGGGAGGCTCAGAAGGGGAGTGTGACATCTAAAAGGGTTTTGGTAACATCCGTACTAATCAGGAGCGTGGTTAGGAGACCACATCCCTACGCATTTAGTTAGCATAAGGGATGGTTGAGGCTCAGCGCAGTTTAAAGTCATGCATCAGGGACATCATTTAAAATTGAACAACTTCTCCTGGTTCTTAGTAATCTTGTCAAAGACGTTCCACCATATTCAGGAAGGGTTGTAAAAGAGGTTGGTAAACTGTAACTCTGAGGGTTTCTGAATCCTGGGATAGACAGGGGGGCTCAGGGGCCAAGATTCTTACGGAGAGAATCATTGCCTAAAGAAAATATTTCCTTTGGTAGACGGGCCAGGGGCTATCAATATGCAGACACGCTGAGGGCATGGTATTCATAGTAATTTAAAGGATTCCTTATATCAATGATTGTATTCCCCAGATAGCTAAGAATCATCTGGGATGTTGATATTTGGGACCACCAGGGGTGGCTTATGAGAGTTCGTCTTTTTCTGAGTGCAGAGTATGGTTTATGATGAGAGGGTTCCTGGAGACGGGGAAACATCTAGACTAATATTCCAGAGAATGGGTGATGTAATCCTTTCTCATGCGGGTGTGAGATGGTGACTTGTGGCGGTCTGACCCGTGCACTAAATGACTGAGAAAAGCCTCTGTTCTTTACTGAACTCGTGGTGGGTTTGACCATGCAGTTTAGCATCATTCGGTAAAGATGAAGAGCATTATTAAAGGATGTTGTGCAGTTTAACGTCATGCATCGGGGATGAGGAGAATTTTTATTTCCTTTTCCAATGTTGTGTAGTTCAACGTCGTTCTGCAAGGATGATTGATCGTGCAGTATAACGTTGTGTGGTATGGACGTAGTTAAAAAGGCCTCTCTTGATTAGAATGTAACTGGGCCCGAGTATCCTGGAATGTCCAAGACGTGGAGGGGGTTGAAGATGTAAATCATTGTTCTAGGGCTTCTTGGATCAAGAGAGATGTCACAGAGGCTCTAAGGTCGGTAAGCGTACGGAGCTGGGAATAGTGTCACCCAAGGAAGTCTTACCATTGTTGGATGAGCCAATGTCTATCATTACGCAGAGCCGCTAAGGGAATGGTATGAATAGTCATAAAAAGGTGTCCTCGGGTCGATGAATTTCCACTTCTGATGGCCATGAATGGTTATGAAGATCCACAATTATCCAGGCCACGAACTCTGTCATCGGGGAAAGAAATGTCTGAACATGTTGGGCCTACTCAGCCCTGGTTGCCGTTAAAGCTTAGAGAGCTCCCTGTGCTGATTTATTTTGTGGGTGGGGGTGTACCTTTACACCATACACTTTAACGTCATGTGGTAAGGACGAGGTACTCATTTTTTAGAGGTCATGGAGCTCATACCATTGGGTGACTATTACTACATTCACTCGAAGGATAACTGGGTCAACATGTTCTGATATACTTGGAACAAGGTGGGGGATGAAGGTTGTAAACTGCAACATTGATGTATCCCAGATCAGGAGGTGTGGTGTGGGGGATCTGGGGCCGGTAAGCGTACAGATCTAGGAAGTGTACCGCCAAAGGAAATCTTGCCTTTGATGGACGAGACAGGGGTTATCGTTATGGAGATCTGATGAGGGCATGGTATGCATAGTCATAAAAAGGTGTCCCTGGGTCAATAACTTTCCACTTCCGATTTCCTTGAATGATTATGAGAATCCGTGATTGCTCACAATGTAGAGTTTGGCATGTGGGGATAATGGGGTCTAGGTATACAAGAAACATCTTCACTGCAATTATCCATTGAGTCAAAGTAGCCTATTCCTAGCTTGATATTTGTTGATGCAGGACGCTATGTAAACCACTGGCGGACACATAGGCTAGCCAGATAGGGATACCCTGGTAGCACTTGGATGTGAAAAGGGGAATGAACTTGTAAACCAATTATCCATAAACATCTAGATCAGGAGGTATGGTATGGGGGCTCTGAGGCCGGTAGGCGTATGGAGCTAGGAAGAGTGTCTCCTGAGGAAATCTTTCCTTTGGTAGATGGGCCAGGGGCTATCAATATGCAGAGTCGCTGAGGGAATGGTATGCATAGTCATACTAAGGTGTTCCCGGGTTGATAAATTTCCACTTCTGATGGCCATGAAAGATTATGAAGATCCATAATTATCCGGGTTGTTGAGTTTTATGTATGGAGTGGATGCATCAAAATGTGTGAGGAGTGTCTCCATCTCGTATCGCCATGTGTCTTGGGTGGGTCAAGACGAAGTCTGTGCAGTTCAACGTCATGCGGTAAAGACGAAGTTCGTGCAGTTTAACGTCATGCGGTAAGCACAAGGTCCATGCATTTTAATGTCATTCGGTGAGGACAGAGTCCATGCAGTTTATTGTCATGCGGTAAGGATGAAGTATACACCCCGTGCAGTTCTGGTCCGTACATGGGGAAAAGGGATAATTTTTAAATCTTTCTGTCCGTGTAGTTTTACGTTGTTGAGTAAGGACGAGAAGCACACCCTGTGCCGGTCTGGTCCATACATGGGGGGAAAGGGCCTTTTTTATCTTTTATTCAGGGGGATGGGCCAGGACTGGGAACCCTGGCGTCACTATGTATCTGGCGAGGGAAAGAATCAAGATGCTTGTAGTTCTCTGAAAGAAGTACACCCCGTACAGGTCTGGTCCATACATAGGTGGAGAGGGGCATTATTAAAACATCTATTTTATTTCATTTTGAGGTGGTTAGTCCAAGACAGGGAACCCTGGCGTCACTACGTATCCTGTGAGGGCAGGAATCAAGCCATATGTAGTTCTCTGAAAGAGGTACACCCCGTGCAGGTCCGGTCCATACACGGGGGGAGAGGGGCATTGTTAAAACTTCTTGTCCATATAGTTTAATTTCGTCTGGTGAGGATGAAAGACATATAGTTTAACATCATGTGGTTAGGATGAGGGGTATTATTAGATTCCATGCACTTTAACGTCATGCGGTGAGGACGTGAATACACCCCGTGGAAGTCTGGTCTGTACATGGGGGAAGGGGAATATTTATTTTCGATGTGGTTGGGCCAGGGTGTGGAATTCTGGTGTCACTACATATCCTGCAAGGGCGGGAATCAAGCCCCATGTAGTTCTTTGAAAGAAGATACACCCCGTACAGGTCTGGTCCATACACAGGGGAAGATGACATTTTTGAATCATTTTGTCTGTTCAGTTTAACGGCGTGCGGTGAGGAAGAAATACTCTTAGTTTGAGGTCATATAGTTTGGATAGTTGGGTTCTTGGATGTTTAACATCATGCATCTCAGACAAACTCCGTGTAGTTTAACGTCATACGGTAAGGACGTAGGTGACCCAACGTGAAAATAAAAGTGGGGTCTGTGCAGTTTAATGTCATGCGATGAGGACGAGTTCCGTGCAGTTTAACATTTTGCAGTAAAGACGTTTTCCGTGCAGTTTAACGTCGTGCAGGAAAGTCATTTTCCGTGAAATTTAACGTCGTGATGTAAAGACGTTTTCCGTGCAGTTAAAAGTCATGTGGTAAAGATTTTATCCACTTTTAGTTTCTATGTGAAATAATTCTTTAGGAATCTCGCATCTGTAGGAGCGGTTGTAAATTGTTCGGCTATAGAGATCAGGGTATATGCTCCGTTGGAGTAGACCTTGTGTACAACGTATAGTCCATCCCATTTGTACTCTAACTTTGGAGGTTCTTGCCACGTATCATTGGGGTCCAGAAGATCATCACTAATTCTCCTTCCAAGAATTACCGAAGACGAAGCATTTGGTTGAAGGCTCGTGCAATCCGATTCGGTTATACCTCCAGATAGTGGAAAGTGTGTAACCGCTTCTTGTCTAGCTGTTCCAATTCACCTAGCTGCTTTTATGACAGCTCATCATCAGAAAATTTATCACATATGGCAACACAGAGTGAGTGATGTTAGAGGTCAATGTGTAGGACCACCTCGGTGTCGTACACCAATGAGTACGAGGTAGCCCGAGTAGTGGTGAAGATTGTGGTTCGATAAGCCCGCAATCCCTGAAGGAGTTTATCTAGCCATGTCTTATTTTCTTTGTCCACCATCTTCTGGAGAATGTTAGATAGGGACTTTTTAAGGCCCATATCTATCTGTTGGCCGTTTCATGGTAGCGGGATGAGTGGTTAGCCTTGATACCATACTCATGGTATAGTTTCTCCAATTCAGCAGAGCAGAATTTGGTGTCATTTTCCATCATTATGGTATGAGGGACGCCAAATCTAGTGATGATATTAGTCTTCACAAAGCTGACTGTATTTCTTTCCCCAACTTCCTTGAGGGTTATGGAATCTGCCAATTTGGAAAAGAATTTGGTTGGCATGAGGATATACTTCAGTTGTTTGGTCGTGGTGGAGGGATATGGTCCCACGACGTCCATCACCAAGACGAAAAATTGCCAGAAGTACTAGGGTTGATGAAGTAACTCTGGGGGTTGGTGTATGAAGTTGGCATGAATTTGGCATGAGTGGAATTTTGCGGTAAAATTCTCGCAGTCTCGTGCTACTGTAGACCAGTAGTACCCAATCCTTCGAACCTGATGGGAATTCTTGGTCCCTGGTTGATGTGATCCACATGCTCCTGCATGTACTTCATTCATTATGGTGGATGTTTCTTCTCCATCAATGCATCTGAGGAGCACTCTTTTGTGGCCTCGTTTGTAGAGGACCTCTTGCTGACCCGTGCTTCTATATAGGACAAAGTTGATTTCCCTTTCTTCGTATTTTCTCTCGTCCAGCCCTGTATGATAGAAGTTCTCCCCGTTGAAGGTAGTTTACAATGGGGTTCATCCAGCCGGTGGAAGGAGCATATGGCTCGGGGCCAGGACTGACTTTGTCGATTTTTTCCATCTTGGTATGAAAAAATGGAAATACCATTTGACGATGAGAAATACTGATAATTGTTTCATCTCGTCCTGGGTCAGCTAGGGGTGTGGCCGTGATGGCTAATGCATTAGCCTGAGCGTTCTGAGTCTGGGAAATAATGGTTAATATTGGTTCTGTGGAGAACTCCACCATTAACACTCAGACATTTTCAAATAGGGGGATCATCTCCTTCTTTTTAATAGCATAGTCACTATTGACTTGCTTGATGACCAGCTCCGAGTAACCTTTTACCTTAAGGTATTGTACTTGTGCCGGGATTGTGAGTTCCAGGACTACAACGAGAGCTTGATATTCAGCTTTATTGTTCATACATCCCTCTGATAGGAGGAAGGAATATTGAAAGACTACCTTCTATGTGGACCCGAGTATTATCCCCAAACCCACTTTGTTGAATCTGGGATCCTCCATCCTCCTCCCGGTTGGGCTTCAGAATGCGTTGTCGAAGTAAATTTCTCATGGTGGGAAATCCTCTTGAACCGAGAAGATGTCTTCATCAGGTAGCTCATCATCTAGTGTAGTGGTCCCTGCCATAGGGTGCTCTGCCAGAAAGTCTGCTAATGCCTAACCCTTGATGGCTTTTTGAGGCACTAACTGGTTGTCAAACTATTGCAGGATGACTGCGCATCGGGATAGGCATCCAGTTAGCATCGGGTGGCTGAGGATGTACTTGAGTGGGTTACTCTATGAGATCAAATGGACATTGTGATGCTGCAGATAATGTCACAGTTGTTTAAATACGAGGACCACTGCCAAACAGTTCTTCTCGATATTTGAGTATCGAGTCTCAGCATTAATCATGGTTCGATTGAGGTAATAGAGACTGTTTTCGTTGTCGGCATCATTCTTTTGTACGAGGAAGGCTCTCAGTGATCGCTCTAAGGCTGTCACGTACAGAATGCGAGTTCTTCCACAACCAGGGGCATGAGCATCAGTGGGCTTAATAGGTACTCTTCATGTAGTCGAACACCTCTTGGCAGTCATTCATCCATTGGTATTTGACTCCCTTCTTCATTAACCTGGTGAAAGGATAAAAGTTTCCTTCCAAGTTGGCTATGAACCGACTAATATAGGCTATGTGTCCTTGGAATCTCCTCAACTCAGTGAGATTTCGGTGAGGTGGCAGGCTAAGGATAGCCATTTCCTTCTCCGGGTTGACTTCAATTCCACAATGGCGTACGACGAAGCAAAAGAATATCCCTGAGGTAACCCCAAAGGTGCATTTCAAGGGGTTCATCATCACGCTATGCTGTCAGAGCTTGTTGAATACGGTATCAAGGATCAACAGATGATCTAAGAGTTTTCCAGATTTGACCACTAGGTCATCCACGTAACATTCAACGAATTTCCCTAGGAACGATTTAAAGATCTGATGCATGGCACACTGATATGTGGTGCCAACATTATTGAGACCAAAGGGAATGACCCTATAAAAAATACCCCTTTAGTGGCCCTAGAGATAGTAGATTCTTCTTCTTCTTGGGCCATCCTGATTTGGCTATAGCCAGAATAGCCATCCATGAAGGACAGAGCCTCATACCCAGCCGTTGCATCGATTAACAACAGGGTGATTGCAAACAAGAAGTCATCTTTCGGAAAATTCCAATTGAGATATCTGAAATCGATGTAGACTCAGATTTTCCTGTACGTGTTCATGTTTGGGACGATGTTGGCCAACCAAATGGGGTACTGGACCTCTCAAATGAAGCCTACATTAATGAGCTTATCGACTTCAGCCTCAATTTTGCGGCATGTGAGGAATGCGTCCTTCTGGAAGCTTTTTTATAGCCCCAATGGTCTTATATAAGACCTAGGTGGTGTGTCACCACTTCATGATTGTGTTCTCTCATTTTCGTGTAATTACAGGAAAAAAAATCCCGATGTTTCCTTACGAAAGAGGTATATACCTCATGCTCCTCAGGGGGCATGGATGCACTAATGAGTGTAAGCCTCGGATATTCCTCAGTACCAAGGTTTAATCCTTGAGTTTGTCAACAGTGGTAGAGATACCCTCCTCAAATGCAGCAGGTGCATCCCTGAGATCTTCCTCCTCTTCTTCTCCCAAGTCGTCATCTTCTTGATCTGACAGGGGGAGAGTTTCTGACATGGGATCTTGGGAGTCTGGAGGCGAGGTGTCATGGACGTCCTTACTTGAGTATTCATCCATAGATCGAGGGTTGGTGGAAATTCCCACATTTCCACACTCGGCCGTTATGGTTGAATTCATGAGGACATCCGAGTGCGTGCCCGGACATGAACTCATACTCTCAACGTGGTTGATGGGAAGGACATAATCTCTACCAAGCTGCCTGAGGGGGTCGTCAGTAACAATCTCAAGGCCATTTGGAGTGGGGATCCAGTCAACACCATCGGCCAAAGTCTTCTTTTTATTTTTCTCATAGAACCCGACTTCAATGTAATGTGACTCAGATAGCTCGAAAGGGGCCTTGTTAGCGTGCAATGTTCCACTTTTTCCATTGATGCAATACTTGATACACTAGTGATAGGATGAAGGAACGACATTGTGCTTATGAAACCACACCCATCCCAGCATGGCATTGAATACTATGCTCTTTCGGACCACCAGGATTTCTATGTAGGCTACCAGTTCACCAAAATGGGTCTTTAGCTTGATTTGACCCATTAGTATCTGCTCACTCTTTTCTTAGCCCAACAGAGATGTGGCCGAGGGAATTAGGTCATCCTCAGTGTAGCCCAACATACAGAGTTTCCGTAGGGGAAGGAGGTTAACTCAATAACCATTGGTTATAAAGAATTTCTGAATCTCAATACCATTCAATGTGACATAAACATTTAGTGGTCTCATGTGTCCTTGCAAGATGTCATCTTCATCCTAATCAGAGAAAGAAATCACTGCATTTCATTCAGCCGGGTCAGTCTTTGTTCAGTAAATTTCGATGGTAGCTACCTCGGCTTGAAACTCTTGGGGGCTGATCAAAGCTTCTATAAGTTCCTCCCTGAGGTCTGCTGACAATCTTAGGGCATCCTCAATGGACAGCTTGGCTGATACTAATGCCAGCTACCTAAGGATATCATATTTCTTCTCCAGCGGCCGACGCTTCTCAGTTGGCGAGAGAGTCTTAGCAAGTGCTTTAGGGGCTAGAGCATTTGACGAGGAGGGGTTGACTGATGGGTCAGATATCGATGGCGCTCCTGCGTTTTGAGGACTTGGCACGACCGGTCTGTTTTTGTGCACTAGGCAGCCAGACACTTGCTCCTCCTCTGGTGGGTATCGCCGAACAACAGGGCCAAAGTGGTTTCTTGTGGAATTGGAGAGGAATTCATTATCCTGCTGAGTCCGTTGAAGGGCTCTCCCACAGGTTTCTGCGATACTAATGGTTTGGGGCGGGGTCCAACCCTATGGTTGGTTTCGGTCATGGCTATGCTTCCCCTGATATCCCCTACCTCTGTGATTCCTCCTCCTGGCTCCTCATGTAGGGAAGTCGGGTTCCTAACCATACCCTTCATCAGGGAATGATTCCATAAGATAAATTAATTTAATAGAACCAATTATTGGCTCTTCATCCTTTAATTGTTCAACCAGTTTAGTTGTCACTGATGGTTTCATTTGGTGGGTCGGTGCACGCGACGCCAAATTCGAGGGAAAATAGTCTTCCAGGGTTGGGAATAACATTTTCTCTATCACGGACTGCTCGTCTTGTGATTGTTTCCTCCTTCAATCACACCCGGATAACCGGCTCGTGGAGGGTTGTGAGGTCGATACTATCGGCTCTGCGGCTTCAGGGGCTGTTGGTGGAAACACCGGCTGTTGTAGATGAGCTCAGAGTATGCCATGGGAACAGTTTATAGTCTTTCGAGTCATCCAATTTTCAAATTTTTTCCCCTGATTGCTGATGACTTTCTACTACCCATCCTCTTTTTCGGAGTCGGTTGTAGAGATACATGCCACATGTGCTGGGGGTGGTCCTAGCTCGACCTGTCTGGATTCTACAATCCTCTAGAGGAGGTCTTTGAAGATGAAGCATTCTCGGATACTATTTCCCAACATCTAATTGTAGGGGATGTAATTAGGACATTCATCATAGATGACCTCTTCAGGTTTCCTTGGCTCCGGGAGGCGGAGAAAGTTGCAGTTCATGGAGGCAATGAACTAGCCGCAGACTTGATCATCTTGGAATGAGTACACTTTTTGTCTTTGTTCCTCAAACTGGTTCCTCTACGGTCCTCACTGATCATCCCATTTAGGCGGAGGTGGCCACTGATATGTAGGAGTCCCTTGACGATTTTTTGGGGGAATGAGCGGTGGAGCGGGCACAGGGGCCGGCTTGAGTGTGACAGCAGACGCTTCATCTCTAGGGGATCTTTTTGCAAGAGCCTGCGAGGCTATTCGAGACATTGAATTAGTCCGGTGCAAGGAGTCCTGAATTCTATGGGCATTGGACGAGAGATGGTGGAAGGAAGTGGTTCACTCCACCGGTATGAGCGGTGTTCACAACTCATCTCTATGATTATCGATGAATATGTCTAACATCTCATCTTGAGGCATTAGCTTGTTCAAAGAATAGGCCAGACCTTTCCATCTATCGATGAAATATGAGACCCTCTCATTCTCCCTCTGCTTGCAGTTCATGAGATCGTTGACCATTGTTTTAGGCATAATTGAGCTGAAGTAGAACAGGAACTACTGCCAGAGGTCTTCACAGCTCTTTATTGACTGAGTTGGCAGACTCGTGTACCAGATGATGGTAGATCCTTACAAGGTCTATACGAAGAATCTTATTTTGACTACTTCTTGTTGTTCCGGATTCCCCATCACAAGGCAACAATAGGATGCATAGTGCATCAAATGTTTCTCTGGATCGTCTGATCCATTGATGATGGGGAATACAGGGCTCCCAAAATTGGGTGGAGGTGGTGTGTTGCTCACCTGACCTGGATAGGGTTTCCACTCTGGCTGTATCGGAGCGCGTCGACCATCCATAACTTCCAATCAAGCTGTTATTGCCTCGGTGGTGTTGTTGAGACCCTAGTTTACATTCTGTTGGGCTCGGTCCTGGGCAGGCGTAGCCCAAGGCATTGCCTTAGGATCCGGACTGGCCGACACTAGGGGAGTGTGTGCCGTTTGAGGCACCATCATAGGGTGCAGGCGTACTCACTTCGGTTGCCTCCTGAGTGGAGGGAAGTATTAGTATTCATCCAAATCTATGTTTAGGTAGTTGGATGGGCCGGGTGCCTTGTTGGATGGGAGCCCTGACCGTGTTTCATTTGTTGGGGAAAACCATAGTCTTTGATATGCACTTACTAGGAGTGCATGATGTGGTTCCTCCTGAGACGCACATTCAATAAGGTGGTTCCTCTAGAGTTGCTCAGCGTTAAGCAACAGTAATTCATTCATCTCCTCTTCCTGTCGAGCGAATCTCTCTTCGAGCGTGAGTGGAAAATTATTGTCGAGAGAAGGAGGCGGGTTAAGGGAAACATGTCCTATATTATTATCCATGTTTGGAGCTCACTGTGTAGGAAGAGGAGGGTTGGCTGGAAGGATGACCATATTTAAGGCGTCCCTCTGGATCCGGGTGTGCACACCTGGTGGTTCATTGTGAGTCACAGCCTCAACGGAACTATCATCTCCTGATCCCTCCTGATTTGCAGTATCTCTGGTGTCACACGTGGGGTTAACCTCTATGATGTTGATAGATGCATATCGCAGGGCGAAGGAGATGTAGTCTTCCAAATGGGAAGAGGATCTCCCGCGTCTTCTCCTGGCCTTCCCTTTCAGGACCTGGGATTACCTTCGGGCTTCTTGGCGAAGGGTAATGCGAAGAGTTCTTTGATGTGACCTTATGGTTTGCCTTCCTATTAGAGGGGATGATGACTCAAATGACAGGATAGGATAGGGACCTCCTCTTTTGAATTTCTTCCCTAGATGAGATAGCTTTTATTCTCTTGGGGGAGGTTGTTGTTAAGGGGGTAATAATTCCCACAGCTCTGAGGGTTGAGCTTGGCTCTGTTCTTTGGACATTGAGTCTCTTCCTAGTTTTATTGGTCTTAAGAGAGAATTTGTTGTTAAAAATGCCCCCAGCCCTGCAGGATGGGGTTGACCCTGGATTCTGGCAGTAGCTGCGGCTATCGCTACCTGCTTGATCTTGTGTGCCCCCATTTGGGGGTGAACTGGGATTGATGTCGAGTTCTTCTGTGAACCTATCCTTTCTGGGAAGGCATGAAAAGATCCCCAATTGGCCTCTCTTATGCGACAGGCCTATTATATGCTATTGGTGGCCTGATTCAGGAGTTATTGAATTGCTTTTTCTCATCGGGCCTGACTCTTCTAGGACTTACTCATGGCCTGACTCTGTTGGGTGTGTTGCCTTTCCTGAACAGGGAGACCAATCGATTTTCGTCATGATGTGAAGATGTTGCAAGACACCATGCCAAACGGGTTTTTCTGGGCGGGGAGTAGAGTGAAATACAGAGCTTCGTGTTCCCCCCATCCCCTGTTATGGACTCCCGTTGGAACGTCACCGATGATGCGGCGTAGTTGATGCAGCACACGGAGGAAGGCTATCTTCATGTTTCTTTTACGCCTCTCGGGTCTCTGTTGTCGTGCTGAGAGATGAGCTTCTAGGTTGATGTGATGTAGGAGGTCTCCTATCGTCTTTACATGGTCTACATACCCGTCGTAGGGCAGGAATCATGATTTCAGTCGATGGAGGATTGTCCATATATTATGGCAGATGCCTTTCACGTATTCTTCCATAAACTCTCTGTGTATGTCGAACTGAGAGGTGGTTGTAGGCCAAAACATAACTGGTATATCTTCCCTATCCAGTCATTTTCTCAGGCGCAGCATATCGGCATACTCCTCCGCTAGTGACTCCTCTACCTGGTCGGCCCAACTGAGATGCTCACTGCTAATGTGGTCAGAGGCAGTGGGACTGGTAGGTGCTGAGTCATTATGTGGGCGATTCTGAGGTCGTTCAGAGGATTAACATGGCCCTGGACCGTCTCCTGATTGTAAATGGATGTCATCGACAACTAACTGGTAATCTGACATGCTTGATCTCGTCCTTCTGAGTTCCTCAACATACAAGGCCCTTTCGGTGCTTGATTCGGCAGCAGGGTGACCTTCCTGTCGATATTATATGTCATCGTAGGGAGGTCCTCCTCAATGGAGGCCGTAATGGAGAGGAATACCATTATTGCATGATGATTCACTGCATAGAGGTCTTGTGCACTGCAAACCCTGGGGAGGACCTCCAAGGCGTGTCGCAGCAATGGGAGGACCTTCAGGCTGTGTAGCGTCATTACAGGGAGGACCTTCACAACAACTGCCATCATGGTGAGAATGACCATCATGGAATGACGTTCGATGTGAATCCTGGGGAGGACCTTCAGGACACACTGCGACAAGGGGAGGACCTTCTTGTTTCTAGGGGTCAATGCGGGGAGGACCTTCGCAATGGCGACTGTGGTGGCGAGGACTACCATCACAGTTGCGACAAGGGCAAGGATTGCCATTACTACTGCCACAGGGAATATATCTGCATGATACATCTTGGGGAGGGCCTCCATAATTTACAACAATGAGGGGAGGTCCTTCTCGTTTCTTGACGTCTCTACGGGGAGGACCTCTATTTTTACGGTGGTGAGGAATATCACCATGATCTGATGCCTGGTTGTATGGAGGACTATTAAAGAATAACCCCTAGAGAGGCCCTTCAGGGAAGGCCATGTCCAGAGGAGGTCCTTCTTGTCATGATGAGACGTCACTACGGGGAGGGCCTCTGCAGTTGCGACTATGATAGAGAGGACTACTATTATAATCCGTGGTCCCGCTGCATGGAGAGTGATTGCGGTGTATACCCCGTCGAGGACCTTCAGGGTAGACCGCAGTAAGTGGAGGACCTTCTTGCTACTCGATCTTCGGGTCACGTGGAGAGTTTCCATGACTCGCATCAAAAGAGGAACTCTTGTGATCGATCATTATATGCCCATGGGGGAAGCCCCCACGAGTGCATTGGGGGATGACCTTCAGAGCTTCTGGTAGTGACATTGCGGGGAGGACCTTCACATCTGCTAATAGAACTCCCATAATATGGTAATGGGTGGGCTAGGTTCTATGCTTTAATGTATGCTTAGCGGAGTTGGGAACCCCAGCTTCTAGCAGAGTAGAGTCATGAACTCCCTCTATTTTTCGGCTGCATTCGGTGTGTTCGAGGGGCACTTTTGTGGGAAGTAGGGACCGTCTGCTATTGAAAACATCATTCACCTTTGGGTCCCTATATAATTGGGTCATGTGATGATTCCAAGATACACCAACGAACATATTGGCTTTTATCATGGATATATTCCTGCTCTGGAGCATCCACCGTGATGGAAAGGTGTCCCCCAGTTTGAACGAGTGAGGATGCTCGATCATGTTGGCCTTGCATCGCCGAATATGGCTGGTGACCCTCCTGGGTAGAAGCAGGGATCTAGATCTGCTCCGAGGCAGCTATCTCGTCTCTCAAATGAGTCTCTTGAATTTGGGAGATGGGCTGACGGGCCCGAGTCCTTATTGTTTCCACTGATACAATTACATTCTGAAAGTCTACAAGATATGATATAGGATCGATACCTGATCCTCCATCATAACCTGTATATGTAGATATAAATCTTTAGCTGGAACGGGTATGAAGGCCCATTCCGGTATCGGAGTAGGAATATCCTCCTCTGGTCCACCGGTGGTAAGTGAGTACTGACAATTCTCCTGTGTCGGGGCAGGTGAACGAATATTCCCCTGTACTGGGACACGCTGGTTTATCTCTCTGTTCGCAGCCACATCGGGATAGATAACTTTTCATGCATCCATAGGGAGCTGGCCCTACATATATTGGTTTCCCACCATATTGAGTCGGTGGCCTTTGTTGTCAGGGAGACGTCCCGACTATGAGTTGCCGCCACATCTGGGTGGCGGTATTTTTTGATCACTACCATATCAGGATGGTGGGCATTAGAAGCAACGGCTAGGATCTGGTCCTTCAAGTGCTGGGTTGCCACCACGTCAAGATGGTGGGCTTGACGACCTTGGGTAGGGAGAGGTGCCTCCGGAGTAAGTGTCATCATGCATGAGCGACGGGCTTGATCGAGCTCAGTTGGGGTGCACGCTAACTCATATGATGCCGCCATGTCTGGACGGTGGGCTTGGGAGGAGAGAATAGGTGTAGGTGCTTGTTCATGGTACGTCTTCGTGGCTGGGCAGTGGAGCTCCTCTTCAGGGACTAGGGTGATGACAGGTCCCGGATTGTACGTATGCCGCCCTGGTCTTGCGGTCCGAGGGGCCGGAGCTCGGGGAGTGTGGGCCTGAATCCTCAGGGAGACATCTTCCTCAGCGTGAGGATGTGGGGTCGTAGCATGACCACGATGACATCTTCTGGCGGGGGCCTTGGAGAGGAACCCCCATTCGGTGGGGATGAAGTCCTCAACGTCGACCTCATCCACCTCCCTAAGATATGGGAGGTACGCATTGTCCCGTTCCAGGGATAGACTCCCAAAATGGTTGGAGACGGCAATAGGGGTAGTCTCGATCTGCCTTTGCAGCCGCTACTGGTTAGGTGACCGGCGAGTTCTAGAAGATTGGAGGGTGTGCATGGCCGCCTCCACCATTGGGAGAGTACCGTTCACATGTTACTCTCAGATCAGTGCGTCTGAGACCCCGCGCTGAAGATGCTAGGTGGGTGAGGGGGTCCTCCATAGGTGAGGACGTCCAGTCATTGCTTTGTTGGAAGCAAGCACTTGTGAGTTACTGTGCGATTCTATTGGATCGATGGGAGTTCTGAAGGTTGTACCTGTAAATAATTTAATCAAATACAAGCGGAAAAACTATGAAAGATGCATCTCATGATCCCATTCGTAGTTAATGACCTTGCTTGGCCCTCCTTATGAGTAAAAGGGGGAACGTGGTGGGATTATGTTAAATCTGTCATGCTTGGTTAAAGATTGACATCGGGTTCACCATTTTTATTTCGTGGTTTCGGCCTCAAAACGCCCAATGGCTCTGTATTCGATGATGGATGGACCTGCTTTCCAACGGCAGGCGATCGCTGGATGGTCTGACCGGCGACTCTTGAGAACTCACACTGGTCGAGAGGATGGGAAGTCTGGCTCATCGCACCCTTTTGGGGGAAATTACTTCCTGTTCGGGGACTCTTTAATAGATTTAAGGCGTATTCATATGTTCATGAATATTTGGTTTATACCCAAACATAGTATCCACATATTTAACCTTGGTGGGTAATGGTCAACTAGATTCAGGGGTTCGAAATCATTTATGCCCAAGGTTTACCATCCCTTGTTGGATTAATGACCCCGAAGAGTTGAAACTCGCATGAGGTGGCACTAGGAGTGGCACAGTGAACCGATGTGAGGATTATCGAGTCAACCAGTTGTTGGGCTTTAACCTCAGGGAGGTTTCCTATGTACCCTTCCTAGGAGGTAGGGATCAAAGTCCACATAGTTCGCATGCATAGTTTATCGTCATGCGGGACAAAGGCGAATCGACGTGAAGGTTTTCAGAATACCCGGGTGGTGGGCTCAAACCTCTTGGAGGCTTCCTACATACCCTGCCTAGTAGGCGGGGATCAAATTCCCCGTAGTTTGCATGCATAGTTTATCATCATGTAGGACAAAGGAGAACCGACGTGAAGGTTGTCAGAACAACTGGATGGTGGGATTGAACCTCTTGGAGGCTTCCTATGTACCCTGCCTATGAGGTAGGGATCAAAGTCCATGCAGTTCGCATTGGCTCGGGACTTATACTCTGAGGCAGCCTAGAATGATGGATTGGGACTTACAATCTGAAGAGGCCCATATGAGAATGTCATGGTCGATGCTTACTCTAACCCCACACGAGTCATGCTCGGTGTGAGAAACAAGAGGCAGCAGGGACCAGATGATCACGTCACGAGAGGTGCTTCCGGTCGAAGTGGAGTGTGTCTTATGCATGAGGGAAGCCCATAAGGTCAGGGATTACTCCTAGGTGGATGCCCATGGTGATGGATTGGGGATTACACTCTGTGGAGGTCCATGGTGATGGATTGGGGCTTACACTCTGGGAAGGCCCATGGGGATGGATTGGGGCTTACACTCTCAGGAGTCCCATGGTGATGGATTGGGGCTTACACTCTGAGGAGGCCCATGGTGATGGAGTGGGGCGTACACTATGAGAAGGACCACAATGATAGATCACAGCGGGAGAGGGAAAGGGGGTTCTCATGTTCCCGTCACCTCTCCTATTCCCCGAGGAAGTGCCCAGGGAAGTACCAAGGTGCATGGGGATGGCTTCCTTCTGATGGGTAGGTCGCCCCCTCTCTGGGGAGGGGAGAAGTGCCCGACTGCCGAAGTGTGCAGCCACCCATCCTAGCGAGTATGGGAAGGAAGGGGGCTCTTAGGCTCAGACCCCACATTACAGTGGGAATTTGGACCCATGCATTCTTCATGATTTTTCCCAAGGGTCGGGGAAACCACTTTTCCCATGTTTACCATGGGTATGTGAACTCAAATGGCGCGCTGGTGCGCCTGACGGTTACAACACACAGATCTGGTGGCTCTGGTGGAGGCCTCGGCTCGGGGCTGATGAGTAGGCCAATGATGGTGTTGTGGAGGATCGGATCAGATTGGAAAGTTTTTATCTGGCTCAGGGAATGGGAACTCCGAAGGTTCTGATGGGCCACACATATGAAGGAGTGGTGGCGCCCTTTGCGTAGGAAGGTGCTACGCGGCCGTAGAAGTCGTTCATGAACCGGGGTGGTCCACAGACTATGGGGAATCCCGTGAACCAGTGTGGTTCGCGGCTTTGTGTTCGGCCCACGTATTAGGGGGTACGTAGAGGGGTCTATGCGAGCAGCGGTGGCAAAGGGCAGCTTTGGTCGGTGGTTCGTCGGTCGAGTCTTTGCCCGCGTATGAGGGTGCTACATGGTGTGGAAGATCGGAAAAGAGGCATAAACACCCTTGTCCAGGGGGAGTGCATCTGCGGAGGGGATATGGTTTGCGGTATTCTCTTTTTATGTTATTTTAATTTCTTGTTTGACCATATTATTATGAATTTTTGGTTCCTTATTAGTTCATTTCCAGGTTTATACCTACTCTGGTTCACGAACTGGAACTTTACCTTTTGTAAAATCTGAAGCCTTCCTTCGAAATCCATCTACCCGAGTCTGATCGCTCTTCTCTTCTTCTGCCTTCGAATCGTCTGAATCTGAATCTCCCAATCCCTCCTTCTTTCCCCCTTGGTCTCCTTTTATAGAGTATGGAATGATATGTATCTGTGGTCACATGAAAAATTTTTCGGAGGCCCATAACCAAATACCTGGTTTACAGTTGGCATGGTCAATCCGTAATTCACAGTGGGTATTGAACACTCCCCCCCCCCCCCCCCCCCCGCGAAGCCAACTCAGGAAGTGCTCCGCGGCCGTGAAGGATTCTGCCCCCATGCCATGAACAATAGCGGATGCGGAATGAACCGGCCGACGTGGTCCGCTGTTGGGGCAGTTCATGATGGTGAACTGGATCGGTGCCCATCCTTCCTCGTGACCACGAAGGATCTCCGCCTCCATTTTGTGAATGACGACAATTTGCGGAGGGGGAGCTTCGCTGGGCCTGGCCACGTAGCGTTTTCATGGGACCGGTCTGCAAACTGGTCTTGCTTGTGTCCCTTCTTTGAAATTTCTCCATTCTTTTCCCCAATTAGTTTGGGTGATTTATGTAGAATATCATTTGGAGATTCTTTCAAGACTATACAAAGATGTTGTATGAGAACTGAATGATGAGTTTAGGGATAATTATCCTCATGTGTTTATATCATTGTGATAAAATTTTAATGAAAAAAACTCATTTAAGTGTGGAATAATTGAAATCTGTTAAATTTTATCCTATATTTTGATTATAATAATTTTTATTTATTTTCTATCATTTTTACACATAACATTCTGTTTAAACAAAGTTGATATCCTACTGAATATAAATATTAAATATTGTTGATATATTATTGTCATTGTATTATAGGGTATGAATAAGAATAAACTAATTATGAAAATTTAAGTTTTTACTCATTTAGAAAATCAAATCCTCAGTTATAAAAGTTTAAAAGATAAAATAAAATCTTTTGAATGTAAAAATTATATTTTTTTTCTGAAAAACAATTTTTTCCAATATTTTGATTTTATATTGATAAATTAAATTAATCAAAGGTTATTAATTATTTTAATGTAAATTTTTATAATATATTATATCACATCTTTTAATACCCATTTAATGGGTTAAACTAGGAATGTAATTCAATAAAATGTAGTTTTATGATTAAAATAGTTTATTCCAATAATAGTTTTCTTTGATTTTTTTACACATATTTCAAAATGAATGTTTTTCAATGAGAGAAAATAAATCATATAAAACATTTTCCATTTTGTAATCAATATTTATAAGTTTATTAATGGGGTAATTTTTTTATGTACTCGTGATTAGTAATATAGGGATAACTTCATTACTTTGGTAAATGTTGAAAGTGTTAAATAAGGGCCAATCTAAAGAAATAATTGTATGAAAACCTTGAAAACTTTTCTAAATCCTATAGGATAAATTTATTTTCCATCAAAATTTACTTATTATAAAACATTGAGTCATAAAATTCTATTTTCCTTTAGAACATAATGTGATTAATAACATTCTTCAAATGAAACATCAAGTCAAAATGAACTAAAAAATGTTATATAACCCTAAAAATATAGTAGTATAATTGGTCAGTAAAAATAGACATAAGTAAATTACTAAATATATGTTGAAATAAAAATAATGGTAACTATCAAAGATGTGGAATTGATAAATTAAATTTGTATAAGTAAATAACTAACAAGTTTCACTCACCCTTTGAATTATAAAAATTTAATAATTTTACTTTTTTTACATTTATTTATGATACTACATATATTTTGGAAAAAATATATTATATATGTGAATAATATGTTACAACTGAATTTTATTAGTAATTAATATGTCATAAGAATAGAAAAAATTATTATAATAAAATTTATATTCCTATGAAACAAAGTTTCATTATATATTTATGTTGTTTATTAAGTGTTAAATTATTAAATTTTAAAGCTTTAATTTTTAAGAATTGACTTAGTTTTTTAAAATTTGTAAAAATAACAAACTTTTAGTTTTGTTACTTTTTCTGAAAGTGTTTCTTTTTAGGTGAACATTGAAAATAAAATATATACCAAAATTGTAAATTTTTTAACTTTATCAATATATAAAAAAGATATATATTTTTATTAAAAATTTATTAGAAATTTATTTATTTAAGGAGTAAAAACATATAATTTCAAATAATATTATGGATTAATAGAACAATATTTCTTAATTTTATGAACATAAGTAATATTTTTTAATAAAATATAATATTTTTTAATTTTAATTAAATATAATTTTAGTATAATTATGTTTTGGATTTATTGAAGGACACATAAAATTTATTAGTTTCATAATTAAATAATACATATCCTGAAAATAAATGGAATTGGAAATTTTAACCGAAAATTAAATTTTAATATAAAAAATAAAACTTTTCTAAATATCAGTTTCTACGTATTACATATAGTAATCATAATATAGAGTTTTCATAAACATAAATATTTTATATGGTAAATTATATTTTATATTTAAAATATTTTTTTACA
This sequence comes from Viscum album, assembly GCA_963277665.1. Taxonomy (NCBI): domain Eukaryota; kingdom Viridiplantae; phylum Streptophyta; class Magnoliopsida; order Santalales; family Viscaceae; genus Viscum; species Viscum album. The sequence goes on along the minus strand of OY728134.1, from coordinate 660,623,512 downwards.
AATTATGTAATAATGCGAATTTTATTTTCATTCATAAAATTGGATTTACTTTTGTAAAAACTAGTGACTATATAAAAACCACAAAATAGTAAAAATGAAATTTCAATGATTATAAGACATAAGACACATTTAATTATTTTCTTATCAATATGTTTCCCCACTGTATAATTTTTCATTTTGGAGTCTTCTTGGAAAGTGATACATGTTCCCTCTTTATATTATATTTATTTATTTATGTGAATGACATTATGACCACTTATAAATGGGTCTTATTTCCACCCCTTCATGTATACCCAAAAAATTGGATTTCATACAAAAACAATACTATTTTACCTTGACATATGGTTCATTTCATATTCCCTGATCCTTTAGTCACAAGATATTTTCATAGTACCTCAATTTCCAAGGAGTCTTCTAAGGGAAATTCAATATCCTCAGTGAGAGTATGTTTTTTTTACCAAACTTCTATTCTTTCATTACTAGTTTAAAAAATTAAATATATAATTTAATAATTATTTTTTGTATAAGAAGAATTTCTATAGTACAATAATAGATTCTTATAACATTTAAACTTTTCAATTATGAAAAACTTAATTGTTATATGTGTGTTTAGCGGACTAATAACTCCACAAATAGATGACTTATGCTTTTCAATACCACTTATATTTTGTAATTTTAAGGGTTAAATAAAATAATAAATTTTATATATATAATATAATTATGATAAAAAATATTCATATTACAATCCATCATCATCCCCATTTATTCTTTTAGAAATGAAAACACTAATGACACATTATATAGATTACGACCTCCCTGAAGTAATATATCTCTTTTTAATCTAGCTTAATTATTATTTATTAAAAACCAATGAAATATTATTATCCAACATATATTTAAATAAATAAAATCATGATTGTTTTTTTTTAAAATGATATTACTCTAAAAAACAGTATTCATAATCATAGTAATGTATTAATTATATAATGTACTTATTTGGGTTAGTTTAAAAACATTCTAGAGAAAAGATATAAAATAATATCATAGATGAATATGGGAACATAATTAATGATAAAATCTGATATAAATAAACAAACAATAATTTTATTTGGGTTTATTATTGCAAACATTAATTTTAAACTGATTAATTTTGATACAAATGCTCGTTAATGAAAAATCATGAAAGAATTATCATTAATGATTTCATATTTATCTGTAATAACCAAAAGAACATATAATTAAATTATAACATATTAAATAATTGATAAACATTAATTACTGTACCTTTTATTATATAGACATGATAAATTATGAAAACTAATGGAGAACAAAACCACAATTACAAACCTTGTTTGAAACGATCATGATTACTCACAACTAAAATAGAAAATAGTTAATATACAATTAATATAAATATAGATAAAAATTATAAATAAATTATATAATATCTTATATGTATTAAAAAGGATATTAAATAGATTATAAATGAATTAAATTTTGTTAAACATGAGATTCATGTACTTTAGTGGATGTTAAGAATTATGTTATGTTTTTCTTGTTACAATTTTCACAAATTGTACAACATGTTTTATTATTTATAGTGCATCTAAAATTATTTTACATTTATTATTATGATTTCTCATAATTTATAGACCTTAGTAATTCATTTGAAATTAAATTATTTAAGGGGTATTTATTTGATGGTTTATAAATCCATAATTTAAATATTTCATTATTTTAAATTAGATGATAAAATATTTATATTTCAAACCATATTTACTTTTATATAGTGTATTAATTAAATTATTTATATCATTGCAATAAATAAATTTCATTTAATTACGTTTTAATTTTCGGTTATCCCTCTCATGTTTTTTCAATTCATACTTTCTCAATATTGTATGTGTGTTTGTATCTAATTTTTTCTTCCCTGATATTTTATTCATTTTCAAAACATTATCCATTTTTGTAAAATATATACTATGAATGGATTACTTTATAAATCTCGTCATACTGTTTTCCCGTGTTAAAACTCCTAGAAATCAATGAATGGAACTATTTTTCTAAATATTCATCTACGATGGACATGATTTTATATAATCTTCCCTTCCTCTTTTAAAAATCTATATTTAATTACCTTAATTTAATGTAATTGAAATAGATTTCATACCTTAATTAATTGGGTAAATAATTGAAATTATTGTATACACCTTTACATTTACAATGTGAGTTTATTAGACACATTCATAGAAAGTTATTTCATTTATTATTTAAGTATATTTATATCTACTAACTACTATATAAAGTTGATTATGTATTTTTTAATCACCCACCTTATTTCTCTATATGGGTTATGATAATTTTCTCCATTTTTACTTAAATGGGGAAATGTATTGAATTTTTTTATGTTTTAATTATAATATATATTTTTGTTAATGGAATTTGAATATACATTGTATTCTTATATATATCATACATATATTGAATGCATTTTACATAAAGAATTGATTAGTTTGGGAAAATATAATATATCCCCTTGAGGTATCAGTTTATCTCATGAGAAAAACGTTTTGGGCATTTTTTGTAACCCAAACCAATGCAATAATGATATTTAGGATGTATCCTTAATAACAAGAATTAAGAATAAGTTGAGATCTTGATATTCATAATGATTAATTTAATAAGTCCTTTATGGAATGAATGAAATCTTTTCTGAGTCTTTAAGGGTAAATGATAACTGACAAACTTTTAGTGTCCATGTGATTATTTATATTGGTAACCATGGAATTGTTTCCAGCACATGGGATCCATTATATAGAATTATTTGAATATTATTTGTTTCCATCCATATTATTCATGCCGATTTAATTGTTTAATAGTTTCTCATATAAATTTTCCCGAACTAATTTTTTTGATCACCGGATTTTTATATTTATTTCCCTAGTATATTAACTGAAGTATTAGACATTGTTTGTCTGGAAGAGATTCATGTGTGGAGAATTTTGTGGAATATGATTAAGAGTTATTATGGATTAATTAGTTTTATATATAGTTTAAAAAAGTACATTTAATGAGAATTAAATGGTGTATGTCAGTTAAAATATTTCCCTAACACTATAGAACAGTAAATGAATTTTGTTTCAAATGTGTAGAAATCAATATGTGAGGGTTATAAAGTAATTATAGGTCAAAAAATTGGGTAAATTAGGTTAATTTAATAGAATTTATGTAAGGAAGAAATTTATGAGAACATGATCTATAAGGTTGTGTATGAGGAATAAAAAATGGTACCAAATTAGGGTTTTTTATTTTTAGTGGTCAAGTTGTTCGTTTATGATAATTTAAGGGTTCATAAGTTGAGGTAGATCATAATTTCAATGTTATATATATCCCATTAGTATATATGAGGAAATAGTTAATATTTTATGGATTGGGTTAAGGGTTATTTATTGAAAACCCTAGGTATATGTTCAAGTGATAATTTTATGTTTAATATAACATCCCAGTGCTTTGGTAAAATTGAGATTGTGAGGATCTATAAGATATTACATCTCTGTTTGGATACTGGAATGTGGATCTAACTATGGAACAGATGAAACTAGGGGTAATCATCCTAAAAAATTGTTGTTCAGTATTAAATCAATAGTAAATATCTTGCATGATGATTGGGCCATTGAGTGCTTGCCTTACTAGATACTAAAAGGTGATATGATTTGGATAATCACATTATCTTTACAAGACCTTATGAAGGATTTATTATGATAAGGAATTAGATTTAGTAAAATTAGGGAACCCATCCTAATGAAAACTATATTGAACCAATAGTGGTTTAGGTAGAATTAAATTCTTATATATGAATTTCAAATAGTAATACATTGTTAGTATGAATTTGTCATGTAATTATATTATAATAATACCCTTAGGTTATTAATTTTTTATCACTCATTATTAAAATACTTTATATTTATAATGTTTTTATCCTAAAGGTTCTAAGTTGTAAATATAATCAATAGAAAATTAAGTGGATGGAATAACGATAAACAAAATAGAATAAGGTCTAGATTATGAAATGTTGATATTATCTCAAACTAGTTATCATCTAATCATCACTAATTTAAGAATAATTATAATATACAAAAATACTATTGAATGAAATTATAACATTATAGTTAATTAATAAACATCAAATCGAGTACCTAGTATGATCTGGGAATAATGAATATTGGGAGATATGAAATGTACACCAGCTTTATTATGAAACCATTTCAATACAACCATGTTTACTCTATTTCGATATAGAAATTAGAAAATAACCGACAAATATACATATATTGAATAATTATAAATTATGTTTAGAAACTATTTAGTTATTGATATGATACTAAAATATATTATTAAGATAGATAATATTAGTTTATAAATGAATCAAGTACTGTAATGGATGATTAGAATTATGTTCAGGGTTTCGTGACAATAATTTCACTCATCGAAAAAAATTTCATATTATAATATTGTTTATTTTTATGTTTATATACTAACCCTTTAATATTTTGGATCATTAGACTCTTAATGTAATGGTATTTAATATATTTATTCCAATATATACATTAAGATGTTTTATTATAATTTTTATAACACTGTAATGGTCGTCTATCTTTATATACAATTCAATTAGACATGTTTGGTAGTTCGTACAATATTTCCTTTTATATGGTGTTTTAACATCCCTATTACCATCACTTCTAATTAATTCCATCAATTTGGTTATATTTTTATTTCAGAAATCCTTTCTTGTGTTCTTTTTATTCATACATTAATATTATTAAAGGGGTGTCTCATCCAATTTTTCTTCAATATGATATAATTTGTATTCACCAGATTTTCCCATTTTGTAGAGTATATAAAAAACTTTAATAAATTTCTAAATCATTTTATTCTTTTTTTGTTTTCATGGTCTAAACATTCAGAGTTCAATGACTACATCTGTTTTCTAAAGAATACTCTATTATTTTATTGATCTTCTTTCAAATACCTCTCTTACATGAACACTCTAAATTTATTTCCCATGATTAAAGGTTGTTTACCAATATTCCATATTCCGATTGATTGAGGACGTGTTTGGCATAACCACACACCCCTTTCTCGTAACGACCCAACGTTTTATCAATGTAGTTAACTTCTTATGACTATGAATTATAGTATAATCACAATTGGAATCACAGTGACATATCATGATACCGAATACTATGTGTCTAATAAACATAATTTTCCAATCTTCTATGTATTGAATATAAAAAATCTAACATATACAGTTGTGTTCAGGGTGATTTTTGGATTCTAATATAATAAACATAATTTTTGGTGAATAGTTACACGCACTTAAAAATAGTAATGTTACCCATATGAATAGTGACATATCATAATGAATAGTAATTTTTACTATGATATTTTAAATATAATAATTTATTGAATGAATGATATACCTATATTATAGAATATGAAAATAAATTCTTTAAATTGTTATTTTTTGAATAAAATCATACTTTGTTTATGAATTATATTCTTTATATTTAAAAAATTATTTTTGAAAATTGGACACTATTTCTATATTCTACATGTTGAAAAATGTTTGGGTGAATTCTTGGTATTTTTTCAAAAAGACATGAATATTTTATGAGTAGTGAAATGTGGTAATTTATAAAATAAGTTAAATTCCTGGATTACATAGCCATGGGTGATGTTTGCTTATTTAATCACATATTTTTTGGAATCACGTGATAAAATTACTATTTTTAGTTATATAAGACTCACTATTACTTTCCTTGTGGAGAAATAATAAATTAATGAATATTATATTTAAAAACCCCCCTCCCCTCCACTCTAAATATCGCCCTTAACACCCTCATATCCTCACACCACTCAAGAACAATGGATTGTCTAAACTCAAACCAAATATCTTCTATGGCCCCACACACCACGTCCAAGAGTTTCTGATATCATCAAAAGACCAATCCAAAATTTCCCTGAAGGGGATCTTAAGAGGATAACTCAAGAGGTAATTCCCCACTCTCTTTTCATTTAATTTCCATTAACTTTCAATTTATTTTCTTATTAAATCCCCACCTATATTCATCTAAATAGTATGGTAACTACATTATCATACATATAATGGATTGTTATGAAACTAATGGGATATTATATCAGTAAACTCCCTAATCCACATCATTTTATTTTAAAAATTAATATGTTGTTTGAGAGGTGTTAATTTGTCACCTTCAAGAACGACATGTGTTAAATATTAATTACCCCCTTCTGATCTGGTAATGCAACCATTTTTATTATTTACCCCGATTAGGTTATATTTATTATATCCTATTTATTGGACTTAAATTAACTTATGTACGTATTACAAAATGAGAAATAAACAAATGATCGTAGTGATCTAAAAACTACCAAAATTAAACATAAATGATCTCATTAAATATGAACTGATGAATCATCCACATGGTATATAAAATACTTAATTATAAAATAATCTAAAATCGTTTAATATAATTAAAAACCTGAATGATCGGTTGTGGATGTTTACTCTTGTTTTACATGAACTTCAATTTATGAATACACGTATACCCCTAATGAAATCCATAAAAACAAACATTCTCCAAGAATCAATTGAAATACTATAACTCATCCAAAGGACCATAAAATAATATAATGAAATTAAATGGAACAATGTTAATATACACATGGTTGTTTATTTTTTAATTAATAAATCTAATGTGGTTATAAAATACATTAATGTGAAGAATGTTTTCAGATACAAGGTAAGGGTAATTCTCGAACCCAACTTTCTTTCTTCAGTTTCTCCCCCTTACCCTCCATGTTCGTTATGGGTTCCCTATAAAATTGATTATTCGTCATTATATTGCATTTTCTAGGATATAGATGTTCTCTAATTGTTTTTATGAATAACATAATTTTTTCCAAAAGTACTCCTCTTTTAAATAAACTCACCCTTTTTTACTTCTTGATTATTGTTCCACTCTTCACTACTGGTTAATGGTTCTATATAAAGAATGATAGTTCCTATTTGGGTTGGGGAATAATTTTTTATAAAAGTATGCTTTCTTATTTAAAACCCATTTCTTTCTGTGGGTTATGTTTTTTTCATGTTTAACAAAATTTAAAAGTTGTAATGCATGATAATATAAATATTTTGATGTGATGTGTGTGCCTGGAATTGTATAATGCAATATGAATCTTTGAATATGACAGGTGCACCCAAAATTATACAGTGATCCAATGCATTGTGTAATGTGATAAATAAACTAAGAAAAAGTGAAATTATGTTTGAATATGATGCTATCAATGTTCATAACTGTGCGTGGTAGATGACCACAAAGACAAAAGGTTTCATTTTAATGCTTTTCTACATTTCAAGTATTTTATTAATGTTTCCTCTAATGATTTCGATGATGATTTTAGGATTATGCTCACCCAATGCTATATTGTTTTATATATCATCTTACAAGACTTTGAGATTACCCTTTTTGATTTATATCCTCATGTGACTACATTTACTAAGGAGAGGTCATGTTCCAATATGAATCTATTTAACAAGGAATTAATTAAATGATTTTGGTCGATGTAGTAAAAGTTATGTTTAGTCCATGTTTTCCCAAGACAAAAAAACCAATTGATCTTTAAAGTGTAATATTATTATGAATTTTATATTTATAATGATATAATAGTAATATACAAAAAGGCATGGTTTTTATAGTTGGTGTAACAGGAAAGGTTTAGTTAATTTTGGAATTAGGATTAGAAAACACTAGAAAAAAAATTTAGCATGAGACTAATTATAAATTTTCAAAAAGAATCTCTATATAGGTATCCAATTATTTATGTTTTTTTGAAATTTTAACATATGAAAAAGTAAATTTTTAATGAATTTTTGACTTCTATTTCGATATAAAATTTTCTATTTAAGAAAAAGGTGGGAACTAGGAGAAACCAGGCCGACAACTCATGTGAGGGCCAATGCAATGATTGCCCAAATGACATCCTCAATGATTTGTGAGGTGGAGTTCGAAACAGCATGTAAATGTATACACAACTATCTTAGGTTATGAACAATAAATAGAATGATAGGGAATGTCCTCATTCACCAAAGAGTGTGAAACTAGCTATCGAGTGTTTTATACAGTGACAACCACCGACCATTAGTGGATTTTCTAATCCACCAGTTGCAGAACAGTGGTTCAATTCAACGGAGAATTTCTTTTTTATGCAACACTATTCTGATGTGGATTAGGTGACTTTATCCTTTTATCACCATGATGGAGTGGCTGATCAAATGTGGGATTTTATTAAGAACACAAAACCAAGTGACAAAATTGAAGAGATCGATTGGAATGAATTTAAGATCATGTTACTTAACTAGTAATTCCAGCAAAATCATATACAAATATATAGAGAGAATTCATTGAGCTCATGAAAAAAGAAATAGAATCTATCATAACCTATGAATAGAATTTCAGAATTCTTTCAAGGTACACTTCTCATTTTGATATCCACAATGATATAAAAATTGATGGATTCATTAGTGGATTAAAAACACACCTTTTAATGGCTCTTGAAAATTCATGAAATTGGGAGTTATGAAGATTTTTTTTATGTACTCTAAATGAGGAGATGGAGTTTGGAGAATGTTCTCATGGCTATAGTGTTATGTTATGAAAGCTGGATTTTAATGATGGTGGATCTAATGATATGGGTGGGACGAAAACTCAATGACCCATATTCTAAAATTTTGGGACGTTGCATCATTAGATTTCCCCTAAGGGATAGGGAAATGCTTCAGGTGTGGGAAATATGGCCACCATTATTAAGAGGCAAAAATACAATAAAAATAATGAGAATGTAGTGGAATAAACGAGATAACCACCCATGGTTCAATGCTACATCTGTAGGGAGTACGTAAACTATGAACGAAAGAGCACAAAACCTGAAGTTATCGAGGTTAATATATGTCAGTAGCCAACAATTCCAAACGAATAAGGTATGTTTTATGCCATCAAAACTACTGAAGTAGATCAAGATAATGAATTCATACAAGGAACACATCTTATTCACTCATAAAGGGAAATATTTTTATTGGATTCTGGATCTACGAATTCCTATATATATTACATGGTTAATAGGACTATATAATAGAAGCCTTGAAAACCTGGAGCATATATATCATTAAAATACCAAGGGGTGAAATAATATCCACCCAGATGTTTTACTCTTCTCTTGTTGGTGTATGTGGGAAGATTATTCTAGAAAATCGTGTAATACTTCCCTTGATGGTGTTCAATTCTATTATGGGAATGCATTGGCTCAATTTATATAGATCACATATCAACTATCAATAAAAGGAGATATCTTATCATATTTCCAACCATTCCACTATCCTCTACAAATTCATGGAAGATCATGAATCTTCATTGAAAAATCCTTCAACTATGTGGGTGTTGATACCCTGAGAATAAGAATACCACTCCCAAATGTCTTAATAAATGGACATTTAACACATTGTATAAATGCCCATCATGAGGGAACACAATTACATATTTCCTGATGTGATACTCGAACATCCCCCAAATCATGAGGTAGAGTTATATATTGAACTCATACCTCTATCTACTTCAATATGAATGTGTCCTTGTAGGATGGATCCTATAGAACTGGAGAAGTTAAAGATGATGCTAAAACAACATCTGGACAAAATGTTCATATGTAGTAGTTCATCACCATGGGGTGATGCAGTGCTCTTTGGGATGATGAAGGATGGAAGAATGCAGTTTTTTATCAACTATATGGAATTCAAAAAGATAAAAATAATGAAAAATTATCCTCTTTCAATGATTGGTGACTTGTTTTATCCGTTAAGAGGAGACCAACACTCATCAAAGGTGGATTTTCATTCTAGATATCATCAAAATAAGGTGAATAAGGAAGATAATCATAAGATAACCTTCTATACAAGGTATATGCCCAATGAGATTTTGGTGATGCCCTTAGGACTTATTAATGCACCCACAATCGTCATGGAATAGATGAATATATTCTTTAGTCAATACCTTGAAAATTTTGTGGTATTTTTTATCAATGATATTCACATCTACTCCACAATCAATGAGGAATATAAAGAACCTCTAAGACTTGTGGTGGTGAAATTGAGAAATGAAAAGTTTTACGAAATGTTCATCACGTCTTACTTTTGGATGAACCAAGTCATGTTCTTGGTACATGCTATTATATATGAGGGAATTTCTATAGACCCTTCCAAAATAATGGTGATTGGGGAATGTACTATTACCTCTTATGTCACGTAAAAATGTAGTATTCCTAGATTAGATGGGTATAGCTTAAATTTTGGGGGAAATTTCTCATGACTGCCAAGCCTGCTAACAAAGGCAACAAGGAAAAGGGTAAAGAATGTCTGGATGGAAGAATGTGAGGGAAGCTTCATGTAGCTAAGGAGAAGGACGATCACTAAAACTATACACACATTTCGAAAAATTGGAGAATGTTTTGTGATATTCAATGATGCTTCAATGAATGTCTTCGGTTATGTACTAATGTAAAATAATAACGTGACATCCTATGTTTAACAAAAGTTGAAGATCCAAGAGTATAACTACTTGATGCATGATCTAGAGATGGAAGTGGTAATATTTTCCTTAAAAATATTATTGCACTACAATTATGGTGATAAGCATGACATATACACCGAAAACGAGAGCACAAAGTATATATTAAAACAAAATGATCTCGACATGAATCAAATGAGACTCCTAGAGATAACCATGGATTATGAATTCTATAGTCACTATCATCCTGGAAAGGAAAACAAGGTAGCTTATTCTCTATCCAGAAAAAATCTTTCTACTATATCCAAGTTATGTATTGGGGAAGATTGTATCTTCTTGGATATAAAAAGGATGGATTTTGAAATCATAAGGACATTCTATACATACTACATTTCCCAAATGATTGTACAGTCATCTATCTAGGAGAAGAATAATGAGGCACAAAGGAATGATCTGGATTTAAAAAATAATATGAATGCAGCAATAGAAGGGAACCCCAATGAGTATCATATTGACAATAATGGTGTTATTATGTTTGGAATGCAGATTTGTGTGCCTTCATCACCCAGGATAAAGAAAAATATATTGGAAAATGCACATAGCTCAACATTTACTATCCATAATAGGAGTACCAAGATGTATTGTGATATCCGAGAAAACTTATTGGGGAAAACATGAAGAAGGAGAATGTGGAATATATATCAAAGTGCTTAGTATGTTAGCACGTTAAATTAGAGAGATAGATTTCCAAAGGGATGGGGAAATAATTTCCTATACCCATATGGAAGCGGGAGAATATTACTATGGTATATTCAGGGCTCTCCTGATGAGGTTGAAGGGAAATAATGTGATATGGTTTGTGGTTGATCGACTCACTCAGAATATAATTTTTTTTTATTTGGGAAGACCTCCCTCTTGAAGAACCTGCAATGATATAGGTGAAGGAAGTGGTGATACTGTAATGTATTCCACTCAAAATGGTCTCTGATCATGATCAAAGCTTCACGTCTAAATTCTGGATGAGTCATAAAAATTCTTTGCGTACTAAATTTAATTTATGAATGACCTATCAACCCCCAACTGATGTCCAATCTGAAATGACTATTCATACACACGATGTATTTCTAAGATCTTGTTCTCTAGAATTCAATGGTGGATTAGGTCATCATCTCCAATTGGTTTATTTATTATTAAATAGTAGCTTCCACACACATATTCAATGGTTCCATATGAAGAATTGTATGAAAGCGATGTATAACTCCAACATGTTGGGATGATGTTGGACAAAGGAAGCTACTTGTACATGATATTGTGAAAGAGATGACAGAGAAGGTCCTTGTCATCTAAAAACACTTCAAAGAATCTCAGAGTTGAAAAAATAGCTTCACAGATAATTGTTGAAGGTGCTTAGATTTCGTCATTTGAGATAATTTTTTCCTTAAAATATCTCCATGGAAGAGGTTCATGTTGTTTGGAGAAAAATGGAAGCTAATACCAAGGTACATTGACTGCTTTGAGATCCTTAACCACATAGAAGATGTTTCCTATTGCCATTCACTTCCACCAAATATAGCTCAAGTTCTTGATGTGTTTCACGTATCACTGATGATTATGTATATACCCGATCCCTAAAATTTACTAAACATATATGTGGTATAGCTGGAAGACGATATCTCTTATGAGTTGCAGCCAGTAATGATTATAGACCAGAGAGATAAGGTTCTATGCAATAAGATAACCTACCTTGACAAAGTGTTTTGGAGGATCCATAAGATTGAAAAAGCTACGTGGGAATAGGAAGAGGTGGTGATGAAGAAGTACCATCTCTTGTTTATCTAAAATGAATTTTTTTGGGTGAAATTTCATAAGGGGAATGAATGCAACAACCCAACGTTTTAACACTGGAATTACATTCTTATAATTATTCCTCATATGAAAATTACACTAGGAATCACTATTCAAAATCAGTATACTAAATACTATATAACCATTAAACATAATTTTCTTTACATTTATGCTTTGAATTTAAAAAAGATCGCATACATGGTTGTGTTCAGGGTGATTTTGGAGTCTAATATAAAAAACATATTTTTGGTGAATAGTAACCTTCCCTTATGAATAATAATGTTACCCTTATGAATAGTGACATACCATAAAATTGTTTACCATACCTATGAAAGAATATATTTATGATTTTAGTGAATGTTTGATGTACCTATATCATGTTACAAGAAAATGAATGTTTTAAATTTTTTATTTTATAAATAAATTATCTTTTTATTTATGAATTAAATTCCTCATAAATAGATATTTATTTATGAAAAATGGGAATCACTATGGATTCTACACATCGAAAAATGGTTGTGGTGAATTATTTGGATTTTTCTAAAATACTTGACTTGTTGTGAATATTGGAAGCAAGTAATTTACAAAATATGTTAAATTCTGAAATATAGTGTCATGGGTGATGTTCCTCTAATTATGTTTATGATTAAAAAGTATCAACTAATGTAATTAGTCATGGAAGACTCACTATTATTTATCTTATAGAGAAGTAATAAATTAACGAATATTGTATTGATAAAACCCTCTCCCATCTACTATAAATACCACCCTTCACACCCTCATTTCATTACACATCTCAAGATTCAATAATTGTCTAAAATATACCGAAACATCTTCACTATCCCTTTCACCACATAAAAAATCTTATGTTCTCATCAAAATACCAATCCAATGTTACATGAGAAGGATCTCAAGAGGATAACTAAGAGGTAATTCCCCTCCCTCGTTTCCATTAATTTCTATTCAATTTCTAGTTCTTTTCTTATTCTCCCATACCTATCTTCATCCAAATGGCATGGTAACTCCAGTATCATAAATATAATTAAATTTTATGATACTAATATGATATTATATCATCCAACCCCCTTCTCATTTTCTTTTTATTATAGAATGGAAAAAAGAATTTGTGAGTTGTTAATTTATTACCTTCAGGAATGACATGTTTTCAATTTCCATTAACACCTTGATATCTAGTCAAGAACCCATTTTTATGGTTCAACCATATTATAATAGATGTATTATATCCAATTTAATGTCTTGAAACTAACATAATTTCCTATTAATAAATGATAAATCAGAACATGATCATTATGATCCAAAAACCGCCCATAATAATCTAAAATGATCATCATTAAATCATAATTAGTGATTCATCCACATGGTATATAACATAATTCATTACAATATCATTTATGATCCTATAATATCATTAATACAATGAAATATCAGTTTTTTATATTGATTCATGTTCTATATGAACATTCATTTCTAAATACATGTGAACCAGTCAAGGAAATCATAAAATCGAACATTCCAAAACAATGTATTTAAACTCAATAATTATTACAAATTCACAAAAAATAACCTAATAATACAAAAAATGAACCATATTAATGTACAAATGGTTTTATAATTGTTAATTAATTAATATAATGTGGTTATAAAGGATATTAATTTGAATAAAGCATTCATATACAAGGTATGTAGAAATTCTCAAAACCAACATTCATTATTAGGGTTCTCCCACTTTCAATCCATGTTTAGTTCGGGTTCTCCTTAAAAAATATTTATTAATAATTATATTAAAATTTCTAGGATATAAATGTTCCCTAAATGATTTTATGAAAAACTCAATTTTTTATAGAAAAACTCTTCTTTCAAATAAACATAACATTTTTACTTCTTGATTATTTCTTCACTACTCACTAATGGTTAGTTGTTCAATTTCAAGAATGATAGTACCTATTTATTTTGGTGACCTATTATTTATGAACGTATGCTTTGTTATGTAAAACCCATTTCATTCCATGGGTTATGTTTTTTTTCATATTTTACATATTTTTAATGTGGCATGCATCATAATGTAAATATTATGATATGAAAGGTGCACTGCGAATTTTTCATAGCACAAAATAAATGTTTGAATGTGACAGGTGCACCCAGAATTATACAAAGCTCTAATAAATTTGGTAATGTTATAAATAAAATGAGAAAAAGTTAAATGATGCATGAACATGATTCTAAATTGTTAAAAACAATGTGTTTTATATGACCACTAAAACATTATGTTTCATTTTTATGCATTTCCACATTTCATGTCTGTTATTAATGTTTACTCTCAATATTTTGGTGATGAGGTTATGATTATAAATACCCCACACTATATTATCATTATTATCTATCATCTTTTTGGGAATTTTTCTCACCCCTTTTTTATGTATATCATCTAGTGAAAACATGTACTAAGGATAGGTCTAGTTCTAATAAGAAGATAGAGAATAAGAAAGTAAATAAATGTTTATGCTTGATGTTGTAAATGTTATGTTTGGTCATAGTTTTCCTAAGACACTAATCCTATGGATCCTCATGATGTAAAAATATTATGTTTTTATCTTTATAATGATATAATGTTAAGGTAATAAAAGTAAAGGCTTCTATAATTTTTATCAAATTAATGGTTTTGTAAATTTGGGAATTCAGATTAGTGAAACCTAGAGAAAATGCTTAAAAAGTGACTAAGTACAAAATTGTACAGAAGAAGATTTTCATTGGTTTCCCATATGTTATGAATTTAGTGAAAATTGTATAAATGAATATGTTATTATTTCATTACTTTTTGACTTATATTTCATTTTAAACATTTATGTTTTTGTAAATGGTGGGAACCATGAGAAACCAGCCCAACAACTCGTTCAAGGGCCAATGCAATGATTTCCTAATCAAAATACCAAATGCTTTGGGAGGTAGATTTTATAAAATCATGGTGTTTATTACCAAACTATATCATCTTATGAAGAATAATATGAACAATGGGGTACGTCCTCTTTCAACAGTGTGGGAGAAACTGACTATCATGTGTTTTATGTGGCAACGACCACTGACGTTTAGTGGATCCTCTGATCCACTAGTTGCGGAATAGAGGGTCAATTTCTTGGAGAATATATTTTCTATGATACATAGTTTTGAGGTGGAAAAGGTGACATTAGTCATCCATCAGCTAGATAGAGAGGCCGATCAATGTTGGGATTCGATTAAGAACACCAAACCATGTGATAAAATTGCTGATATGGAATGGGAAGACATTAAGATCATGTTTTTTAACATGTATTTCCCATGAACTATTCGTAAAAATATATTGAGAGAATTAATTAAGATTAACAAAAAAGAAGTAAAATCTAGCACAACGTAAAATGATAATTTCACAAGGTCATCAAGGTAAGATAAGGGTTTGTTATGAGAAATGATAGAAACGTTGAAAGATTCATTAGTGTATTAAAACCATAACTTTAAAAGGATCATGAAATTCAAGACATAGGGAGTTAGGAAGAATTTGTTCCATGAGCACTCAAAGTAAATATGGAGATTAGAGAATGGTCCAACAATTATGGTTATAAGAAACGAATAATGGATTTTCAATATGGATGATCTAAGGATAAGGCTGGAAGAAAACTCAATTACCCACATGCAAAAAATGTGGGAAGTTTCATCATTGGAACAGCCTAAAAAGGATGGGGAAATTCTTCAAGTGTGGGAACGAAGGACACCATGCTCAAGAGTGTGGAAAAAAATTGAAAATGAAGGAGAATCTAGTGGAAGAATAGAGAGAACCACCAATGGTTCATTGCTACAATGGCAGGGAGCAAGGAAACTATAATATAAAGTACACTAAACCCCGTGTTCGTGAGGTTAATTCATGTCAACATGCATTGATACCCAAGGAAAAAATGGATGGAATATTCCATCTCAACTGTGGAAGTGTACAAAGATAGTGATATCATAAAAAGGACACATCCTATTCACTCAAGAAAGGAAGAAGAAATATATGATTATGGTTCTACCAATTCCTTTATATCATGCATGTTTTCTAGAACTATATAATCAATGCCATGAAACCTTAAAATAAAGAAATCTGTAAAAACACAAAGTGGTTCAATCATTACAAACCAAGTGTTTGACACATCAACCATTGAAATATATGGGATGATTCTTCCATTAAATATTTTAATACTTCCTTTAGTGGCGTTTTATTCTATAATGGGAATGGATTTGCTCTAATTATATAGAGCATGTATCAACTATTGATAAAAGGAAATATCCTTTCATATTCCAATCCATCACATTATCCTCTACAAATGAATTGAAGACCATGAATATCCTTTGAAAATTCCTTCAACTGTGTAGGTGTTGATACCCTCTGAATAAAAATACATCACCCAAATGAGTTGAATCTAAGGAAAGTGAAAACCTTGTAGAAATGCCCATCGTGAGGGAATACAATGATGTATTTCCTGAAGAGTTACCTAGACTTCACCCAGATTGTGAGGTAGTGTTATCCATAAATCTCATAACCGGATCTACTCCTATGTAAAAGTGTCCCTATATTATGGATCCTATCGAACTAGAGGTGTTAATTAAGCAGCTATAGAAGCATCTATAGAATGGTTTCATACACCCTTGTGAAGAAGAAGGATCAGACAATGCAGCTATATATCGATTATTGTGGACTCAACAAGATTCCCATAAAGAAAAAGTATCCTCATCCAAGGATTGTTTACGTTAGAGATCAGTTATGTGAATATCAATACTTCTGAAAGGCGTATCTTCAATTGAGATATAAAAAAAATATGGTGAAGATGGATGACAGTCATAAGACAGCCTTCCGTACAAGGTATGGGCACTATGAGTTTCAGGTGATTCCCTTCTGACATACTAATAACCCAAAAATCATTATGGATTTTATGAATAGAATATAAATACACGACATTGAAAAAAATTTGGGGGTGTTTATCAATCATATTCTCATCTTGGTAAATATAAAGGATGAACATGAAGAACATCTAAGAATTTTGTTGGCATCATTGGGAAAGGAAAATTTATACACCAAGATTAGAATGTACGACTTTTGGATGAAGAAAGTTACATTCATTGGACATGTGATCATAATTGATGCAATTTTTGAGGACCCTTCAAAAACAAAAGTGATTGAGGAATGGCCTAGGACCTCTAGTATCATTGAAATCCATAGTATTCTTGGATTAGGTGGGTAATATCATTGTTTTGTGAGATATTTCTCATGATTTTCAAGTCTGATAACTATGTTAACAAGGAGTAGGGTAACTTATGTTTGGGAATAAGAATGTGAGGGAAGCTTCATACAGCTAAAGTGATGTCTGATCACTGTACCTGTAAACACATTACTGAATATTAGAGATCATTTTGTTATATAAAGTGATGCTGCAAAGAAAGAATTGGTTTTTTTTAATCCTTAAAAATGATATTGTGAAATCCTTTGATTCATGACAGTTGATTATCCATGAGAAGAACTACATGGAACATGATCTAGAGCTTGTAGTAAGGATTTTTGAATTGAAAATATAGAGGAACAACCTTTATGGTGAGAAGTATGATATATACAATGACCATAAGAGCATAAAGTATATATTCACACAAAAACATTTCAACATTATTCAAAGGATATGGTTAGATCTAATCATGAACTACAATTTATCTATTCACTATCATCTGGGAAAGATGAAGATGGTAGCTGATGCACTAATCAGAAAAGAACATTCTACTCTATCCATGTTACTGATTGAGAAAGAATCTATCTTCTTGGATATGAAAATGATGGATTTGGAAATCATAAGGGAATGTGATACATACTACCTTTCCCAAATTATTCTGCAACCATATATCCAAGAGAATATTAAGGAGGCATGAAGGGATTAGTAGGTGTTTTAAAATATGGTGAATGTAGTTAAGGAAGGTAAGCTGCATGAGTTCTACATTGATGATGATTATGTGATTCAGTTTGGAATGTGTTTTTTTGTTCCTTAATAACCCATAAAAAAGAATGTTATATTGGATAACACACATAGCTCAACATTTTCTACCCATCCTGGGAGTACGAAGATGTACAGTGATCTCCGAGAACACTTCTGGGGGGATAAGATGATAAGAGAGATGGAAATTTTTTTAGCAAGATGATTAGTATGTCATAATCTTAATGGAGAGTGAAAAAAGTACAAAGGGATGATGCAACCATTTCATATACCCAAGTGGTAATGGGATAATGTTACAATGGAAATTGTCACAGGTCTCCTACAGACGTCATAGGGAAATAATTCGATATGGTTTCTGGTTGACCGCCTCACCAAGCCTACCCATTTTATTTCTATTCAAGAAGTCCTCTCACATGAAAAACTTGCAACGATATATGTGATAGAAGTGGTAAGACTAAATGGTGTACCAATCTAAATTTTCTCGGATCTTGATCCAATGATAAAATCTAAATTCTAGATGAGTCTTCAACATGCTTTGGTTGGGGAATTTAATTTCAGCATGACCTATCACCACCAAACTGATGGCCAATCTAAAAGAACTATTCTGAAACCTGAAGACATGCTAATAGACGTCTCTCTAGAATTCAAAGGTGGGTGGGGTCAACATATCCCATTATTTTAGTTCTTATACAAGAATTTCTTACACTCGAGTATTCATATGGCTTCATATAATTCATTTCATGGAAAGCGATGTAGAACTCCAACCTATTGGGATGAAGTTGGAGAAAGAAAAATACATAGACATAATCTTATGAAATAGATGATAAAGAAGGTTCTGGACATCTATAAATATATCAAAGATGATCATATTGGGAAAAAGTGATACACTGGAAACCATCTAAGGGACATGAATTTTGACGTTGGAGATAATGTTTTCCTTTGAATATCACCATGGAAGACAGTCATGTAGTTTGAAAAGAATTGGATGCTAAACCCAAGGTACATTTTCCCCATTGAGATCGTTGACTGCAGTGGGGTCAAGAACAAAGAGATATTATTTCCCATGAATATCGATCAATTTCATGATGTGTTTCACATAGGACTTTTTAGGATGTACATACCAGATCCCACACATGTACTGAACTTGTAGGTGGTATATCTGGAAGATGATCTCTCCTATGAGGACCACCAAGTAAAGATTCTAGACCAGATAGATAAGGTTCAATTCAACAAGATAACCCACCATGTAAAAGTGTTTTGGAGGAATAATATGTTTGAAAAATCTACTTTGGAGTCGGAATAGGCGATGAAGGAGAAGTATTGTCACCTTTTTATGTAAAATGAAATTTTGAGGGAAAACTTTCATAAGGGGGAAGAATGTAACAACCCAAAGATTAATCAATGGAATTGCATTCTTATAATTAATCATTATAGAATAATAAATTTGGGAATAGAAATGACATATCATGATTCTAAATACTATGTTACCATTAAAAATTGTTTCCCACACTTCTATGATTTGAATTTCAGAAATCTTACACACACTATTCTGTTCAGCGTGATTTGAAGTCTAATATAACAGTCTTAATGTTTGGTGAATAGTACGATACCCTTATGATTATTAATTTTACCATTATGAATATTGAAATACCCTAATGAATAAAAACCTTAACAATTATAGTATATATATATATATAATATTTTAGAGAAATTTTGATGTACCAATATCATTGAATAAGAAAATAAATGTTTTAAAAATGTTATTTTTTATATGAAATTTAATTTTCATAAGAATTAATTTAATAAAAATTTAGATAATTTGATTTGGGAAATTTTTTTCATTTCTTGATTCCACCCATCGCAAAATTTTTGGGGTTATTTTTTGGGATTTTTCTAAAATACGTGATTTTTTTATAAATTGTGAAATATGCTAATTTTCAAAATAAGTCAACTTCTAGAATTATAGAGTCATGTGTGATGTTGTAATGATGTAATCACATTTTTTAGGGATTCAAATGAAAAAATTAATTTAATTAGTCTTAGAAGAATCACTATTACTTGTATTGTGGGGAAATAATAAATTAATGAATATTATATTGAGAAAACCCATCTCCCCACTACTATAAATACCACCCTTCAATACCCAATTTCCTCACATGTCTCAAGAAAAATGACTTGCCAAATACCTTAAAAACAATCCACTCTAGCCCCTTCCCTAGCTTCAAGCCTCTTCAAAATACCAATCCATGGTACCATGAGGGGGATCTCCAGAGGAAAACTGATGAGGTAATTCCCCTCCCTATTATCCATTAATTTCCTTTCAATTTGGAGATTTTTTTATTATTCCCTCTCCTCTCATAATAATCCAAATGGTATGTAAACTCTAGTATCATACATATAATATAATTTTAGGATACTAATTAGATATTATATCATCCAACCCCCTTCTCCTCTTCTTTTAATTTTCGAAATGTAAACATTTTTTGTGATGTGTTAATTTATCACCTTCAAGAATGACTTGTTTTCAATTTCATTTTCCATATTATGATCTGGTAATGAATCCAATATTAAGTTTAAAATAGATTATGTTATATGTATTATATCATATTTAATGTAATCGAACTAACATTAGAACATATTAATAAATGATAAATAAAAACATGATCATCGTGATCCACAAACCTCTCAAATAAACCTAAAACGGTCAAAATTACATCATAACTAATGATTCATCCACATGGTATATAAACAAATTCAATATATGATAATTTAATCTCTTCTAATATAATTTAAATCCTGAAATATCAGTTTTTGAAGTTTGTTCATGTTTTACACGAACATCCATTTATAAATACACGTGAACCACTCAAGAAACCCATAGAAATGAACATTCTCAAACAATGTATTCAAAAAAAAATTACTCTTCCAAATGACAATAAAAAAACATATTGAAACCAAAATGAACCATAATAATGTAAAAATAGTTCTTTAATTTTTAATTAATTAATCTAATGTTGTTGTACCTGACATTAATGTGAATAAATTGGGTAGACACAAGGTAAGTGTAAATCCTCAAACCCATCTTTCTTTCTTCGGGTTCTCCCACTTTTATCAATGTTCAGTATCAATAATGCCTAAAGAAAATTTATTCATCATTTTATATCCTTTTCTGGGATATACAGATTATCAATTTGAATTTTTGAAAAATAATATGTTTTTGAAAATAGATCTTCTTTCAAATAAACACACCCTTTTTATTTATCGATTATTGTTTCACTATTCAGTAACGAGTAATGGTTCTATGTCATGAATGATAATCCATCTTTATTTTTGGTAAAAAAAATTAATGAAAGTATGTTTTATTATGTGAATCCCATTTCATTCCCTGGGTTATGTTAAATTCAAATTTTATATATTTTTAATATGGTAGGTATGATCATGTAAATATTTTGATGTGACGGGTGCACCACGAATTTTATTGCGCAATAAAATTTTTTGGATGTGATGGGTGTACTCAGAATTATACAGTGCACAAATTCATTGGATAAATCTATTAATATCATGATATAAAGGGAAATGATATGTGAACATGATGATGACATTGTTCAGAACTATGTGTGGTAGATGACCAGTAAGACATGATGTTTTATTTTTATGCATTTCCCCATTTCAATATTGTTATTAATGATTACTATTTTTATTTTGATGATAATGATATGATAATGCTTAACCCACGGTATATTGTTCTTATACATACTCTTACTGGGATTTTAACTTATCGCTTTTTGATGTATATGATCAGGCTCACATGGGAAAAGGAGAGGTCAAGTCCCAATAATAATATAGAGAAGAAGGAATTAAATAAATGTTTATGATTGAAGTTGTAAATGTTATGTTTGGTCCTAATTTACCAAAGACAATAACAATATGGATCCTCATGGTGTAATACAATTTTATTTTTTTCTTCATAGTAATGTAATAGTAATTTATGAAAAGGTAGGGTCACTAGAGTTTTTATTATAGGCATGGTTTAGTTAATTTGGGAATTTGGATTAGTGAACCATAGAGAATACCTTTAGCATGATACTAAGTTCAAATCTTCACCCAAGAAGCTTTACATTGGGATCCCTTATGTTTTGATTTTAGTGAATACTGTAAAAATGAATAATTTGTTTATTTAGGAATATTTTACTTATGTTTCATTCTAACAATTTCTATTTTATAAAATGGTTAGTACTAGGATAAACTAGGCCAAAAACTCTTCTAAGGTCCAATGCAAAGATTACGCAAATGACACCCCTAATTATTTAGGATGTGGATTTAAAAACTATTAGGAGATTCTTACCCATAGTGTAAGGACCAGTTTGGAATATACATAAAACTGAGAGGGGGTGAATCAGTGTTGGGGACTTTTAAACTAATTCCAACTTTTATCCCTGTACCTCTAGACCTGTTAGGATCTTGATTCTCTTTTTCCCTTTTCCCTATCGCATGCATTAATAGAAAGCAGTAATGATATGCACACGATATTTTTACAAGGTTCACCACTCAATAAGACTATCTACGTCCTTTCCATGCATGGGGATGACCCGTGCATGTATTCTCCATTATAATGTAAAATGATGATACAATGGAGTGGCTAGGAAAACAATACTCTAGCTAGTGTGAGTCCCTGCACTTTGGAGGGGGGTGGAAAAAAATCCTCTTCCCTGGACTGGTGAAAGCCTAGTCCAACTTGCAGCCTCTAGCTGGTTCTTTATACTACCTATGAAGACAGTCTCTTGCAGCCTCTAGCTGGTTCTTTATACTGCCTATGAAGACATTCTTCTCTCTGTTAAAAGAGTTTGCAACACCAAAAGAATCTTTCACCTATTGAGACCTATTGGATGTCACAGTGATACTTTTTTCTTCCTCTATTAAATTATTACATGCCTAGTAGCATGCAGGTAAACAACCACTTCTTTCTCTGCAACAATCCTGAAAGCTTCACAATCTTCTTCCCCTTCTTCTTCAGTGCAAAACCAGCTACACTGAGATAGCATCTGCTTCAATCTGCTGGAATCCCAAACTCCTGTTGTGATTATCAGAACAATGAAGACCATCTCGTCTTAGCATCATCAGAATTAAATTGCCCTGAATAATTTTCAGCCTTCAGTTGGGCATACTCTGTACTTCTTGTTCTCTTCGTTCTCTTTGACATAGTATAGTTATAGTGTTCTAATATCTTCCTTCAATTCTCAATACCAACACAAGAGTATATTACTATACTACTTTCTTCTGTGGTGAAAATATGAATTCAGTTGCAGATCTTGTTCTTCCTCACTTCACAATGCACAACGATAGTGTTAAACGCCAATCGTGTGAGTGCGGTTCAACTTCTCTTTGTGAAACCGAATGGTACACAGTTCTTTCTTCTTCGCAAAGCTGCTTCGAGAGTTCTATGCACCTATCAAAGGCCTGCGTGACCCTCAAATTTTTCCCGCAACCTTCTAGGTGGCTTGCACATAATATTAAAGCCTTGCACGTAAAAACGCCTTTTGGCGAGAAAAACCTTTTTTGTGCAACTCTTCTTTTTCGCGCAGAATTTCCTATTTCACGCAGCAGTTCCTTTTTCGCGCAACACTTCTTCTTTTCGCACAATACTCTATACTTCAATTTTTCCGCGCGTCAGAGCTCGGGGGTTGTCTAAGTGTCGAGTCTCTACTAATGAGAGGGGTTCACCTCATATTTATAGTCATTTTTGACCTTGCACGTAAAACCCCTTCCTGCACGTAAAACCTCCCCCATGCACGCAAAAACACTTTTATGCAACTTCATATTTCGCACCATGTTTCAATATTTCTCGCACCTCATTCATTTTCCATTTTTCATCCTTCTAAGCATGAAGCACCAATTGTGCGCAAAATTCCGCACCGCGTTCCATATTGCGCGCATACCCACTCTTTCCCGCGACATCATATTTCGTGCACTGCTCCAATCATTCGCGCATTTATTGCCTTTCCCAATTTTCGAGCTTCTGATCTCGAACGACCTTTTGCGCGAAAACTTCATTCCTCTATTTCGCGCGCCATGCCAATATTTCACGCAAACTTCATTTTTCGCGAATCCCGCTGATATTATGCGCACAACATTATTTTTCGCACATCCTGCTGATATTTCGCGCATCCCGCAAATATTTCGCGCAAAGATCTAATTTTTCCCCCAACATGCTGCTATTTCGCACAACCCGCATATATTGCGCGCGCCAATTTATTTTTGCGCGCAACATGCCTAATTTTCTACACACTCCATTACTTTTTCATTTTTCAATGTTCTAACCTTGAATAACTCCTTGCACGTGAAATTATAAACCATCTTCAATCTTGTGCGCAACATTCATTGCCATGCACATTTCTTCATCTCCCGATTTTCAGGCCATAAAATTTGGAAAACACTGGAAAACGGCGGCACCTTAAACTGTGCTTTTCTGTCGTCTCCAGATTGTCTATTGCTTTTTCATTTTATCTCTTTACTGATTCCCATAACCATTCTTCTTCTCTCATCACGAATTCTACTATCGTGATATTTATCTTTTGATAGATCAGCTTAAGCATCGTCAGAGTTACAATGGGAACTGAAACTTTCCTATCTCCCACCTGACCATTCCTTCAAATCAAAACATTATATGACTGGCATCATCATTTCTCCCACTTTCCTTCATAAGGATTGCATCACAAGTTCTCCTAACTCATGATATGTGTGAAATACATACCATAAAAGCATCGTCTGATTTGGATATTATTCGAAATGCATGGCTACCTCAGAATTCCAAGCCCTTCCACATTCTCTCTTCTTCTTCTGCCATCATTCAACACTTCATGCAAATCATATGATTTTATTATTCAAGTAATCACTTGCATGGATTACTATCATGAAGAATTTCATGGTCTTCTTCAAATCCTCATTCTTCTTCAATCATCCTCAGATGGATGATACTTCTCCATTATTCATTGTTGTAAACAATGTGTCACCATTGACACATGTTCTTTGAACATTGGATCAGCTCAACAATCGTCTGAATTTATCATCTAATTGAATTTCTCAAGTATCAAATCCAATGCTATGATTCCATAACAATTTTCCAGGAAACCACACTTCTTCCGATCTCCATTAACGTTGGAGTTCTTCTTCATATCCTTCTTCATTTTGACCAGCATTGACAACTGTTGACAACAAATACAATCTTCAAACACAAAGTGGTCCCACCACACATATCTCATGTTCTTAACAATAACCAAAATAATGGGGAACTTCCTCCTTCACTAAATAATGAGAAAATGGCTATTGAGTGTTTTATTAGGCCACGACTAGCAATGTTTTGTGGATCCTCATATCCCCTAGTTATGTAATAGTGGGTCAACACCATGGAGAATATATTTTTTTTTTGCTACAATATTCTGAGGCGGGGACAGTGAATTTAGCCATTGTTTTCTTATATGGAGAGTCCAATAAATGGTTGGGGTTGATTATGAACACCAAACCGAGTGACAAAATTGAATAGATGGAATGTGAATACATGAAGATCATGTTTCTTAACAAGTATTTCCCATTAACTCTTCGTTAGAATGTGGAAAGAAAATTAATTGAGCTAGGGAAAAAATAAAGCGAATCTTTCACCACCTACAAAGAAAATTTCATAAGGATTGCAATGTATGCTTCAGCTTTGGTGTCAACAATGATATCTAAATTGATAGATAATTTAGTGGATTAAAACCAAACCTTTGACAGGATCATGAAATTTGAGATGTTGAGAGTTATGAATAATTTTTTCAATGTAATCTCAATGTGGAGATGGAGATTGGTTAAAGGTCCCACAACATTATAGATAATAAACGAAATATTGAGTTTCAATATAAAGGATATGATGATAAAGGTGGGAAAAAATTCAATGACCTGCATGCCAAAATGTGGGAAGATGCATCATTGGAACCGCCTCAATGGAACAGATAAATTATTCATGTGTGGGAAAGATGGCCACCATGCTCAAGTGAGTCAAAAAGACATGAAAAGGAAGAAAAATTTAGTGGTTGAAAAGAGATAACCACCCATGGTTCAATGATACAATTGAATGGAGCAAGGGAAATATGCAAGAACTCCCACTAAACCATGAGTTCTAAAGTGTAATCAGCATCAATATCCACTGATGACAAAAGAAAAAATGGAAGGATTATGAAAATTAAAAATGTGTAAGTGGAGCAAGATAATGAAGTTTTATAAGGGACAAAACATATTCACTCATGAATGTAAAAAATGTATTGTGAATCTAGTTCTATTAATTCAATTATATATTTAATGTTTTCTATTACTATAGAATTGAAGCCCTGAAACCTTGTGGGGAGATATCTATAAAAACCCAATGTAGTGCAATCACAGAAAGAAAATTATTTTACACTTCTCTATTTAGGCTATGTGGGAAGACTCTTATAACAAATCTTACAATATTTTCATTGGGGGAGTTTGAAACTATAATGTTAATGGATTGGTTCTCGTTATATAGAGCACATATCAATTGTGGGGAATGAAAATATCTTTTTATATTCTAACCCATCCCATACTCCTCTATAAATTCAATAAAGATCATGAATCTCCTTTGAAAAATCCTTCAAATGTGTGGGTGTTGATACATTATGAAGAATCATACCATGACCAAGTGGTTGAATCGAAGGAAAGTGACAACCTTGCAGAAATGGCGACCATGAGGGAATACAGTGACATATTTTCCAAGAATTTAACCATACATCCCCTGGATTGTGAGGTAGAGTTATTCATAGGACTCATTCCTAGAGATAATACCCTCCCAATGTGTCCCTATAAGATGGACCCTACCAAATGGGAGGAGTTAAAGAAGAAGCTACAAGAGCTTATAGAAAAAGGTTTCATATACCCCAGTGCATCACCTTGGGGTGCGCCAGTTCTCTTTTTGAAGAAGAAATATGGAACAATGATGTTGTGTTTTGACTATCGGTAACTCACCAAGATCACCATAAAGAATAGGTTTTGTCTTTCAAGGATTGATGACTTGTTCGATCAGTTAATTGGAGCTCAATACATCTCAATGGGGTGTCATCATTCTAGATATGATCAACATAATTTGAATAGGAAATATATTCCTAAGACTACCTTCCATACAAGTTGTGGGAAATATGAGTTTTTGGTGATGTCCTTCGGACATACTAATTCCCCTAAAATAATCATAGATTTGATGAATAGACTGTTTAGACATAAACATGAAAAATTTATGATAGTGTTTATCGATGATATAATAATTTATACCAAGAGAAAAGAGGCACATGAGGAACATATAAGAATTCTTTTGGAGACATTGATAAATGAAAAATTTGCAAGCCAAGTTCAGAAATTGTGACTTTTGGATTATGCAAGTCGCGTTAATGGGACATGTGATCACAAGTGAGGGAATTTCTATGGACCCTTCAAAAACAGTGATGATTGAGGAAAGGCACATTCCCTCTACTATCTCAGAAATCTGTAGTTTTCATGTAATATATAGGTACTAATGACGTTTTTTATGAAACTTCTCATGATTTTCATGCCCACTAACAATGTTAACAAGGAAAGGGGTAAAGTATGTATGGGAAAAATAATGTCAGGGAAGCTTCATGGAGATAAAAAGAAGGTTGATCATATCACCTATACTAACATTTTTGAAAATTGGAGAATGTGTTGTCATATATTGTGATTCATTAAAAGAATCGATTGGTTTATATACTCATGAAAAATGATAATGTGATAGCATGTGCTATACGATAGTTGAAGATCCATAAGAAGAACTACCAGATTCATGATCTAGAAGTAGTAGCCATGATTTTTTACCTTGAAAATCTAGCAACATGACATTTATGGTGAGAAGTGTGACATATACACCGACCACAAGAGCTTAATTTATATATTCAAACAAATACATCTCAACATGCATCAAAGGAGATGGTTAAAGCTAATCAAGGACTATGATTTCTCTAATGAATAACATCCTAGAAAGGTGAACAAGATAGATTATGCTCTAAGCAGAAAAGAACCTACTACTCTATCCAAGATACATATTGAGAAAGACCATAAATTCTTAGATATGGAAATTATGGATTTGGAAATCATAAGGGTATTAGATACATCCTACCTTCGCAAATGATTGTGCAACCATCTATCCCAGACAAGATTGAAGAGGCATAAAGGGTTGATCTGGAGTTACAAAAGAAGGTGAATGCACTAAAGGAAGTGAAGTTGCACAAGTTACATATCGATGATGATAGTGTTATTCCATTTGGAAAGTGGCTTTGTGTTCCTTCATCACCCAGGATATAGAAGGATCTATCAGAAAATGCACATAGCTCAACATTATCTATCTATCCTGGGAGTACCAAGACATACAATGATCTCTGAGAACCCTTCTAGTGTTATAACATGAAGAAAGAAATTGTGGAATATATATCAAGGATCGTATTATGTCATCAAGTTAAATAAGATTGAAAAAAGTCAAAAGGGGCGAAGAAACCATTCCTTATACCCATTTGGAAATTGGAGAATGTTCTATGGACATTTCCATGGGACTCACAAAGAGGTCGATGAGAAATAATGTGATATGAGTTGTGTTTGACAGACTCACTATGATTTCCCATTTTATCATTATTCCGGAAGACCTATATCTTGAACAACTTGAAATGATATACATGAAGGAAATGGAGAGACTGTATGGTGTTCCAATCTCAATTGTCTCTTTTCGTGATCCTAGTTTGACATCTAAATTTTTTGGGAGTATCAGCATGAATAGTGTACTGAATTAAATTTTTGCACGGCTTATCACCCCCAAACTGATGACAAATATGAACATATTATTCAGTCACTTGAATACATGGTAAGATCCTCTTCAATTGAATTCAAAGGTGGTTGGGATCAGCATCTCTCATTGGTTGAGTTTTCATACAACAAATGATTCAACTGAAGTATTCATATGTCTCTATAGGATGGTTTGTAAATAAAGCTATTAATAACTCCTTCCTATTGGGATAATGTTTTAGAAAGAAAACTAATTAGACTTGATCTTGTGAAAGAGATGACGGAGAATGTTATTTTAATCTATAAAAAAAATCAAATATTCTCTGATATAGAAAAAGAGCTACACTGACAACTGTTAATTGGGCAGGGATTTCAACGTTGGATATAACGTTTTCCTTCAAATATGACCATGTAAGAGAGTCGTGTGGTTTGGAATGAGTTGGATGTTAATCCCAAGGTACATTGTCCCCATTAAGATACTTCACCACATAGGATTCATGTCCTATCATCTTTCACATCCACCAAATATGGATCATGGTTATAATGTTATTCACGTATCACTCCCGAGGAAGTACATACCAGAGACCTCAAATGTACTGAACTCAAAGGTGGTACAGTTGGAAGATGATCACTCAAATGAGGACCAGTAAGTAAAAATTATGGACTGGAGAGATAGGGTTCTATAAAACTGGACAAACCAACTAATGAAATTGTTATAGAGGATCCATAAGTTTGATGAAGCTACATGGGAACCAAAAGTTGTGATGAAGGAGAATACTACCACCTGTTTATGTAAAATAAAATGTTCAGGGAAAAATTTCATAAGGGGGAAAGACTTTTATGACCCAATGTTTTATCAATTGAATTCCCATATTATAATTATGCCTTAGAGTATAATGAGATTGGGAATCACAAAGAAAATCATGATATTAAATACTATGTGACCATTAAACATAATTTTCCCCAAACTTGTGGTTTGAATTTCTATAATCTGACATACACGGTTGTGTTTAGGGTTATTTTTGGAGTCTCATATAACAAACATAATTTTTGTGAATAGTAACTTACTATTATGAATGTTAATGTTACCCTAATGAATAGTTAAATACCATAATGAATAGTAATGGTACCTATTGTAATATATATATATATAAGATTTTAGTGAATGTATGATGTACCTTAATCAGGGAAATATACAATAAATGTTTTACAATTGTTATGTTTCTAATAAAATATTATTTTATTTAATAATTAAATTCCTCATATTTATAAATTTATTTTTGAAAAAATGGACTTCATTTTTGGATTCTCCACATCGAAAAATTATTGGGGTGAATTTTTGGAATTGTTTCTGAAATACATGAATTTTTTATGAATAATAAAATAAAGTAACTTACAAAATAAGTTAAATTACTGAATAATAGAGTCATGGGTGATGTTTTTCTAATGTAAGAACATATGATTCTTATTCACATGATAAAATAGCAGTAATTAGTCATGGAGGAGTCACTATTAATAGTATTGTCGAAAAATAACAAATTAATGAATATTATATTGAGAAAACCCCTCTCCCCTCCAATATAAATACCACCCTCCACCCCCTCATTTACTCAAACCTCTAATGATTTAATACTTTTCGAAACTCTACCCAAACTACTTCCCTAACCCCTAACACTCATCCAAGATCTTATGGTCTCATCAAATGATCAATTCAAGTTTCCTTGAGGTTGATCTGAAGAGGATAACTCAATTGGAAATTCCCCACTCTCTTTTCTTTTAATTTCCATTAAATTTCATGTTTTTTTCTTCTTCAATCCCCACATATCTTAATCTATATTGTATGGTAACAATATTATCATAAATATAATGTAATTTTATGAAACTATTCTTATATTATATCTTCTATCCCCCTTCCCCACTAATTTTTATTTTTGAGTGGAAAATGTTTTTCTTGAGGTGTTAATTTATCACTTTCAAGAATGACATGATTTCAATTTCTTTTACCACCTTCATATTTGGTCCTGAAAAAATTATTTTGGTTGAAACAGATTATTTTATATTTATTATATGTTATTTAATTTTTTTAAACTATCTTTTTTACATATTACAAAATGAAAAATCAAAACATCTGAGGATTGATCCAGAAACCACCCAAATTAACCTAAAACGGTCATCAGTAGATCATAACAGATGATTTATCCACATGGTATATAAAATAATTCATTATAATTTCATTTAATCTCATTTAATATCATTAATTACATTAATTATCAGTTCTGTATGTTTATTCATGTTCTATACAAACTTCTATTTAGGAATATGCATGAACTCCTCAAGAAAACCAAAAAAATTAACATCCCTGAACAATGTATTTAAACACTATAACCCTTCCAAAGGCACATTAAATAACATAATAAAAAAAATGAACCATATTAATGAATACGGGGTTCTCAAATTGTTAATTAGTGACTCAAATATGGTCATACAAGGCATTATAGTGAAAAGGTGTTCAGATAGAATGAAAGGGGAAATTATCGAACCCAAATTTCATTCTTCGGGTTCTCCATCTTTCAATCCATGTTCGGTATCAGTTCTCCATAGAAATAATTTAATAATATTAATATTAATTTTTCATGGATATACATGTTATCTAATTCATTTTATAAAAACAACAATGTTTTCCAAAATAACTCTTCTTTAAAATAAACACACCCTTTTTACTTCTTGACTATTGCTTCACACTTCACCCATGGTTAATCATTCTATATCATGAGTTATAGTCCCTATTTATTTGGGACCAAATGCCTATTAATTAATACATTATTATGTGTAACTCATTTCAGTCAATTGTTTGTGAAAATTTTAGGTTTTACATATTTTTAATGTGGCATGCATGATAATGTAAAAATAATGATGTGACGTGTGCACCCGGAATTATATAGCAAAATATGAATATTTGAATTTGACAGGTGCTCCCAGAATTATACATTTCTCAAATTCAATGGGTAATGTTATGAATATATTGTGATAAATGGATATAATGTGTGAATATGATACAAGTATTTTTCACAAATATGTGTGGTCGAGGACCACTAAGACATTATGTTTAATTTTTATGCATTTCCACATGTCAAGTATTTTATTAATGTCTTCTCTCATAATATTGATGATAATGTTAGGATTATGATCACCATATGATATATTGTTCTTATATATCCTCTTGTCCGGATTTTATCTCACTCCATTTTGATGTATATACTTAGGCCTCTACATGTACTAAGGATATGTCATGTGCCAATAATATGATAGAGGAGAAGGAATTAAATAAATATTTATACATGATGCTATAAATGTTTTGTTTGGTTCAAATTTTTTAAAGACACTAAACCGCTTGATCCTCTTAGTGTAATGATGTCTTGTTGTTTATCATTAATTATATGTAATTGAAATTTAAGAAAATGCATATTCACTATATTTTCCTATATGGGTTTAGTGTTACAGATTCTTATATATAAATCTATTTTATTTATTGATTAGTGAAATATTGAATATCAATATGTATTATTTATTTTTATATTGATGTTTATTGACTACATATGAAAGTTTATTTTATATTTTTTATCAATATTTTCATATTTCTATATGGGTAATTGTCTTGTTATCCCTTTTATTTGTATTAGAAAAGTAATGATATTCAAGATATTGTTATTCCAAATTGGATTTTTATTTAGGGATGTTTATTATGCATGGTATTATTATTCATATAATTCATATTGTTAATGAATTGGATATAAACAAGTTATGGTTGGGGATATGTATTATATATTCCCTCGATGCATTAGTTGGTATCATGGGACAAATGTTTTGGGTATTCTGTGTATGCCTACCCAATGCAGGAATGCATCCTTGTTGTAGCCATGAAAATAATCATGATGGATTGGTTGTGACCTTGACATCAGAAATGGTGAAATGAATGTGATCTTTAAATCAAGTATGATGTATTGGGTGTATCCTTGATTCCAATAATGACGTCTTAGAAGAAGATTTAATGTTAAAATATTTCCCACTTTATGAATTACATTATCATGAATGGATTTATTTTAATACACGTGTTTATTTAATTGATATGCATCCATTTGTTTCAATCTCAAGTGATCAATTATAAGACATTGTTTGATTATCATTTTTTCACCCTATATTATTCATTCCATGCTTATGTATTTACCACTTCTTATATAAATTATCCCTTTCATGGAATTTGATATCTTCAATTTACGTTTTCAATTCTAGAGCATATGAGGAAAATTTTTTCACATGAAATTTAATAAATAGTTGAATGTGTGGAGGATTTTTGGGAGATGATGATGGAATATTATTGAATATGTTGTTTCATATAGAGTGTAAAAATGTATATATTGAAAGATAAAATACCATTAGAATGTATGTGTCTCTATATTTGTGGGTGATATAGTAATTATTTTGGTTAAAACTGGATTCCTTTGTTTCATACCCATGTTAGTATGGAAATAATGTATTTGTGAATGTTGGATTCAAGAATGTGTTTTTGAGGTATTATAGTCAGTATCAAAAAGGTTATTAAGTAACATTAATGGTTAGGATATAATTTTCAGATAATTTAAGGGTTGATAAGATAAGGTTAATCATAATTTCAAAGGAATATATGACCCTGTTGATAAGATGGGGAAATATTTAATATTAGAGGGATTGGGATAATAGATATTTATTGAAAACCCTAGGGATATTTATAAAGAATAATTAAATTTATAGTATAACATCTGAGATTTTTAGTAATTTTTATATTGTGTTGTCATACATGAAATTAATTTATTATCTAGATATGAGAAAGTGGATGAAGAAATTTCACAAATACAACCAGGGGTAATAACCATGAGACAATATATTTTTGTTTAAATTAAATTGCACCATCCCAGTTCTGGGAGCCACCTAGAGGTTCCCCGAACCTTGTCAGTCACACGACCTCAATCACATTTTCCTGAATGACAGAAAATACCGACTAGCAGCAAGGGCCCTGGGTTTGACATTAGAGAAACTATGCCCTCATTGGAAGAGAAACAAATCATATGTAATATATATAGAAATAGTGGAAGTAGTAAAACATGCAATAGGTAAACATCAGAATTAATAAACAAAAATAACACACTCACATAAGCACACATATACATATACTGAGTGATACATATGTCTATGAAAGCATCCAGAAAATTCACAATGATGGAATACAATACTAAACCAATGTACAACACAAAATAGATAAAATGCTCTACTACATCGCAAGTCTCAGCTGGGTCTTATGCTCCCCAACTTCGCAACAATCAAGTACCAGATATAGAAGGGCACCTTCCATTATCTATACATGCAGCAATATAGTCTGTTTGGGAACAAAAGTAATACCCAAACATTCCGTGAGACTAATACCAGTAGCCAATCCCCAAATTGTCTATGCCTAGTAGTCAGTGAATATATATGGCAGACAATACACAAAATGAAGCAGTAAATAAGGAAGTACACATAGTGACAATCCTAAAATTTCAAATCCATTCATTTTCATATATCAAGTATGAACATAATCAAAAACATGTCACCCTCTGGGAAGTACTCATAGTCTAACCCCTCTAGTTCAACCAAAAACAAACACAAGCAACCCTATGAGAAGTTCCCACAGTCTATCCCCTCTGGTTCAGCTTTAGAACAGAATCTCTGAGAAAGCACTCATCCTCAATTCCCCCTATAGTCTTGTCTTTGTAACTAGTTGGCACTGTAGGGAAGCACTAAACATCTAATTCCATATATTTCCCACATTGAGGAACTACAGACACTCTGAGAGAGCACTCATCATCCGTACCCCCTATGGGCTTTCAATGTAATAGTAAAATATTCGCCATAGAAAATGTAACACCCCAAGCTTCCACGGTACGTTTCCCTTCGAATAATGCGATAGCGTGTGTTGTACGCAACCTCGAGTTCTAACACACACCATAACTAATTAAAATAGCCGTTGTGAATAGTAATACCAAATTTTTGAAATCATATATATTTTATATTTCAAAATAGACTCCATTTTTGGATTCGGAATATCGAATTTAGCCTAAGGTGAAATTTTGGTACATTTCGGATAACTTTAATATTTTGATGAATAGTGAAAATTACTAAATTTTAATTAAAAACAAATTTTTTAATCAAAATAATTAATAGTGATAAATTGTGAATTTGAGTGGTTTTAAAGTATATTTAGAATATATTTTTACCATTTAATATAATGTTGGTCATTGGACATAATTTTACAATTAAACCGAACATAAACAAGTGTCAATCTTTTGATAGTTATTACCTCTTAAAAAACGCTTTTTGTTTTGACAGCGGGAATTAATTTTAAATTAATTTCTTCCACTTCTGTGTTTTGAATTTAGGAAAATGTATTCCATATTTGGAATCAGGATGTTTAAATTATGTAAATAGGTAACTTTTATTTTTAGACATTTTGAATAGTTACTGTGGTAAATATTTTATTTACCATGGTTAAAGGGTAAATCCGGTAAATAAGGGTTAAAAAATAATATTATAATAATACAAAATTACCCTAAAACGTGTCCTAACATTATTGGTGGACACATACCCGACCATGGGCATCCTTGGGTCAATTTGGGGACCCCTTGGAGCCACTTGTAAGTGGTAGGGACACATTATATTAATAAAGTTAAAATAAAAATAAAAATGGCATAAGCTTACATCTTTTAGAAGAACAATTTTTACATAGGGTTATACATGTTGGATTTTCGATTATAAATATTCATTAGAAAGCTAAAAAAATTTCCTACATGATGATATTTTATTTATAATTTTTAGACATCAAATAAGTTAAATTATTAATGACACAATAATGATGCAATGTTTATCTCATTAATAAATCATTGAAATAAATAATATTATAATGATTAAAATATTATCTAAAACCTGTCCAATTCTTATTGGTTGATGTTATTTAGAATATTAGTCATCTTATCTTCGACCTCAATGATTTTTGGACCATTATAAACCGAATATAATTATATTATAAAGTAATACTTTCACTCTTTCCTAAAGAGCCCCTCCTCTCCCTTATAAAAGGAGACCACTTCTACTCATTCCTCACACCTCTCAAGCCACTTGGCTCGTCCAAACTCTGCCCAACTAAGCTCCCCACATCCCTCTCCTCCTCCTTGAAGTTTCCCCTTAGGCAGAAAGCATTTCAACAAGTCCTTTGGTTCCAACCAAAGTGAGTTACCTAAATTAAAGGTAACGATTTCTCTTAAATTATTTTCATTTATTTTGCTTCTTCAACCCCCAAACTCTTTTTATTTCCATTCTTTTGTAACAACACCAGTATCCTCAATATACTAGGATGTTGTTATAAGAAGGATTCAAACTACACATACACACAACTCCATCTAATGGATGATGAACATAATGTTTCTGTGGATGGAAAACTAACGCCTCACGAAACGATGATTGTTCAAATACATCTTACCGCCTCTCATGGTGGCCATTATGATGGCACTGTAATTAAATATGATATTAATGATATATATTTTATATATAATCTTCTGTAATTCCATTTTATTTCATACCATTATTCTTTTCATGTTGTATATACATACGATAATTTCATTTGAGGAAGTGCGGATTACCGCCCCCTTAAAATGATATGACTCGTTCATACCACACATGGAACGTATAAAGGATGGTGTTAATGAACTTAAGTAACATATATAAAATATTATATTATACTGGAATAGTAATATAACTATGTATCATTTGGATTCAATTCTTTTAAAATAAAAATTAAATGGAAGTAGCGTTCGTGCGTACGTACGGACTACCGTCTCCACGAACGCGGTGAGATCCATCCTCCATCGTATCCATTCATGTCTTATTCTCATTTTAGGGTTAAAAATAATGTTAATATCATTCTGATTATGAATAATATTTAATCTATCCATTACAAACATGTCTTACATAACCAAACATTTAAGAAGAACGAATCGATTATCACCTGAAACGACGATAATACTAAGATATTATTATCAAATCAATATTAAAAGATCATATATGATATCATATTAATGTATATGATTCTTGTATAATTTAATAACAATTATTTCACCATTATACAGGAGGTTAACCGACCCCAACAAAGGAAAAGTACAAGGTAAGGGTTATTTCACAATCTCTTCATTATCCGAGGTTGTTTATACATAATAATCTATTGGGATATCTTTATCATCCACATCCATGTTTCTTAAAAATGTATTTCAAAACATTTTTACTATTTACAAGAATATGAGTTAAATTCATTTATACCCTTGTTTGACTTTTTATAAGAGGTTTATAAAGGAATCTTTCCGTCGTTTTCAAAACAAGGTCCTTTTTAACCTTTTCGACAGAATTGAGGTAAGAATGTTTTTTTTACTTATACGGCGGGTGCGGTTATTTTACGCCGTTATAAAATCTTCAAAGCTTTCCTTACAATATTATAAGAATATTTTCAAAGAAAATGTTTTATTTTATATGAATCTTAAATGATTTCAAAATAAAAAGAGATATTTCTTTAAAAAGAATTTTGATTTCATCTATGTCAACATCCTTTGATGGATTTTGTGCTTATTTGAAGTTGATTTATTGTAATACAAAGCTTCTATATTGTATTGAAAGTTTTGTGATATGTTTGACTGTGGATGTGCTATTTTTATACCATTCATAGTTTATGGTGAAATTATTGACATTTCGTATGCTAGTTTTAATACGAATGTTTATGTTATGTTTAAACCTTTTCATATGGGAATTCATTGGACTTAATATGTGACGGGTGGAGCCCACTATAGCTCCTCGATGCATCGGTAGGTCTCATGAGACAAACTAGTGTCTTGGCACAAGGCCTTGACAAAATCTTATTTGTAGTCTTGGCACGAGGCCTTGGCTATGTGGTTATGATAGTCTGGCATTATGCATTCCAACATTATGAAAGTGGTTATTGATTTTTTCATGTGATTATTCGATTAGTAGAATATCCATGTGAATAAGTAAATGGAATTATTTCATTTTACTTTTGCCATACTATGTTGAAGTTAAAGTTTAAAAGGCTTTTGTTTTAGTAATGCATTGCCTTAAATGTTTATTCTTATTTATGAAAGTTTCCGCTATATTGTTATCCTTACTGGGCGTTTGAGCTCACCCCTTTTCTATGTTTTATTTTTCCCAGGAAGTGAAGAAGTAAATTATGAATGACCTGCAGGGATATTATGTGGGGATATGAGTGTGAATTATGGAGGCATTATGTTGTTGTAGAAGTTTTTCATTCTATGATGTAATGTAAAACTTATGAATATATCTAGTGTTTCCAAGGCTACTAAACCAATCGGTCTTTCGAGATTTGATCTTCTTGTGATCATGCCAATGTTATGTAATAATGCACCGACTCTGGGTAGCTGGGGTCGGGGCGTTACAGTTGGTATCAGAGGAAGTTTAGTACAAACCTTGGAAACTAGATTTAGATAAACTCTGATTAGAGCACGTAGACCTAAGATGAACTTTGAGGATTAGTATAGAAGAACTTCCTAGAATTTTGGTATTGTAGAGATTTTGTGAGTTTTCCGAGCAATACATCCCTGTCTGGATACGAGCAGGTAGAGGCGGCTCTGGCACAGATGTACCTAGGGGTAAAACCCGAAAACACCGCTTTGATCTAGACTCGAACGGGAAATGGTGCACGACAACGGGCCTTGCTACACTCTTGGTTACGACACTCCCGGGGGATATGCTTAGGATAACTCTCACTATCTTTACAAATCTTTATGAAGGGTTTATGAGTATATAGTTCCTCAAAGAAAACATTTTTATGATTATGGATTATATCCATAAATAGTTCAATTTATGTTAAGTGTTTTATAAGTATGGGATTATGTATTTTGATTCGAAAACTGATCTAGTTTATGCCATTGTTTAGAAATTGTGCCTAGTGGAAGAAATGGAAACCGTATCAATGCACGCACTCCATGTAGGGATTGCCCTCCTGCTCAAGATAATTATAGTGGGGCTGGTGATGCAACTGGTGCTGATCATCTAATCACCATACTGGGACAACTTACTCAGGTTATGAATAATAACCTTACCCGTATGGAGCACCCTGATCCGCAGCGTGGAGGATCAATGTTAGATCGATTCATGAGGCAACAACCACCAACGTTCAATGGGAATACAAATCCCTTAGTAGCTAAGCAATGGATATTTTCCCTAGAGAAAATATTTCAGGCTTTGGGGAGAAGTGAAAGGGAAAAAGTTATCATGGTAGTTTACCGCCTCATTGGAGATGCTGATCAATGGTGGTCATTGATTCAGAACATGAAGGAAGATGATGAAGTATCAAATATGGAATGGAGGGAGTTCAAAGATCTGTTTTTAGAAAAATACATCCCTCGCGACCATCGAGCAGATATGGAAAGGCAATTTCTGAGTCTGAGATAAAAGGAGGATGAGAATGTCACAAAGTATGAGGATAACATTACAAGGTTAGCGAGGTACGCTGGTGATTATATTCGTAACCCAAGAAGTAAGATTGATCGTTTCTTTTATGGGTTAAAACCATTTCTCCGTCGAGCATTAGTCTCACAATCCTTTTCATCGTACG
This sequence comes from Viscum album, assembly GCA_963277665.1. NCBI lineage: Eukaryota > Viridiplantae > Streptophyta > Magnoliopsida > Santalales > Viscaceae > Viscum > Viscum album. The sequence goes on along the minus strand of OY728134.1, from coordinate 660,583,496 downwards.
AATACATTGTCTCATGTGCTATCAAGACCGAAAAGGAATTCTCTAAGTCTTATGACTTCAAAGCAAAGCAAGAGAAGAAGAGACCTGCTGATCAATCTGGGAATGGAAATAAGGGGAAGAAGGGAAAGGTTGAATATACATCTTGTGGTAAGTGCGGGAAGAAACACCCCGGTGCTTGCCTGAAGGGAATGGGAGTCTGTTACAAGTGTGGTGAAAAAGGCCACCAAGCTCATGATTGCAAGGGGAAGAAGGAAGCTACCAACGTTCAGTGCTACAATTGCAGGGAGATGGGGCATTATGCAAATGCATGTCCTAAGCGTCAGGATAACTTACCTCAGAAAAGGACAAGGGATCAAGGCCAGGCTTATGCTATCACTACTGCTGAGGTAGAAGCTCCGAAAGATGTGGTGGCAGGTAATTTAATGGTTTCCTCAAGTTTAGCAAATGCATTATTTGATTCTGGATCATCGCATTGTTTCATATCTTCCCAGTTTGCTAAAAAAATTAGATATTTCCAATTTGATTTAATAAGGGAGTTGTCAGTTAAAACTCCTAAGGGAAGTATCGTTGCAACAAAGTTTTGTGAATCAGTCCCCATTAGAGCTCATAAATTTTCTTTATCTACTGATCTCATCGTCATACCTATGATTGAGTTTGATATAATCCTCGGTATGGACTGGATTTCGGACTATGATGCGAAGATTTATTGTAAGAAGAAAGAGGTTACGATTCTTGATGATAATGATAAGGAACACCTTATTTTTAGAGCAGAATCGTCACCACCTAATTCTTATTTAGATCCACCCTCAATAGCTCAACTAAATTCAATTATTGGGGAGGAAGAGAATGAAATAACTGCGGGTGAGGAAAGGAATGTTCAAATAGAGGATGTACCTATTGTGAAAGAATTTGTAGATTTATTTCCAGAAGATTTACCTGGACATCCTCCAGAACGAGAAGTTGAGTTTTCCATTGATTTGATTCCTGGATCAAGGCCTATATCGAAGACCCCTTATAGAATGGCCACTGTAGAGTTAGTCGAACTAAAGAAACAACTAGAGGAATTGAGTAATAAGGGATTTATTCGCCCTAGTGTTTCTCCATGGGGAGCCCCTGTTCTTTTTGTTAAAAAGAAAGATGGATCTATGAGGTTATGTATCGACTACAGGGAGATCAATGCTATAACGATAAATAACAAGTATCCCCTACCTCGTATTGATGATTTATTTGACCAACTGCATGGAGCTCAATACTTTTCAAAGATTGACCTTCGATCTGGATACCATCAGTTGTGTGTGAAGAAGGAAGACATTCCGAAGACAGGATTTCGAACCAGGTACGGGCATTACGAGTTTACTGTAATGCCGTTTGGATTGACTAATGCACCCTCTGTATTCATGGATCTGATGAATAGAGTTTTCAAGGAGTATCTCGATGAATTTGTGGTGGTATTTATTGATGATATTCTGGTATACTCCAAAACCTACGAAGATCATGATAATCACTTGCGCATTATCTTGAAGACTCTGAGGAGGCATGAATTATATGGTAAGTTTAGCAAGTGTGAATTCTGGCTTCATGAGATTTCTTTTCTTGGCCATATTGTCTCCAAAGATGGAATCTCTATTGATCCTTCTAAGACCAAAGCAATCCAAGAATGGCCAGCACCTACGAGTATAACTGAGGTACGCAGTTTTATTGGCTTGGCAGGTTATTATCGACGTTTCGTCCAGAATTTTGCCCAATTGGCTAACCCATTAACGAAGCTCACACGTAAAGGGGTTAAATTTGTTTGGACAAAAGAGTGTGAAGAATGTTTCGAAGAATTGAAGAAAAGATTAGTTAATGCTCCTATATTGACTCTACCATCGGGGAATGATGGGTTCGTTATTTATAGTGATGCATCAAAGAAAGGACTTGGTTGTGTCCTTATGCAGAATGATAGAGTTATTCCCTATGCATCACGACAGTTGAAAATTCATGAACAAAACTATCCTACTCATGATCTTGAGTTAGCATCTGTGATCTTTTCTTTGAAGATATGGAGGCACTACCTCTATGGTGAAAAATGTGAGATTTATACTGATCACAAGAGTTTGAAGTATATTTTCTCACAAAAAGAACTCAACATGAGGCTAAGGAGATGGCTTGAATTACTCAAGGATTATGATTGCACGATACACTAGCACCCGGGGAAAGCAAACAAAGTAGCAGATGCTTTGAGCAGAAAATACCATGGAGTTCTGAACATGATGAGAATTGAAAGGGATCCAATTTTCATGGATCTAGAGAAGATGGACATGGGAATAACCAGGGAAGGTGAAACATCAATGCTTTTACAAATGGTTGCCAAACCATATTTACTAGAAAGGATTAAGAGTTCCCAGACCGATGATGATGAATTTCAGAAGAAGATTAAAGCTTTGAATGATGGGAGATTGAGAGACTTTGTGTATGAATATGGAATTTTGAAATTCGGGAAGAGACTTTGTGTTCCCAATATACCTGATCTAAAAAGGGAATTGCTGGATGACGCTCATAGTTCCAATTTCTCTATACACCCTGGGAGCACCAAAATGTATAGAGATTTGAAGGAACATTTTTGGTGGGACAACATGAAGAGAGAGATTGCTGATTTTGTGTCAAGATGTATGGTTTGTCAACAAGTGAAAGCTGGAAGGCAACAGCCTGGAGGAGTCATGCAACCTCTTCCCATACCGGAGTGGAAATGGGACAATATTACGATGGACTTTGTCATGGGGCTACCAAAGACTCCTAGAAGGAACGATGCAATATGGGTTATTGTTGATCGTCTTACGAAGTCAGCACATTTTCTTGCTATAAGAGAAGATCTACCCCTGGAACGTCTAGCAAGACTATACATTAATGAAGTTGTGAGACTTCATGGAGTACCCCTATCGATTGTTTCTGATCGTGATCCCCGTTTTACTTCAAGATTCTGGAAAAGTCTTCAGAAATCCCTGGATACTGAACTTCATTTGAGCACTGCTTACCACCCTCAGACAGACGGACAATCAGAACGGACTATTCAAACCTTAGAAGACATGTTGAGATCTTGCTCACTTGATTTTCAGGGTATGTGGGATCAATATTTACCACTGGTAGAATTTTCCTATAACAATAGCTTCCATTCAAGTATTCAGATGGCACCATATGAAGCGTTATATGGAAAGAGATGTCGTACACCAACCTGTTGGGATGACGTTGGTGAAAGAAAACTTGTAGGCCTAGAACTGGTGGAGGAAACGGTGGAAAAGGTGAAAGTAATCCAAAATCACATCAAAGCAGCTCAAAGTAGGCAGAAGAGCTATGCCGATAATTGAAGGAAGGATTTGGAATTTCAAGTTGGTGATCATTTTTTCCTGAAGGCATCTCCGTGGAAGGGAGTCATACATTTTGGTAAGAAAGGTAAATTGAGTCCCAGGTACATCAGACCTTTCGAAATTCTAGAACGAATTGGGGCTGTAGCTTACCGATTGGAAATGCCGCCAAGTCTCTCCAAAGTTCACGATGTGTTCCACATATCTCTATTGAGAAAATACATGCCTGACCAAATGCATGTACTCACCTATGAGGAATTAGAACTGGAACCCGATCTGTCTTATTGTGAAGAGCCCGTCAAGATTCTTGATACAAGAGAACAAGTACTGAGAAACCGGACGACACGTCTGGTAAAAGTTTTGTGGAGAAATCATAAGATGGAAGAGGCAACGTGGGAACCCGAGGAACTTATGATGAAGAACCACCCGAGTCTTTTTATGCAGTAATACCCTAGAAATTGCGAGGACACAATTATTTGAAGGAGGGGAGAATGTAACACCCCAAGCTTCCACGGTACGTTTCCCTTCGAATAATGCGATAGCGTGTGTTGTACGCAACCTCGAGTTCTAACACACACCATAACTAATTAAAATAGCCGTTGTGAATAGTAATACCTACTTTTTGAAATCATATATATTTTATATTTCAAAATAGACTTCATTTTTGGATTCGGAATATCGAATTTAGCCTAAGGTGAAATTTTGGTACATTTCGGATAACTTTAATATTTTGATGAATAGTGAAAATTACTAAATTTTAATTAAAAACAACTTTTTTAATCAAAATAATTAATAGTGATAAATTGTGAATTTGAGTGGTTTTAAAGTATATTTAGAATATATTTTTACCATTTAATATAATGTTGGTCATTGGACATAATTTTACAATTAAGCCGAACATAAACAAGTGTCAATCTTTTGATAGTTATTACCTCTTAAAAACACGCTTTTTGTTTTGACAGCGGGAATTAATTTTAAATTAATTTCTGCCACTTCTGTGTTTTGAATTTAGGAAAATGGATTCCATATTTGGAATCAGGATGTTCAAATTATGTAAATAGGTAACTTTTATTTTTAGACATTTTGAATAGTTACTGTGGTAAATATTTTATTTACCATGGTTAAAGGGTAAATCCGGTAAATAAGGGTTAAACAATAATATTATAATAATACAAAATTACCCTAAAACGTGTCCTAACCTTATTGGTGGACACATACCCGACCATGGGCATCCTTGGGTCAATTTGGGGACCCCTTGGAGCCACTTGTATGTGGTAGGGACACATTATATTAATAAAGTTAAAATAAAAATAAAAATGGCATAAGCTTACATCTTTTAGAAGAACAATTTTTACATAGGGTTATACATGTTGGATTTTCGATTATAAATATTCATTAGAAAGCTAAAAATATTTCCTACATGATGATATTTTATTTATAATTTTTAGACATCAAATAAGTTAAATTATTAATGACACAATAATGATGCAATGTTTACCTCATTAATAAATCATTGAAATAAATAATATTATAATGATTAAAATATTACCTAAAACCTGTCCAATTCTTATTGGTTGATGTTATTTAGAATATTAGTCATCTTATCTTCGACCTCAATGATTTTTGGACCATTATAAACCGAATATAATTATATTATAAAGTAATACTTTCACTCTTTCCTAAAGAGCCCCTCCTCTCCCTTATAAAAGGAGACCACTTCTACTCATTCCTCACACCTCTCAAGCCACTTGGCTCGTCCAAACTCTGCCCAACTAAGCTCCCCACATCCCTCTCCTCCTCCTTGAAGTTTCCCCTTAGGCAGAAAGCATTTCAACAAGTCCTTTGGTTCCAACCAAAGTGAGTTACCTAAATTAAAGGTAACGATTTTCCTTAAATTATTTTCATTTATTTTGCTTCTTCAACCCCCAAACTCTTTTTATTTCCTTTCTTTTGTAACAACACAAGTATCCTCAATATACTAGGATGTTGTTATAAGAAGGATTCAAACTACATATACACACAACTCCATCTAATGGATGATGAACATAATGTTTCTGTGGATGAAAAACTAACGCCTCACGAAACGATGATTGTTCAAATACATCTTACCGCCTCTCATGGTGGCCATTATGATGGCACTGTAATTAAATATGATATTAATGATATATATTTTATATATAATCTTCTGTAATTCCATTTTATTTCATACCATTATTCGTTTCATGTTGTATATACATACGATAATTTCATTTGAGGAAGTGCGGATTACCGCCCCCTTAAAATGATATGACTCGTTCATACCACACATGAAACGTATAAAGGATGGTGTTAATGAAGTTAAGTAACATATATAAAATATTATATTATACTGGAATAGTAATATTACTATGTATCATTTGGATTCAATTCTTTTAAAATAAAAATTAAATGGAAGTAGCGTTCGTGCGTACGTACGGACTACCGTCTCCACGAACGCGGTGAGATCCATCCTCCATCGTATCCATTCATGTCTTATTCTCATTTTAGGGTTAAAAATAATGTTAATATCATTCTGATTATGAATAAGATTTAATCTATCCATTACAAACATGTCTTACGTAACCAAACATTTAAGAAGAACGAATCGATTATCACCTGAAACGACGATAATACTAAGATATTATTATCAAATCAATATTAAAAGATCATATATGATATCATATTAATGTATATGATTCTTGTATAATTTAATAACAATTATTTCACCATTATACAGGAGGTTAACCGACCCCAACAAAGGAAAAGTACAAGGTAAGGGTTATTTCACAATCTCTTCATTATCCGAGGTTGTTTATACGTAATAATCTACTGGGATATCTTTATCATCCACATCCATGTTTCTTAAAAATGTATTTCAAAACATTTTTACTATTTACAAGAATATGAGTTAAATTCATTTATACCCTTGTTTGACTTTTTATAAGAGGTTTATAAAGGAATCTTTCCATCGTTTTTAAAACAAGGTCCTTTTTAACCTTTTCGACAGAATTGAGGTAAAAATGTTTTTTTAACTTATACGGCGGGTGCGGTTATTTTACGCCGTTATAAAATCTTCAAAGCTTTCCTTGCAATATTATAAGAATATTTTCAAAGAAAATGTTTTATTTTATATGGATCTTAAATGATTTCAAAATAAAAAGAGATATTTCTTTAAAAAGAATTTTGATTTCATCTATGTCCACATCCTTTGATGGATTTTACGCTTATTTGAAGTTGATTTATTGTAATACAAAGCTTCTATATTGTATTGAAAGTTTTGTGATATGTTTGACTGTGGATGTGCTATTTTTATACCATTCATAGTTTATGGTGAAATTATTGACATTTCGTATGCTAGTTTTAATACGAATGTTTATGTTATGTTTAAACCTTTTCATATGGGAATGCATTGGACTTAATATGTGACGGGTGGAGCCCGCTCTAGCTCCTCGATGCATCGGTAGGTCTAATGAGACAAACTAGTGTCTTGGCACAAGGCCTTGACAAAATCTTATTTGTAGTCTTGGCACGAGGCCTTGGCTATGTGGTTATGATAGTCTGGCATTATGCATTCCAACATTATGAAAGTGGTTATTGATTTTTTCATGTGATTATTCGATTAGTAGAATATCCATGTGAATAAGTAAATGGCATTATTTCATTTTACTTTTTCCATACTATGTTGAAGTTAAAGTTTAAAAGGCTTTTGTTTTAGTAATGCATTGCCTTAAATGTTTATTCTTATTTATGAAAGTTTCCGCTATATTGTTATCCTTACTGGGCGTTTGAGCTCACCCCTTTTCTATGTTTTATTTTTCCCAGGAAGTGAAGAAGTAAATTATGAATGACCTGCAGGGATATTATGTGGGGATATGAGTGTGAATTATGGAGGCATTATGTTGTTGTAGTAGTTTTTCATTCTATGATGTAATGTAAAACTTATGAATATATCTAGTGTTTCCAAGGCTACTAAACCAATCGGTCTTTCGAGATTTGATCTTTTTGTGATCATGCCAATGTTATGTAATAATGCACCGACTCTGGGTAGCTGGGGTCGGGGCGTTACAGAAAAAACCCCACCGTCCATTCTTCCTAAGGTCTACTACACCAGTTTCTCATTGCACTGTGTAATTCAATCGATCACAGAGATATATGGCATCCAAAGTAAACCTCGAGAACTACTTGGCTAAATAATCTACAGTATATCATAGCTTGTCACATAATAATCACTACATCCTAACAATACTAGGCATGGAATGAAATGAAGTAGCCTAATAGGAAAAGCTATAACAAATGTTCAAAACCCTAAAACATGGGAAAACCATCAGATCATGGAAAAATTAACCATATTCAAAAACTAACAACCTCTCTCTAAGAAAACTAGGAATATAAGAAAAACCTGGTTAAAAACCATAAACACACAATACCACATTCTAGGGTATCAGGGAATTTTGTACATAAAATTCAATGAATATCTATGGAAAGGAACAAACCACCTACCTCGGAATTGTGATATCGATATATGTGAACCTCGTGCATTGAATCTCCTTAAAATGCCATTGATCTACAAAAACACTTAAAATGATCAACTGAGGATAACCCATAAAAGAGGATAAACCATGATATGAAGTTCAAATGGAAAACAGAACTCACGGATGAGATTCCAACACATTCATGAATGGTTGATTTGGAGAATAGACGATGTGTCGGGGGCATAGAGAAGATCAGAATCCATACGGATGCTCTTGGTAGAGGTGTTCAAAGAAGAAGATTGTTTTTTCCATCAGATGCGACCCCATCCCATTTAATAAAAAAAGGTACACTGTGTGTATTAAAAAAGTACAGAGCATGTACTTGCCTTTTCCAACCTCTGCTTTTGGCGGTCTCCAGGCCACCACACACAACCATGTGCTCGACCGTTACACGTCTAGCACACAGTCTCCTGTGGAAACTTGGTAAATAGCGAGTACTTAAAGTACATGGCATGTACACCATAAATTTCAAAAAACTCATCATTTTCTAAAAAACAACCAAAAAGCAAGATTCATACATGAAACAAAGATCTGTATTCTTAAAAACCTACCACCTTAAAGAAATTCTTCCTCGAATTTCCCCAGCAAGGCGACATAGAAGAAGAATCCTCGAACATCTCTGGCCATGGTGATCATACATCATCCTCCCTCTCCCAAGTCTCTTCTTGTACTTGCCTATGATACCGTAGAACTCGTACCAGAGAAACATACCGGAAACAAAGAACCTTCACACTTCGATCAAAAATCTGGATATGATGCTCATTGAACTTGGCATCCACCTCTAACTCAAAATTTTTGGGTTGAAAAAACTGAGATGGGTCTGGCAAGTAACACCAATTCTATGAAACATGGGAGACATCATGCATATCCTGATACCTCTATGGTAACTACAACCAATAGGAAACTAGTCCGAATCTCTCCAAAATCTCAAATACTATAATGTACCATGGTGAAAGCATACCCTGCATCTTAATCCTAATGTGTCCCAACCTTGGTGTGACTCACATGAGAACCCAATCTCCATCCTCGAACTCCAGTGGTCATCTCCATCGATCAGAATATGACTTCTATCATGATTGAGTAGTACCCATCCCTTTCTGAATCAACTTGATCTGTTATGTGGTCCCTAGGACAACACAAGGTCCCAGTCTAGCTGCCTCTCCTACCTCTAGCCAAAATAAGGGTGTTCAGCATGGACTTCCATACAAAGCCTCATAAGGTTCAATCTGAATAGTTTTTTGAAAACAATTAATGTATCAAAACTCTACATGAGGTATGTGCTTCTTCCAATAACCTCCAAAATCAAGGATGTATTTTGGAATCATTTCCTCAAGCACCTGAATTGTACGCTCAGACTGGCTATCTGTCTGGGGATGGTATGTTGTACTAAGAAGTTCATGTGTACCCAAAGCCCTCTGAAATCTCTGCCAGACCCATGAATTAAAACATGCATCCCTATCTGAAACAATGGAGTGTGGATCCCCATGTAGACATAAAATCTCATAGATGTACATCCTAGACAATTCATCCACACTGAAGGTCTCCTTAATCAGAAATAAATGATAATCCTTCGTGAGTCTATCAATGATAAACCAAACTACATCATTCACTCGAGCCGAACTCAGAAAATCTGTCAGAAAGTCTATCGTGACATCGTTCCATTTCCACATTGGAATAGGTAACTGCTACAAAATCTCTTCTGGTCACTGATGCTTCCCCTTCACCAGCTTGAAGGTAGAACATCTCATGACAAAACAGTCTACTTATATCTTCATACGTGGCCTCCAATACTGACCGTGTAAATCATGATACATCTTCATGAAACCAGGATGAACTTCCCAAACTGAGGAATGAATGTCTCACATTTGTCTGCAGGTATCCACATGCATCCATCAAAATGCAAGATCGCATCCCCACATACTGTCCATCCATAAATATGGTCCTCTCATGCCACACTCTCTCACTGTACTAGGCCTTCAGAAACATATAGTTGCCTCATTCACACTCGATGTAGTTGAGTAGGGGTAATAGCTACAGAATATAGAAACATCTGCCCATTTTTGTCATGCTCCTCCAAATTCATCTCGGAGAATAGATCCATAAGCTGCCACTCACCACTAGATTTTTGACCAGCCTATATCTGAGTCCTTCTGCTCAACGCATCTTCCACAATGTTTCTTTTCCCATGCATGTAGGAATGATCCAAGTCATAGGATGGAAGGTACTCAACCAACCTTAACTGTCTCAAATTTATGACACCATGAGTGATGATTTACCTAAGAATTTTGTTGTAGGTGAAAACCAAAAAATTCTCTTCGAGAAGATAGTATCTCTAACCGAAAAAGGCATGAACAACTAAAGGCATCTTGAGATCCTGCGTCAGGTAGTTCCTCTCATGTGGCCTCAACTACTGAGACCCATATGCAATGAATCCTTCCCCATGCACAAGCATAGATCCCAGCCTGATACCTGATGAATCATAGTAAACATAATAGATCTTTCCTAGCTCGAGAGAGACTACTATAATTGAAAAATTCAACATCCCTTTTGGCTTATTAAATGCTGCCTCACAGGAATCTGACCACAAGTACCTTGCACCCTTCTTAGTTAGGTCCGTCAGCAGTGCTGTTAAGCATGAAAAGTCTTGTATAAAATGTATATACTAGCTAACCAGCCCTAGAAAACCCCGTAACTCAAAAACGTAGTTTGGATACTCCCATAAAGATACTACTTTCACTGTCTCTATGTTTACTGATAATTCTACCTTTGAGATAACAAGACCCACGAGGTGAATTTTGTCTATCCATGAGTGGAATTTAGAGAGATTAGTATATAACTAATTCTATCTTATTATACACAAAATGATCTCAAGTTGTGTAACATGGTTGGGTCGAGTGTTAGAGTACAGAAAGATGTCGTCCACGAAGACTACCATGAATGAATCCATGTATGGATGAAAAAATCGGTTTTTCAGTGTTGTGAAGACCGCATGCACGTTCCTGGGACCGAATGACATAACCACATACATGTATAAACCATACAAACTCTAAAAGGCTATAATAGGTATATCAGATGGTCTAATGCGCTACTGATTGTAACCAGATTTCAATTTAGTCTTCGAGAACACTTGGGCTCCTCGAAGCTGATCAAATAGATCATCAATTCTAGAAAAGGGATATCGGTTCATGACTATCAACTGGTTCAACTTATAATAATCCACATAAAGCCTAAGGGTATCATCCACCTTCATTGAAAAGAGGATAGAAAAACCCCATAGAGAAGTAATGGGTGGGATGAACCCCTTATCCTACAACTCCTCTAAATGATTCATTATCACATGTAACTCCTGTGTAGCCATCCTATAAGGAGGAATTTTCACTGGTGTCACTCCTGATAGGAGCTCAACAGAAAACTTCACCTCTCGCTCTGAAGGTAAACATGAACATTCCTCTGGAATTACATCCCTGAAATGATCCACCAATGGAGGAATGTCCATCTGTGAAGTCCCCTGGTCCTCTAGATATAGACTAGAAATCTAGCTTGTAATTCCTCCCAACCCTTGATGCTCGAGTCTCGCTCTACTTGCCAAGACATCCCATTAACCCTAATGAAGAAACTATCATCCCTCTAGTCATTTGAAACACACCCTAAGGTGATAACAATATAAAACTTCCTAGAAAGGAACTAACCAGTCCATTATAAGATTGACATCATAGAATTTCATCTCTAGGACATAAAGGTACCATATGAAGTGACACCCACCAACCTATAGAGGGAACTCCTTCCACTGACGTACACTAGTCATTTTAGTCCTCAGCAAAGTGTATGATGTTAAGATCCTAGTAGAAGAAAAGATATAGACTCCAAGGATCTCCACAATAGTAAAAAATATAAATATATTAGAATCCCATATATCTAAAAGAGCATAAGCTAATATTAAGGAAAATAGGATCATACCTCGAACTATAGAGGCTACAGGATCCTGTTCCTACTCGGTCTCCTCCACTGCAAAAATAGGACATGCATCGTGGCCCTATGAACCTGTGTGAGCACACTGAGCTGATCTACCATGATTTCATTGAATTCCTGGTGAATTTCTACCATGGCCATGACCTCCACCTCAGTCTAAATGGCCAGAAGAATTCCAGTTTCCAGACTGGTGGGAAACTGGTGGTACTTCCCCCAAATCAGGAGTCATAGAAGATCCTCTCCCACCAACTGTTGGTGAGAAGAACTAACAGAATCACTGAAGATGGATCATCTTGCCGCATGATCAACACTCCACTTGGTCTCTTAGGTAATGTGTTCTTGTATGCTCTATCTTCCCATAGTAGTATCAGACCACCTTTATATTAGAAGATGTGTCATTCCACCTCAGATCCCCATGAATAGACTCCCTTTGGTGCTTCCTTCTATTAGTATGAAAAATACCAACTCCAAATGTCGAAATTCCCTAGCTCAACTCCCCATAATCTCTTAGACTGCACTCCGTAATCAGCGCCTGGTTGACTATGTATGTGATGGAAGTCAGCTTGAAGATGTTCACCTGTGATTAGATTCCGTGATTGAGACCCCCTCAAACATCATTACTATAAATAATTCATCACCTCCTAGAATAGGTGTGAAGCAATGAAACTACGTAAAGAGAGAATAATACTCCCCAACAAAAAGAGTACCCTTCTCCAGACTCAAAAACTATTGGGTCGATCAACCCTCAATTTCTCTAGGTAAACATAGTCATAAAATCCATGATGGAACTCATCCCAATCCATACCCTAATAGAATCCCACCTGAGAGATCACATCCCACCATCTCGTGGGAGAGTCTCAATGAATATATGTAGAGATCTTCACCCTCCTTTCAGTAGGCATATGCAGATTGTGGAATCTAGATAGCATGGCTTCTAACCATGACTCTACAGCCTAAGGTCCTCCTTCTCCTAAGAAAGTGGGAGGATGATGATGTTTGAAAACCCATGTCAAATATGACATTAACAGGGAAGAATTCAGTACTCCTCAGAAAGTCTACATAAACCTCATAAATCCTGCATGGAACTATGTGACATCACTTGTGTTCGGAATGATGGATGGTGCCAAGACTGGCCCAACTGGAGGATCTACTAGTAGTCCCTGATCAGCCTTATCTGATGTCTGATCACTACATTGCAACATGTGGACAATTAGAGGACGTCTTGGTGACATGAATATGCAAGGTCAAGCGCATACCTTAGAGCATGATTGACACTAGATGAAACATATATGTATGATAACAGAACATGATAAATAAAGAATTCATGTTTTTGAACAAAAATTGATATAATCCATGTATAATGAGAACAGGGCGTGTTTCATTAAGAATTCATATGGGAGTGTGGTTTTTCAAACCCAGGTTGTGTAACACCCCATACATGTGATGTGTTGTCCTAACACATGGTGTGTAAATGAATCCTCTTTCCCTACCCGAGTTCTTCTACACATGTAATCCACATGGTTCTCTTAGGACATGACTACACAACATGTTATTTCCTAGAACAGTGTGTACTAGATGAAACTCACCGACCCGTGATGTAATTTATACTATTGGATACAAAGGTTACACTACATGGCGTGTTCAATCTTAACATGGAATGTACACCTTATGTTTTCATCTACCTATGTCGTTAATCAAATAGGTGGAAACTTGGTCTATGAAACACTGCATGTACATCCTGTACACGGTGTGTCCCACCAATGATTTCTCAACTCTGTGTCTCTACTCACACAATCAATGACATAGTTAGAGAGTACATCGTGTGTACATAAAGTAAACGATGTGTACTCATTAAATAAAATTCCCTCCCGATAAGAAGGGCACATGGCATATATTCATCATTACACACCGTGTATTATGTGTTTTTCTAGACAGTAAGCCTCATAAACTACTCCTGAACCCATAAAAACACTAAAACGGACATTAATGTTCCAAATTCTGATCTGTGGGGGCTCATACTCCCCAAAAAATAAAATCATTGCCTCTAATACATTTTATATATAAACATAACAGAGCAATGATCCACCACATTCCGGTCTATGATGGCCCATAACACCTCTGGAACCAAATATTAGAAAATATTTAAAGGTAACCCTAAAAAATTTAATAACCTATCAAAAAAAGGTATTCTATCAAGGAATTTATCCCAACAACATGCACACCAAGCACAACATCGATAACAACAACATGTAATTCCTCATGCAACCTTAATAGAATGGAAAGAATGCATGACATGTGATATCTATCAAGTGTCTATATGATGCATGAGATGGAATACCCTTATCTAATCAGGTTGCAATAGAAATATAACCTTAATAATATCAACAATAACATCACAAAACATGTGAATCACCCACTAGTGAAATCAAATCAACTATAAAATTATAAAACTAGAAAAATTGAAATTACGATGTAGATTGGCTATTTTTTATTCATGGGTTAGATACTCCCTAGTATAACATATTACCATGTACCTATATTCTTCCTATCCATGGCTATAGGCTCTAAACAGTAAGTCAAAAATAAAATAATTCCTTTGATACAACTTTGTAACATCCCGATTCTAGGAGCCGCCCAGATGTGCCCCAAACCCAGTTGGTCACACAGCCTCAAGCGCATTTCCCCAAATGCAAGAGGCCTATGTCAACCAATGAGGGCCTTATGTGTGATCGTGGAGAAACTATGCCCTCAATGGCAGAGTAACAAATCTGAAGTAAAAAAGATAACAATATCGGAAGTAGTATAACATGAAATAGGTAAACATCAAATGTAATAAACAACTAGAGCACACACACACCTATAAATGTAGGCTGCATGAAACATATGTAAAAGAAAGAATCCAAAAAAGTCACAATGCTAGAATAAAATCGTAAACCAAAGTACAATAGAAAATAGATAAAATGATCTATAGTATCACCATCCTCAGCTTGGTCCCATGGTCCCTAGCTCTGCAACAATCATGTACTTGAAGTAGAAGGGGGATATCCCTTATCTATACCAACATCAATATAATCTATTTGGGCCCAAAAGAATGACCCAAACAGTTTGTGAGACTAATCCCAGTAAGCAACTACCCAAAGATTTGTGCCTAAAATTTAGTTAATATATATGGGATACAATAAACAAAATGATACATTAAACCAAGAAGTACACATAGTAAGAATCCAACAATTTCAAGTGCATTTATTTTCATATATCAAGTAAGTATCTGATCAAAAGCTAGTAACCCTCTAGGAAGTACTCATAACCTAACTTTAATGACCCCCACCCCACAATGTGTACCCCTCCTAGGACGGAAAATGGAGAAGGGAGATAATGAACCCTGAGTCCTACCTCCAGTAGGCCCCGGGTTGGCGACTAACATGAGGGTATAGTAAACACACAAATGGAGGGAATTACCCTCTAATAGAACACATGCGGAAGAGAGAGATAAGATAGAAACCAATCCACTCCAACTCAGAACTAGAATATAAATGAATCCGAAGTGAATATATGAAATGTAATGAAAAAGTACTCAACTGGAAGGGAAAAAACAGCAAGTACCATAATGAAAATAAAACAGTAGCAACCACAAGCCCAGATAGCTCCTACAATTCCAATCTAGTAGAAACCATCTTGATCTCTAACCTCCTCCATGTGACCTGAAAAAAAGTTTATATATGTACATAGGGTGAGTATAACCGTATACTCAATAGGATCCTCCCCGAAGCCTCTCGTGAAAAATTAATGAGAGCATGCTAAATCACAGTGAACAACAATTGAAACTAACTCGCCACCTAAACAGGTATACTGTGTTCACAAACTCACCATGGATACTCTAACCAAGTAACACACACAAGAATATAGAATATAATAAATAATATCAAGGGTAACCCACTACTAATTCCACACTGGTCTTCCACTTTTCGCCAACGTTGCACGTCCTAAGAATCTCTCTCCAAAAAGGCATGCCCACAGACACCTGGGCGAAGCACCACAATCTGCACCTCGTGCACCACAAAGGATTTCCCGCAGACACCTAGGTGAAGCACCACATTATCCTCACAACCAAAGTAAACAGGTTTTTTCTGAGATCCGCCAGAACTCATGTAATGTGTATCATACATCAGGTATTATACCTCAAGCCATTACAGCCCATATATCGAGTAAGGATCCTGAATCCATCATAGCCTATACATGTTACACCAATAGTTTTCCATAGGATACTATATCCAGAATATATGTCTATGAATAACCACAATCCATTGTAGCCCTCTACACACATATATGGGAAAAAATAATCGGTGTGCCCAATGGCACGAGTATCTACCAAGAGAAGAGAGCGAGGCCAAAGGGTGTAGTTCGTCATTCATTCTCCCAACGGAATGTTGGGGAAACACCCCCCCCCCCCCCCAAGGCTCAGAATCCCTGGGGTGTCTGTTTCCCTTACTGAAATGGTGGAGTAGCATATAGAAACACAAAAAGTATAGAATATATTATAACTCACAACCACACTGTGGGCATAACCTTGTCTTAGACAAAACTGCAGCTAACTCCTCTCGGACTCCGAGAAGCCACTTCTTAGACTATTTATCCTACACGTATACAACCATTTAAAGAGATTTATTATATTTTTTAATTCCCTTTTTATCAATTCCACTGTTTGTTAATTAATTCTTTAGATAATAATTAACCATGAACAAATCCGCATTAAATTTCATTATCAACACACAAAAAGTCAACGGATCCTTCAATCAGTTTCCAACCTCCCCATTATGTTACAACATCTCTATCCCCATGGGATAACACCATTTATTAAATTCTTCATTATAAATATACATTTCCACATTCCTAGTAATTATATAAAAACATTCTTTGCTACTAAACACAAGGGGGCTCAACACGGTGAGTAGATGTATTACCCGTCGAGCCTTTGCCGCCTATAGCAAGAGAGTAGAAACATCCTACCTTAAGAAGCAAGACACATAAAGCATGTGGAATACCCCGAACGTCTTCACCTCCTTAAGAGGAAGGGTAAGAAAGACTAGCTGCCTTGATCAGTGAGGAAAAATAAAGCAGATAAACAATCAAAGAACCATCAAGCATCCACCAATCACATCCATCCCATTCCATCATCCCTGGTGTCCTCTCCGACACCCATATGCATAAACCGATGCATCTCACAACTCTAGGAATCATCTGCTGCCACAAACAAAAGTCTCCATGCCTCAACATATCACAACAGCCATCCAGCCACACATTACAACATAAGCAACAGGAAAACAAAAATCACATCAATTGGGCTATTGGCCCTTTAACAATCAAGAGGGTAACTTAGAACCCTTTATGGAATTATCAAACTATCAGTTCTTTAATCCATCTTCAATTAACAGATTTATTATTCATTGGTTTCAAATTTCGGAACCCTGATCAGTAAGCTATCACAAATAAATAATCATGCTTATTGCAATAATTTTATTAACATCAAATTACAACAAGAACCTAATTATTTTTCATGCCTCTTTATATTTACCCAAACAATTATCAATTAATCCCAGTTTACGTTATTTACCAATTTTCATCAAGAACAATAGCAAAGAAAAGAAGGAATAGATATTACACTATCTATCAAATCAAGAGGCAATAATATACGATCGATACAATTCCTTTATCCGGTTCAAAGTATTTATTTAGTCAATTCCATTGTCATCTAGCTGGATTAAACATGATAACAAAACAATTGAACATAAAAGAAAGAGAATCAATGAATTATCTACCTCAAAGAGTTCCTGACATTCTTTATCCACACCACAAGTCACAATCATCCTCTCGCGATAACTACTTCCACCCGAGGATGCCACAGTACGACAGCACCAACCAGACCCTAAGAAAAACCCAATTATTATCACGGAGGTTACATGATATAACATGGAGAGGAGAAACAGAAGGAGATGATCCCAAAGGAATGACGATAAATCATACCTTATATTGAAGATTGACCGATACAGCTTGGTTACATCAAAACAGAGTGGAACCAATCTGAGGAGTAAATTTTTATTGTGCGACTCCTACGGGAATGATTGAAATGTTCTACCATCTCATAACCGAGAACAAATTGGAAGAAAAAGGGAAAAAGATATCTTGTCCCTTTTGAAGATTTGAAGGGGCGAAGGTTTAAGATACGCTTAATTCCCCATTAAAATCGGATCACATTAAACCACGCAGTTTGACCAAGTAAAAACATCCCAAGCCATATAAACAATTAATATTGGATTTGTGGCCTTTGAATCATCCTTAAGAGTCTTTAAAATAAGGATTTATATGTATTTTACGTCAATGGAAACATCAAAAGGGAAAAAAATTTATGAAGCTAAAAACACTGTTCACATACTGTTACTATACACATACTGTTACTATACACCTACCATTACATTACACATACCAATCTATAAACCAATGTACACCTACCGATCTGTGAAATCGATATGTGAAACCGATTTCGGAAACCGATCTGTGAAACCAATAAGTGAATCCGATTTGTTAATCTGATCTATGAAACCGATATGTGAAACCGATCTGTGAAACCGATCTGTGAAAAAGACTATACACCTACTGTTACTGTACACCTACCATTACTGTACACCTACCGATAGAACAAATCATAAAACTGGAAACACTTTTCACTAAACTGGAAATTTGGAAAAGTGTTGGGGATAAGTCACCTTGACCTCCTAGAACACATTCAATGCCACATTTTCGCAATGTAATGGACTCGACAGGTCCGTGCCATTAAATCAGATACCTCTCAAAATATTCTCGTCCTTGAGAATTCAATACCAACCCAAAAGAAAAAGGGGGTCCGAACAACCACCCCGTAAGATAACTCTATGGAGAAAACCACCCTTTGTTGTTCGAAAGATAAAAAACCACGACATCCACGAGAATGGGAACACACATTACATATCCAAACAATTTAAGAATAACATCACATCAATGGTACATAAATGAAAGGATCAAAAAAAACTCATCACAACAACATAAAATAGCTCTGGGTACTGGACACGCATATGTGACTCACGTTCCCAGGTACTCTTCTCCATGCCCCCGTGTTGCCACAAGACAAAACTATGGGGATAGAACACCCACGCAACACCCTATTCATATGATCTTTGATATCCGTAGGTTGCTCCTCGAAGGTTGCATCATCATCAACATCGATATCTCCTTAATTGATGATGTGAGAGTCATCAGGAGGATAACGAAGGAGATGTGATACATGGAAAACATCATGTATCTGACTCATCTGTGGGGGAAGTGCTACTTGATACGCCACAACTCTAACACGAGCTAACACCTCGAAAGGCCCAAAAAATCACGGAGAAATATTACTTCCATGACCAAACCATCATGGCCCACCACGGAGTGTCACATTCAGAAACACATGATCCCCAACATTAAACACTAATGGTCTCTTTCTTTGATAAGCATAAGATTTCTGATGATATTGAACTATTTTCATCCTCTCACCAATCACCTAGACCATCATTATTGTATTCTGCACTAGTTCCAGTCTGGGAATTTCTAACTCTTCGACCCCAGTCCAACACAACGGAGAACAACAAGGTCTGCCATACAAGGCTTCAAACGGCACCATACCGATGGTGGAGTGAAAACTATTATTGTAAGTGAAATCCACCAAGGGTTAGTGCCACATCCATGAACCTCCAAAATCAACAACAGTAGATCATAACATTCCTTCATGTGTTTGGATTGTTCTCTCAATTTGACCATCCATTTGAAGATGCAAAGCAGTGCTAAGGCATAGTTGGGAACCAAAAAAATGTTGGAGACCTCTCCACACCCTGGAGGTAAAACAAGGATCTTGATCAGAAATGATCGTCATAAGGACGCCATGAATTCTCACCACCTCCTCAAGATACTACCTTGACAAGAATTCCACAGAGCTCTTCTCCTTGATCACTATGAAGTGGGCCGATTTTGTTATGTGATCTACTACCACCCAAATAGCATCATGTCCTCCCGGAGCTCGAGGTAAACCGGTAAAAAAGTCCATTGAGATATCCTCCCACTTCCACTGAGGAATTATTAATTGTAGGAGTAGACCACCAGGGACACGATGTTCAACCTTGACCTGCTGGGAGACTAAACATCGAGACAGAAACTCTGCAATGGCAGGCTTCATACCAGGCCACCAAAACTGACTCCTCAAGGATCGGTACTTCATTGTCACGGTAGGATATACTGATAAAGGAGAACTGTGGAACTCTATGAGGTCCATCTCATGCATCGTCTAGGGAAGAAAAATCCTTCCATGATACAACACTCGGTGTTGTTCATCCTCCAACCAACCATTAGGGGCCTCACAACAAACAACTCGATCTCTCCAAACCTCTACCTCTAGACCCCCCCCCCAACTGCGACTCTTCAACCATCTGCACCGGGGATGACTTTACCGTCATCTAAAAAACTTATCCTCTACCCCCAACTTCTCCCATATCAAGATGTAATGCTGACAGTTCTTCCATTACTCTCCAAGAATCACCAAATTCTCGTACAGCATCACTACGTGAATTTTGGATTACTGCATCAGCTATAAAATTCTCTTTTCTAGGTGTGTACAATATTTCAAAGTCGTGTTCCTAAAAGAACTCCATCCACCGACACTATCGTAAGATCAAGTCACGCTGGGAGAAAACATACCTCATACTATTATGATTGGTGAAAACCACAAAGCGCTCAACAATGAGGTAATGTCTCCAAAACATCAGAGAAAATACCATGGATTCCATCTCAAGATCGTGGGTGGCATAGTTATGTTCATGCGGACGTAACTACCAAGACCCATAAGAAACAACTAACCTCTGCTGCATCAGGACACATCCTAAGCCAGATGTGATGCGTCACAGAAAACATCAAACTGAACTCCCTGAGCCGGTAGAAAAATAACTAGAGCACTTACTAACTTTTTCTTTAGATACTCGAAAGCTGACTGACACAGATCAGTCCATATGAATGCTTGATCCTTCCTAGTCAAAGCTGTCCAAGTATTCGCAACTCGGGAGAAATTTGCTACGAACCTCCTGTAGTAGCATGCGAGTCTATGGAAACTTCACACCTCTAACACTGTCTTGGGGGATTACCAAGACACGACTGCTTCTATCATTAATGGATCCACAACTACTCCCGGTTGGGACACAATATGGCCTAAGAAACAGAATTCTCGATCCCAAAACTCACACTTTGACAACTTCCCAAATAGCTGATTTTCATGAAGATCTCCCAAAACATCATGTAAATGCTCTGCATGCTCCTCTTTAGATGTGGAGTACACAAGGATGTCATTGATGAAAACCACCAAAAACATTTCCATGAACTCACGGACCACAACATTCATCAATCCCATGAACATAGAAGGAGCATTCGTCAATCCGAAGAGCATTACAACGAACTAATAATGCCCATGACGACAACAGAATGCAGTCTTCGGGATATCCACATCCATCAAACGCATTTGATGATATCCTGACCGCAAGTGGATCTTTGAGAACCAAATTTCACCCTTTAGTTGATCGAATAATTCATCAATCCACAAGATAGGATAGATATTCTTTATTGTCACTTTGTTCAAGTAACGATAATCGACACACAACCGCAAACTACCATCGGCCTTCTTCATGAACAAAATTGGTTCACCCCATGGTGACACACATGGCTGAACAAAACCGCACTGTAACATAACATAATTCTGTATACATAGCACTCGTTAATCATAAGGGGAAATCCTATATGTAGATATGGTGATAGGAGATGCTCCTTGTTATAGCTCAATCCCAAACTCGATCTCTCATCGAGGAGGTAATTCTACAACCTCTTCTGGAAAGACATCATGGTACTCCTCTACGACCCTAGGAAATGCAAAATGCTGAACCTTTGATGAACTCAGCATCATCTTAGCCATCGTGGATGATAAGGATGGAAAGCGCCTATGACCCATCTGAGGAACTCTCTCACCATCAAACACCACTAGCTCTCCATCCGTACTAATTTAAATAACCTTCTTCCTAAAGCAATCCACGATAGCCTGCACCGAATACATCCAATCCATGTTGAGGATGAAATCATATGGTTTTATTCGTAAACATAAGAAATCACCTCAAGAGTGGTGTTTCCCCAACACTATCTCACAATCTCTACATTCTTCAAACAAATCAGCTCAACCTCTAACTGGCATAGTCAACGCCAAGGGCACTGGAAGCCTCTCTGCCTCATGTACTAACTCATGTACAAGGATAGGTGATATAGAGGATTGTGTCACTCCTAAATCAATAATGGCATACACCAAGGTAGAAAACAAGAAAAGGGTACCTAAAACGACGCCTGAATCGTCTGGTGCTGGCAATGTTTGAGCATGAAGCTGACCACGACCTCCTCCATGACCTCTCTGGCCCTGATGATGACCACCACCATGTCCGCGCTCTGCTCTCTGAGGATGGGGAGCATCATAAGGATGTCATATGCCTGCCACATCTACCCTCTATTGATCTAAATCTGGCGCAAATGGCTGCTGCTGACTCTGCTGGAACTGCCTCAATGGAGGAACCTGGAGTGTTGCGTCCGATGCACGATGACCACTATAAATGGTCGGGCACCCCCGCTGCTGATGGACACAATCACCATAAGAAAAACAAGCACCTGATCTATTTCTATAATCCTGAGAGTTTCTACCTCTGGAGAAATGAGATGTGAACGGCTAGGACCTACCCCCGGCTGAACGGAAACTCTTCTGCCCTGATAGCCCCAAACCCAAGACCACAACTCTGCTTCGTGAGTAATCATGTTGATTCCCCTCTCATGATGATCCGATCTGGGCCAAAGACCTCTCAATAACCTATTCCCTCACCAGCACCTTAAGATATATCTTTAGAATAATTGGGGTGACCTAGCTCTGGATCTATGGACGCAAAGCCACCTCAAAGTTCCTTGACCTGGCCTCCTCATATGGTAACAGGTCCGAAGCATATTGTAAAAGGTTCCTGAAACAGATTCCAAACTCTCGAACACTGGATCTCCCATGTCGAAGGGTAACAAGCTCTTGGCGACTAGATGGCTTCACAGTCGATGAAAGGAACTCGACTCTATACCTGTCTCATAACTCCTCCCATGAGATCACTGACTCTTCACAATCCCCAATGAATAATAACCACCAGTGCCTTGCAGCTCCACGAAGCATCGTCACAACCGAGGACACCCAGTGCTCCTTCTGAGAACAAATCGAAATGAATCCTATCTGGACCTCCTCCAACCAGTTTTCAGTGACTGAATCTGAAATGGAGCATTCATACTTCTGCAGACTCTGGTGCTGAAAATCGTCGAGTGACTTCCCCCAAGTTTCGTTGTCGTTAACCTCTACCCTGTGGCGATATGCTATAACATCATGCTATACATTTTCTGCGCAAACCTGACAAGGATGTCAACCTGTATCCATACCTATAAAATAAAAAACCCGTTAGAGCTCCTAATCCTAGAATAGGGGAGACTCAACATTAATTAATTTATTTTTTCTTTTATTCATTTTAGGTTACCCTTTCCCAAGGTCTACCCATTAAAACACATGAACAATGTAAGATGATGTATGATCCTTTCCTAGGTCTCTACCCTGCAACTAGTATCACCTTGTTTAGTAGCCATTGTAAACATAAAGGTCTGTACATCAGATCATAAGGGGCCCTAAATGCCAATGTCATATCCGGTATCTAGTGTTTTCCTCACTTGTTAAAAATGACTGACACCGTTGGCCTACCAACCCATGAAACCTCACCTGTGCCAAACTCCAAACTCCATCATATCCCTCAACCTCCCTCTGAGACCACTATGTCACCACCCCTCCCCGCAAAGTGTACCCCTTAAGGGCCGACAATGTGAGAAGGGAGATAATGACTCCCGAGTCCTGCCTCCAGTAGGCCTCGGGTGTGCGACTAGCACCGAGGGTATAATAAACACACAAATGGGATACATTACCCTCTAGGAGAACACCTGAAGAAGAGAGAGATAAGATAGAAACCAATCAAATCCAACTCAGAAATGGAATATAAAAGGAACCCAAGTGCATATATGAAATGTATTGTAAATGTACTACAACTGGAAGGGAAAAAAACTGCAAATACCCAAAAGAATATAAAACAGCAGCAACCACAACCCCAAACATCTCCTGCACCTCCAAGCTAGTAGAAGCCAGCATGATCTCCAACCTACTCCAAGTGACCTAATAATAGTTTATATATGTAAATAGTGTGATTATAACAGTATTCTCATTAGGATACTCCCCGAAGCCTCTCGTGAAAAATTAAAGAGAGCATGCAAAAGCCCAGTGAACAACAAGTAAAACTAACTCGCCACATAAACAGGTATACTATGTTCCCAAACTCACCATGTATAATCTCACAAAGTAATGCATACAAGAATATAGAATATAATAAAGAATATAAAGGGTACCCTGCTACTACTTCCCCACTGGTTTTCCATTTTTCCCCAACATCGCACGTCCTAAGCATCTCTCTCCAAAAAGGATTTCCCACAGACACATGGGTAAAGCACCAAAATTTGCATCTCGTGCACCATAAAGGCTTTCTTGCAGACACCTAGGAGAAACACCACACCATCCTCACAACCAAAGTAACCAGGTAGTTTCCAAGAGCCACCACATCCCGCGTAACGTGTTTCATACATCGGGTATTATACCTCAAGCCATTACAAACCATAAACAAAGTAAGGATCCTCAAGCCATCACAACCTATACACGTTACACCTATAATAGTCAATAGAATACTATATCTAGAATATATGTGTGTGAATAACCTCAAGACAATATAGCCCTCTACACACATATATGGGGAAAGCTAACTGTTGTGCCCAATGGCACAAATATCTTCCAAGTGAAGAGAGTGGGGCCAAATGGGGTAGTCAGCCATTCATCCTTCCATAGGACTGTTGTGGAAAACACCCCCCAGGGCTTAGAATCCTTGGGGTGTCAGTTGCTTTTACTGATAGGCTGGAGTAGCGTATAGAAATAGAAAATGTACAGAATATATTATAACTCTCAACCACACTATGGGAATAACCTAGTCTTAGACACAAATGTAGATAACGTCTCTCGAACTCCAACCTTCCACTTCTAAGACTATGTATACTATAAGTATACAACCATTTAAAGAGATTTATTAGATTGCATCATTTCATTTTTATCAATTCCACTGTACATTAATTAATTAATTAGACATTAATTAACCATGAACAAATCCACATTAAATTTCATTAGCAACACACCCAAAGTCAACTTCTCCTTCAATCATTTTTCAACCTCTTCATTTTGTTCCAGAATCTCCATCCCATGGGTTAACACCATTTATTCAATTATTTATTATAGAAATAATTTCCCACATTCCAAGGCATTATAGAAAAAAATTCTTTGCTAAAAACACAAGGGGATCAACACGGTGAGTAGATGTACTAACCGTCGAGTATTTGTCACCTATAGCAAGAGAATAGACCCATCCTACCTTGAGAAGCTAGAAACAGGAAGCACATGGCATACCCCGCACGTCTTCAGCTCCTTCGGAAGAAGGGTAAGCAAGACCAGCTACCTTGAACAGTGGGGAAAAGTAAAGCAGATAAACAATCAATGAACCATCAAGAATCCAACAATCACATCCATCCCATTCCATCATCCCTTGTGTCCTACCTGACACCCAAATGCATTATATGATGCATCTCGCCACTCTAGGCATCATCTACTGCAACAACAAAAAGTCTCCAAACCTCAACATATCACAACAGCCATCCAAGCTCACATTACAACACAAGTAGTGGGAAATAAAACATCACATCAATTGGACTGTTGGCCCTTTATCAATCAAGAGGGTAACTCATAACCCATTAATGAATTATCAAAAAATAATTTCTTTAATCCCTCTTGAATTAACAAATTTATTATTTGTTGGTACCAAATTCGGGTACCCTAATCAAAAAGCAATCACAAATAAATAAACATGCTTACTGGACTAATTTGAATAACTTAAAATTACAACAATAACCAGATTACTTTTCATTACTATTTATCTTTAGCTAAACAATTATCAATTAATTCCAGTTTACATTCTTTACAAATTTTCATCATGAACAACAGCTAAGTAAAGTAGGAATTGATATCACACTATCTAGAAAAACAAGAGGCAATAACATATGATCGATTCAATTACTTTATCTGGTTTAAAGTATTTATTAAGTAAATTCCATTGTCATCCAACGAGATAAAACATGATTAAAATACAGTTTCACGTAATAGAAAGAGAATCAACGAATCCCATACCTCAAACAGTCCCTCGCGTTATTTATCCACCCCACGAGTCACGATCCTCCTCTCGCCACAACTACATCTACCTGAGGATGCCACGATATGACAGCACCAACCAAACCCCATGAAAAATCCCATTAAAAGCAGGGAGGTTTCATGCTATATCATTGATTGGAGAAATATAAGGAGATGATCCCAAAGGAATGATGATAAAACATACCTTATATCAAAGATTGACCGATACAGCTTGGTTGCATCAAAACAGAGCAGAACCAATCCGAGGAGTAATGTTTGATTGTGCAACTCTTATGGGAAGAATTGAATTGTTCTTGCGTCTCATAGCTGAGAACAATGAGTAAGAAAAAGTGAGGAAGATATCATGTCCATTTTCATGATTTAATGGGGAGACCGTTTAAGATACGCTTAATTACCAATTAAAATCTGACCACATTAAACCATGCAGTTTGACCAAGTAAAAACATCCCGAGCCATAGGAATAATTAATATAAGATTAATGGCATCTGAATAATCCTTAAGAGTCCTTAAAATAACGATTTAAATGTATTTTACATAAATGAAAACGTCAAAAGGGCCAGAACCATAGGAAGCTGGAAACATTTTTCACCTACCGTTACTCTACACAAACCGTTACTATACTCTTATCGTTACTGCTCACCTGCCAATCTGTGAAACCTATCTGTGAAACACTATACACCTACAGTTACTATACACCTACCGATCTTTGAAACCGATATGTGAAACTGATCTGTGAAACCGATTTGTGAAACACTGTACAACTACCTTTACTGTACATCTACTGTTATTGTACACCTACCGATCTATGAAATCAATCTGTGAAACCGATCTATGAAACTGATATGTGAAACTGATCTCTGAAACCGATATGTGAAACTAGTCTATGAAACTGATATGTGAAACACTGTACACCAACCATTACTGTACACCTTCCGTTACTGTACACCTACCGATATAACAAATCATAAAACTTGAAACACTATTCACTGAACTGGAAATTTGGAAAAGTGTTGGGGATAAGTCACCTTGACCTCCTCAAACACCTCCAACACAATATTTTCACAAAGTAATGGACCGAAGAGATCCGGCCCATAACACTAACCCCTATGGTTCAACCAGAACAAACAAAAGCAACCCTCTATAAGGTACACACAGTCTAACTCCTCTGGTTCTACTTTTGAACAGACTCTCTAAGGAAGAACTCACATAAATGTCCCCTATAATCTCATATCGGTAAATAATATGTGCTCAAGGGATGAAATAAATATCTAATTCCCCCTTGTGGCATAAATCAAAGATCTACAGATAATCTGAGGGAGTAGTCAACACACATCCCCCTTATGGTCTAACAATGTAACTGTAAAACAGACACTCTGAAGAAGCCCTCAACGTCTATTCTCTATATGGTCTAATACACCAGATTCCCACAGCCCTATGTAGGTCAATCAAGCATAATGATATATGAAAGCCAAATTAAACATCAAGAACTAACTAGCTAATCAATATACAACATATCATAGCATGTTAGATAATAATTACTCTATCTTAACAATACCAGGCATGGAATGAAAAGCGTAAGCCTAACCGGAAAAGATAGACCAAATGATAATAACTATAAAACAAGGGAAAAACATTCATAACATTGGAAAATTAACCCTTTTAATAAACAAACAACCTCTATCCTAACAAACGGAGCATATAAGGCATAATAGTGCTAAAAACCATAAACCTGCATTACCATGTTCAATGGTATTAGACACTTTTGCACAAACAAATTGAAAGACTATCTATAGAAATGAAAAAACCACTGACCTTGATGGCTTGAGATCAATATATGTGAACATCAGGCTTTAAATCTCCCTATAATGCATTTGATCTACAAAAAATTCTTAATATATTCAATCGAGGATAACACATGAAAGAGAAGAAATCGGCAGATGAAGTTCAAGTGGAAAAGAGAACTCACTGATGCGATTCCAATGCAATAAATTACGGTCGATTTGGAGAACAGATAGTATGTCGGGGGATCAGAGAAGATCTGTGTTCATACAGACACTCTCGGATGAGACTGGTGAAGAAGAAGATTGTTCTATCCATCAGACGTGACCCGAGTCCATTTAATGAAAAAAATAAAGTACACGACATGTAATTTTAAAGTACACTGCATGTGATTTCCTTTTCCAGCCTCCTCTTTAGGCAGACATCAGGTCACCACACATGACCCTATTCCCCGCAATTACATATCCACCACATGGTCATAAGAAGCAATTGAGTATTCTATGTTTACATAAAGTACACCACGTGTACCCCAAAAATTTACAGAAACATCTCTTTTTCTCATAATTAACCAGAAAGTAAGATTCATACCTGAATAAAAGATCTTGGTTCTTACATAAATCTTCAATATATTATACAATATGTAGGACAAAGACTACATGCCTAGATAAACACTCTAATAAGATATTATTTTGTCAATCACATTATATTATCAATAAATTATGAATGATTTTCAAAGTTAGGGAATTAGGTTATCTAAAATGGGGGAACCAAATAGTGAGAAACATTGATTTAACATATAGATATTTCTGTTAAAATGAAAAACATATATAATAATTTCTAATGAAATATCATTTTGAGGCTAGATTTTTCTTCTTGTTTTTATATAATAATAATATTATGGCGTTTATGTTTCATCACAAAGGATTAAATCCTTTTGGTGTTATTAATGGATGATGCCTTATTAAACCAAATTTACAATAGATTCTATGTAAAATGTAAAAATTTACAAATAGAAAAACAATGTGATAAGAGATAAAGTAAGAAATGTTATGATTATGTAAAACTATAAATTAAGATTTATGATTAGCAACATTAACATAGTTGATTTTACAAACCAAAAAAAATTAGGGAAGGATAAAATATCAAAGATGTTCCAGTGATTATGTTGATGAAGGAAATCAGGTTCAATTTCCTTCATGTATAAAATATACTATGAATAACTAATGTTAATGTAACCATGAATCCATAAGACGAATAATGTATGGAAAATGTGGTAATAGAATAAAAATATTCAAATAAAATATGAATAAATTTGTTAACATGATGTGGAGAGAATATTGTTTTCGTAAAAATAAAGAAGTTATTAAGGTAGGCAACTGATTCAAAAATATATTAATTGTTTTATCTGTCTTACAGATACCCTTGAAATATTTCATTAGTAAGTTATTATTAATATTGTGAGGACATAATTTATTTGATGGGGTGTGGGGATAGTATAACACACAAATCCAAAAATATTATTTTTTCATTAAAACCTAATATGTTCTATTTCATGCATTACATGAATCATCGAACCAAAATGAATAGTAGAATGTTTTAGCTGCTTAAATATAGAAAAATAACTAATAACACTAATATATTCATTAAAATGTTACCCTTCTAAATGTATATTTTTTGACAAAATTTTAAAAAAAAATGGAAAAAGAAGTTATTGGTATGATTAAAAACGTTACAAAAAAATTGATTTGTAATTAATAAGAAATAATTATGCGAAAACATAATGTCACCACCTGAACTAGGAATCCCATAACCTGAGGATGCAAATTGTACAACTATATGAAAAAAGGATGTTCTTGATTCCCATGGGCTAGTGACTAGCACCCAATCATCCAAAAACAACCCGATTGAATAAAATATGGAACTAGAAGAAAAAAGTGGTATTAATATATAGAATGATAAAAAGGAAATATTAACTAATTTTTAACATAAAATGGTAGAAATATGAATATAGAAGCACTTAATAACCTAGATACATGTATATAAAGAAACCCAAAAAGGAAACCCAATCTACCAGAATCTAATCTGTGTTATATGTGGAAAACAACCTACCATATGTGTAACAAATTCCCATGATCAGTGTATAAAAAACCCCACCACCGAATTTTGGAAACATTCAATACACTACATAATTAAAATAATGGTTTAAACACACCTGGGGGAGTGTGTAATGAGTGAGAAAAATAGTCCAAATGGTATCTCACCAGAGTGTTCCATAGATATTCAATGTCATAAAATTCCAATATGAAGAATATTTGAAAAACATGTTATGATGAAATATTGTTCTCATTTATGTCAAAATAATGATACTTTTTTCCCATTTATCACTGTTCTAAATTAGATTCAAAATGAAATGGATCAAATAAAATTACATGAAAAATTATTTATTAGATCAAGATTCATTTTTAATATAAATGACAAAAATAATATAAAATTATTTTATTTATCACCCATAATATAATGTAGTTTCAAGATATCTAGGTTTCTTGTAACTCAATAATAAAGTCAATAGATAATTCACACTAAATAAATTCCGAAAAAAACAAGGAATGGGGAACATAGCCAAAACCCATGGATGAATTCTATATGTTGTCTAAAAATCAAGTCCCTTGAAAAAATGGACTATAAAGCATAAGAATGCCCAATCAGTGAACCAAAAAAACAATGACAAGGCCCAATACTATTAATTTTCTAAGGTACCCAAGGTTACTATATTCTATTCATTTAAATACACATGAAATTACATATTGCATTTCATAAGAAAATTTTCAAGAATCCCATTTAAAAAAACATTCTTGAACTTTTTTACAAAATAATTGAATGAATAATATTTTACTAGAAACCATTAGTGTTCTAAATTATGGATCCTAATAAAAAATAACATGAATCAAGTTTTTTTAAACTCTTTTCATCAATATATCAAACAATATATAAAAATAATTTTCTCCAGAGGGTTATTGATGGAACCCAATAGACATAGAATCATGTGAAAACACTGTAGTTCCCTTGGGTTCTGTTGATGGATGACCATATAGAGGTGCATGTGGAGCCAATCATAATCTTAATAGGTGAAAAAGAGGCTTCATTAACTGTTTTTCTTCGAAGGTTTTTGGAATATTTTTTTAGTGTGACATATCTTTGAAAAATAGTATGAATTAAATTGAACACCTAAAAATAATACCGATTGAGTATAAAGGGCCGACTTTTGTTTAATACATCCACTACCTTTGAAATTTTCATGCCTTTTCCTTTTCTTCCGATCTGTACTACTAAAATTTCCACTGGATGAAAGAGGTAAACAAAGAAAGACTGAATTAACCAGCATATCTATACCTATAATCACAGAACAATCTAATATTTTAGTATGTATGGTGATGTTTATTATATACAAATATTATTAGATATCATGTTGTATAGTATGTAAGTGTTTCTAATATATTATATAATCTTTCCTAAAAAACTAAAAAAATGGTTTGTGTAATTTTTTTGTCATATTATATCCTCTATATATGGAAAGGAAATATACATTTCAAAGTCTTGTATTCTAGGAGAAAATACTAATATAAAATATTCTTGATGTATTTACACTCCATGAATATAAAGAAATTCACATGAACTAGAGTCCCAAAAAACTCTTTATAGGACCCTAAATATTAAATGTCACACACTTCACCATGATAGATTCATGTATTTCCATGATGTCAAAGTACCAATTAGTTTATTTCAAGATATTTCCTCAACTCCTTGTGTAATTTATTACCCTTAAAATATGGGGGAGTTAGTCTAAGAAATAGTTTACTTAATACTTTTATCTTATAGTTACTTCTTTCACCCCTTATTCTTGGTTTTGAATAGGTTTCCCATTCCGATCCATATAAAAAATTGTCCATATAATATCCTAAATTTAATTTGAATCAATTAGATGAATCCCATGAAGAAAATATTAAACTACACCCACATGAGGAATCCAAATAACTGCTCTTATACATAGGATTATACATTCCAAAAATCATATTAATTCCATCATAAAATGAAAAAATCATAATTAAAACAATAATAACATAAGGAGAAACTATCATTAGGGTTATGATACAACACATGATACACACAACCAATTTCACATTACTACATGAGTCTCATTATTGTAGGTTCTGTCTATGACCAAACTAAATCCTTCCCCTCAAGTCCTAATAGATCATATCTATAGTATATTAAATTCCTAATACTAAAAGACACCCAGTACAATATCCTTCGATACCAAATTCTCATATCTGGGCATAGAAAATACCTCAAAATATTCTCTAAAATGAAAAAAATTGAGACTCAAATGGGGTTCCCTAACCCCAGGGCCTGGGGACTTGCACCCAAGAATCGAACAACAACTATAGGGAACAAATTCTCCAACTAGAAAAAACATGGAATATATGTATATAAAGATAACCTGAAAGGAAAAATCCTTTAAATTTAACCAAAAATGGTGTAAATGTGTCCTAGTTAACAGGCCAAAACCAAGGTACATGTCCAATACCAAGACCAAATGGAAAATAGAGACTAGTGATACCAAATGTGTATAATATGTGGTAAAAATCTCACTATGTCACCAATAACAATCCATTACCTACAAACATGAAACCCCACAAACTCACCATGTCACACTTACTATTAATAAATAAAAAACAATGTCTTCTCACCCATACGAAGCGAGCGGGGTTTTATCAATATAATACCAGAAGGATATCACCTAGGTGTTTAATACAAATTCTATTTTGCTGAATCCCAATATGCTCAATATATGAGAAACATGATATGATTAAACTGTTTTTCCTTTATAATAAAACCATGGTAAATCAATTTCAATTTTTTAATAGTTTGAAATTTGGTTCTAGATAAAATAAATCAAAACACATTTTTTTTAAAATATTTATCAAGTAATGGATTATTTTTAATAACAAGGCCCCAAAAAATTAAATTCCAAATAGAACAAAAAACTATGGAGATCACACCTAGGATATGCTTTTTTTCAAGTTATAAAGGTATATTATTCAATAATAATGATGTCTTAGATTAGCGAACACTATAAAACTATATAGAAAAAAATGATATAGACAGCAGAGGAACACCCCATGAATAAACCCCATGTGATCTCTAAGAATCAATTACCTCGAGAAACATGCTTATAAAGAAAATAACACCCCATAAATGAATCCCCTTTAAAAAAAGTTCAATTCCCAGTCAAATACGTCCTCCTCAAAATCCCAAGGAACCCATGTGTTGTACATATCAAAAAAATTTAAAGGACTTTGTAACATCCCATGAATATTGTTTTCTTATAATGGTAAATTTCATATTTTATGTTACACATTAATTGAACAAACTAGTTTATTATAGGAAAGTAATAATAAAATTTTAATTTACTATAAATAGAGTAAACACACAAAATTAACGAAAAATATCTTTATTCAAATGGGAACACCATAGTAATTATAATACACTGAGATCAAGTGGGAAATTGATCTAACCAAATATACCAATTAAAACCCCTATTAATATTATAGGAATACCATACAAAACAACTAAGACCCCGATAATATAATAGGGGTCCATAGTGTAACACCCCGAGATTTTATAAAAAATATTCTTTTTAATTTCGTTAATGTCTTGTGTTGTATGCTACACTAAAAGGATCTTTCTCAACACTCATTCGTGACTTTCCTTACATTACACGTAATTGCGACCTTCCTCGATAGCGTGTGTAGTACGCAATACTGAGTTTCACTAAATAACGATATGCTATTAAAATATTATTAAAACTAGCCATAATGAATAGTAATAACCACCTTTTAAAATATTATAAATTTTATCTCTCAAAAAGGACTTCATTTTTGGATTCGGAGTATTGAATTTAGCCTAAGGTGAAATTTTGGTACTTTTCGGATAACTTTCATATTCTGATGAATAGTGAAAATTACAACATTTTAATTAAAAAGAACTTTTTTAGTCGAAATAATTAATAGTGATAAATTACTAATTTGATTGGTTTTAAAGAATATTTAGAATGTATTTTTACAATTTAATACAATGTTGGTCATTTTATGTAATTTCACATTTAAACCAGTTATAAACAAGTGTCAATCTTTTGATAGTTATTATCTCTTAAAAACACGCCATTTGTTTTGAAGACGGGAATTAATTTTTAAATTAGTTAATGTAATGGATATGTTTTGAATATGGTAAAATAGACATCATTTTTGAGTTCATAATATCAAATATAGCTTAGGCCTACTTTTTGGTATTTCTCTGAAACGTTCATTTTTTGATGAATAGTGAAACCACTAAGTGAAAGTAAAAAAAATGAATTTTTCATAAAACTTAATTTTATCGCTTCTGTGAGTGGAATTTTGAAAATCTGAGAGACACGGTTTATGTCAGTAAGTAAAATGTTGTTCAATGAGATGAAAATAATTTTTTGGTGAATAGTAACTTTTTTCTTTTTTTTACCACGGTTAAAAATAAATAGGGTAATTAAGGGTAAAAATGATATTATTATTACCCTAACACATGTCCTAATTCTCTTGGACAAGTTTAATTCGACCAAAATCAAACTTAGGAATACAATATGACCATTTAGGCCCACTTGGATTAGATTAGGACATTTATTATTAATTTATTTAAAGAAGGGTTAAAATAGTTAAAATCAAAGTTTAATAACTAAATCATTTTTAATATGAGGTTATACATAAGATAAATTCGACTATAAATATTAATTAGAAATATAAAAAGATTTCCTACATAATGGTACTTTATTTGTAATTTTTAGAGATTAAATAATTTAATTTATTTATGACACAAAGATGATGCAGTAATTAACTTATCAATGAAATGTTGACATAATTGATGTTATAAACACCAAAATAAATGTAATTTGACACTTTTTATGAATTAAAATAAATTTCTAGGATAATATGACATGTTAGTGTTGATGTAATTAACTTTTTTCGAACTAATAATTCTGTTATTATTTTCACAAAAAACAATTACTAAATAGTGTCAAAATAGACATAAAATAGTTTTTAAAACAAATATTTTATTAGTAATTGTTATTTTATTCCTAAAAATCTAAGTATCGGCCAAATAACTTAAATAAGGTTATATATATTAATATTAAACAACTAGGGATTCTTTTGACTTGATATAGTAAGTTTATTAACCTTATAGTGTAAGAAAACAAGAAGACACGGTAAAAGTTAAATTATCTAACTTAAAGTTAAATCTAAATGATAAGGTTAAAATTGATACCTAAACATGTCTAAATTATATTTTATGAGAGTATTTCGACCCCTACTGTCCTTAACTTAGAAATATATCAATTTTGAGCTATTAAAAACCGAAATTCACTTTATAATAAAATAATATTTTTAGTTATTCCAAAGGTGCCCCTCTCCTCCCTTATAAAAGGGCACCTCCTCCCTCTCTTCCTCACACCACATTGAGCCTTCAAGCTCGGCCAAACCCTGCCACTTTCTCCTCTCCACTTCCCTAGAGACATACTAGAGGTAATGGTCTTCTTCAAAGACCAATTGTAGTGCCCTAAAAGAAGGCTTCAAAGAAGCACTTCAAAGAAGAGGTAATGTCCGTTACCGATTCTTTCATCTTTATTTCTTATTCCACTTCTTCTTCTTTAGTTGTTTCATTACGAAGTAATAAAATAAGTACCACTAATATACTTATATGTTATTATAAGTACGAAATAACCCTATTTCACCATCTATCCATCCTATGGATAAAGAAATCACCGCACGTGCGTACATACGGAATACCGTCTCCACGCCGTAGTGTAATCTATTTTCCACCACCACCTTACTTGGATGGGTATAATGGTACCAATAATGACTATATATGACTATTATAAAGTGATATTTATTCTGAAATAGTATTCATACACTCCAATACAATTCCACGATCATGGGAACGATATCATCACTCGTGCGTACGTACGGAATACCGTCTCCACGATGTGATGTGACTCGTTCTACATGATCTTCATTTCTTAATGATTATATAAATTAATTGAATGAATGAATATGATATATATTACACTAATACCATTATGGAAATGAGGTATCTATAACCTAAATAGAAGAATAAGAATTTACTCGACGAAACACGCATAAGAACAAAAAGTTATAAACACCGGAATAACAAGTAGCAATGAAATATAACTACTAAGAAGCTAAGAATATGACCAAATATGATATCAAAAAAATAAGAATGATTCTGGAATAAGTCAATAACATTATTTAAATAATTATACAGGAGGTTCGGACACTTACAAAGCAAATCGGACCTAAGGTAAGGGAAATATCACAATCTCATTTTTATCCGAGATTGTTTATACTTTAGTATTTACTGGGGTGTATTTTATCATCCACATACATGTTTCCTCAATATGTAATATTATTTCCATCCACCTACAATTTTTTAAATCCAATTTTACCCTTCAGTGAGTTTTTAGTAAAGGATATGAAAGGAATCTTTTGTCGTTTTTAGTACAAGGTACTTTTTGACTTTTCTGATAAAAGTGCGAAGAATGTTTTTTTTTCACTTATACGGCATGAATGGATTTTTATAACATTATTTACAAGAAGCTTCCATTACAATTTTTCATGTTTATTTTTAATCAACTTCTTTTAGTTTAAAATTGTATGACATGTTATGAAAGGAAAAATGTTTTTGAAGTAGAAATGATATTTTCCTCAAGAAGGAGTTCAAGTGTTTTGTCAAAATTATTTTCCATCTAAGATAATATAGGGTTCTGTTTCTATCCCTATTTTTACATTTATTTGATTATGTTATGATGGAATTATTTTTATGATGTCCTTTTATCTTATATGGATTATGTTATGATGGAATGATGTTTAAGAATTCCATTTTTATTACATGGGTTATGCAATGATGTATGATTTATGATTTTGTGGAACACATAAAAATGGTATCATTATGAGATGGGTGGGACCTATATCTCCCTCCAATGCATTGGTTAAAGATTTTATATCTCATGAGATATACATGGCTGGAACGGTAGGTTATACCGGTTCAGTGAAACATGACTAAAATGAGGAGTGAACTCAATTTAGAAAGGGACTTTGTCCACTAAGATAGTCTTTGCAATGAGTCTTGACTAATAAGAAACGGTTCTCTATGATTATGTGTGTATGCCACAAAGTTTCATGTTTTATGTTATGATTATTGGGATTACATTTCACTACTATGATTTATACCATGTTATGAAATTATGATCTCTTTTGCAGGATAATATTTCCAAAAGATATGTTCTTATGAATATGATGTGATTGATATTTATTTTTTTTACCCTTACTGAGCATTTGAGCTCACCATTTTGTATGTTTTCTTTTCCCCAGGATATAAAGAAAGGATTTAGGTTTAAAAAAACAAGATCTTTATGGGAGATGTTGAAAATCTTTCACCACGATTAGAAGATTATATTCCGAGTTTCCAAAGACATTAAACTATTACGGTCCTTGGGTCTGTGTTTTTGATATGTACTAAGTATTACGCAAAAGTAATGTAATGTCTATGTATGTTAACCTTCAGGTCTCTACAGTTGGTATTAGAGGAAAGGTTTAGTCAACCTTTGGAAACTAGGATGCGAAAACGTTAGTGGGATCCCTAGAGATATTTCTAAGGTATGTCTAGGGATGCCCCTAAGGATAAGTATACATATATGATATTGTCCTAGAACTATGGTAACGATCATAGAATTTAACCTAAGATGTTAGATATTGAAGTTACTCCCCCTTTATTATGATTTTTTCCTCTCACACTATTCTTTTGGGGTTTTAGATAATGGCTAGAAACAAGATGATTCACAATAATGGAGGATATGATGGACAATGGAATGATATTCTTCATGAGCGACGAAATGAAATGGGATTTGGAGGTCCAAACATCATTATTATGCCGAATCAGGAATCTCATAATATTATCAATAAAGTAAAATTTGGTAAGTTTCATGACTCAACTAATAAGAGAATGATGGAGTTTCATGATGATCATTGAGGAAAGAAAGTTCAATTTCCCATATGTAAATCATGTGGGAAGAGGCATCAAGGAGAATGTTTCAAAGGAACTGGAAGATACGTTGGGTCTGGAAAAGAAGGGCACAAAGCCAGTAAGTGCAATGGAAAAGGTTCAGTTAACAGCAGGGATGAGGATAATGGTATTGCTACGACATCAACAATGGTTAAATGTTTTAAATGTGGAATGTACAGGCATTATGCAAACCAATACCCTAA
This sequence comes from Viscum album, assembly GCA_963277665.1. Lineage (NCBI taxonomy): Eukaryota > Viridiplantae > Streptophyta > Magnoliopsida > Santalales > Viscaceae > Viscum > Viscum album. The sequence continues at coordinate 660,545,041 of OY728134.1, read as the reverse complement.
GGAAAAGTCTCATGAATAGAATCAGTATGGTTTTATGGGTAGTATTTATGTTGATGACGATGACGAGACTACAAATGATATGTGAGTTGAAATAACTGTTGAAGCTCAGTCAATGGTTTAAGAAGGTAGTGGAATGATTACATGTTTATCAAGTGTAATGTTGTATAAGTAATCTCATGGTACTATGGAATAAAGAGACATATAAGGATTGTAACACTATTGTCTTTCCTTAAGTTTTGAAATTATGTGATGAATGGTACCAGTATTTTTGGAAAGTAGATGATATGCGCATAATGAAGGGATAAGGAGAAAATTAAATGTTTGATAGTATTCATGAGCTCATGACTGATATAAGGAGAAGGTTATATCATGGTTTGAGTATATAGAATTTTTGGATTTTGGTATGTGGAAAATGTTAACTTTTGATAGCATTCATGCTTTCACTAAGGTTTAATGGGTATTCATTTTTCAAGGGAATACATGAGTAAGGTATTCACATGATTGGATTGTGACCAACAAGATATATGGGGGATAAATGATGGTATTCACATGCTTGGTTGATGACATTTCAAATAATAATTTTATTTATATTATGATCTTGGACCGAAGTATATTAGATAAGCCTAAAGATTGGAATGGATTATGTTGGACATAAGTTAGTATTGTTTAAGGATAGAACATTTAATAGTTTTAGAAAAAGGACAACCTGTAGGACGGGCGACATCCCATCACGTCGGACAAGGCCATGGGAATCGAACCCACAACCAAAGTGCGACTGGCCTTTATCACCTACCACTGTCCTACAGGAAGTCCCTGTTTAGTAGAAACTAGTTTTATTATATTAATCAGTATGATATATGAAGTATAAGTCCATTTTTGGAACCATATATCATTAATCTCACTATAGATGGACTTATGTATTTTTTTATAACTTTTCAACCTTTTGATTGAGACAGATGGAATGACCCATCATTCTATCACCTGATCTGCTAACACATCAAGAATGACAAATTCAACTTCATTTCTTTAAGAGATTAAGTGGAAATTGTCCAAAGAACGACCAACGGCGAGACTATACCGAAATCACGAAAGTATTTCTTCTAATTCCAATTTCATCAGCTTTAGGGAAACGATCTTGAAAACAAAAAATGTTGTCCTATTGCTCTTATATCTGATGAATCAGATGGTACCTTAGATCGTCACAAATTTATGGCTTTGTGATTGCTGGATAGATTTCTCTTCCATATCCATATTTTCACCTATGTGGAAACCCAGGGATTAGTTTATTTGGGTAACCATTACGTTTCATACTTTTGTTTTTAAAGATTGGTTTTGGTATTCCTTTTTACGATGAGGGTTTCAATTAATGAAACTTTTGAAAAGTAAACCATTTATAACCGCGACGAATTTCGAGGGTGAAATTCATTTTAAGGGGGGTAGAATGTAACCCCCTGAGATTTTATGAAAAATATTCTTTTTAATTTCATTAATGTCTTGTGTTGTATGCTACACCAAAAGGAGCTTTCTCAACACTCATCCGTGACTTTCCTTGCATTACACGTAATCACGACCTTCCTCGATAGCGTGTGTAGTACGCAATACCGAGTTTCACTAAACAACGATATGCTATTAAAATATAATTAAAACTAGCCGTTATGAATAGTAATAACCACCTTTTAAAATATTAGAAATTTTATCTCTCAGAATGGAGTTCAATTTTTGAATTCGGAGTATCGAATTATCCTAAGGTGAAATTTTGGTACTTTTCGGATAACTTTCATATTCTGATGAATAGTGAAAATTACTAAATTTTAATTAAAAACAACTTTTTAATCAAAATAATTAATAGTGATAAATTATTAATTTGAGTGGTTTTAAAGTATATTTATAATATATTTTTACAATTTAATACAATGTTGGTCATTGGATGTAATTTCACATTTAAACCAGTTATAAACAAGTGTCAATCTTTTGATAATTATTATCTCTTAAAAACACACCATTTGTTTTGACAACGGGAATTAATTTTTAAATTTGTTAATTTAACTGATTTGTTTTGAAATTGGTAAAATAGACATCATTTTTGAGTTCATAATATCAAATATATCTTAGGCCTAATTTTTGGTATTTTTCTGGAAACTATCATTTTTTGATGAATAGTGAAACCACTAAGTGGTAGTAAAAAAATGAATTTTTCATAAAAGATAATCTTACCGCTTCTGTGAGTGGAATTTCAAAAATCCTAGAGACACGGTTGATGTCATTAAGTAAAATGTGGTTCAATGAGATGAAAATAATTTTTTGGTGAATAGTAACATTTTACTTTTTTTTTACCACGGTTAAAAGTAAATAGGGTAATTAAGGGTAAAAATGATATTATTATTACCCTAACACATGTCCTAATTCTATTGGACAAATGTTATTCGACCAAAATCAATCTTAGGAATAAAATATGACCATTTAGGTCCACTTGGATTAGATTAGGACATTTATTATTAATTTATTTAAAGAATGGTTAAAATAGTTAAAATCAAAGTTTTATAACTAAATATTTTTTAATATGGGGTTATAAATAAGATAAATTCGACTATAAATATTAATTAGAAATATAAATAGATTTCATACATAATGGTATTTTATTTGTAATTTTTTGACATTAAATAATTTAATTTATTTATGACACAAAGATGATGCAATAATTAACTTATTAATGAAACATTGAAATAATTGATGTTATAAACACCAAAATAAATGTAATTTGATACTTTTTCTGAATTACACTAATTTTCTAGGATAATATGACATGATATTGTTGATTTAATTAACTTTTTTTTGAACTAATCATTCTGTTATGATTTTCAAAAAAATCAATTACTAAATAGTGTCAAAATTGACATAAAATAGTTTTTAAAACAAATATTATATTAGTAATTGTTATTTTATTCCTAAAAATCTAAGGTTCGGCCAAATGACTTATATAATGTTATATATATTAATATTAAAGAACTTGGGGTTCGTTTGTCTTGATATAGTAAGTTTATTAACTTTATAGTGTAAGAAAACAAGAAGACACGGTAAAAGATAAATTATCTAACTTAAAGTTAAATCTAAATGATAAGGTTAAAATTGATACCTAAACTTGTCTAAATTATATTGTATGAGAGGATTTGGACCCCTACCCACCTTATCTTCGAAATAAATCAATTTGGAGCTATTAAAAACCGAATTTGACTTTATAATAAAATAATATTTTTAGTTATTCAAAAGGTGCCCCTCTCCTCCCTTATAAAAGGGCACCACCTTTCTCTCTTTCCCACACCACTTTGAGCCTTCAAGCTCGGAAAACCTTTTCCACATTCTACTCTCCACTTCCCTAGAGACATCCTAGAGGTCCTGGTCTTCTTAAAAGACCAATTTTAGTGCCCTAAAAGAAGGTCTCAAAGAAGCACTTCAAAGAAGAGGTAATGTCCTTTACCGATTCTTTCATCTTTATTTCTTCTTCCACTTCTTCTTCTTTAGTTGTTTAATTATTAAGTAATAACATCAGTATCACTAATATACTGATATGTTATTATATGTATGAAACAACCCTATTTCACCATCTATCCATCCTACGGAAAAAGAAATCATCGCGCGTGCGTACGTACGGAATACCGTCTCCACACCGTGGTGTAATCTATTTTCCACCACCACCTTAATTGGATTGGTATAATTGTATAAATAATGACTATATATGACTATTATAAATTGATATTGATTCTGAAATAGTATTCATACACTCTAATATAATTCCATGATCATGGGAACGATATCATCACTCGTGCGTACGTACGGAATACCATATCCACGATGTGATGCGACTCGTTCTACATGATATTAATTTCATAATGATTATATAAATGAATTGAATGAATGAATATGATATATATTACAATAATAAAATTCTGGAAATGAGTTATCTATAACCTAAATAGAATAATAAGAATCTATTCGACAAATCACGCATAAGAACAAAAAGTTATAAACACCCGAATAACTAGTAGCAATGAAATATTACTACTAAGAAGCTAAGAATAGGACCAAATATGATATTATAAAAATAATTATGATTCTGTAATAAGTAAATAACAATATTTAAATCATTATACAGGAGGTTCGGACACTTACAAAGCAAATCGGACCTAAGGTAAGGGAAATATCACAATCTCATTTTTATCCGAGATTGTTTATACTTTAGTATTTACTGGGGTGTATTTTATCATCCACATCCATGTTTCCTCAATATGTAATATTATTTCCATCCACCTACAATTGTTTAATCCAATTTTACCCTTCAGTGAGTTTTTAGTAAACGATATGAAAGGAATCGTTTGTCGTTTTTCGTACGAGGTACTTTTTGACTTTTCCGATAAAAGTACGAAGAATGTTTTTTAACTTATACGGCATGAATGGATTTTTAAAACATTATTTACAAGAATCTTAATTTAAAAGTTTTCAAGTCTATTTTTAATCAACTTCTTTTAGTTTAAAATTGTATGACATGTTAAGAAAGGAAAAATGTTTTTGAAGTAGAAAGGATATTTTCCTCAAGAATGGAGTTCAAGTGTTTTATCAAAATTATTTTCCATCTAAGATAATATAGGGTTCTCTTTCTATCGCTATTTTTACATTTATTTGATTATGTTATGATGGAATTATTTTTATGATGTCCTTTAATCTTATATGGATTATGTTATGATGGAATGATGTTTAAGAATCCCATTTTTATTACATGGGTTATGCAATGATGTATAATTTATGATTTTGTGGGACATATAAGAATGGTATCATTATGAGATGGGTGGGACCTATATCTCCCTCCAATAAATTGGGTAAAGATTTTATTTCTCATGAGATAGACATGGCTGGAACGGTAGGTTATACCGGTTCAGTGAAACAGGACTGAAACGAGGAGTGAACTCTGTTCAGAAAGGGACATTGTCCACTAAGATAGTCTTGGAAATGAGTCTTGAATAATAAGAAATGATTCTCTATGATTATGTGTGTATTCCACAAAGTTTCATGTTTTATGTTATGATTATTGGGATTACATTTCACAACTATGATTTGTCCCATGTTATGAAATTATTATCTATTTTTCAGGTTAATATTTCCAAAAGATATGTTCTTATGAATATGATGTGACTGATATTTCTTTTGTTTACCCTTACTGAGCATTTGAGCTCACCCTTTTGTATGTTTTCTTTTCCCCAGGATATAAAGAAAGGATTTAGGTTTAAAAAAATGATGATCTTTATGGGAGATGTTGAAGATCTTTCACCACGATTAGAAGATTATATTACCGGTTTCCAAAGACACTAAACTATTATGGTCCTCGTGTGTGTGTTTTTGTTATGTACTAAGTATTCCGAAGAAGTATTGTAATGTCTATGTACGTTATGTTTCAGGTCTATACACATAGGATCCGGCATATCGAGCATAACAATGACCAAATCCACTGCAACAACACTGTGCAATAAAGGGATGAATTGAACCATCCTTATAATCCTAGGTGTCTTAAGGTAATGAGGCACCCTAAATATATATTTATAAGGGTACTTTAGAACGTTGGTAGAAAATTATTACCGTTTCATTCCTTTGTGACTGTTAAACCCGGTGACTATTTGTTGATATTTATAAATTTATAAATTTTGTCTTTATATGAATAAAAGCTTTGTTTTTTATAAATATTTTATAATGTTTTCAGTATTTCAAATGTTTTAATGTTATAAGTGTATTTTATGTTGGATTTCAAAATTAGAATACTTATTTTAAGTCTATAATTATTTCAAGGGTTTTAAATGAATTAAATATTTTAAACTATACAACTAATAGCATAGTATTGAATTAAAATCAAGAAACCTAGTTTCTACAAGGCCTTTGGAACTATATTTCAAAACAAAAGTTAAGTACTTTAAATATGTTGTAAATATTTTTAGGTATGTGTTTTATTTATAAACCCTTAAATTTTTAGAGGTGAGTTAAATGTATTACGTTTTTGATTTCCATGTTATCCATGTAATTAAAATGGTTTGATAGGATTGAATTCAAATTGTTAATGTTCTCATTAAATTCTAATACATACAATTTGAAATAAAATAGATGTTTATTTAAATGTACATACTATTTTATGTCTACTGTTTTTGATTTCAATATTAATATATAATTTTTTTTGATAAAAATTTATAGGGGAACCAGCCAACCGAGGTCATCCTTGAAGGCCAAGCCCTCAAGGTCAAGAACGCCCCCCCTAAGAAACCTGAGGTAGCGACCATCAGGGTTCGGAGTTTGTTTATGCATGTTGTGGCCAAGATGAGTGTGAGTTCAAGGCATTTAGCGGCTAGGCCAAGTCACGCGTGGCCCCGTGTCTAAGGCCTGTAGTGCGCGGTGCGTGAGGGTGGGCCAAATCCCCGCAAGGGCCTGTGTGTAACCCCTTTTCATAAACTTCATATACACTTAAATATATATATATATATATATATCTCTCTCTGTGTGTGTGTGTGTTTTCCAATATAATCTTTTATGATTTTAATGACTTGAATACTAACACTTAAATAATATTTATATGGCAACTACGTTTTGGATTTAAGTATAAAATTATTATAGAATAATACAATAATTTTTATGTGCATAGGGATACATGGAAAATAAATCTTATATGGTTTTGGTGGCAATATAATAAATGGTTATTGTTTAGAGGTGTTTGTAACCTTATGGATTTTTAATGGACCATGTTTATTTTGTGTAAAAACTCATATATACAAATTGTGTAATTATAGTTATGTATAAATGTATTTATAAGTTTAATTTCTAAAACCCTATTTTCAAGTATAATTATTTGGACTTAGTTAATGTTTTGACACATGTAAGGATTCAATGTTTTCCAAACCTATATGTGTTTTAGTATACACAAATGAACTTTCTTAATTAGAGATGATATTCTAACATGTACCCTCAATGTAATTTATAAATTAAAAGAACTACCATCGACCTGTTTTAAAGTAAAGGAATAATAATTTATGGGTTTATGTTATCATTTAGTAACCATTTATTGTTTGTTGCTAATCATACTGCATTGATTATTAGTGGTTAATCTGGTTTGATAAATTTCATGTTCAAAGTCATGTTGATCACAATAATTATTGTCAGGTATTTTCTTTAAGTGATTCATTTACATGTATTGGAATTTTAAAGAGTTATCATTTACCACCTCCTGTGGAAAACCCTACCATTTTATGGGCTTTAGTAATTATCCTGTGTACATTGATTTCTTACTAAACCATTCCTGATTTTGATTGATTATTCCATATTTTCAATGTTATATGTCATGTCATGTATTTGTAGACCAATTTTATAATGGTTTTCCTATCCATATTATTGATCATCATGCTTGCATATGACATACCATGATAATGAACTACGAACTGAATTTCCCAAAGTGGTACATGAAACCTTGGGTAATGAGAAATAAAATTAAATATTCAATATGGTATGAGACACCTTGAATATTAGACCATATTGATATTTGAGGAATGTTTTGGATAGCCGAGTTGGGGACCGATTAAACGAAAGCCCTCCAGGTTGGGGACTGGTAGAGTTAAGCCCTCCAGGTTGGGGATTGGTTAAATTAAGCCCTCTGGGTTGGATACCAGAAAAATTAAGCTCCTCTATGCATCAATAGTACTCAAGATAGAGATATTGGGTTATTACACATAGGTCATGGCATAATGCCTTGACACAGAGACTGTGAGTCCTTTAGTATACAATTTCTAATTATGTTTTTGTATTTGACAAACCATGGGATTATTTCGACTATAGTAATATCCTTGGTTATAGAACCATTACCTATGAGGATGAGATTTAAGTACACATTGAACATGATGATACAATGATGATGCATACTCAGTTTGAATTTCCATAATTTTAATGAAAATGTTAGCATTACATAATTTTCATTTTACAAGATGTAGTGAAACAGTTTATGCGCAACTCTGATAATGCTTATGCATAGTAATACTTTCATAACTAGCATGTTATGTTTATTTTACTTAATATATTTCATGCACTTTTGTAAAAACATTCTTACTTTGTACATTTAGTATATTTCATTTAAATGATCAAATAATTGTGTATGAAATGCATTATGTTTTTTATAGAATCCATAGAAATATCGTGATGTTTTCTTTTAAGGAATTATTTTTAAGTATGTGAATGTATTTTCAAAGATTGTTTTCAAAAGCTGTATTTAAGTAATTTCAAAACCGCTTACATAGTATTTCCATGCTCACCATAGATTTTAAATGAATTTTTTTTAGGTTTCTGTATTGTCTTCAAAGATGTTTCAGAATGCATCTGGTTTTCCTAGAACCTGAACCTCACGATCCTCTATAGCATGAGACATGATGTGATGAACGTAAATGTAATGTAATAATTGTTGTACATCGTGTCTCATGGGAACCAGCTTTGGGCACTCAGGGGATGGGTTCTCTCAATTGCTTTCAGAGAAGGGGTTCAGAAATTTTTTGAAAAATAGGTAATAGAAATATATAATTATGACTGAACCTTGTTAAGTGATTTTATTATATAATTCAGATGGAAGATGGTAATGTTCCTACCAATATATTATCAGTCTCCACTGAATCCATAGAGACAATTTTGTCTATAGCTTGTCGAGAGAATTTTCTTAACTATGCTCATATTCACAAGACATGAAAACACTGCTCTGATGTGTCAAACTCACATCGGGTGCTTCATCTACACCGGGGACTAGGATTTGCTTACCTTATTATGATTATGACCAAATTTAGCACCTATGTATGTAGGGGAAGATAACATGAGGGAATTTTCCCAGTGTTCATGGAAAGTGAGGACATTGGGTTAATGGTTGTCGACACTTTTCAAGAAGCTGTTACTGTCGAAGACCTCCGAGAGGCCTATCATTTCAAAATCATGAACTACAGCTTCTAGGGACAGTTGTTGGACTTCGAGATGTCTGAAGATGAGTCCACCCTACTGTCATATAGGAAAATAGCAACAACAAACCCCTCATGAAACACTCAGGAGACGTTACAGGTGTCTCCATGGGTCTAACCGTGAATGCTCAGCCTGTGATTGGTTTGAGGAGATATGGAGTATTGCTTCTCTGTGTGGAGTTCATATAGTAGGTCGGTAAAGGATACTCAGGAACTAATATATAAACTTATGCGTTATTGAAATATTATCTTTTTTTCATTCATGTCGTCAGTTTTTTTGAACTTTCATAGTGAATTATAATGAATATGATTTCAGATGGCTAGAAAAACAAATATCTCAACTCTCCCCAATGAAAATTTGGAGGATATCTTAATCAGGACATGCACTGTGGACTATCCTTCTTTCCTCAACCAATGAGGATCATGTCAAAAACTTGTTTTATTTGTCTAACAACCATGAAATCCTTCTCAGCTATCAAGGGATTGACCATGTCTTCCACCACATCGCCATTACCCAACTTAGTTGTTATAGGCAGAGGAGGAGATACTATGAGGGTCTGTTTTGAAGTTTCACTCTAGAATAGAATTTTTCTGCCAGAACATGTTTCCTAGTGGCTTCCCAATATGGGATCCTCAAAGCAGCATTTATCTTCCAGATCATAAATCTTAGTCTATTTAACCGAATCTTCCCAATGGAATATCCTGAGCATGATGTAATCTGGCGGAGGACCAGATAATATGTCCATTCAGACATCCCCGAATTTAATAGCACTCGAGCCTCCCTATGAGAGAATTTATGTATAATGCATGAGCATGAGTTCAAAACATACTGCTCGTGGTGTATCTGGGACACTTAAGTATAGTAACTAAGTACCAACATGGGTATTTCATTGACCGAGATAAATCTCCCATTTTGGTGATGATGATCATCTGGGGAATTTCTGTTCCAATTTAGAATTACGAGAGTAAAATTCATTGTAGGGGGAATAATGTAAAATCCCAATAATCCATGTTTATTATAATGGTAAATTATATATTTTATGTTACCCATTAATCAAAAAAATTAGTTATTATGGAAAAGTAATAATAAAATTTTAATTTACTATAAAATAGTCTAAACACACAAAATGAACGAAAATTCACTTTATTGAAATGGGAACACCATAGTAATTATAATACACTGAGATCAAATGGGAAATTGAAATAACAAAAGACAAAACTTAAAACCCTATTAATATTACAGGAAGACAACACAAAACAATGATGACCCTGAAATGATAATAGGGGTCCTTAGCATCCGGTATATCGAGAATAAGAACGGCCAAATCCACCACAGCCACAATATGCACTAAAGGGATAACATGAACCATACTTATAATCCTAGGTGTCTTAAGGGAATGAGGCACCCAAAACAAATATTTATAAAGGTTATTTGGACCGTTTGTAGAATATTATGACTGTTGCCTTCCTTTGTGATCATTAAACCTGATGACCGTTGGTTAATGTTTTTAAATTAATAAATTTTGTCTTTTATGAATAAAATCATAGTTTTTTTAAAAAGATTTTATAATTTTTTCAATATTTAAAATGTTTTAAATTTTTAAGTCTATTTTATGTTGGATTTCAAAATTAGAATACTTAGTTTTATGTCTATAAGTATTTCAAGGGTATAAATGTTTTGAATATTTTAACATATACCACTAATAGCATAGTATTGAATTAAAATTAAGAATCATATTTTCTACAAGGCCTTTGGAACTATCTATCAAAACAAAAGTTAATTACTTCGAATATGTTCTAAATATTTTTAGGTATATATTTTATTTATAATCATTTATCTTTTTAGTGGTGAGTTAAATGTATATGATTTTGGATTTCCAACTTATCCATGTAATTAGAATAGTTTAATAGGAATGAATTCAAATTGTTAGTGTTTTCATTAAATGTTAATACTTACAGTTTTAAACAACATATATGTTTATCTATATGTATATACTGTTTTATGTATACTAATTTTGATTTCAATATGAATATATAATTTTATTAAAAAAAATTAGAGGGGAACCGGCCAACCGAGGGAAGCCTTGAAGGCCAAGCCCTCAAGGTCAAGACTGCCCCCCCTAATAAACCTGAGGTAGCGACCATCAGGGTCCGGATTTTGTGCATGCAGGGTGTGTCCCAGCTGATTGTGAGTCCGATCCAAGTAGAGTCTGGGCCAGATCACACGCGGGCCCGTGTTTAAGGCCTGCGGCGCGTGGTGCGTGAGTGTGGGAACAAGGCCCGCATGGTCCCGTGTATACGACCCTAGGGTGTGTCTGTTCATGTCATTGGGATGAGGCGGGAGTGCTGTGGTTTATAATCTGTTCTCAAAAGTCAGTTTGTTTTGATGTGGGAAAAAGAATTTTCGGTGACGCACGATCTGAGCTATGTGTCGCGTCTCACACTCGATCTGATCCGTTCGCATGATCTATGTCGCGCGATCACCCAGCTTCTCCCTACGACCGTCTGATCTCTCACGAGATCTAATCCTGGACACCTATCATTTTTTAAATACTCGATCGAACTCCCACTCCACCCGCAACCATTCAATCCAGACCGGCGTGATCAAAGCCGTCCGCTCCATTTCTCCTTCTTCCTCGCATCTTCTTCCATATCAAGCCATCATCTGGCTATCACCGTCTCCCCCCTCTCCCTTTCCACTACATCTCATTGGCCCATGACCCTATATGAACCCCTTTGGCCTCACATTTCCATGAACCAACCTTCCCTTTTGTGTCGAAGCTTATCACCCGAGCCAAGCGCCTCGGGTGAGGTTATATATAAAATATATATATGTTTGAATTATTGTGTTGTGGGAGTCTCTCTCTAACTCAAATATTTTCCTTCTCTATCGGTGGTCAAGAAATAGGGTCCTCAGGTTTGAGATGAGGCATGGGGATCATTTAAACCCCTCTCCCATGAAAAAAACCCTACGGGTTCGCCTCTCACTCCACCTCTCCATCTCTCTTTCTCAAGTTCTACTGATCTCAACCAAGCTCCTCCCCTCTGCAAACCTGAAACCATCCTCCACAATATAGGTAAGGGGATATTTCCAATTATTTTTTTATAATGAAAATCCATATATACACGCAGTTTGTATAACCAGTTATATTATATGTATGTATATGTATAGATTTTTCAGTACTGGAATCGTTCCTCTTCTTCTTTAAAAACACGGATTCTTGGTAAGAAATGGTATTCTTTAAATGGTATAAGGGATTGATTTTATTCAGTTTTTATATTAAAACTTGTATTATACATTCTATATATATATATAGTTTTAAAATGTGCGTATATATATACACCTCAAATGAACTCTTTTTAAATGCTCCCAAGGTTCATGATTTATGAACTCTAGTAATTTATGTTAGTTTAGTTTTGAAAGGATTCCATTAAAGAAAAACCCATTATATACCACATTTATATTCAGGTGTATTATTATATTTACATATATTATCCAAATCCAAACTGTTTTCCAGACCTACGAATTATTGAGTATGTTTTATTAGGAATGTATATTTATAATGGTTGAATTAAATCTATTTTATCATGCTAAAACCCCTTTTCATAAACTTCGTATACACTTGTATGTATATATATATATATATATGTTTTCGAATACAATTGTTTTTGATTATCAAGACTTTAATACTAACCCTTAAATAATATTTTATATTCGAACTACGTTTTGGATTTATTTATTAATTTTTAATAGAACAATACCATAGTTTTTTTGTGCATTGGGATGCATGGATAATAAATCTTATATGGTTTTGGTTACAATCTAATAAAAGGTAATTATTTATAGTGTTTTTAATATTAATGAATTTTAATTGACCTTCTTTATTTTGTGTAAAAACCAATATATACACTTTGTGCATATATAGTTATGTATAAATGTATTTATATGTTAAATTTCCAAAACCATATTTTCATGTATAATTATTAGGACTTAGTTGATGTTTTGACACATGTAAGGTTTTAGTGTTTTCCAATCCTATATGTGTTTTAGTATACACCAATGAACATTCTTAATTAGTGAAGTTATTATAACATGTACCCTCGATGTAATTTATAATTTAAAAGAATGTGTTTCGGCTTTTTTTAAAGTAAAGACTATGAATTTATAGGCATATGTTATCATGTAGTAACCATTTGTTTTTTGATGTTAATACTACAGCAGTGATTATTAGTGGTTAATCTACTTTGTTAAATTTCAATTTCAATGTAAGGTTTATCAACATAGTTAATGTCAAGTATTTTATTTAAGTGTTCCATTTACATATATTGGAATTTTAAAGAGTTATCATTTTCAACCTCTTGTGGAAAACCCTACCATTTTATGTTCTTTAGTAATTATCCTCTGTACATAGATTTTTTACTAAACTATGCTTGCTTTTGATTAATTATTCCATATTTACGATGTTATATATCATTTCATGTATTTGTAGAACATTATTATAATGGATTTCTTTTCCATATTATTGATCATCATGCATGCATATGGCATACCATGATAGTGAACTAAGAACAGAATTACCCAAAGTGGCATGGGACACCATGGTTAATGAGAAATAAAATTAATTATTCGAAGTGGTATGGGACACCTAGAATATTATACCATATTGACATACGGTGAATGTATTGGACTGCCTAGTTGGGGACTGGTAAAAAGAAATCCCTCCAGGTTGGGGACTCGTTAAAGTAAGCACTCCATATTGGGGACTGTTTAAAGTAAGCCCTATGGGTTGGAGAGAGGTAAAAGTAAGCTCCTCGATGCATCGATAGTTCTAGAGATAGTGAGATTGTATTATTACCCATAGGTCATGACACAAGGCCTTGACATAGTGTTCATGAGCCCTTCAGTATACATTTTCTCATTATGTTTCCATATATGACCAACCAAGTGATTATTTTGAGTAGAGGAATATACTTGGATATAAAACCATTACCTATGAGTATGAGGTTTAAGTGCACATGGAACATGATGACACAATGATTATGCATGCTCATTTTACCTTTCCAGAATTTTAATGCAAATGTTAGCATTACAAAATGTACATTTTACAAGATGTAGTGAAACTGTTTATGTGCAACTCTGATAATGTTCATTCTTAGTATTACTTGCTTACATTGCAAGTTATGTTTATATTACACAGTATAACTCATTCTCTTTGGTACAAACATGCTTACTTTGTAAATTTAGTAGATTTTAGTGAAATGTTCAAATACTTGTGTATGAAATGCTTTAATTGTTTTATAGAAACCTTAGAAATATCATGATTTTTCCATTTAAGGAATTATTTTTAAGTATGTGAAAGTATTTTCAAAGGTAGTTTTCAAAAACTGTATTTATGTACTTTAAAAATCTATTACTGGGTATTTCAATGCTCAACGTATGTTTTAAATGAAATATTTTCAGGTTTTAGTAATGTCTACAAAGAAGTTTCAGAATGCAGCTGGTTTTCCCAGAACATGAACCTCACGATCCTCTGTAGCATGAGAAATGATGTGATGAACGTAAATGTAATATTATAATTGTGGTACATCGTGTCTCGTGGGCACCGACTCCTGGCACATGGGGGATGAGTTCTTACAGACTTAAGGCATTTCATCATAACATTACACGAAAGTTTTTTTCATGAAAATATTTATTTTAAAACTATCTCACTATGCCTTGAAAAAATATTTATATTACCAAAATAACTAGAAACCCAATATTTTTAAAAAACCATAGACTTTACCATATAAAAAAAATCCATCATTAAAGTAATTATTATCCATGAAAATATGTAAAATCAGATAATGTGTGGTTCAAAAAACAATTTCTCAAGATGAAACCACCTACCTTAAAATTGGGTTCTCTAGAAAACAACATTCTTATCTTTGAATAAGAAGGAAGGAAACACATTAAATAAAGATTAGAGACCCTTTACATTTATTCTCAAAAATTGTAATTGAGTTTAGACAAGATAATGGTTGGTGGAGAACATGTGATATTAAATACATCATAGAAAACATGATCTGCACCAAACTAAATAATAATGTGGCCATTAAATAATATAACAATAAGATGTTATTTAACATCCGTAGGAGGTGGTCCCATGATAAGTATACATGAAATCGAAATTCACCAATATTATAATAACCAATATGAGACGGATCAATTACCATAATTAATTTCCAAAAATAATAGATGTAGGTAACAAAAATTTACCTTATTCTAATCACACAAAAAAAATGAGGAAATCAAGTGATGGAGGATTGACAAAGGCAAGAAGAACAAGATCACTAAAGGTATTCCACTAAATATGGATGATATTATCAAAGATATAACTAAAATATTTTTATTATAAAATATAAAATTGGAATGAATAAATATGTATTAGTCAAGGGTAAAAACAATTCAACGATGCACTAAAATCCTCTATATAATGATCCTCTCTATTTCCATAAATTGTTGTAATTAATTATTAAAAAATAATTGTCTAATTTGATCATTTGAAATCCAGAAAAATATAACACCTTAACGTGGTGGTTGTAAACCATGCCTATTGTTGTCTCAATGAAACCACAACATGAATCCCAATATTCCCCTAAAAGTGAACAAAATGTTTAAACCATGTCCATTTGGGAGGATCCATGGCCTCCCCCATGTTATGGTGAGGCCTTATAGGGAATGTTTTATTTGGATACCAATAATATGATATTCTATATACCAGGCCATACATTCAGTATGGAAGATCTCCTCATGAAAAACTGGCACTACCTAGGGCAAAAGTGACTTAGACCATGGTGTGGAATGACATTGTCTCCCCCATGAAAGTATTAAGAACATTTATTAATCAACCATCAAGAACCACCACATCCTAAAATTATGATGAACCACCCCAAATCTCTAAAATACAATATACTTCAAGCTACATTGTGGTTGTTAATATATTAAAATTTTATTTTCATATGAAAATGTTTTTCATAATATATAGATGTTTTAATATACAAATTTAATTCTTAAATTTTTGAAGCTTAATTTTTAAAATTATATTTTTTTTATATTATAAAATTTATATTAGATTGGGTTTTTTTGATTGTTTAAAATAGTTTATCATTATCTGAATAGTTAAAATTTTTTTTACCAAAATGTAAATTTTAGGTATTTATTATTATATAATATTGGAAAAAAATTAAATAAAAAATGTTAATTGATAAAATATTAAGTTTATGAGTGATGAATTTCATTTAGAAATAATATTATCTATTCATAGAATATGTGTTTAAAATTTTATAAAAAAAGTTATATTTTCCAATAATGAAAATATTTTCTTTCCTTCTCTTGTAATTATATAATATATTAGTAAAATTAAACATTCGATTGAATTAAAAGACACAAAATAATTATTTTTTATAGATTTAAAATGTATATCTATATACATAATAAAGAAGTCTTTTTTTCCTTCCACGTTTCGCCACCACAGTAACTCCTACAATTTTCACATGTCTATCTCCCTATTCACCCTCGCCTCCCACACTCTCAACGTCGCAATGTTCCTCCTCGCCTGCTACTATTTCAAGACCTATGCACATCTTCCATCCTCTTCATCCAGCGATTACACCAAAATTACACTCTATTTCCTACAATCTTTGGTGCATTTCACTACTCCATCTCCGATGCATCCTACATCCACTACGTCATGACGTCGATACTCAATCATCACCTCTACAAAACTCCTTCATGTCTCAAGTTTAATGATTTGAATCATCTATTTGTAAACATATATATTTTTTATCTTCCTCCTCAAAAGACGATTTCTCCAACACCGGCCTCCCAAATCAACCGTTACCATTTCATCTCGACACATCTTCTTCACTTATTCTGAAATCAACATTCTAGGGTTTCACAAAATAATCCATTCAGTCTCCAAAATCTAGGTTTTCATAAAATACTCTATCTTCTAATGCATTTTTCTAAAAAAGAGGAACTATTATACTTAGCCACATGATGTGGCTTCTCCTTTGTTCACCTGCTGCAATCCCAATATCAATAGGTGCGTAATAATACTATAATTAAATATTTATCCATTATGTTCTTCATTATAATATTTTCACGTTCACTCAATGAAATTATTGTTTCATACTAATTCTTTTTATTTCAATACTACATGTATAATTTCTCTTAAGAATTTTCCTCTTTTCATCATAATAATGTTCCGTTATTTACATTGGTTGTACTATGATCACATTAATGCCTCTATGTAGTCATGTTTAATCTGATTGGCCATTTCATTATTTAAGATATGTTTGATATACATCGGCTGATGCAAAGAATTCTATACAGATTTATCTTGGTAGGTTCACATAAGGTAATTAATGTTTCATAATAATTCTTCATTTTTCAATACTACAAGTATAATTTCTCTTAAGAATTTATCATTTGTTCTTCCTAATACTTTACAGTTATTTACATTGTTTGTAATATGATCACATCACTGCCTCCATGTAGACATGTTTAATCTAAATTTCCATATTTTTTAGGTATGATATGTTTGATATAGAATAGATAAGGCATGGGAGTCTATACAGATCTACGACTTATGCAGGTTCTGGTTCTATGAAAACCAAAACTGTTTAAACCATCACAAGTGTTCTTCAATTTACCCATTTGTTGTGTTTATTGTGTTCTCCTAGGATATATGCAGGTTGATGTTCTAGTTTAGGGCATAGATCATTCTTTTGGGAACGAAGGTTAATCAATTTTCTCCTCTTTGAATCTAACAAGGTATGTATAAGGAGTAATCAGTATGGCATGGATACTACTATAGTTTACATCATTGAATTAATTTGTTACTTCAACCAGTTTTCTTATTATGATTTTATAAAATTTAATTAATTATAACCTACTGAATATATATATATATATATTATTTATGTATATGTTGTTCAATAATTACAAAAAAAATGTTCCAAACAATCTTTTAATCGATACAGTCACATATACATATACGTTACATGGAAAATAAAATTCAGATTCTAGAATCAAATTTAGTGATAGCTATTCTTTCATTTCCCCTTTTGTTGTGTTTATTTTTCTCTCTTAATACTGATTCAGGTTCAAGTTCTGGTTCGGGGCATGGTTCCTTATATTGAGAACAATTGTTAAGCAATTTTCTCCTTTTTGAATCCCCCATGTTATGTATAGGGAATAATCAGGACTTCATTACTAATACTATAGTTGACATCATTGAATTCAAATTCCAAAATGAAACTTTTTGAAACATGGTCTATTTAGTTCTTTATATTTCTATTGACATTGTTATATTACTGTTTTATTTTAGACAACATCCTCCTTCAATGCACTATTTAGAACCTCTATTAAAAAATTGGGTGTATAAAAATTCTTTTTGAATATATTTGTTTAGGGAAGGGATGTTTGATATAGAGTGGTTGATGCATTAGAGTCTATACAGGTCTAAAACATATGTAGATTCTGTTTATAGGACAACAAAAAGTGTTTAAATCCTCACATGTGTTCTTTCATTTTTCCATTTTTAGTGGTTATTGTGTTCAATTATGACTTATACTGGTTTAGGTGCTGGTCCCAGGCATGGATCTTTCTTTGGAGAACAATGGGTAAGCAATTTTAAACTTTTTGAATCTCCAATGGTATGTATAATGAATAATCAGTGATAAATTTCTACTACTATAGTGGATATAATTGAATTCATTTGCAACTTCAACCAGTTTTCCTGTTATTATTTTACAAAATTTAATTAATTGTATCATGTATAATATATATATTATGATACATGTATATATAGTTCATTCAATATAAAAAACATGTTCCAAACAAACCTTTAATAGATACAGCCACGTATACATATATGTGCATGGATAATACAATTTGGATACCAGAATCAAATTTATCTATATAAGTTTTTTAGTTCCTTTATTTTCTTTTGACATAGTTATATTATTGTTTTATTTCTGGTAATCAATATGATTATTATTTTAAACTGTTTCAGCATATATAGTACCCAATTTATTTTTACTATAAATTTTTTCCATTATTAGTTATTTCTCTTTTTGTGATCTGAAATTTTTTGTATTCTCATTTTTCAAGTATGATTATTGTAAAACAAAATACCCATTTTATTATGTCTTCATTTTTCCCCTTTACAAGAATACAAAAATTTAAATTATTCATGTTTCCCTCTAGTAAAACAGAATTCCCATTTTATGAAATTCGATGATCTGTTCCAGATAAACAAAATAACCATTTTCTGAATAGTGATGTTTATATTCTAGAATTCAAATTTTATTATTATACATATTTATTCCCAAAAAAATTTATCTAATTTTATGATATCTCATGTTTTTTACTGCTATAAAAGAAGAGTATAATTCAAATTTTACATTCGGGTTTGGGGCTGCAATTTAGCACTATGTCACATATATGAATCAAGAAGATATATATGTCAACTATTTTTCCTAATGTAATTATTATGATTATACCTACTATTATATTCTTCTGTTGCATGTCACTTTTTATTTTCTCATACTAATATGTGTCATTTAGTTACATTAATTTTTAATTACATATTTCAGGGATCAATATAACAGTATAAAAAGATGACTAACTACTACTCCACTACATCAATGGATTATGTATGTACATGGAGGCTATTGAATGAGAATTATGATGACATGAGTATGACTATGATGGGCATAAAAACTACACACCTACTAAATCAATGGATTATTGTAGTACTGGGAGGCTATTCAATGTTACAACTAACTTACCTTCAATTTGTTTATATACCTCCATTATGGTAACGCCTATATCATCCACCATCTCTGGTATTCCCTCCATATTAGGCTTTCCCTATATCCGTTAAGAACCCCTTTGAAAATATTGAGATTCCTGCATCTAGACACCCATATCTCCTTCCCGCAGATGCCAGCAGACCTTCCTCTTAACCATGGATTCCACTTCATTCCATCAATACCCCCATAAAACCGGCCAATCTTCATCACCTACGATGACAACTAACTTGTTTTTATCACTAATTTATTATTTTTATCCATTCTAGATTATTTTTACTCATCTTTCTATTCCCCCTTACGTGATAATTGGTGGAGTATAATCTGTTATTGAATTTTATCCCCCAATGTATTGATGTTTTCTAGTGATATATGAGGTACACCCACTTCATTTTTTGGGTGACTGTGAAAGTGGCCACTAGAGGTTTCATTCAGGCACAACATAATACTATAAATCGGATATCACAGATTCCTGGTCACATATAAACTTGCATATTCATGACGTTTATGCTCCAAACAAGGGAAGTGACATGAATTAGTCATTTTGAATTTTTCATTCATTATTCTTCATTTTTTTTACCATGTGATTGTAGATAAATATCAACATTAAGATTTTATCTCTAACACCTTGTAGAGAAATTCCAGTTATAGCCAATTTGGAAAATGCCAATTAGTTTATATTGAACCTGGTTTCCCCAAAAGTTTTCGACGTTAAAGGTATTCAACAGTTAGCAGGTAACAGAACTACAGTTATGATCTATACTAACTTAACCAGGTGATAAAGATATACATGTATATATATATAAACCTACACACACACACACAGAGATATATATATATATATATATATATATATTAAATGAAAATTATGTCTTCTTAGATGGTTTTTCCGAACCCTTGGGTTTTCCATGCTCTACTCCAATTGTCACCCAACAACAAGAACACTTTGCATGTGTATTTTATTTTCCTCAACAAATATGTGCTTTTCGATGTTAATTATTCTCTTCTTTGATAATTATTTACTAAATATGGGTTAGTAGTTAATTCATACGTTAATTTAACACTCATGAGGGGTTTGCTTCATTATAACATTGATCATTGGAGAAATAAATAAAAAAATTTATGCTCTTGATGAACATGCAATATGATTTTCCCAAATTCAGAGATGAGTCGACCACCCTTTTTTGGTCCGTGATGTTATGTTTGTTGAATTCAAACATTTTATCCTATGAAATTTCCAACAAACACATGCTTCATGAAAAGTGAATTTGGTAGAAATTTACAGAAACCTAGATAAGAAGCCTCTAAAACAAATGGATCTTAATATAATTGAGAGTTCCCTAATTTTCATTTTAATATATTTTTTATAGAAATTACTATTCATAAATCCTTTCAATAAAATTATGCTTCATTCTATAAATTTAGATGGAACCTTTTATCCTTATAATCTAATTTAGTCCAATTCAATATCAATGTATACGAAAACAAGATATGTCTCAACACAGAACATATGTATGACAACAATGCATACATTTTATATGAGTATAATCCATTGTGAGTATAATTCATTTGGATAGACTACATGTGAATATAATACAATGCAATATAGTGCAACAAACCTTATCCATATGAGTAGGGTCGATTTTTCAATATTGTGCATATGTATTCGAAATATACATTACATTATTACTATTCATCATCAAACACATTATCTGTTGTTTCCGATCACTTTCCATTTCAATGTACAATATTCATTCTCTACATTACTTTTTTACATTCTTATTTACTCTCTTATTTGATCCACCATATCAAAACATGTTGTTGTTTACATAAAAAACACTGATTTTTTACATTCTTATTTCCTATCACATTCTATTTAAATGTATAATACCACTTAGTTTTGGAGATTTCAGGTGATGAAATATAAAATGAAGAGAGATAATATTGGGACTAATGAGATATGCAGGGGAGCTACTAAGGTGCACCATTCATTGAAAGTTGTATTTCAATCACAGAAAAATCATCAAGTTATGTATTTCGTATGTTTTATAGTATTTTTCAACTAATATAAATACATTTTTTAAAACTAAAAAATAATTTTGTTGAATTAGAAGAAATATGGATTATTTTTGGGGACAAACAGTTTCATAAATTCGAGTTTCCCCAGCAATAATTCCAATGTTTTTTTACAGTTTGTTAGTTTGGTATATGTATTTCATATCCACTAAATGCATTCAAGTTTATTTTTATTTAATTTCAATAGTTATTATGTACATGAAAAATAAAAATAGTGTATAGTGTATAAGTTTAGATATAGGAATAACATTTTTGATAATGTATTAGCCATGTCAATTCTTGCAAACTAGCCACCCATATGAATTGGATTTACAGATTTCTGAAAATAGAAACATATTTATGTGTTCTACATAACAGTTTAGTGGTTATATCATAACCATTCATAAAATAATTCAATCAAACTGATTCATTTAAGAATATAGTCCTACTTTTTTTCATTGATGTGTTCACCATACCTTTTTCATTTTAATATGTTCTAATGTACGTCTTTTTTACAGGCTCTAACATAACTTTCAGGGACTGTATGATTCATCATTAAACAGATGTTAATGAAATGGTTGATGGTTCACATTATTAGGTATGTTATTTATAAGTTTTACATGATACATTATTTTATTAGTTGTCTAATAATATATTCTTTAATTCCTAGTAGAATATTAATGTATTTCCACTATAGTGTCTTGATTTTTGTATGCCAATTATAATAACTACACATCCATTAAACTCATGTGATTTGGGATTAATAAATTACTTCTTTAGGTATTAGTGAATGTAATAAACTCCATAGATTAAAAGAAAAAAGACCATTGTGATTTGTGAATTATAATGATTTATTATTTTCAAAATGATAGACCAAAAATATAAAACTATTTATTTTGAAATATATGGAAAGATGTTTTTCAGGTTTTTAATACTAGAATACAATATTATAATTCTTGTTATAACATCTATATTTACATTATTAATACACAACTACAAAAAATAGAATGATGATATGCAGAAGTATGTCACATACCATTGAAACTTCTCTTCTTAAATAAGAAAAATGTATAGCAAAGTTCCAAAATTTCAGAGGATGGTGACCCTCTTGACCACAAAAAATAAGCATCAAAGGATTCCAAAAAAGAAGAATAGAGTTTCAAAGGAAAATTCATAGGATAATGAGTACCAAAATCTTCTAGAATCGAGTCTCAAGGATCATTGAGAATGCGAGAGTGAGAGTATTTCCAAGAGAAGAACCAAGATTTTTGTGGCTTCAAAGCCATCTAATGATGCTTCTTCTTAAGTCATTTGTGATCCATTTTTTCTGTCCATGTATTCTATGTTGGTTCAGTTCAGTATTATTTTCATGAATTTCATGGTGCAATGGTAATGGATCATTGATTTTCTAGAATCATTTTTGCTATCTATGGATTTCTAATCTTAAAACAACTACCTGATTATATTATTCTGTAAATGTATGTACTGTATAAAATATTTCCTCCTTTCATAATTATTTTAAATTATTTAATATTTAAATGTAATTTAAAAAAATAATAACTTTTTAATATAATTACACACTACCATCTCATAGAATCAATGAGTATATACAAATTTCTTCACCTTCTAATGGAATTAGGCTTATTTACTAAAAAATTATTAAAAACTCTCACATACAATAAAAATATTGAAGAAAAATGATTTTTAATATTGTTAATCAAACCATGATAATATATTTAGCTATGATGAGGCTTAGGATATAATACCATGAACCTAATAAATCAGGTCCCCTACCATGAACCCAACAAATTAGGCCCTCTTTGAAATTTCAATTACTTTTTGTTTGTACTCTACATATCTAGAAACTGTGTGTTAGGGTTAACAAATGAGTTTCTCTAGTGCAGGTAGTTTTTGACATGGTCAAAAATAACTAGGGGTGGATATTGTGTGACGGTGAGTATTGGGTGGGAATTGAAGACGTAGCTCTGAGTATGGACGCTATGATTTTGGTGATCCGGTTCTAAACTGGTGGTGGTGAAAGTGCAATGCATGATCCTATGGTTTTTGAGTTCTGAGATGTGTATTCTTTGGAGGTTTCACGAGATTCTCTTATCAAATTCTATGCATATCCTATCATCGATGACATGATGGATTCCAGGTGCCATTCAGTGGAGCCACATGTTGATTTCCCCATGCTGTATTTGATGTAGGTCTGGTTATCTATATTTTCTCGAATGATTTCATACCCTTATCCATTTAAAATGGACAATTTTTGAAAAAACAGTTCGAAATATTCTTTTATGTTAACATTAAAAATTTCTATTTTCATATTTTGATATTCATTGATATTTTTTATTATTTTTATACATTATTGTCTATGCAAGAAAAGGTGGTAGAATATTTTGAAGTTAAACAGATATTAAAAGGTGACACCATAATTGGTTCATTCTACAACTTCAAATAATATTCAATGAATGATATAAATATAAACATCAATAATTTTTATTGAATTTTGATCACCTTTTTACCATATACTGTTATAATTTATTATTTTATCTTTTCTCATTTTGATTATTAAAACCACTATCGTATCTTTTTGTTTTCAGCATTTTTAATTTCATAGTAAATTTTTTTTTTAATGTTTATTGAAATTTATGGTCATTCATGTAATTTACATCTCCATCCTCAAAATATATTCCCATTCCTTTATATTTATATTTATTGTTTTCAACAATATTGATGATCTCTTAATACTTTCTCCACTTGTGTTCTAATAATATCTACTATTTATTATCATTTTAATCTAAAATTTATATTCATTTCAGTAACATAAAAATATTTTTTTGAATGATGAAAACCCATATGATTTTAATGAAAAATTGAATATTTCTGTGCATTTGAATGAGTGAAGTACTAGTTTATATAATAATAAATAATTTAATTGATAATTTTACTTTATATATAAATATTAATCATACAAATATTATTTTTTAAAAAATTGGATTTTACATATTACATGTAAAATTTTTAAAATAGATTTTTTCTACCCATTGAAAATTTTAAAAATAAAATTTATTTAATTATTGTAAAAATAACATCAAATTGATAAATTAATTTCCATGGTATTTTAATACTTAAATATTATTTACTCACTTAAAATATTGTTACCATGGTAAAACCAAAAATGGTAACATTGAAAATCCTAAGGATATATGATCTAAATACCTTTTTAATACGTCTCTAAAATTTAATATTTGTGAAATAATCAACATTATATCCTCTCCCAATAATTTATTTACAATTTTCATGTCTTATTGATATGTAAAACTTGTTCTCCATTTATATTAATTTGAAATATTTAGCTAAATACCATTCCTGCTACATATAAATGGGGAAACTCACTGCCTCTTCAAGAAAACCTTAATCTTATAATTTATATTGAAAATATAACACTTTTCCTTCACCTAGAATCTTATTCATTTTATTTCAGCAAATATTCTAATGATATTTTCATAATACATCAATATTCTAGGTTTCTTCCTATGGATATACAATATCGTCAACCTGAATACTTTATTTATAACTTCCTTTATTTTTAATTATTATATTATTAAAATCCACTTTAATAATTCCTATATAAAAAAATATTTATCTTTTATACATTAGAATATGAATATATTGGAAAAAATAAAAACATAATTTCCATTTTTCTATTAAAGAAAATGAATCATTCATTCGGGTGTTGTGAAAATTACCACCTCTATAAAGAGGTGAATTCTGTTTTTCACCAAATTCACTAAAAACTAATTATAATGTTGATATTTAGATTAAATTTGAAATATTTAATACATTTTTTTTTATTATGAGAAAAATTATAATCCCCTTTTCTCCACCTCAATCAATTGAGACATGAAAATGTTAATCATCTACTGTGCATACTAAAGTCTCCAAAAATTATCATATCTCAAGTTTCACATATTGTATTTATTATTTTTAAAACCCATTAAAATAATATTATACACCATAAATGTGTCAAAATAATATCATTCTTATCCTTTAGTAATCATACTATTGAAAAATGAACCACTTTCATAATATTAATTGACTATTTATTATAGCTTGTTCTTGTTCGGGATGCTCTAACAATCAATATGAATAATGCTTTAAAATAATATCATGGATAGATTTAATAACATAATTTTTTAAATATATGTTATAATTAAACAAATAAAAATTTATGTTAATCATATGATTAATTTTAATCTCATTAATAATAAAATAATGTCTTTATGTTCAAAAGCATTGAAACATGATCATTATCAATATCATCATTAAGGATCAAAACCATAACTCAAATAGAATGAAATTATACAATTATAAATAATTATAAAACATAAATTCCGGTGACTTTATTATCTATTGATAATTAAAATTATTTTAAGAATAAATAACTTTACTATCTTTATAAAAGCAGTTCAAAGAGATAATGATTACTCACACCCTATTTAAAAAATTGATAATAATAATATAATATACATATATATAAAAACTATAAATTATGTTTATAAAATATTATATATATTAATAATGTTATAAAATATATGACTAAGGTAGTTTATTTATTTATATAATAAATTCAAGTGTTTTGATGGAATATAGGAATAATGGTAAGGGTTTCATGTCTCATTTTTCATCCTTTGAGACATATTTCTTATTATGAATATTATTTTAATTAGTATGGTCTATCCAATTCCCAAATTTTTCATTTTTATAACTATAATATAATTATTCATTTTATTTAATGATTTATTCAATATTATATCATATTAATTGTTTTCATTTGAATGTTTCTTAAGACGTAAGTGTTATTTTCCATGATTTTCAATTCCATGGGACATGTTTGATATTATATACAATAGTTTCTTTTATTCAATTTATTAAAAACCCATTTCATGTTATGCATAATTAATGAAATTTATATTATTATATTTGAATATAATTTTTTTTCTTGAGTTATTTTGATTCTAAAATTCTTCTTACCATAAGGGTGTTTTAATCTCAATTTTTCATCATTGTGATATGATTTATATTCAATAATTGTATAATTTTTGTGGTGTATATATTGGAAATTTATTAATTTTTAAATCCAAAAATACTATTTTATTTTGTTTATTAATCAAATGGAAATATATTCGTACCTTTTTATTTCCAGATCATCCTCTTTCGAAAGTGTGATGTTATTTCAAAATAACTTTCTTTATAAACACTATATATTTTCTTATGTTTATTAAAGCGTTTTTACAATGATTCGTTATGTAAATTGATTTGGAAAATTATTGACATGATTATCAACATATTAACCTATAATTTATTAGTTTTATGGAATATTATATTGAATTATATTCCCTTCATACATTGGGGAAAAATTGAAAATATGTATACGGTTAATTTGATACATATGTTTAATGAAAACTAAGTCAAGTTGATTATGTATTATCTAACCATCCATAGTCATTCTTTCGGTATATTATGATCATTTTATCCATTTTATTATCATTGAAAAAAGTATTGATTCCATGTATATGATTATACTAATACATATATTTTATGACGAACAAATGATTATGCATGGTATTGTTATACATCTAATTCATCTAGAGAATATTTTCGACATTAAGAAGTGACTGGTGGGCCTAAGTATTAGATAAAAACTTCCCTCAATTTCTTGTCTCATGAGAGAAAAGTTTTGTGTATTTTTTATCTTCCTAACCAATGAATGCTTGAAGTTTTGATTGCAACATTTACATTAATGCATGGAGACATGAATGATAAATTTTTATGACATTCGTTGCATGAATGATATCCTGGAAAACATATTTATGGGAAAATATGTCTGAGATTATGCATTCCATCACCATGAATTCAATTATTGTTTCTTGTTTATTTAGGTATAGTGTTATCCATGGATTTGTTTCAAGATTATGTGATATGTTACATGGAATTATTTGACTATCATTTTGTTCATTTAGATGTATTCATTCCATGTTTATACCTTAATAACTTTGGAAAAAAAATTCAATATTGATAAATTGAGTTCACCAAAATTATATTTTTATTTACCCTGTTTATGCAGAAAATATTCACACATGATATGTCTAGAAGTATAGCATGTGAGAAGAATTTTTGGAGAGAATATGAAGACTTGAAATGGGTAAATATATTCTTATATATTTAAAAATTGTCCATATAAAGTCATGTTATTTTATAGTTAATTTTTTACTAATTTTCTACAATAATAATACTAAAACATCCATTGAATGTATGTTACTCAATATTTGTAGATTTTAGTGTAATTATCGATAATTATTATTAGGTATCTTCTATTTATTTAATAGAAATAAATTGAAGATGTAATTTATGATTACTATATCCTAGTGTATGAGTCGAGATAAAGACACATATCTTTATATTTTGGTTTCTTCGTTTTCCACATTCACTTGAATATTACTTAATTATATTTTAATATTTTATTTATTTACAAGAGTGTCACTCCCCTAACTTATAATATTGAACATTCTCTCGTGTATTATCCATAAGAAAAATGAGCCCATTATATTGAGTAATCACTACCCCAATAATCTTAAAAATATTCCATGACCTTTAGGTGGTGATCTTGCAAAAATACACGTCAAGAAACCATAAGGATCTTTTAAAATGATGATATCTGAATAAGAGGTATAAAATCATACCAATATTTTTTAGGATTATTTATTCTCAAACCTCCATCAAATTTTCTATTATACATATGAACATGAATTATTCAGTATCATTAATATTATCTATTCATGTCTATATTAATGTTATGTCCATTTTATATATCATTCCCATCCATTTCAAAATGATAATGTCATATTTGCAAACATGTGGACTACTACATCAATTAAAAAATGTGATTAAATATTCATTTCCCTTTACATAGATGGTCATAAATATATATTTAATGAATATATATGATATTAATGACATAATTATTTTTATATAATGGTTAATTATTATATTAATTTCTTTTATTCCATCAATCAAAAGTGAAAACATCAATCGTGCGCAAGTACAGACTATTGTCTCCACGAAGTGATTTATATTATTTTTCTTCATATAAATAAAATAATGTTTATAAAGGTGTATATAATATATAAATATGATATATAATATAATATTAAGAATTAAGAGATGATGAATCTATGATAAGGGTGAATGAATCATAACCATCAAATTGAAACATGCATGGATAATAGGCTTGTTTTACCTCAATATTTAATTTAATGAGGCCTCATTAATAAAAGGATAGTTGAACATTATAATAAGTTGATAAATATAAAATTATTATTAAAACCATTCTAATATAGATCTATAATAAATATATATTAATTATACATGATGTAAGAATTCATATAAAGCATGATAAAATTTGAGGCTTGGGATTATGTTATAATATTATTTATTTTATGTATTGACAACACAAATTTTTTATTGATTTAACTATTATTTAAAAAACATATATTTTCATTTAAAATATTTATTCCTATAATTTCCTAAAATTTTATAAATTTTTAATTTTTATAAAGTTAATTGGATGATAATTTTTGTTAAGAAAAACAACCATTATATCTAAATTGGTTGATTAATATATCGTTCATGTCCGTATTCATTGAAATATTTTTTAGAACATTTTTTACAATGATAATATTAATAATTAATGTTTTTTAAACCATATTTTACATTTTTTCATATATTAAAAGGAATATTCTTTTCATTTTACAAATTATGTTATTTTTTTTACCAAATTATCAAAGAATTTTCTGTTTTATTGTGTACCAAATGGAAAAAAATTCCTCCTTCATGTCATGTATTTTCTTATAATATTCATTTAAATGATTCCATGTTTTAAAAAAATTCTCAATATTATAGAGATGTTTAAATTTTAATTATACAGAATGTAATGGATATTTTCCATTTTTCAATGAAATGTTCAAATTCTATAATATAGGTATTTTTAATCTATTTAAACAATCTTTATGGATGTTTGTGTTTCAATTGGGATTTTTTTTCATGAAACCATCAAATATTTTCTCAGGATTGATTATGGTGATGATTATTTAAGGATGATTTTATATAACTCATATATATCTAATTCGTTAATTAAGTTATGATTAAAAATCCATGAAATTGGTTTCCTTTCATTGGGTTATTTTTGGATGAAATGATGTTTTTTTCTATTATGGAAAAATGTATGGGATTCATTATTTAATGTTTAGGAAAATAATTAAATATCCTTATAAGGAATTTGGAAAATAATGAAATTTTCATGAGATAAAATAGATATTAATGTTGAGTGAACCTATTTAAGTATTGGACTTTATCCAAAATGATAGTCATGAGAGTGAACCTTCAATAACAAAGTAATGAAATGTGGTGTGAAACCAATACACTATGGTTCTTTTCTAGCTATGATAGTATTAGAAGTTATCATTGATTATATAAAATATGGACTGGGGAGCTTACCCAATCCACTATGGGAAAATTTCAACTATGAAAGTCATGGTAATAATCCTTGACTATGGAAATGGTTTTCAATGATTATTTTTTTACCAAAACATATGAATTATTGGTATGATTTTTTCTCATTGATCATTATTGATTATTGATTATTCTAGACTATAATGAAAGATGGATTTTTTATCACAAATCCTTATTCCATGATTTATTATTTATGATTTATGATCTTTGTATGATTTAGCATGACTTTACTATGTTAAGATCCTGTATTCCTATAATTATTCTTATACAATCCTCACATATGATGATTGACTGATATCCCATATATTTACACTTTTCATGTGTTTGAATTTACCCTTTCATTTTTTTCCATCTCTCTTGGACCTCATGAAACGTTTTATGTAGGGTATATATAATTAGGATACATTTTGATAAAAACTTTTCAAGAGATATTGAAGATACTTAAGGAAGTAAATTGATTATGGGTCGAATATGAAAATACAAAAAATAATTACACTTCAAGGGATTGTATTCTATTGATAGGTTTTTAATATTCATATAATAGTTTTTGATATTTATGTATGTAATTTTTGGGTCACCTCTAACACATATAAACATACACACAAATGTAAAAATATAATTATAATCAATTAATAGTAACTACATAAAGGGAATTTATGACATATATATATTTATATATATATATATATGTGAATATATAAATTTATAAGTATATATATAATTTTCTTAATAATAATATATATATTCGTATTAGAATAAAATGAATAGAAATGTTATTTACAAAAAATTAATTTAGACATTCATATATAAATGTAAACACGTAAACAGAAAAGTTAAAACATAATTATAATTAATTAATTACAACATAATACTCTATCATTAATATATAAATCAATATATATATATATATATATATTTTAATATAGTTATTATTATTATTATTATATATATATTTATAATATTACTTATATAATAATATTACATTACATAACAAATAAATTATATATATATATATGCACACACACATGCATAGATACCTACATCCATAAAGATATATAAACACACAAATACATAATTTAAAACATAACTATATTGAATTAATAATAACGAACTAAATGATTATTAAAATTATATATATATATATGTATATATATGAATTTATTAGTATATTAATATTAATATATATATATACATATAAGTTAATATAAATTTATATATATTTTTATATTAATTTATATGTTAACAAACATTTAAATTTATGTATACTAACACATCCAGTATAATTTAAACATATGAAAATTAAATTATTAATTAATATTTAATTAAGTGTATATATATATATTAACTAGTATATAAATATATATGTATAATCCTAATTGAATATGTATAAATATAATGTAATGTCAATAAATTTTCAAATAAATACCTGAATGAGTGGTTGATGTGTTTCCTTATATCTAATTCTATGTGGGATAAAACCCCACGATGAGCATATTTGTTGAGAGGGGGTTGTGATGTGGGAGTAGGGGACCATGATGGAGTTTGTGTTGATGAAATGGGGACCATGAAGAAAGTGTGTGTGTTGGGATGTGTCTGTTGGCTATGCGGCCATATAGGGGCTAGGGGAAGTATTGTTTATGGCACAAAGGGATTAAACACAGGGCCTGTTCGAGGTTGAGTAAGTGGGAGAGAAGGTGGGTTGTAATAGAAAATTTATTTGATAGTTATTAATTAATATAACAACCACCCATGTTTCAAAAATACTTGGTTAAAAATTTGAGATTTCATATTGTTCAATATAAACATTAATATATATATTTATAAACCCATCTACTTTTTCAACACCGCATTTAATTAATTTTTCAACGAAACATGATTAATCCATTTAGAGTTGATTATAAACAAATCTAACATCACATAGAAACACTATAGTGACCCAATGTAACAAACCAATTAAGGATAAAATAAATAATTTTTATATTTATAAATTTAATTTATATATTTATACTATTTATAATGATATTAAGTAATTTTAAAATTAAAATGGAAATAGTTTTAAATAAAGTATTTTTCTATAATTTTTTAATAAAATATTATATATATAAATTTTAGATATTTAATTTTAATATAATAACATCATTTTTTAGATCATAAGAAAAAAAATTTACCTATGGTGAAAAATTAATGATTTTTTAGAAAATAATGTTATTTCAGGAACTGTAGAAATACAGATTTTTGTAAAGATGTAACACCCCAGGTAAATAAAGAATATTACATTTCCATATTTATCCATATTTGTGAATAAATTATTAATATGACTTTAAAGGAGACACTATGCTCGATGGCATACCCAACACGGAACAACGAGTTTCTTTGGAATCTTACGTTGCACTCTAATAACAAATTAATATTATTTTAAATGGTAGTTAACATGTAGCCATTGTATTGAGGGAATGGATAGAAATAACTAAAATATTACTATATATGTTTTTTAATGTTTTTACATTTATCCAATAAAAGTTAAAGGCATAAAATACAGAAATAATTCGATTTTAGGCATATATGCCCTAGTTTTCACTAAAGGTTCACTTATCACCTTTTGATGGAGAACCATCATTAAATATAGTTTTGTTCACTCTTATACATCCTTTTGGACTAAATAAAACTCTTCTTAAGAATTGGGACATCAAAATTTACTTTTTGTAAATTTTTGGTATCTTTCCGATAAAGTTCATTTTTTTAATGAATAGTGTAAAAAAGTTGTATTTTAATTCAAAACCTCTTTTTAATCTAATTTATTTATATGATTAGATTATATTTTGAATTGGTTTTAAAGTGAAATTAGAATATATTTTTACCATTAAATCCAATAGCAGTCATTGGAATTAATTTCACTTTGAAATCAGACTTAAACTAGTGTCAATCTTTTGATACTTATTGTTTCATAAAAACACGCTATTTGATCTGACAGCGAAAATTAATTATTAAATTAATTAATGTGACTTATATGTTTTGAATTTTGTAAAATAGACTTCATTTTTGATTTCGGAATATCAAATATAGCATAGGGTGAATTTTTGAGATTTTTCTGAAAAACTTCAATTTTTGATGAATAGTGAAACCACTACGTGGTACTTATAAAAACTGATTTTTCGTTTAAATGAAATTTTACCACTTCTATGTTTTGAATTTCAAAAATCTGAAATACATGGTAGTCATTAAAGAAGTAAAATGTGGTTCAATGAGATTAAAATAATTTTTTGGTGAATAGTAACATTTTAGTTATTAATCGCGATTAGTGGTAATTAGTGTAGTTTAAGGTAAAAATAATGCCTTAATAATATAAAATGACCTATAAACATGTCTTAACATTATTGTATGTGTCATGTCCGACCAAGAAAAGCCATGGGTCAACTTGGGGACCCCATGGAGCCACATTGGTTGGGAAATGACATAAATAACTTTTTATTTAATGTAAAAGTAAAAATGACACAAACATAATATGTTTTACAAAAAAAATTTTACATGGGGTTATAAAGATCAGATTTTTGATTATAAATAGTTATTGGAAAGATAAGAATATTTTGTACATCATAGTATTTTTTTTATAATTTTTAGACAGTAAATAAATTAAATTATTTATGACATCATGATGATGCAGCGATGACTTCATTATTTAACGATTTAAATAAAATGGAAAGATAATGTAATATCTAAGACCTACACAAGTCCAAAACCTATTGTATGAGTAGATTTAGAACCCTTCTCACCTTAACCACGAAATACATCAATGTGGGACCTTTTTAATCCGAAACTATTTTTAAAATAAAGTAACTTATCTTTACTTTCCAAGAGTGCCCCTCCTCTCCTCTTATAAAAGGCCCCCACCTCTACCTCTTTTACCACACTCTCAAATCATTTGGCTCGGCCAAACCCTGCCCATTTTGTCTCTCCACTTCCCTACCTTACTCCTTGAAGCCTCAATTTGGGCAGAAGACGTCCCAAGGAAGCCTTTGAGCTCAAACCAAAGGGAGTTACCCGATTTTAAGGTAACGTCTTCACTTGAGTCCGTTGTTTTATTTTTCTTCTCCAACCCCTTAAATACTTTTTATTCATTTCTTTTGTAACAACTCCAGTATCTTCTATATACTATGATTTTTTTATAATAAGGATTAGAGCTACACTTACACACATCTACATCTAATCGTTAACGAACATACTGTTTCCGTGGATGGTGAATTTATGCCTCCCGAAACGATGATTGTTCGACATTCTTTTAACACCTTCAAAGGTGGCCATTAAGATGTCACTATATTTATATGTGATATATAATATGTTTATTTTTCCCTTAAGCTTCTGTATTTTTAATTTTGGTCATACCTTTATGGTTTCCAATATAGGTAAACGGGATATCTCCATTTAAGGAAGTGCAGACTACCGCCTCCTTAAAGTGAGTTGATTCGTTAAATACCATATGTGGGACATATAAAGGATGGAACTATGATATTATATATTATATTATACTGGAATTATAATATAACTTTATATCATTATGATTCCATTCTATAAAATACGAAATAGAAATGAAAGTAGCGTTCATGCATACGTACAGCTTACTGTCTCCATGAACGGTGCATTTCATTTCTTACCTCTAAATGATTATGTAATATTATAAATGCATGAATGTACTGGATATATATGACATATATGATATCTAAATAATGAATAAAATTCTGGATATAATGGATACATGAAAAACATATCATTATAAAGGGCTTATTTTTTACTCAAGTACCAATGATCATTAAAACGACCGTTTTTAACTTAAATAATTACATAGTGTTCATGACATGGTAATAAGTGATATAAAAGGAATAATGAACTTGAGAAAAGGGTTATTAAGAAATTATAAATTAACTCAAGTTTATTATTCAGGACATTAAAGAACGATCGAGTCAAGTGGGACCCGAGGTAAGGGATCTTACTCCTCTCTTTCTTTTTAAGTACACTCTTTTATGTCATCCCCTCTAAAGATCATCTTTATTGTTATTGGGATGTTATTATATATTACAATTACTGTAATTTTTATGTTCATGTGATGAGAGACCCTATTCTCTCTCATCAATCCATTTTGGGAGTTTTGAGTTGCGTCGTTAGGCTGTCGAATTTTCATAAGAGATCTAACCTCTCTTTTTCTTTTTTAAGTACTCCCCTTTATGTCACATCTTTTAAGCTACTATTTGTTATGATGGGGGATGTTATTTCATATTCATCTTTCTGTAAATTTTGTGGTAATGTGATGAGATACCCTATTTGATCTCATCAATCCATTTTTAGAAGTTTTAAGTGGCGCTGTTAGGCTGCCGAGTTTTCGTAAGTGATTATTCATCTCACTTTTATTCCAGTGAGATTTATGCTACATTTGCCACAATTTCCTTTGATTGGTGTATGTACTGACCATTATTTTTCTCATTGTGTAATATTCCTTCATTTATGAGTATTTACATCAATGATGTATTGTCCTTCTTTCGCGGGACGTATGTTTCGAAAGATACCCAAGTCGGTAAGGGAACCTTTCACCCTCCTTTTTTTAAAAAGACTTATTTTGTTGGGTCTTTTAATTTACATATTATTATGTTGGGATATGTTCTCATATATCCTTATTGATGTAAATTTTATGTCCAAGTGATGAGATACACTTTTTATCTCTCATCAACTCATTTTGATGTGACGCCGTTAGGCTGTCAAGGGAACTTCTTAACCCAATTTCGATTTCTTTGGGTTCAACATGAAGTTATTGAATATGTCATCCTTTGACTATGTGTGAATGACATTTGATTATGTTACACTTAATATCCACTTATATTTGGTGTATTCCTTTGTCACACATAATTATGTAATTGATTTATCCTTAAACCAAGGATACCGTATTTGTAAGGGACTTCGTCTTAATCTCTTTTCATTGTGGCATATTTCGTTTTATACACAACTTTCTTTTATACGGTTTATAAAACCCTTTGACTTTTACTTTTATACAAAAGGAATCTTTCTCTACGAAGAGTTTTACAAAACGACAAAAAGGAATGTTTCTTTTAACGTACGCGGTGACAACGACCTTTACCGCCGCTGCGAGTATTATTTGGTCTTTGGCTTCCTCAACAAGCCGTAATGTTTTTAATATAAAATAAATACCATATACTCTTTTATGTATTTTGTTATTGAAAATGGTTTTGATAAAGGATTCTATTATGTCAATATATTTTTGATATATTGTGATTAAAATGTGGAAATGTTATCATTCCTTTATATTGGTTTTATGTTTTATGATTTTATATTGGTACTTGGACATTTTAACAGGTGGTTATGTTATAAACCATATGACGGGTGGTTCCGTGAATACCAGGACGGGTGGTTACGTTATAACCTCCAATGCATTGGGTATGGAAGTTGGCCGTATGGTTATTCCATTAAGTATGTATGGAAATTGGCCATATGGCTATTCCATTAAGTGATATGTGTGGGAGTCGACCATATGGTTATTCCACTTAAGTATGTTTATGTCCCAAGTTAACTTTATATATGTTATGTGTTCTTTATATGGGTTTTATGGTAATCCTTTGGTTACAAAAAGGTAAGTTATGATATTTTATTCAGTGACGAGTTTTTACTTCTTCATAAAGGTGAAAAGTATTACTTTGATAAAGTATACATGGTTTACTTTTTGTTTTGATAAACTAACAGTTTTTATTCTTTGTGTATCCCTTACTGAGTTTTTATGCTCATCCCAAGTTTTTTTGAAATGTTTTTCACAGGACTTAGTGTGGAATAGGGTCAAGGATGGGATCAAGGGAAAGTCATGCTACCTAAAACATGAAACTAGACATGTTTCTTTTTAAGAGTATTTATTTTATGGAAATTTAGAAGAATAGACTACTTTGTAATATTTTGAGATGTAATAGTTATTTCCTAATTCTCTAAAACTCTAAACCTGAAAATATCCTCAAATTGAATTATTCATTTAATTATATTTTAAGTAAGGTTTAAGGCTGGGGCCTTATAGTTGGTATCAAAGGTCGGTTTAGATAACTTTAGAGGTTAGGTTATTCTTTAAGCATAAGTGACATTACCATAATGGTTAGGATTTCAGACAGAGTCCTAGTTTTAGATAAATTGAATGAGTAAGAGTATCTTAGTGTTTATCTTCCTCATTAATACATGATGGTTTTGTTGTTATACTCACACTGACCCTTTTTGGTTTTAGTAAATTGCTGGATCTAGCAGGAACCAAGTTAACGGTGGATGTGAAGGAAACTGGGACAGTTTTCTGAGCGAGAAACTGAATGATATGGGAGTTATAATGAGAACTCTTGTGTTTATCCTCAACTAACTATCTGGTGTTATGATTGACCACCTAAACCTTGGTTATTTCTATAAGGCATCATATATGCAAGAAAAAAATCCCTACGGAACTACAGGTAATAATCATAAAGGTAAGTGTGTTCAAAAATCCATGTGTCAAATATGTGGAAAGAAACACCTAGGAAAATGTTTCAAAGGGACAGAAACATGCTATATATGTGGAAATGAAGGTCATAAAGTAAGAACATGTCGTGGAAAAAGGAAGCATCCAGTTGACTCGAGGAAAGGGAAAGAAGTTCTTTCTTAGGGATCAATTGAATGTTTAAATGTGGTGTGTATGGTCAATATGCAAAAACATGTCCCAAGAAGCAGTTTCGTGAATGGGATCACCAAGATCATACAAATACTCGTTTACCAATACCTAATGCCATTCCGATTGAGGATGAAGAAACCGACAATGACCAATCAAAGGTATGGATTATTTCTTATCTTTTGTTTTCTATTTTCGGATCTTAGGATATGATTCATGATTTTGTTTGTAGGAAAGAGGTATTTTGGAATAACATGAAAAGGAATGGTTAATGGATCATGAAGAATGTTGAATGAGTAAGATGTCAACATATAAGGGCTTCAAGAGTTATGGTGAAATTCTTAAGTATATTAACTGTCTTTTGATGATGGGGTACATTAGAAAACTTTTTATAGTATGTGTAACACTGATGTTTAATATATGAAAATATTAATCAAGGAATAGTTATCTTTTCTTTTGTGGACATAGTTATAAAGAAACATTTGGGTTTATATGATCCTTACTTTTGAGGTAATTATCGGTTACTATATGATATGATTGAAGTGAAAGGCATGAGATAAAATTGTGGTTAAATTACGTTATGGTTATTTTTGATGATTTTATCCCTTTTTGGGGAATGATTTAATAATTATAAGGTTTTGGAAAAAGGAAAACACGCAGACCACGTGACAACCCGTCGTGTTGGACAAAGCTGCGGGAATCGAACCCACAACCAAAGTGCGACTGGTATTTATCGCCTACCACTGGACTACGTGAATTCCCTGGTGAGTTTGACTGATTCTTTTTAGTTATATGATCTTATGAATTAATAGTAAGTTGATTTTGGGTTATTTATGAAAATGAATAACCTATCATGGAGGATATGTGATTAGGATAATTACATTTCAATGCGAGACTTTAGGAGCAACTGATGTTATTTGAAGATAAATGTTACGATTTAACTTGGAAGACTATGTGACTAAATCCTTCAATTATTTGGGTTTCGATCTTAGTTTGGTTTACTTTGAAGAATTTTATGGACAATTTGTTTACCGAATGGTCCTCGTTGAACTTTGGGTTTTGATGGACAAATTTTGGAGATTAAGAATATATTTTCTTTTTATAAAGGGTTATCCTTTTCTGGATTATCTGATCTTGTAGTAACCTTTTTGGTTTTAGTTTTGGTTAACGTTTGAAGACATGGAAAATGTATAGTTTTTTTATGGATTAGGTGCTCCTCTAGAAGTTGTTTATATTACTCTTGATGCGAACAAGTCTTCCTAAATACTCGTCTTTTGGAGAAAATCTGAGTCTATGTAAGAAATCTAGTAAAAGTTGAAAGTCAACATGATAAGTAAGTATGTTTCCTTTTGTTTTAGTTAAGCTCAAGAATAAATTCCTCAATAAAAAGTAAAATAAAACAAAAATGTTGTCTATTAACTTTTCCTACTGGGGAACCCAACACCGTTTAACCCATCACAGGTTTGTGATTTTATTATTTTTAACTTTCTCCTAAACATGTTTTCTATCACTCTTCGTCAGAACATGACCCTATGTTTTCTCCTCCATGTCCATATTTTCATACTTGGATTCCTAGTATGGGTTAACTAGGGTGACCTTTGTACTTATCTTTCTTTATTTTAAAGTGATTGTTTTACCGACTCTTGTTCCGATGTGGGACTTTCAAGGATGTTTCCAAGCGCAATTTTAAAATTGCAAGGACGCAATTCCCAAAAGGGGGGAAGGATGTAATACCCCTGGTAAATAAAGAATATGAAATTTTCATATTTATCCATATTTGTGAATAAAGTATTAATATGACTTTAAAGGGGACGCTATGCTCGATGGCGTACCCAACACACAACAATGAGTTTCTTGGGAATCTTACGTTGCACTCTAATAATAAAATAATATTATTTTAAATGGTAGTTAACATGTAGCCGTTGTATTGGCAGGAATGGATAGAAATAACTAAAATATGACTATATATGTTTTCTAATGTTTTTACATTTATCCAATAAAAGATAAAGGCATAAAATACGGAAATAATTCGATTTTAGGCGTATATACCCTAGTTTTCACTAAAGGTTCATTTATCGCCTTTTGATGGAAAACTGTCATTAAATATAGTTTTTTTCACTCTTATACATCCTTTTGGACTAAATAAGACTCTTCTTAATAATTGGGACATCAAAATTTACTTTGTGTAAATTGTTGGTATCTTTTCGATAAAGTTCATTTTTTAATGAATAGTGTAAAAAGTTGTATTTTAATTCAAAACCTCTTTTTAATCTAATTTATATATATGATTAGATTATATTTCGAATTGGTTTTAACGTGAAATTAGAATATATTTTTACCATTAAATCCAATAGCGGTCATTGGAATTAATTTCACTTTGAAATCAGACTTAAACTAGTGTCAACCTTTTGATACTTATTGTTTCATAAAAACACGCTATTTGATCTGACAGCGGGAATTAATTATTAAATTAATTAATGTGACTTATATGTTTTTAATTTTTTAAAATAGACTTCATTTTTGAATTCGGAATATCAAATATAGCTTAGGGTGAATTTTTGGGATTTTTCTAAAAAACTTCAATTTTGATGAATAGTGAAACCACTAAGTGGTACTTATAAAAACTGATTTTTCGTTTAAATGAAATTTTACAACTTCTGTGTATTGAATTTCAAAAATCCGATATACATGGTTGTCATTAAGAAGTAAAATGTGGTTCAATGAGATTAAAATAAGTTTTGGTGAATAGTATCTTTTAAGTTCTTAATCACAATTAGTGGTAATTAGTGTAGTTTAAGGTAAAAATAATGCTTTAATAACATAAAATGAACTAAAAACATGTCCTAACCTTATTGGAAGTGTCATGGACGACCACGAAAATCCATGGGTCAACTTGGGGACCCCATGGAGCCACTTTGGTTAGGAAATGACATAAATAACTTTTTATTTAATGTAAAAGTAAAAATGACACAAACATTATATGTTTTACGAAAACAATTTTTACATGGGGTTATAAAGATCAGATTTTTGATTATAAATAGTAATTTGAAATATAAAAATATTTTCTACATCATAGTTTTTTTTTATAATTTTTATCCATTAAATAAATTAAATTATTTATGACATCATGATGATGCAGCGATGACCTCATTATTTAACGATTTAAATAAAATGGAAAGATAATGTAATCTCTAAGACCTATTCATGTCCAAAAACTATTGGATGAGTGTATTTCTAACCCTTATCACCTTATCCTCGAAATATATCAATGTGGGACCTTTTGAATCCGAAACTGTTTTTAAAATATAGTAACTTATCTTTACATTCCAAGAGTGCCCCTCCTATCCTCTTATAAAAGGCCCCCACCTCTACCTCTTTTCCCACACTCCCAAAGCATTTGGCTCGGCCAAACCCTTCCCATTTTCTCTCTCCACTTCCCTACCTTACTTCTTGAAGCCTCACTTTGGGCAGAAGACTTCCCAAGGAAGCCTTTGATCTCAAACCAAAGGGAGTTACCCGATTTTAAGGTAATGTCTTCACTTGAGTCCATTGTTTTATTTTTCTTCTCCAACCCCCTAAACCCTTTTTATTAATTTATTTTGTAACAACTCCAGTATCTTCAATATATTAGGATGTTGTTATAATAAGTATTCGATCTACACTTACACACATCTACATCTAACGGTTAACAAACATACTATTTCCGTGGACGGTGAATTTATGCCTCCCGAAACGATGATTGTTCAACATTCGTTTAACACCTTTCAAGGTGGCCATTAAAATGTCACTATATTTATATATGATATATAATATGTTTATGTTTTCCTTAAGCTTCTTTATTTTTCATTTTGGTCATACCTTTATGGTTTCCATTATGGGTAAACGCGGTATCTTCATTTAAGGAAGTGCGGACTACCGCCCCCTTAAAGTGAGTTGATTCGTTAAATACCATATGTGGGACATATAAAGGATGGAACTATGATATTATATATTATATTATACTGGAATTATAATATACCTTTATATCATTATGATTCCATTCTATAAAATACGAAATAGAAATGAAAGTAGCG
The DNA here is from genome assembly GCA_963277665.1 of Viscum album. NCBI lineage: Eukaryota > Viridiplantae > Streptophyta > Magnoliopsida > Santalales > Viscaceae > Viscum > Viscum album. The sequence goes on along the minus strand of OY728134.1, from coordinate 660,502,799 downwards.
TTCATGCGTACGTACGGCTTACCGTCTCCATGAACGGTGCATTTCATTTCTTACCTCTAAATGATTATGTAATATTATAAATTCATGAATTTACTGGATATATATGACATATATGATATATACATAATGAATAAAATTCTGGATATAATGGATACATGAAAAACATATAATTATAAATGGCTTATTTTTGACTCAAGTACCAATGATCGTTAAAACGACCGTTTTTAACTTAAATAATTACATAGTGTTCATGACATGGTAATAAGTGATATAAAAGGAATAATGAACTTGAAAAAAGGGTTCTTAAGCAAGTATAAATTAACTCAAGTTTATTATTCAGGACATTAAATAATGATCGAGTCAAGTCGGACCCGAGGTAAGGTATCTTACTCCTCTCTTTCTTTTTAAGTGCACTCTTTTATGTCATTCCCTCTAAAGATCATCTTTCTTGTTATTGGGATGTTATTATATATTACACTTACTGTAATTTTTATGTTCATGTGATGATAGACCCTGTTCTCTCTCATCAATCCATTTTGAGAGTTTTGAGTGGTGCCGTTAGGCTGCCGAATTTTCGTAAGAGATCTAACCTCTCTCTTTCTTTTTAAGTACTCCCATTTATGTCACTTCTTTTAAGCTCCTATTTGTTATGATGGGGGGTGTTATTTCATATTCCTCTTGCTTTAAATTTTGTTGTAATGTGACGAGATACCCTATTTGATCTCATCAATCCATTTTTTGAAGTTTTAAGTGGCGCTGTTAGGCTGCTGAGATTTCGTAAGTGATTTTTCATCTCACTTTTATTCCCATGAGATTTATGCTACATTTGCCACAATTTTTTTTGAGTGGTGTATGTAATGAAAATTATTTTACTCCTTGTGTAATATTACTTCATTTATGAGTATTTACATAAATTATTTATTGTCCTTCTTTCCCGGGTCGTATGTTTCGATAGATACCCAAGTCGGTAAGGGAACCATTCACCCTCCTTTTTTTTAAAAAGACTTCTTTTGTTGGGTCTTTTAATTTACATATTATTATGTTGGGATATGTTCTCATATATCCTTATTGATGTAAATTTTATGTCCATGTGATGAGATACACTTTTTATCTCTCATCAACTCATTTTGATGTGATGCCGTTTGGCTTTCAAGGGAACTTCTTAACCCAATTTCAATTTCTTTGGGTTCGACATATAGTTATTGAATATGTCATCCTTTGAATATGTGTGAATGAACATTGATTGTGTTACACTTAATATACACTTATATTTGGTGTATTTATTTGTCACACATAATTATGTAATTTATTTATCCATAAACCAAGGATACTATCTTTGTAAGGGACTTCGTCTCAATCTCTTTTCATTGAGGCATATTTCGTTTTATACACAACTTTCTTTTATACGGTGTATAAACCCCTTTGAATTTTACTTTTATACAAAAGTAATCTTTTTCTATGAAGCGTTTTACAAAATGAAAAAAAAGGAATGTTTCTTTTAACGTGCGTGGTGACAACGACCTTTTCCGCCGCCGAGAGTATTATTTGGTCTTTGGCTTCCTCAACAAGCCGTAATGTTTTTAAAATAAAATAAATACCATATACTCTTTTATGTATTTTGTTATTGAAAATGGTTTTGATAAAGGATTCTATTATATCAATATATTTATGATATATTGTGATTGAAATGTGGAAATGTTTTCATTCCTTTATATTGGTTTTATGTTTTATGATTTTATATTGGTAATTGGACATTTTAACGGGTGGTTACGTTATAAACCATATGATGGGTGGTGCCGTGAATACCAGGACGGGTGGTTACGTTATAACCTCCAATGCATTGGGTATGGAAGTCGGCCGTATGGCTATTCCATTAAGTATGTATGGAAATTGTCCATATGGCTATTCCATTAAGTGATATGTGTGGGAGTCGACCGTATGGTTATTCAACATAAGTATGTTTATGTCCCAAGTTACCTTTATATATGTTATGTGTTCTTTATATGGGTTTTATGGTAATCCTTTGGTTAAAAAAAGGTAAGTAATGATATTTTATTCAGTGAAGAGTTTTTACTACTTCATAAAGGTGAAAAGTATTACTTTGATAAAGTATACATGGTTTACTTTTTGTTTTGATAAACTAACAGTTTTTATTCTTTGTGCATCCCTTACTGAGTTTTTATGCTCATCCCAAGTTTTTTGGAAATGTTTTTCACAGGACTTAGTGTGGAATAGGGTCAAGGATGGGATCAAGGGAAAGTCATGCTACCTAAATAATGAAACTAGACATGTTTCTTTTTAAGAGTTTTTATTTTATGGAAATTTAGAAGAATATACTACTTTGTAATCTTTTGAGATGTAATAGTTATGTCTTAATTCTCAAAAACTCTAAACTTGAAAAGATCCTCAATGTGAATTATTCATTTAATACAATTTTAAGTAAGGTTTAAGGCTGGGGCCTTATAAAAAAGGCCTTGTTTTTTCAATTGATTAATTAATTTAAAAGTACCAATATATTTTAAATAGTGTTTGATGTAACATAAGTACTATTTAAATTTCAGTTTTCCAAATTAATTACTTTTTAATCATCATTATTAGGATTTTTATTATAAATATGTTTTTCTATTTAAAAATGGGGGTTTCTTAAAACAATGTACAATGCATAATGTTTCTCTATTTTAGTTGTTTAAAATAATTCCTATTGGGTAATCGGTCAAAAGAAATGTAAGGATTGTATATATTTATATATAAATTTAGTACCATGTAATTTTTATTATTAGTCATAGTTGTAATATAAAATCATCTTTTTTCTCAAAAAATACTCTTCTTGAAAACCCACTTTTTCATGGAATCTATGTGTTTTTTATTTTAAAATTTTCAAATTATGTGAAATTAATTTGGTAATATGTATTACATTTTTTTAATCAATATAATTTAAATTTTCTCATTAGATCAATTTTTTAACCAAATGAATAGTGAAAACAAAAAAATCTCTATGGTTACGGTAAAATGGACTTACTTAGGGGTTAAACAAATAAAATAAGGGTTAAAATAATCTAAAAACTTATCTAAAATAACTTTTATGGTCATATTTTGACCTTATAAAATATATAATATATACCATTATATTATGGGACTATTTTCATATGAAAAGGTTTGGTGGAATTAATTCTTGTAAAAAATTAAAAGTGTGCAACTCACCTCATTTGTAAATGGCCCCCTCTCGACACCTCTCTTAGAACCATAAAAACCTTATTTTCATAAAAAAATTCAAAAATAAATTATATAATTCCACAATATCATCCTATAAAAATTATTTTTAAAATAAATATATCCATGGAAGGCCTTTAGTGTAAACCAAATGACGTTACCTGGTGAACTGGTAACGTTCTTTAATGAGCGTTTTTTTTTATTTCATTCACCACCATGATAAATTATTATTAAAAAATAAATATATAATAAAATAATTATCTTAAATATAATTATATTTAATTATGTTAATTTAATAACCAAATTCCTTTCCATATTCCATCAAATGGGTTACCAAATGAACATTTGTGTGTAAGGCGGACTATCGCCGCATGAACTGATATCATTCGTTTTTCCATTAAAACCTGTCACAGTAATGTATGATGACACATATAAAGAATATATATTATATTTATAACATACTTATACATTTATGGTAATTATATATAAAATATATTTTTTACTCTTCATCTAGTAGTGGATACGATAGTGTTGTGTATGTGTATAGCAGACTGCCACCCCACCAAGTGATGTGATTCACTTTCAGCAATGCTTTACATTGAATATAATAAGTTCAATATAATTTATATATTTGATATAAATGTAATAATAATGATATTAGTTACATTTTTTTATTTTTAAGAGATAATATATCAATTATTTCATATATTTTCCCTCACATAAAAATGATAACGTCAATCATAAACATGTGGACTACCGCATTCCCAAAGCGATGTGAATCTATTTTCATCATCATATTGAATGGATGATATATATATTTATATATAATTATTATTAATGAAATTATATTATATTTATGATATTTTTATCATTCTATAATGTTAAAATAAATGATTCATTATTTACATTATGATTATTGAAAAAATGGAAGCATTACTCATGTGTACGTATGACCTACCCAATCCATGATTTTAGCACACATAATTTCCAAAAAACATCATTAATTAATGTTCATAAATGTTCAGTTTATTTATAAATATGATAAATATTTCATTATTATTTTTGTGTATATTTTTAAATAATTACCACTTTGACCATTGTCAACCTACAAAAGACAATATTTACACAAAATTTAATTTCTTTTCCAAACATCAGAAATACAGTTATTTGATTAATAATGGTCTATTTCATGGTAATAACTGAAAAAAGTAATAATAAATATAAAATGGGTATAAAATAATTAAATAATTAACATAATATTAATATTCATGAATATATGAACACTCGTGATAGGTTATTCCCAATGTAAGTGTCTCCTTCTCAATTTATATTTCATTGAGGAATATTTTGATGTCACACACATATAAAATTTTATAATATATATGTAATACAACTTTGAAATTTTATATCATTAATTTATCAATTATCATGGAAATTATAGTTCTGTTTTTTTATCATTTAATGGGGATTATGAATCCAATATTTCCATATTTATAGGGGTAGTTTCTTAAAAAATAATCTCTTTTAATGGTTTCTTACCAAATATTTCAATTTTAAGAACACTTTTTAGAATGAATTTATTAATAAAAAATTAGTCATAGAGAAATTATTAATAACATTTTATCTCCCTTTATAATTTATTTTAAATTTTTTTTTTCAAAAGTAATCATTTAAGTTACTTATATGGAACATCTTGAAAAATTAAAAAAAGGGAATGTTCTATTCTTAATGTACATGGATGGAATAAAAATTCCCAAAATAATTACTGTTATTAGATTTCTATATTCCTTTTCATGTATTCATGTTTTCTTTATGGAAATACAACCATCTTTTTTTTGGGTATTTTGGTACTAAAAACGTGGTTAAAAATGAAAATGGTATTTTAATATCTGAAAGTAACATGAATAAGAGTTTTATAGAGTTTTTAAAATTTTTTCTGATGAAAATTTTAATGCATTAAATATTTTATTCATGTCATGGTTCATGAAAATTATATATTTTGGGTAAACATAGATAGATCTTGGTGATCTCGTTATATCTTATACAATGGTTTCATACATATAGTAATCCAATGCATTGCATAATGATTATGTTCTCTGATAATTATATCAGAAGTTGGCAATATAATTATTCAAATTTGATAGAGTTTGGAATGGGTTCTATAAGAAATATATGAGATTATTACCCATTGTTCGTAGATTACTTTTATATTTTTTTAATTAGTGTTCTTGAAAATAATTTTTTTTGAAAAGGTAATATAAATGATATTTTTAAAATAATGAAAAATAAATATCTCAATAAATGTTATGTCTTTAAAAAATGTTTTTCATTAGTTTTCATTTTTTCACTGGAATAATGGTTTCTTCCTTTTTATTCCCCTAAATGATATTTTTGAACTGATACCAAGTTTTACAAAAAAAAATTATTGGATTTAAGGATGTTTATAATAATATTATAGGAATAGTAGAATGTGAGGAAGAGTTTTCCTAAAAAGAAATATTTTTTTGTTTTAATTTTATTATATTGTAGAGAAAATTAATATATATATGAAGTGTCCTCTTGGAATTATATGGCGTTGTTATGTATTTTTTCTAAACTAATTATCTAAACCTATTATCTTGAAAAGAACATAAAATGTAAAATATCAAATTCAAGGAAAAAAATAAATATTATGTAATGTTTGTGGTAATGCCCTTATAGTTGGTATCGTTGGTGAGTATAGATAACTGTAAAAGATAGGATGATATTAATAACATTAAATTGAGTGATTTTTCAATATGGTTATTTTGAAATAATATGACAGTATATGATTAAAAATTATCATTAATTGATTTATATCTATTTATAATAGTTTTTTTCAAATGAAATATGGAAGTTGTTGTGGGAAGGAAATGATGGGAAAATATCATTCCAAATTATCATTATGAGATTGTTGTAATTAAACCAGGAATGTTTTTATAGTGAAATTTCTATTTATAAATATTTTAAATTGTTGTGGTAACCTTGTTATAGAAGATCACAAACGACTCAAGAATGAATGTGTCTATAATTGAGCATTCCATGGTGAAGAATCCCCCATCATTTATTATACCATTTGACCATGTGGTAGGGGAAGTATTGATCAATAATCTCGATAAAAATTTTGAGGTCATGAAATGTATATAACATTAAATATTAACTATTTTTTTATCATTTACAAGGTATAAATAGTCGATAGTGGTATTTGGATTAGAATATGAGTGATAAATATGATATTTATTATATGTAATGGGAAAAATATAAACATAATTCTTCTGTGAAATATTTATCTTTGGTGGTTTGATTTAAGATGGAAAAAGAATTCATAAAATTAAGCTATAAATGTGATAATTTCGTTATCGTGTATGAAGACACATTTACAAGACTATCTAGTCACTTATCATATTTTATTCCAGACACCAATAGTAAAATTAATAAATTTCATTCAATATCGAAACCAATTATATTAATAACATTCGATACATGATAATTTAAAATATATAATAATTTAAATAATTGTTCTCGAAAATTTGAGATGGAGTATTCTTCCACTTAACTAACTTGTGGTCATAAATTTATGAATTGATCAGGAGGGAAGGGGAAATAAAAAACATGGAAATTTGATGGTAATAAAATTAATTTTCCTTATTATTTTATGTGTGGTAAAATCACCCTCTAGAATGTTATATAAAATGTTATAAGTGTTCCCAATAGAGAAATTTTTTCCGTATGACCCATGATTGAAAGGTAAATATTCATGAAGAATCAATGAATGGGGTAAATGAAAGCCATAAAATGGTGATGTGTTTTAGTTTTAAATATATGGGTCATTAAGCAAACATGTATCCAAATCCAGTAACTATAGATAAAAACAACACGTTTAGATAAAGACATTTATGAAAAAAAAAATTTCTTCTTCTATATTTGATGTGGGTCCATTAAATTAAGTGGTGACATGTAGGTTATATATATATATATATTAAAATTATGACAATACCATTTTACTCAGTATCTTCACATTAATTCATATAAAATAATTTTTTTTGTAAAATGGGAATATCACCTCATTATTGTAAGATATAAATTTTGGTTAAAATATGGGATGAAGTATTAAAGAAACCTAAAATTTTAGGAATAATACTATTTTTACAATTGGCAATGAATTTCATAGAAATAATGTTGTAGTAGATATAATAGATTTTGAAATAATATTTTATGGATTTTCTTTCAGTATACCATTCTATGATATAATCCATGGATAATGGTTTTATTCAATAATTTCATCCCTTTTATAAAATACCATGAATCTGAGAAAATGAAAAGATATATAAGTATAAGTTACCCAAATCACATTTTTTAAAATAATGAAATTGTTAAAATTAGTGATGTTATAGTATTGAAGGAATTGATGGATGTTTGTAAGGTGATTTTCCTATTATTATTCCACATCATGAGAATGAGTCTTCTAGTTGCATTGTTCCTTATTTGAATTCGATTAAAAAACCTCCTTATCGAATGGATCTTGTGGATCATTCAGAATTGAAAAATTCATTTTATTAAATATTAGATAAATATTTCTTTTTCCCTAGTACTTCATTATGAAATTATCATGTTTTTTCTATCAAAAAGAAGTTCAACGAGAGTTTAAATTTAAAAAAGATCTTTGAAAAACATCATTTTTAAGATTGAGTATCATTGTCCTCATACAATTGTTTTGTTTGATCATCTACTGGGAGCACAGTAGTTTTTGAATGATGGCCTGAGATCTTGGTACCATCAGCTGAAGGTGAAGGAGGAAGAAATTATAATGAATATATTTAGGACTATATATACGAAATTTATGTTTGTAGATATTCATTTTCTGTTTTCAAATACACATGCTATATTTATGGATCTTATGTAAATATTTTTTCATGAGGTCAAAGAAATGTTTTTTGTTTTCTTATTAATCACCTTTGGGTAAATTATAAAAGTTAAGAGGCAAATTAATGACACCTAATTATTTTTTTATCCTTTAAAAAATAATACAATGTATGGGAATTTTAGTAAGTGTGAATTTTCGTTTCAACAAATTTATTTCTCTGGATATACTATTTCTACAGATGGAATAAATGTTGAGAAAGCTAAAACATTTTTTGAATAATGGTTCTGTACGAAAATTATCATATGCATCCATATTATTCTTAGATTATTGGGTTAATACTAATGGGTTATTGAAAACATTGAATATTTTTGTTTCCCATTGACAATGTTATCTCAAAAGGGCGTCAAATTATTCTAGAAAAAATTAATGTGATGGTTATTTTTAGGAACTAAAAAGAGGAATAGTGAATGTTATAACTTTTGAATTGCCATTAAAAATGTATTGTTCTTCATCTTTAGTGATTATTATGTGAAAGGGATTGGTTGATTCCTAATTCCTTATTTTTAGGTAATTTTTTATGATTTAAATCTATTGAAAACACATGAGTTAAATTACATGACACCTGATTTGTTAATTGTTTTTATGATTTTGTCTTTAATTACATGGATGATTCACTCGTATAGTGTAAATTTGGAAATATATACTAATCATAAATGTATACATTATATATTCACTTAGAAATAATTAAAAAAATTTAAAGAGAAGTTAGTGAGAAGTAATCAAAGATTAAGATTCCATTATTGATTACCATCATGGAAAAGTAAACAAAGTGGTCGATTCATTGAGTTAAAGAAAAAAATTCTATGTTAACCATTTTCTATTTAGATAATTGTCTATTGGTAAATGGTTGATAAAATTTATCCTTTAATTAATTGATTCAGGGACATCCATTACATTTTTTAGGATTGAGTGGTGTTTAAATAGTTAGAATTAATTAAGAAAGCTCAAAGGGAGGGTGTTTTCGAATTTGGGAAAAGAATATGTGTGCCTTTTGTTTCCCATTTTAATAAATTTTTATTAAGTGATGTTTATGGTTCTCTATTTTCCATTCATCTGTGAATACATAATACATATAGCGACCTTCAGTGGTTTTACTAGTAGTATAGAATTGAAAGATATATAGGAAACAATTATATTTTGGGTTTTTATTTTATTTAGTTTTAAGTATAATGATATTTAACAATGAATTTTTCTTAACCTTTTCTAGTTCATGATTATAAATGGGTAAATATATTCCATGGATTTCATGGTGGGATTTTCAAGGACATTAGGAACTAGTAATGTGATTTTTTACTACTGTTTGTTGAACCAAATATTTGCATTTCCTTTCCATTTGATATATTTTTTATTTGGATTGACATTCATGAATATATCTAAATAATATATTTAGGTTACATGGAGTGCCTCACTCTATTGTATCTAAATGTGATCTCAGGTTGACATCTATTTTTTGGGAAGGACATTAGAAGATGTCGGGTTTTGATTTATATTTCAGCACAAATTTTCATCCTAAATTTGAAGGATAGTCAGAGTAAAAAATTCAGACAATAGAATATGTACTTTATTCTTTTTTAATGGATTACAAGGGATGTTAGGAAAAACATATATATTTTTGATGGGTTTTTATAAGATAATAATTACCATTCTAATATAAAAATTATTCATTTTTAGGAAATAAAGGGCATAAAATGGAAAAGACTATATTTTATGGTTGATGTAAGAGAACAAATGATGATGATACCAGTTATATAAGATTAATTAAGTGAGAAGGTTTAGTTGACTCAAAAACGTTTGGGGATGACTTATTAGAGGTATAAACTTATTCAGATAACTAAAGAAAATATATTTATTTTGAGGTAAGAGATCTGGTCCTTATCAAATTATATCAGTGGAAAAGTGTAATTTTTTATGGTAAAATGGGAAAGTTGAGTCCATGGGTTACTAGAATATATGGTATCATATAGAAATTGGGATTATTTTCTTACCAAGTGACTTATCCACTGAGTATTTTTCTTGTTCATAGTATATTCCATGTTTCAATGTTAAAAATATTTATGGTACATTCATCTCATGATTTTTCACTGATGTAGTCTAGTAAGAAGAGAATAATTATTATAAGGGATAGTAAGTTAAAATTACTGACCATATATTGAATGTTTTTCTAGAAAAATTTGATTCAATAGGTTATGATTTTCTAGAAAAATCATAATATTGAAGACGTAAAATGAGAATCTATGAAATCAAGGAGGGAACGATATACCCAATTGATTACTATTTGAATTAAATTTTTACCAAACAATTTATAAAAAGGTTGGAATAATGTACCAACATAGATAATGATCAAATAAATCATTTTCATAGTTATTAATGTGAAATATATTGTTATATTAGTTATAAAATTATTATTTAATATAAAAATCAAAATGAAAATATTTTTAACTAAACGCTTTTTGTATAAACATTTATTAAAAATATTAATTTATAAATTTTTGAATTTGAATTTTATAATATTAATGTTATTTTTTAATCAATATGTACAAATTTTCATATGGTGAAATTTGAGGATTTTATGGAAACTATTGTTTTTCTGTGAATTGTGAAAAATATTGATTTCATGAAAAAAGAATTTTATTTTCAACAATTTATGTATTTTAAAAGTAAAAATATTTTTTTGAATAATATTTTAGGTAACATATGTATTATTAAGTTCCAGTTATCCCTCTTAATTATTTTTAATAAAAACTATATAGGTTTCTTGCATAATTTATTTTTGGTTAAAAAATTAGGGATTTTCTAAAAACTGTTGCAAAATGCATAATGTATCTATATTTTATTTATTTAAAATAATACAAAGATTTTAATTTTAATAATAAAATTTAAATATTATAATTCATTAAATATTAATTTAATTTCATAGAATTTTTATTATTATTCATATTTTTAATATAAAATCTTCTTTTAGGCAAAAAAATACTCATCGTGAAACCCCACCATTTGATTGCCTATGTAGGTTTCGTTTTAAATTATTATTTTATAGTTATATAAATTTATATTTTAAAAATCAATGTAATTTTTGTACTATTAATAATAATTATTTTTTAATAATTTAAAATAATTGATTTGATAAAATTTTTTAGTGAAAATGGAAAAAATTAATTTTTATTGTTAAGGTAAATATTTATATATCGATGGATTAATATAATATGATAACACATAAATTGACCTAAAACATGCCTATAATATTTTTTATTGAAATATTTAGATCTTATACCACATATTATAGATAATGACTTATTATTGGATCCTTGTGATCAAAACAAAACATCGGTGGAATTCATTCTTTTAAAAAATTACAAGTTTCCCCCTAACCTCACTTATTAAAGGCCACTCACTCTCCACCTCTATCCACACCATAAAAACCAATTTTTTCAAATATTAACTACCAAAATAACATATCTAAACCCATAATATAATCCTTGAATCCTTATTTGGGGCCTAAATCCCACCATGGAAGGCCTTTGTTTTAATCCAAAACATGTTACTCGTAGAAGAGATAAAGTTATTTAATGAGTGTTTTTTTATTTCTTCCATCACCCCCACTGTAAATTAATTTCAAACCATGGTTATATGATCATATAATGATAAAAATTATAATTAATTGTTACTGCATAAATTTAATAACCTAAATCCTCCTCTTCTATCAAATGGATTAGGAACTCATTATTCGTGTGAGGCTGACTACGAGCTCTTGAACCGATGTCATTCATTTTTTCATTACCACCTCTCAAAGTTGGGTATAAAGATTATTATATAGAATAAATATATTATTTATTATATAAATATATTTTTTTATTAATTATATCATAAATTAATTTTTTTACATCCCTTTTTGTAGGGAATACGATAACGTTGTTCATGTGTGTGGAGGACAACCGCCTCATGAGGAGATGTGATTCGTTCTCACTAACACTATACATGGAAGTTAATAAGGAAAAATATAATAATTATATGTTATAAAAATGGAATAAATATGATATTCATGACATATTTATCATGATAAAAATTCAATATATCATTTTATTTCATAACTTTTCACTCAATGAGAAAGGATAATGTTGGTAGTGAATTTATGGAAATCAACCTTTATGAAGTGATGTGACTCTATTTTCATAACCACGTCACATGGATGATGTATATAGTTCTATTTAAAGAAAAAATGTATCTTGTTTTTATTATTTTTATGTAGAAAATATAAAATAATAAACACTATATTTTTAAAAATATCAGTGAAAAATGGAAATGTTACTCATGTGTACGTACGACCACCGTCTCATGATTTTAACATACTTCATTTCGCAAAGAAATATTTTATTATTGGTGTTAACATATTAATTAATATATAAATATGATAAATATTTCATGATTATTATTCATGTGATTTTTATATACTTACCTCTTTAACCATATTCAACGTATAAATGTCATTTTTAACACATAATAGGAATATGGTCAAAACATATGACATACAAATAGTTGATTATGTATTTTTATATAACTTGTAAATAAGTGAAATAAAATTAGTAATAAGTTTGTATATTCCTAGAATGTAATTAAATAATTAACATAATTTTATAATTTATTAATATATAGACGCACACGCAAAGTTGGACTCAGGGTATGGGACTTCGTCTAAATTTCATTTTATTCAGGAATATATTGATGTTATATACTTATAAAATTTTATGAGGTGTATATATAACCCCATTTACATTTTATATCACTAATTTTTCTAAAATAAAGGTTTTTTTAGTTTTTTTTAATTCAATTATTCCATGAATCTTAGGGTTTAAAAATTTATAAAGTGATAAGAAACTTTTCTTATTAAAAAATATCCTTTAATGTTATTCTTCAAACTCTATATTTTCCAAGTTCATGTTTTCAAAATTATTTTATGGAAGTTTTTATTATGATAAAAATGAATTATAAAAAATATTTTAGTCAGAATTTTTTACATTATTTTCATCAGATTCAAAAGTAATGTTTTTACATGTTTTATATGGAATTATTTGACAAATGAATAATGGGATGTCATATTCTTATCATATCCAGAGACAATGATAATTTCAAAAACTGTGAAAATTATTTTATTTCTAGGTTTCTTTCCATGTTTTATTGTGTTCTATATTGAAAAAACATATTTCCTTTTTTTGTATTTTTTTTAATGAAAAATGGTTTTTTAATTAAATTTGTTTTTATGTTAAAGTGAATTTCATATGATTCTAAATGAGTTTTTCAAATTTATTCTGATGCAAAAGTGACGTTGTAAATTATTTTACTCATTTATGGTTCATGAAAATTATATAGGATGGGTGTCCTAAAATATTTTCAGTTGATCCATATATATATTATATGGTGGGTGCAACTAGATAGTTCTAAAAATCATTGGGTAATGATTAATTTCTCTGATAAATTATATTGGATGTTAGTCAGGTGGTTATTACAATTTTTATGTTTTTTAAGAGGTCTATAACAGTTTTATGAGATTATTTCTCAAAGAAGATACATAAATTTTATATACTTGAAAATGTGTTTTCATTGAAATAATTTTTAAAAATATAATATAAATGATATTTTTAAAATAATGATTATTTCATTTCTTGGTAGAATGTTATGTTTTCAAGAAAAGGGTTACATTGGGTTTTCTTGTTTTTCAATAGGCAAATGGTTATATTCTTAAATGCCCCTTAGTAATATTATTTTGATCAACCCTTGTTTTAAAATGTTTGTAAAATTATTTAATGATAATTAAGGAAAAATGAGGGGTCAAGTTGAAGGTCGTGAAGAGTTTAATGAAAATAATTATGTATTTATAGTTTTATATGGTTGAAAATGGTTTTTTATTAGAAGTGTCCAATTTTTATTATAGTTTTTCTGTATGAGTTATGATCTAATTCTATAAAACCCAAAACATATAAATATCATAAAATGCATGATAATTATTTCTTGAATTATAACTCATGATCAAAGAATTATTACCTATGGGTCTTAATTAAAAATATAAAAATACATAAATTATAAATTAATTCCATGATTTAATTAATACATGTCATAAAAAATATCAAAACCTGTTATAATTAGGATTTAGTTTCTTTGAGACAAGATATTTAATCATATTATTTTAAAACACATGTTTATATATACCAATAACTATTATCGTCATAAAAATACTATTGAAATATTATATGACATAATCTTCCTCAAAATATAAGAAATGGAAATATAATAATTGGGTGAGATCAAATTCTCAGCAAGAGAAACATATCAATTAGTAAGAATGGTTTTTTCTTGAGCATGGGGGAATGTGAGAAAAGAAAAAATATATCTGACTTCCCATACATTTTATACACTTTAGTTCATGATTTATTATATAATTATATATATAATAAAATTCAAAAATATTTTTTTTCTCAGTGTCTTGGTTTAATAAGTTAACACAATAACATGAAATAGGGATACAACAAAAATATTTAAACACCATGTCATTCCCTTCAAATCCATTCTTATTCTAAAACTACACAGGATAAACTAGGTGTAAACATAAGAAATAGATGAGATATAAATCCTAGTAAGGGAATAATAAAAGTAATGAATAAATAAAAGAAGGGAATTTTAGATAAGAGGCCTGACATGATGAAAATTTATGGTGAGAATCATAACTATGAATATTGAATCATAACAAAAGTGGAAAACATCATGGTGTTATAGAAACAAGGAAGGAAAATAATAAATGAAATTATATGAATAAGTGAAGGACAAACCCAAAAAATCTTAACATATTGTGATTACATTAAATTACCTTGAACAATATATTTCAACTTATGTGGATAAAATATTAACCAGTTCATTTTAGGGCAATATATTCTCTATCCCACCCATCACAACCATGTCATGTAAAAATTATTGTGTTCAACATATATCATAAAACAAAACAACTTCAATAATAAATTTTAATCACATGATTAAGGAGTGTGAGTTTATAACCTATATATCTAAAGTCAATGATGAATAGGTACATCTAGGTGAGTAATATAAGTTGAAATGGGTGATTGTAAAGATAATAATATTATTTTTCATGGAATATCACAATATAATTTTAGAATGATATTTGGTGTATATAAATGTTCCTAAAATGGTTTATTGGGAGTGAATGGTTGAATATAATTAATTTGGAATCATAATAACTTTAAAGGTTTTATAAAATGAAATTATTACATGAATAATTAAAAATCAAAAACTATATTATAAGAAAATTATATGAATAAAAAATTAGATTATTGAATCACATACCCCAAGGGGGTTCTTCTATAATCATAAGATTGTCTTTTTATGAGCAAGGGAAAACCTGGGAGGGATTCAGTGAGGTATAGGTAGAGTAATATCATTTTAAATTGTATTTAGTATATATTAATGAGTGGATTGTGGTATTTATAGAAAAAAAGAGAGGAATCCATTTTTAAATTCAAAACATTGGTTTTGGACACTATGTGATAAAATATTCCAAAACAAAAACATTTATATGGTATTTGTCTTGATTTCTCACATGTTGTATATCAAATAGTATTGGTTTTCAATAATTAATTACTCTATGAACTAAAAAACAAAAATAATATCATTCATGATAACTATGTGGGTCATGTTCATGTATAATTGTATTTAACACCTTAAAATATAATATATATTTTGCAGGATTTATTATAGTATTATAAAATAAATCCCCTAAAAACACATAATTTTAAAATGGAATATGATTTTTTTGTAAAATAATTACCTTTATAGTTTTTATTACATCCTTTTGTGAAATTATAATGAAATAAAATATATTTTATAACTATATTGTATTTAATTTTTATGAAGAAATTTATCTGTATTAGGAAATTATGAAAAAACAAACAAAGGATAATTTTAACATGCTGAATAAAAAAAGTAATATTTATTTTACCAAATTAATTTTCAAAAATATAATAAAATCGTGTTGGTGATCTAAATTTTAATGAAATTATCATATAATTGTTTTCCATTATTTTTTAGTTATCGAATCTCATATTGTTCTTAGTCAATGGAAAATAACATTAACTCTATCTCCCTACGAGTCTCTAAAAATTTTGATCTATAGGGTATAATCCTAGATGTTGAAGTCATTACTTGTTCCTTTTATGTCAAATACCAATTATTTTAACCGATAATACAGAAAAACATAATTTTCCATGTACAATAACTATATTTTTAATAATTGTTATGCTTAATGGTCTTTTATGTTCAACATTATATATTTTATAATAGTCCAAAATCATTAATTTTTTAAAGGAGTTCTATATAACTTCATTAATTAATAATTAATTAATTAATTATTGTTGAAATTTCATTTATAAAAATTTGGTTCCTTATATTATTTCCACCATCAGAAATTTCCCAAAAAAAAAATTTATTTCTTACTCTAAAACATATGATGGTAATTATGTTTCATCACATCTTCTAGTTCCATCGATTCATCTATAAGCATTTGGTTCTTCCGTAGTGCATTTACAGGGATAGTTTTATTGATTCATAGAACACTAGAACCATTATCTTCGATCTTTACCATCAACACCACCTATGAAAGAATGTTCTCCAACGGTACCACCTATGGATTATATAAATGTGAGGGGTCTAGTATATACTTCCTCATGATGGATACATAGAGCACATTATGTAATTGATATAGGATAGGTCAGAGTTCTAGTAGATAAGTGAATACTTTAATTTATTTAATTATCTAAAAAAGGTGTGATGTATCTTGGACTAAGAATTCAATTCATACAGTACCTCATGAATTTCTTCCATGGTGATACATAAAGGAACACATTATCATCAAAATAAAAATGTAGTTCTATTGGATAATTGTATCCATATATTCTCTATCATATTTTCTGAAATTTGATATGATAATAAGTAGTCTAATCCTCTTCTATAATGTCTGGGATAAAATTAGGTCTAATAATGGAAATTTTTGTTATCTGATAACTTAAATTGGAAAATGTGCTGATCCCAACATCCTTTTAAATAAGTTAAATAATATATCATCATATATTATATACTTTAATACTTATCTCACACTAAACATCTATTTGAAGGTGATAAGAATTATTGAATATCATATATTTATCCAACTCTTAGGTATTCTATAAAACCTATAGGTAATCCTTGGGTATCAATTTTATATAACATATAAAGGCACTACTTGAATTATTACAACTTCTTTTATATTTATCATAAACTATTGTTCTATAAAGAAACCTCTCTTGATAGTAATGGAGCACACTAAATTTAGAATGAAATCAACAACCACACCAATAGAATTAAATTTAGATTTCCTAGGGAATATGATTACAAACTCTATTTTTTAGTTTTCCCACTTATATAGTAGTATGGAAAATTTTAGTATCATATACTAATACTCTTATTATTAATAATTAAATTTTTTCTTTACATGCATCGAAAAATAAATTATACAATATCCCTCTTCATATCAACATAACAAAAGTATTTTTTAACATATTTATACTACTAAGTAATTCCTATTTTACATTTAGTGGATCATACAAAGCCTCCCTATTTAGTTCGAGTTCTTATGGGACATACATATAGGTTCCAAACTTTATGACACCATATTTAGAAAATAAGAACACTAGAATACTCACTAATTTCATCAATATCACATTATTATCTTTTCTGGACTCGAGGGATCCCTAATGTATGGATAGTTTAGAATTTGTCTCTGAAAATTATCATGATGTAACTTTTATCACTCTCAAGTCCATCCTTTTCATGTCTTGAAATATTATATCTATTTTAATACCTATCATGGATATTTTTTCTAGGGATATATACTTTTATCATTTTCCACATTATTCCCCTTGATAGGATGTTAGTTGATTGAAAAGTATTAATCCTTTATCAGTCATTGCAAACCATTACTAGAATATATTGTTCTCCTTTTGTATAGATATAAACATATGACATTAAGGATTCATGTATGGTTTACACTTATCCCTACTAATACAATGCCACCATATATCCAATTCTAATATTACTAAAACCAATTACAGATCACATTTTGATTAGTTATTGAAATCGATCATTAATTTAAAAGAGGAATATGCTATCACATTTTCATTTTTCAATAGTAAAAATCATAATTTTTTAATCCAAATCACTATAGATCAAAGATCCCTCCCACTATAGGGTAGTACAAGCATAGGTGTGGTGATAAAACTCTTAGCATAGTAATCCACTACAAACATTGAATAGTAAATGAAAACATACCTCCCTTCTAAGTAATCTTGGTTATTAGTCTTGAAAATCATGATTAAATTCTCTTAAAGCATGGAAGTTCCCAGTTAATAAAAGGATACTATGGATTTCTTTCATTTGTATTGGTCTCATTCATCATTTAATTTCTTATATATTCGATGTATCTATAAATAACCATTTTCATGGGATAAAATACCCTAATAATGTTACATAACCATCAATAATATGTATTTACGTTACTTTTAATATGAATTTTACATATTAAATTTATTCAATACATTATTCAAAATCCCATCATGTTTCCCTTTCATTTATGATTAGACAACAACATCATAAGTAAATACAACTAAAAATTTTATATGGTAATACATAAAGAATATATTCATTACATTCATAATGGTAGATGCGGAATCATTATGTCCTAATAGAGTCATAATGAACTCATAGTTCTCATAAATTGTATGAAAATTAGTATTGGGGATATCCTCCTTCTTCATCACTACTTGATAATATGGTAACCGATGATCTTCCTTATAGATGTACATAGATCATTATAACCCATTGAAAATTTAATAAAAATGTTATTGATGATACATTTTTATTATTATGATATTTTTTAGCACAACATAATCAATAAAAATGTGCATTCGACCCTTATTATTCTTTATGAGTGGAGCAGTGCATCCCATAGTGAATCAAATTGGTATATAAACCCTTTATCTAGATTATAATATTGTTTTTTATTCAAATATTCATTGCCAATGGGTTCTATTGTATATAGAGTTTGTTGTTTTTGAATAGCTATGTGTATATTTTTTATTATGTTACTATCATCCCAGTAAGGTGGAATATAAGAAAATTATTATAGAAACACATCATGATATTCTCTTATAATGGGAATGTAATCATTGATAATATTTTCCTTTGTCTCAATCATTCAAGAAAGATATGATTAATCATTGGAATATAATATCCATGGTTGTGATAATGATTACAAAATAGATCCATCCATCACAATACATTTTTATAGAATCAAAGGGAATTTTTAGATATATAGGGTGATTTCATTCAATTATAAATTGATGTTCTATCTCAATAATTAATTCCAATATATAATAAGAAAACATAAAATTAGACTAAACATATGATCATAAATATTACTGGGAAATTAATCCCACAAATATTGAAAAAAGGGAATTAAAATTCATAGGATCAAATATATTACACATTATTAATTTTAAAAAATAACCTGACTTCAATTTTATTGGTGGTGTTTGAATAGTTCTAATAAGCTTTCATGGTATAAAGTAATACAACAATCAAAATAAAGAGTGTATCTATTACCATTTAATGAATAAATTTATTTCATATAACCAAATTGTTTTTAGTTTGCATCATAAATGTTTTTGATGGAATATTAACACCCATGTTATATATGGTTGTTTATCCTATAAATTATTAAATTGGAAAATATTTGTAGGGTTAACTGAAGTATTAATTTATTCTATCACATTTATGGGTTTCTAGTACAAAAATTATCACTCCCGGTGACCAACTTTTCTAGGTGGAAATTATTTTTTTGTCCCTTTAGGACATTTATGATATAGGTTTCCCCACACATTCGATGAGTGTGATGTTTTTATTTCATTCCAACACACTTTTTCTATATCAATTTTCTATAAATAAACTCTATTATAAGATTTTATCTCTAGAATCATGAGACCCTTGAGATTAACTGATCTCTATTTTGAGATTATTGGAACGTTAAATGATTTATTCTTTGATATCAAACTCTTAAATTACCAAATATTTATGTAGATTTTTTAGCCACAAAATATTTGGTATAAGTCACTTTTGAGAAAAAGGAAAATCTTGAGGTGTATCACATAATTCACATGAATTTTTCATCCTATGTGCCCATGGGTTTGTTATGAATTTTATTGGTTCCAAGGTAATCTATTTCAATTTTAAATTAGATGGTATAGGGAATATAGTTATTGAAAAATATTTTCTAAAAATTAATTTCACTCTAACACATTGATTTATTCATTAGGATTTATATTCTTTATCTTACGCCACTATTTATGAGTTTCAATCTCCTTACAATAAAAATCTTGCATGGAATTCTCTAATTCAGAGCATTGAGAGATAGATAAACTAATATCAGTTGAGTTTATAAATTTTTCAATGATTAATGGATCAGAATATCCACCAAATGATCAAGGTCATTGTCATATAATGGTATCAACTAAAGATTTATATTTTGTTGATGGATGTTATGTTTATACCTTATTAAAGATTATTTTCAAAATATGAGTTAATTGAGAAATTATTTTCATGTAGTTCTCTACTCTATATCATATTGAAACTGAATTCTCATTTTTTAAATAATTATATTTCCCATCACATTGGTTGCTGAATCAAATCATCTTACCTCCTGCCAATTACTTAATTAAATGGAAAATAAGGGATTAAAATTTTTTAACTATAAAAAATAAAAAATGAAAATTTTGAATGTTGAAGGGATAATTAATAAATTACATGTGTTCTGTATCTAATGAATATATAGAATTCAATACTAGTTATCTGAGTTATGTTTTGGGAAATTAATTTTTTATATAATTTTTCCTCTTTATATTTATTTTGACGAACTTCTGAATTTTACAAGGTATCTCCCTTAGGATTGTCACACAAGGGGTGGAACAGGTATATTATTCATGTAGTAAGTGACAATCAATTTAACACATAAGTAACCCATCCTAGGGTTATTACCACTATATTTACCTATTCAATAGTCACATCTACATGTAGTGTACATATAAGTATTTAATTTCATGGAAACCACTTGATCTATAATATACTAAATTGTATAGATGTTTTTCTAGGTTAAGTCATGTCCCCTTGGTTTTCAATAAGGATATCTAGTCTTAATCCCCATAAATATTTAGACATTTCTTTGATATGAACTATAACAGTTCATATTTTTATACACATTATATCATAATTTATTATGTTAAGAAACACATAATACAATCTAAAAATATTGAGGGGCCTCTGGTCTTTGGGTAATTAGATATATATCATAACAACATGAAACTGGGATACAATGACAATATTTAGTACACTATAACATTCCATTGAAAATATAATGATCTACTTAATGTAAATGGGATAACCTAGGAATGTATATAGTAAAGGGGTGAGATAAAATCTAATTAAGGGAATAATGAAATCATAGAGTAATGTAAAGAAGAAAATGTGAGTAAAGTGGAATAATATGATGAAATTAGAAGGTGATGATCATAAGGTTTAACATAAAAGAATAATAAATGTGTATAACATCAATGAATAATTGGAATGTGTCAATAATATAAAACTCGACATCATAAGCACTACTCAAGGTTAACCACTGAGACATTATAACATAGATTCCTTAGGCTAACCTCCCATGCACCATAAACAGTATCTCATGTGATAAAACTATTACCATTTAATTTAAGGGATATATAATTACGGGCACATCAAATTCAGATATTGTACCTGAATTTTTTCTACACTTATATCATCCATCATAAATTACATTTTAGTAATTTTTGTCCCACGACTAAGGAGATTTAGTTGAATACATTGACATACATAATCAATGATGGATTGGTATATCTAGATGAATAACTATTGTTATAAATATTTATGGGTAATATGAATAATAATTTTTGGAATATAAAATCATGAGATAATTTTTGAAGCATAAAGTGCATACATAAAGCTTCATAGAAGGTTTAATGAGTGTAAAAGGTGGTCTCCAATTACCTCAAAATCATATGAAAAGTAACGGGATTCATAAAAATACATTACAAAATGAATAATTTAAAATAAAAAGGAATATAACAAAGAATTTACTTGAATTGAATGGATGAGGAGAGAATCACATACCACGAGTGAGTGACTATGAGGATAGAATCACATACCATTCAAGATGTCATAGTGAGTCATGTTCATAGATAACTATTTTTTAAAACATAAAATATAATACAATGTTTGGAGGATTCATTATAGGCTTGTAAAATTAAACAAATAACATTAAAACATATTTTTTATATTGAATCTATTTTTAGTCATGGATTTCCATTATTTAACAATTTTTTACTATAATGATGTCGTAATACATACCATATTAATTTTTTTTATAAAAAAATTATATTCATAAATTACAAAAAATTAACCATTGGGAAGTGTAAACTTACTGATTTCAAAAAAAATATTTTTTTAACACTTTTCTAATAAATATTTTTTCACTGAATTTTAAATAAAAATTGTTATTTATAAGAAAATACTATTTTTACAATAAATTTTTTCTAAAATTTACAATATTTTGATAGGAATTAATTAAATTTTATTATCATTAATATATAAATAAATTTTATTTAAACAAAATATTTCATAAAAATAGCATTTATTAAAAAATGTCATACATTTATAAATATTTTCGATTTAATTGAATATTTATATTTATTTACCAAATGTAAAATTATTGTATATTCATATCAAAATATAATTATGAAACCTCATATCATAATAATGTATATAACTAAAGTAAAAAAAAGATAAATATAATAATTATTTTATTTCAAAGAAAACAAAAAATTCATACTTCTAGGATCTATATACATAACCCTTTATTATAGTAATGTACGCCTAATGCTTATGGTGTGTAATGGGGGAACATTCTTAGGATGGTTTAGAGAATGTTTTTTTAGTGATCTCGATAAGCATGGATATCTCACATAAATAGTTTTCCAATTTTTTCAATTTTTGGGTATTATCTCGGGCTTGGTCAATAGAGAAGCCCTATGATGCCACCTTTCTCAGAAGCTTCAATAACTTTTCTTCATATGGTCTGATCCTACTGGCCGAGGCTATCACTTATCCATTATATGTTAACAGGATATTATTCTAGCCCTTAATATATACTAATATTAATGGTATTAATAAAAACCAATATTATCATATATCATGATTTATATTAATCTTTTAAGTCTGACATGATATATTTTATAACTATTCAAAATAACTGAGGTAGTGAATGTATTTTCTAAAAATGCATTTATTTTAATGGTATATATTATTTCTGGAGGTAATTACATTTATATTATTTATTGTTATTATAATATCATATTAAAGTATCATTGGATTACAATTGATGATCCGAAAACATTATTGAGTGAAAAAGATCATGAATTCCGAACATAATACTATAGAAATGTCATCAAAAACATGTCTTCAATGAATTTGAAAACTATCAAGAAACTAATGAAATCATATCATAAGAAATTAAATCATATTTAGATCATAAAAGATCATAAACAGTAGGAATATCAAGGAAATAAATAATAACATAGGAAAAGGAAGTGGCATAAACATAGTAATATGTAAAAGAATTATTATGGAGTAGAAAAGAAAACATGTTCCCATAAAAAAGAAGTCATTCCTAAAAATACCAATAATTGACTGAGAATTCTATACAGGATTCCCATAGAGTACTAATAATTCCATACTCTATTCCCATAGTTATTTCAAGGGATATAAAACATAACCAATCCATTGTACGTTCATATATGACATTTCCAATCAATATTGGAAAATTATTGTTCATTATAAAATCAAATCATTCAACATATCATAAATACCACATGGAATTTGTTGCATAACATTTCCAAATTGTATCATATTAAAAAACATGATCATTTGATATCAAAAACATGATCACCAAAAAAGAGTATTTAAAAAGAGCGCATTTAGGTTTATTTACAAACCATTACATAATTGGGGATGAAACATTTAAAAATTAACAAGAATTCAAAATATAGTTTTTTCATAAAATTATTTTTATTATATCATATTAAAAAGATTTGATTTTAAAGTCACATTCTAAAGAACGCATTTTAATCAAGAAATGGTAACTCTTCTTTATAAAGTACATCAAACACAAGATACACTAATATGAAATAAATCATATGTAAAAATTTATTGTAGAAGGGAATAATATATGATCACGGTAAGGAAAAACATTTTAAATACTTTAAAAATTCCTTAATTGAAACACCTCATAATTAAAATTATAACTAAAAATTCATTTTAAAATGAATGATGATATATAAAAATAAAATTTTAGATAAAAAATTTGAGTTTCCAAAATATAATAAAGAATATATGTTTTAGTAAATAGCATTTATTTAAAAGATATATCTATTAATGTGATATGAATTATTTATAAAAAAATATCATTTTCAGACAAAAATGGTTTCATCAAGGATGAATAATTTAGTGTGAAACATTATTTCTCTATAAACGAAGTTGTAAATAAAACATTACCCTAAATGTGTTATAAAATATCAATTATGAAAGATAAATGTCAATGTGGAGTAATTATGACCCAAAGAATATATATGAGTCATGATACACCCTGAAAACTTGAGGAGAACTTATATCAAATCATTTTGAACGGTAGGTATTAATATTGAAATAAACATGCATAAAATGAAATTAATAAAAAAAATGTAGTATATATATAAAATAAATTCAATTAGTTTCATAATATAAAACATGTCACAAAAAGAGTAATTTGAGATGAAAACCCATTAGAACATTAAAAAATATGGAATCAAAATTCATTAGAAGCATTAAAATAATTAATTTCTATCTATATCTCGATGTAAATCAATTATTATTCGAGAGTGAGTACTTTGTTTGTATATGAACCATTGAAATAAGAAATATGTTTATAACATTAAAACATTTCTCACTGAAGAGAAATTGACACTAAAAACCCATACAATTTTCTTTCACTTCTAATCGAAGAACCATGAATGTTAAAATATGAGATAGATTTTAAAAAAATTAAATTAAATAATTTTTTTTAAGAAATATATGTCCATTCCCAATATATTCATTATAAATAAAAAAACAACTGTTCAATATAATTCATTTATTTATGATGAATAATTGAGATGTATGAGCATTTAAGGCTTAAGAAACATTCTACTAAAAACCACATGTAAGAGGGAGTCTTGATTTTAGAGTCAAAATACAACGAATAAAGATAATTAATGTTATTATATGTATAAAATATTCAGTATGGACAACATTTAAATGAAATTAAATGCATAAAAGAAAATGTCTCAAAGAAGTGAATTTTGAGACGAAGCCCTAAACTTGTTCTAGATTCATTCAGTATAAGAGCATAAAATGTAGAATAATAAAATTATTATTACTCAATAATAATTTAAAACCTTATTATTATATATTCAATTAAATATGTACCTTTTATTATCATATTTTATTTACCAATTTTTTCTTATGTTTCCAGGAATAATTAACCGGTGTTGGCTTGTATTAGTAATTATAGATACAAATGATTTAATTTTAAAAATAAGTTAACAAATTAATATATAAATTAAAATATATAAAATCATTAAATTATAATAATTTATTATAATAAAAATATTCTAATATTATTATTTATGTTTACTTAGAAATATATGATTGAGTTTTATAGTGTTTATTCAAATAGGTTGTTCAAAAAACCCAAACATAAACACCCTTTATCTCAATTGGTGAGTATGTTTATGAAACTGTTTAATATCATTATTATTAAAAAATAATGTTATTATTTAATTGGGTATTTTTTTTGAAAATATTTTAATTAGTCTATATAAATAATGAAATCAAGATGAATACGATAAAATGTTACTTCGTGGAGGTGGTTGTCTGCAAAATGCATAATTAATATTCATTTGTTTTTCTAAGTGGATCGATAAGAGTAAAAATTATTTTCCAATTAATATAATGTCATATGAATATAAAATTGATACTGATACTATTATATTAAAATTTTTAGAGATGACTTAGGATGAACCTTAGTAAATGAAATGAATATGTGATGGTTGTACCCATGTCATAACCTCATGTTTTATCTTGGAAAAAGACTTAGAGTAAAGATCTAATGAAAAATAAGGGTGAAATAAATCATATTTATGTGCGATAAAAAATAATAAAATCATTGTGGTATAGTTTCAATAATAAATTCAATGTTAACATGAGTCATGAAGTGTTGTGGATATCATTATATTATAATTAAAGAGAGGGGAAGATTTGAGGTTGATCCATTCATTTTGAATAATGTATTGTAAATATTCATAGGAAAATGGAATCAAAATGGATAAAATAAGTTTGGAATGTGTTTGTGGGTCAAATTTTACCTAAAACACTCATTTATGAGTCATATTTGAGGGTTTTAGGGCGTTTTATTTGAAGATTTTAATTTTTACTCTTGTTTACATTCACATTAAAAATTAATTTTTGAACATAGTAACAGATATTAACAAATAAAAAAAATTCATAAATTACCTAATATTATCATTTTGAATTATTATTTTAAAATATATTTGTGAAATATAATTTATAAAATTCTTGAAATTATTTTTCACGTAATCACAATTAATTGTGTAAAAAAGTTTTCAGAATGGTGATGATTTCTAGTATTAAATTTAAATACAAGAAAAAATTTCATATTGACCGATATTAATTAGATAACTAGATTTATTATATATTTAATAAATTTTATTATTCTTTAATGTAATGAGAAAACCAAATCACACCTTGAAAATACTTTATTTAATGAAACGTATAAAAACTATTCTTATTATTGTTTCATAAAAATTTAGTCCATCAATTTTTTGAAATATGTTTTCTATGTTAAAATAAAA
This sequence comes from Viscum album, assembly GCA_963277665.1. Taxonomy (NCBI): domain Eukaryota; kingdom Viridiplantae; phylum Streptophyta; class Magnoliopsida; order Santalales; family Viscaceae; genus Viscum; species Viscum album. The sequence goes on along the minus strand of OY728134.1, from coordinate 660,475,532 downwards.
TTCTAAAATGATTAATTTTATTCATTATTCTAATATTTTGTTACATAAAAATGTTTTCAATATTCAACTTCATAATAACTTTTTAAAAAACCTTATTTCTTTTTTCTGAAAACCATCCATATAAAAAATAACTCAAAAATTCATACTATGTACATATCGATATTATAAATCCCAAAAATTAATTTACTTTCATATATTTCATTATATATTATTTTTTCATTCATTTTCTAATTTATAATAAAAAATATAAAATAAAATAAATTTATTGAAAAATGAAGTTTTTAAACACAATGTTTTCAAAATAATATTTATGAAAAAGTTATAACATAAATGATTCCAACTTATTAAATAATATTTAATAATTTTTAATAAAAATTCAATTTAATCTTTTAAGAAAAATTATTTAATGGAATGGTTCTATGAGAAATAAAAATTTTATTGATAGCGAATATTCTTTAACAAATAAAATTTAAATCAACATTTTACATTCTAAAATTTAATTGTACTACTATATGGATACTAAATATTTATTTTAATTTTATATATAGATAAAAATTTATTTAAATAAATATAATAATTATTATAAGTAATGAATAATCTATTATATATATATATATAATATTTTATTATAATATTTTGATTACATTTTTTGTTTTAAATTAACTACATAATAATACAAGAGTTTAGTATACCAATTGGATATAAAATCAATGACCGTATCTAGAATGATAATATTTTAAATTAATTTGTTTTCATTTAAAATATTTTGCAACAACTATTGGTTTTTCAAATATATAATGACTTACTAAGTCTTTTTCTCATTAAACACCCACTTCGCAGGTCGTAGTTCATATTTTATAATATTTATTTTATAATTATTTCTACCTTCATGGTAATGGAACTCATTTTATGTTTTTTGGATATATTCAGTCCTCAATGTTAATGATGAAGAAATGGATTTCCAAATTTATGATGATTTTTCCCTTTTGTCTATTGTCACATATTGATTTATGAACTTTTAATGGATTTATTTAAACCATGATGAGTAATAACCCCTTATATTTAAAACATAGTTTTACGTTATTTTTTTAACATCCCACTTCATAATTAATAATGTGTTTTTAGTTTAATTCATATCTGGATTGAATTATTTTCTAATATATTTCAATAACTTTGAAAAAATGGATAAGATAGATAATAATTATAAACATATGGTTTATAAACATAATATGATTCTAAAACCCCGTGATAATTATAAACAAAACTAAATAAAATATTTTTTAATGAGAGTCAATATTTATTATCCTTGAATTCCAGATGTATAAATATGTATTAACAAATGAAAACGGTAAAATAATTTTTAACATAAACTAGTAAAGAAAACTATATATTACTTTGAGGCTCACTGGAAACAGCATAATCAAATGGTTGTTAAAGTCAAATTTGTGGATTGGGTTCAATCCTTGTCCCATAAACATTTTTTACAATGTCCCTTTGTGGTTTAAGATCACTCAGTATTCCAATAAACAAAGTGGATGGATCTTCATAAGTGTTTCATTTGAATCCCTATTCCTAACCATCTCAGGAGATATGAATCCATACTAAATTTAGTGATGGTATATATAATCATGATCCCACCTATACCATAGAGTATTAGGTTCACTCCATATTCCTTATCATCTAATGAGATATAAAGCTTCACCTAATGAATTAAAGGGATATATAATTTTAACCTCACCCATTCCATAGTAATTCGGTCAAACATTAATAATTAAAAACTCATGAGATAAAAATATCTACCAAATTAATTGGAGTGATATATAATTTGGGTTCCACCTATCACATGGTAAAAAATAACTAACATATGTGTGTCCTATATACACAATCACATATATAATTCCACCATTGTATAATTACAATATGATAATGAAATGAATTTTATGAAAAATTAAAAAAGAAGTGATCATAATATATTTAGATAAATTAGGTTAATGGTATCATTAATTAATATTTCTAGTGAATCATAAGAATCATTAAAGGATATTAACATTGATTAATTACTCTTTATACGAGAATTCAAAAATTACTTTTAAAAATATGATGAAAAACCCTTATCGCTTTTATTACAATAAGTTTAAAATAAAATAGATAATAAAACTATAATCTTTTTAAAAATATTGTTATTAAATAAAAGTTAAATAAAAACCCATGATGAATTTAAATTGAATATTTTTAAAGAAAACAGAAAAAATCAATTGGGGAAACAGATCATGCATAACTGATAAACAATATTCCTTTCATAAATTTTTAATGAATTTAAAATTGAATTGAAAATACAAAATATTTATTAATATAATTTTTCATAATGATATTCATACAGTTATATAAAAAAATGCATGCGGTTCATAATTATAACCAATTTGTAGGAATAGATAATGAGAGTTCCGCCTACTAACCAGATTTTTGTTGAATTGTGTTCCAAAGTGAGGTGAAAATTTAAGGAGTACTATAAACACCCAAAATAACTATACAATTATAAATTATATTTTATTTTACAGAGAAATAAAATATATTTTTACCAACATAAAAATAGTTATAGATAACCTCAATTTCAAAGTATGATTAGAATGAAACCCATATCACTTTGGTAAACACTTAATCAAAATCCATTTTATGTAAGAACATGATATTGATTAAAAAATCCATTTAATTATACAGAAATTATGCTTAAATCAATAAATTTTTATTATATATTCAACAAAAATAAAACATATGGTGAACATGTACCATATTTCAATGAATTAAAATTGCATTGAGAAACCCTTACCTTGGTCTTCCACTTGGTCAGATGATATCTAACTCCCAATATAATAATTATAGGATTACAATTAATTTGTATAATAAACATATTAATATTTATATTACTTAATAACATTCATTTATAAGTCTTTATTACAGATATACTGATTTATTTTTACTAAAATAATTATCTAGGTGTTAATTACTTCATCTTTTCCAAAATTATTTCGTTTTATAGTTCTTGTCCATGTTATATGATCATGGGTTCATCACCAATAAAATCATCAAAATTATATTGTATAAGTTTGTTATATATATCTACCATCATATAGACATTTCATGAAAATTATAGTGATGTTTCACATTGAACACATAAAAAAATATCATTTTTGATTATTATATAATGAAAAAACTAATTTATTAGTGATAATACACAGTAATTTTAACTCTAATTAATTATAAAAACGTCTTAAATAAATAATTTACACATTATTATACATTTATTTTTTATCAATAAATAATGTTGTGAACATTATAAAATTTCTCATGTAAGAGGAAGAATTAACCCAAACAAAATCATATTATAATGACAAAATGAGATATAAAATTCTACTATATAACAATAATATCACATTTATAGAATATTAATGGTTTCAAAAATATGATTTTAGATTGGTATATCAATTTTAATAATATTTATATAAAAATGACAAATAATAATATATAAAGAGAGGATAATTTTTACGCTGAAGACTATTGTTGGTTGGAGTGAGTGACAAAAGAGGGGGGGTGAATGGAGGTACAAATAAAAATTTCTATATAAAATAATTTAAAACTATATCGCAAAAATTAATAAATAAAATGAGATACTCAAATTATTACAAATATATAAGTTTCATCATCAAATATTTTCAAAATTAATTAAAACCCAGTTACAATAATTTATGAATTCACTTTAACTTTACAAACTAAATTACACAATGAAACACATTATATTAACATAAATTAGTTATATCTATAAAATTAATGTTTTGTTATAGATTTTATGAAAAGATATAGTTTTTTATTTTACATATTAAAAAAACTAATAAAACATAAGGATAAATTAGACAAGGGGTTTCCTCTCAAGATGAAGCTCAATCTTTTCCACATGTTAATCACATACTATAAATTAGTTTATCAAACAATTAACATGATCTATAACCCAGATCAGGTTTTAAAAACAATTTTACATAAGGCATTCTAGAAAAAGAACCTCCTCTATAGTTATACATGGGATGAAAATGTTACTTGGTCACACAGTAAATATTCCAAAATTATTCATGGGAATAAAATATGAGAGTTCAAGTGAATGTTTTTTGAACACTCTAGTTTATGTATAGAAGATAGTTGGTGAAAATAAATAAGAAAAAATAACATAACTATCAAATATAAATCATAAATAAAATGATAAAATGAGAAAAGAAGTAATGTAGTTGTGTGGATCAATCTGAGAGGCTTCATAAGTTCAGATACCCATGAATTAGTGTTTGAATGGAGATCAAATACGTTTCTCAAAATGTACATGAAAATAGAGTGTTGCGGATATCCTAAATTCCATCAATATTCATGTTTCAATTTTTAAATTAGATTAAATGTGGTAATTTTATAATCACTATGGATCTATCACTCTTGTATTGATGATATTATTTTATGTTTTTCACACCTACGCAATAAAAATATTTGTACTATTTATATTGTTGCAGATCTAATTATCCATTGATGTGTAGTAATAAATAAAATCTTGGATACTTATAGTCAAAAAAATCATGATATCTTACCTTTATTAATAAAATAGTAGCGGATTAGATTATTAATAATGACTCTTAAATACATGAATAAATAGAAATCATTAAATTCAACAAACTACCCTTTGTATAAACGAAATTAAAAAAAGATTCTAGAAATCAATGGTATAATTATGGTTATATATCACTTAATGGTATATATATTCTGGAAGTAGATTCTCAATGATTATAGATCAACTCTAATGATAGTTGAGTGAATGATATCATAATCTTATGGTATCAAAATCTAGTGGAATATGTGACAACAATAGATCTCTTAGTGGTAGATCTATCAGTGGAAGATCTTCAGGGGAAACTTTTTCAGCAGTACATTAGTCATCCAGATATTTTCTGTGGTAGATATGTTCTAAACTGATTGTGTATCAGTTGAACTATCAGTTGATGTCTTCAATGATTGATCCATTATCATTACAATATAGTAAATTTACGGGGCCCACAATTAGATCTTGTTGAACTATAAGTATATCAACATATCCAATTGTAGATCATTCAGAACTAATGGTAGATCTACACATAACAATGTTTTTCTGTCAATGTTTGATAGAAAAATATTTAATGTCACTAATCATTAAGCATAGAGAACATAATATTCATGATTAACAATCTCCCCCATTTTTCTGATCTTAATTCATGGAATTTATAAACATATATAGAAAAATAAATACATCAACGATTAATAAAAAAACATTCCCTTATTATAATCTTAAAATTATGGATATGATAATGACTATTTCAGATTATATTCATATAGTTTGATTTTATGTATTAGAAAAAAGGGAAATTAAGAAACATGAAATATATGTAATTACATAAAGTGGATCTACCGAATATATTATTCGATATAATATCTAAAATATTACATCTCAGTGATAAATGAATTGGGAAACTATAATCCTTATCAAAGACTAATTGTAATTAGAATCACTCTCAACTCGATGGGTAGAATGAAATACATAGTCTTTTCCTTTTCCAGTGACAGGACATTCAGTGGTGGAAACTGAGGGTAGAGGATTAGATAAAGGAAGATGTTGAATGATGACTAACAAAATATAGATAATTTCCTCAATTAGTTCCATGTAAACATTTTAAACTGAGTAGACGATGATACTAAAGAAGGAAAATAAGTGATAGAATTCATGGGAATGGAATCAGGTTCTACAACTTAGTTTCCATAAGTATACAAAATAAGGTATTCAAAAATGAAAAAAAATCCAAATTGATGTTTCCACAATGTTCCTTTAAAACGAATAAATCATTACTCTCCTCTAAGAAAATCATAAATAATAGGGACAAAACCAATAATTGTTTAACACACTCCTCAAATTCCCTAGACAGTAAATATATCCTTATATTTTTAGAAATAATAATAAAATGTTAATTAATCTCATGCTTGGTATAAATTCTATAGAGGATGTCTTTTAATGTTTTATTGATATTACCTTTTTCACTCATAGATTCATTCAAGAACTACCTAAATAGTATATAGATGTTATAACCATATGAATTTATCTAGAAATTTTCTTCTTGGTGATATGTAGAAGGAGTAATCATGATATAATATAACTCATTTCTGATAATAGATTACATCTCATCAGCATCAACTAAAGGAGTTGGAGGTGGAGTAGTGGAAGTAGAAGCACTAGATATAAGTAAGGACTCCAACCTCTCAAGAACAGATGTTTGGCCTGTATAAAATATTTCATTCATATCTTCCATGAGATAAATAACTTATTATATGTCACAAGATAAACAGAATTTTAAATTTCTAGTTATTTCATATTCAAGATCATTTTAGGTTGAATATGTGAAATAAATAACTACAAAATATACCTAGTATCATATTCACTTGACATAGTTTCACAAAGAAGTTTAGATTGAAATATCACACATATATCTAGTTTCATCCTCAATATAAAAGAATCCAACTAATCCTTACTGAAATAATTAGAAGGTAAATGATATGGAATCCTCTTAGGACTAGGTAATGTAGACTCTACAAATCCAGAGTCAATAGTAGGAACATCTATGGGAAATGATTCCAACTATCTATCCCAATATATTTTTTCAAATAGAGATCATTTGTGATATTTTCCATCACTATAGATAGAATGTATAATATTATATAACGGAATACCATTCTCATCATGTTTACTAACTCCATCACATTCATCATTAGAATCAGAGTAGGTGATTCATAGTAGGATGTAACATAAAGATAGTTCCCCAATGGATGGTTCTTCATTCCATTATATGTTTGAAACAACTCGTTCATCCCTATGAACTCATTTCAAAATAAAATGTCATGGTTATTCATCTCCCTCAATAGGATCTCTTGAATCATCTCTATTATATGCATTATCATTAGTCTAAAACACAAAATCCCACACATCATAACCATTAATACTTGATAAAGAAGTACCAAAAGAGTAATGAGAATAATCTACCTCACCAACATAATAATCACCATCATTTACATTTGAGTCCAAGATTTTATCACCATTTCCATTTTAATATCCATCATGTTCATTTGAATCCTTTAATACTTATCATTATATCCTAGAAAAAATATAAAAATGTTCTTCACATGTGAATTTAGTTTTTTTCGAATTCTTCACCAAAAAATTCTTCTCTAATTGGAAGATGAATAAATGTTTTTATAGTTCCTAGAGAAACATAGTGTCTCTTGATCACATTATGGTCAATTCCATCTTTAACTAAAGTATCCACTAACACTTCTTCCCAAATTGTGTCTTCTTCTTCCCCAACCACCTCATCAGATGAATAGATGAAAACATTATGTAGAACAAATATAGGATCAACAGTTACACTAGTTCTAGAGTGATGATACATAATATTGAAATACTTGTAAATAGTATCATGGTTAGAAATCCATTTCATTTTAAAAAAATTCAATACACCTTTTTCCTTTTTCATGCAAACAGAATTAAAAACCCACCACAAATAACAACATATTCTTATTCCTCATCAAACAATCCATAGGAAACCTACATTGCTGAAATAATCTTATGGTAGCTTAATGAATTATATCTGAATGTGGTCCTGACCATCTCCATCATGTAAAACATTAGATATATATAAATATTTATCTTATCCTCACATTTTAAAGGAAATCAGCTAAATAAATTTGGGATCCAAATGGGGCTAAATTCCCCATTCCTAGGACATATAATTTATTGCATGAACTTACATAAGAGTATACACTCCCCATTATTCTCTGTACTAGATTTCATTCCCAATACATTAATTATAGTAATATCTATAAGGGAATAATATTATAAAAAAAATCACTATCAATGAGAAGGGGACCTTTAAATTCATCGCATATACCTATAGAGATACATTTGGCATATATCCCATTGTTTCAATTAAAAAAGTATTTCTTCTCCATTAAACATACTTCTAATAAAATATTTCTACTCCCTAATTCCATACTCTATACATTATTGAAATTAGTGAACCAAACTAGGAATGAATGGTTATTCATTTCTAGATAACAATTCGATCCATCCTTTTACCTAGATCACAATATGAACTATCAAATTTCATGAAAATTTCCACTTGATATATATCTATTTGTCAGCAATGACAACTAGTGCTGAAAGCTAAGGATTCATTAGATCGATAACATATATTTGGATAGATTCACCTTAGTTATTTTTTCATGGGATGTGTTCCTTTAGGATATGAGACAGAGATAACTTTCACAATCATAATATTTATATAGGTTAATGGGGGAAGAAAAAAAGTCATAAATGTTAGATGTCAAGAGTGTGAGGACGGTGAATGGTTCGAATGTTAGTCTGATTGAGAGGGTTCTCCAAACCCTTATTTCATTTCAATTATATCATTTGGGGACTTCAAATAATAAAATATTATAATTATATAAACATATATAAAATCAATAAAAATTTAATCTAAAAAAATAGGATAGGTAGCAGATAGTTGAAAATACTTGAATGGTATATCTTCTAATGGGGGTCAGCCAATGGTGGGTCTCCCAACTATCAATCCCCAATGGTGGATTGATAACTATAGATCATCATTGGTGGATCACAAATGGTTGATCACCAATGTTCAATCAAAAATGGTGGATACCCAATGGTCCATCACCAATGATGGATCACCAATGGTGGGTCACCAATTTTGGAACATAAATGGTGGATCACCTAAGGTTGATTATCCAATGGGGGATCACCCAATAGTGGATCGCTAATTATAGATCATTAATGACCAGTAATTATGAAAAGTAACTCCAATATTAAATAACTAACCAATATTCATCACTACTAGATCAAGTTTGATAAAGATTAATCTCTATGAATTCAATGGATTTGTAAATATGGCAGGAAGATGATGTACATTCCAATTAATTCTAGAGTTATATCAACTTTTTGGTAATCATATCTCAAAAAGTGATATATTATATGAATATGTTTTGACCAATAATGATATTCATGATTATTGGAGATATATATAACAGTTATACTATATCAATTTAAACAAACATGTAATAATTGGTATACATAATATAGTAACGTATGATTCATCCATATCATATGATCATAGAAACATCTAATAGTTCTATATTTATCTTAGTTGTATATGCTAGAATATAATTTTTCTTTTTGAATACACCATGAATATAGTGACATGTCCAAATGGTGGAATGCTGTTGGAGGTATTTTTAAATCTAACATAATACCCCCAAAATATACCTCAAAATTGCTCACAAGATTATATTTTTTTCCCATAGGATAAAGTAGTCATAATTTTTTTTTCTACTTTAGGTATTTAAAAATTTATTTTACTACATGTAAATGTGACTCTTATGGGATTTTCTTGGAAAAATGAACACATAGATACACTGAACATTACATCTGGTTTGAACTAATTAAAATATAAAACCATTTAATCATAACCTCCTGATTGGTTTGATCCAATAATATACCAGTTTTATCAAGATCTAGCTTACGCATTTTACTCAATGGAGTGTCACAACTTTTTGTAATTCAAATAATAAACTTTTTAAAATATTTTCGTGCACTTACTTCGATTTAAAATAATATCATATTAATTTTGAAAAATATGATAACCATGAAACAATTTTACCTCACACATTATACTGATTTCAAATTCTCTTTGAATAATTTTTCAAAATTCATTTTTCATGGAATTTTTTGAATAACCAATAATATTTCATCACCATAAATTTGAACTACATAAACATATTATGAAATTATTTTTGTAATTAATATTCAACCAGATATTCCATTAATAAATACTTTAGAAAAAATGAGATGAAACTATTAAACTATGATCTATAAGCTTGGTCAGACCATATAAATATATTTTTTAATTTAGATAAAATATTTAGAAAATAAGGATTTGGAAATATAATAGGTTGTTCAAAATAACATCCTTAGATATATAATAATTTACAAATTCTCTTTTAACATCCATCTGATATAGTTTGAAATTAAAATGTGATGTATAGGAAAAAAGAATTTAAATTTAATCAAGACTAACAACTATTTAAATTTTTTCCTCATAGTATATAACTTATTCATGACTATATCGTTTTAAAAATAATTTATTAATGTTTTTAACTACAGTTCCTCACTCATTAACTTTATTTCTAAATAACCATTTTGTGACATTTATCAAAGTAACTTTAGGTCTATAGACTAGTTATAGGACATTGTTTCCATCAAAATTATTAAGTAATTCTTATATTTACATTTCATAGAATTCATTATTAATTTCATAATTGATGTTCATAGGTTCAGAATATAAAAACCATGATTTATGTTCAACTTGGTTTCTTAGAGAATCTCTAGTTTTTATTACATTATCAATATATCCAACTACAATATCTAATTTATTGTGTCTATTGGTCCTAATGACTCATTCAAGAGTAGATATAGATATCCCATTATCCTTTATAGGTTCAGGATTTGGTTATTTCATTGCAAAATAATATTTTTCCACACGTTTCAAAAAAAATTTAGATGTTTAAGCATTTATATAAATGCTGGATAGATTATCTATACGGTTTAATAAATGGCTATTAGAATCATTTGGAGAAATTTCAACAAACATTACATGTACATATTAGTCCATAACCTTCATCAATTTAATAAACCCAATATATCAATCACTAGATTAGTAAAATACAAGAAAATTTCCATCATCACACTTGGATGAAAAGTTTTTATGATGATCCATTTTGTTATAAATATTAGCTTGGAAATAAACAAATATAACGTAATTAGCCATTTATTTTATTCCATTTATAAATTTATATGGGGGTTTTCTTAAAAGTTCTCTAAATAAAAAATTATTTATTATATTGCAAGTGATACTCATAGAATAATAAAAACATTAAATAGGTTAATCATACTCATTGAGCATGATTTAGATAATTTCACGATGAATATCATTTTCTTTTATACAATACAATACTGTTGTGGGGTACTAGGATAATAAATGTAAGGATTATAGCCATGTTTCGAGCATAATTATTCAAAATATTAGTTTTCAAACGTACAACCAGAACCAATTATTGAGGGATTAATTTTAAGTCATCTATGATTTTCTAAAAAAATTTCATACTTTGTAAAATTGGAAAAATGTTTATTTTTTTGATATAGAAATAAAACCAATGTCTATATAGAATATTAAACTACCAGAACATTATTATAGTGATTCCTATTTAATTTAGAAACTCAACAGGAACCAAATAAATCCATGTTAACCAACTCTATGGATATAAAATTTGAAACATCATTCTTTTTTTGGAAGAAACTAAGTGTTGTTCCCCGTTTTAATATGGGTTTTAAACTTTATCATCTGGGAGATCTTGTATTGGAATATACTGGACTAAAAACTTCCTAGTTATAATTCTAATTGAAAGAAATTTTCATGGTTCTAGAATATCATTCTAAAGCCAATAATCAATTTGGAATGAACATAGATATGAAATTTTTTTAGAAATCAAGGAATCAAAATAAAAAACATATACATTATAATTATTAAAAGAAGTGAAAACTATGTAATTTATATAATGAAAAATATTATAGGATATATTTATAATTTTTTCTTGAAAACTACCATCACTTAGATCTGAGAGGTTAAGAAGAATAGCCTGTCATCCATTCAAAAACAGAACATTGGAATATATAATAGTATTATAATTACTAATTTAACCTTACCATATCATTTTTTCATTTTCAATATCATTAAAAGTGGAATTTACCCCATCAATCTTGATTAGGTTATTGAGACCTGATTCATCCACAGTACTATGTCTCGAGAATCCGTTTTCCAAATTCCATATCTTTTTATAGGATCTTTTCAATAATGATTCATATAAAATGATTTTAATCAAAAAATGACTTTAGTACCGATATTTTATTTATCCTTGAGATTTTAGTAATAATAGATTTTGAGATCTATAATTTTTAATAGGTATTTTATTTTTATATCAAGTGACTTTGGAAATAATGGATTTGTTATTACCTTATGAATAACTTCTAGTGATAGAATTAGTATAACTGGGGCTATTAATTAATGTATTTTTAATTATACTTTTTTCTACGATGATATCTTACTCTAGTATGATATTATAGTTAATTTTTGATTCAAATAATGTGGTTCAATTTATTTCATCCAATTTGAATATTTCCAAATACAATTATAATATCTCAGATGGATAGTTTTGAATCATTTTTTTCTTTTTGAAACTGTGATTTTTTATCATTTTAAATACATTGATCTTTTTTAATGTTATTATAAAAGGAATTATTCTTCATAAAAAATTACTTTTGTCTATATATTACATAATTTAATCATCCAAAATATTAAAATATTCATACATTTCTTTATTTGAAATGATTTCATAACTATTTTCCTCTCTTAAAGAATTCAGATTGGGAATGGAATATATAAGAATAATATTACATATTTTAGATGTGTTTATTAGAAAATACATATTTTATCTATCATGTTTATCATTGTTACGGGACTATTCTTCACTTAAACTATTATTTTAAGCACTCTATGTTACCTTCATAAAATTTTTATAACATTTATCATTTCTATAAATTTTATACTAATGGACAATAGACTTTAATATGTCCTTTTGTCTTGTATTCATAGTAGACTGTATCATTTGCAGTATCATCATTTTTCTACTATTTAACTAATTTACTATATTTTCAAAAATTCTTTTACCTTTTTTGTGGAATAATTTATTCACATTGTCCAAACTCATGAGTAATTTGACTATTTGATCCATTTTTTCATCAATCTCTGGAGATAAATATGCATCTTCAGAGTTTTATTCATTCATCTACCCCTTTTCAATTTGAGTCATAAGTAGGAAAATATAGTTTCTTGAACTTTAGTATATCTTATTATTCACTATTTACATTGAGTTTACTTTCATAAATCATTATAATTCTTATAATCATGTCACGAGGAATATTTCTTATGTCACATGACTCTGGAAATGAAAGTATTATCCTCTTCCTCATTCGGGTAAACAACAGAACAAAAACATCACATGGTTTTTTTCAGAAATTCATATTACCCATAAATGAATTGTGTTGATAGTATCATTAAACATTAAATACATATTATAAATTGGTTCCCCATGTTTCATCATAAATATATCATATTTAATAATACATGTATTCAATATCATTTATTTTACATTTGAGTTATTCATGAGAAATTACCAATGTATTACAAATATCAAATGCAATCATTCATGAAGGTATTTAATTAAATAATTAATATTCTAAACAACTATATAAACCATTAATATATTTAATGTTATAGTTATAGTAGTTTTGAATAGGGAAAATCCATTCATCTATAGTAATATTTTGAATTTCATATTTATCATCAATGATATCTAAATCAAAATACCCAAGCATTAAATTTAAATTTATATTCCAGTATTGAATTGAGGAGAATTAGTTACTTTTAGAATATGGATTCGAATTTGTATAAGCTCCCACATTTAATCTATTATAATTAAACTATTAAATTTAGAATTAACATAAATTTAAAATTTATAAAATTTATCTAAATCACAGTTAAAATAATATTTGAAATTACATTGATACCAAATGTTGGTATGAGTGAGTAACTTAAGAGGGGGGAGGATTTCATAGTTAAATTATTTTGTTTAAAAACAAATTCAAAATATATCCACCAAATAAATAAAAACATCCAGTTAATCAAAATAGTGGAAATATATAACATTGATCTTTAAAATAATTTCTGAAACCCTGATTAATGATCAGTTATAATAAAACATTAATTCACATTTACTATTTAACTAAATTACCTAATAAAAAAGTTTATATAAAAAAATTGGGACTACCTTTCAGTGTAAATATTTGTTATAGTTTTTAATAACGGGAATAATTTTAAATTTGAAATTTTGAAAAATAAAACTAATAAAACAGACAACATAATTAAACAAGGGGTTTTGTAAAGATCTACAAATCACATGGAATTTTTTTTCATTAATTTTTGGGGTTTTTATGAGTCCGTGAAAATTTATGGCGCTTGATTCCGAGGCTCGGTGTGCCTGGAATAAATTCTTGAAATTTTTTGGCGTACGTTCCGTAAATGTATGAGCCGGATTTTATATCTTCTGAACCGGTGCTCGGAATTGACAACTAAGGGCACCGATAAGCTCTTAGCGCCGGTATTTTCTTAAGAAGACTTTCTCCTTGAAGACAGATTTTTGTAAACGGAATTTAGATTTTTGGGATATGAATAAAATTAAATAAAAATAAGTGTTAACTTATATTTATTTTTGAGGTGGTTAAAACCTCCAAGTGGTGGTTAGTGGTGGGGGCCACCACACCCTAACCTCCCATGGGAGGTTATGGTGGTGGGTCCCACACACACATAACCTCCCTTGGGAGGATATCCTTGGTGTAGACCACATGGGTTTTAAACCCCCTTTAACTCCCCATTAATTATTTGAACACTTCTATTCATTATTTGAAACTCTAAACCCCCCTAAATTTTAATTTGAATCAATTCCACACCTTTAATTAAAAGAGTTGTATCGTTTAATTAAATGCAACTATTTGTGTTTTTGTGCAAACAAATAATAGATGATTCCACTATTATTTTTGGAATAGCATTTTAATGTGGATTGGGGAGGATAACTCTCCAACGAAGAACCGTCACCCATGAAGAACGACTCTTCCATCATGATGAACGAACATCAAATGGCACATGAATGGGAAACATCTCCCATGAAGAACACCAACATCAACTTTGACTTCGTCTTCTCCAAACCCTCCTTACAACTTCAATGATCGAAAAACAAGCTAGGGGTTGTTTTATGTATGAATTTTACCATCGGTTCTTTTTCATTTTTTGTTCTCTTTGTGGTCGATTGTGACCACCCTAACATAGAGGGCTCGGGCCGAAAAAAAAACGGCCCGACCTCCCGCCATTTTCCTCGCTTGTTTACAATGGAGGCGATGCAAAAACACCGCCGGAAGAGAGGAACGCAGCGGAGCAGCGGCGACCAGCTACAGGCCGTCCGAAAAGAAACTGCTCATGAAAGGCCACCGGGTCGCCGGAAGAGAACGACTTCGTCGTGCCGCGCGGAAGAGCAGGGTGCCGCGGCAGGGCTGGGCCGTGGTGGAGAAGAATGGGCGGCTGGCATTGGGCCGACCCTTGATGGTGCAGAACCGGAAGGCCGCTCAGCCAGCGAGACTATGTGGGACCCCTAGGTCATGTGGCTTTTGAACGGGCGCTTAGCGCCGGTTCCGTTCGACAAGCAGGTGGGGCACGACACCCCCCACCCCCCCCCCCCCCCCCGCCCCAATCCCACGCATGGCCAGCCGCGCCACGTGGACCAGCCATCTGTGCCACGTAGGATGCCAGTCGGGCCATGCGGGCCGCCAGCCAGCCGAGCCACGCGGGCCACCATCCAACCGTGTCACGCCACCTCCGGGCCGGGTCGCCTTCGGGCCGGGTCGCACCCTCGAACTGGGCCACCCACTCTGGATAGGCCGGGCCGGACCCGCGGACCGGGTCGGACCCCGGTCCGAACCCCGGCCGAGCGAAGTTGGGTCGGGTCAGTGCAACTCATTTGGACCGGACCCGGACCCACTTTGGCAAGTTTCGACCTTTCCACCCATATTCTGGGATATGGGAGTCTGATCCACGTACCATCTATAGAGACATATATCTTAGATTGAGATGGTTATTTTGGAATACTCCACATGAGATTTGGACACAGTTGGGGTATGGTCGGGTTGGATTGTACCTAAAAACCAACCGGGGCCCCGGAACGGAAATGCCCACAACACATAGAACGGGCGTCCGATTGATGTGATTTCTGTTGCGTTGAGACCCTTATGACGAGGTGGACCTTTGAGTTACTTCTAGGTGGGACTTTAGGACAGTTGGAGTTTCGACAAGTATCACATGGAGCTGATCCTCCTAAAGACGAGTGAGCGGAGTACAGAGACCTAGTAGCTGGCTGAGACATGACGACTTCTGACCTTTTGACTCAGAGTGTTTCGATTATCCTAGTTGGAAGTGCCTCTGTGTGACGCGGTAGACCCATAGTGGGGACCACCTCTGTGTGACGCGACAGACCCATGGTACACGACAGGAAGAGTACCTCTACCAGATATAAGGGGGAGCACCTCTGTTTGACGCGGCAGACCCACAGTGGGGAGTGCCTTTGTGTGATGCGTGAGACCCACGGTGCTCAACAGTATGAGTACCAAAGAAGTCTAGGATAGTGGGAAGCACCCCTGTGTGACACTGTAGGCCCACATTACTCTATATAGGAGGAGTACAACAGCAACTGCGGTTTTGACAGTTTGATTTAGAGTGTTACATGTTACCACCCCAAGAACAAAATCATGGTTTTGAGGTGAGTCAATGAATTTGTGTTTTTCTCATGATTGAGATGGGTTACTATAACTACTATAAAATAATGCTATAGCCACTCTTTCAAACTGTTTCTATAGGACCACAAATCGTGGCTATAGGTTATAGCCACAGTTTCGTAAATTGTGGCTGGTATTGGCGTGGCTATAAGGTAAAACCAATTTCCACGATATAAAACTGTGGCTATAGCCCTATAGCCACGGTTTGAACCCTGGATATATCCCTATAGCCATGGTTTGAAGCATGGCTATATCCCTATAGCCACGGTTTGAACTGTGGAAAGTGCTTATAGCCACGGTTTTCAAACCGTGGTAGAATCTTAAGTCCGGCAATATATATAGACATGGTTTTAAACTGTGGAAATATGTATCCCCATTCCATAAAAAATATCCCCCACCTACCCCCTTCCCCAGCACTGCCACCTACACTCCCCACAACACACTACCCACACCCCTTCCCCCTACCCCTTCCCACGGAACCTCCCCCCAGCCCACTACATTCCCTCCAGCACACGCACCAAGCCCCCAGCACATCCCATGCCCCCTACACTTCCCCCCGGCCCACTGGACTTCCCCCCAGCCCACTGCAAACCCACATGCCCCCAACAAACCTCCCCTTCCCCCTCACCCTGTCCCCTGCGCATAATCCATGAGTTGTTATTTCTGAAAGGAAAATGATAAGACCTCATATTTCTAGCACATGCATCAATCAGGATGGGATTATGATCAGAGTGATGCTTTGGTAAGATGAGTCCATAAATAATCAGGGGCTCATTCCCTTCATTGATGCAGGCCAAGCATCTATCAATGCTGATGGCTTGCCTACCATTAATAGTGTACCAGCTCCAGGTGTAATCAACCCCATAGTGGTCACTTCAACTAGCCTACAATTTTCAATGCAAGAAAGGAAGTCAGAAGCAACCATCATGTTGATGTTATCACCAGTTTTCTCCTCTAGTCAGAGCACAATATTAAAATCACCCAATGACATCCAGATGTGTGACATTTACTTAGAAATATAAGTGATATCCTACCTATTATCCCCTCTGTTGAGATAGGAGTTAGAGGCATAAACAAAGACTATAGATATCCCAATATCGTGGAACACCATATCAACCAGGACACTCTGATGATCATCTGTGCAGGAAAGAACATGAATGATTTCATGCTTGAGGACCCATAAATCTGTTGCAGAATATCCAGGAGACATAATGACAGAAATGGGGGAAAATGAAGGAAAGAAAGCAAGGTACACAATGATTTACGTGGTTCGGGAGAAATCCAACGTCCACGGGAGAGGAAGAATTCACTATATCGGGAGCACAAAATTACAGAGGAATTTTGTACTGAAATCTATCTCGAAATGGGCTACATATGAAGAAGACAGTCCACTATTATGAAATAGACGTATGCGTTGAAATAGTGATCGGCGTCCAACTTTGTCAAAAGCGATATAGTGTCTGCTGGCTAGAAGTCAAAAGAGCTACAATGTAGTTGACCCCGACGTCTGCACCACTATAGTGTTTGTCGGTGTCGGTCGGGCAGCATTTCTACAGTGGTCATCATTGCTACAGTGCTGATCACTGCTACAGTGGCCAGCATTACTACAATGGTCAGCATTTCTACAGTGGTCAGCATTGCGATAGTTGCGGGCCACAAGAATTCGGCCCAACCGGATCGGGCAACACCAATTCAACAAAATCCTCATCTGCATTTTCGTTCACAGTTTATGAGATTGGTGAGTATCCTATTCAATACCATTTTATAGATTTCCTTCTTGAGAACATCATTTTCAGTTCAGAAATCCTAATCATTATAGGTTTTATGTTCATAATAATGTGCCTAAGGTCATTGATTGTGGGAGGGTTCCCATGCCCAATGAAATTCCAGAAAAAATAATTATATATTAAGTGCTGACTTGCCTCTAGTTTGAGGCCCCCCTTTCTTCATGTTGTTTAGTTTACTGGATTTAGTGTTCTCTTTACCCTTTCCTATAGAGGCCTTATCCTCAGGACATTCATCAGTTTCCCTAGAGGAATGGGGAGATTCATCCTTCCCAGTTATTTAAATTATTATATATTTGGACGGAGCATTGTCATCTACATCTTCCACCCAATATTTACCAATTAGAGGCAAGAATTTCTTTAGAGAGTGTGGGAAGCCAATATCTGCGGCTCTTGAAACTCTCCTTTTTCCTGATTTCGCAAGCTCTACCTGAGTTAATGTGTCCCCTTTATGAAAATCATGTCCAACCAAATATAAAGTAGGCAAGGCAGATGTATTCCCAGAACTAGCACTACCCAATTGTGTGTCTGGGACTACTTCATCATATCCATATCTAGTGGCACTGATGTTATCCTACTATCCACCAAGTGACTCCCCTGAACCATGTAGGTCCTACCCTAAATTATTGATTTTCACCTTATGTCTAGGCATGGTCGCAGTAGGCATTTGTGAGTCTGGGACTACTTCATCAGAGCTACATTTAGTAGTTCTGATGTTCTCCTACTTTCCATAATGACCCTGGTCTTAGTTGTGTATTTCCTAGCCTGAGTTGTGTGTCTACTCATTATATTCAAAAAAATAATTAGATGGGGCCTTATAAGCCTGTTTAGAGACCACAATCAGTTAATTCGGCAGGGCAGTCACATAAGACACTGGGATATCTTCAGGAAAACCTTGGAGCTCGACACATGGTATTTGTGGGCCATAAGCATTTTTTCCAACCGGATCGGGCAACAATAATATGACACCCCCCTACTGGACCCCCTTGACAACATCTGTAACACCCCAAGATTTCATAGTGTGTTATTTCTTCAAAATAATTTAATAACTTGCACTACACGCAACACCGAGTTCAATTGCACCATGACTTACCAAAAAAAAGGCCATTAAAAGAGGTCATGAATAGTATTAACTAAATTTTAAACTTTATAATTTTAGAATCCATATTATGAGTTTCTTAGTCATAATGCAAGAACAGATTCATTTTCAGTATTGCACTTTTATCAACTTTTGATAGTGAAACATTTTTAAATACAATATTTTAAACTTTTTGACTAAATGTAGACATCAAAAAATTTAAAATGAAACTTCCCAAGCTTCCACGGTATGCTTTCCTTTGAATAAAACAGTAGCGTGTGTTGTACGCAACTTCGAGTTTTAACACACACCACAACCAATCAAACTGGCCATTATGAATAGTAATACCTAAATTTTGAAATAATATATATTTTATATTTTTAAATGGACTTCATTTTTGGATTCGGAATATTGAATTTAGCCTAAGGTGAAATTATGGTACTTTTCGGATAACTTTCATATTTTGATGAATAGTGAAAATTACTAAATTTTAATTAAAAACAACTTTTTTAATCAAAATAATTAATAGTGATAAATTATGAATTTGAGTGGTTTTAAAGTATATTTAGAATATATTTTTACAATTTAATATAATGTTGGTCATTAAACAAAATTTTACAATTAAACCGAACATAAACAAGTGTCAATCTTTTGATAGTTATTATCTCTTAAAAACACGCTTTTTGTTTTGACAGCGGGAATTAATTTTAAATTAATTTCTGCCACTGCTGTGTTTTGAATTTAGAAAAATGGATTCCATATTTGGAATCAGGATGTTCAAATTGTGTAAATAGGTAACTTTTATTTTTAGACATTTTGAATAATTACTGCGGTAAATATTTTATTTACCATGGTTAAGGGTAAATCTGGTAAATAAGGGTTAAAAAAATAATATTATAATAATACTAAATTACCCTAAAACGTGTCTTAACCCTATTGGTTGATACATGGTCGAAAATGGGCATCTTTGGGTCTATTTTGGGACCCCATGGATCCACTTGTAAGTGATAATGACACTTTATTTTAATTAAGTTAAAATGAATACAAAAATGACAGAAGCATATATCTTTTAGAAAAACAATTGTTACATAGGGTTATATATGTTGTAGTTTAGATTATAAATATTCATTAGAAAGATAAAACGATTTCCTACATAATGATATTTTATTTATAATTTTTAGACATTATATAATTTATTTTATTTATGACACAATGATGATGAAGTAATTACTATAATAGTGAAACATTAAAATAATTGATATTATAAATACCCAAATAAATATTATATGAAACTTTTAAGAATTAAAATAATTTTCTAGGATAATATGATATATTAGGATTTATTTAATTTACTTTTTTCGATGTAATCAATCTGTTATGAGTTTCAAAAAAATCAACTATTGAATAGTGTCAAAATTGACATAAAAGAGTTTTTAAAACAAATATTATATTATTAATTGATATTAAATTCCTAAAAATATAAGGTTCGGCCAAGAGACTTATATAATGATAGTTGTATCATTAATGGACCACTTGGGGGTCGCTTGGATGTATATAGTAAGTTTATTAACCATATTATATAAAAATACAAAGAGACATTGTAAAAGTGAAACTAATTAACTTAAAGTTAATACTTAAAGATAAGGTTAATATAAGTACCCAAACCTGTCTAAATTCTATTGGTTGAGTGGTTTTCGACCTATCCCCACCTTAACCTTTGAATAATAAGCTTTGGAGCCATTAGAAACCGAATATGAATTTATTATAAATTAATATTTCTAGCTTTTCCAAAGGTGCCCCTCACCCCTCTTATAAAAGGGCACTCATCCTTCTCATTTCTTCACACCTTAAAAGCCTTTTGGTTCGGCCAAACTCTGCCCAAATATTCTCCCAACATCCCTCACTACAACCTAGAGGCCTTAGTTTGATCAGAAAGCCAACCTAAGGAGTCCTTTTGATCAAATCAAAAGGAAGAACCCGAAGAAGAGGTAATGATTTCACCACCCTTCTCCAAGTTCATTTCTTCTTCCACTTCTTCTTCCTTTGTTCTTACCATTCTAAAATAATAACTCCAGTATCTCACATATACTGTGATGTTATTATAAATATGGTACAACCATATTCAGTAATCTATCCACCCTTTGAATAACATGTCACCATACGTGCGTACGTACGGACTACCGTCTCCACGTCGTGGTGTAATTGTTATTCAATATAATATTATTTGGATGGGTATAATAATGATGTGTAACTCATGTAAATAATAAATATAACATGTTAATGATTCTGTATATATGATATACCATCCATTTATATATTATTTTAATATCAAAAGAATGATATTGTCGCTCGTGCGTACGTACGGACTACCGTCTCCACGAACGCGATGAGATTCATTCTCCATCGTATCCATTCAAGTATAATTATCATTTGATGATTTAAAAATGATGTTTAAGGACTAGATATCATTCTGTATATGAATAAGATACAACAACCATGGCTTATGTAACAAAACATATAAAAGAAAATGAGTAAGTTAACTCCCAAAACGACGATAATTCTAAGATATTATTAACAAATCAATGTTAAAAGATCATATATGATATCATATTATTAAATATGATTCTTGTATAATTTAATAACAACTATTTCACCATTATACAGGAGGTTAACCTACCCCAACCAAGGAAAAGTACAAGGTAAGGGTTTACTTTACAACCTCTTCATTATCCAAGGTTGTTTATACGTAATAATCTACTGGGATCTCTTTATCATCCACATCCATGTTTCTTAAAAATGCATTTCAAAACAATTTTACTATTTACTAGAATATGAGTTAAAGTCATTTATACCCTTTTTGACTTTTATAAGTGGTTTATAAAGGAATCTTTCGGTCGTTTTCAAAACAAGGTCCTTTTTAACCTTTTCGACAGAATTAAGGTAAGAATGTTTTTTTAACTTATACGGCGGGTGCGGCTATTTTCCGCCGTTATAAAATCTTCAAATCTTCCCTTACAAGCTTATAAGAATATTTTCAAAGAAAATGTTTTATTTTATATGGATATTAAATTATTTCAAAATAAAAGGAGATATTTCTTTAAAAAGAATTTTGATTTCATCTATGTCAACATCCTTTGATGGATTTTAAGATTATTTGAAGTTGATTTATTATGATACAAAACTTCTATATTTTATTGAAGGTTTTGTGATATGTTTGACTGTGGATGTGCTATTTTTATACCATTCATAGTTTATGGTGAATGTATTGACATTTTTATGCTAGTTTTAATACGAATGTTTATGTTATGTTTAAACCTTTTCATATGGGAATGCATTGGACTTAATATGTGACGGGTGGAGCCCGCTATAGCTCCTCGATGTATCGGTAGGTCTCATGAGACAAACTAGTGTCTTGGCACAAGGCCTTGACAAAATCTTATTTGTAGTCTTGGAACGAGGCCTTGGCTATGTGGTTGTGATAGTCTGGCATTATGCATTCTAACATTATGAAAGTGGTAATTGATTTTTGCATGTGATTATTCGATTAGTAGAATATCCATGTGAATAATTAAATGGCATTATTTCATTTTATTTATGCCATACCATGTTGAAATTCCATATTTAAAAGGCTTTTGTTTTAGTTATACATTGCCTTAAATGTTTATTCTTATTTATGAATGTTTCCGCTATATTGTTATCCTTACTGGGCATTTGAGCTCACCCCTTTTCTATGTTTTATTTTTCCCAGGATGTGAAGAAGTAAGTTATGAATGACCTGCAGGGATTTTTATGAGGGGTTAATAGTGTGGATTGTGGAAACATTATGTTGTTGTAGTAGTTTTTCATTTTATGATGTAATGTAAAACTTATGAATATATCTAGTGTTTCCAAGGCTACTAAACCAATCGGTCTTTCGAGATTTGATCTTTCTTGTGATCATGCCAATGTTATGTAATAATGCACCAACTCTGGGTAACTGGGGTCGGGGCGTTACAGTTGGTATCAGAGGAAGTTTAGTACAAACCTTGGAAGCTAGATTTAGATAAACTCTGATTAGAGCACGTAGACCTAAGATGAACTTTGAGGATTAGTATAGAAGAACTTCCTAGAATTTTGGTATTGTAGAGATTTTGTGAGTTTTCCGAGCAATACATCCCTGTCTGGATACGAGCAGGTAGAGGCGGCTCTGGCACAGATGTACCTAGGGGTAAAACCCGAAAACACCGCTTTGAGCTAGACTCGAACGGGAACTGGTGCACGACAACGGGCCTTGCTGCACTCTTGGTTACGACACTCCCGGGGGATATGCTTAGGATAACTCTAATTTTCTTTACAAATCATTTTGAAGGGATTATGAGTATATACATCCTCAAAGAAAAAAAATGATTATGGATTATATCCATAAATAGTTCAATTTATGTTAAGTGTTTTATAAGTATGGGATTATGTATTTTGATTCATAAACTGATCTAGTTTATGCCATTGTTTAGAAATGGCGCCCAGTAGAAGGAATGAGAACTCCGGAAATGCACATGATCCAAAGAGAAGGAAGGATCATATCTTTCATGGTCTTAAGCTAGAATTTATAAGAGAAATAGTCTCCCATGTATTATCATCATATGAAGAAATAATATCATGTATTGATAAGATAAGTAAAGAGATTACTGAGTCCTATGGCGTTGAAGGGAAGCAAAAGAAGAAAAGGATAAAAGAGAGAAAGATGGATAAAGGGAAGAGGGAAAATAAGAATTTTCCCATATGTGGTAACTGTGGAAAGAAACACCCTGGAACTTGCCTGAAAGGAATGGGAGTTTGTTATAAGTGTGGAGGAAAAGGGCACAATGTACGTGACTGCAAGTGTAAGAAAATGGTTTCAAGTGTACAATGCTTCATTTTCAAGGAGTTTGGACACTACACGAACCTATGTCCCAGTCATCAGACTATGACGCAAATGATGCTATTGGATAATAATCAAGTTATGATACTACCACAGATGAAGAGGAATGATTAGAGTTCTTATGTTGATTATGTCAATTGAGTGTTGTATCAACAATATACTTGTTATAATAATTATGGAGTATATAAGGATTGTACTGCAGTACTATTTCATTAAGGACTTGAGATTGTGTGGAACAATGAAAAGTGACTCAATAGCAGGATAAATTTTTGGAAAATATATGGTTGAGAGAATGATAAACCATAATATAGTTCTGATACCGAGGTAGTGATTTTCGAATAATACATGATTATTTTGGAAAAAATATATTGGATATTCTTGACTACCTTGGAACTGATTAATGATTTGTATATTCCATCAATGTTGGGGTTTAAAATTTTTTTGGATTGATGAAGTATATCCAGCATTCTATATGGAATAAGGGAGCATGAATGTAATCAATAAGGAATATGGTAATACATGATGAAGGTATTCATATGATATTACGGGGTAAAAAGGATCTATATTATGTTTACCTTCCTTATAAATGTTAGACTGTGAGTTTGGAAAGAAGTATTTTGGATAGTTCTAGTTTGGATTACTTTGGATTGCCATAAAAGGACAACCCGGAGGTCGGGCGGCAACCCGTCGCGTCCGGCAAGGCTGTGAGACTTGAACCCACAACCGAAGGGCGACAAGGGTGTATCACCTACCACTGGACCATGAGATGTCCTAGATTAAATAATGTAGTTTTTATTAAAAGATCATGTAGATGAATTATAAATTCGTTTATTTTGGAACCCTATACGAATAGTGTAAATAGAATTTTTTTTACATTCTATTATCTTTTAGAGTGAAAGATGAGTTGTGGTAGAAATTTATTAATGGATAAAACTCTAATTATAAAGTAAGTATATGTCCTTATGATCTTAGCCAATCTCATAAATAAATTCCTCAATATTAAGAAAAGCAACATTGAACAAAAATGTTTTCCTAGATGGTACCTTAAATCATCACTAATTTTTGGCTTTGGGATTGTTGGCCTTTTTATAGCCATGTTCTCTACCACTCTCCATCAGATAATTTATGGTTAGATTTTTCTTCCATATCCATATTTTCCTACATGGAACCCTAGTATGTGTTATTTTCAGTAATCTTCATACTTTCGACTCTTTATTTTAAATAGAGGCCTCATTAATTCATTTTTCGATGTGGGATTTCAACTAGGATATTTTGAAACGTCAAAAATGTGTTATCCTAATACCCTATGTTTTGTTGAACCGATGGTATTTCAATTCATCATAGATTGATGAATTTAAGGACCTCAATTTTATACTTGTTTGTGATTGATGACCTCAATCACTACCTATAAATATTTACGTTTTTCCTCCGATTATATGTCTCCAATTTCCACCAATGTTCTCCTAATCGAGATCATAATTTGGTGGTGACCCTTTGATTTCTCTTTTCCTCATATTAAGACTAAATTTTAGTAACCCAATTTCCGATGTGGGTTTTCCCAAAAATATATTTTCTACTTTCAACCTTTTATTTTCGAAGAACAATTTCAAATTGCGAGGACGCAATTTATTGAAGGAGGGGAGAATGTAACACCCCAAGATTTCATAGTGTGTTATTTCTTCAAAATAATTTAATAACTTTCACTACACGCAACACCGAGTTCAATTGCACCATGACTTACAAAAAAAAGGCCATTAAAAGAGGTCATGAATAGTATTAACTAAATTTTAAACTTTATAATTTTAGAATCCATATTATGAGTTTCTTAGTCATAATGCAAGAACAGATTCATTTTCAGTATTGCACGTTTATCAACTTTTGATAGTGAATCCTTTTTAAATACAATATTTTAAACTTTTTGACTAAATGGAGACATCAAAAAATTTAAAATGAAACTTCCAAAGCTTCCACGGTACGCTTTCCTTTGAATAAAACAGTAGCGTGTGTTGTACGCAACTTCGAGTTTTAACACACACCAAAACCAATCAAACTGGCCGTTATGAATAGTAATACCTAAATTTTGAAATAATATATATTTTATATTTTTAAATGGAATTCATTTTTGGATTCGGAATATCGAATTTAGCCTAAGGTGAAATTTTGGTACTTTTCGGATAACTTTCATATTTTGATGAATAGTGAAAATTACTAAATTTTAATTAAAAACAACTTTTTTAATAAAAATAATTAATAGTGATAAATTATAAATTTGAGTGGTTTTAAATTATATTTAGAATATATTTTTACAATTTAATATAATGTTGGTCATTAGACAAAAGTTTACAATTAAACCGAACATAAACAAGTGTCAATCTTTTGATAGTTATTATCTCTTAAAAACACGCTTTTTGTTTTGACAGCGGGAATTAATTTTAAATTAATTTCTGCCACTTCTGTGTTTTGAATTTAGAAAAATGGATTCCATATTTGGAATCAGGATGTTCAAATTGTGTAAATAGGTAACTTTTATTTTTAGACATTTTGAATAATTACTGCGGTAAATATTTTATTTACCATGGTTAAAGGTAAATCTGGTAAATAAGGGTTAAAAAAATAATATTATAATAATACTAAATTACCCTAAAACGTGTCTTAACCCTATTGGTTGATACATGGTCGACCATGGGCATCTTTGGGTCTATTTCGGGACCCCATGGATCCACTTGTAAGTGATAATGACACTTTATTTTAATTAAGTTAAAATGAATACAAAAATGACAGAAGCATATATCTTTTAGAAAAACAATTGTTACATAGGGTTATATATGTTGGATTTTAGATTATAAATATTAATTAGAAAGATAAAAAGATTTCCTACATAATTATATTTTATTTATAATTTTTAGACATTATATAATTTATTTTATTTATGACACAATGATGATGCAGTAATTACTATAATAGTGAAACATTAAAATAATTGATATTATAAATACCCAAATAAATATAATATGAAAGTTTTAATGAATTAAAATAATTTTATAAGATAATATGATATATTAGGACTTATTTAATTGACTTTTTTCGAAGTAATCAATCTGTTATGAGTTTCACAAAAATCAACTATTGAATAGTGTCAAAATTGACATAAAAGAGTTTTTAAAACAAATATTATATTATTAATTGATATTAAATTCCTAAAAATCTAAGGTTCGGCCAAGAGACTTATATCATGATAGGTGTATCATTAACGGACCACTTTTGGGTCGCTTGGATGTATATAGTATGTTTATTAACCATATTATATAAAAATACAAAGAGACATTGTAAAAGTGAAACTAATTAACTTAGAGTTAATACTTAAAGATAAGGTTAATATAAGTACCCAAACCTGTCTAAATTCTATTGGTTGAGTGGTTTTCGACCTATCCCCACCTTAACCTTTGAATAATAAGATTTGGAGCCATTAGAAACCGAATATGAATTTATTATAAATTAATATTTCTAGCTTTTCCAAAGGTGCCCCTCACCCCTCTTATAAAAGGGCACTCCTCCTTCTCATTTCTTCACACCTTAAAAGCCTTTTGGTTCGGCCAAACTCTGCCCAAATACTCTCCCAACATCCCTAAATACAACCTAGAGGCCTTAGTTTTATCCGAAAGCCATCCTAAGGAGTCCTTTTGATCAAATCAAAAGGAAGAACCCGAAGAAGAGGTAATGATTTCACCACCCTTCTCCAAGTTCATTTATTCTTCCACTTCTTCTTCCTTTGTTCTTACCATTCTAAAATAATAACTCCAGTATCTCACATATACTGTGATGTTATTATAAATATGGTACAACCATATTCAGTAATCTATCCACCCTTTGAATAACATGTCACCATACGTGCGTACGTACGGACTACCGTCTCCACGTCGTGGTGTAATTGTTATTCAATATAATATTATTTGGATGGGTATAATAATGATGTGTAACTCATGTAAATAATAAATATAACATGTTAATGATTCTGTATATATGATATACCATCCATTTATATATTATTTTAATATCAAAAGAATGATATTGTCGCTCGTGCGTACGTACGGACTACCGTCTCCACGAACGCGATGAGATTCATTCTCCATCGTATCCATTCAAGTATAATTATCATTTGATGATTTAAAAATGATGTTTAAGGACTAGATATCATTCTAGATATGAATAAGATACAACAACCATGGCTTATGTAACAAAACATATAAAAGAAAATGAGTAAGTTAACTCCCAAAACGACGATAATTCTAAGATATTATTAACAAATCAATGTTAAAAGATCATATATGATATCATATTATTATATATGATTCTTGTATAATTTAATAACAACTATTTCACCATTATACAGGAGGTTAACCTACCCGAACCAAGGAAAAGTACAAGGTAAGGGTTTACTTTACAACCTCTTCATTATCCAAGGTTGTTTATACGTAATAATCTACTGGGATCTCTTTATCATCCACATCCATGTTTCTTAAAAATGCATTTCAAAACATTTTTACTATTTACTAGAATATGAGTTAAAGTCATTTATACCCTTTTTGACTTTTATAAGTGGTTTATAAAGGAATCTTTCAGTCGTTTTCAAAACAAGGTCCTTTTTAACCTTTTCGACAGAATTAAGGTAAGAATGTTTTTTAACTTATACGGCGGGTGCGGCTATTTTCCGCCGTTATAAAATCTTCAAAGCTTCCCTTACAAGATTATAAGAATATTTTCAAAGAAAATGTTTTATTTTATATGGATATTAAATTATTTCAAAATAAAAGGAGATATTTCTTTAAAAAGAATTTTGATTTCATCTATGTCAACATCCTTTGATGGATTTTAAGATTATTTGAAGTTGATTTATTATGATACAAAACTTCTATATTTTATTGAAGGTTTTGTGATATGTTTGACTGTGGATGTGCTATTTTTATACCATTCATTGTTTATGGTGAAAGTATTGACATTTTTATGCTAGTTTTAATACGAATGTTTATGTTATGTTTAAACCTTTTCATATGGGAATACATTGGACTTAATATGTGACGGGTGGAGCCCACTATAGCTTTTCGATGCATCGGTAGGTCTCATGAGACAAACTAGTGTCTTGGCACAAGGCCTTGACAAAATATTATTTGTAGTCTTGGCACGAGGCCTTGGCTATGTGGTTATGATAGTCTGGCATTATGCATTCCAACATTATGAAAGTGGTTATTGATTTTTGCATGTGATTATTCGATTAGTAGAATATCCATGTGAATAAGTAAATGGAACTATTTCAATTAATTTATGCCATACCATGTTGAAAGTTCAAATTTAAAAGGCTTTTGTTTTAGTTATACATTGCCTTAAATGTTTATTCTTATTTATGAAAGTTTCCTCTATATTGTTATCCTTACTGGGCATTTGAGCTCACCCCTTTTCTATGTTTTATTTTTCCCAGGATGTGAAGAAGTAAGTTATGAATGACCTGCAGGGATTTTTATGAGGGGTTAATAGTGTGGATTGTGGAAACATTATGTTGTTGTAGTAGTTTTTCATTTTATGATGTAATGTAAAACTTATGAATATATCTAGTGTTTCCAAGGCTACTAAACCAATCGGTCTTTCGAGATTTGATCTTTCTTGTGATCATGCCAATGTTATGTAATAATGCACCGACTCTGGGTAACTGGGGTCGGGGCGTTACAACATCCCCCCTTAAAAATCCCTTGCACATCTCTTGCCCCCCTGGACATCATCCCCCCCCCCCCCCCCACACACACATCCCTTGCACCCCCTACTGGACCCCTTGGACAGCAGGCCCCCACCCCCTGCTGGACATGAGCCCCAGTCCCCTGGACAACAACCCCCTAGAATGAATCCCCCCCAGGGCTGGACCCCCCTGGACAGCCCCCCCCCCCCCCCCCCACATCCCTTGCACCACCCTGCTCGACCCCCTGGACAGCAGCCCCCCACCCCCCTGCTGGACAGCAGCCCCGACCCCCTGGACAGTAGCCCCCCCTGTTTGACCCCCCTGGATAGAATCCCCCCTGCAGGACCCCCTGTACAGAAGCCCCCCCCAGCCCCCCTGTTCAGCAGGGATTGTGATAAAATATACAATTCAGTTAGAAATGAAAAGATATCATGCTGGAACATACACCTACAGATGGAAGTGGTCTGACTATTGTTCTTATACATTCTTGCAGTAGGTGGACGTTAAAGAGGAATATCTTGCTCAAATCCATTGTCCTGATTTATCTTACCAAACTAGTAACATGAATTAACATTAATACCCCTATAATTAATCATTTTTTCTTATGTTCTTTTTTCTCTCCAAGAACACACACATAATCATAATAGTTTAGTGACTCTAATGGGGAACTATGAGTTTAATGGATCAACTGAGGATGATGTATTTGTGTATGTGGTGATCATTATTGGATGGAAATAGGTGAGGATGAATCTAATGGAAACTCAAAGAAACAATAATGTGAAAATAATCAATTCACAAATCATATTTTCACACACACATTGGGTGGAAGAAAACTTTATCTCTACCTATGTTTAGTTTGGAAAATAGTGTACTACAATTTTTAGGTAAACATGAATGGAAACAAATCTGGCTTAGATATACTTTTTTATGGTGAGTATTAAAGAAAATATGGAATCGATGTAATAAAACAAGGAATAAAATATGAGAGGGTAGAACAAGAGCCAACATATGGCTCTAGATGAGGAGTAGAAGAAAAGCATGATGTTATTAGTTTGTGATTTAGAAGAACAAAATCTTGAGAGATTGAATAGAATTGAGAAACATATGCAGTGAGGATTAGAAAATGAAAAAAACTTGATAAGAACTGAAAAATCCATAATTTAGATAAATGGGATGGATGGAGTGCAGTGTGCTCCTTGAGACATTTCTGGATACAGAGGTTGTCGAACTATCTGAAGATCTATGAAGCGTCTCACAATTGGTGGAATTGCCAACATTATTTGGAGACAATCAAATAGAATGGATTACAAATTTACCCACAAAATGACTTATTTTTGAATGAAACCAATGAGAAAACTATATAAATAACTCGGACCCTCTAGTGAGATGGTTACAAAAATAACCATAAGAGACTCATAAATCTAAAGATGGATAAAAATATCCTCAACCTTTAGTACCAAAACCAATGCATCCTAAGAATCTTGTTACCCATGAATTATTGTGAGGCTACCATCTTGATTTTGGGGGGCAGTTGTAGGCTAAAATGAATGTGGAAGGGGGTTGGTGTTGGCTGGATGTGGCTAGAGCAGGGCCAAATCATGGCATAAACGTGGCGTGACTGCGGCGTGACCTCAGCATGACTGCGGCGTGACCGCGGCATGACTGTTGCGTGACCGCGACATGTTGGCTCGGTCCAGTTACATTCACAGGGCATCATCTTCTGACCAGGAGCGAAGGGAGCTGGAAGAGGTTAGAATAATGGTGGAAAGGGACAGGTTGCACATGCTGGGGGGATGGTGTGGGCTGATTCGAAGGTGGTGGGGGGATGTTGCGGTCTAGAATGCTGGTGGCAGCGGGCTGAAATGAAGGTGGAATGGGGATGGTGTGGGCTGGATGCCGCTGGAGCAGGGCCAAATCATGGAATTAATGTTGAGTGACTGAGGCGTGACTGCGGGGTGACCGCGGCGTGGCCGCGGTGTGACTGCGGAATGTTGGCTCGGTCCAGCAACATCCGTAAGGTAGCATCTTATGGCCAGGATCAAAGGGAGCGGGATGAGGCTGGAATACTTGTGGAAGGGGGCTGGTTGCAAGTGTTGGGGAGATGGTGCGGGTTGATTCGAAGGTGGTAGGGGGGGCTGTTGCGAGATGGAATGTTGGTGGTAGAGGGATTAAATGAAAGTCGAAGGGGGCTGCTGTGGGATGGATGTGGCTGGAGCAGGTTCAAATCACGACGTGACTGCGGCGTGATCGCTGCGTGTTGGCCCGGTCCAGCGACATCTGCAGGGCAGCAACTTCCGGCCAGGAGCGAAGGGAGTGGGAGGAGGCTGGAATGCTCGTTGAAGGGGGCTAGTTACTGGTGTTGGGGAGATGGTGCGGGATGATTTGAAGGTGGCAGGGGGGGGGGGCTGTTGCGGGATGGAATGATGGTGGAAGAGAGTTGAAATGAATGAGGAAGGGGGCTTGTGTGGGCTGCATGTGGCCAGAGCCAGGCCAAATCAGGTCATGACTGCGGCGTGACTGTGGCGTGACAACAGTGTGATCGCGGCATGATCGCTATGTGACCGTGGCATGTTGGCCATGTCCAATGACATCCACAGGGCTGCATCTTCGGTCTAGGAGTGAAGGGAGAGGGAGGAGGCTGAATGCTGGTGGAAGGGGGATGGTTTCAGATGTTGGGGAGATGGTGCGGGTTGATTCAAAGGTGGCAGGGGGGATGTTGCGGGCTAGAGTGTGGGTGGAAGTGGGCTGAAATGAAGGTGGAAGGGGGATGGTGTGGGCTGGATGTGGCCGGAGCAGGGCCAAATCACGGCATGACTGCGGCGTGACCGCAACGTGTTGCCCTGGTCCGGTGACATCTGTATGGAAGCATATTTTGACCAGTAGCGAAGGGAGTGGGAGGAGGATGGAATTTTGGTGGAAGGGGGCTAGTTTCAGGTGTTGGGAAGATGGTGCGGGTTGATTCGAAGGTGGCAGGGTGCTTTTGTAGGCTATAATTCTTGTGGCAGCGGGATGAAATGAAGGTGGAAGGGGGCTGGTGTGGGTTGTATGTGGTCGGAGCAGGGTCAAATCATGGCATGACCGCGGAGTGACCACGACATGACTGTGGCGTGACCAAGGTGTGACAGCGGCGTGTTGGAACTTTCTAACTAAAAGTTGTTGCTCCCCCACTGGGTATATGCACCTTCAAACATTAAATGTATTTTACAAAAACTGTCCAATTAAATGGGAAATGTAACACACACAATTTAATGAGGAAGGTGGAAAACCTAAAAACATCGAAAACAAAGTAGAAACACGAAACTGGATGTTTGTTCATGCTTCCAACAACAGTATGATTCAATCTTAAACAGGTGCATGAGGTGATGTCCAGCTTTTTTCATGCCTAGATTACACCAGAAAAATGTTTTTAAATAGTAAAATAACTAAATGAAATAAAAGAAAAGAAAAGGGAAATGAATTTTTTCGGATTCAAACCCAGAACAGGGGCTGTTGTTAACCTGTCCACAACTGCACCACTCCACCCTCCCCCTACCCCTTGCCCCATGCCCCATGCCCCATGCCCCCTCCTCCCATCCCCCCCTGCCCCCCTGCAACCTGCCCCCCGGCCCCCTGACCCAGGCCCCCTACCCGCCTACCCCATGCCCCCTCTAACCTGCCCCATGCACCCCAACCCCCTGCCCCCTATCCCCTTCCCCCTACCCCCTACCTCCCTCCAACTTGCCCCATGCCCCCTCCAACCTCCCCCCCCCTGCCCCAATGAAACTACTTATTTTGTTATGCGAGGACATCTATGGCATGGACGCACCATCCTGTATTTTTGATTGAATAATGCTAATTATTGAATAATATCTATCGAGGAAAATTATTCTCACGGATCATAATCTGATGCCACAACAATTGTTGTTAGCTTGAAGGGATTGAGAATGACCCTTGAGCCTTTCCATAGGCCGACTTGGGTGCTCAGATCAGCGGTAATCCAGTTTAGTTTGTGGAAAATGGTGTTTATAAATTTTGTTTGGTAAAATTAAAAATTAGAGGGTGGAATGGATGTTCAAGTTTTAAAAGGTCCAAAATACCCTCCTCTTCTTTTTCAACCACCACATATTCTTCTTACCCAACCCCATGTCCCAAATCTTGAAACCACCCCTCACCGTAGATGAATTAGTTTCTAATCCTACTTATAGGAGCATACCGTAATTTGATACCCTGGTGATCTTCATTGCAAGGATGGCGATGGCCTAAAAAACAAATCCTGTATAAAATTGATATCCATCCTTCATCACATTGGATCAACCTGAACATTAACACTCTCAATTTTTTATCAAGAAAAAATCATTAAAACATTGTTGCTCAAAAATATGAGGTGGATTGAAGGATGTTAATTTACCAATGGTATAATTATTACCAAATTAAAAAATAAGGAAACAATATAAATTCATTACCCACATCTAATAATTTTATTATTAAATGAATTTAGTTGTGGTACTCTACCTCAATAACAAGCACTAATACGATATCTCTAACCTATGGATTCTACCTATAACCAGTTTAGGTGATGGAAAAATATGTTTTTTAATTATATGAAATAGAAAAGTCCATCTAAATTATATATTTAAATGGATCTTAATTAAATATTAGAAACTATCTCGCTCGTGGTGATACATCATAGACCAGTTTTATCACACTTTCATCTACATTAAACATTGTGTCCACTAAATCTTCTTTAATAATCACATTTTCATGTCCCCTTTTTCTAGGAAAAACATTTTAATGCTTCTAAAAAATTATAATCTGTAGTTTAAAAACCATTTATCTCAAAAGGATCTAAAAAAATTGATGGTGAGAACAACTATACACCATTATTGAATATTTTTTTTTATTCCACATCCTTTACGTTCCAAAAAATGGTTATACTACCAGGGTTGTAAACCGTGGCTACATATTAGTTCCAGGAAAAAAATATAGATGTCTGACCCTACACCCTGAGCCCTGACGCACCCCGCACCCAGTAATCCAATAAATAAAACATGAAGGAGACATCGATGTTTCCCATGACTTCAAATTCAACAGTGTATTAATTAATCAACAAAGGCCTCCATGCACCTTCAACATATGAAGTAATTCTAGAACATCTTCCATAGAGACGAAAAACCCAACATAGTTAGTGTGAATTAGGTTCATGACAATCAAAAGATCCACCTAATGTCAAGTCCAAGAGATGACTCTTCATAATAGTGTCGGGCTTTAGGGGTGTTAATGTGTTGGGTCGAGGGTGATTTGGGGCTCGACCCAACAAAAAAAGATTAGGTCGATCACATGCGTTTTCAGAACCTAACCCAACCCGACCCAACCTGCTAGGGTTGGGCTACCTGACTCATGGCCAAAAGACTCAACCCAACCCAACCTGTCAGGGTTTTGGTCAGTTTGGGTCAAGTTATATGAGTAAAACCCAACATAATTCACCTGATCCCAAACCCAGACCCATGAACTCCCCCATCCCCATCATCCCCCTACAGTATCCCCTCCATCTCCCCACCCCCACCCCTCGGCAGCCCCCTCCCCCAACCCCCTACAACCCCCATACCCAGACCCAACCCAATGCAACAGTAGGGTGGCTTCCAAAAAACACCATCCAATTCCAAAATGCAAAACATAATGTAGTGGCATCAAAAAAATTTAGCAACATCCAAGAAAATTCAGTCCAAAATGGACAAAATATGGGAAATATCAACATCCAAAATGCAGTGGCATCCAAAAATGTAGTAGAATCCGAATAAATGCATTTTCATCCAACCCAGAAAAACGAAACAATGAATAAATGTCAAAAATATAAAAAACAAGGAAGGTCACAAACTCCATAAATATTAGCATAAAGTCGTAAAAAAATTTAACAACCAAACAAAACAATAGTGGCATACAATTCTAAACACAACAAAACAGGGGAAACAAATA
This sequence comes from Viscum album, assembly GCA_963277665.1. Taxonomy (NCBI): domain Eukaryota; kingdom Viridiplantae; phylum Streptophyta; class Magnoliopsida; order Santalales; family Viscaceae; genus Viscum; species Viscum album. The sequence continues at coordinate 660,439,487 of OY728134.1, read as the reverse complement.
GGTGTAAAGTTAATAATAACATGGTTAAGGGAAGAAAACCTATTACCTAAGCAACAAAATTAATAAATGTGATCCCAAAATATTTTTATTAACACCATCGGGAGCAGTCTTTTTACTTATCTACAACTTCAATTAATCGGTGCAGTTAAACATGGTAAACCCCCACATCCTACTGACAATTGGAATAAAAGTCATGAATTCAAACATCATTCTGTTTTCTTTCTTTTTCTTTCATTTATTACATGTGAACCAAATGGAACCTTATGTCCTAATGATGTAGCTCTCTCCATCCAAAAAGTAACTCACAAACATACAAAATATTATAGAATGTTATCAAAATAAACAAAGCAACACTACTAGACAAGATCTTTTCCAATTTACCCTTTGATAAAGAAGAATATTCCAAAATAAATGTATAAGAAAAATATTAGTAAATTAAAATAAATTCACATAAAAGGGAAAACAGATTATTCATTTTCTTTAAAAATAAAAGATATATAAAATAATTAAACCCATTTTCAACAATTAATACCATTACACTTCACTCATGTAAACTTTATGCGGTTATAAAAAGTGAGAAAAAAAGGAAACCCGAAAACTTATTTTGATCAGTGAAAATTCTGAAAAAATTCTAAACAATGAAATCTTATGAGTGGTATAAAATTCATGAACTCATGTAACAATGATTGTGAATAACAACTAGCTATTATGATGCATGTCATCAACTCAATGCTTGTGAAAATCAACACGCTACTACGGGTCAGTTTTTAATAAATTCATAGGTTGTAGAACTTTTTTTATAATTCAACTTTCACCAGTGTTGGGGTGAAGGATGTAAAACTTTCTTGTATTGGGGTATTTAACGTGGGAGGGAAATAGAAGGCATGAGATTCAGAAAGTACATAGAAATGGCAAGCTGAAGTTCCAGTGGATTCCTGCTTCTAAAGGGCTGCCGTGAATTGTGTGAGAGGGTTTTTGAGAGAGGTCGACAGATCGGAGTGGAGGGTCATAGTGAGAGAATTAGATTATAGTGTGAGAGACCATGTTGATTGGGAGCGTCAGGAGGAGGGCACCATAGTGAGAGCTATAGACGGTTCAGAGAGTAGGGTCGCGGATCAGGGGAGGAGGAGATGAGAGGTCATCGCGGATTGGGGGAGGAGGAGGGGAGAGGCCGACGAAATCCAATGAAAAAAAGAAACGCCGATGTTTAGAAGTTTAGCCACGGATTCTTAATTATGTCATGGCTATAAACAGTCTATAGTCACGAACCAATAAAACTGTGGCTATAGGTCCGTGGCTATAGATTAAATTTATAGTAGTGTAGATAACATAGCTATATGTATGATAATATACCTAAGTAATGGATATCTGTTGAATTCATACATTGTGGTTTATCTTCGTAAATTATTGTGAGACCTTTGGGGTATAAGGGTCCCTATTGAGTATAATTATACTCACCACTGCACGGGATATTCCCTCGCCTCATTGTGTTGGTAGTAGATGATAGACATCTCTGATCGTGGAAGAGAGAAGTAGGACTGTATAGTACTTAGAGGAGGGCCACTCGACATGACGGTGCATGGAGCGGACGGATGAACGTGGAAAACTGTAGAAGAAACTAGTACATAACCTTCAAGTAGGAACACCGAAGGACGATCCAATATCTATTTTATTTTACTTCTGCTGTACTATAATTTCAGTTTTATTGTACCTTATTGTTGGGAATGTATTTCCCGCCCCTTTACTTTAAGTACAATCTTATGTATATAGTTTCACTTACTGTTTTACTTCTAGTTGTGTACTATGTTGTGTTTTATTACTGTTATAAAGTCAATGCCTTCTGAGTTTAGCGATTTACATCTTTGGTGCTAGCCGCCAGCCACATGCCTATGGAAGTTGAGAATGGGGTTGTCATGATACTGGCCCCAGGGTATGGGTCGTGAAAAATTGGTATCAAAGGAGTCAGTTCTACCACATAACATAAGACTCTGATCATTCTTTCTGTGAAGCGGTATTGTTAAGGGTACTAAGTGTGGCTTTCAGTTCTAGGAGTCCAGTGTTGGTGCAGGTTGTCGACATATCTATACACCAGGACCCTGACTAATGCTTTCCAACTTAGTGCATGAAAACACTGATTGTGTGCATGTCTTTAAAAGATTTTTTAAGTCATCCCAACCAGGTCATCTCTCCAGGTATAATCATTTGACTATATCACATCTGTTTCTTTTAGGATGCCTCCCTGCAGAGCCCTGAGAGTCGTACGCTCTGACAGCGCACCAAGAGAAAAGGCCTCCTTATAGGTTATTTTACTAGTGGAGGCACCAGTGGTACCACATCTTGTTGGGCCACTGATTCCACCATACCCAATAGAAGACAATACACGCCACTTGGCTGCATTGCATGAGTTCCAGCACCAGAGGCCACCCAGGTTCTGGGGAGAGAAAGACCCACAAGCGGCTAATGATTGACTGGAGGCTATAGTGATAGTCTTTAGGCTATTAGGGACACTAGAAGACCTCATGGGGATCCTTTCTTCTAGTCTCCTTCTGGTAGTAGCAGGAAGATGGTGGAGCCTGATACACCATATCCACGATGAGGCGACACTACAATGGGAAAACATCGAGAGCCTATTCCAAGAAGGGATTTTACTGGCCCCCCATCTTGTGGTGTAGATACATTAGCTATTTCATCTATAGTAAGGTAGCATGACAGTATCAATGTACTCAGCAAGGTTCACCGACCACTATCGCTACTCCACATATATATAGAGAGACCCATTCTTCAGGCCACAGACCTTAGAGTTGGGGATCATGCCAGAGATCAGGGCATCGATTATCTCCGTCAACATTCCGACGCTGGCAGGTATAATGGAGAGAGCTCTCCTAGTGGAGATTTTCCATGTTGTGTAGTCTCTAGTTGTGAGACCCACCACTAGTCAACATGTACCACAGTCTTCTACAGCTGGCAGTAGACAGATGACGCAAAGGTCCAAGTGGAGTAGACCCATAGGTGGATGACCGCATTACTCAGGATCAGTCGTTTGGGGCACCTGGGGCAGTGAAATATATGACAGGATTAGACAGTGCTACTCATGTGTTGGGAAGGGTCACATGGCTCATGATGGTCCGACCTACCATTCATATGATCATTAAACAATTGAGAGACCTCTCAGGAAGAGGCATAGATTTGATCTAGGCGGTTCGCATGGAGAATGCGGGCGTGGTAGAGGAGATGGTCGTGCTGTTGGTGATGGATGGCGTATCAAGGTGCTACCACCACCACCACCAAGAGGTCCACCCTGACCTTAGGGAGCCGGTGGATAGGGGAGAGCTCAGCTTCAGGAAGCTGAGGCAAATGACCATGGTGCTCATAGATGATTCAAGGTAATATCTATGTATACTGTACCATATCTGCAGTTCTTATAGACATAGGTCTCGGTCACTCTTTCATATCCACTTCCCTTGTTCGAGGCTTGGAGATTCTGACGGTTTCATTGGCTCGATCCTTATATATTGAAACTCCTATAGAAGCAGAATCGACTATTACTCAATGATGCTGGTAGTGTGAGATTACTCTAGTAGGTGAGAGCTTCATCTAGGATCTCCTTGTAGCGGCATCGACGCCTTACGACATCATCTTGGGTATGGACTGGTTATCTATAGTCCATGCTCAGATTGACTATATTAGGAGTAAATTGCGGTGTGTCGCACTGATGGGACAAGGTTTACCTTAACCAGAAAGAAAGGAACTTTTGTAGTACATGACAGACTTACTCAGAGGAGGGTGCAGACGATCAGTCACCAGTTGTCCTACCTTACCCTCAGAGCAGATGGTATGGGGAGTTCGACTTATCTTGTAGTGGTGGACCAGTACGCGAATGTTTTCCCTAACTATTTCCTAGGACTACCTCCTTGCAGAGAGGTGTACTTTTACATGGACATGTACCTCGGGATGACACCGATATCTACTCTAGCATATCGGATGGCTCCCACTGAGCTTCGTGAGCTACGGGTACTACTGGATGACTTGCAGTGGAAGGGATTCATCTGACCTAGTGTTTCTCCCTAGGAAGCCCCGATTCTGTTCGCCAAGAATGCAGATGGGAGCTTTAAGATCTGTGTCGACTACAGTCACCTGGACTAGGTGACTGTGAAGAAGAAGTACCCACTCCCGAGGATTGAAGACCTCTTTGATCAGCACAAGAGAGCATGGTAGTTCTCGATGATAGACCTCAGATTAGGTTATCACCAGCTTAGTGATCGAGATGAGGATGTGAAGAAGATGGTCTTCAGATGTCGTTATGGCCACTATGAGCACTTAGTTATTCCCTTCGACATATCCAATGCATCAGAAGTGTTCATTTGTCTCAAGAAAAATATATTTAATCCTTACCTTGATCATTTTTTCATATTCTTAATTGAAGACATTCTAATTTACTCAACTACTTTGGAGGAGCATGCTTACCATTTGCAGGTAGTACTGGACACACTCCGAGAGGACCAGCATTACGGAATGCTCTCGAAGTGCCAGTTTTGGATTCGAGAGGTTCACTTCTTGTGACATGTCATCTCGAGGGCTAGAGTTGCAGTATATCCAACAAAGATTTTGGCGTTACATTCTTGGGATCCACCTAGGAGTTTGACATAGGTATAGAGTTTTGTTGAATTGGATGGATACTACTAAAGATTCGTTCCATAATTCTCCAGAGTCACAGCACCACTATCAGCCTTGACGAAGAAGGGAAAACCCATCATGTGGTTGGAGAGATGCCAGCATAGATTTTTGGATCTAAGGTAGTGGGTGACTAGTTCCCCCATCTTGAGGCTTCTAGTGGAAGGCGTATGGTACGTAGTCTACTGCGAAGCATAAGGGACTATACATGGGTGTGTCCTGATGTTGGAGCGATCTATGATCGCGTATGGTTCTCTTCAGATAAGACAACATGAGTAGAACTATTCTACCCATGACCTGGAGTTAGCTGGAGTGATATTCGCCTTGATGATGTGGTGACACTATCTGATGGGAGAGAATTTTACCATGTACTCTAATCACAACAGTCTTGGGTATATATTATCCTAGAAGGACCTGAACCCAAGATATCAGTGATGTCTGGAGTTCCTCCAGGAATATTACTTCAAGATAGTATATAAGTCTGGGAAGGGGAATGTTGTTGTGGATGCACTCAATATGAGATCTGGTATACACCTGCTAGGAAAGGTGACAGAGCAGCTGACTACCTTACAGATATCCTTTTTGGATAGAGATTGAGAAGCTTTTCTTCTGTCTCTTACAATTACTCTTCCACTTCTTCATCGAGTTAGGGAGGCGCAACATGTGAACACTGACTATGAGATATGTCATGCTCAAGTATCCATAGGGCATGCACCTGATGAATTTTATGAAGGTGGGTAGCACGTCATCCTCTTTAGAGGATGTACCTTGGTAACAATATCACATTAGGAGGAAGTGTTGAGGGTGTTCCACAATTCCCCTTTAGCGGTACATCCAGGAGTGGAGAAGATGTAGTAGGACCTCAGACGAATGCACTGGTGGCCAGGTATGAAGAAGATGGTAGCAGAGTTTGTCTCACGATGCCTCACTTGTAAGAAAGTGAAGGTGGAGCACCAGGTACCAGAATGCATGGTACAACCCTTAGAGGTCCTAGAGTGGAAGAGGGATGGGATATCCATGGACTTCGTGATGGGTCTTCCATTTATGTCCATAAGTCACGACTCGATTTGGTTGATCGTTGACCAACTCACCAAGTTGTCCCACTTCCTACCGATCAGAGAGAAGGGCTTAGTAGAGAGCTTGGGACGCCTCTATATGGAGGAGATTGTGACTTTTCATGGAGTTCCTTCTTGTATTGTCTCTGACAGTGACACATGGTTTACATCTCGGCTATAGAAGGGGTCGGAGGAGGCTTCCAGGACACACCTTCACTTGAGAACCGCCTTCCATCCACATACAGATGGTTAGACATAGAGGACCATTCAGACCCACGAGGACATGCTCTGTGCATGTGTCCTCAGCTTCAGTTGCAGCTGGGAGGATCACTTGTCATTGGTAGAGTTTTCCTACAACAACAGCTATCACTCACCATCGGTATGACACCGTTTGAGGCCTTGTATGGTCGACCTCGTAGATCGCCACTATGCTGGACATACCCAGGGGATTTAACACTAATGGGACTAGAGATGGTACGCGCTACCACATAGAAGGTGCAGATCATCCAGGTGCAGATGAAGACTACACAGAGTAGACAGAAGACCTATGCTGACAGAAGATGAAGACCTATGGAGTTCTAGGATGTCAACAACATATTTATATAGGTCTCACCTCGATGTGGTCTACAGATATTTGGCCGAGGCGGAATGTTGTCTCTGTGATTCATCAGACATTTTTAGGTCCTGAACAGAGTAGGTGAGGTGGATTACCGCTTAGCATTACCACCTCAGTTGCACCGTGTGCACGACATCATCCACGTATCTCAGTCGATGAGATACGTGCATGACCCATCCCACATCATCGACCATGGAGAGCTGGACATCGATGATGGGGGTGACTTTCACGGATGTTCTAGTGCAGATTAGGGATTGACAGGAGCGAGTCCTTCATGGATGGTCGATACCTCTGGTACGTGTTCGCTGGTAGCACAGGAACCTCTAGGAGAGCACATGGGAGCGAGAGGATCAAATGCATGCTCAGTACACCCATTTTCCCCTTACTTCAAGTTGTAGCTTACATGGATGTATTGCCCTGAGGTGGGGATAATATAAAGACTCATTAATCCTGTGGAAATTTTTTTCATAAATTCGTTGGATTTTTACGAGTCCGCGAAAATTTATGGCACTTGATTCTGAGGCCCAATGTGCCCAGAATAAATTTATAATGTTTTTTTTCAGGTACGTTTAGTAAATGTACGAGCATGATTTTTATATCTTTTGAACTAGTGCTCGAAATTGAAAATCGAAGGCACTGTTGAACTCGCAGCATTGATAATCGCTTAAGAAGACTAACGCCATGACGACAGATGGTCGATAATGGAAGTTAGATTTTGGAGTTTTTTATAAAGTTAAATAAAAATAAGTGTTAGCATATTTTTATTTTTGAGGTGGTTAAAACCTCCATGTTCTGGTTAGTAGTGGTTAGTGGTGGTGGCCACCACACCGTAACCTCCCATGGGAGGTTATGGTGGTGGGGCCCACCCCCGCATAACCTTCCATTGGAGGATATCCTTGGTGGGGACCACAAGGGTTTTAAACCCCCGTTATCTCCCCAATAATTATTTTAACACCTCTCTTAATTTTATTGAAACTATCCAATAACCCTAAATTTGAATTTGAATCAATTCCACACCATTAAGTAAATGAGTTGTCTCATTTAATCCAACAAAACTATTGGTGTTGTTGTGCCAACAAATAATAGGCGATTTCTCTATTATTTATGGCCAATCATTTAGGTGGGGCTTGGAGAGGAGAAGAACTCTCCAATGAAGAACTGTGGCAGAAGAAAAATGCCTCTTCCATCAATGAATAATGAACTTCAACCGGGGAAAGAATGGGAAGCGTCGGCCACGAAGAACGCCAACATCGTCTTTGACATCATCTTCTCCAGACACTCCTTCCACTATCAACGATCGATAAACGAGGTAGGGGTTGTTTTATGTATGCGTTTTACCCTCCATTATTCATCATTTGTTGTGATCTTTGTGGCCAATTCTTACCACCCTAACATGAAGGGTGGTCCGTGGCAGAGGAGAAGGGGCGGCCGACGTTGGGCCAGCCACCGGTGGTGTGGAACTGGCTAGCCGTTTGGCCAGTAGGACAAGGGTGGAACCCCTAGGTCCCACAGCTTTCAAACTAGCGCTTAGCGCCAGATCCGTTCGTCATGCACGGCGAGCGCGGTACCCCCCCACCCCACGCATGGGCATTCGGGCCATGCAGACCAGCCAGTCGGGCCATGCTGGCCAGCCTGCTGGGCCCACGCTGGCCAGCCATCTTGGCCAGGTAGTCCGCCAGCCGATCTATGTAGGCCACCAGCTAGCCGGTCCATGCGGGCCTCCAGCTCGCCGGGTCGAGCCGCCTTCTGGCCAAGATGCCCCCTCGGGCAGGGCTGCCTTCGGGCGAGGCCGCCGCCTCGGGATGGTCCGGGACGAACTTGGGCAGGGCCGGACCCACAGACTAAGTCGGACCCCTGTTCGGACCCGGGTCGGGTCAGGTCTGTCCGAATGAGTCGGACCAGACCCGAACCTACCTTGCCATGTTTACACTTTTCCACCCACATCATGGGCTACGACTGTCGGATCGACAAACCGTATATGGTTCCAGATAGATTTGAGCAAGATAATTCATTTGGAATACTCCACTTGAGGTTTGGACATAGTTGGGGTATGGTCGGGTTGGTTTGTACCTAAAACCCAACGGGGCCCCCGAAATGGAAATGCCAACAACTCACAGACCAGGTGTCTGATTGATGCGCCGTCTATTCCATTGAGACCCTTATGATGAGGAAAACCTTTGAGATACTTCTACTAAGGAATTCCAGATAGTTAGAGTATCAACCAGTAGCCTGTGGAGTAGATCCTTCCGGAGTCGAGTGAGTAGAGTTTGGAGACTTAGTAGTTGGCAGAGACATGATGACTGCTGACCATTCGACTCGGAGTGTTTTGACAAGCCCAGTGGGAAGTGCCTCTGTGTGATGTGGCATAACCACAGTGGGTAGTGCCTCTGTGTGATGCGGAAGACCCACAATACTCAACATGAGGAGTACCTCAGCAAACTATGAGGGGGAACACCTCTATGTGACACGCCAGAACCACAGTGTGGAGCGCCTATGTGTGATGCAGAAAACGCATGATGCTCGACAGGATGAGTACCACAGAAGTCCACAATAGTGGGAAGCACCTTTGTGTGATGCGGAAGGCCCACAATACTCTATAGAGGAGGAGTACACCAGAAGCCGAGGATTCAACAGTTTGACTAGGAGTGTTACATGATAACACCCCTAGAACATAATCATGGTTTTGAGCTGAGCCAATGACTTTGTGTTTTCCTCATGATTGATATGGGTTACTAGATAACATAGGTATATGTATGGGAATATACATAAGTAATGGTTATCCATTGAATTCATAAATTTTGGTTTATCCTTGATGGATATCGTGAGGCCTTGAGGGTATCAGGGTCCCTACTGAGTATCGTTATACTCACCCCTGTATGGGCTATACCCGTACCTCGTTGTGTTTGTTTCAGATGACGGACATCGCTGATCGAGGTAGAGAGAAGCAGGACGAGACAGTACCTAGAGGTGGACCACTCGATGTGATGGTACACGGAGCGGACGAGCGGACTTGGAGTGATTTGGAGGCCATCAGTACCATCACTTCATGTCAGAATAGTAGAGGATTATCCAGTAGCTATTTTATTTTACTTCAGTTGTACTAGAATTTCAGATGTATTGTACCTTACTGTTGGGCATGAATTTCTGACCCCTTTACTTTCGGCACAATGTTTTGTATATAGTTTTACTTAGTGTTTCACTTCTAGTGGTGTACACTATTGTGTTTGTTTACTATTATAATGTAAATTCCATCCCAATTTAGGGATTTACACTTTTGGTGCTAGTCGCTAGCCCCTGGCCTATGGAATACTAGATTGGGGTAGTCACTATACGGGCCCCGGGGGACGGGTCGTGACAGGTTCAGTCTCAAGATTAGAGGGAAAACCATACACTATGAAACCACCTACTTAATAGTAGATTATTAAACTATAAATATGAACCAAAACTTTGTTCTTGTTTTAGAATCAATATCAAATAGTGTATTCCAGGTACAGAGGCACATTCATACTTTTACGTGGGATGGAAAATATACCAATTCACACATGACCATTTCAATAGTTATTTTTGGAAATACAATAAGAGAGTTTGCAAGAATGTGTTGATCACAGTACGGTTTACCTATAAGAGATAGTGCATATAGATAAATAGATAAAATAAATTACAATGCTATAATGTAAAGCATAAACCTACGGATAAAATGAGTAAATATGAGGAGTAGAGTTTTTACTGAATCTGGGAAGCTTTAGATGGTATGATTCCAAGAATTATTCATTAAATGGGGATCAAACCGGTTTCTCACAATGCTTACAAAAAAAGAGTGTTTTAGATTTAAGAAAATTCATATTTTTAGTATATCAATTTCCAGAGTGGATTATGTGTGAGAAGGATTTAATCTCATTGGATATACTACTCCTATATTGATGTTGTTGGATATATTTTTCCGCACCCACATAAAATGGAGTCCAGTAGAATTTATATAGATTTAGGTACAATTTTCCATTGATGATTAATAATAAATATAATATTGGATCCTCTTATGGGGCCCAACATTAGGATGTCCAAATTTTATCTTTAGTTAATATATAGAGTTTCCTTAAAAATAATTATTATTAAATCAATGTGAAAAATGAGTGAATTAAATTATGTAATGTAGCCATATGAGGAAATGAATTTGAATAAGATAATATAAAATTTTTGTAGCATTGTAGAGGTATCTATCTAAATTGTATATATATTCTAGTGGTAGGTGTTCATGATGGTAGATCAACTATGTTGGTAGATGAGTGAATTGAAGCATTATTCTGTTGTATCACAATTCTATTATAGATTTTGAAATGTTATATATCTCCAGCGCTAGATCGATCAATGTCAGATATTTTAGTTGAAGATATTTAATGGTAGATCTATCAATGGTAGATATTTAGTGGTAAATATCTTCAGAACTGATGGTAGATCTGGTAAACAAATGGTAGATGTCCTCAATGTTTGATCCATTTGTAATAGAGTCTAATATATGATTTATCCACCTGTCGATATTGATGAACTAGAGGAAGATAATTGTATCCAATGGTAGACCAGTTTGAAATAATAGTACATAAAATGTTCACTAGGATTGCTTCACAATGATTTATAGAAAATAATGTACCATCCCAAAACATCAATCTAGTTAGAAATCATAATAATCTAGATTTCTGATTATTAAGTTAAGGATTTCACGAAAAAAATATAATATTAACATAGATGGACTCCTAAAAATTGGTTGTTTGAGACACTATGTGATTATAGGTTCTTAATCATGGGAGAGACTTGTTAGGGAGAGAATTTGGATAGGGACATATGGGTAATTATTTATGTTCTAATTATCCTAATTATAAAGTATTAAATAATGTTTTAGAATAGGATAACACAGAAACTAAAGACATAATGGATTCAAAATAATTATTTAACGACTAATATCATATTTTAGATGAGGTATATGAAGAATATAAAACGAAATTAGAAGGAAAGTTTAACAATTTCAATGAAAACCTAAAACTTCTCTCGAGAGCCACATAAAAATATTGATCTTGCACTCCCCCTTTTAACAAGAGGTTCTTAGATATGGTATAGGATTGTTAAGGAGATAATTTGAGTCACTATTAAAGATTATAACCAAAGGAATGTGTTAGATAAAGCGGGGGAATTAGGGTTCATTTTATAAGTGATAGTGGGTGTCACTTTTTTAAATAATCGGTCCATACTATAAATAGTTTTTCATTTTTAAATAAAGTGGATTCAGATGGTAAAAATAATGGAAAATGGATTTGATTTTGTGATAATTATCTCATACACTGATTTAAATATTTTTCTAGGGTTATTTTAGAAACATTACCCTTTAATTTAACCGTTTTACCTCATATTATATTTATTTTGGAAACTATCTTTTACCTAAGTAGCTTTATATATACATAAATTAAATTGTCCAAATTGCATTATTTTTAAATGATGATATCAATAGGAAATATATTTTATTGGATTAAAATTTTAAATTATTTAATGAATAATATTAATATTAGAATGAAGAACACATAAATACAATTAATATCTAAAAATGTACTTTTATATAAAATATTACAGTCATTTTTCTTCCATTCCTAGAAATAATCATTATACGATTTTAAATTTTAATTAATATAAATATAAGTTTTTTTCATTAATATAATGATTTAATATAGATCAATTTAATTTTTTGAAAAAAAAATATATAGAATAATTTTTTTTGAATAATAGTTCATTTAATATTAAATGGTTTTATTTATAAATTAACATAATAAATAGAAATTGAATGATTTTATACAAATTTATATATATATATATATATAATTATTATATTTTATACTATAAATATTAAAAAACTTCACCCTAAACATCTTTTAGATTGACAAAGTTTTCATTAAGTTCAACCTTAGTATTCATCACAATGTAGTCACAAAATATAATTAAACCCCTATATCATGGTGATCATGAATAACAAAGTATAACATCCAAACCAAAAATATATGTTTATATAAATGTCTAGTTCATCTCATAATAAATCACTGCAATGAACTTATATATTAATTTTTTAAGAGATTATATACATGACCAAAAAATATATTTATTTTTTAAATATATACCATTAATAATCATTACACATGACACAATTTTAGAAATATCATCAATAATAGCATAAATAATTACCTAGGGAATGAAAATATGTGAAATCATTGAACTTAGATAAATAGTAAAGGTAATCCTAATATATATCAATTAATAATCACAAGTGATGAATAGATTTAAAACTTTGTAATATAATATGATCAATGTTCAAGAATATATTATAAGAAAATCATACATAAAAAAATCATTTATCATAATATTGGATTCATGATGTTATTAATTTCGTATAACATAATAATTGAGTTATAGGAGTGTGATGGCACGAGTCAATTAACATGATCCATTAAAACATAACATATGGACAATATTTAATAAAGATATATAGTATAAGAATGTGATCTATACATAAGAATTAAAAAAAATTATTTCTTATGTAATGTATCACTTCCAATTAATAAAAAATATAGTTCATTGAGTCACCAAGTTGGATGGGTTCTATTATCACTCCAAAAACATAGTGGAAGGAGTATTCTATGGGTAGTGTGTCACTTCAAATTCTTATAAACATAGTGGAGAAGTTCAGTTATAGGTTATTATGAACTCCCAAATACCCATTATCTCAAGAGATATAAATCTATACATATTTCTTTATAGTATTTCATATCACTTTTCCAACCTATCTTATAGTGGATTGAGCTCTCTCTGTTATCTTGGTCATCTCATGAGACAAAAATCTTTACACAATGTATTAGATGTCAAGATAATTTTATCCACACCCATACCATAATAGATTGGGTTTAATCCACAGTCATTGTAATCTCATGTGATATTAAATCAATACCCAATTAATTAGTGGGTTATATAAATCTATTACAAATTTAATGATAATGAAATTAATTATGTTTCTGTGTCACATGATCATGACGACATTCATGATTTCATTATCAATTAATTATCTCTTGGTATGGAAATGTGCAACCTAAAAATTATCACATGAAATTAACAAAGGACACATAGAGAAGGAACATGAATTGTATCATTATAGAATATCAAGAGTGACACACAATAAATATTAAATCAAAATAACAAACATGAAAAATTCTTTTAAATAGAATTAGTTACATTTATTGATAAATAAAAATAATTCCAGTTTCTATTTAATAAAATTTGGTTCTAAAATTAATTTTTTAATAATATAGTAATATAAAAAACGATTAATTGTAAAAAATATTTACAATGGAAAATGATTGAACTAATGAAAATGAAACTTTGAGAAGAAAACCAAAGAAAATGTGGTAGAAATAGACCATATGGAAATAATTAAAAAACATCTTCTTCCAATTTTTTTCAACTAATGTCAATTTAAATATAAATTGTGATAATAAAATCATTATATTTTCTGTAATGGAATATTTTAAATCATGTTAAATATTTTTACATGATGGAGAAATATTTTTTACTATAATGGAAAGGTCGTTTCATCAAAACTTATAAGAGTATTTTTAGTGAAATTTTATACCAATGGGAAGAAAAATGGTTAAGAGATATGTAAAACCATAAAATAATATTATACGAATAAAATGAAATAGATTTTATTGATAAAAAACATACAATTCATATAAATTTAATTTAATTTATAGATAATCTCTATTTGAAATTTATATTTGAAATAAACACTTAAAAATTGATTACATTTGAATATAATGTCTCTGAAAGTGGGAGCATGAAGTGGATTTTCAAATCCATTTAATTTACTATGATGAATGATAAAATAAATTAATGGGTTGTATATACACTATAAAAAAATTGAAAAAGTGGATAATATGGAACATATCTCAATGAATGATAATTGAGAAGAGAAACCCTTATATAAGGAATCCACTTAGTTAGACACACTCTAAATACCAATATAATAAATTTTTGGTTTATAGTTCATATGAATAATTACATAATTCATATTTTTTATACTATTAATTTGTTAGTCCTTATTAACAATATGACATTTTTTAATATTAAAATTAATATTTTGGATTTATATGTTCTATTTTTTTCAATATTTCTTCATATTAGAAGTTCAGGTTATAGCTCCATGATCATGGTTTCATCTCCTCCATAATAGTCATAAATATTTAGTATATATTTTATATAAAGTGTTTGTGATCCATGTTTATTTTATCAAACAGATGGCGGCAGTACATATGGAACACCTTATAAATTTTCATTTCTATGATTATTGAATTAGTAAAATAATTTAATTATTTGGTGAATATACATGGGAATATTGTCAAAGAAATTATGAAAACATATAGAATAAGTCATTATTACGTCATATTAATGGTATTTAAGTTTTATTAGTTATTCATGATGTAAATGTTATAGCATCATTTATATTGGTTGTAAAACCAACCTAAGAAAGAACACATTGTAATAACTGAATGATTTATATCCTCCTATATTATAGTAATAAATTCTATTTTCCCAAATAATAATTTTGACGAAAATATTTTATTAAAGAGTTACAAAATTATATAACATGTGGTGGATTAAGATGATAATGTTTGATAATTAAGTTGTACAAAACACTTATGTTTAAGAACTAAATATTCCATTTGGGAGCCAATTTGAAATTTGGGATTATTAAATTGTTCTTATAACTATTGGTTTGGAAATATTGGAAAATTATGGTTAGAAAGGGAATTTGGGTTGTTATGGAAGAGGTGTATAAAGGAATGGTTTTTGTTTATGTAGGGATATGAGGGTTCATTTAATAGGTGGTAAGGGGTGGAATTTTGTAAATATGCATTCCATGATATAAAAGGAATGAATTTTTCAATGAAAGTAGTTGAAAAGAAGAAATATCATGGACAAATCATTTGGGTATGTTTATAATTCCCTCATAAAATAATTTATAGGTGATATTTAGTGATATTTTATGACCCTACAACCTCCAATGGCTTGAACAACTTCAAATATTTTATTATATGATAGAACCCCCTTTTAAGGGATGAAGGGGGAGGAAATCCAATGAAATAACCGACATTGGACAATCTCACATTAAGGATAGAAAGAGTAAAATTAGAATGAAAACATTCAATAGCTCATCTCTAGCATTTTATTATGAAGAATCTCTCCACCGTTGCATGGCTAGTCGAAAACCATGTGTCATGTGTCAAAGCACATGTCTGATCCGATGGATGATGCTATACCTTCTCAAACAACAAAATACATAAAAACCTACAATGACTAATCTCTAGCTCTTGAACCTCCTCAGAAGGCTATTCGTGAAGTCATTCGGATCACAATCTTTTCACCATTGAACAACAATCCATTCTTGAAAACAGAACCACCATGCTGAAACACTCAAACTAGGGCCGCATGGGACTGTTCCACCAAATCAATTCATACAAATCTAAAAAAATCATTCCAAAGAAACCCACAAATCACCAATTCCATGCCAAACAATCTTAACACGAACAACTCCAAAGAAAAAATCTTGTAAAACCCCCATTGAAATGCCAAAGAAAAGACCCCCCCCCCAAATTGAGTCAATATATATCTGTCTTCGAGCTACCAGAAGTATGATGAAGGTGTAACATGAACAATACATACCGAACCGAGAAGCTAGATCCATTGGACCACACACTGGAAGAACGAAAATACAACCAAGTAGGAAGATCTCAGGACTCAATGGATGTATGTCGGTGCGACCAAGCCATGACAATCTGAGCAGGTCAGAGCCACGATAGGCCTTGGAGATGACAGAAATGCTAGACCACAGTGAGACAAGCGGATTCTAAGGCATCTTCGATCCACAAAGAAGAACAGACATCACCCAACATCGCTATAGCTTCGCCGCGATACGCAGATGCCAAGCCACAACGAGTCTAAACCTACCCAAAAGTGGCTGAATCGGGACCTAACTAGACCGAAGAGGGAAGGAAAAACAAGACCTACAAAAACCCAAGCCACTAACGCAAGAGTTTGAGAGATTACACTTATAGGACATCAAATATATGACCCTACATCATAATTTAAACATTTTACCTCATTTTACCTTTTTCTATGGTCACTAAAATTTACCTAAATAAAATTTTATTATTAAATATTTAATTAATATCATTGCCTAAATTCTACATGTTTATTCCATATATGAAATTCATTTTATTGTATATAATTTATAATATGGAGAATAATTAATTTTAAAATTAGAATGCTTTACAAATAAAATAATTTTTATAAAAAAATTAATTTTATTTAGAAAAATGTATTTATTATTATTTTCAATCACGTACTAATAATTAGATTATTTTTATTTTTTATTAATGTATATAAAAAATAATTTAATTAAAATAAATCTTTAATAGAGATATGTCTAAGGAATTAAATTAAAAATAAAAAAATTTAGAAAAAAAACATGTTTTATACATATATCTTCTATATATTAAATAATTTTGTTATTATTAATAAAATATTAACAATAAATTGATGAATTTTTATCCACTTATTTATATTAATAAAAAATTCATTTCATTAACTTTCATATTCAAAAAAATGGAAATACAACTTTTAATTTTTAAAAAATATATTATATAATAAAAGTAACATTTTTAATTATAAAAAAATTATTTTTACTAGAATAATTAAATTGGTTTTACATTTATAGTCCAAATTATTTATTTATTTTAAATTATATTCAAAATAATCCCTTGAATTATATATTTATATTTTTTTATATCATACATTAAAAGAGATTTTTTTATAAAAATACATATTTCATAAAAATAGTTTCTTTATAACCAATGACATTCTCCATAGACATTTAGTTTCAATTAATTATATTCAAAAAAATTATTTTATTTCATATAAAATAATTACGACAAAAATTTAAATTTTTTTATCATCTTAAAAATCTTTTTTATGTCAACCATATATTTATAATCCATACAAGTAAGATGTTTTTGGTATCAAACCCAGTGACTATATTCACTTTTATATGAGTCATATAATAACTATATTACCCCATTTTTATGAGGTAAATTATTTCTGTTTTTACTTTATAATGAAAGATGATATTTCTTATAATTTTGACTTTATATTTAATAGCTTCATTTTTCTTTGATGCTGTTTTTTTATCATTATATGTTTTTTAGTAAAAGTGATTCTGGGGGTTGTACATTGTGTAGGGTGTTTCTTGTTTGTATTGATATTACTCTTTTCGATTTATTTTACCATTTTATTTTATTCTATATTACATGATATAATCATCGATGGTACATTAAAATACATGGTATATATAAAATTCATTCATGTAGGTTTGTTGTGATTATCTATTATGACTAAAAAATTTAATATAAATTTGACAAATTTATTAAAATTTTAATTTATTAATTACATTTAAATTTATTGAAAATAATTAAAATAGTTACATAGGGAAGTAAAATTCATACATAAATATAATATATTAAATTCTCCCCTTTAAATTACTTATGTCATACCAGTTTTGGATTATATCACCAATGAGAATATATCAGTATATTCTTAACATCGTTATGACTCGATAAGTAATTTCCAATGAGATATCTACCATAATATATTTGATAATACTAAAAACTATCCTCCCACATAATTCATAAATAAACATTGATTTATCAAAACCAATTGATCAAAATATTCTTCCATATATTTATTAAAAATACTGACAATGTTATCTCTAGTTTTTGAAATAGTAATTTTATTAGGATTTTAGTTCAAGTGATGGATACATTACAACCTGGTTATTTTGTATGAGAAAATTTTAATCCTTTATTTGATAAATTATTATATATCAGAAACCCTTCTCTAATGTAGGGTAGTGTTAGTACAAGTGAAGTGACTAGACAAATCTTGAGATCCTTGAAATTTTATTCAAATTCATTTATCCTTAGGAACATTAATACCTTCCTTGTTAAAATTGTATGTGGATTTGATATCTATGATACTTTTCTTACAATGTGTCCATTTAATTAAGAAAATATATAAAACAATAAATCACTTTTACATTGTCCAGTCAGCTCAATTATTCAATTACCAATTTATTTGAAAGATTTAATGATATATTATTTCAAGGGATTACATTACCCATGAATGAAACCACTTTTCCATGGAATAATATTTGTAAAATGTATATTGTAGTTTCGTTATCCAAATTTTTTTACTCAATCCTAAATGATTTTCATGTTCTACTTTACACATGGAATATATTAGAATATGATATCTAATGACTATAAAAAATTATCTATAGTAATTTATAAAGACTCTATTAATTATGTCCACGAATATAATAGGGATATTTTTAATTCCTATGGGAATACTTATGAATTCATAGTGTCCATACTTGTAAGAAATATTATCTTGGGTATATCCTCTGTTTTCTCCTTTAATTTATGTAATCAAAATTGGTGTTTATGATTTGTGAATCAATAAACCCATCACATTTGATCTTTATACTCATCAATATGTTATATATGATACATGTCCGTGATTTTGATCATGTTAGGTTCATGATAACAGATGCACATAGACATTGATCCATATTTAAGCTCAATGGTGAAGGTGTGTGCACCCCATAGTGATGTACTTTGGTAAATAAATCATTAACCATATACCCTTATAGTTTATTATTAAATTAATCATATTAAATCATATACATTTCAGAAGTTATCATTTATAGAGGTTAAGAATAAGGTATCAATTCTATGTAATATTCAAACTCATGATTAGGAGTAATATCAGTTAACTCTTTAGGAAAAAGTTCATTGTATTTCATTAAAATACATATATCTAAAATATTGTGTTTCTCCCCATCAATATGAGAAAAATTCCATGAATTATTGGGTATTAATACCTATATAATTAAATTAGTTTCAAGAGAGTGTTCATAGTAAAACTTGAAACAATAGATTATCATGGGTTCATTTGGGATATAAAATGGATTTCCCTATCCTAGAAATTAAAATATGATCTCTGTAGATAGATATCATCCAGGAAACAAATAATATAAAATTCAACTAAAAGGATAATGATATGATTTATATAAATAATATTATAATAAAAATTAATAAGTTAATAGTTATAAAATTTGGATAAAATAAAGACACAACAAAAATATTTCACTAATCATTAAATATCTAATCATTTGGGCTGTGATGTAAGGCCCTTAAGAAAAATTATGGATATAAAAGAGTGGATTTGAATCAAAATGAAGTAGAAAATATTCCGTTCTTGAGTATATATGGAACATACCTTTTTAAAAAAAAATTCATAACCCACTTTAGTAGTTGTGATAGAATTGGACCACCCTTTATTCCTTGTCTTATGAAACGTCTAACACCGATTTTTAATTTTTAACACTCTGATTTCCCTAATTTTTTTCTTAATTCCTAAATTTTTAAAATTTAAAACATTAAATTATTACTGTTATATTAGAAATAACATTAATTTTCTATATTATATTTTCACAACTCATAACTTTTTCATTATTGTTTGATACTAAATTCCCTTATTTAAAAAAGATAAAAAAAATTATCAAACTACTATGATATATTTTCATCGATTATTCATTGCACATTTTTTATGTGTAACGATTTTAATCATATTTAGTATATGGATACTATTAAATGATCATAAATGAATCTCAATTTTATTCATATTTATTGTAATTGAGAGTTCTCTATATTTTAATTTTATAATCGTAACTCAAGATAACGATGTATGAACAACGATGCAATTATAAACATAATCTCTCATCCCATTTGGTTTTCTATTGGAAAAATCATTTCATAATACACATCTTTCATTTTCAATTAAACTTATTATATTTCCATCTATTCTCTGAAACCACAATTTTATGTGTAGTTATAATGAATTAAAAATAAGGATAAAAATTAGAGGATAAAAAATATTCTAAGATAACATATATTAGGGAACATACATGTTAGCTTAATACATATTTGGTTTAACTAGAATAACATCTAGTTTAATATACGATGTTTAAAATAAAAATAATAATATTATACCAAAACGTATCCCAAAAAAATAACAATACCCAACTATAATACCAACCACTAAGACCCATCCATATAATATATATATATAATACATAAATTTACTTCAATATCAATTTCATCTCACTATAAATCACTCCTAAAAACCATTAGGCTTAGTGTAGTTGTATATTATTTATAATAACCCCTTGTTTTACAATAATTCATCAATAAATATGACAAGAAATCATGAAATAATATACCATTTAAGACCTATCATACATAAAACTATTCTTCTACTTGGGAAGGGAATCATAATAAAAGGGTTATCATAGACATTCAGTAAGGGTAAACAGAATAGATATTAATTGAAGAAAGTAGATGATAATAAGATGATCATGTGCATATGAGAAATAAATCAAGGTGAATGAATATAAGATGTGAATATCACACAAAACATTATATGGGTAATCAAACAATATTTTTGATATAAATAAATTTTAATAATATAACAAATGTTTCCAAATATTGTGGAAACGTGAGTAAATAATCATGATATGTAAATATATAACATTAGAATATTTCATAATATAGATACCCATAATTTAGAGACATAAATATTACATAATAGTATATGAATATTTAATACATGAAATCATGATTCAAGTTAGAACTATTTAATATTAGTTTCTTTATAGAGATAGATATATAAAAAACTGGGTTATTAAAATTATACATTATCTCCCACTATGTTCTTCACATATAATACATTTTTTAGGTATAACATAAATAAAAATGTTATTCAAAGTATAGGGAAGAAAAAAAATTAAAGGATATACTTATATTTTATGCAAGGGTAAACGTCGAAGTTATCAAACAATGTTCATACATGAGCATAAGATAAGAATAAGGGTTTGAGATCTACATTATAAATTAAAAATCACCTACCCAATATATCTTAGATTATAAACATGAGTCATGGATCAAATCTATATCATTATAAAAGAAAATATCCATAGTAGGGTGGACTAATCAAGTGTCATTCATGATCCATGATATAAAAATTAAACACAGGAATATGGTAAAATAATAATCTTATAACATTTTGAACATGTATTAATAGAAATAGGATCACTCATTAAGTTAAGTACATGAAATAAATCCATTTCTCATACTTGTAGACATGAAACAGGGTCCATGCATAATCTTATAGAAATTAAAACTATGTTTTTTAAAAATTGACCAACATATCAAATAATCATTATATATTTTTATATATTTCACGTGATCATGAAAACATTCAACATTTCAGCATCACATAACTCTAGTAAAATAACACTGGTTGTATAATCATCTCATCATAAAAACATCAAACAATCCATATAAATAATGAGGATGGTTTAATAAAATAGTATCCTAATTATTTATAATTAACATCATAGTATTTTATCATAAATGAAAATTTCATTAAAAGACTACTTGGAACATTTCTTAAGAAAATTACATTATTCCATTTTAAAAAACACCATTAACATAAAAGTACTTTTAGAATATTAAGGAAAACATATTCGTTTTAAAGAACAATATAACACTCTAACAGAATATTCAAAATATTTTTGTGTCATGAAAGAAAGAAATTCTATTTATTTCATTCACATTAAATGAATGACTCCTTTCATAATTTCAATAAAAGGAAAAAATTTTATCATTAAGAAAATGATATGAATTTTGATTCACAATATTTTATAGAAAATAAACAATGGGGGAAAATAAATTTTAATTTTCATATGATAATATTAAAACATTCTTTAAATCATTTTAAATAAAATGTGTTAATGGATGAAAAATATTTTCAACCAAAGAGGTGATAAAGTCTCTTTTTCACAAAAACATTTTCCTATAAATTTTCATTACCAAAGTGAAGATAATGGTATTATTACTTGAAATGTTCCTAAATAAAATATTATGAATAAAAATTAAATTTTATTATTAGATAAGTATCATATAACTTTCTCAATGTAAATTCAATGATAGACAATTTCGATTAAATTGGGATTGAAACATAAATCCATTACCATTTAGGTAACTTTTAAATAAAAATATCATAAAAGAGAGACCCTTTTACATACATGAATTTCATAAAAAGTTACAATAGATAGATCATAATATAAAATTATGTATAGTATATAACTACAATAAAGAAACATTTTTTGAATATATATTGTATCTCAGAAAATTAAATGTGACACAAGAATCCAATTAACTCTAGTATAATGCCCTTAATAATCTCTCTAACCTTAAATATAGTAAATCTATATTTATTGTAATCATATTATATAACCATTTAGGTTTTATAATATCATATATTATCATCTTAAAACATTTTTAATCCAAATAATTAACAATTCCTTAGTAAAAACAATATTTTAGCGGGACAATTGTTTCAATTTTCCTGAGAATTTTCATTTTGTAGTTCAAATCATTATACATTGATCATGGTTCCAAATTCACCAAATTTATTATCATGATATAAATATCATATATATTAATTATATATTTATATTCATTTATAAAATGAAGATATAGAAAAATGAGTTACCAAATTCATTGAGATAGTATGCCATACATATGAATGAATGGAGTTTTGAATTTTTGAAGGATTGAACAAATGAAATGTAAAAAATAATTAAAATTTAATGATTAAATATTATATTATATACATTATATATAATCACTATATATATCATTGTTACCATGAATGTAATGAATAATTAAAAAATGAATCATATCACATCGTGGAGGTGGAAGTCTACACATATGCATTTGTGACACTACTATTTTCTAATAAATTGTAAGGTAAGAGAGTAGATATTATATTATAATTATAGAAGAAAATTATTTCATAAATTTCAGGTATAAATATTAAACCCTTCATAATAACATTCCATTAGAGATTGTGATGTAATATTAATTATATCTCTATGTGGTGGAGATAGTCTACATTTTCAAAAGAGTGATACATTCAAAAAGAATTTAATATAATAGAGGGTAGATATTATTGGTTCGATAATCATAATAACAATTTATAATGGGTGACACATTCACTTCCCATTATGAAACTTATGTATGATAAATTAATCAATGAGATAACCACATACATTTAAGAATATCCGTGTAATTTTAATGCTAAGAATCATCAAAGTAATTCATGAGCAGTATATTCACCACATAATGTAAGTAGGTTGTCAGTATGGCTTCCGTGTCACAAAAATAAAAGCTAGATGAAAAAACATTTCATATTGTTTTCATTTCGTAGAATGATTTTTGACCATATAAATTATAAATTTAAATTTATTATTATTCAATAAAAAATTCATTTACATACATAAAATATCATATATTATACTCTTATGACATTTTAACACCGATTTATTAATAATAATTTCTTAAAATCATTATTTTTAGGTGTTCATTATTTAAATTTCCTTGAGAATTTCAGTTCAATGGTTCTAGTAAATGTGCATGGATCAGGATTATATCATATTTAAATACTAAAAAATTATATAAATAGAATATAAATTAGATATATATATATATATATAAATCCATAAAATTTGAAGGCAGAAAACTAAAATACACTATTAATGAAGATGGTAGGTCTTATGTACTCATGAAAGCTATTTTAAATTTTCCAAAAATGGAATGCAAGAAATATTAAATAATAATTCATCATTAATAATTAATATTATATAATATGTATCATATTTATTCATTAAATATATTAGTATTACCATTCATGTAATGTAGAAATGAAAAACAAATCACATCTTCTCATGGAAGTGGTATTTCACATCCACACACGAACGATGTTATTGTTTTCTAACATAATAGAAGGTAATAATATATATATGATAATACAATTAAGATATCATAATTATGTCTTCAATATAATTTATAATTTTTGAATCAATCACAATATAAATACTAGAATTTTGGAAATGGAAAATTAATTGTACCTCTACATCAAGGCATAAGTCCACAAGTACACACAAGTGATAGATTCACATCCCATTTGATGGTATATTTGTTATATATAAGTGTTTAAATAATCAAAAAAATTATTAAATTTTGGATACTAATATTTTAACTTTTTTTTATTAATACCACATATTTAAAATAATAATATGAATAAATAATTGTAATGAGGCTGGGTAAGATGAGCACCTCTTCTTTGGTAGGCCACCTTTAGATCCTTTCTAAAGG
Source organism: Viscum album (assembly GCA_963277665.1). NCBI lineage: Eukaryota > Viridiplantae > Streptophyta > Magnoliopsida > Santalales > Viscaceae > Viscum > Viscum album. Next base: position 660,414,723 of record OY728134.1, on the reverse strand, counting down.
ACAAATGGAATGGTGTTTTATATTTCATAAAATATCAAGTTCATGTATAGGGAACATGATATGATAAATGGCAATGGTTTAGTCACTCTAAATGGATCCATGGCTGTTATAAAGAAAGGAAAAGAGATTCCCTTTCATAAGTGAGCAGTGGGGGCACTAATGGAAATACCAAATTAATGAAATGAATATAAATTAATTCTCATTCTCATGTCACTCAAAATAGATATTTTTACATAATATGGTAATAATTTTTCTAAATACTATCCTCTAATATAAATAACAAAATTTTATTTAATGTTTTCACCCTTATCTCAGTTTTTTATGTCCTCATTACCTTTATTGAAAATTGCCACAATTTCATTGTTTTTACTATTTATTGGTAATTAATGATTCCATAATAATATATATGATGCATAAATGGACCATGTAATATATTTTAAACCAAATCACATTAAATTTTTTATGGTAGTATTTTTATAAATATGAAATCATTTAATTAAAAATAATTATTATGAAATATCATTAATTTTATTTGTGACTTATTCATTTACATTTAATTTAATGGAATCGTGATAGTTATAAAATTAGTATATAAACATTTTAAAAAAACCTATTATCTTATATTTTTCAAAAAAAAAATATAACAAAATCATAAAACTCACAATGTTATTAATTTTAATATATTTAAACTCAATTATTTTATCTTTCTAAAAATTCATTAAATATTTTATGAGCATTGAATACAAATTTCATGTAATTATACTATATCAAAAAACTAAATATTTAATAATAATCTAAAAACAGTAATTCATATTTTATATATCCATTTCTAACCAATGTTATCTTCTTTTTATCATTATATAAAATTTTTTGAGGTATTAGTTTATAAATAGTGACTAAATGTATTTATTATTATCTTAAAATAAACCAAAGGTAATAATAAAAATAAAATGTCAGAAATTGGAAATATTTTCAAAAACTGGATTAGAATATCTGTACTATACACCTAAAATAGGATTAATAAATTGTTTATACTGTTTCTAAAGCCTTATCACAATGTTTTAATAATATTTTTCTCCTTTTACCCTTATTTTTGTGAAAAAATATTTACCAAGGATAATATTCATAAAGGGAAAACATAAAAGGGAACAATTTTAAAAATATGATCCTTATTATTACAAATATTGAATCCATTTTTCAACATTCAACTCAAAAAAGTGGTATGATTTTATCTAATCTTAAACCACAAAATGTGACGAATAGTAGTTGTCAACAAACATGTTTTTTGAGGTGTTAAATCTTTTTATACAAAAATATAGAATAAAATTAATTAAAATCAAAATAATTGTATTATTAATTATATAAATTAACTAATGATAAATTTATAATGATTTTGAGGAAAAAAATATCTTCTAAATTCATTAAATGAAATGAAAAGTTTTTAAAAAATACAATATTTTTTCTATTCATCAAAAAATAAATTTGATTACAAACATATAAAAGAATAACACTAAGAAAATTTTTAAATTATTATTTTTTAAAAAAATTATAGTTTTAAAATATAAATTTCTAAAAGTGATAGCAATTAATTATAACTTTTATACAAAAAATAAAATTAAAAAACTATTTTGAAGAAAATGCATTTTTAAAGAAAAAATCACTTCACTAAAAACTGTGTGCTTGTTTGATAAGAATTAATTGATAATTTTTTATGGTTTAAGAGTTATAAAAATATATATATATATATATATATATTTACTAATCAGGTTACTCATATTCATACCCTCCAATTCAAAGGGTATATCACTGTTTTCGATGATAATTGAGATTGTTAGATGATTGATTGTAGGGGGTTTAATTTTGTTAAATCAATGATTTGAGGTACATTATTTATTAATAGGTTCCATTGGGTTTTAATTTAGGAACTAGTGGCACACAAAGTTAATATATCAATAAGTTGCCTCCTTTCCAATGTTAGTCGCTTGTCAGGGAGTTTGGCCAACGATAATTAAGAAATCATGTTGATCCAGAGGAAGGGAGATTGGGATCATCACACTATTTGTGGGGGAATTACTATATATTATAGGGATCTATTATAAATTTATCATATTTTTATGAATACTTTATTAATTCTCAAGAATTATTTGGGCCTCCCTTGAATTAACAATCAGTTTATATCATTTTTGGATCTTTAAATCGTATGTGTGCATTTGAGGTTCTTCACCGATAGAGATATATGTATGTATTTTTGGTTCTCTATCAATGTAATACCCATACATACTAAATATATTATTATTATTATTATTATAAGGATTATTTTCATAAACTATATAGTGGGTATCTCTAGAGTGTATCATTATTTACGAAAATGGGAATTTTATTTATATCAGGATCAGACCCATGAATGGGATTCCTACGTATTCATATGGAACAAATCAGAACCCACATAGTTTTATTTATATTAATATGGTACATCATAAGATTTGAAGGTCATGTGATGAGGACTTAACAGTGAATTTTAACATTACACAGAAGGACATCTTTGCACAAGGTGCCTAGACAATGTTTGATGTGGGCATTATGTCGAAGAATTTCAGGGAACCCTGGAAGGATATGGAATCCCATATGGATAAGGTCCTATTAGATTTTATTGAAAAGTGATAATAGGTTTTATTTCGAAGTTATATTTTGACATTAGGGAGGATTGTAAATATCCCATTTGTATGGAAATCAACTCCCACATAGTTTAGTTGTGAGGACCCATGCCTATGGAGGACATATGATGGTTTGTATCAATAAAGAGTATATCAAATTGGGATGATTATATTGGGGATTAATATTTATTATTATTACCAAATCATTGTAGGTTAGGTTGGTTCATAATCAAGAGGAGTATTCCCAAGTGATTTGGTTTGTTTGGGGCTTGTTCTTGAGGAGGATTCTGTTTATTTGATGGGTTTTAGTTAGGTATAACTTATTAGAAGGAGGGTTGTGATTAGTTGGGGATTACCCATTGAATAATGACAATTTAGTGATTAAATGGTGGAATGTTTCAGGAATATACAAAGAAGGAGGCACATTATTGGGTAGTCAAATACACTTGGAATGAGGCCCAAATGATGGATTTCATGACATATTCCTGAAGATGATTCCCTTTTGGTTATTTCATGGTGACATAGATTGAGATTATACCAAGTAGGAGGCCCATGATTAAGTTGAAACATACAGTTGTAATGATTCCAAATGGATCAATTTTGTGCCTTATTCCTAAAGAGGATTCCCTTTCGGTGATTGCACGGTGACATGGTTAGTGTTTTTAAAATGTAGGAGACCCATGATAGAGTTATGACTGACACATGTAATGATTCCCAAAGGTTTGTTTTAGAGATAATTTTTTAAGTGGATTCCCTTTCAATGATGGGATCATATGGATACCATGATTAGCAGAGACCTCTAATACCACATGAGTCATGTTCAGGGTGTAAAATGAGATTATGTTGAATATTCACTGAATCACAAAAACTAATCAATCCATTGATTGATGAGATAAATGTAAAAATGGAGAGGGAGATAACGTATTATATTGTGAATATTCCCTTCCATTGTTTTACCCTATGCCCAAACGGAGATAAAATGGATTTGATATACCCATCTCTTATTTTCTAACCCATGGATTTTGAAAAATATTGAGTATTGAAACAGTGGTGGTCTTTTAAGAAAGGCTAGAGGCTTACTCGTGAAGGATGCCCTAAAATTGGTATTTGGGGGAGGATCTCATTCCCTATAGATGGGAATGGAAATAGTTATCATTAATGTCCCATCCAATAATACCAGGCTAAGAGTTATAAAGATTACTAGGGAGGGACATGGTCCAATCATTGGTATATATGACCAGGGGTTCCCAGACACCACCCCTAGGGTCATGGTACTGATGACTAAAGGAATTCATAATCACATTCACCTTGATGACCCTATCCATTAGGTAGGATATGTGTGGGTCACCTCACACTAAACGAATGAAATCTCTATGGGGAGACAAGATGATGTGAATATATCCATGATTTATTATGTTTTAATCCTTGTTTGGAGGTTTCAATTTGGTCCCACTCCGAAAATGAAGTCACAAGATGATAGGCTCAACCATGGGTTTTTAGAAAGTAGGCATGATAAGTGGATCATGAATTGTAGAGGATGGTCGTATCAAGGGGGTCTCGTATAGGGTATGTATGCACAAGTTGTGAGTGTTTCATGTATGTAGGAATATGTGAGATGAATTTACATTTAATATGTTCCACCTGGGAAACAACACAAGGGAGAGTCTTTTCTCAAGGCATCATGTATCACCACATGTGTTCTTGAAAGTGTCTATCACAAGGATTTGGTTAAGTAATGAGACAGTGCACTAAAGTTTATCAAACAAGTGGGAAATATTCCTCTCATATATGGTCTATATTTTATAACCTAGGTGTATCTTTGTTTACTAAAACCATTATCCTCATTATAATTAGTTTGTGTGTGGCTTCCAATATGGTTTTTTAGGGCCTAGGTGAATGATATGGATGAGAAGAGGATTAGGAGTTCGTTAAGAACATTATTCATAGAAAATGAATATCCAGAAGTTTCTATTTATAGGTAAATATGGAACCCTTTATAAAGGTTCTTTCTAGTACATGTATATCTCATATAATAATTAGTAGTTCCATCACACAAGCTAATGTGTATGGACATCACAGAAGCTCTATCTTAGGTAACTTGCATTCCAATGCTCTTTTATTAGACCTTTTCTAAGTGCATTTAGTGGAGTGGTGACTCATGGATTTATTCAAATCTATTATATTTACATTATTAAGGTATTTTTCATTAACACGTTTTCATCCATCGGATAAAATTGGCTTCCACTAGAGTATCCATATAGCTGGGTATTTTTATCCACGAATATCTTCTGGAAAACCCAGGTGATGGGTGGCCACCTCATAATTAAGGCATATATTCTACATGTAATTCCATGATAACTAATCCCACTATTTTATTATGATGAAGTTATATAATTGTTTATCTTCATTTTCCACGATTAAACTTCTCAATGTGGGTCCTGGATATTCATGTGTACATAGCTTTTATTTCCATATATTCATCAATAGTTTTGGAGAAACTTTCTTCCAATACTCAAGGGTGGGGGGAATCCCTGACCTCTTTCTCCTCTCCATATTCCTCTTTATTTACATCATCCTACATTTTATAGGATGTAGGTTATGAATTATGATTCCTAGAGTTATGGGAGAAATCTATATTTTGAAATTCGGATGATGATGTAACTATTTATGGATCAATTTATGGTGCGAGCCCTTTTTGGATCTCCAAATAGGACACAAGGTGATAATAAATAAAATATTCATTTTCACTAATCAAAATTAATATTTCTTCAAAAATTTCTGATAATGAAATTATTTGTTTTATATTTGGGGATGGGAGGAAAAAATTTCCATTCAGGCTTTCAAAACTGGTCGAAGAGTTGAAAACATCCCCAGTGCAATTGGGTTCCGATGTCATGAATGACATCATGAAATTCACTAGATGTATGCTCAAATTCAGTCCTTTCGAATTTATTTTGTTTTTGGAACCATTATTGTACACGAATTTTCTTTAAAGGGTTGGAAAGAATCATCTGGTGACCATTTGGGGAAATGATTTGAGCAACATCTTCACTCACATACTATTTCACCTACATCTAGTAGAGTCCTATGTTAATGTAAAATCACCAAAATAATATGTATTCTAACTTTTCCCCATGAAATGTACCAATTATTCAATTGATATAATATTTCATGTATTGGTGGTACGATGAAGGTATAACAACAAGTTGATGTTGTTGGGGTCTTTCTAGTAGAACATTGGATGTAGTATTGTTCTGAAACACCATGAATTTTGGGTCATACATGAGATTATTGAACTATGACTTGAGAATTATTTAACCAATAATCCTTCTCTCATTCTTATCATAAACATGTAACATTAATGTGGAGAGGGTTTTTAGATTCATTAAATCCCAGATGATGAAGTGTCATATCTTAAATGAGGTTGAATCACGAGTCATTGACTATGAAGGCTTTAAAAACTTCATTATCATATATCCTACAAGATAAGTACACATGTTATATGTGTTCTTACTGATGAAATCCTTTTCTAGATTTATTAATGTTATTGGAATTTTAATTCTAAAGGATCATTCTCTGTTTGAAATTCTTCGACAGTAGCATCTTGAACTATATATTTCAGATGTCTTGACAAGGAATGTATGTGTTCTTCCCAGAGTTATTTGGCAGACTGAAGTAATTAAAATTTTTTAGATTACCAAGAAAAAAGGATACATGCTTAGAAGAAGCATAATTATTTTCCAATGGTCTACAATTCCTATAATGGAGATTAACTTTTCAATGTTCATTAAGAATTGATGTACATTATATGGGCGGATCATCCCTTGGAACATGAACTCAAGGTTCTTCTTCTTTCACTGGATTAGGTTGACTTGGGTCGCCTATATGTCCAGGTTGATTAGGATATGATGTGTCATGTAGTTAATATTCTAGGATTATTGTTATTGGAAAAATATTGAAACATGTGGTGGGACTTTCAAACATCTATTGAGCTTGATGGAGAGCTCTCCCTTGAGATTCGTCTTGCTAGACAGTTCGAGCATGGATGCAGTTTGAGTAGTGACTCATAGATTGACCACATCTTCCATTGTATCCTGGAATATAATTTTTTATTCCCCCATTTCCCCATTTTAATTTAGAGAATTCAGGTTATAATGACACTCATGTATATAAAATAGTTCCATATTTTTAATAACATCAACAGAACAAAAGATAAACTCCTCATATATTGGAGACTCTTTATGGAAGGTTTAGGATTGTTTAGAATTATTTTGGATTTCTTCCCTTGTTATCGAGATTTTATTCATTATTTACACTAAATTAAAAGATATAATTTTCCATGAAATAGGCTCCTCTTCTTCTTTTTTGAATCTTTCTCTTCCATCAATGTAATTTTTTTGGGAGACTGGCTTTCAGGGAACCGGTGTGTTGATAGAGTTGATTGTGTTGCAATGGAAGTAGTTGAAGGTACAATAAGATCTTAAAAATGTGTTTAAAGGATATAATTATTAATTTTTATCATATTTACAAACATTAAATTATTTAACTTCCTTTTACAATTGTTTTTACCAACAATCCATTCACTACCAAGCTCTGAATCAGTTGAAAAATACATGCTACTTGAGCAGGTGGCCTTCCCAACATAACATTCCCTAAGTCCTCCACCTTTTAAAGTATGTACTATAAAAAACTCATTAATTTGGTGGTAAAATATTTTATGTATTGTAAAATAGATCGATAGAGGTTTATCACCATTTCTGTTGGGCTTCTTGGCCAGTGTCATATTTATCAAGTTGTTTTCTAATGCCGATATGATGTAGGCAGGGACATGTTCACTTCAAAAAGAATAATCCATATTCTTCATTTCATTTTTTTGTCATATGATCTCTTTGATCATCATGATGAGGCAGGAATTTTTAATGACTCTTAGGAGGTGGAAACACATGATTTAGTGAAAGTTTGATGATGGAGTGGGTACATGGACATTTTTATGTTAAAATCTCTACCATTATATTCCCAATTTTTTTCATTGAGTTAAAGGAAATAAATTGAAATTATAAATGCTCTATTTTATAGATTCATCACTATTTGTTCAATCAGCGAATGGTTCAAAAAATATCATGTGTATCTCCTAAGGATATGTGACATGAACAATTCATCACAAATATTTTTTATACCATTGGGAAAGAAGTCTTCTATAGGAAGATTTAGTTTTTAAAATTATGTCAATCCATTACAAATAGAAGTGAAATAGGTGACCCTATCATTCTATTGCTATTTTTGGTCTTAATAGTCTTGGATTATTGTCTTCAGTAATGTCATTAATAATTGAAAGAGATTAGTTTTATGAAGATCATCCAACCCTAAATTGATGGAGCTAGAAAAATAGAGTACCATACAAAGGATCTTCCCTGCTGTGATTTCATGAAGCACCTGATTTTCAAAACCACATTTTTTCAGGGGTCACCCTCATTGGATCATTATGAGACATTAAATGTGAAAAATTCTCTACATGGTCCCCAAATCCACAGAAATTTTGGAAATTTAGGATTTCTAATGTTCTACCATGGAAGAGTCTGATCAAACCATTCAGTTTATATCCTCTTATATGGTTATATGGATACATTTCATTCCATTGTTAATTCCATATATTATATTATAAACTCAATAGTATTAAAGTTCCCATTAAGAATTATAGGACCAGCCACAACAAGAATCGGTGCACCTACTACTAGGACCATATGTGGCAGGACTACGAGTATCAACCAATGGTAGCCTATAGGGTTATCCCTATAAAAAAGATCTAGTCCATGTTCTTTTTTTACCTAATAGAAGAATTATTGATCTTCTATAGTGGGAGAAATGTATATTTGTGGTTTTTATTCCACATTGAGTAGATGTTCCTGACCGATTTCAATCATTATGGTGAACCCTATTTGTTAGGGTGTGTTGGTTAGGGGTGGGGAAGGGGATATTCTTGTAGAACATATCTAGTATGAATAATTTCATGAAGTTGTTCTACTTTGGTCATCCTAAATTTTTTTCCTCATACTCTTTTTGAGAAAACCATTCCTAAAGTTGAATGGGATCAACCTCCCTATGTTTTAAATGAGGAACAGTCATACAATTAACCTTTTTTTTATTATATTCTTTTGAGGTGGTAATGGAAGAGTGATTTAGGGAACACCAAGATTTAGGGAGAGTCCCAATTTTTGATTATGCATACCTCCTTTAGTCACCTCAGTATGTAACTTATATTTAATTTAAACTTCCTCCTCTAATTCCTCTACTAAATTGGAAATGTTTCCTATAGGGTAGGGATTGGTAGTTTTTTTGACATTGGCTTACGCAAATGCGTTTCGGAAATTTTGTGTGTCCTTGTAATATTGTCTCTTTCTACGCCATCCATGATTCCTTATACTATTCTTCAGCAAATTCTTGGAATATTTTAACTGATTGTAATTGGAAATCAATCTTTAGAATATTTGTTCGTGCATGTCCCTAATGTGGGTACCAAATTACGGGATGTAAAAAATTAAGAGGATTTTTCTACGTTGTTTCCTCTAATTAGTAGAATACTATAACCCTCTTATGAGGAGGATATTGAGGTAAATAACCCCCAATCACTATGATCTAGGTCTATTCTCGTTCCAATTTCACAACTCTTTAGGCCTAGTTATCCAACCTTGTTGGTTGTGTTAAAACCCCCCAACCCTATAGGATGGGGTTTCTACTAAACAACTATATCTATTACTTCCATGGTTAACCATTATATTTTAAAAAATTTAATAGAAAATGGATGGCATTCATCCTTTGGAATCCACTCGAATCACCTACATTCGATGATCACTAATCTATTTCCAAACATATCACTATTTGATGACTGACATCCCCTAAGCAGGAGGCTAGCTTGATATTTTCATATTTTTGACTCAAACATTATCTTAATAGACTAGTCTATTCAATATATATGTCTTTGAGAGTCAGATAGATCTTGTTTATGTATCTAATATCATTGGTTGTTAAAAGAGTCCATTTTTTGAATCTTTCATGAAGCTATAAAGTTGCATGATATCACATTTAGTGGATTTTTTTAGGAGAATTGTAAAATCTAATATCATGTGTTCACCCCATAATCATATATGAACCTCAAATAGGGAATCTACAATCATATTTCATAGTATTTTAAATGAACTAAGGTATGTCCATTGAAGGGGTAAATTACTTTTCATAAATATTTGAATTCTTGCAGCCATTAGAGTTTGTAAGTTTAGGTGAAATTTCGCCCCTTCCATTATCCTGATGTAACTCTTGTAATAAATATTGGGGAATACTTTCAGCCTCATGTGAGGAAGAGTTTTCCATATATTCATGTGGAATTCTTGTGGACATCCTTTTAAAAACACTTCTATAATACTCTATTGAGGGGTGGACAAGGGGCATAAAATTAATAGTATTTACTTGTTAGAAAGTAGATTCCTCATGATTAGAATGAAATCTTAAACTATTTATAGTGGATCCTCTACCTGATCCAACTAGAGTAGCTACTTTACCAACACTTTATCATAAGGTAAAACAAATGTAGAGACTTTATCAGTTACATTGGAAATCTAGCAATCCACAGTTGATGGGGGTGGGGGTTTAGAGTATGACTGTTTCCTTGGGATTTAAATTCGTTGAGAAATAATTTAACTTGTCAATGAGAAAGAATTATAAAAATAAATACATTTTTTCCATACTTCCATGTGGTAGGAGTGCTTTTTAATTGATAAATCACTAAGGGAATGACCATTTTGATGGACTGAAAAACTGCTACATTGAAAAATATCACATTGAATTACATCCTATAGAAGACTACCATGGTGGATTACAGATATGAGAAATATCTCTTTATATTTGATCTTCTAGCCACATATATGGAAACCATGAATCACTTATGGATATGGTCTCCCAAGAAGGATTAGTTTTTTTTCATGAAAAAAAATATTATATTAAAGTGTGTGTGGAGGAAATTATGAATTACTACCACTACTCAAATAATTTTGTTATGGGAGAGTAGGATTTTGATTTTCCACAAATATTTGTGTAATGACTTCTAGAAATATAGAATTATGTAGAGTGTGATCTTAGATCATATCTTAATTTTCTAGTTGTCTCTGGTGAGGATTTCTTTATTCCTTCTTGTGAGCAGGTGGGGACATTTGTAGGTGGAGTGGATTTTATGTAAAAAAAAATTATTTCCTAGCTTCCATGTTGCTGCAAAAATATTTTGACAGGCTTCTATACTTCTGGCACAGGTTTGTTTCATACCTTGGAGTGGCTATTGGAAGATTTTAATTACCACATATTAAAATGGATATATGTTTCGGATCCGGTTGTTTTTATTTCGTGGGGGAGATTTCCAAACATCCCTTCGAGATAAGAGAAGAGTTATGTGTCTAATATGAGGTAAAATTATAGTGAGCCACCAAATTTGAAGGTATGGATTTGTGTATCAAATGCTTGGTCACTAGTATTATTTCTATTAAGATTTCCAGGCAGGTCTATAGATTGTGGGCGGGGGTTTTCATTTTCTCCTTCATTGTTATAAGGATATTCCTAGGGAATTAAATATCTGAAACAATAATATATGATCATTACTTATCTAAAATAGGGGTAAGTGACTACTACGTTCCTCCATTTACCGAGAGTCGAAACCCAAATTACTCATGTGTTGGAGAAGAGAGTTGGGTTTTCCCCCTTTTTATTTCTAAGAAATTCCAACTAAATTCTTTGGGTTCAACATGATCAAACTTTTGGAAATCATGATTATTACTGGCGGTTTTGTGACCCTACATTCATTTTTCTATGAAACATAGATAATGGGATTCTTTTAACACTACTAATAGATGTTATCGGTAGTCTTTACAGATGTAGGAGGGTGTTTGGGCTTACTTTTGGGTTTCCACGAAACATGGTGGGGGTTTCTGCGAAATATACAATGAAATATTGATGGAATGATAGCTGGATGTGGGTAGGGTTTGTGCCTACTCATATATTAACAGTAAATTCTATTGGAGGGCTGTTTGTGTTAGGGTGGGTGTTTTTACCTATTTTCTTTGGGCCACTATATTCGGATGGAGGTCTTCATTGAGAGATTTCTAGATAATTCTCTAGGAATTATGTCTTAGTGTGTTAGGAGTATGTTTCATCACATAGTTTTCTACCGGATATACAAAATTTGATTTGTGGGATACTACTAGGTGTTTCTACTAGATTGCTGAATTAGGGTGGGCTTGTGTATGTTCTCACTCACAGTTTGACAAAAAATTCGATTTGTGGGATTTTTTTGAAGGGTAATAGGTGTCTCTCTACTTCATATTGGTTGGTTGTTGTCCTCGAACAGATGACATTCATGCTAGGGTAAGATGACCTAGGTCAGACTACATATGTTGACACTCTCATACAATTAAGGGTTCAATTCCATACAACATAGATGACTACATGATCAAGCTTGTCCTCTATGGAATGACCCTTTTTGTCTTCTATATGAGGCCATATATGGCCTCTTGATCGAACTGCCTATGATATTTTAGTGACTTCTTATTGAGTTCTAGGAAAAAAACTCGTAAAGCAGTTGAATTTGTCGATAGGAATCGTCTACATTTGGACCACTAGTCATCACTGAACAGACGATCAGTGGGGATTTGCGGGCTAGAGGTCATGTCAGACTGCCACCAGGGTTTGGATTCTACCATTCTAATGATACTCCTGGACTAGTGCATTCACGACCACGCATTGAAGACACTAGTTTGGTGAAGATTTCTATTTCATAGTTGAATACACAACATGAATAATATCTCGGGTATCCATTTGGTGTGAGTTAGTGAAATTTCATTTGGATTAAGGGGAGACCCTATTGAAATATCCTTGATATGTATTAAACTCATAAACAAGAAAATCCCTTCAAGAAAGAATTTCTTTTTTAAATATCTATATGATTAATTTTCTTTTTTGGACCTCTTTCATTTTAAGAGCAAAATGGTCTGGATAGGTTGGTGAAAACATTATCTTGTATAATGATTCATGTCAGGTTTAACATTTTTTTCAATATAAATATCATTCTAATAATTATTGTTTAAAGGGGGTGGCATTTTGTGAAATCATTCAGCTCAACATTAGTATTTTCAAAATACATCCATCATATTTAATTCCCAGAACTAGATACCCAAAATTGTTCTATATAATTGAGGGACCTTATTTTGAAAGACAGACAATCATTGGAATGTCTGGACAATGATTTTTAAGAAATTATATTGGTCGAGGGGATGAGAATCCCGGATCAACTTGTCTTTATGGGGGAAATTATTTCCTAATTTGGGATTATCCTATCGATTTATGATATGTATTTGAATCGTTAATTAGTTACCATGTATGATGTAGGTTTCTATTAATATAAAAATGCATTATTAGTATGCATTGAAAATAGAATCATATATACATATCTGAGGTTCATCATCAATGGAGATATCTAAATATATACTTGTTTCCTGATCAATGAATTCTACTTATATATTGATTAGTGATTCATATTTTTTCATTTTTATGATCACACCTGCATTCAATTGCACCATGGGGTGCTCTAGTGTGTATCATAATTGAGATAAATATTTTTTTTAATATTAGGATTGGATAATAGGATGGGAATCCAAAATATCCTCAAGAAAGGAATCAGAACCCACCTAGTACAATTCCACTTAATGGGTAAAATCAGACCTTTTGTATGCATGTGATGTGGACGAAACCATGTAGATTAATATCTAGTGGAATGGATTTCCAGTAGAAATGTTCCGAGATAATTTTTTGTGTGGGACAGAAGACATAACGGACTAAGGAACCTAGGAAGGATCTGGACTCCTAGATTTGATAAGACCCTACTAGGTATTATAGCCCATAGATAATAGGGTTGATTTGGGGTATTGGTATTAGACCTTAGAGATACATCCTATGTATCCCAATTTGTATGAAGGAATGCCTATGTTGTTAGATTATGAGGAACCACACATATGGATGACCTCTTAAGGTTTGTATCAAAGGGGACCATATCTATTTGAAATGATTATAATGGTTCTTACTCTTATGAATTTTTACTAAGTGATTGAAGGTTATGTTAGGGATTATTCATGGGGGGGGGGGGTTCCCTAATGAATGGGTTTTTGGGGGATTATACATGAGGATGATTCCCTTGATTGGATGGGTCTTGGTGTGGGATTACAATTGAGGATGGGGCACTTGATTTTTAGGCCTTACATTTAGGCGAATTCCAATTTAGTTATTACATGGTGACATGTTTGGGACTTATACATCATAGGTGTCCCCTTATTTATTTGGGAATTAAACTAGGAATGATATCAAAGATCTGGATTTTGTGGTTTATTCCGAAAGAGGGTGTCCTTTTGGTTATTGTATAGTGACATGTGTGTGGAATGATACCATGTAAGAGGCCAATAATTAATTTGGTACATACACAAGTAATGATGACCAATGTTTGGATTTCAGTTAATAATCCTAATGATGATATACTATTAGTGATTTCAATATGACACAGTGGGGGAATATAACATGTATGAAACCCCAGATTGAGTTAGGACATACACATGTAATGACGCCCAAATGAATAATTTTAGGGCTTTTTCCAAAATATGATTCCCTTATTGTGATGTGATTGTGTGGATACCATGATTTCCCCATTCTCTAAGTCAACATGAGTCTATCATAGTCTGATAAAAAAGTGGTTTTGGATGTTATATGATGTAACACAACAATCACTATTCATTGATGGATAAGGTAAACTGCCAATGTGATAGGGACAAAATGAAGTCTCGAGCACCTATTCTCTTTCATCATATTACCCTAGTCCCCAAGTTAGGGAAAGGGATTTGAGATTACCATATCCTCTTTTTTGACTGATGAGTATCGAAAAGGATGAGTGGACAAAGGGAAAATTGTCTTGTAATAAAGGATATGGGATTAACCCCTGAGGATTCCCTGAAACTTGTTCTGAGGAGGGGATATCATTCCTTATCAATGGGAATGAATATAGATATCATCAATGTACCCACCTAGAGATGGGTGATCATGTTCTTGGAGATGAATATGTATGGAAACAGTTCTAACGCTAGTACCCAAGACCAGGAGATATCTAACACCATCCCAAGGGTCAGGGTCCTTCTAACTAAGTGAAGGCATACTCACATTAACTTTAAGGACCCTACCAATTAGGTAGGTCAATTTGGGACACCTATGACTGCAGAAATTGATACCAATCTGTGACACATGTTAGTGTTCCCTTTTCCACGGGTTTTCATGTATGGAGGCTTGGTCTAGGATTCAATTTTGTTCAGCCTTGAAAAGGTGGCCAAAGGAAGAGAGGACCCACAATTGGTTTCAAGGATGACGGACTGATAAGTGTCTCACACATGGTAGTGGATGTGAATATCAAGGGGTCATTATATAGGGAATGCCTATGTGGCCTGGCAATTCTTCATGTCGGTATGACCATGTGAGATGAAAGTGCTTAACATAAGTAGTCTTTCCAGATCTAAAAGTACATTGGGTGACAGATCACCTAGGAAAAAACATGTTAGGGAGGATTTTTTCAAGGCTTCAAGGGTCTCCACATTTTTTCTCATGTCTCATACATGTGCCTTTTTATAAAAGAGGGCCTTATGCGAGAGTTTATCAACCATGGGGAAAAGGGTTCCTCGAACATGTTTTATGTAATTAAGACCTTGGGAGGACTTTGGTATCACTACCCCCATTAATTTATTTTTCTTTATGTTTTGGAGGAATACTTTGAAGTTTTCAGAGGGCCTAGATGAGATTCATAGGATAGAAGGGATGAAGGATTACTTTGAGAATCTTTTCTATAGAGATTAATAGCCACAAGGTCCTATTTATAGGAAAATATAGGACCCGAGGTGATGGGGCTTATTATAATTTGTTTATCACACATTATAAAGTGTATGATTGTCACACAAGCTAATGTGTAAGTCCATAGTGCATGCTCATATGTAGGTACAGTGCGTGCTGGTACGGTTCTGTGGGACCTACACATATGGTCTTTAGTGGAGTTTAGATTTGTGGATTTCATCAGTTATCATCTTTTGTTTTACTTAAGTTATTTTTCATTAATTCTTTTTCATCCATGTTATATAACAGAGTATAAATTATCTCATTTAATTAATAATATTTTTATAGTACATATCACTTTTCATAAAGCTAAATTTTATGTGTTAATCTATCTTATAATAATATTTTTATTATATACTATATTTTTCTTTCATTATATTATCCCCCATATAATTAAATTTCACCCTCATAATTTTATCTTGGTAAAAAAAATTCAATACCTTTGTTGAACACCCACAGTGTACCTAGGGGTAATGAAACTTTTTTTTAAAATGGGTAAGTGAGAAGCATAAATGTTACCTTGAATAATTCATGACCATTTTCCCAAATAAAGATAACATTGGTCGTGAGTTAAAAAATAAATATCAAGGGTACAACTACCATCCACATTATAATAACATGGAGTAGAGAAAATGGTGTTGAGAAATAAATATACCACCAAACCATAAATCAAATTTGGGTGAAAAGACCACCAATTCACCTAAAATGATGCTAAAATGAAAATATTTTTATTTCATGGTCCCTTTCAAAATTACGAATAATTATTTTACCATATAGATATTTAAATATAGAAAATGTACTTTATTGATTTATTTATTAGTATTTAAGAAAATTTTATCCTTTGTTCATACCTCAATTGATTTCCAGTTCATCACTTATTCCAATAAATGAATATTCATGATTTGTTTTCTTACCCAAAGAACTAAAATTATCATTTGATTGATCATAATTCCCATAAATGAATTACAAGTCATTCTTTATTTCTCTAAATATTTATAAAAACCACAATTTTTATCACAAGTTAGAAAATATGGATAAATATATAACATTAAATTCTAAATATTGAATAATAACCTCTGTATCTAAACACGATCTCATATATGAATAATTAATAATAAGACTCATCTAAAATATCTCTGAAGCAATTCAAAACCAAAAAACTGAAACAAAAATTCACATATTTTTTCTAATTTTATCTTTAATATTTCTCTCTAGAAAATATGAACTATCTCATAATGTCTCATACCAAACAAGTGAGTACCTTGATTCTATTAAAACATGCTCAAAACCTAAATAACCATAAAACCTCAATGAAATCTCAATCTATTGAATATATTAAAAAAAATTATGCATGTTGTAGACATCATCCAAGATGACATTATTGACCTT
This sequence comes from Viscum album, assembly GCA_963277665.1. NCBI lineage: Eukaryota > Viridiplantae > Streptophyta > Magnoliopsida > Santalales > Viscaceae > Viscum > Viscum album. Next base: position 660,397,729 of record OY728134.1, on the reverse strand, counting down.
GTCATCAAGTCCCTAACCAATTTCAAGGACTCCAATACTATCACATTTACCTCATTAATGCAAATAACCTCATTATTATAAGTAAACATTATCACCTTACCACTAAATCATATTATTACAATACCATTCATTTTTTTCAAATATTTAAATAAAAACATTAATGGGAAAATATTTTTATTTCTCATGCTTATTATATCAATTATATCATTATATAAAACTTATGAAATTTATTTTTGAAATCCCAACACATTAATATTTCAACTGATTCACATCAATGATTGGAATAACATAGGTAAATCCTTAGTCTAGGAGTTAGCTCATTGATTTTGGGCATTGGCTTATATAACTCACATGTCCCTCACAGATAATATATTGATCTAATAATTGTAACTTATGATTAAATTCATTTCCTTGATCCAAACAATTCATTCTTACTCAACAATTACTTTTTTAAGCATAATATTTTTATGTTGATTAAATCGTATTGTTCTATTGACACATTAAATTAAGTGGTTATTCTGAAATTTTAATTATATAAGAAACTAAATATTTTGTCTTCCATGTTTTTCTTTATAATCCATAATTCTAAAATTATGTTTGTTATTAATCCCAAATAATTTTATTTCTATAATGATATATGTGATAAATTTTTGAGAATAATCAGAATGTTCATGATCAAGATTCTTTTTAGTTTGGTTTCTCATGAGGAAAATCAATACATTATCTATCAAATTTTGAGTTAACATATATTATTTGGGTTCAACAATTGTTTAAAATTAAAATGTATTTTGTTAGTGACAACAGTTATAGTGAGGAATCATATAATCATTAAAAACCATTCACATGATGTCTAAATCATGGGAGAAAATCTTCAATCTATAAAACCTTATGGTTATTCACGGATATCCGTAGTTAAAATCAATTGAAATATATTATAATATTTCATAAGTAAAATCTCATTTAACTTAATCATATCCCTTGAATGTGTCAAACGAGGTGTGTAGATTGTAAGAATATACTCAACTAACTATTTTCTAGGTTAATAATCATTGCTGCATTTCTTCCAAACCACACAATGTATTAATATCTAGATCGGTATTTATAATTTGGAAACCCACATAATCTCTTTCTTTCTAAAACATTTGGATGTTATCCTATAATTATGACTTTCCCTGGACTATTAATCAAAGTTCACTAATCTTAATCTCTAAATTGTAACTAAACCCTACATTATTACTAAAGATAGAGTCCAATACAATTTATACATAAATATATCATCATATAATATAATTATATAATGTATAAAATCATTATTTACACCATAATCTTAATTTTTTAGTGTATTTATAAACATAGACACATAAGAAACTGGTTCAAAAGTAAATTTAAAGAATCTCTTGCTATGTTTATCACATATAGTACCCTTCTTCGTAATAACATACCTAAAAACCTTTTTCCATAACATAGTTATGGAAAATATAACATTGGGTGTTCTAAGATGCTCAATAAGGGTTACCATGGGAGAAATCAATCAATGATAATTAATGAGTACAATACAAGGTTAAGGGTATGATATCATGATCCTAAATTAAAAGGTTTATACCCAATATTTAATAAATTATATACATTATTCATGAAAAAACATTATCATATTAAAAGAAAATATTCATAAGAGTGAATGATCATAAATATTTAGTCAAGAACCATCAGAGTATAACATAAACATAGGAATTTCAAAAAATTCTCTAATATCATTTTAAACATATATAAATAGAATTATGATCAATTTTTATGTTAATGAACTAAAATTATTCATCCATCTAATATTATAGACAAAAAACTAGGTCGACACATAAAATTATGGACATGAAAAAATATTCAATGTATTATCTTATTCATATGAAATCCATGTCCATATATAATCTTATAGGTAGGAAAACTGAGTCCACACAAACATTTTTTGACATGAAATTAGGTTCATTCAAATAATATTTTTCTCTTGATTAATCCATATTTAACCAATTCATAAGAGGGATAAAAATACCCACCCATTATATAATCAATATCCATTCATATATATACGACCAAGTAATGAAAAAATGTAACATTTCATCCGAACAGAACACATGGAACATTATATGAATTTTGTAAACAAATAATTATTATAACAATAAACCATCCAATTAATGAAAATTATGATATCATATTATCATATCTTTACTGAGTCAAGAGTAACATCAAAATATGTCATCATTATTTAAAATTCCTTTAATGGGTCACTTGTAACATTTCATGAAGGAATTACACTTTACATTTTAAAAAATATATTTAATACAAAAAATGGAACCATTCTATCTGAAATTAATCGTGAAAAATTTATAAATAGTATTCAAATATTTTAGTGGAAATGATTATGGGAAATTCTGTCCATATAGTATACAATGAAACCAGGATTCATCTCACATTTCTGGTAAAAATTCAAAAGTTCCTAGTTTTGAAAACAACATGACCATTCCATTGATTTTTTAAAATGAATACACTGATATAAAATTTAATATGAAATAAATATAAAATAATCAAATTTTTAAGAAATTTTTTTAAATAAAATAAGGACATGGCTGAAAAAAGTAACAAAAAAAGGAAAGAACATTTTGTTTTTTGTAAAAAACTTATTCCTAGTCATTTTAGGTACCAAAAATAGGAAAATGGTAATATTAATTCAATGTTTTTGGTATATACACTAGTGAATAAAAAATAAAGTGTTTTTAAAGATAAGGAACATGAAATTTCCTCACTGTAAATTTAAGCATATGAAATACCAAATAAAATGTGATTGAAACAAAAATAACATTCAAATTATGTATCTTTCGAATAAAAACATCATGAAAGAGAGATCAGTAAAATTACATTTATAACACTATAATATTCATGATACGAATAGTAAAATATCCTCATGGAATGTATATACATTAAATAAAAAAATTAAATATGGGTTATTTCTAACATCAGTAATAGTGAGACAAAAAGTTCACTACCTCTAGTAGGACATGCATATAAATTCTATAAACTTCTATATAATGTATTTAGATTTATTATATTTATATAAAATAACAACATATATAATTATAATTTTATATATGATCTATTTATATCATTTCAATACCCTTTTATCAATAATTACTTATTAAAATGATCATTTCTAGGTGTTAACTATTTCATTTTTTATGAGAACATCAATTCTATAAAGCTCGACCTTGTACATTGATAATGGTTCCATAATCTACAAATGTTAATATAGGTATAAATAACACATATATTCATTATATAATTATATATATGTTCATCCAACAAAAGTGGATATATAAAATTAATTACAGCATTCGTGGACACTGTGGGTTATACCTACACATGAATGCTCTTTTAACTTTTTGATAGAAGGAAATAAATATAGATATATAATTATTTATATTTATCAAATAATTACTATATCATATCTAAAATATATATTAATTAATATAACATTTTTATAATCCTTGCTATGAAGAACATGAAATGAACAACATCGCTTCATGGATGTTGTACTCCACACATACGCATGAGTGACATTATTATTTTTGGACCAATTAGTAGTTAAGAAGATGGATAAAATATTATAATAAAAAATAATAATTATTTTATAAATATCATTTATAAATACTTTAACATTCATAATAACTATTCATTAAAATGGTGCTGGAATGTGAATTGTATCAATATGTGGAGGTGGTAGTAAACTTGTATGCACAATCGATACATTCACATCCCAATTAATGGAATATAGGGTGGATATTAGTCCTTCCACAATATTAATAAAATGTACATATATTTATGGTACGAATGAATTTATTTTTTGGGGAATAATGAAAATATAATGAATTTAGAAAAAAAACTGAAAGAGGTCGGGTAGTACGATCACCACTTCTTTGGTAGGACTCCTTTAGATCATTTATTAAGGTCCAAAGATAATACTATTTTAATAATTCCAAAACCACTAATTATATTAAAGGTATTTTTATAATATAAATTGTAGGTTTTTTTTGAAGATAGGTATATCCATTGATGTGAATAATATAGGACAATATGTGCCCTTTTATAATTACAGAGAGGGGCAATCTTGAATATACATAATGTAGTAAATAAAAAATGAATTTTCAGATTAAATATGATCCAATTTGATGTATATAAAATATATGGTTATTATGGTTTTTAAATCCTCTAATAAAATTAATCATATACATGATTATGTTTTGTTTTAACCCTAATCTCTTTGTTTTCACCACACCTTTCCCCTTATTACAATTACAAAAATGTCTACAGGTTTTACACTTTAAGGGTAGATAATTTTATCATAATAAATAGGTATCCCATAAATGTACCATGGTTTACATTTCCCCACATATACCATTTACATGTACACATATTGGATTTTTATGAATTTAAAGACATTTAATAAATTAATTTTTATCACAAAATATCATTAGTCTCATTTTTGGGATTATTCATTTACATTGACATTAAAGAGATAAAGATAGATATATAATTATAATATAAACCTTTAACGAAAACCAAATGTGTTATTTTTGTCAAAAAATTTAATGAATAATATAATTCACCCAAATTGTGTTGCATTTATTTTTTTTAAACAACTTATTTTAATTTTATATTAGGTAAATAAATAATATGTTATCATTGTTTAAGAATTTATGATAATCATTCAATCAGTAAAAAGTAAAAATAAATTATTATGAAAAAAATAATTCATATTTCAAATATGAATTTAAAACCTAACAAATACTATTTATATCAATATGTACAAATTTATAGATATAATATTCATGAGAGTGTATTTTCGTATTTATTATTTTTAAAACAAATATGAAGGACATAGTCAATGAAAAATGGATCATAGTGTCCATATTCTCCAAAACTATATGGTTACATCTAATAAACAATTATTCAATATGATAATAGAAAGTGTTGTTAAAATTGTGAATCCTTCTCGAAGAGTTATGAAATTTTTTTACTCATTTTACCCTTGTGACGGTAAAAAATATTTATCATGGTTATAGTTCACAAGAACCAAAACTAAAAGTGACATATTTAGAAAGATTATAATTTTGATTCCAAATATGGAATTCATTTTTTATTATTCAATTCATATAGGTAGAAGAAGTTGATTTAAAATTCATCCTATAAAATGTAATGAAAAAAGTTTTTCAATTGTTGTTTTAAATTATAAACTATTTTGATAGAGAAATCCTGCATAAAAATTATAATAACCATAATTGTATTATTTATAGTATAAATTTAATAATATTTCATTAAATCCTATATTAAAATAAAATTTAATGCTTAAATAGTATAAATTAAAAGAACATTTTCAATATTTTTTTGTACTCATCAAAAAATAAATCAATTCAAGAAATTAGAAAATGTTCTTCTAAGATTATTCTAAAATGTTGATTTCTAAAATGAAATTCATTTTGAAAATTTTAATTTTGAAAATTATTTGTAATAAATTACAACATAAATACATAAAAGTCAATTATAGTTATTTTTTTATGAAAATTAATTTTTCACTTATGATTATTTCATTAACAAGTAAGTGCTTATTTAAAAATATTTAATCAATAAATTTTAATTTCGTTTTAATACTATACTTATATTTTATAACTATGTTACTCATATTCATTTCCACAAATTCAATAGCTTGGTTATATTTAAATAAATATATTTTAAAAAAACATCTCAATTCGCATAAATATTGGGTGTTTTGTTAAGAAAGACATAGATCATATGATTCTTTTATAATAAATTTTTTTTGGGTATTACATTCCCCCCCTTAATTAACATTTTCCTCGATAATTTAATACCAATTGTAAAAATTTCAATTCCATTATTGAAAAACCACATCATACATATTGATAATAAAAATTATTTTAAAAAGGGGATGTGGTAAGGATAAGGATACCTGATATAATGCATAATATGGATCCTATATAGGGATAAAATTGGTGGGATGTTTAAATATTGAGATCTAGGATAAAACCCACATCCAAGGATTAATAAATATTGACATGGAATATGAATCTAATAATTTTAAGGAACACAAAACCAAAAATCTATCAGTGGGGGGAACCATCAATTTTCTCGAAAATAACATTTTATTGATATAAAAAACAACCCCCTAGAACTCATAGAGATCTGAAAAGGTGTAAACCAAGGGATTCACCCATAAAAATATTGTAACAATCATTAAAAAGAGAAAAAAAATTCTATATAAGACCACAAGTTTGTCACCTAGAATACCCTTTCTTACAAGATTATCCACTGAAAAGATCTGTTGTCTATAAGAGTGTAATATCTCGGTGTAATGAACAAAGAGAGACTAACATTTCTTTAATATATATTGAAGATACAATGGAACATTACCATTATCACACATGAAGCTCACCAACATCTTTGAGTCAGATTCAATAGTAGAAATATGATTATTATAAATCTTGTAAAGAGATAGTCAACTAAGCATGGATCTCACCTCTAACTTGATGGATAATCCCGGGCAATTGAAAAACAAAAAACAAATACTCCAGATCCCATTATATCCCACACAATTCTACAACCCCTCAAAATACCCTTATTAAAAGAACCAACCATTTTCAATATGAGGCCATTTCCTAAAATGAACCACTTTATCATCATGCCTTTCCTAGATTAACCCCTACATATTAGGATACCAAAATCCTAGGAGGGAGAGGCTTTACTAGTAATAGAATTTTCACAAACATGAATAAGGAGGCCAATATACTTAATTATAGTGAAATGTGAACTTTGAGGAAGTGGAGGAAACTTTTTTTTCTTCGTTCCACTTGTTTGAGTCTTCCCATATCACACAATATATAAAATATATCATCGTACTTATATACTAGATCTTGGTAGGTTTATACTCTTCCCTGAGATACCAAAAAAATAAGTAAGCCATATTGAAACCTTAAACCACCAATCCTATTTTTAATACGATTAGATTCCCTGCAAAAATATCTACGTCACCCATTAAAATTAAATGACTCATAGTTTTTTATTTTTATCATTCACCACACATAGATCATGAATCTAGATGAATCCACATTCTTATAAAAATGTCCTTCATTAGAAGACCACTGTTACACATTCTCTGGACCCAAAAACTCATCTTCTATTGAGTCATCGTACACATTAGTTCGGTTTCCCTCACATCCCACTCCAACCCCAATGAGGCAGAGAGATAAATACCAAAGAGTTAAAACATCCAAAAATAATAGCATAAAATAAACATTTATCTTGTTCGTCAGTAATAAAAATATTATAATGTATAACCCTTCCCTCATCAATAATTGTTGTCAATATACAAATAGGAAAACATATTTCTTTCTTAATTGTGATGTCTAAAACTAGATATATATGGAAGTACAATGTATATCCTAACTAGCTCTTTTAGTAATTAACATCCCATTTCCCAATCACCCAAATCACTAAACCCTTAAGGATTGAAATTTATTTGTGATGTTAGATGGATATTTATTCCCTTTCCATGTCTTTAGTGTTGAGGAATTATTTTACTATCAAGATAGTTAACATGAGATAATATACAGAATTTTTCATCCCATTTCACAAGAACAATTGCTGTCATTGGTCATTTTTCGTTCGATTTCCACTTCATCTTTTTTCTAAGAAACAAAATTTAAAGATGATTTTTTATGCCTATGTACTAAAATTAACATTAAATAGATCATAAGGATGAAAAACTAATGCTATTTCATTCAATTAATCTCTATATATTTATTGAAACAGAATATGGGTATCACAAGTTACACAAAATGGTTAAAATTTTGTACATTATTCTCTAAATCCTAAATAGTAACCCCAATGTTAAACATAATCTACTCCATGAATAGTTAACCTTATTTCCCATATAAAATATATTCTAAAAAATACAAAACACAAAACCTGAATTAAAAGTTCACATATTTATTTAATAAGTTAAAAGTTAATATTTAGCACATAAAATAAGTTGTAGATCATAATTTCACATACCGAACATGTGAATATCTATATTCTTATAAAACATTCTGATAACCAATATCACTATAAAAACATAATGAAATAATATACTACTGAATATATTCCATAAATAAAAAATCCATTAAATTTTGGCACAAATAACTTAAATCAACTTGTAATAAAATAAATTAAAAAAGTTTAGGTCACCAATACTATCCCATTTACTTACCAATGATAATCACCTATTTAATCAATCTAAACATTTCTTTACCACTAAATCACTTTTCTTAGTTATTAGTGTCATTCAACATCCAGTTTCAAATCCCTAAATATAAACTATATTTGAAAAATAAATACATGATTAATGATTCTCATGTCCATAATATAATTTATATAAACATATTATAATATAATTTACAATGACCTATAGATAATCACTTAAATCCTTTCACTTAAACAATTGTAATATACTAGATCATTCATTGGTCTTGGATTTTACCCCAATATTATGTAATTCTCTCAAATATTGACCATATTCACCAATACGTAATATATTGAACAAAAAATGGAACTATAGGATGATCATTTTTCCCGCAATAAAAATCATTATTTTTCCATTAAAGTAAACTTAATTATACCCTTTGTTTTCACAAGGTATACATTTTTCATTCCATTGTGTCATTCCCTTGATTTATTATTCTCATTATCACAACATTTAGGAAGATTAATCAAATTTTCTCTATGATATTCATGGAACCCCTTATTTCTCTTATTAGATGTGTCCGGAAAATTAATCAATTTGTGCTTGCTAATCATATAAATAGATACATGATTAGTAATAATCATACGAGTTTTCTTTTTAACTCCCATTTCACTTGGATTCTCAAAAGGAAATTCATTCATTTGACTATCATAATCATCATTGACATGAATCCTCCTCATCCAAAACATTAACTGAAACAAACAAGTATCAGTTGATCAACAGAAGTCATAGTGAGTTAACCTAGGTATATAAAAATAAGGACACATTAATTTAAATATATGACACCATAGTTTTAACCCAATCAATCCTTGGTTATTATCTATTAATATATATCATTATGGTTCATTTGAAAAATGTCAGTTAACCCAGGTATATTCCATTGTAGTGTCAACCCAGGTGTGTTGCAAGGGAACAATCATGAGGTAGTAAAACAGAAGTCAGTATATACTGGACAATTTCTTTTAGAGGTTTTTAAACCTAGATGAATCTACACCACAAACCTGTCCTCTTATAGTATCAAAAATGGGTTGTATTACCTATAGAACTACATAATCACTATATTACAAAAACATTTGGATTACATCCTATACTTAATCTTAACACCATGGTTTTCACCAAAATTTAGTAATCCTAATCTCCATTAATTAACTAAGCATTTAAATTATTCTAGCTTTAGTGGATGATAACATTATAAATAAATATTATTTCAAATTAGATTAATATTCAATACAGAAAATAAAAATAAAATCTTGATCAATTATGATATAGAGTCCCTTGAATAATGGAATCCTAAACATAAGTTTTATAAACAATTTGAATCACCTTCCACAATGTTCTTAAAATATAGTACCCATTTTAGGTAAAAAATACTTAAAACCTTTCTTCATATGAATGGGATAGAAAACATAATAACTTGAGAGGACAATTCCCAGTATAGGTAAACAAGGTATAAAACAATTAAGATCATAAATAAGTAAAAGATTACAAAAAAAGAATTATATAATAATCATAAATTACAATGTCATAGACAATATTTCATAGATAATAATAATTACATATGGAAGAAACCATCATAATTAAAAAAGTATATGTTTATACGAGTGAAGAAACATAAATGGACAGGCAGAAAACATGAAATAATATTTTAAGCATAGGAATGTGTAAAAAACCTAACCTCATAATAATGTTTACATGAATAAATAGAAACATCTTTACTCCTTACGTTATGGGTAGAATATTAGGCCCTCATAAGAACATATGAACATGAAACCATGTCCACACAAATGATTATTGAAAAGAGAAATAGGTCCCAGAAAAATATTATAGAAATCACAACCAGGTCAAAACATAAAATTTTGTGTAGGAAATATGGATAATATAAATCATATTGACATCATGAGTTACCCATATATACCTAATTAATTGGATGAAAATAAATGAGAAACCCATCACTTAATAATATTCCATTAATATATATGACACTTGATCCAGAACAAATTTAACATTTCAACATATCAAAATGAGATATTATAAATGAATAAAATTGTTTTTATAGAGTATGTGACATTAAATAATAAGCACAAACAACCCAAAAAATATATTTCATTAAATTAAATCTCTTCAATGTAATGCTTATTCCACCCCCCTGAGTCAAAATGAATCAAAATATAGAATGCAATTATAAACTAACCATCACATTGGAGGGTATAAATAGTAATAACTAAATTATGGAAAATATTTTTATCTATTGATTATAAATAAAATAAGAATCATTTTAAAAAAATAATGTTTTCATTAAAAATATATTTTTTATTCTGAAAATCAATTAACTCACTCATTAAATATGAAATTAACAAATAAATTTTTCCAATTTATGAAATTTATTTGTAAAAATATACATTATTTTTGGAAACATATTATAAAGAAATTTCTTAGAATACCATTTTGTTTTTTTCTAAGATTTTTTGTTTGTTGATGAATACAAAAAAATTATAAATTTTTATTGAAAAATGTTTTATGGTAAATTTTTTTAATGATTATTTATGTTTTAATTTTTTTTAAATAAATTGATTTTAAATTAAATATATATTAATAGTACATAGATATTTATTATCATTTTTATAGTTAATTTTGATATAAAAAACATGAAATCTTTCAAAAAAAATCTCATTGAAAAATGGTATATCATCAGTTCTCCTTGATTAATTTGTAATTCAAAATTTTCAATTATGTGAATAGAATATAGAAAAACATATTTTGTATTTGGAATCAACATAATTTATATTATCTAATAAGGCAATTGAAATTTTTTACCATCATGAATAGTAAAAATAATAATAATAATTTAGCCTAGTTAAGGTAAAAATGGGTTTACTTGTGGGTTAAACTGAAAATATAAGGTGAGAAATAACCTAAAAATAGTCCAAATTATATTTTATATCCATATATATACATTATAATGTATATGTATCTACAATATACTATTTTTCTACAATGTCTTAATTTTTAAAAGAAGGGTACACCATTTTCATTTTAAATATTACAAGTGTTCTAATCAACTTACATATAAAAGGTCACTCCCTATTATCTCATCTTGACAACATCAAACACCGTGGATTATCCAATAAATACCAAAATAACTTCCCCAATTACAATCCCTTATCCTATAATCCTTATTTTTTGAATTAAATCCATCCTTTGATGGAATTTTTGTTAATCTCAAGGAGATTACCCCAATAAGAGGTAATGTTCATCATCATGAATTTTTATATTTTTCCTTCCTCCACCTCACTCAATTATTATTAAACTACAATCATATGTTAATATAAATATAATATATATATATATATAAACATTTATTATTTCATGTTCAATCCTTATAACCATCTCCACTTCTAATAAATAATTTACAAATTCATCATTCATGTATATAGAAGACCACCATCTTGCAAACAAGTGTCATTCATTTTTTCATTATATCTTATAACAATTTGTTATGATGACAGATATAAAGTATATATATGATATTTATAACATATTTATAACTCTGGATTTTTTATATCATATATAAATTTTTTACATTCCAATATATTATAGATATGATAACGGCAATCCTATGTATAATAGACTACCACCTCATAAAGCGATGTGATTGTTTTCACTAACATGTTACATATAAGGTATCAAGTTAAATTTTAATGAATATATGTGATATAAATGATATAATTGTGATATTTATGATATATGTATTATAATTAAATGACATAATATCCTTTTATTTCATACATTTTCACTCACTTAAAGATGATACCATCATTTTTGTACATGTGGATTACCACCTTTAGGAATCGATGTGACTCTTATTTTATCACCACATAAAATGGATTACATATATATTATTATTTAAAGAAATAGAATGATAATTTTGATTATGTTATCATTATTTAATTATAAAATATATCATTCCTAATTTCCAATATTAATGTTGAAAAATAAAAATTATACTCACATGTTTATAAGGCATATTGTCTCTGTGATCATAACATACACCTTTTTTCAAAAAAAAAGATGATTTCTCATAAAATTTTAATGAATATATAAGCATCAGAAATAAATCATGGTTTGTATTTAGGATATGATGAAACTTTATAATATTTACATGAATCCAAACTTTCATGGAAATTCCCGAATGAGAGATCAATGAAATTAATACCCAAGACACTGAAAATAATTAATGATTGTAAAATAACTGTATATAAATTTTAGAAAATGGATCATATATTATATTTAAAATGAATATTATACTGTACTAAAATAATAACATGATTATAATAATTATATAGTAATCTTAAGCATGTTCAATGAGGTAGAAGAATCATGTAAGGGAATTCATAACTGAAGTTCAATTTTTTTATTTAGACTTATACTTCATTGAATATTCCATTCTATGATTATGAATGTAATTTAAATTTATGATTTTATGTTGAATTTCAACTTTCATTTTTTGGATTTATTTTTGATACCAATGATCAACTCATATATTATTCCCCACATTAGTGAAATGATATTTGTAGTGGAATCCATCTCAATTTCCCATTAACGAGTCATATTCTTATGTAATGTGAAAAATTTATTTTTTCTGTTTTATCCAATTTCAAATTTACATGTAATTTCATGTTTCAATAATACATTTATTCTCATTTTGTTATATTACTTTTTTTTCATTGATATTCTATGACCATGTGTGTAATTACTTCTCATTGTCTTATATTTGATTTCGAATTTTTTTTCATGTGGATATATATATATTTTACACACAATCTCAATTAATTAATTAATTCTCACTTCATCATTATGATATGTTGAAGGGTTTATTTTATAATTTCATTTTAATCAGGATAGATTATAGATGATTTTACATCGAAGGATGTTATATGATCATTATAAGGCCCGACCATAAACCTTACTTAATCTTGAGTAATTACAATATTACACATTGAGGATCTTTTCGGGTTTAGAGTTTTAGAGAATTAGATCATAAAACGTGCATTAAATTCCAAATATAAACAAAGTGGTTACATAAAGATAGTATTCTTCATTCCCATCAATGGAAACATATTTAAAATAAAACATGGATTCATTCTTAACACTTCCTTGACACTATCATCATATCATGTACCTTTCCCTTGACCCGTGAAAATCATTTCAAAAAACTTTGGATGAGCATAAAACGCTCAGTAAGGGATATAAAAATATGGTAAGGAAACATGGGTACATATATACATAAGAATGAAATCATACTTTACCCATAAAACATAAGCACTTTAACATACCTCATCAAATCATGAATAAATCATAGAAATCATAAGACATAAAGGTAACTTGAGGAATTCTTAACATTCATACGTAGGGAGTAACCCTCTTGGTTACATTTGGAATACCCATCACAGTATATTCCCTAAATCTCTTCGGAGAAAACTTAACGTTTCACTCCTTCGCGTTACCCAATGCATTGGAGAGCTATATCGGGCCCACCCGCCCTTAGTTTATCACGGAACCACCCGTCTTCATAATAATGCCCAAGAACCTCAACATAATCGTATCACATAAAACATGCATAAAGGAAACATAACATTTCCACCTTTCAATCACAAGATATCAATACAACACATTGATATAAAAAACATTATGAAAACCATTTTCAATACCAAAATAAAATAAAATTAAAACACGATATTTATTTTTCTTTTAAAAAAAGGTATGGCTTGTAGATGAAGCCAAAACTCAAATAATGGGCACGGCGGCGGAGAAGTCGTTGTCGCCGCATTCGTACGACAAAAACATTACATGTTTTTGTTTTTTAAATGATTCTTATAAAAAATATTCCTTTTTAATAAACGTAAAAGTCAAAGGGGTTTATACACCATATAAAAGAAGGTTGTGTATAAAACAAAATATGCCTCAATGAAAGGAGATTGAGACGCAGTCCCATACCTCGGGTCCGACTTGAATCGGTCGTTCTTTAATATCCTGAATAACAAACTTGAGTTAATTTCTACTTGTTTAAGAACCTTTTTCAAGTTCATTATTCATTTTATATCACTTATCGCCATGTCATGAACACTATGTAATTATTTAAGTTAATAACGGTCATTTTAACGATCATTGGTACTTGAGTCAAAAATAAGCCCTTTATAATTACATTTTGTTCATATATCCATAATATCCAGAATGGTATTCATGATGTAGATATCATATATTTCATATATATCCAGTACATGCATGAATTTATAATATTACATAATCATTTAGAGGTAAGAAATGAAATGCACCGTTCGTGGAGACGGTAAGCTATACGTACGCATGAACGCTACATTCATTTCTATTTCATATTTTATAGAATGGAATCATAATGATATAAAGGTATATTATAATTCTAGTATAATATCATATATAATATCATAGTTTCTTCCTTTATACGTCCCACATATGGTATTTAACGAATCAACTCACTTTGAGGGGGCTGTAGTCCGCACTTCCTTAAATGAAGATATCACGTTTACCCATAATGGAAACCATAAAGGTATACCCAAAATGAAAAATACATAAGCTTAAGGAAAACATAAACATATCATACATCATATATAAATATAGTGACATCTTAATGGACACCTTTGAAGGTGTTAAAAGAATGTTGAACAAACATTGTTTCGGGAGGCATAAATTCACCATCCACGGAAACCGTATGTTCTTTAACCATTAGATGTAGGTGTGTGTAAGTGTAGCTTGAATCCTTATTATAAAAACATACTAGTATATTGAAGATACTGTAGTTGTTACAAAAGAAATAAAGAAAAAGATTTTAAGGGGTTGGAGAAGCAAAATAAAACAAAAGGACTCAAGTGAAGACATTACCTTAAAATCGGGTAACTCCCTTTGGTTTGAGCTCAAAGGCTTCCTTGGGAAGTCTTCTTCCCAAAGTGAGGCTTCCAAGAGTAATAGAGGGAAGTGTAGAGACAAAATGGGCAGGTTTTTGCCGAGCCAAAGGCTTTGGGAGTGTGGGTAAGGAGGTAGAGGTGGGGGCCTTTTATAAGAGGAGAGGAGGGGCACTCTTGGAAAGTAAAGAAATATTACTTTATTTGAAAATGAGTTTCGAATTTAAATGGCCCCACAATGATATAATTCGAGGACAAGGTAATAAGGGTTCGAAATCAACAAATCCAATAGGTTTTGGAAATGTGTAGGTCTTAGATTTTACATTATCATTCCATTTTATTTAAATCGTTAAATAATGAGGTCATCACTGCATCATCATGATGTCATAAATAATTTACTTTATTTAAAGTCTAAAAATTATAAAAAAAATACTATGATGTGGGAAATAGTTTTATATTTCCAATGACTATTTATAATCAAAAATATGATCTTTATAACCCCATGTAAAAATTGTTTTCGTAAAACATATTTTGTTTGTGTCATTTTTACTTTTACATTAAATAATAAGTTATTTATGTCATTTACCAACCAAAGTGGCTCCATGGGGACCCCAAGATGACCCATGGCTTTTCCTGATCTGCAATCACACATAAAATAATGTTAGGACATGTGTCTAGGTCATTTCAGATTATTAAAGAATTATTTTTACCTTAAACTACACTAATTACCACTAATCGCGATTAAAAACTTAAAAAGTTGCTATTCATCAAAAAATTATTTTAATCTCATTGAACCACATTTTACTTCTTAATGACAACCATGAATGTCGGATTTTTGAAATTCAAAACACAAAGGTGGAAAAATTTCATTTAAACGAAAAATCAGTTTCTTTAACTACCACTTAGTGATTTCACTATTCATCAAAAATTGAAGTTTTTCAGAAAAATAACAAAACTTCACCCTAAGATATATTTGATATTCTGAATTTAAAAATGAAGTCTATTTTACAAAATTCAAAACATATAAGTCACATTAATTAATTTAATAATTAATTCCCGCTGTCAGAGCAAATAGCGTGTTTTATTAAACAATAAGTATCAAATGATTGACACCAGTTTAAGTCCAATTTCAAAGTGAAATTGATTCCAATGACCACCATTGGATTAAATGGTAAAAATATATTCTAATTTCACTTCAAAACCAATTCAAAACATAATCTAATAATATAAATAAATTAGATTAAAAAGCAGTTTTGATGTAAAATGTAGTATTTTTCACTATTCATTAAAAAATGAACATTGTCAGAAAAATACCAAAAATTCAAAAAAAGTAAATTTTGATGTCCGAATCATAAAGAATAAGATTATTTTGAAAAACATAGTTTATAAAATTGTCAAAATATATATTCAAAAATGGTTTCCCTTCAAAAGTCAGTAAAACAATCTTTTAAAAATATTAGTGTATTCCATGCTTAAGATTGGATTTAATATCGTTTTAAGCCTCTAAAACACTATCTAATTCATTAATAGGCATAGATAAAAATATATATTATTCATTACTTACTTGGGATGTTACATCCTTCCCCCCTTTAGAAAAGTTCGTCCCCGCAATTTATTTACTTATCGAATAAATGGGGGTACTTATCCCTCATTGCATTTTCAGATTCCCATGTTGCCTCCTCAATCATGTGGTTTTTACAAAAAACCATTACCTGGTGAATCACCTTATTCTGTAACACTTGCTCACTGTGGTCAAGAATCTGGACCGGTTGTTCCTCATAAGATAGGTTCTCTTCCTGCTGAACTACCTCTGGACTCAAAACATGAGATGGATCTGGCATATACTTTCTCATCATCGAAACATGAAAAACATTGTGTACCTGAGATAAACTCGGAGGTAAAGCCACTCGGTAAGAAACTGATCCAACTCTCTCTAGAATTTTATATGGTCCAATAAACCTTGGACTCAGCTTTCCTTTCTTACCAAATCTCATCACACTTTTCCAAGGAGAAACCTTGAGAAAAACATGATCACCTACCTCGAAAGATAGATCCTTCATCCGGTTATCCGCATAACTCTTCTTCCTGCTCTGAGCTATTCTCATGTTCTTCTGAATCAGCTGAACTTTTTCCGCCACCACTTCTACCAATTACGGTCCTATAAAATTCCTTTCACCCACTTCATCCCAGAAAGCTGTAGTTCGACACCGCTTCCTATATAATGCCTAAAATGGTGCCATCTGTATACTGGAATGAAAACTGTTATTATATGAAAATTAAACCAAAGAAATATATTGGTCCCAACATCCCTGATAATCCATAGAGCAAGAACGTAGCATATCCTCCAAGGTCAGAATTTTTCGATCTGACTGAGGATGAAAAGTTGTACTAAAATTTAATTCAGTACCCAACGACTTCTGAAGGCCATTCCAAAAGTTAGAAGTGAACCTGGGATCACGACCAGATACAATGGAGAGAGAAACTAAATGTAACCTAACTATATCTTTAAGATACAAATGGGAAAGTTGATCCAAGGAAAAAGTATCTCGTATAGTAAGTAAATGAGAAGAATTGGTCAAGCGATCAACAATAACCCAGATTGCATTATTACCTCGAGATGTCTTCGGTAATCCCACAACAAAGTCCATGGATATATTCTCCCATTTCCACTCTGGAACTGTTAGAGGCTGAAGCATCCCTTTCGGTAACTTCCGCTCTGCATTAACCTGTTGATAAGTCAAACACTTCACAGTAAAGTCAGCAATATCTCTTTTCATTCCATCCCACCAGTAATAATCTAGCATATCTCTATACGTCTTAGTACTGCCTGGATGAACTGAAAACGGAGAACTATGAGCTTCACATAACAACTCTCTCTTCAACTATGAATCACAAGGCACACACAATCTCTTCCCAAATCACAAAACACAATCATTATCAATGTTGAATTCAGGCAACTTACCTTTTTGAACCAACTCTACCTTTTTCTGCAACTCACTGTCTTGCTTCTGTGCTTGCTTGATTCTATCTGATAGAGATGATCTCACTGATACCTGAAACAAAACAGAAGAACTTCCTGCACCAACAACTTCTATGCCAAATTTCATCAAATCCAGAACCAAAGGATCACATTCCAAACACAACATTGCTAATGAAGCATTACTTTTTCGACTCAAAGCATCAGCCACTTTATTTGCTTTTCCCGTATGGTAATGAATTGTACTATCATAATCCATGATTAATTCTAGCCATCTCCTTTGTCTCGTGTTCAATTATTTCTGAGTGAATATATACGTTAAACTTTTGTGATCGGTATATATTTCACACTTTACTCCATACAAATGATGCCTCCAAATTTTTAAAGCAAAAACAACAGTAGCTAATTCCAAATCATGTGCAGGGTAATTTACCTCATGAGTTTTCAACTGACGTGAAGCATAAGTAATTACCTGATCATTCTGCATTAGGATGCAACCAAGTACTTTCAATGAAGCATCACTGTATATAACAAACTCACCATTCCTAGAAGGTAGTGCCAAAACAGGAGCATTCACCAATCTTCTATTCAATTCTTGAAAACAATCATCACATTCTTTTGTCCAGATAAACTTAACACCCTTCCGAGTTAGCTTAGTCATTGGACTAGATAATCGTGAAAAATTTCTAACAAACCTTCGGTAATAGCCTACCAAACCAAGGAAGCTACGAATCTCAGTTACATTTGTGGTTCTTGGCCATTCTTCCACAAATTTTGTTTTTGTAGGATCAACAGTTATTCCATCTTTAGAAACAATATGACTAAGGAAAGAAATTTGTTGCAACCAAAACTCACAGTTACTGAATTTTCCATACAGTATATTTTCTTTTAAGGTTTGCAAGATAACCCTTAAATGTCTTTCATTCTCCTCTTTAATTTTAGAAAACACCAAAATATCATCAATGAAAACCACCACAAACTTATCCAAGAACTCATGGAAAATTCTATTCATTAAGTCCATGAATACAACAGGTACATTGTTTAGCCCAAAAAGGCATTACAACAAATTCATAATGCCTATATCTTGTACGGAACGCGGTCTTCGGAATATCTGCCTCCTTTACCTTCAGCTGATGGTACCCCGATCTCAAGTCAATCTTTGAAAAAAACTGAGCTCCCTGGAGCTGATCAAACAAATCATTGATATGAGGCAAAAGATATTTGTTCGTAACAGTGATATTATTAAAGGCCCTATAATCAATGCAAAGTCTCATAGAACCATATTTCTTTTTAACAAATAAAACAGGAGCACCCCAAGGTGATGTGCTAGGTCGAATGAAACCTTTATCTAATAACTCCTGCGATTGTTTCTTTAACTCTAAATGTTTAACTTGAGCCATTCGATAAGGGGGTTTTGGGCTTAGCATCAGGAACTAAGTCAACAATAAACTCAACTTGTCGATCTGATATTATTCCAGGAAACTCATCAGGAAAAACATCAGGATACTCATTTACCACTGGCACATCATTAATCTGAACAGTTCCTTTATTTTCAACGATGTGTGCAAGGTAACATTCATTTCCATCTTTTACAAGTTTCTTGGCCTATTGATAAGTTATCAACAGTAAGGGTTCATTCTTGTACACAAACTAAAATTCGTTTTGAAAAGAAACTTCTTTCGCTCTACAGTCAATCTTATTATGGTAAATAGAGATCCAATCCATACCCAGGATAACATCAAACTCTACTAGAGGTAGAATAATAAGGATTGCAAGTAGGTTCTTTCCACAGATAAGGATAAAAAGATTCTTATAAATTCTTTTTTCCTCAACATTTCCCCCAGGTGTCTTTACCACATTTTCAGGAGTCATTTCATGAGATAGTATTCCCATTTTACTAGAAAAGGTTTCAGAGATGAAAGAATGTGTAGTCATCGAATCAAGCAACACACTGGCATAATCTGAAAAAACAAACAAAGTACCTTATACAACTTAATTTGACGGCCCGACATCTGCTAAAGTAGTTGCAAAGTATTTCACCACCCCTTTTTGCTTGTAGTCTAACTACTTCCCATCACTCAAGCTCTTTGTCGAACACTCATTTGCATAGTGACCCATCTCATTGCACTTATAGCATTTCACTAACTATAAATCAAATTTGATCTTACCATCACCCTGATCTTTTTCAGTGCAATCACGAGCCTTATGTCCCATCTTAATACATCAGTAGCACTTTCCAGAAATCAAAAGACATTCCCCTGCATTCCTTTTTCCACATTTATCGCAAACTGGAAACTTAGTTTTCTTACCATCAGACCTTTTTTGAAGAATTCTTACCGTTCTCCTGCCACCTCGGTCTCTTCTTCTGTTGGCTGTTATAGAACACTTGGTCATTGGAAAACTCCATTTCCACCTTCTCAGCACATCGAACAAGATTTTTGTAACTTTTAAACTCATGAGAAGCTAATTCCCTTCGATATTTTGGATTTAATCCTGAGTAAAAATGATTGATTTTACTATCAAGGTCTCGGATAAAATTTGGAGCATACCTTGCCAATCGAGTGAACCTTTCTTCATAGGTAGCCACTGAGTCTTCCGCTTGCCTCAATTCCAAGAATTTATTTTCCATCCTAAGTCGAACATCCCTAGGAAAATTCTTCTCAAGAATCATACCTTTGAATTCATATCAGTCGATAGTATCAATCTCATCAGCGTCCCTGATATTTTTAACCATCGACCACCACTGATCTGCCTCACCCTCCAAACGGTAAATACCAAGACTATACTTTTGATTGTCTTAACACCCCATGACATAAAAAATCTTCTCCGGTGCTTTAATCCACCCTTCAGCTAACACAGGGTCATATGATCCTCTGAATGATGGGGGATGTTGCATCATGAAATGTTCCAACACTGACATGTTCCTCTGCGGTTGATCTGGCTGATCTCGTGCATGGATACCACCACCATTTATAGTCTAAGTAAACTATTCCATCACTGTAACAAACTGTTCAGTTCCAATTCCGGCCATCTCAGGATGCTGATTCGGAAGGTTACTTCTTTCTGTATGCCTTCCTAGCACTGCTTCCCTGTTTCCTCTGCGGAAAACCATTCTGAACAAACATGTCTTAGATGAAGAAACTTGGTAATCGTCAAATGCTATATCATTTCAAAAAAATATATTTTTGGATAATCATTTAATAGAATTCTAACTCCTAATGTTATCTAAACCAACCTCTGATACCAACTATAAGGCCCTGACATTAAACCTTACTTAATCTTGAGTAATTACAAGATTACACATTGAGGATCTATTCGGGTTTAGAGTTTTAGAGAATTAGATCATAAAACATGCATTACATTCCACATATAAAAAAAGTTGTTACATAAAGATAGTATTCTTAATTTCCATCAATGGAAACATATTTAAAATAAAACATTGATTTATTCTTGACACTTCCTTGACACTATCATCATATCATGTACCTTTCCCTTGACTTGTGAAAAACATTTCAAAAAACTTGGGATGACCATAAAAAAGCTCAGTAAGGGATATAAAAATATGGTAAGGAAACATGGGTACATATATACATAAGAATGAAATCATATATTACCCATAAAACAGAAGCACTTTAACATACCTCATCAAATCATGAATAAATCATAGAAATCATAAGACATAAATGTAACTTGTGGCATTCATAACATTCATACATAGGGAGTAACCCTCTTGGTTACGTTTGGAATATCCATCACAGTATATTCCCTAAATCTCTTCGGTGAAACCTTAACGTTTCACTCTTTCGCGTTACCCAATGCATTGGAGAGTTATATCGGGCCCACTTGCCCTTAGTTTATCACAGAACCACCCGTCTTCATAATAATGCCCAAGAACCTCAACATAATTGTATCACATAAAACATGCATAAAAGAAACATAACATTTCCACCTTTCAATCACAAGATATCAATACAACACATTGATAAAAAAACATTATGAAAACCATTTTCAATACAAAAATAAAATAAAAGTAAAACAAGGTTTTTATTTTTATTTAAAAAAAAGGTATCGCTTGTAGATGAACCCGAAACTCAAATAATGGTCACGACGGCGGAGAAGTCATTGTCGTCGCATATGTACGAAAAAAACATTCCTTTTCGTCGTTTAGTAAATGATTCGTATAAAAAATATTCCTTTTGAATAAACGTAAAAGTCAAAGGGGTTTATACACCATATAAAAGAAGGTTGCGTATAAAACAAAATATGCCTCAATGAAAGGAGATTGAGACGAAGTCCCATACCTCGGGTCCGACTTGACTCGGTCGTTCTTTAATCTCCTGAATAATAAACTTGAGTTAATTTCTACTTTTTTAAGAACATTTTTCAAGTTCATTATTAATTTTATATCACTTATTGCCATGTCATGAACACTATGTAATTATTTAAGTTAATAACGGTCGTTTTAACGATCATTGGTACTTGAGTAAAAAATAAGCCCTTTATAATTACATTTTTTTCATATATCCATTATATCCAGAATGGTATTCATGATTTAGATATAATATATTTCATATATATCCGGTACATGAATGCATTTATAATATTACACAATCATTTAGAGGTAAGAAATGAAATGCACCGTTGATGGAGACGGTAAGCCGTACGTACGCATGAACGCTACTTTCATTTCTATTTCGTATTTTATAGAATAGAATCATAATGATATAAAGGTATATTATAATTCCAGTATAATATCATATATAATATCATAGTTCCATCCTTTATACGTCCCACATATGGTATTTAACGAATCAACTCACTTTGAGGGGGCGGTAGTCCGCACTTCCTTAAATGAAGATATCGTGTTTACCCATAATGGAAACCATAAAGGTATACCCAAAATGAAAAATACAGAAGATTAAAGAAAACATAAACATATTATATATCATATATAAATATAGTTACATCTTAATGGACACATTTGAAGGTGTTAAAAGAATGTTGAACAATCATCGTTTCGGGAGGCATAAATTCACCATCCACGGTAACCGTATGTTCTTTAACCATTAGATGTAGGTGTGTGTAAGTTTATCTTGAATCCTTCTTATAACAACATCCTAGTATATTGAAGATATTGGACATATACAAAAGAAATAAATAAAAAGATTTTAGGGGGTTGGAGAAGCAAAATAAAACAAAAGGACTCAAGTGAAGACATTACCTTAAAATCGGGTAACTCCCTTTGGTTTGAGCTCAAAGGCTTACTTGGGAAGTCTTCTGCCCAAAGTGAGGCTTCAAGGAGTAATATAGAGAAGTGGAGAGGCAAAATGGGCAGGGTTTGTCTGAGCCAAAGGCTTGGGGGTGTGGGTAAGGAGGTAGTGGTGGGGGCCTTTTATAAGAGGAGTGGAGGGGCACTCTTGGAATGTAAAGAAATGTTACATTATTTGAAAATGAGTTTCGGATTTAAATGGTCCTACATTGATATAAATCGTGGATAAGGTGATAAGGGTTCTAAATCCACCCATACAATAGGTTTTGGACATGTTTAGGTCTTATATTTTACATTATCATTCCATTTTATTTAAATAGTTAAATAATGAGGTCATCGCTGCATCATCATGATGTCATAAATAATTTAATTTATTTAATGTCTAAAAATTATAAAAAAATAATATGATGTATGAAATATTTTTATATTTCCAATTAATATTTATAATCAAAAATCGAATCTTTATATCCCCATGTAAAAATTGTTTTCGTAAAACATATTATGTTTCTGTCATTTTTACTTTTACATTAAATAAAAAGTTATTTATGTCATTTCCCAACCAAAGTGGATACATGGGGTCCCCAAGTTGACCCATGGATTTTCTTGGTCGTCCATGACACATCCAATATGGTTAGAACATGTTTCTAGGTGATTTCATATTATTAAAGCATTATTTTTACCTTAAAATACATTAATTACCACTAATCACGATTAAAAACTTAATAAGTTACTATTCATCAAAAAATTATTTTAATCACATTGAACCGCATTTTACTTATTAATGACAACCATGTATGTCAGATTTTTGAAATTCAAAACACAAATGTGGCAAAATTTCATTTAAACAAAAAATCAGTTTCTTTAACTACCACTTAGTGATTTCACTATTCATCAAAAATTGAAGTTTTTCAGAAAAATACCAAAACTTCACCCTAAGATATATTTGATATTCTGAATTCAAAAATGAAGTATATTTTACAATGTTCAAAACATATAAGTCACATTAATTAATTTAATAATTAATTCCCGCTGTCAGAGCAAATAGCGTGTTTTATGAAACAATAAGTATCAAAAGATTGACACCAGTTTAAGTCCAATTTCAAAGTGAAATTGATTCCAATGACCACCATTGGATTAAATGGTAAAAATATATTCTAATTTCAATTCAAAACCAATTCAAAACATAATCTAATCATATAAATAAATAAGATTAAAAAGAAGTTTTGATGTAAAATGCAGTATTTTGCACTATTCATTAAAAAATGAACATTGTCAGAAAAATACGAAAAATTCAAACAAAGTAAATTTTGATGTCCCAATCATAAAGAATATTTTTATTTTGACAAAAAGAGTTTATAAAATTGTCAAAAGATAGATTCAAAAATGGGTTTCCATCAAAAGGCAGTAAAACAATCTTTTAAAAATATCAGTGTATTCCATGCTTAAGATTTGATTTATTATCATTTTAATCCTCTAAAACACAATCTAATTCATTAATAGGCATAGAGAAAAATATCTATTATTCATTACTTACTTGTGATGTTAAAATAATTATATTAAAAAGCATAATTTTTTATCATATTTTTATTCATGAACATTTTTATGTAAAATACTAATTTTAAACACATTTGTACATAACATGATTGAAAAAAAAAATTTCAAGAAAATAAAATTTGTTTTCACATTATGGTAAAAAAATACTTGTCTATCCAATTCATTGTTTTCTTAAATTTTATAACATATTACAAATTATTAATAATTAAATTTTTTACAAATTTTATTTTTTGTAAAAAAAAATTATAGGACAATTCATATCATTTTCAAAATATTATTCTTTCGCCTCTAACTGATGAATTTAATGAAATATTTTGTTTTAAAATGTATGTTATGAAAATAATTTATTTAATTTACGACCGATCAATTGTTTTAAAACATAATTTATAACATTAAATGATTATTTTCAAAGATAACTATTTTAAAAATGTTCTTCAAATTTTTTATTTAAAACAAAATAATCAAAATAAAAATCATATTTTCCTCAAATAATTTTTTGAAAGATCTTTTTTATTGTATATATATTCATCATTGACATCAACCATTTATTTTATATATACACTAATATGGATATTTTGTATTTACAAAATTCTTATTCTTTCTACAGATGTTTTATAATCATTTTTTGACTAATGAAAGCATTGAAAATCATTTTCTTGATTAATTTTTGTATTCATCATCTTTCCCTTTAAATATTATCTATCCACTTATCATCAGACATTAAATTTACCCAAAATAACTATTTTAATTGACATGGATATTATAATTTTTTAAACGATATTACATATCAAAATATGGTGTTTTATATTGAAGGATATTTATTTATGTGGGAAAATATTTATATATTTATATTATTTACTAAATAAAAATATTTTATGATAATGAAATTTTTTCATAAATTAAATTGAAAATTAGATATTAGGGGAATTCATTGAAAATTAGTGATATGTGGAACAATAATTACACATCCCCACTATTCATTTATAGATTCAATGGAAAAAACAGTTAAATGGGTTTCTACCCATCAGTTTTAAACTATCTAGATTGTATAGTTATCATGAATCTTCATAAAGTTAATTCTAAATTTTTAATTAAATGGCATGAGTTTTCAGTTATTTCCATTTCCGTATTGATTATTCCTTATCTTGTCATGATACTCATGTTATTTGAATAGCTTGTGTGTTCTAATATTTACTATTCAAATTTGAATTTCAATTATTTAATTATGATATCCATTTTATAGAATAAATGGAATTTGTTTTCTTTTATTTACCATTCCATTTAGATTATTGTTTATTGATTCATGATAACTCTTAATGTAATTATCCCTTACTAAGAATTTATTCTATCATTTATTTTTTTCCATTACAAGGGATTCCATGATGTCTAATGAAAATTATATACAAGGATATTCTGGAGGGAATATTTATAATTTAGAAATAAATATTGTAAATGTTTTTATAAAATGTGATATTGGAATCATATGTGTATCCAGTTTTATTTGACTACTGAAAAATTATGTCTTTGGGGATGTGTTTCATTTTATATTATGGCAATGTAATAAAGAAGAAAACGAATCTAAGATACTTGGATTGGGGTCTCTACTATAGGAGTCAGAATACATTTATTAGAATCCTTAAAGAATAATGATCTAAAACAACATATTTGGTAACATAACCCCAAGATGT
Organism: Viscum album; assembly: GCA_963277665.1. Taxonomy (NCBI): domain Eukaryota; kingdom Viridiplantae; phylum Streptophyta; class Magnoliopsida; order Santalales; family Viscaceae; genus Viscum; species Viscum album. Next base: position 660,370,965 of record OY728134.1, on the reverse strand, counting down.
ACATTGAGGATAAGTATAAAAGAACAACCTATTTTTTTGGTAAGATAGAGAATATATTTTTTTACTTGATATATCTCGTGGTCTGGATACAACAAGTGGAAATGGTTCTGGAATTAATGTTTATAGGAGAAATAACTCTGAAGAGGGTGGGTTGGTATTGACAAGATAATTACCTAGTGCACAGAATAGTTCCTTACTACGTTCTTGGATTAAAACTCCTGAGGGATATACTTATGATAAATTTCTTTTTCTATAAAAACCATTAGAAAGTATCTGAATAGATTGTGATAATGAATGACCTTGATAAAACCTAATTTGTATTATATAGAATAGAATGTGGATCAATGCAATGGGAAAATGTTTTATGTAAGAAAAATAAGGGTATAAAATAATGAAATGCTGGTGAAAATTAGCAGTACATGGGAATAAAAAAATCTCATTCTTGGTATCCACTTATTGTATATTATCATAAAGTTGGAGAACCTATGAATTAACCAAGTCAATTCCCTCTTATAATGGGAATCCTCCTCACCAAATAATTATTTATGTTGAATTAAAATCGATTAAGTATTTATATATTGTGATTCAATAATTTTTTTTGATTTATTTTATTAATTTATTTTTAGTTTTAAGAATCATGAATCATCAAAATATTCTGTTATATTTTAGAAGCATATTTTTCATTATAAAATTATGTGTTGTTGATATCATCATGAGTTTAGGGGTTTACTATTTATCATATATTCAAAGCCTTAAACCCCATTTTTATGTTTTATGTTATGGGTATAATCCACGATTAAGGATATTTTTAGATAATTTTTTTAAATGTATATGTTTCTTTGGAAATTATTTTTTAGAAATTAAGCATTTAAATTTCATAGGCATATGATTAAAGGAATAAAAAACCTCTAGGATTATTAGTAGATTTAATTAATATATAATAATAGTGTAATTATATTATTATGGGTTTTCAATATAAATAAAATAAAAATTAATATTGAAAAGATTAGTTAAAACGCAATTGAATGATTAATTTTATTTTAATGATGTCCATAATATATTTTGGGGAATTTTATATGAATTAAATTAATATATTTTTATAAAAATGAAAACTCACATATCGGGTGACAACATAGAGCATCTAGTATGGTTGTAGGGCATGAAATAATGAATGATAGATGATAAGGGTATAGAGCCTAGCATTGGAAAATGTGATTTCTTTGTTAATATGTTATTATATTTTGTTATAAGATTTGATGAATAGATATAAATGATCAAATAGTGGTGTTACTATTTTGTTTTACAATGTAATTTATTATATTTACTAAGTTGTTCTTACTATATTGATTTTTTGAAAGAATTATAGATATCTCGAAAGAATTTTAACACTTTTATGGATCTTACTTTCCATTAAAATTAAATTTTAGTGCTTGATAAATAAAAAAAATCACTTTTTGAAATTCATTTCATAGAGGAAGGGATGAATATGAAATTTATTGAAGCACAACCAATAGTTGGAAATTGTAATTATGAAATATAAATATATAAAGTAAGTGTATTTCATTATATTTATGGAATGTAAAAGAATTAATCAATTATAGGATAATGATATTTAAAAATAATTTTCATAATACATTTATATCAGATGAATCAAATGGATATTTAAGACAACATAGATTTATGGTTTTTATGTCCTTAACATTCAACGGATCATTTATATTATTATGATAAATGAACTCATAAACTCTCTTTAATTATTTATACTTTTCTTCCATATACATATCATCAATTTATGCTAATATTATCTGACTTAAAAACTAGGGTTTTTTAATCAATATCACCATTGTAATTCCATTTATCTATTATTAAGTTGGTATTTTAGTAATGCTTTTATGATACGTGTTTTTCAATAAACGTATTTCCAAATTCCAAACCCAGCATTACAAAGAACAACATAATATTTTGAAGGAATCAACTAAATTAGGGTGGAGAATGTAAAACCATGAAATTAAGAAATTCAAAAATTGGTTTTTATATCATACATGACACAAAAAACAAATCATAAAAAACCCATGAAATAAATTTTGTAAATTTATTTTCTAAGTTAGATTACAAAACATGAAACCATGATTCAAATTGAAATAGAATATGGTATACCATTATAGTCAAAATACTAAATTGAATTGTATGAATAATAATAAATAAATAAATAATATTATTGTATTGTAATTATTAGAAATAAATTAATAATCATTTTAATGATAAAAATTTTTTCTGCAAAACTGTATATTATATGATGGTTTAATCGTTATGTATGCACAAAATTTAAAATTATATATTGCTAATTTTAGAAAATTTATTTTATAAAATAAACCTCATTTATGAAATAATTTTATCCAAATTATCTTATGTAATATTTTATTTCCCTGTAATATTTCATTTTTTGATGAACAGTGAAAAATATTGAATTTTAAATGAAAACTGCCTTTTCATTTTCATTATTAATAAAATTAAATTTTATAATGAATTTATTTTAAATAAAAATAAGTTCATTAATATAAAAATTAATCAAATTCAGTAAATTGTAATAATTTTTTTATTATTTTTTATATAAAAACCATGAAATCTTCAGAATATTTTCTCATTGGGAATTTTCAATCTCATTGCATTTTCTGAATTAATTTTAAATAAATTTTTTCCAATTATATGAAAAATCTTTTGAAAAATCGATTCCATATTTGGAATCATAATAATTTATATTATTTATAAAGTAAAAATTATATATTTACCATTTTCAATAGTAAAAATAGTAAAAATCATTTTCCTTATTTAATTTAAAAATAGAATTATCTATGGGGGTAAGAAAAAAGATAAGAGTATATTTGAGGTTAATGTTTTTATAAAAAATATTTTATTGACATTTTTACACCTTATAATGTCTTAAACTTGATATTTATCTATTTTGGAATATTTTTTCTTGTTAATAACTTAAGTAGATCTTTTTCTATTAAAAAATAAAATGTATGCCAATCCCCTCACTTATAAAAAGATACAACCTCTTCTATCTTCTTAAAAAATTAAAATTAATTGGATCATAATATTTCTATCCAAATCACATCCCAAATTCAAAATCATAATACTAAAATCACGTTTTTCGAATAATGTTAACCTAGTAAGAATTTTGGTTGAATAATATTGACGTTACCCGAAGGCAAAGTAACATTCTTCAACAAGAGTTTTTAATTTATTTCATACACCTCCTAAATAAATTATTTTTAAATAATAATTATATAATATAAAAAATATCTTTCATATAATAATATGTTTTCCTATTATGTAAATGACCTAAAACCATTACTACTTCCATAAAATGGATTATAAATTCATCATTGATATGTAATGTGGACTACCGCCCCGTGAACTGATGCAATTCTTCTTATACATTAACACATCTAATGGGTAGGTATGATGATGGTTATAATGTATATATTTGATATTTATGAAATAATTATACCTATGTATTCATTATATTATACATATACCTTTTTTACTTCATATTTTGTATGGTATACAATATCATCACTCGTGTGTACGAAGGACTATAACCTCACGAAGAGATGTGATTTGTTTCCCACCAAAGCATTACATGGAATTAAATATGCATTAAACCAATGAATATATGTTATATATATTAAATTTTTATGATATTAATTAAATATTTATCCTTATTAGAATATAATATTTCATTTTATTTCTTACCTTTCCACTCAGGTAATAACGATAATATCATTCATGTATGTGTAGACTAGCACCTTCACAATGTGATGTGACTCCATTTACATCACCAAATCTCATGGATTATATATATATATATATGTATATTAAAATAATTAATATTATATTTAAGATATTATTATCCTTCAATAATGATAAAGTATAGCTTATCATCATTCCATATAGATCGATGAAAAAATGAAACGTTACACTTGTGTTTAATTTTTTATATTAAAATCATATTTTCTGTTTAAATATAATAATTATAAATTGTTTCTTATTCTATATATGATTGAAATATATAATTTTCACAAGAAATAGATATTTTTTGAAAACGCATGAATAGTAAAACATGGAAATTAACTCCAAAAACCATTTATGAAATGCATGATTAGTAATGAATAATTGATAATACGTTCATAAAAGATCATATATGATATTATAATAATGAATATGATTACATAATAAAATAATAATGTTTTTAAAATCTTTATATACGAGGTTAAAATGCATTTATCCAAAAATAAATGTGAGGTAATTAATTAATACCACAATTTTCATTCATTGGGTTGAACTTCTACATCATTGATTATGATATGATACGATTTTATATATTATGGACACTAACTATTTTATGATATAATTCAATATATTTATATTTATTTACATTTCAGGTACATGATAAAATCATTTATTAATCCCCATTATAATGATATGATCTTTCGAAGGGACTCCTTCTATATTTTTCTTTATTGTAGAATATTGTAATGTAATGTACTTAATTTATTTTATATGGTGCATATATTAATAATTTTAAATGTAATATCATGTTTCATAAATAATTCATGTTAATATTTTTTATTAATTTTGGTAATTTCATCCAATGTTATTTGACTGAAATGTTTCCATGTGTTATGGAATTGCATAACTCAATTTTATTTCATTGGGTTATATTACTTATTAATTTTCATTAATATTTTATGATTATGTGTGCAATGGATTATAATTATACTATTTTTTAAATGGATTTTTTATTATGTGTTTAGATGTTATACACAAAAACAATTAATAGATTAATTATCCATTCAATGTTATGATATTTTTAAATGTTCATTTCATAATCTCAGTTTAATCTTGATTGTCTATACATGAATTTAAATTGAGGTTTATTATTTTATTATTATTTTAAACCTCTTAATTTTATTATCGTCATGTTATTAAAGAACATATTCTTGTAATATTGCCATTTTCTACCTTTTGGTAATTAAAATAATTGAGAAAATATTTCTATGAAAATATGACATCATTTCTCTCTTTGGTCATAAATATGTTTTCCTCCAAAACTATGCTTTCTAAAAATTATTTCAAAAACTTTAACCATTTTAAACTGATTTATTAATGAAAATTTTACACATTTTTAATTTTTATATATATTTTTAAAGGAATATTCATTTCACATTCAAAAAATTTATCATTATTCTTTTGCATAAAAATTGAGAAAAATATTGGTTATAATGTTTATTTTAGGAATAGGATAACTAAATAGCATGGCCACAAATATATTTTAACACAACCTTTATAATTATAAAATATATATTTAAAAAATATTTTCATATTTTTTTAACCATTAGTATTTAAAAACATGTTTTGAAAATGAAATGGATATTTTCTCCAATAATGTTCTTCAAAAACTTTATCAACAATTTTTTTTCATTAACAACAACACAAATTTGTTTTATATTTACTCCACGGGGAATATGTTTTATTTATAACATCATTATTCATTCATTTGATGTTTTATGATCATTTTTACCATTGAATGTATTGAAATTCATATTCCTGTTTTATTTCGTTAGTTATTAACTTTCCCTTGCAATATGATTTTCTTATTATAATTGGACATTAAATTTAACCTTGATATCCAAATTATTCATCATATATATTTTAATTTCATAAAAATTATTTCATTTATGCATATAGTTTTCAACTTAAAAATTTATTTTTTTATGTGTAGAAAATGATAAATTTTTATTTCCCACTCAATCTATATATTTATCGATAAGCTACATTATTCATGAAATAAATACATTATTTGATATACAAGGGGTGTTTTAAAAATATATTAAAATAAGGAACCTTGAATTATATAACCCATATATTAATTTTTAGTCTCATTAGTCAAATTAAAAGGTAAGCTTTCATTAAATGGGTTTCTAACCAAACAATTTTAGACATTCCTGAGGAAAGATATTAATGGTAGCATAATCATGATTGCTGATATCATGATGACCAATAATTAAGAATTTCCATCATTGATAATTCAGTTGTTATTATTATTATACATGGAATTTTCCATGAGATATTATATCGAGATTCATTAATAGGTAGTTATTTATTAAATAACATGTGTTCTAAGTGGTTTACCATTCCATCTGGATTATTCATTATTTTTTCTTAATAGTAATAATTTTAAATGGTATATCTGTTAATTTATTAACATTATTAGTTGATTATATATTATCAATTTATGATATCTTTGTTACTGATTAAATTTAATGCATGTTTAGTTTTTTACCAAGTCATATTGATTTATAATACCTTCTATTATATTTAACCCTTACAGATCATTTGATCTCACCATTATTTTTTCCATTACACATGATTCCAGGAAGTGTAATAAGAATGATATACACAGATATGCTATAAAGAATATTTATATTCTAAAAAATATAGAAATTTATTTTTTTAAAATATTATTTCAGAATCATGTATTTAACTTGTTTAATAAAAATACAAAACTATTCAGTACTTCCAGATGTGATTCCTTTTATCTCACAGAAGTATAATGAATCAGTCAAAAACATCAGGAAACTAGTGTTGAGGCCACAACATAACCCATGGAAAAGAATATGGGTATCATAAACTTCTCATCATCATTACAATAAACCATATAGAGAATGAATAAACATAATATCATAGATTTATATCTGCATTAAAACATATGGTACACGAAGCGATATTATCATAGATGAAAATGTCTTTAAAATATCACTAGGAACATTTATTAAGGAAAATACCATTTAGTTTTAAAACAAAATATCTAAATAAATCATATTACACAATTATTCTGGAAATCATTTTCATTGTGAAATTTAAAATAGTCTACAAAATCATTGAGCATTCATGATCGTGGGAAATTTCATTAATGCAGTATATGTTAACATAAATATGACTTCTATATTTTATATAAATCATTAAAACTACCCAATTCATAAAATTATAACAATATTCATTTCCAAAAAAAATAAAAAATAGGAAAACTAACATTAAAAATTCATATGTGAATAGTAAAACATTCATGAAATCATTTTAATGTAAATAGAGAAATAGATGAAAACTATTCTGGACCAAAGATAGGATGAACTCAGGTTTTCTCAGAATCATTTTTCCATTAATTTTAATTACTAAATAGATGGATATGTTAATATTAATTTAAATTTTCCATAATAACAAATGTATTAAAAAATTAATGGTTTTATTATACATGAAATATAGATATTTATTATAGGGAATTTAAGCATAAACATTCCTATTGAAATGGTATTGAAACATAAATCCATTACTACATTGGTAGCATTCAAATAATAAAAATAAGAAAATATTTAATTTGAGGTGGAAGTTTATATTCCCATAATTTTAATGATAAAAATAATCAATGAAATTCATGGGTAGTATATACACAACATAAAATAAACAATTGGAGATTATTTCATGTATCTCAAAAAAGTAATATTGAGGTGAAAATCACCATAACTCTTGTTTGAATTTAATTATATTGATATAAACTCATGTATAATAAGTTTATATTTATTAAAATTCTATAATATATCCATTTAAATATTTATAATATATTATGTACTCCACTTATAAAATTTCAATTCCCTTTTATTAATAATTCAATATTAAAATCATTGTTTCCTTATGTTAATTATTTTATTCTTCCGGAGAAATTATAATTGACAGTTAATGTACTTGTACATTGATCATGGATACATAACATAAATAATTTTAATCATGAAATAAATATAATATATATTCATTCTATATATAAATATAAATATATTAATCCATAAAATGAATATATAAAAAAACTAATTACAATATTCAGACAGACGGTCGGTCGTACAAATGCTTTAATTTTGTTTTCACTTTTCAATGGATGCAAAGAATGAAAAGAAAAATAATAATTCAACTTCATAGAAAAATTAATTTATAATATATATCTCATATATTCATTAAATCTATCTTTGTCAACATACAAGAAAAGTGGAATTGAAAAGCGATTCACATTACTTCATAGAGGGCATTGTCCAAACATAAAATTAACTTATATCATCTTGTTCCAATGGTTTTTTCTTGGTGAGAAGATAGATATGTTGTTATAATTATAGAATAATAATTATTTCATAAATATCCGGTAATCACATTGAATCATTCATAATAATAATCAATTAATTGTGGTGCTGTAAAATTAACTGTATCGCTACGTGGAGGTGATAGTCCACACATATAATCAATAGATAATTTCACATCTATTTTTTATATAATAGAGATTGGATAGTTGTGGTTACCTAATAATAATAAAATTTTATTATGTATAAGATAATAAATTTATTTTTTTGATTAATACAATACTATCATGGATGGAAGAAGAATAAATAAAAGGAAAGAGGTTATATAAGATGATTTATTATTCTGCTATAGGCAACCTTTAGATCAAATATTATGAACAAATTGAATGGTATTTTAAGGATTAAATCACCACTTATTCGTTTATTGGGATTTTTATATGTTATATGGGTTGGTTTCTCTCAAGATAGAATGCTCAATGGGTGTGAGGAAGATAGGATAAGTGGTACCCTTTTATAGAAGAGGAGAGGGTAACTCTTAGAATTAATAAAAGTATTTAATTTATATAAATTAAATTTAAATTTAATGTGGGAAAAAATGATATATTTATAATATATGGTGATTATTATTCAAAATATTATAATAAAATAAAATCTGAACAATTTTTGGTTTTTTACTTTTATCTCTTTCTAACCCATATAACCCATTTTGAAAATTAATATAATATCAATATTGTTTACCCTTTAATTTTCAATAATGATACAATAAAATGATATTTTATCGATAATTGGGAAATGGTTGATATATTCATCCATATAACATTGACATGGATGAATGTATTATTTTTTAAGTATTTTTTTAATAAAATAATTTTCATAATAAAATATTATTATCTTTTTTTTTGTATATATTCATTGAAATTGAATTTAATGTCCTAAATATAATTATATACTCTGAATATAAACCTTCAAAATATCATTAATAAGTTATATTTACCTTATATAATTTTGTTACACAAAAATTAATTTAAATTGTATTAATTTTAATACTTTTAGACTCATTGGTTTTATTTTTATTTAAATTTAAAAGAAAATTCAGCATTGCATAAGAATTTATCGTAATTATAAAATTAAAAAAATTTACATTACATTACTATGTGAAAAATTATTAATTAATATTTTAAATAATCATTAGGAGCTCACATAATCAACATTTTATCTGTTTGTAAAAATTTAGTGATATTAAAGAAAATAGTGTGCCTTTTGTATTTAATTTTTCCTAAAATTATATTAGTGGTCATAATCAAATTGTAATTTTACCAACTAACCATATTTTTGTGAAATGGATTAGTATTTATGAATTATAATCAACCAATATTATAAAGGTGATTGTTATTGAAATTATAAATACATATCTCAATGTCTTATACATGTTTTATTTATTATCCTTTTACTATGATGTTAATTATTTTCCAAGGTTAGCGTTAATAATGTCCAAAAACAAAAGTGAACTATTTATAAAAATACCCTTATGGTTAAAACTACGTCATAAATTTTTCAAGATTCAATTACAAAAATTAACAATTTAATTAAAAAATAAACCCGAATAATTTAATGAATAGTTTTTTTCTAGAAAAATGCTTTTGTAAGTATAAAAAGTTTACATAGAAAAATCAAAAATAAATTTAATTATATAGACTTTTATTGGATTATTCATAATATAAAATAAATAATTTTAATTTTAACTTCATTTTCTAATAAAATTAATATTTTAAATTGTAACATCCAGTTACCCTTCTAACATGTACTATTTAATCTATATCATGGTTTTTGTTTTCTTTATCTCGATAGGGTTGAGAAAGAATTCGGAAGATACATAAAATGGTGAAGTGAGAGATTTGTTGGATTATCAAAATAAAAAACATCGGTTCATCAGCCTACGGTGGTTTTACAAATCAAGTAATTTGGTTACACATTGTGTATATTCAAAAATGATAATAAATCCATTTTTAACAAAAGGTTACTAGTTATTCAGTGATTTTGGGACTTGCCAGTTCCACAGTGTGTACTTGAATTACATGTCATTTAAAGTCCCATGTTTTTTTAAATGGGTAGTATGGATAAAAATTATTTTTCCTCCCCTCCATATTTCCATTCACTCATCCCAAGAGGAATTCCTAGATGACATTTGATCACTCGAAACATTCTAGGTCTTTTTGTATAACAATTAAATGTGTTCAGTGTGCAGTATGTATTTCTAGGTAAGAATTTTATTTTTTTTCTTCATCTCATTCTATTTCCTTCCTCAATGTTTGATATATTATCTAAGGATTTATAGATCTAAACTTTTTGTTTTAGAATCTTTATTCTGATCTGAGTTTGTATATCATTTGTGCCTCTGTTATTGTTGGAGGTTTCATTGTGGGCATCATGTTTTCATTGAAAACGGTATATAGATCAATTATGATGGTCAAATTTTTTATCACTCAATTTCATGATTTTAAATTTAACATTATGATAAAAATTAAATTTCAATAAACTTTATCAATTGGTTTATTAAAACCCAAATTCCATTGGATTGGAGGATTTGCGTTTTACTTGGAATGAAATTGGAAAACCCCCCAAATTCCATTGAAAAGCGATGTGTTTGTAAAATTTATAGAAAATTGTGATATTTAAATTGATGAATTTAAATTAAAAAAATTTATTTTTTGAATTTGTTTTCAATTTCGTATTTGAGAGAATGGCTTAAAATTGTTTTTGATAGAAACATAATGGTTTTACCGTGAAAAAGTGAATATATTGATTAAAACCCAATGGTTTGGTTTTTAAATGGAATATGGCATACATAAATGTGGAATTGGATGAATTTATTTTAAAAAACATTAAAATAAATTTCCTATCATTGATTTTTGTTTTATAAAGTGAATATCTATGTAGTTAGGGACTTATTAGGGAAAACATGATTGGATGGGAATTCACTAGAACTGGATTGACGCTCTACAACTATAATATAAACATCATGGAAAATATTATCCCTAGGGGGATGTTGGTCAGTCTTATATGTCTAGTTTCAAAGAGGCATGTGTTCACATTTTCATTGTAATTATTTATATTTGTGAGGATCCCATAACCTAGATGTACCATACCTTTGGGAATATTTCCATGTTGATTATTTTTATTATTTAAAATATATTCCATTATTTGTTGTAAACTGTTTTGCATATGCCTTTTGAGTTATATAATACCTATTATATTAAACTTATTTACATAAGATAATTTTTTATGTATTAAAAAAATATAAATGTAATTCATGATTTTTTAAATATGATTCTTAAATGACACTCTTATTTATTTGAATATTGAAAGCTATTTATTTGGTTAAATAAATGCCTGTATCTATTATGGAATAATTTCTAATTCCATATTTTTCATTTTTCTCACACACTACCTATGTCTTATGGTTTTATTGAATATCCTATCCAAGTTCATGTATGGTTAAAGAACATCATAGATGTAGTTCTATATATAGATTCATTGATTTAAGGAGCTAATTCCTTTTTTACATTGTTTGTTATTTCAATTTATTTGTATATTACTATAGTATTTTTGGTTGTTTTTTCCTGTTTGACATTTCATAATCATATTCCTATGGGGTTTTTATTGTATTCATACTACCTTGTAAATCATTATTCTATAATGTTTTTGAAAATCCATTCCTACATTTATTTTCAATGATTCCATGTAGTAGATTTCAACCTATGGGGATCAACAATGCCCTTATGGACATGTTAGGACTTGCTCAATTAGCTGGTTACCAGGGTATGTGGGCTGGTTCATGAAAATTTGGTATTAGTGTTCTAGGTTTAACTTCTTACCATGAAGTTATTATGCATTTGTGAAATCCTTCCAGGACATAATATATAGTAATGATTGAGTTCATATCTATATATCAAGACAACGAACATTAAGCCACTAAGGGTTGCTTGGGAATGATTACTCCTGGGTGATTTCTTTTATTTTCTATATTATAAACTTAGATATGTGGAAATATAAGGCTTTATATCTATCTATTGGAATTTATTTCCCATGTTTCTCCATTTGATTGTCTATCTAAGGCAATTCTTCTATTCTGATGATGTTGTGTGGCATCATGACTCTGGGAAGACATGTGAATCAGATATATGAGGATGTTGTTGGTCAACTATAGTAAAGGAATCCTCTTGTTCGCCCAACTCTATTTGTAGATATCATGCATATTTTCCATGCAAGGGTATTGGAACCACCACAATCTCCCATTCAAGATCCAACTATGGAACCTCAAAGGGATTTTCACACCCTGTTTTTTTGTTTATGGTCTTGGTTTTGATCCAGATCATTGAAAATTATGATCTCTTTTATGTGTGTTGAGTGTGATTAATTTTGATTTTTGAACTTCAATATATGTCTAAACATCCAACTTTGGGATCCATATTTCTTGTTTGGGTTTTTTTGGAGAAAGGGTGGTTACATAATGATTTGGGACAACTGTGAGCCCATTTCAAAATTTCAAAACAAAATTTTATTCTTCTATAACTCTTTTTTTGAAGCATTTTTCACCCATTAAACTTCTTGTGTTTCCTCCCCTAATACATTAAAACCACCATATACTTTTTGACCCCAAAATAATTCATAATAATGATTAATTTGTGGTGGTTATATAGGTATTGGACATCTTGTCGGCCCATTTCTAGATTAACAAAATAATTGGATTATTTTGTATGTTTTTCATTTATTAATATTATTTTGGTGATTCCACCTCCCACTGGATTTCAAAATCCATATACTCAACCCAATCATCGATATTTCCTCTTTTCAGTTTTTTTGAATCACATATTATGGAAAATGTTTTCAGGTTTCTTCAAATCATTAGGATTTGAGATGGTAAATTTTTTCATTCATAAATAATTTATTTCATATTGTCCCCCCCAATATTCTTCCCCTAGTTTATAATGACATAAGGAGAACCTCCACTATGTTTCAATCTATTACCTCTCATCTACGAGTATGGATATACGAGAAGATAATGAGTTTTCTAGTTTGAAAGATGAGATTATTTTTTCATTATCCTCCCTCTTCCTCTTATTTCAATTATTTCATGGTTATTTCTTATACCCTGGTCATACAAGGAATAGGGTTATGTTCTAGAATGATTATTTATGGGTTTTATATTCATTTAGGTATTTTGTTCACAACTTTATGGTTTATAAACCAATGGTGGGTGATTTCAGTCATGTGTTTCCATTCTTCCATAGAATTGAGGTAGGTTTCACATTGAAAATGACCTTTTTATTTACTATCCTTATATTTCATTATGTTTTAATTTTCCTCATACTCTGAATAATGTAATTTATTATTTGGATAATTTGATTGCGGTTCCATGACGTGGTTAAACCTTGTTTTTTGTAAAGTGGTGTGGTTTTGTTAAAATTGTGCACACCAATTTTTTTTCAAATCATTTCATAGATTCCACACATGGTTTGTCATATTTTTAACATGGTGCAGTATATTGAATAAATTTATGTCTTTCCATTGATGTTTTATTTCTTTATGAGTGTTTATAATGAATTTTTTTCTTAAAAAATGGCAAGTCATGTGTTCGGTAAGCTTCCCTATTGGCTTTTATGAGTTGACTGTGGTTTAAAATTATTTTTCTGTATTTAAAATAAAATTAGATGTAGGAAAAGAAATGTTTTTGGGTTTCTTATTTGGATTCCATGATGGGTTTTGTTTTTATAAATATGGTGTGTTAGTTTTATGTTATTTTTGCATGTGTTGCTAATGGAAGGACCATTGGGTACTTTTATACAAATGATTGTGCAATGGATAAGAAATATGAATATTTTTAAGGTGGTTACCATGTATTTAAATCTTAAAATGGTGGGTTCTCATATCCTTATTAATTATTGTATTTATGTCTTTGAATATTTTCATTTTTGTAAAAAAATTTAAAGGCCCATTTGGATTTTTGATAAAATAATGAATGAATGTATTACATGTTCATACCATGTTGCATCAATTGGGATTGAGTTATGGTCCATGAAATGTTCTTATTAAATGTTATTATGGCTAAAAATATGTTTTTGTATATATTTTTTGGGCGTTTAGCCTAAAATGTGTGTTTTTTGAATGAGTTACACTCTTTGAAATTGTTTTAAGAAACTTCTATATTGTTTTTTGATCCGTGAAAGAAATGTGGGGAATGTTTGTGGGATTTTTTGTGTTTATATTTTGGGAATTAAATTTTAATTTGGAATTTTTATTTGATAATTTGTGTAACTTGATTGAGCACTAAAGGAAATATTATGTATCTTGGTGGGTAGCGTGTACAAGTATTCTAGTGTTCCCATGGGTTTTGGCCCATATTTCACAAAGAAAGTTTGATAATGACAACACTAACTAAACAATATTGATGGAGGAACACAAGTTAATGTATATCCACCCAACTAGTGGGTCATGTGCAGGAGATTGGATATTTATTATTGTTACCATCATCGAGATATGAGGCACCTGGGGCTAACTACTAACTAGTTCCTTGGGGTGTTCCTGTGACTTATGCTCATTGGTTATTTTTTTCTCACCATCAGAATATGGTGTGTTTGGTTGGTAAATTCAATACCATGTGTGTTTTATTTAAAATTTTAAATTATTTAAAGCATCCATCTTAGAAACTAGTTTCATTGTGATGTTTCAATTCTTTCTAAAATTGTATCTATCATTTTTTATTATAAATCATCCATGTTTTTGTATGATAATTATTACATAATATCACCTCATTTAAAAGGAATAAATTAATATATTGTATTTGAAACATGAAATTTATTATTCCTTTATTTTAAAGGAAGACAATTGGATATAGAATGTTGGTATAACCTACTGAGTTTTATTACTAACGCCTATAGTCTTCTTCTTTCTTTAGCCCTTGTATTGGTTTCATCTTGAGTTCAATCATCTTGGGAGATGTGTGATAATTTTGTTCATGAATGACCGGTGGGGTAACATGGATTTAGTTGGTTGTCATGTTTTATCGGTGAGTTGTTGGTTTAATTGTACTTTCAGTTTCTTATACAAATAATGTTTAGTTCAATTTTTATTTAAATGTATTCTAAGGTGTCTGTTTCATTCCATTGTTTGTTTTACTGTTTATGTATAGGAAAATTAATTCCCTTTTGTACTCTATTTATTCCATTAGTGATTGTCTCTATTACGGGATGATCAGGAATTCCTCTTGGTACTTGTCACATGCTGGCCTAGGTGACCAGTTCAGGGTCGACACCGGCTGGTTCGTGACAGGGATGATCTTTGAAACCATTCTTAAGTGTTGATTCCCTAGAAGTCTCCATCATTCAATGGATCCAATAATCCTAAAGAGTCTTAGGAATGGTTGATATAGATCGATCTGTTGTATTGTTTCTTAGAAATTCCAAATGAAATCAACGTGTAGTGTAAAACTTCCGTGCTATAGGGACTGAGAAAAAGAAGGTGGAACACTATAATGATGGTGAAGAAGAATGAGAGATTAAACTGAAATGAATTTAATGTTCATTTCACCATCCACTTATATCTACAATAGATGTTTTTGTCCAAGGATATAAAGTATTTCCTACATGAGTAGGATAACAAGAACATAAATAGGTATGGAAAGTATTTTTCTATGATCATGCATTTTTCACCAGAAATTTTATCAAATTAGGAGACAAAGGCTTTATGGATTCAGTTGGAACTTCTATAGACATTCATTATTAGGTTTTCTTGCTGAAGCTACCATATTATATTGAAATTACGTACAGATCACTGATGTTCAATAATGATGTGGCTAGAATGTCAGGGTTATTAGGAGTCTCCTTCTTTCATAGTGGCAACATGATATTCCTTTAAGGAATGAAAATGTGGGATGATTCTTGTGGTGGTTCTCAAAAGTAAGGTCATCATAAACCTCATGTAGTTCCTAAAATAGGTCCTTTTATTTGTCACCGTTGTGTCAATCCATGGTATTCTAAGTGGGTTTCCACTGAATCACCGAATGTATGTGGTTATTTTGGATTCTCTAGACACATAAATAAATTATTCTATGTTTATTACACTATGCATAGTGTAATGGAATCATCGACATATTATAAAACTATGGTGCAGTCAGATGATTCACATATAAAAGGGTTCCAAAAACTAACATCTGCAATGAATATTCTTCATGTAGTAGAACAGTCTCCATAGAAGTGGATACAGGTCCAGTGACTACAAGAGGTACCATAACTATAGCTTCATTATTAGTTACTATTCTATTTTATACTAGTGCATGTGACTTGTTTATTTCAACCTGTATTATTAAAATGTTATTTAATTTTATCGTTCTTTTATCATATATAATGCATATTACTACACCACATAGAATGAATATAGAGTAGGTTATTCATATTAATATATTAATATTCTCTCTGTCATATGTGGTTTTTTGTTACAGTTTTTTAGTCATTGACATGAAACCACATGATGTCATATTTATGATTAATTGAATCTTTACAAATGAAAACCATATTGATAATTATATTTGATGAGTCTCTATTGAAAAACTCAATGATCAATGCCATATCATTCAAGGATAATTAATCCCAAGCTCGAGTAGAACCTAAAATTGTTATCAAGACTTGTAAAATAAAATATATGTGTTCTCCATTGGTCTTTAGTGGGAATCATCGAGCAGTGATCTCCCTCCACTGGTCGAGGAGTTTCTAGATATATTTCCTTCTGATTTCCCTTTTTCTATGGGTAATGGATGTAATGGTCTCTATTGACTTAGTTCTCGATACACAAAAAAATTTATCCCTTCATACCACATGGAACCTACTAAAATGAATGATTTTATGTCTATATTGGATGATCTTCTTGAGAAAGGATTTAAATTTAGGAGTGTGTCACCTTAGGATAAGAACATTACCCTTTTCAATAAAACTTACGGTTCACTTCACCTATGTGTTTATTACCAAAATCTATATTGAGTTATGGTAAATAACATGCTTCTATTTCCACAGATTGATGAATTTTTTTATTACATAAAATGGGTGAAGTCGTACTTAATGATTGAACATTGGTCTGGCTACAACAGGTGGAGGATAAAAGAATATGGAATTCTGAAAACAATCTTTTGGAGCATGTATGGACATGATCAATTCCCTTTCATGCCATTTGGTCTCACCAATTATCCTATGGTACTTATGGATTTTATGAATAAGTGTTTTCATGACTATCGTGTTACATTAATTATTGTATTTATGGATGAATTAAATAATTATTCTATGTATTATGAGGATGATGTGTTTCATTTAAGAGATGTTATATATTTTCTATGAAACCACTCATTTATTGCAGGATTTTAAAATGAAATTTTAGAATTTTGGAAGTGAAATTCACGGTACTTGTTATCTCAAATCATGATATTTTAAATGAAACTAAAAAGTTAAAGGCTTTTATGAATGGTGAGAAACCATAAAATGTTTTCATGAATTGGAGCTCCTTTGTCCTAGCTATGTATTATCATTGGTTTGTTAAGGAGTTTTCAATGTTTTCAACTTCAATGACTACTCTTACTATACTAAAAACAATGTTTTCATTGGATAGAGAATGTCGTAATTCATTTTTTGAGTTGAAACTATTTTGACTACTACTCTGATGTGGTCTATTCTAGAGGCCGAACAAGAATATGTGGTCTACTATGATTCATCGGGTTTGGGTTTGGTCAGTATTATTACGAAAGGTAATCGGGTTGTTTCTTCTGGATCTCACCAGCTTGGGAAACATGGGAAGAATTTTTTAACCCTTGACCATGAACATGGAGCTCTGATGCACACACGTATGATATGGAATCACTCTAATTATGTAGAAAGGTTTACATTGTTATCATACCAAATGTAGTTGAGTTATATATTATCTCAAAAATATTTAAATCTACACTAGTGGTGTTGGGAGGAATACCTGCAATATTTTGACTTTGAAATAACCTATTGTAGGCCTTCTAAATCTCAACTATGTTGGTCAGTGATGGGTGAATTTTTATATGTTAGACCAATCTAGGTTCAAGAGACATAATAAATGATTCAACGTATTTTTCATAAAATTTGATAACAAAAAGCATATATGAGTCTTATGATGATCTTCATCGCATGCCGTTGGAGTTTTAATTTGTTGACTAGGTGTTCATGAATGTTTTACCCTAGTTGGGTCATCAACATCATGAGAGGGAAGGAATGTTTTTTCCTTACTTTGTGGTACCTTTTAAGGTGGCTGAGTAGGTGGTAAAGTTTTCATACCATTTAGAACATCCACTACAACTGACATCAATGCCTGACATTTTCCATGTATCTCACCTACTTAAATATCGATCTGATCCATCTCATATTCTGAGATGGAGTGATCTTGATGAAAAACATGGTTTATCCCTAACTAAATGCACTCTCCATATAGTTGATTCAAAAATTAAGGTACTTTGTCAGAGGGTGATATCTTCTGTTCATGTACAATAGGAGAATAGTTCTGATTCTCATTATACATGGGAGAACAAGGTAGTAATGGGATAATTGTGGCATCACCTTGTCGATAAAGAAGATTCTAGACAATCTTTCTGAGGATAGAATGTTTTTATGGTGGTTAGGTTTTAATATCATGTTTCCCTTCTAACAGGATAGTTTTAAACCATGTAGTAGTTTTCCCTTTTATTTATTTAGTTGGGCCATGATGGAATTGGGAGGATAAAAATAATAGTAAAGGTTGCTATTTATTGAAATCTCATCATAAAACACGTTGTTTCTGCTGGGTTTGGGGGATTTACACAATTTTTAATACATTTAAATGAAGTTTAATTTCAAAAAGGACAACAAATCCGTTTCTATGAAATAGAAATTGGTTTTCTGGAGATTTTAGGACTTTTCAACTGCACATCATGTCATTGGATTACACATCATGTAATGTCATAAGTGTTGTTTATAAACATATAGATTGGCATAAAATGCTTTTTCATAATCACTATATATCCATTCTTTCCACACCAGATCCATTCCCTGGTGATTTGGGATACCAAAAATCCTTCTAGGTTATTTCATACAACAATTGTACATGGTTTTGTTTGTGGTGTGACATTCTAGGTAAGCACTCTCCCTTTTCCTTCCTCTCTCTCTATATCCCTCCATGGACATTGATATATCGTATAGGGATTGATGGATATAAACATTATATTTCTTAATATTGTTTTTAGTTTGAGCTAATAGATCTTTTTAATCTTTTTTTTCTTATTGGTGGGTTTGTAGCAGGCTTTGTGTTTATGTTAAAAAACATAAGCGAGTCCATTATTATGGAAAAATATATTTAAAATTGAATATCATTATTATAAGTTTAATTATTTCATTTAAATCCAATTTCATAAAAATATATTCAATTAGACAATTATAAAGCCAATTCAATTGAATTGGATGATTTGAATTTGATTTACATGAAATTGTGGAATCCCCCCAATTCTGTTGAATCGGGGTGAATTTGGAAAATTATTTGAAAATTGCATAATTTAAGTTGTATAATATTAGTTATGAAATTGATTTCTAGAAAGTGATTCCAAGGATTTATTTGAGAAAATGGATTGAAATGTTTTTTATATAATCCCTATAGTTTTATCTTGGAAAAAGTAATGTTTTGATTATAAACTCATATCATGATTTTTAAATGTAAATTAGTATATTAGATATATGGAATGGGATTAATTTTATTTTATTTAGTTTTAAAATAAATTTATTATCATTGATATTCTTTGGGCACATGCATGCCTGGGTAATTACTGAGTTATTGTTGAAAAACATAATTGGATGTGAATTCTCTTGCACTAGATTAATGATTTATGACTATAATATTAAATTTTTGGATGAACATATCTTGAGTGGTATATTGGTTAGTCTTCTTTGGTTAGTGTTAGAGAGACGTGTGTGAACATTATCATTATCATTAATTATTGGTGATAGAATCCCACAACCCTAAAATATTATACCTCATGGAAGATGACCTTGTTTCATGTTGTTGTATTTGAAATATATTCCATTCTTTGTTATTAACTATTTTACACATGACATTTTATTTTCATAAACTATTTTTTATAAAAATGTTTTTTAAAACATTTTTTATATTTATTTCCATCATTTAAAATGTAAAGAATGATCTTTGAAAATATTATATAGAAATTAGAAAGAATTTTATTTTATTTTTAAAAGCACTATATTTGGTTAATTTAATGTTTTTATTTATTATGGAATCCTTGGTGAGAACATCTCGGGATTTTAGCTGAAACCCTACCAGTTCCATTGGGTGTTTGTAGATTATCTCTATCCGGTTTCGAGTAGGGGTAAAGAACATCTTGGATGTGGTTATATCTGTTCGTCTAAGTACATGGAGAGTCACACCCTATGATAATTTTTCTGTTATTTCTGTTTTATAGTACTTCATTATAGTGCGTTGGGTTTTTTAAAATATTTTATTTTTTTTACACGTCTCCCTATGAAATTTTTATTATGTGCATACTATTTTATTTATCGAGATTTTGTAATACTTTTGTAAAAATATTTCCCACATTTATTTTTTATAAATCCAGGTTCTAGTCTCCAACCTGTGGGGATCGAGAATTCCCTTCGAGCCAAGTTGGGATTTGATCAGTTATTAGGTTACCATGGTAAGTGATTTTGTTCTTTACATAAATACATTAAATGAGAATGAATTTTTCAATAAAAAACAAAATTCTTCATTATTAATCAAAAAACAATATTTTCATAAAATTATAAAAAATTCACAGTAAGCTAGTTTTGATTGGATGATTTCCAAAAAATAAATTTTTATTATTTAATTTCTAAAATTATAAAATATTATTTAGGTCTTCCACAAAAACATTCAACAAAAATAAGTTTCGAGGGAAATTGGTTTTAGAAGCCTCAAATGACTTCACCAAGAAGGTTATTACTCATTTTATAATAAATTATAAATATATTTGTTTTGTTTTAGAATAATATATATTTCAATCATAGTGAGGCCAATCTTATTAACACCTTCCAATTCATTGGCTTGGTCACATTTAAAAATTAATATTTTTATATTACATCTCAGTTAATTTATAACATAGTGTTTTATGTTATGTAATATATCAAGATTATTATTATTTTATAATAAATATTTGTAAAGTTACACATGAAATATATGTTTTTTAACAATGTGGAACATATATAAGAACAGAAAATAATTTATTATGTTTTATCCCACATCCGAAATCGACATCAGAGAGTGAATGAGTGTCCCATATCAAATTAAGTTCAACCTCTATTCTATAAACGCACTAGCGAGAGTCCCTTAGGGGTTTTAGATGACTCCCCCTTCCCATAAACAATTTGGAATAATTCCCTTGGGGTTTATTTTCACTCCCAATTTCTAGAAATCTCATTATATATATTTTTTACCCATTTCATTGGATTTAAACATAATTACAGCCCCAACAATCTTATATTGTACTGTGTTCACTATCAAGTACTTTTCATCCAATTAGATATGAATCATTAAAAAATGAAATTTAGTTATTTATAATTCAGGTCCAACTCCTCGCATAGTGGATTGGATTACTTTCATTGTTTTTATTATCTCATGAGATATAAATATTTAACCAATGAATCAAAGGGATATATAATTTTAGTTCCAGTCAACACGTAATCAAAAAACATACATATTTGTGTCACCATAAAATGATCAAAAATATAATTACTAATGAAATAGTTAATTATAACACCCCATGATTTTATTAAATATATATTTTTAATTTAACATCATCAATAGCTTACGTTTCATGCAACCCCAAGATTAAATGAACCATGATATACTATTAAATATTCATATAAATAATTGAGTAGTTATGTGATCGGTATAAATTTTAATATGGAAATTAGATTAATAACCTCACATTTTAAATTATAAATAAATTTAGGTAACTCATAATTGAAAATATGATATATTTATATAATCGAATAAGTAATTAATTATTTTAAAAATGTTAAATTAAGTGTTGGTATTTCTGTAAAATGTAAATGATTATTTTCCATTTTATAATTAATATACTGATTTAATATAAAATTTATTTTTACAAAATAGATTCATTAATTACAATTTTTTTATTAGAATTATAATATAATTTTATCATACTATAAATAAATTTTCAATGTTTCATAAAATCAATTATAATAATAAAATCCGAATTATTCACACAAATAATGATTTCACATAAAAATTAAATATATCAAATTTAGATAATTATTTTCATAAAATGGAGTATATTTTTTAAATAATTAAGTTGGAAAATGGTATGGAGATTTTTTTTGAAATTTTTAGAATTTTTTGAATTTTTTGTGAACAGTGAAATACTATAATTTATGTTATTTAAATTTATATGTAAATAAATTAATTGTTGAGTCATGGTTGAGTAATTCATGATATATGTTAAACTTATCTCAAACTCACATGATCTAGTTACATTGTGTAATAAAAAAATATAGTTGGTAGTCATGATCCAACATAATAAACTAATGAATAAAATAAAAAACTCCCATCTCCCCCACTATAAATACCCCCCCCCCTCTCCTATAAAATTATATCATTTCTATATTTCTTATATTATGACCAATTCATCTCTCAAACCTCTTCCCCACATTATATTCCTTATCATATAAACAAAATGTCAATCCCATGTTTCTTATGGAGGCTATCATTTAAACACTATACAAGAGGCAAACCATCTTTTGTTTTCTTTTAATTTCATTTCATTTAATTTCATTCATTATCATATGATTAACTCATCTATACAAAAAACAATGATAACTATAGTATCTTATATATACTAGATTTAGGAAATTTTAATGTAATATCCATCATAAAACCTGTTCTCATCTCACATTGATTCTATAAATGAATAAACATCATCGATGATTTGTTGATTTAATGCCATCATTGATGATGCATTTTCATTTTCATGTATTACGTTCAAGGAAGGTCATAATAAAATTATTTTGGGTAAATATGATTTTAATATACAAATTAAAAGTTATATAATGTTCTATAACCAATATATAAACAGGATATTAAATAAAATAATATAGGATTGTGATGTTCGTAAAAAACCACCAAAATAAATTGAATCATTTTCAATATCATTTTTTTCTAATGAATCTTTATCATAAAATATTTCAATATGATATAAAATACCATTTAAATCTAATGGATTCATTAATAACATTTATATTCAATTCATGAGAAATATTCCCTTTTACACGAACTTCCATTATTTTATATAAGCGACCCAATAATGAAAAACCATGAAAACAAACACCCCCATAATGTAGAAAAAGATTCTTATAACTCAATTTATTTACATTCATGAAGATTTTAATATTATAGTAAATCAAATATATGTTTAATAGGTTGTAATTTAAGTAATTAATGACTATAATTTGATCATCCAGAAAATTAGGAACAACTGATGAACACATTCATACATAAGGTATGAGATTCTATCTGAAACCCCCATTTTCCCTTCAGGTTATTCATTAAATCTATTTACCTTAATGTAATTTTAAATTCCTTTCGTTAACACATATTTAATTATATTTTTATGTTCCAAACATATGTACCGATTTCAATTCATCTATTCTTTATGGGGAAATACATATTTTAAAAGCATGCCTTTTCAATTCCTCTTGATATGTAAGCCGAATTAAAGGGCACTTTTAAATTTATTAGCGATTTTTAACTAAACTCTATAATATGTATTAACACACCAATATTTATCTAAATTATATATTTTTATCATGAAATATAATCTTATTTAAATTCTTGTTTTATGAAAACAATTATTCCATTGGACACATTAATGACAATTATATTTTCCCTTAAACGGAACTAAAATGTATCAATTATAATGTTTCTTAAACATAGTTTTTAAATTTTTTCACTTAATTTGGATATTATATATCATGATATATTTCTAAATTAACTTATTAATTTCCATGTCTTATTTAAATCCATTATTTCAGGGACACCATTATAATACACTAATTTATTATGCCTTGTGACATGATTATGATACCAATTTATTTCCATGGGTGCCGCTTATGTAAATTTATTATGATTAATTGAGTTTGGCCTTTTAAGACACAATATAACATATTTTATTGAATGGGTTTTCATCATTTTGACTGTGGATTTGATACCATTATCTTTATTAATTTGTATATTTATGATTATATTTACTTAATAGATAAATTGTTAACATTTCATATGAAATTTTAAATAATAATGAATATGTTCATTATGATTCACCCCCTTTATATGAAGAATGTATTTGACTTATTAAGTGTCAGGTGGGCCCCGCTAAAGCCCCTCGATGCGTTAATTGGTATCATGATTAAAAATTGAATTGTTTTTGAATGAGACCTTAAACATTTTTGTATAATTCTTGATCGATGCCTTGATGTTATATTTATGATATCATGTATTCAGAATATCCACATTATGATAATATTTATTAATAATCCACGTCCTTTTTAAACTAGTAGAATATATGTGTTTATGTATGGTTATAATTTGAATATTTATATAATATTATTTTATTATATTGTATTCATTTCATATTATGATCAATTTTAACTTTTAATGGAATGTGTTTTTAGTCATTGACCCTACCTTAATTTTTTTGTTCATTTATGATAGATTCTTTTTTATTTCATACCCTTACATAGAATTTGATCTCAACACTTTCTTTTATATTATTTTTCTTATGGATTCCAAGATGTATATTATGATTGACATGGATGGATAATCATAGAGAATTAGGATGTTTCAAAAGATGGTTATATGTTTTATTTCAATTCAAATTTTCTTTTAAAACTATTTTTGTATATGTTTTTCCATCTCGACTAAATTATTTGGTCATTATGGTTGTTTTCTCTTGTTCATTGTGTAATGACCTGAACTATAATAAATGATGTTTACCATAGTGATTTAAGTAAATGTGTTATTAAATAACATGGTTATAGAAAATAAATTCACTACCTTTGGTCATATATTTTGATTGAAAGTACTTTTAATATTATTATCTTCATTAATATAACTATTGAACAGTAATCACATGATTACTATAAATATTGGGATTTTTAATAAATCCAATTAACTAAGTCAAAGGAATTGATGGCCTCAACCTGTAGAATAGTTCCCTGTTAATCCCATTTATCAAATCTTATGAGGGGGATAACATCTCTGTGATTTTACCCTAACCAATCATTGGAAGAGATCCAATATAATCAACATGATAGAATATGGTTATGGTAGAAGTTCGAGATCATTGAGATCACACCCTAAACAATGTTCACCAAATGACTACATGAATGTCTCATCGCTGCACACCAAAATTTTAGGGAGTATGCCGATGTAATAAAGTGATATATATAAATACCTTAATAATATTAATCTATATATTTAATTAAATAATTAATAACTTTTTGTTACATTATAAATGATATTGATTTTGATTCAAAAAAACACAAATCATATTTCAGGGTAATATTCAAATTCAATTAATGGATTTATATAGATAAAATAAGGGATTTTTGAAAAACATAGTATCTTAATAAAATATTATCATTAAATCTGGTTAATTTATTATAAATGGTCAAATAATTTTTATGAAGTGAAATGCCCTTTTTATATGGGTTAAAAAACTGTTATTTATATAAACCTGTAATTTTCAATAAATATAAGTTATTATTTTTAAAATTTAAATGAAAATATTTAGAAACATATTTAGATAATATTAATATTATTTTTGGAATTGGAATCTTGAAATTATGTAATGGTCATTATTTCATAATTTTCGAAGACAGTCAAATTTTCAAGTAAAAAATTAATACTGTATAAATAAGAAGCCTTTTATGACATTATAGGGATCAAAAAATTATGTAATAAAAAAAATAATAGGTACCATCAGAAATATTTATGTCTTATCATTAAAATAATTATATTTTAGTTTTATTTTATTATGTTTTATTATCCTGTTATGAATCCTCTAAAACCATTAATATATTTTTGATCGTTTAATTCATTGCATATAATGTGTGACTCACCTACACAAATTAAAGGATAATATTTCAATAATTTCAGACCATTTACAAATGAAATAATTATGAACACTCTCCATTGTTTTATAACAGGGGCAATAACCATGTAAAGGTTAGTGGTTTTCAAAATATTATTTTGTAGAGTCAAAAACATAAATATTAAACAAATCCATCACACTTCTTATATAAATCCACCCAATCTCTCGTTTATGTCCACTAAAAATCCTTTGCTCACATCCTTGTTCTAATTTTCAATCTCTAAAATCCTCTCAAGGTGACCTAATCTTTCAATAATCCCTTTTTCATGCTTTTAGAATCACACATTCAAGCAAGGGTTATTTCCATTCTCATCATTATCATTGTTTCTATATACTATTATGAAAATTTATTATCAAAATAAATTGATGGATTATATTTAACACCCCTCCAATGTTTTTCTTTAATATGTCTAAATGATGATATACCAATTTATATATCATTATTCCCTCCCATGCACACCCAATTCAATGCAAAAATCCAGTAAGTATCTTTTCTTTTCTATTTTTCATTCAAGATTATATATTATTTTATGCATTATTTATTATGTTATGAATATATTGAACTATTTGTCCATGATTTTATTACTTTACACCTAATTTACAAATTAAATGATTTTCATTAATCTCTCATCAAACCACTCTATGAATTTTTATGTGACACCATTATGCATCCGAATTTTCACATAGATTTTCAATGCCAAACCAATTATTTAGTGATCTTTGTAACCATTTCTAGTTAAGGGTGTTCACTTTTAGGCTCATATACATTTTATAGTAGATTTACATGTATTTATTATATTCTCCTTGATTATGGAATAAATTAATATGATGAATCAATCTAACTTTTATGATCTATGTAGCACAGATAATCATGAGAATTAAATTAAATTAACGTGTTCACTTGAAATTATATATCTCTACAATGAATTTGGTAATGTTTAGTATGATGATACATCATTTTGGGACATGGGTGTACGTCATTACTTATGGTACATTGTCCAAAATAATTTTTTATAGTTTATCATTGAACTAGGTTTATGATACAATGTTTTAAGTTGTTTCCACATTTCCCATGTAATGATTTTCATGCTAAATCATGCCTTATATTAATGTTCTATTATGCCTACATGATATGAATTTTCTAAAAAATTAATATATTCATGTTATTTCATGTTTATTCATTTACATGTCATTATATCTCATCCCTTTCTTTTGTATTTCCTCATGTTATCAAATGTAATTTAATGATCAGTCATATCAAAGAATATTTCAATAATGTTTTTTTATTTCATGTCTAAATTTGTAATGAAATTTACCTAAATTAAAAAGACACATAAATTCATGATAATTCAGGTTGTATTAAGTGTAATTTTAGGAAATTAGGTCATGTATTAATGTGTACTAAATATATGGGTTTGTATAGTTTGTATTCATGAAAAATTTTAGTTATTTATGGGATTAAGATTAGATAAATCTAGTGAAATCCATAGGGAAAAGACTAAATATATGAAAAAAACTAAATTATTGTTACTATAGATTAATTATTTTATCAAAATAATGATCTCCATGTTTGGATACAACATGTGGATGTGGTTATGGCATAGATATTCGTTGGAGTAACAACCCCGACAAGGTGTTATAGGCTTGACTCAGGGTTACCTAGTACACAACATCAGGCCTTTATACGCCCCTACTTTGAAACTCACAAGGTATGTCCTTTTTTAGTTTATAATAACATCATAACCATTATTAAGGTAATAAAAGAAATCACATAAGAATATATTTCTGGAAATATATCATGGACAATAAAAACTGATGCTTGGAAATCCATAAGTTATGTAATTACATCTAAGTGATACATTATAACTTAAATGTCTATAAATTCCTATTTTTCAGTTGAAATTTGTAACATAATCATACTAAATGTTCATTCTATTCTGGAAATGGCTATAAAAATGAGGAATTGAGTAAACAATCATTATAAAGACAGATGTGATGATTGCACCAATGAGATGGAAAACCTGATGGGAGTAAGAATGACACACATCTTTATGATAATATCTTATGTGAAATAAGTTCTAAATATAATCCTAGATTATAAGGACATTCCAATCCCCCATTAGAGAGAACTATTCTCAGTCTATATATTATTTTATTCAAAGGAATCCTTCTTTCAATGGTTTATCTAATCCCTTAATCATGGAAAATTGGATCAAAATCATTGAGAATATATTATCCATCCGTCAATTCACAAAACAAGGGATTTTTATTTGGGATGATTATCATACAAAAAGTGAAGAAGATCAATGGAGTACATTTATCAAAAATACAAAGCTATAGGATGATACAGAGGCTAAGGATGGAATGATTTTTGGAAAATCCTTTTCAATACATATTTTCCACACACCCTTTGACTTCAAATGTTAATAGATTAATGATACCTAAATCAAAAATAAAATGTATATATTTTGTTTTATGAGGAAACAATTACAAGGATTTCATGGTAAGCCTCCATCTTTTTCGTTACCACCCAGTGCAAGGCTTGTCGCTTTATTGGTAGGATAACTCCTAGCCTACCGAAGGCCCTGGTGATCTTTGACATTGATAGCTATGATTAAATGGTCCAATATGCTCTAAATGTAATAAATGAAGGTCATAGAATCTCATGGGTATTATGGCGACCAAAAGAAGAAATTGGATATTAATTATGGTGATATGATAGAGAGATCTAATAATTCCATTAAATTTACACATCCCACGTTCCAATGCTTCGTAATGAAGCATCCTAGAATTTGCCTATATGAGATAAATAAATGCTTTAGGTGAAAGAAGGAAGGTAAACTGTTTCTTGGAGGAAAAAACCCACTACTATTATAGAGGAATGCAATGATCCAGTAAACCCTCAATCTATTGTTCACTGATAAAAATATAAGGAACCAATACATTTTTATGAAATAATTCCCTAATCCAGGGGTTATCAGAGATATCTAACAACCTTTTATGTGGTATGGGAGAGTTTCTTTCATCACTACTAATGAATTAGACTCCTACAAAGACGTGGTGATACGTACACGAGTTATTCATTCAAAAATAAACAACATACATTTTGATTCCAATTCTATGAATTACTTCATATCATGAATGTTTAGAGAAACTATTCAAAAACCATCACATTTCATTAAAGTGGATTTTTTGGTAAAGAAAATAAAATGGAGTGATTATTACAACCCATGTTTATACCTCCCCCCTATAACTGTTTGTGGGACAAACATCCTATAGACCATTTTCATACTCTTTTTGGTATAATTTTATCAAATTTTGGGCATGTATTTTATTTCTCTATATATATCCAACATAAATTATTGCAAAAATGAAATAACACTTTTTATTTTAATTAACCCCCAATTCTGTACAAGAGCAAGGATGAGGAGGAATCATCTTTAGAAACATCTTCTCAAACATGGATATTATTTCCCAATGAGTAAGAGTACCTATATCAAATGAATGAGTCTAAGTATATAATCATCTTTAAAAACATTCCCATTGCGATTGCCCCCGTCTTTTTGAGGGTCCGGTTTAGGACTAAGTTTATAATAGAGACTTTGTAAAAAAAGTACTGATGAACCATCATGCCATTGAAATGGTCGGTGATGTATAATTGGAGGATGTGCACCTTTATGTGAGAGCCTTCATCGTTTCAAAAGAAAGAGTTAATGTCAAGGGATTCAGTATGCTCGGCTGCCTCAACATGGAGGGCTTCAGCAACAACTAACTCTATCTAAAATTAGTGGGGATTCTTAAAGCATCAACAAAAGATTCACACATATATGATTATTGTATAAGGGAATCAAGGATAGAGTGTCTTTTCGGAATGCTGATGAGATGGTTGAAGACATTGTACTTAAATGAAAAGCATGATCTTATACTTATATAAGTCTTTTCTATGTCAGAGGGAATGACTGCCCCTCAGGCTGAACCGAAAGCTGACTAGTGCTCGGAACATCTTCCTACTCTCGGGTTCAAGCATGTGGTGTGACTACCGGATGAGTTATAGTTTACTAAGACCCGCCCATAACAGAGCATGGAAACCCAGATGAGACAGATCTCTGCAATCAAGCATAAAAAAATGACGGCGAAGGCAGACTTGATGACACCAGTTTAGAATGATGTGAATGCTGAGCTCTTCATTGGGTATACATTCTATTTTTTGTGTAATTCATATCTTGTTAGGATTTAATGATCGAGGCACTCCAACAACCCATATATCCATCACCCCATTGATGCTGGAAATGACTGGGGATGTTGGGAGGATCTGTTTTTCGTTCTTCACTATTAGAAATCATGTAGGGTTTTACTAGCTCTACAGTGTTAACTGAGGCGAACCCTTGACTATCATAAGAATAATCCTTCAGTAGTGGATATACTTTTGAGGAATTTCCATCTCTTGGGCCATTAAGGTACTGAGATTATGGGATGAATATGGCGTCGGGGTGGGGGGGAACTTTGTTTTCCCTTGTGTCGCTAAAGCCTACTATTATGGGAAGAGAAAGGAATAGTTGTTGACACAAAAGTACTAACTATGATTGACTAAGCATATTTTGAAGGATCAGGTTTGTTCATATGTGCCTTGATAATACCAAGGGAATG
Source organism: Viscum album (assembly GCA_963277665.1). Lineage (NCBI taxonomy): Eukaryota > Viridiplantae > Streptophyta > Magnoliopsida > Santalales > Viscaceae > Viscum > Viscum album. The sequence goes on along the minus strand of OY728134.1, from coordinate 660,339,888 downwards.
AGATACTTCCTTGTGAGTCATCTATTCATCGAACTTCTATGACCCGTAGTTATAAATTGAATGCCACTCACCTTCATTGTCGCCACCACAGTCTAGACACACAATAATACATGACACATATGCATGAGCTGGTCCTAACCTAACGATGTTGTTATCAACATGGTATTGAAACCAGTATTTAAACATAAATCACTATTTGATGGTGTTCCCCGGGATCTAGTGATAGGGGTTATAATTGGGTATATTAATGAGATCTTCCACATATAGTGTCCTAAATTCAGCAAACCATACAATTCCATATTCAATGGCACATTGGAAATAGATGGGGATATTAGCCATGTTGAATGAGATGTTCTCGTTTCTCTAATACATTAAGAGGGCTCTAGGAGCAGGGCTCTTACATGGGGTTGGAGGAGCCTCTTGAGGATGTGGGATCTGGTTATTATTCATAGGTGGTAAAAGTGATTTACAGGGGGTGCTTGCTAATTCTAAGGTGGGCGCTTCTGGGATGAAGGCTACAACTGTGTTGGAGGGCCATTCCGAGGAATTTGAGGTGGCTCCATAGGTAATAATCTATTTTCTTGGGGGCTTCAACATGCTCCACTGCGAGAAGCTCAACTATAGTGTCCCTTCTTATGGGAATTGAAGGAGGTAACAATCGTGCTTGAATGACCTACTAAAAAGATTCTTCTAGGAGACAGGCCTTATCAATGATGTCTCGAAATCCCCCAAGGTTATTCTGGGTAATGAGATTGGGGAATAGTTAGGCCTTGAATTTCCCCCACACACATTGTCAGTAGTTGTTCCTTTTTCTGCAGTATATCCAAGGAGTATATATGGCCTTTATACCTGGAGTTAATATCCACAACATGCTCATCGTGTCACTTCTTGCACTTGATTAGGTCTACCATACTCATCTTCTGGGTGGTACAGCTGAACTAGTAGAGAAACTATCTATGGAGGTCTTCCCATTTGACGACTGACCTGATGGGTAGCTGGTTGTACCAGTCAAACGTTTGTCCTTCCAATGTCTGTACGAATAATAATATTTTAGAGTCTTGTCATTGTTCTGATGTTCCTAGCATGGGTATTAATATCGAGATGAAGTGGGCCAGATGCTGCAGCGGATCTCCCATCCCGTTAAAGGGGAGAAAGTGGTATTTATGAATCTTATGAGTGTTGTAATATCATCCACTTGGGACAAATACGACTTTCCATCAGGATGGATTTCTACCTTTCAAGTGTCCAACACCTTGATTCTGGCAATGAGTGCCGGTATCAGATCATATGGGCAGGGGTTTTTATCTCGATGAGGATCCATAACAACTAGTTTGTTGGAAGATTCTTCAATATGATAAACATGCCTGATGACACGTGGAGTGGCTGGTGGGATGGCCCGTGAAGCAAGAATTGAAACCATATCTAGGTCCCAAATATTTTCACATAGCTCAGGTGGATTTGGCGACACATATGACGCCCTCTTGACATATGTTCCAGCCTCTATCTATTCTTTATGTGAATGAAGGGTAGGGTCACATGGAAAAAATTCATGGGGGGGGGGAGTAGTTCCTTCCCTTGCTACCCTGGATGAGGATCACCATAGTTAGGTCGTTTCTCTACAGCACATTCAGTAAGTATGTCATCGACCATCTTCTTGTTCTCTGTGATTTTTTGATGCAACGTGCCTTTTCGAGACTGTCCTCTTTCTTCTGAATTGAGCTAGATAGGTCTGATGGTTTAATAGCTCGGAGGTGATCTGTTCCCTTATTGATATTCCAGATAAGGACAAATGCCTCAGTGGGCATGAGAAGACACAATATGTTTCCCTTCTAGCGAGTAACCCTTCATGACGAATCCAAAAGCTGTGGCACTCCCCCAGGAGTTAAATTTTCTCCCCGGTTTTCTCTCTTTGTCTCTTCCACTGATAAATCAACCATGTTTACCATGACTCCACATAGAGTAATATCCTCAATATCACCTGGAAAGTCAGGTTGGTGCTAAATTGAACTAGAATGGAGGGTTGTATACTCACCCCAACCATTAATCTGTATGTGGGGGGAAGCATCCTTGATAATCGTTTGGAGCACATTAAATCTCTATACATATTTTTGTGGGATGGTCCTATTGTGCCAATATGAATCAAGACGTTAGGCCATGGAGAGTGCAACCAAATCGATGCCTTCGATGTATTCCTGAATCTAGGGGCATGCCACTCATCAATGACAAAGACTAAAGTTAGTCACCCATATGGTATAGAAAAAGAATCCAACTTCTTTCAGAGTGTGTGATTCTAGTGTACTGAAATATTTATCTCTGACTGGACAAAACATATGTAGGAAATGTTCGGCCACAAGAATGTCCCACAATCTCCTCAGCTTAGGCTCGAGGTCTAGACATTGGTTTCCCCACTCGTTAACTGGAGGGTGCTGAGGAAGTAAGAGTAGTATTGAAGAATACTGATAAAAGGTAATATGGCCAGTGGAGAATACTGTGAGTGGGCTAATAATCTGCCGCATCTCATGATATCATTTGAAGAGAGCAGTGACTTAGCCACCATATTTCTATTAGACAGGCTTGAAACCATAGATTCTAACATAGGGAATATAACATCTGGCGGTGGACCATGTTATTTCTCATCCTTCATCGGTCCACATAATAACTCTCCAGGATCACTGGTAGAGGTAGAGAGTGCTCCCAGTGATGATGGTGGTGAATACACGGTCATACCTTACGGTGACTCCAATTCATTATACTCTTTGAAGTATCTGTGAAGGGAGGAAGGGATCATGTGGTCCTCGTATTCTGGAATTATGAGACTAATACGCCTCATCCCTTCCCCTACCCCTAACACAGAGGATCGAGGTGAGGGTTCCCTTGATGAATCCTATTAATCCTTTGAATCTGAGTAGAAGAATGATTTATTCATGGTCTGAATCTTCTCAACATTATTCTTATAGAATAGGCGACCTTCCCTCCTTCCATGGGAAGGCTCTTTGGTAAATGGTATATTTTTGGCTCTATGATGTCCTTTAGGTGAACTAGTGCTTGGGCAGAGAGGACTTCCACCGGGGTGAGTCAGGTGGTGAGTAACACATGGAATGATGACAAAGGGAACATAGGGAGGACTTCCATTTCCACTGGCTGACACACAGAGGGAATCTCCTTAGGATGTATGGGAGCATGTAGGACCACTTCTATAGTTGGTGGGAGCATGGGTACAACTTCCCAACTTATTTCCCCTAGAAATGTCGATGCGAGTAGGGTCCTTGTACTATTCGTGAAAAATACACGTAGAAACTCTATGTTGGGTGCCTATGAAATGAGAAAAATGTTCTATTTTTCGGTTGTTGGGATGAGGAAGATATTCATCAGCTGTTGAAAGGACATGTGGTACACCCCCATGCTAATTGTTGGTCGAATGAGTAGCGCCTTTACATAGGCGACCTATGACAGTGGGAATAGCTCCATACCTGATGTCATGGTTGTGGAAGAGACTTCTATACTATGAATTACTAGTTTTGGGAGGACCCTTGTTTGTATTGATGCTAAAATGGGGATAACATCCATGTCGAGCATGGGGGTGGGACAGACATGTGATCTCATTGAATATGGTATGGGGAGGACCTCCGTACATGGTTTCATTTGCATCGGGTAGCCGGCAGTGGGTGATACCAGTGTCAGTGACCAGGAGAGTGGACCCGACCTACCCATGGGGTGGTTAGAGCCGCAATTGAGGTCGCGTGTAGGTGTTCCCCAACTCAGTATAAACATGGGGATGATGGTATACGTTATCGGTGGCATGGGCCACGTTAGTCATTAACGATGACGCCCTTGGAAGGAATCTTCCTCAACCTTTTCTCGATGCTAGAGTCCGGTTAACCAATTGGGGGATCTTGGTGCAGGTGCATAGTTTACCGGCTCCTCACCATGTAGGTCGAGTGGAAGCATTGATGCGTCCTAGTGGGATCCCTCCTTGAGTGCCCCTGGAACGAGATCCTGATTTGGATGTCCTGTACATCCCTCACATCATCGGCGTAGGGGAGGGAGTCATCAAAGAATTCATGAAAGAGGCTCCCAAAATGGTTGTGCTTCAGAGTGGGGAGCAGTGTCCCCTGCGCAACCCTTGGGGGAAGCAATGGTGATGAGGTGCAGAAGCATCTATGTCTTGTTGGGCCATATATTGGGTTGGGATAATCCCATAATCATTGTATCATCAAACAAGGTCATTTATCACCCTTATATTAATGATTTCAGATTGGGAGATGGTGTGTGGGAGACCAGTAGCTGTGGACGTGGGTAATTCCATGGAGTAAATGAGGCCATGCGGGATTGTCCGGATGACATAGCCCCTTCCCTTGTGTTGGTAGGTGGGAGATGATCTATTTCCTAAAGTGGTAGCTTGGGTACATGAAGGAATGGATATTAAAACATTAGTACTTAAATATGGAAATAGACCTCTGGTGATTGAGCATCATTCCATCTTCCATGACTTGTAAGAACAATCCGCACTACCAACATCATAGACCATGATGTCCCATGTTTAACTACCCCAATTTCTGGTGAGATTCACATCGGGTCCACTATTTTCATGGTTGGACCCGATGTAGGATACATGGATCCAGTGACACGCTAGTCAAATGATGTCTCGAACACTAATATTCGCCACATTGAGGGGCTCATGATTCAAATCGGGTTCAACATTTGGGTTTCTGACGATTCCACTAGGGTGCGCATATGGCTATTTCGGAAGATGAGAATATGTTTCCCCACATTCATGATTTCAAAATTTGGGCAACATCCATCCCTTATTCAAGGATGTTTTCTTTTGTGATTAAAACGAGATGATATGATGTAATTTTTTCCTTCAGTGGATTCCTTCTCAGAGCACGTCACCTAGTCTGGGTCTCCCTCGTAGACTGAAGGCATTATTTGTGAAACTCATCCCAGTGCCACATCTTAATGATCATCAGTTAATTATACTAGTTATGTTATGTCATTCCAAGGGTTCTGGTTATGGAAGCATCCTTCGGCTAGGGTAGTAGTCAGATTGGATATCACGGGTGTGTCTGGATATAGGAACACTGGCGCATTTGGGTTTCATCCTCTTATTATAGGGCTTCTAGTGTGAACAGAATCCTGAGGCATCCCACATTGAATGTGGAAAATTATATGCCATAGTCATATCTATGATTATTTCATCCTCTTCACATGTTTAACACAGGTTATGTAGTGAGTTTAACATATAGCATAGATGAATCAGACTAATCAGAACACTGACGAGACTGGATTAGATTGAAGTGATCTCTAGAGGGGAACATAGATGTTTGGGCTAACACGTTTTTAGTGGCCCAATTACTACCAAGGGTAGTGATAAAGTGGGTGACATGATCTCATGTGGCATGTGGGGTAAGAATTAGGATGGATATTGATTGTTGAGAGTGGATTGAGAATGATATGGAACCTCCATAAAAGTGACGATGATGTTGGGATTGTGTCTCAAAGATACATCGTACGTATCACTGTGGAAGGGAATCATATTTTACATAGATCAGTTAGATGATGAGACACCTAAGGTGGTGACCTATATGGATAGGACTAGAGGAAGAGGATCCTCAAGGTTGGGGAATTACCTTCTCAAAATACAGTCTTGCGGGAAAGACCAGGATGAGACATGGGTGTTTGGCCTGGATCTCATGGAGTCTTATTATGTATCCCCATAATAGAGAATCAAAGTCCACGAAGATCATGATGGGCATTGAATCAGGGTGTACACAAAGGAAAATGACCCGATGGTATACTGGGGCTTACTTGTGACTACCAGTCGGAATTGTTCTGACACCATAGTGGTGGACCAGAGTTGTAGGTCATAACAAAGGGGTCTACGACAACTTATCGTCAATTGCAGACAACAATGGCTTGATGCTGGTTTGGGTGAAAACAACATCTTACTATCAATTGGGGAAAAAAATGTCATACCATCGATTGGGGAAGACATCAACTTACTGCCAATTGGCTTAACACACTAGCTTACTATATAATTGGGATCACAATGGCTAACTGTTGGTTGGGTATCAACTATTTTCCGCAAGATGGGGTACAATAGAATACCGTTGGATGGGGTCCCAAAGTCTAACCACTATATGGGGTCACAACGACATACCACTAGATGGGGTTATTCCTCATGAACGCTTCCTACGTACCCTACCTAGGAGATGGGATCAAAGACTGCGTAGTTCGAATGGATATAGTTTAGTGTTATACGGGACGAAAAGGGGCATATTTTTAACGTCATAGAAGATGATGGTGCACCAATGTGGAGTGGTCGAGATAATTTGGTGAACAGAGATAAAGAGTGTTGGGACTAGTAGGGGTTGATCTTGAACCTAAGGGAGGCTTCCAATGTACATTTCCTTGGAAATGTTTAAGGTCAATGTAGTTTAGGGGGAATAATGCAGTTTAATGTCATGTGGGACAAATGTGATCTGAGGTGAAGCTCTTGGAACAGTTATGTGTTGTACATGAACAACATTGAGGCTTCCTACGTAACTTTACTTAGAAAGGATCATTTTCAATGTAGTTCTAGATGGTTAGGGGCATGCACTATATGGAGGCCCATAGAGGATGTCATGGTCGATGCTTAATCTATGCCCACATGATTCATGCTCGGTGTAAGAAACAAAAGGCATCAAAGACCTGACTGTCACATCACTAATGGTACATCCATGGTATGTAGAGTGGTGATTACATGTGATTAGTGGCCCAAAGAGAAATAGGGGCTTACACATTGAGTAGACCAGGGAGATGGATATTGGTACTTACTCCAAGATAGAGGCCCAATTATGACAAAGCCCCGAGGGAGAGGGATGGGGTATTTAGAATACATATGTCCCTCTCACCTCTTATTCTTTGTCACTGAAGAAGAGAGGAGAATCATAGGTTCTGCCTCTGGATAGAAAGGATAAGGTTTACGCCAAGATGGTTTCCGTCCACGCGTACAAAATCCGCCACAACAAAGAGGATATCATTCCATTTGAGGATGATCTCACTCCTATAGAGACGAGAGGGAATGGATAATGTCTGAGGTGGGGAAGCCGACGTATCAGGAATGGTGTGAGACCACTATACAACATCATGTGTTGTAGATGACGGTGCTTTCCAGTTTAACGTCTTGCATCTCGGACGAGGAGGGTTCACTTCTAACCCCTATGACTAACATAACGGGAACGCTTTAAACCTTGGTTAAGGTAAGGCACTGACAATGTCATTGTGAGGGGTTTTAGTGGATTGATCAGTTCAGGAATCTATGTTAGCATATCTATGAGAATAATCAATAGCCATTATTGTTCCTATACCGAGAAGAATGAGGCTAAGAAACGCAATGTAAAACACCACCCTAGGGACCTTGAAATCACAACATACAATCCTTGAGGGTCATACGGGAGAAAGGTGAATGACACATGTGTTTGGAACTTAAGAGGATCATAGACATGGTTCATCAAGGTATGGGATGATCATAATGTGATTGAGGAGGGCTGTGTGCAAGATGAGCGGCTGTGTGGAAGATGCAATGGATGCATTCAAAACAGAAAGATGTGCAAAAAAAGAGGTCCAATTCTGTTAAAATATGCGCTCAAGAGTAATTTTTTTAAAGAAAATGACTTAGGGTAAAAGTAAATAGACAAGGATCTATCCCAAGAGGTCCTATCCAAAGGAGGACCACTGGGGGTCCTGTCGAGAAATTTCCAGTACCGTGAGGCCATAATGTTTTTCTCATGGTCGTAGATGAGGTGACTTTCTCATAGCAGAGCATCGCTTTGTCATCGGTATCCATCCCCGAAATGTGGGGTATTCATCAATTTATAGCCGAAATCCATGGAGGTGAAGCACAAGAGTTTTTTCACACAAATGAATGTTTGATGTTGCATTGGGTGCACAAGGGTTTGTACGCCTAAGGGAAACTTCTACGCCAGACTCTCTTCATTCGTGCCCATGCCTTGGATATATTTTTTCTGGAGGTGGCCACGAAAGGGACACATTGACATCACATTGGATGTGAAAGGGATTTCTCATTGCTTGAAGTCTTGCACTCACACCTGGATTGTTGTGTGCCAGTGACTGGGCACATGTGCAATGGGTTGCCACGGAAGTCGACCCTTGAAATCACATAGGGTAGACGAGATTTTGTTTTTCTATGGGGATCCTACAAACCCCACTTCATTCTTGTGCACACCTCCCTCTACCACCACAGAGTTATCCCATTATTCCTAATTTTCCTTAGGTTTCCACAGAAGATACCCTTCCGGGGCCTAATTGAAATTTAGCATCAACAAAATTCATATCACATTTTTTATAAATAATAAAAGGGAAGTAATTATTTAAAATAAATCACTCAAAATCATACATATTCTAAATTTCAATTTCATTTTTTTGACTTATATTCTTCATGGAATTCCTACAATGATCCAATTTTCTTTCAAAAATATTTATAAAAAATAAAATTTTCATGTTATGAATGCTTGATAATGAAAAATATCATTTCGGTGGTGTTGATCCCTTGCCGTCAATTTGGAGATTAGAGTAACCCCTGAGTAAATGAAGATAACACATCATAATAGACTCAACAAAACATTGTTCACACCTTTTCTCATATATATGTTTAGCATGATTCATGGATTTATAATGTATTATGATCATAAAAATAAGATTTTTCATTCATGATAGGACAATACTAGAATTTTCCTTCTCACTCAACATTAAATCAGTTAATTTATGTTCATACCATTGAATAAAACATAAAATCATATTTTAATAACTAATAAATATAGAGGGGAATAATATAATCCAAAAATATTACACATAAAATGTTCAAATAAATAAAAATTATAATTAATATATTTCACATTATGTTTATAATAGTTTATTCATAGACATATTTAATTTAAAATTTTCAAGATGGTTCATAAATATTTTTTGAATTTCCCATGCATATCCCAGGAGACTGTCAAACTATGTGTTCAAAAAGACTATTTGTCATGCACCAGTTGAAGATCGAGTGTTAATAGATACACCCTTTTAAGATTTATTAACCATAGGTACCTCTGTGTCAGAAACACATCCAAATGTTTTACCATAACAAATATGTTATTTTTTGGAAACCAATCACTCAATCCTTTACCAAAATTCAAGGGTATTTTATTATAAATTGAATCATTAATAGAATTATCCCCCGAAATATCCTTATATTTCTCATAAATGTTTCCATACCCTAGATTCCAAATGGTTAACTAATCATATCCAATGATACCAATAGTAATGATTGAAAATTATCATACATAGATAACTAAACATTTTATAAAATTACTCCCTATATTATATAAACACATGCCTAAAAATCATAAATATATAATGCCTTTGGAAACATCGACGTATAGACAACTGGCCCACAAGTGAGCTACATCATCTCTGATTTTTTTATGCAAAACTATAACTCTTATTATACATATCATACATAATACCATTTATCAAAACCATGGATATGGAATCCTTCGAATGGGTGAGCTCAGATTCATAATAATTATAATTAGAGAGATATAAATATATAATGAGAATTATTATTTGATAACATGAGGATATAATTTCAAAACCATACCTTGTATATCTAATATGATAAGCTTAAGGCATGTCAAAAATACTGGCAGTTCATAATACATGAATGATAATAAAATAAATGAACATGAACCATGATAGAATATTATTGGCACAATCTTGGGTTATACACAAATCCATAGAAAATTATTTCATTTGTAGTTCAATGCTCATTTCCTTGAATATCATATTATAATAGGATCACTCCACTAACCATTATTGTACTCTATGTTTATTCCCCAGAACATCATAGTGGATAGATGCACCTTTTAAACTATATTTCCTACATATTCAAGTCAAATTTATCTAATGATATATTAATATTTATGCAATTTATGGGAGGGAGAATTATGTCCCCCCATTACATTATGAAAATTATATAGATGTGTTCCACATGTTCATAAAACAATCACAATATCAGATCCCATGAAATGAAATGGGTTTTATAAACATTTCAATTTAATAGAACCTCTAGAAAAGAAAAAAATTTCATGATTATTTCATAGTTTCACCAATGAATAACCCCTGGGAAATGATGTGGGTTTCATAATCATTTTATCATAATAGATCATGTGGTAGTGAAACATGTTTCATAAAAACCTTATTATCAAAACCAACAAAAATCAGGAGAGATGATAACAACGATATCCTTGTATTATGTCCCCAATATATTATATTTTACAATAAATAATTTCATCATATATTGAAAATGAATTTGATTGAGAACCCACATAGAATTTTTCTTGATAAAAATATCATTTATTTGAAAATAACTCTTTTAGAGATGGTAATTCATAAAATAATTTTGAAATAATTTTCATTTAAAATAATATTAATTTTTTTAAATGAGGAATTAGTTAAAATAATTTTCATGACATTAGGAGGATTTCATTAATGATGTACATGTTCAAAAAAATATTCCTTTCACAGTTTCATTGAAATCCAAAACTTGCCAAGTTGGAAAAAACATAAATATTACATTAATGAAATTAAAATGTAAAAATGGGTAAGAAATATAAATAATTAATCATTTTTATAATGTTAAAAATATTTTTTAAAACATTTATAGATAACATGGTTTTGGAAGAAAAAGTTTTTTTGATCAAAGAGATAGCTAAATATGATTTTTATTAAAAACAATATTATTTTGAACTCATTATTACATTAAGAGAAAAACAATAAATGGAAAATAAGTATTTTCCCTAAATTTATATTGTATAATAAATTTAATGAGTTTATAGAGAGATATATCATATTATTGTTTCATTGGAATGATAATTCGGAGCAATAGTGATAAATGATGAGATTATAACATAGAACCCTTTCCAATTTGGTAACATTGAAAAGTAACAACCATGAAAGGCTAATGTTAAATGATACTTATAATATCATGAGATTAAATAAAATATTGATATTACATGTCAAAGGGTATGTATATAACCCTAATAATGGAACATAGATTCAAAACAAAATGTTTTCCTTGATGTAGTAAATTGAGTCAAATATCCTATACAACATTCATAAAATTTGAATAGTAAAACCCATTAAAGAGAGATAATAATATGGATATGAAAACCACAATAATGTTCAGAATAATCTTATTAATATAAATTCTTGGGATATATATATATTACATAAAAGAAATAGGTGGTGAATATAGAATGTTTCTCACATAAAATAAAAGTTAGATTGAAAACCCTTACCATAAGTCTAAAATTTCATCATACAAATTTACTCCCCCTGTATAATAAATATAATATAATTAAAAATATATTATAAATCCACAAAAATATATTACATAACATATATGATTTACATATTACTTTTTATTACTTGTTTATTAAGAATTCCACGCTAAAGTTACTTTTCAGGCTAAAGCTACTTTTTGTTTCTGGTATATTTTTATTTTTAATATTTTTGGTCCTATTAATATGATAATAGTCATATAATCTATACTATTTTACCAATGATATAAATATTTTATAATATTGTTTTATATGTATTTATATTAATATGTAAATATTAGAGATATGAAGTGATGTTCAACATTCATGGAGACAATAGGTTGAATGTTAAATTAAAGAATTTTATGTAATATATTACAATTAAAGAATATTGTTAATATATATATACAAATATCATATAATTTCAATTGAAACATTCTTGTTACCTTTCATTGAAAGCAGGTATGAATAACATCGCTTCGCTTGGCGGTAGTCTGCCTTACAGACTGGTATAATTATATTCCCAAAAAATGGATAGTAATAAATTATGTAAGATATAATAATATATGAAATATAATAATAACATAAATATAATATAAAAAAATTAAATCCATCAATATATCTATCCATGGGAGGTGGAGATGGAAAATTAATAACACAAGTTCTCGAGGTTGTAGTATGTAGTTTTCGTGAATGATAATTTCATATCTCATATGATGGATGTTGAGATGGTTTTGGGTCCTTAATATAACATAAAAACATCTTAATATATGAAATTTAACAATGTAAATATACCATAATTTATTAACAATAATAAAATTTGGTAGTGGGAAAAATAAAATGAATACACTCATTGAAGAATGCTACCTCTTCTTCGGGTAACCAGCATAGGTTTAACCCAAAATACTTCTTTGGTTTGCTTTCAGAAAAAACTAAGTCTTATAGTATTGTAGGAGGAAATGAAGGAATATAATTGGGTAGGTATTTTCTGAAATAGTTATTTTTTGACATGTTATGTGGGGAGGAGAATGGAATGCCTTTTTGTAAATGAGGTTAGTGCCACACTTGAAATGTTTTTAAAGAAAAAATACCCATGTTTTTCAGATGAAATAATGGAAAAATATGGACCATTATAAAAACAATTAGACATGATAAGAACGAAATAATGAAATAAAATAGGTTTTTCAATTGTTTTGTTTTATTTTAACTCATATTTGTTTAGTTTAGAACCCGCTGAACCCATTTTAACCTTAACATCAGTAAATAATTTCTATTGTTTTTACTATCCATTATAGTTAAAAATTATGTTAAAATTAATATAATTTATAAATTATTATATTTCTATAATTTTTTTCTATTTTAAAAATCCCATTCCTTTAATTGAAATAATAAATTTAAAATTATTCCCAAATATGTGACGATACGTCACTTTTCCAAATAGAAAATACTCAAATGATAAAAATGTTTTTATATTAAAATTCAATATTAAAATGATTGAAATGACATAAATTGAATTAAATGTTCTGTAATGGAACGATGTTTACATTTAAAACCATATTTAAAAAAAATTAAACCATATAAATTTTGTAAACAAAAAGGAAATTTTCAATAAAAACTATAATTTTCACTATTTATCAAAAAAGTAATCCGATAAGAAAAATAAAAAAATCACCCACAGATAATAGGGAAAAGATGATTTAAAAAATTATGTTTATTTTTTCAAAATATTTTATAAAAGTGTGAAATAATAATTTCATTTAAAAAATATTATTTTATTGAGAAAATAGTTTTTTTCAAAACATGTAAAAACATTAAAAAAAATTAAGTACAATTTTATCATCAAGTGTTCTATATACATATTTTTCTTAAATAATATTAAAAATGGGTTTATTCCCATTGATACCACCATTTTTAATGTCTATGTAATAAAATTTATTTTTAAATAAAAATATTTATAATATATTGCGGTTTGTTAAAACTCTTTGTTGTGAATAATGAAATGTATTGAAGAAATGAAATTTTTCCAAAAATAAATATTTAAAAAAATAATGGGGTGTCACATTATTATAAATTTAAATGAATTAGTCCCTAAATTTAATTTCAATCTAATTTAAGCATATAAGGATTCTTTTTCCACATCATAACTTCTTGTCTCCACACACCTTCCATGAATTGGTGGTTTTTTCCCAAAACATTGAGCATGTGAGGGGGTTTGTTTTGTAGAAATTTCTATGTATAATCCTTAATATTCACCAGTTTCTCCTTATTTTAAATTTGTTTCTTCAGTGGTTTGACCTCTGATTTTAGTAAATGTGAACATTCATATATGTACTTCCTCAATAGAGATACATGTTACACATCATGAACATGAGAGATATTCAATAGTAGTGACAAATGAAAATATACACTCCTGATATGATCATTAATTTTAAAGATATTGATATACCAAGGTATTAAATTTCTATTCTTTATAAATCTCATTACCTTCTATCATGGATAAATTCATCGAAAAATATTATCACAAACATCAAATTTCAGATCATTTTGATGGTTATTAGTATTACTTTTATGATGACTTTGTGATGATATTATGTGTTTTTTAATGCCTCTAATATGCTCAAATACATAATAATATATTTTATATCCTTGTATAATTATTTATCTATCTCCATTATAAAATTTTGGAGCTCTATACTTATTTTCAAATATGGCTTCAGAAGGATCCATCTAAATGTTCATGTAAAAGATACTGTTTTATGAAAACTGATCTAAAGGCATGTGTTGATCCCAAACACCATTATAATCTAGATAATAAGATCTAAATATATAAACAATGATTTAAATTATTTTCTTGAGCTGGAAACCTATTTTAGTATGATACGTAGTTTTAAAACTCAACACCATATCAAGAGATAGCTGAATATTTCAAAAGAAATACGTGGTAATCCTTCAATCATGGTCAGATACACGAGAATGAGGTACTCCATATAGCATTACAACATCATTAACGTATAGCCTAGAATGTTGATCCACTAAAACGTATTATCTGATAGTGATTATTTGTGATGAATTTCAATGTCGATATTCTACAACTTAGATAGCATTATTCCCTTTAGATGTTTTGGGGTGTCTAATGAAAACAATCCATAATGATGTTTCTCAGTATCCATTTTTCTATGGGTAATGGATGAAACCTCACATTATAATTTTTTCTTTCAACCATAACCTATTTCCATAACACAAATCTAGACTAAAACATTAGATTATCAATTTTTTCCATTAAACCATAAATAATCATTCAAATATCTATACATCATCATACATATATGATTCAAAGAGAATGAAGAAATTGGAGACTCCATTAATAAATCCTCCAACAACTCTAGTTGTCATAGAACACATTCATGATTTATAAAACATATAATTTTATAAGGATCGAGTTTAAACATAGGAAAATTTCTAACTTCCTTTTGAGTATATATATCTTACTTTTTATCCTCTTTAATCTTCACTTATATATATGGTTAAACATTAAATGGACTAAGATATGATTCTTTAAATTCCTTTAGGATTTCCAGATCCATCCTTCCAAAATCTTGAAATATTGGACATTTTGTGATCCTTATGCTGGATAAGCTACCATGATTCATTTTACTAATGAAATTGGCCACCTTTTTCACTTTTCTATGGGGGAAATTTATTGATAATTCATATTATTTAATTAATAAGAATGATATTATCAAGTTAAAATTCAACCAATTATGTTCTCATATACATTGTAATCATTCTAGATTGGTATATATATCACAAATTTCTCTATAAATATAAATCCTTCTCATCATTACTAAAAAAATTACTTCCATTAACTAGAAATCTTGATTTAGGTAAATTTTCTCCTAAACCTTCAATTTTTGTCAGTCATAATCTATAACAAAGTCATTATTCATTAGAATTCATACCAATCAATTCTCGGATATGTAATTGTACATTACTGAACCTACTCCACTACAGGGTAATGTTGGCATATGTGTTCTAACTAATCTTCTCTTAAGATCCTTCCAAATTCCCCCACATTCATCTTTCTAGAGGAAATAGGCTAACTTAAGAGATAACATGGTGAAGTGGATGGTTAGGTTTGAAACTTTCCCCATAAATTTTAATCTATATCCATAATAATGAAAGAAAACTATGGATCTCATCCAACATGGTTAGTCAGGGCCAAAAATAAATTTCCACTTACATTGATGGTTCTTTCGATATAAACTCTCTTAATATTATATGAACCAAAAATGAAACCAATATAATAGAAATTCTCATTTTTTGATTTTTCATAATGTTTCTCCTTGCTTATGAACATTAGTATAATTCCCATATAACATCCATTCCCTCACATGATATTGGAATTTTTAATGATTTTATTTATAAAGACTACCACTAATTGATCATGTTAATTTCTAAATAATATGTTTATTAAATCCATAAATATAGTGGTGGCATTTTTTATTCTGATGCAATAACTATATATTCATAGTTTTTATACATTGTATGAAATGATATATTGGTATGTCCGATTTTTGGATCCTCAATTTATAATATAATAGATCTTCCTTCACAAGCCATTACTTTCTCAGTTTGGGTTGTTGGAGGTGATTTGGAGGAGGCATGTGAAGGTTTGTTGTTGGTTGGAGGTGAAAAAATAAACTACAATGGAAAATGCATGTTAATGAAGTGGTTCTCAAGTGGAATCAAGGGTACATGACTTGTGTAGATGGAGAGATTTAAAGATCCTATGTGGTTGAGGGGGAACCCATGACATGAAATCATGTCACAAAAGTGATTAATTACATATAATTAATCAAAGTATGAGGTAATGTGAATTTCTGAAAAATTTATAATTTTTGGGAACACATGTATTTCATGTCATAAATGGAATACTTTATGTGAAACCTATGGGATCCCTGTAATTTTATAACTCTATATACTACTTTTTTAACTTAACCACACCTCCCTCTCTCTATCATTATAGATGAACTATATCCACCTTTCGAAGACAGTCTATTCCTTTCCCACTTTAATCAATTCTATGGTTTTTGGTGGTTGCTCATTGGATATTTATGCTAAGTTATTGAATTTATACCCTTTTTTCCATTCTAATAATAAACATTTATTTTCTTTTGTGATGCATTTTTTTAGTGTTTCACTTTTATGAGCCTTTTTTGAAGCTTAGATTGACCTTTGATCTCATGGAGAAGTTTTTGGTTTTGTTATATTCTTCTATTCATCATGTAATGCTATGAGTTTTAAAATATTCTTTGATGTAGGAAATCTCTATTTTCTCACTTTTCTGTATCGTGCGAGGTAGATTTAATAATTTTTAACACTGATGGATGATTTTCACTAGCCTAATAATGATTAATATATCAGTTAAGTGAAATTGATTGTGAAAGGGAATGAATCACAATATTTTACATGATTAATATGATTGTAATGTTTTGTTTGTATGGGTTGAATGGATTGTGGAAATTCATGTCTATTGGTGAATTTTTTTGTGTTGTGGTTATGATATTGAAACCCTGTTTCATGTTCATGTGATATCAACCAAAAAAGAAAATTTTCTATCCACTTATATTTGGATAATGAAATGGTGTCCTTATATTTATTGATTTTTTGATAACACCACTAAACTGAAGTCAAATAAGATTAAATCCCCTTCTAAAATATAGAAAATGATTCTGGATGTGTTGTGACATGTTGTCGTTCTTGTGGGGCGGCGATGTGTGGTTATATTGTGTTCTTGACTGATGCCTATTTTTTATTTCCATTCCTTAATGGTGGTGAGTAGATGGTTATTTGGATGTGATTTTAGGGAAGTAAGGAAATGTTTAGATTGGAATGATGAGATGCTTGTGATCTATTTTACTGTTGTTCTAGATGCATAGGTAGTAATAGAATACATATTTAGTAATGATTAAAATGATTGAGGTTTGGTTTGCTTAATGGAATGTAAATGATTAATGAGAAAATAAATGTTGGGATATGTGGTTAAATTAAATTGTAGTTAAATAATGAAATGATTTGAATGGATAATGGAATTTTTTGGTGATGTGAGTTGTGGATTGTGTTTTGTGAGGTGTTATGCATCTAGAGGTGAAACGAATAATGGGATGTTGTGAGTTGGTCAGTTTTTTTGTGAACCCATAGGTTTGTCTTGTGTATGGCTATATGTATTTACCCGTATATTCCTTGTGATATCTATTTGGATCCCACCCACATGGATCACTTTGTTCTGGGACCCATATTTTCAATGGGGGTGGGTTACTATATTCTAGCATTGTGGATGAATGAATTGAAATAGTTGTGTTAGTGTACTAAGTGATTACCCATTTTTTTCTAGAAATATGTGATATGAAGGTGTATTGGGGTAGTTGAATATGTATTTTTAGGTGATATGAGATATTACTATGTTGTGGGGTGACATGTCGTGGGGTTTTATCATGGAAGAAGGAAGACATGAGGTTGATATCCTTCATGTTTATGATACCCTACTACTCTGGTTTTGGTTATGATGTGATGGCCCAAGTGTCTGCAAGCGAGTTGAGATGTGACCACACTGTCGGGAGGTAACCTACATGTCTGTTGGTATTATGTGATGTGACTATGATATGGGGTGGTAGTATATTCTATTAAAAAGAGTTGAGAGTACCAAGAAATAAAGTATTGGGGTGTGAGAGTGGTAAATATGTGGGAAAGGGGTGAAGGGTACAATTTATAAAAATTATTCTTATTATACAATTATACATGAGATGTAATATCTAGAGAGTATGACTTTGTATGGTTGGAGTGGATAATTTACATATTTTGGAGTTATTTTTTCTATTATATTTACACAATTTCATTAATATTCTTATTAAACATGTTTATCAAAGACATTGGTTTCCTTTATGAGTATAGTTTAATTCACACCCTATGTATATAAACTAGTTTTTAGGTTTCTAGGAGGATTAGTATAACACCATGAGATTTTATGAAAAATATTATGTTTAATTTCATTGATGTATTGTGTTGTACGCTACACCAAAAGGAGATTTCACTACATGAATCACTGACTTGGATTGCATTACACAAAATCGCGACCTTCCACGATACCGTGTGCTGTACGCAATACCGTGTTTCGCTAAACAACGATATGTTATTAAAATATTATATAAACTAGTAGTTATGAATAGTAAAACCCATTTTTTAAAATTTTATAAATTTTATCTTTCAAAATGGACTTCATTTTTGGATTCAAGATATCGAAATTAGCCTAGGGTGAAATTATGGTATTTTTTTTGAAAACTTTAAATTTTTGATGAAGAGTGGAAAACACTGAGTTATAGTTTAAAAACTGAATATTTATTTAAATAATTAGTTATTTTAGTTATAAATAGATACATTATACCTATATATGTTCAATGTAATTCATTGGATTCACTTTATAAAATTTTTAGATATATAAAAATTTTAATGAACTTTTCTCCGTCTTTTACCCACCTCGTATGATTATATGAAAATTTACATAAATAATAAATTTAATGATTCTGTGAGTGGAATTTTAAAAATCCGAGAGACACGGTAAATATAAAAGTGTAAAATGTGGTTCAATAAGGTAAAAATAATTTTTTGGTGAATAGTAAATTTTTACTTTTATTTACCACGGTTAAAAGTAAATAGGGTAATTTAGGGTAAAAATGATATTATAATTACCCTAACACATGTACTAATTCTATTGGATAAGTTTAATTCGTCCAAACGAAACCTTAGGAATAAAATATGACCATTTAGGTCCACTTGGATTAGATTAGTACATTTATTATTATTTTATTTAAAAAAAGTTAAAATAGTTGAAATCAAATTTTAATAACTAAAAAATTTTAAATATAGAGTTATAAATAAGATAAATTAGACTATAAATATTAGTTATCAATATAAAAGTCTTTTTTACATAATGGTATTTTATTTATAATTTTTAGACATTAAATAATTTTAGTTATTTATGACACAATGGTGATGCAGTAATTACCTAAATAATGAAATATTAAAATAATTGATAATATAAATACCCAAATAAATGTAATTTGAGACTTTTTATGAATTACACTCATTTTATAGGTTAATATGAAATGTTATTATTGAGTTAATTAACATTTTTCGAACTAATAATGCTGTTATGAGTTTCACATAAACCAATTACCAAATAGTGTCAAAATTGACATAAAATAGTTTTTAACACAAATATTATATTATTAATTGTTATTTTATACCTAAAAAACTAAGGTTTGGAAAAATGACTTAGATAAGGATATATATATTACTAATTAACTACTTGGGGTTTTTTAGCTTGTTATAGTTAGTTTATTAGCCATATATTGTAAGAAAACAAAAAGACATGGTAAAAGTTAAATTATTTAACATTGAGTTAAATCTTAATGATAATGATAAAATAGTAACCTAAACATGTCTAAAACCTATTGGTGGAGTGTATTTAGATCCATATCCACCTTATATTATAAATAAGTCAATTTGGGTCTATTAAAAACCGAATATGACCTTATTATAAAATAATATTTTATGTTTTCCAAAGGTGCCCCTCTCCTCCCTTATAAAAAGGGCATCCCTTCCCTCTTCTCTTCACACCATTTGAGCCTGGAAGCTCGGAAAAACCCTTAAAATTAATCTTCTAAATATTTATAGTTACATCATTGAGGGTCTGTAATTCTCAAAAGACCAACCCTAGTGCCCAAATAAGATGTTTAAAGGAGGTGCGTCGAAGAAGAGATAATCTCTTCTAACGAATCTTTCAAGTTTCATTCAGATTCAACTTATTATTATTTAGTGGTTTCATTATAAAGTAATAACATCAGTATTAACTATATACTGATATGTTATTATAAATATGAAACAACCCAATTTCACCTTCTATCCATCCTATGGAAAATGAAATCACCGCCCGTCCGTACGTACAGAATACCGTCTCCATGCCGGGGTGTAATCTGTTTTTCCACCACTAGCATACTTGGATGGTTATAATGGTGTAAATAATAACAATATATGATTATTATAACATCATAATGATTCTATGATATTATATCATCCACTCGAATTCTATTCAATAAATATTGTAATGATATCATCGCTCGTGCGTACGTACGGATTACCATCTCCACGACGCAATGAGATTCATTTTCCATGTTAACAATTCAAGAATAATTATAAATTATATATAATAAGTAATCAAGAAATATATTACATAATAATTCTATGGGATTTATGTATATATATATGTATGTCATATACATAATTCCATACAAGTCAATAAGGGAAGGATAACATCATTCATGCGTACGTACGACATACCGTCTCCATGAACGATGTATTTCATTTCATTCATATATATATTATATATATATATCAATATACTGAATATATGTGATATATAAATCATGATTTACATTATAGAAGTATGTAAATAATTATATAAGTAATAATAATATCATGAACAACAAATCAAAACATGTACGATAAATTAAATGATTTTACCCGAAACACTGTTTTAACATGGAATTTAAAAAAGAATGGGTATTATAAAGTCATAATTTAACCATATATGATATAATAACAATGAATTTGATTCTGTAATAAGTCAATAACATTATTTAAATAATTATATAGGTGATCTGGATAGATACGAAGCATATCAGACATAAGGAAAGGGATAATTTTTCAAATCTCATTTTTATCTGAGATTGATTATACGTTAGTGTTTACTATTGTTATATTTTTCATCCATGCCCATAAAATGTTTTTCATAAAGTGTATAATATTTTTCTATGTATGTTAAATGCAATGTTTACCCCTATTTGACTTTTACTTTGTGTTATGGAAGGAAACATTATTTTGTTTACCATACGAGGAACTTTTTGACTTTTCCGAAAAAAGTACGAGGAGAATGTTATTTTTAACATATACGACGTGAATGGATTTTTACAGTTTCATAATGACATATTTCAATGAAGTTTCCTCGACAAAATTGTATGTCTATTTTCATAAAAATAATATTCTTTTAAAATTTCATGGCATTTTGAGAAAAGAAAATGATTTTGACGGATAAAGGATATTTTCCTCAAGAATTCATTTCAAGTGTTTTATCAAAACCATTTTCCATATAAGATGACATTCTTTCATATGTGTATGTTTCATGTATAATGAAACAATGATTTACATGGTTTTACTTTTCTTATGATGAAATGATATCCATTTGATTTATATGGATTATGTTATGATGGGATGATTTTTATGAAACCCATTTTATTATTTGGGTTATGATGAATGATTTATGTTAATTTTGTGGCACACAAAAGAATGATTTCATTATGAGACGGGTGGGACCTATATCTCCTTCCAATGCATTGGGTAAATATTTATATATCATTAGATAGACATGGATGGAACGGTAAGTTAATTCAGTTCAGTGATACAGAACTGGAACGAGGAGTGAACTCGATTTAGAAATGGACTTTGTCCACTAAGATGGTCTTGGAAGAAATTCCTTGGCTACTATGGAAATAATATCATGTGGTTAATGGTTTTACACTATTACATTTTTTCTTCCCATTCTATTTTATCATGATTGATGTTCCATTATGATATATGCCTTATGTAATTCCAATATTTATGTGTTTTCTCAAGATTTTGAGGATTAGAATTTATGTTCATGTTTTTGCATTCAAATGTGTATGGATTGATTTATGTTCCCTATGATTACCCTTACTGAGAATTTATGCTCACCCTTTTTATGTTTTCTTTTCCCTAGGATATAATGAAAGGTTTTAGGTAAGAAAAAAAGGGAAAGATATTAATGGGAGATGTTGAAGATCTTTCACCGTGATTAGAAGATTATGTTCCAAGCTTCCAAAGACACTAAACTATTACGGTCCTTGTGTGATTGTTTTCGTTATGTATTAAGTATTCCGAAAAAGTAATTTAATGTCCATGTACATCAAGATTTGGGTCTCTACAGTTGGTATTATAGGAAAGGTTTAGTTAACCTTTGGAAACTAGGATGCAAAAACATTAGTGAGAACACTAGAGATATTTCTAAGGTATGTCTAGTGATGTCCCTAAGGATAAGTATAATTATATGTTATAGTCCTAGAATTACGGTAACAATCTTAGAATTAACCCTAAGATGTTATATATAGAAGGTACTCCCCCTTTATTATGTTGTTTTCTCTAGCATGATTTTTGCCTCTCACACTATTGTTTTTGGGTTTTAGAAAATGGCAGGAAATAGGAGGATTCACGATAATGGAGGATATGATGGACAATGGAATGATATTATTCATGAACTACCAAATGAAATGGAATTTGGAAGGAGAAACATCATTATTATGCTTAATCAGCAATCTCATAATATGATCAATAATCTCATCATTGGTAAGATTCTTGACTCAGCTAATAAAAGAAAGATGGAGTTTCATTATCATCATAGAGGAAAGATATTTTGATTTCCCTCATGTAAGTCATGTGGGAAGAGGAATCAAGGGGAATGTTTCAAAGGAACTAAAAGATGCTTTGGGTGTGGAAAATAAGGACACAAAGCTATCAATTGCGAAGGAAAATGCTCAGTTAACACCATGGACAAGGATAATGGTTTTACTAAGACATCAACAATGGATAAATGTTTTAAATGTGTAATGTACGAGAATTATGAAAACAAATTCCCTAAGGGAAAATCTCATGAAGGGAACCAGCATGGTCGTATGGGTAGGATTTATGTTGATGATGATGAAAAGAGTAAAAATGGTATCTGAGATGAAGATGTGTTGAGGAATACAATGATGAAGCTCGGTCAATGGTTTCAGAAGGTAGTGGAATGATTTATGTTTATCAAGAGTTATGTTGTATAGGTAATGGTACTATGTAATAAAGACACATCTAAAGATTTTTACACTATTGTTTTCCTAATTATTTGATAGTATATGTTGAATGGTACCAGTAACCATGAAAGGTTATTTGAATATTTTTGGAATGTAGATGATATGTGCATAATGAAGGGATAAGGGGAAAATAATATGTATGATAGTATTCATGAGCTCAAAAATGATATAAGGACAAAGTGATATCATGGTTTGATTATATCGAAATTTTTGGATTTTGGTATGTGGAAAGAGTCAACTTTTGACAGAATTCATGTTTTTTTCACTAAGGTTCATTGGGTATTAATTTTTCAATAGAATACATGATTAAGGTATTCACATGTATGGAATGTGACCAACAAGAAATATCATATGATATATGGGGGATAAATGATGGTATTCACATGCTCGGTAGATGAAATTTCTAGTAATTTTTTTCTTTATACTATAAGCTTGGACATAAGTATTTTGGATAAGCCTAAAAATTTGAAATGGATTATGTTATATATAAGCTAGTATTGTTTAAGGCTAGAACTACTGTTCGATATTATTGATGTAATGCTATAATAGTGTAGTTTAAGAAAAGGGAAAACATGCATAACGGGTGACAACCCGTCATGTCGGACAAGGCTATGGGAATCGAACCCACAACCGAAGTGCGACATGCCTTTATCACCTACCACTGGGCTACAGGAAGTCCCTGGTTAGTAGAAGCTAGTTTTATTATATTAAGCAGTATGATATATGATTTATAAGTCCGTTTTAGGAACCATATATGATTAATCTCACTATAGGTGGACTTATGTATATTTAATAACTTTTACTATCCTTTTGATTGAGATAGATGGAATGACATATCATTCTATCGCATGATCTGCTAACACTTCACGGAAGAAAAAATAACCTAAATTTCTTTAAGAGATGATATGGAAATTGTTCAAGGCACAAACAACAGTACGATTTTACCAAAATCAAGTAATTATTTCTTTTAATTAAACAATTAATCAACTTTAGGGAAATGATCTGGAATACAAAAATATGGTGTCCTAGTGTCCTTATATCCGTTGAATTAGATGGTGACTTAGATCATCATAAATTTATGGCTTTGTGATTGTTGGATTTTTTATATCCATGTTCTCTACCACTCTCCATCAGAAAATTTTGGTTAGATTTCTCTTCCATATCCATATTTTCACCTATGTTCTCTTATTTGGAAACCCAATGATTAGTTATTTTTGGTATCTGTTAAATTACATACATTTGTATTTAAAGATAAGTTTTGGTATTCCTTCTTACGATGTGGGTTTCTATTAAAGAAACATTCTAGTAGTAAACCATGTATAACCTCGATGAATTTTGAGGGTGAAATTCATTTTAAGGGGGGTAGAATGCAATACCCGGAGATTTTATGGAAAAAAAATTATTTTTAATTTCATTGATGTCTTGTGTTATACGTTACACCGAATGGAGATTGCACTACATGAATCCCTGACTTGTCGTGCGTTACACGCAATCGTGACCTTCCACGATAGCGTGCATTGTACACAATACCGAGTTTCGCTAAACAACGATATGTTATTAAAATATTATATAAACCAGTAGTTATGAATATTAATACCCACTTTTTGAAATTTTATAAAATTAATATTTCAAAATGGACATCATTTTTGGATTCATGATATCGAAATTAACATAGGTTTAAATTTTTGTATTTTTCTGAAAACATTCAATTTTTGATGAATAGTGAAAAAAACTGAGTTATAGTTTAAAAACCGAATTTTTATTTAAATAATTATTTATTTT
The DNA here is from genome assembly GCA_963277665.1 of Viscum album. NCBI lineage: Eukaryota > Viridiplantae > Streptophyta > Magnoliopsida > Santalales > Viscaceae > Viscum > Viscum album. The sequence continues at coordinate 660,314,759 of OY728134.1, read as the reverse complement.
ATTTAAATTTATTTTAGGCCATAATATATACATAATACCTATATATGTTCAATGTAATTCATTGGAGTCATTTTATAATAATTTTAGATATATAAATGTTTTTTGAACTTTTCACCGTCTTTTACCCACCTCCTAAGAGAATTTGAAAATTTACGTAAAACATAATTTTAATGATTATGTGATTGGGATTTTGAAAATCCGAGAGAAATGATTAATATCAAGGAGTAAAATGTGGTTCAATGAGATAAATATAATTTTTTTGAATAGTAACTTTTTATTTTTATTTACCACTATTAAATGTAAATAGGGTAATCAAGGGTAAAAATGATATTACTATTACCCTAACACATGTCCTGTTTCTATTGGATAAGTTTAATTCGTCAAAAAACAACCTTTGGAATAAAAAGTGACCATTTAGGTCCTCTTTGATTAGATTAGGACATTTATTATTATTTTATTTAAAAGAGTTAAAATAGTAGAAATCAAAGATTATTAACTAAAACATATTAAATATAGTGTTATACATAAGTTAAATTAGTCTATAAATATTCATTAGATAGATTAAAATCTTTCATACATAATTGTATTTTATTTATAATTTTTAGACATTATATAATTTAAGTTATTTATGACACAATGGTGATGCAATAATTACATAAATAATAAAATATTAAAATTATTAATATTATAAATACCCAAATAAATGTAATATGAGACTTTTTATGAATTACAATAATTTTCAAGGTTAATATGACATGTTAGTATTGATTTAATTAACTTTTTTCGAACTAATAATGCTGTTATGATTTTCACAAAAATCAATTACAAAATAATGTCAAAATTGACATAAAATAGTTTTGAAAACAAATATTATATTATTAATTGTTATTTTTTTCCTATAAAGATAAGGATCTGAGAAATTACATAGATAATGATATATATATTAAAAATGAACCACTTGGGGTTCTTTTTTCTTTTTATAGTATGTTTATTAAATATATAGTGTAAGAATACAAAAAGACACGAGAAAAGTTAAATTATTTAACATAGAGTTAAATCTAAATGATAAGGATAAAATAGTAACCTAAACATTTCTAAAACCTATTGTTGGATATTATTTCGATCCATCCCCACCTTAGCTTATAAACAAGTCAATTATGAGCTATTAAAAACCGAATATGACTTTATTAAAAAAAAATATTTTAAGTTTTCCAAAGGTGCCCCTCTCCTCCCTTATAAAAAGGGCATCCCTTCCCTCTTCTCTTCACACCCATTTGAGCTTTGAAGCTTGAACAAACCCTGAAAATTATTCTTCACAACCTCTCTAGTTACATCATAGAGGTTTTGGTCTTCTCAAAGACAATCCCTAGTGCCCAAATAAGATGTTTAATGGAGGTGTGTCGAAGAAGAGGTAATCTCTTATAATGATTCATTCAAGTTTATTTCTTCTTCATCTTCTTCTTATTTATTGGTTTCATTATAAAGTAATAACATAATTATTAAATAAAAAAATATATGTTATTATAAATATTAAACAACCCCATTTCACCTTCTCTCTATCCTACAGAAAACGAGATCACTGTGTGTGCGTACGTACGGAATACCATCTCCACGCCGTGGTGTAATCTATTTTTCCACCACTACCTTACTTGGATGGGTATAATGGTATAAAGAATAACTATATATTATTATTATAACATCATATGGATTCTATGATATTATATCATTCACTGCAATTCCATTCAATAAATATGGGAACGTTATCATCGCTAGTGCGTACGCACGGATTACCGTCTCCACGACGTGATGCGATTCATTTTCCATGTTAACAATTCGAGAATGATTATAAAGTATATATAATTAGTAATCATGAAATATATGACACAATAATGCTACTGAATTTATTTATATATATATATGTATGTCATCTACTTAATTCCATTCAAGTCAATAAGGGAAGTAAAACAGCGTTCATGTGTAAGTACAGCCTACCGTATCCATGAACGGTGTATTTCATTTCATTCATCTATATATTATATATATATATAGAATATATGTGATATATAAATTATTATTTACATTCTTTATGTAATTAAATAATGATATAATTAATAATAATATCAAGAAGAATAAATCGAAACATGTCCGATAAGTGAAAAGGATTTTACCCAAAACACTGCTTTATCATGGAATTAATAAAAGAACGGGTTTTATAAAGTCATAATTCTACCAGATATGATATCATATCAATGAATGTGATTCTTAAATAAGTCAATAACATTATTTAAATCATTATACAGGAGGTATGGATACATACGATGCATATTAAACATATGGTAAGGGATAATTTTTCAAATATCATTTTTATCCGAGATTGCTTATACGTATGTTTTTACTGGGGTTATATTTTTCATCCATGCCCATAAAATGTTTTTCATAAAGTGTATAATAATCTTCCATGTATGTTTAATTTCATGTTTACCCCTCTTTGACTTTTACTTTGTGTTATGGAAGGAATATTTCTTTTGTTTACCATACGAGGAACTTTTTGACTTTTCCAACAAAAGTACGAGAACAATGTTATTTTTAACATATACGGCGTGAATGGATTTTTACGGTTTAAGAACGCCTTATTTAAATGAATTTTCCTCTACAAACTTTTATTAATATTTTGAACAAAATACTTTTCTTTAAAAATTTCATGGAATTTTGTTAAAAGAAAATGATTTTGAAGAAGAAAGGATATTTTACTCAAGAATTCATTTCAAGTGTTTTATCAAAACCATTTTCCATCTAAGAGGACATTATTTAATATGTGTATGTTTCATGTATAATGTCACTATTATTTACATGGTTTTACATTTCTTATGATTAAATGATATCCATTTGTTTTATATAGATTATGTTATGATGGGATGATATTTATGAAACCCATTTTATTATTTGGGTTATGATGAATAAATTATGTTTATGTTATGGCACACAAAAAAATGATTTCATTATGAGATGGATGGTACCTATATCTCCCTCAAATGCATTGGGTAAAGATTTATATCTCATGAGATAGACATGGCAAGAATGGTATGTTATTCTGGTTCATTGATAGAGGACTAGAACGAGGAGTGAACTCGATTCAGAAAGGGACTTTGTCGACTAAGATGGTCTTGGCAGCAATTCCTTGGATACTATGGAAATCATATCATGTGCTTAATGGTTTTTCCCAATTAAATGTTTTATTTCTATTCTATTTTATCATGATTTATGTTCCATTAGGATATATGCCTTATGTACTTCCAAGATTTCTGTCTTTGCTCAAGATTTTGATGTTTAGATTTTATGTTCTAGTTTTTATATTCAAATGCTTATGGATTGTTTTATGTTCTCTATGTTTACCCTTACTGAGCATTCGAGGTCACCCTTTTTATGTTTTCTTTTCTCCAAGATATAATGAAATTTTTTTGGTAAAAACCAAAAGGGGACGATCTTTATGGGATATGATGAAGATCGTTCACCATGATTAGAAGATTATGTTCCATGTTTCCAAAGACAATCAACAATTACGGTCCTTGTGTTTTTGATTTTGTTATGTATTATGTATTCCAAAAAAGCAATGTAATGTCCACATACGTCAAGCTTTGGGTCTCTACAATTAGTTGGATCATAATGGAAATTATTATCTTAGACCCTCTTGGAATGTTTCAATATCGCTTCATTATCTTTTATTTCTGTTATTTACTTTTAGTAACTTTTATCTGTAACAATTTTATTTATATGTGCTTTGTTGGATGGTTTTTGAATTTTTTAAATTATTATGTGGAGTTTTTTTGCTGATTAATCTTATCTCATGACATATATAAGTATAGAGATTATTTCAAAACATTTCATAATATTTATATACCCTTGGGGTAATGTTCCAACCCAATTCCTATTGGAGGTGTGACTTAGGGGAGCATTGTCTCTCCCCCCATTGGTGTTTGGATTTTCATTTGGTGAAGTCTATGAATGATGTTCCTGGTGATTTTTTATAGCCTTTTCGTGTTTTTATATGGAAATTCGATGACATCCTAATGGATTTGGGTATAGGGTTATGCCGAGAATAGGGATGTTGTGATGTTGATTGGGTGATCATAGAATTTTTAATGAAATAATCCGACTTCATAGAAATCAAGGAGTTTGATAAAGTAGACGGTTTTTATAGGAGTTATGTGGATGAGGTGGTACAATGGCATTGAGTTATAAGGTCCATTATTTCAGATCATGGAAGATGACTCCCCTAGATATTTTTGAAGTGATTTTATCAAATTTTGGGATCTTATTAAATCCCCAACACTACATTTCATCCACATAATGATGAGCAAATAGGGAAGACTATCCATACTTTAGAGGATTTTTTGGCACCATTCTAATATTATTTTAGCTGGTCATGGGCATGACACCTTCCCTTGGTTATTTTTTTCAAATAATTATAGTTATTAGTTATCCATTGGAATGGACCTATTTGATACCTTTTATGGGAGGTTTTTTAATTATCCATTATTATATATGGAAGTTGGGGAGGTAGAAGTTCATCATCCTGATGTGGTGTAGGGGATAAAAAATATTGTTTATATTAATCTTCAGTGGATTAAAGCAGAATAGGACCTGTATAATTCCAATTCCAATTGTAAGAGGAGGGTCATAGATTTTAAGTATGGGGACCACATGTTATTTATGGTTTCCCCTCAATGTGTGTTATAGAGGTTTGATTGGAGGGAGTAATCTTTCTTCTAGATTTGTTGGAATCATTGATGTGATGTGATGAGTTGGAAAGGTGGTGTATCAGGTGGTGTTTCAAATACGGATATAGTGGACCCATGATGTCTTCCTAATATCTCATCTAATTCTCTATCATCCCAATGAATTCCATGTCATTAATTGGGTTGATTTGGATATTTGAGATGAAGAAAAAATCACTGAGTGTCTAGTACAGATTAGGTATTTCCAATAGAATGTGCTTTTTTCATATACTATTTTCTTGGTTTGTGTGTTGTAGAGTCATTGTAGCATAGAGGATAGTAATTATGTACACAAGACAAAGATGTCTTCTTAGTACCCAGAGCTATTCATAGTTATTCCTTATAATATTTTAATGTTATGTGAGGATTGGATCTTGTTGTGTAAGAATATTTGTTGTTTTCTTGATGTACGATTTGTGATAATCTTCTAAAATATGAATAGGGGTGGACGTGAGTTATAATATAGATTCATTATACTATGATAATATAAAATTAATGTGGGTGAGTCAGTTCTTCTATAAGAAGAAAATTTCACGACATGGAGTATGAAATTCTATTATTTGTGTGTTTTTTGCGGTGGAACCTATTGGTTCAAGTGGTTATTAAAATGTAACTACATGAGTTTCAGATGGTTTTTAAATAGATATATAGCAGTGTGTTAGTTTTAATAGATTTTGGGTTTTCTATGATGTGTGTTTCATACTTTTTCAGTTGAAGTGGTGTGAAGATGGTAGCATTTAGAAGTAAAAATATCCTTGTGAGGTATCTCACATGGTGTTTTTTTACCCATCCCCATATATGTTTAGTTTTATATTGTTTAGGGTGATTGTAATTGGAGAGATATCAAATGTAACTAACCAACCATTCGTGGCCTATTATGTTTTTTATTTTGAGTGTTGTAGGTGTTTCATAGGAGGCATGTCGAGGTTTGTTTGTGCTTAGAGGTGTAGCGAAACTGTAGTGGTAAATTCACATCAGGAAATGTGTTGACACCACGATTAGATAGTTCAATCTTGTGTAGTCGCCCATTTTCATAGAATATATGAGGATATTACGGAACCAGTGAAATTGAATCGCAATATGAAACTAATTCATCATGTGTAATTAAATAATTTCTTCGGAAACATGAATTTTGGGGAATGTTGGAATATTGGGGAAGCCCATGGATTTCACCTTGTGAATGGAATACACAACATGAATCTTGTGGGTTTAATGTTATTTTATATCCCTTTCATCAAATTCATTCATTTATCCAGACCACACACACTCTCTCTCTCAATATGGAGGAACCCTAGGTTCCTTCAGATGATCTTATACACCATTTCCTACTTCTATGATTCTACTAGTTCTGATGGTTCTGTGTTGGAGATCAAAAATTTGTTCTCCCATTTATCCCATTTTATCCCATCCAATATTCTATTGAAATTTTCAATGGTGTAACATTTTTGGGTTAAGGAGAATGTGGGTGTATTTTGATGGTTTGTTTATGGATTTTTTTCTAAACTGTGATATTGTGGTGACGTTTTTGGTTTCCAAGAAGTTATTCTCCTTAATTTGATGTGTTGTGTGTTGGAAAAGATTCATTGAGGTAGGAAGTCATTTTTTATAACATTTTTACAACATTATTGAGGGTGTTAATCTTTTTTATCAATGTGGTATGTTTTTAATGGAATAATGAAGATTAATTAATTAGTTAATTAAATGTTTTTGGTAAGGGGGGTTATTTTCATGCATCTATATCTTGGATATTATTGTGATGTTGTGTTTGTATAAGATTAATGACCCACTAAAATTCATCTTTGTTGGGAGTATTTTCTTGCACTATAGTTTTTGTGATATGGAAACCGTATGACATGTTCATTTGAGGTCACCCCAAAATGGAAATAGGATAACCACTTATATTTGGATAATGAAATGGTTTCCCTATGTTTTATCACTTATGTGATAAAACCCATAAAATATAGTGAAATATATAGTAAAATTCCCCTTGTTTATTATGTAAAATGGTATTTTCTGTTTCTTGTTGTGTGGTTGTTCTTTTCGGATAGTGATGTGTGGTTGCTATGTGGAGTGGAGTTCTAAATGGGATATTCCCTTTTATTTGTGGTGGTAAGTAGTTGGTTGGTTGGATATGATTTTGGGGCAGTAAGGTAGTTGTTCGATAGAAGTGATGAGCTACTTTTCTGGTGTGGTTTTATTTTTTATATATTCTTAGTTAGTGATAGAATACTTATTTAACTATTATTGAAATGATTGGGGGTTTTTATGGATAATGGGATGTAAATTATTAATGAACAAATATATATATTTGTTTATGTGGTTAAATTTAGTTTTTGAAAAATAATCAATCAAATGGGATGGATAATTGAATTGGTTGCTAGTGTGAGATATGGCTTGAGGTTTTTTTGTTTTATTTATCTAGATGTGGCAAAAATGTTGGGTTGTTGGGAGATGGTTATTTTGAATTTGTGGAACCATATTTTGGGATTCTATGTAGCTATATGGATATACATTTATATTATTTATGAATTTTATATGCACCATCCAACCACGTGAACTATATGAAGAAATTGATATTCTCACAGAGGGGTTGTTTTCCCTAGAATCATAAAGTTGAGGATAGATGGATTACTACCCACCCTTTCTCTTTCTCTCGTTGAATATAGTAGATAGACATAAGAATTTATGGATGGAGGTATGTCAGTGCACTAGGTGATTATATAGGTGTTTTCAAGTGAGATGTGATATGGAAGTGTTGTGGGGTGGTGAACCATGTATTTTTGGGGGATATGTGATATATAAGTCTTATGGGTTAGTTTATAGTGGGGTAATTGAATACTAGGAGTAGCTAATGAGTTAAATTTACATCATGTTCAAGATACATTACTACACCAGTTAGGGTTATGACATGATGGGCTATGTGTCTATGGGGAATGTGATATGTGACCGTACTGTGGGGTGTCCGACTAGGAGTCTATAGGAATGATGTGAAGTACCCATGCTTTGGAGTGATGAATATGTTATTCATAAGATATGGGGGTTATATGACATCAGAAAATGGGGTGTGAGAATGTTAAATAAAGCTGAAATGGTTTCGGGAACCCATTATCATTATGAATCATATTATGCTATTATATTTGTCATACATTTATTGGTGATCATTTATTGGTGAGGCTGGGATGAGCAGATGATGTGTTCAAGTGTTATTGGTTCAGTTGTTTTCTTATTGGTATATTATTATACTTTTTTTACATATGCATGATAGACTTTTATTTTACTATTATGTATAATTTTAAACTGGCCCTATATAGAAATTGATTGTCTCGGTCACATGGGGATTACATGGATCATGGTGCATAGTAATAGCTTATAACAGTTTTCAATGTGTTTGTTTCACTAATTTAGATTTTATATTGGATATTTACTTATGGAGACGTATATCTATACCTGTTTTATTTATACATGCATTTTGGGATGGTTTTTCATTTTTATGTTATGTCACGGAGTTTCATTTAGAGGACTCATTTTATCTCATGACCATATATTATTATAGAGGATAATTAAACTAATTTTATGAGTTTTTAATACTCTTAATGTTTTCCCCCTACCTATGAACTCCAAGAAGAGGGGATCAGGGTCATTATATCTCTCCCCTCAATACACTTTCTATAGTGAGAGGGGTTTATAGTTGAATATATCCAGGACAATGTTAAAAATCAAAAATGATTTGATTTATATATATATTATCAAAATTTTCATCAATATTGGTTAAAGGATTCCAGTTTATTATTGTAATTTTAATCTTTTGATAATCAATAAATACTTTAATCAATACATATTTCTTTCTACCAAAATTAACAGTTGCACCCCAATATTTCACACATGGTCTAATTAATCCCTTTTCATGTTTATCATGGATTTTCTCCTTAAATTGATGGGATGTAATCAAGTCTATAATATATAGAGTATTTTAAATTTATATGGAACCAATTATGAGTTTTATTAAAAAAATAAACTTCATGATTATATTGATGACTAATAAATTATTCTAGAAATACATCAAAAAATTCCAGCATAATTAAAATATCATTAATGGTGAGTTTATCATCAATTATATGTGATAAACACCCCATTTAAATGGGAATTAATACACATACAATGGATATGATCTCTAACATAACTTACTAATTAATTTGACATTTATAGATGGTTATAACTTGGTTTTAAATATCAAACATGACATCCCTTCCTCAATAATTAATTTTGTATTAATGTTGAAAAATTAAATATTTGTCTATGATAACATTAAATTAAACTAGAGAATGAATGAATATACTTAAATGAATCACATTGGAAAAAACACCAACTGAAGTGGAATCATATACATGAGATGAGAACATTGTACCTGGAATTTTTTCACTTGTAATTCTATATCTAATAGTTTCGGTGGAATCTTGATAGCCTTATAAAATTCATTAGAAATGATATAATAGGTATATCTAATGTCAAAAAATACATTAGAATATTTATATTATATTTTTCGTGTACCTTTAACCACAGTGTTACTGTACCCCTCATCAAAAATACTTCTCCTATAGGATTTACCTGTATCTCTTAGCCTAAATGTTCTTGAAGTTGAACATCGCCATTAAAATTTAGATTTATTGACAACCTAGAATATTTACTAAAATCCTTTAATTTGAAACAGAAGTGTGTGGGTGGATTATTTTCGGAACATTTTCTCCATTTTCATCATTAATTAACTTCTACCCATTATATTAAAAATAAATTTCTTGATGTCAATCCATCCTACACTTTATATATTTACTAGTCCCATAGGATAATTCTGTAATGTTTCCATCAACAATTCTAGAAAAAATGAAATATTATATCATTATCTAAATGGTTTTTAGGGTTTCCATTGAACTAAATCATCATGTTATATTCAAAACCACCCTATTTATGTGTAACTCCAATATCCATTTCCACCGTGAGATCAATTTTATCATTTCATAATAGCTTCTAAATTCCTATATGGATATCACCCTTTGTAATCATGGTTTCAACCAACTAATGTATTGATCAACCATAAATTCAAGTTGAATTATAATGAAAAAATTATACCTTTCATGTAAAACCATATTGATTTTGCGAAAAAAAGTTCTAATGAATATATCCTTTTTGATATTTTTCATTACCCGAAGAAATGGGTTTAGCATTAATTACACAAAACCCATAGTTTAAATGAAATGTTTCATAATTTTGAAATATTATTATATGATTATTATCCCCTATATATTATAATCGAAGGTATGAATAAAAATACCAATATTATGAAAATATATCGATTACATATGTTTATAAAGTCATTGGTGACCATTTAATTAAAATGAATATAATGGAAATATTTTTATGGAATTCAAATATCATGAAAAAGTGTTTTACATCAAAAAAATTTAAAAAATTTCTCGTGAATGATTTTAATGAAATTTATATAATATATATTCACACAACAGTTTTACATTCATCTTATGTTTTTTATAGACATGGAAGAAGTTAATTTTATTCTTAAAACTGTATTTTTTACAAATAATTAGTTTGGACCGATATTTGAGAACTGATTATAAAATTATTTTTTGAAAATTTTATAAAATTTATTTTTGAAAATAAAAATAATTTTTTAATTAATCATGTATAAATTATCTAAGTTTGAATTGTTTATAATTTTCTGAAAATATTTTTTTCATGAATAAGAAAAATTAATAAATTTGATATAAACAATTATTTTTTGTTAAAATTACTTATAAATTTATATTATATTTTAAGTTAGATTTAAATTTAATTATTTAAATTTTATATCTATTAATTTAATTTAGGTTATTATAATAATTTTTATATAGATTTCTTATATATAAACCTTGAATACTTTTGAACATTTTCTCATGGAAAACCCAAATTATCGTCTTCTCTATGTGATTAATTTTAAATTACATTTTATACTTTTTTTATTGATATTGTGAAAAAGGGTATCATTATTTTTAATTAAGATAATTTATATTAACTAATAATTTCATATTAATATTTTGACAAAATAAATTTTTTAAATACTAAAAATTAATTATTATAATTAAGGTAAAAATTGGTTTAGCGGGAGTTAAACTATAAATAAAAGTGTTAATATTACCGTAAACAATGTCTATAATATATATCATTGACATATTCATAACCTATAATATCATTGGATATATAATATTTAATTATTGAGCCTTTATGAATGTGAAATCATGGGAACACCATTTTTGTTTCAAAATGTACAAGTGTGTCACACACCCCACATATAAAATGAATCTCCCTCTGGTCTCCTCTTATCAACTCCAAAACATTTTTGACTGGCCAAGAGATTACAAAATAAAATTCCAAAATCCATTCTATAATCCTTTATTTCTCATTTTTGTGAATAAATGTAATCATGAAGGGCTTTTGATGAAATCATAAGGAGAATACCCCAAGAATATGTTATGTTTCTAAATGAGTATATTTATTTTATTTAATCCTACAACATCTAATATTATTATTAAAACATAGTGATATAATTAACATAATATCATACACACACTGATATGTTTTTAGGTTTTGATAATGAAATAAAACTATCGCTAGATTCTTCAATTGGGTTATAAAATAAAAATTTATTTGTTCTGCCGAATACTACTTCAGGAATCGATGTCTTTCATTTTTAAAGTAACACCGTTCACAGTTTTGTATGATTTTGGAATATATATATATTTGTTAATGATAACCTAATTATTCCTCTTTATTGATTTTATAATATAAATTCATTTTTTATTTTCATTCCAAAGGGGATATGATAACATTTCTCGTGTGTGCAACATACTACCACCTCATAAAGTGATTTGATTCGTTATCTTTGACACTTTACATTGAAAATTATAAAGATACATTTTATTAATATATTTTGTATACATAAAATAATTATTATATTATTGAAATATATATCATTATTTAAAAATAATATATACTTTTCTTTTTTACCATTTCATTCATTTAATGATGAAAACATTGTTCAAGGATGTGTGGACTATCACAATCACCAAAAAATGTGACCGTATATTTCCAAAATAATTAACATGGATGATTTGTATAAATATATTTGAATAAATAATATTTTATTTCAAATATTATGATCCTTTTATAAAGATAAAATACTAGTTAACACCTTTCCATGATGATCGTTGAGGAACAGAAATGCTCATCACACATACGCACGGTCTACCGTATCGATAATGGAAATACACCATTTCGAAAATACATAAATCATGATCGGTATTAAAAATATAATTTATTTGAAAATATGACAATTAATTCTTTATTATTAATATTTATATAATGGATCCATGATCAATGTAATAGGACCATGAATAACAAATAAAAACATACATGAAAAAAGTAGTTATTTCCAGAAATGAGTCATTAACGTGGAATAGTTAATAAAAAGATAATCAAATGATAATAAGATTATATATGGTATTATATATATAATTATGGTTATGAAGATATTTATAATTAAATTATATTAACTTATATTATTTTCAAACATGTACGATGAATGTAATGAATTATGATAAAAAAATTTAATCTCTATGATTTTCTAGAGACAAATAAGAATTAACCACCAATTTGTTTATTGTGGGGATTATACTTGAACATTCAAATGTTATATCATTAATATTATAATTTTCATAATATATAATGTTTAAAAATATTTTATTATTTATTTTCCTTGTGGGGTAAAATAATACAAAATTGGTACTGCATTTTTTTCTCAACATTCCCTCTTAGAGACTTATGTCATGTTATGAACATATCTTATTTAATGAGGATAAGATAAATCTTATCCGACATTAAATATAATGAATTTATATATTCTCATGATGTTTTATTTTTTAATTAATATTACCCTTTCATGGGGCTTTCAATTCACGTTTACCAAACTAGTAATGGTTTTATGTTAGAATCTCTATGTTTATCATGATTGTTTATGATAATGATTCTAATTAAGAACTCTAATTTTATATATCTCTAGAAACTCATGAATTTATTTCTGGAATAGTTATTTTAGGAGAATACATTTTCCTACTTTTTTTATTTCTTTATGTACTCAGGAGTTCAAAATATGTTTTTATGATAAATTCTCATTATTTCTCTCTTTAGTCATAAAATCGTATTCCTCCAAATAAATGTTTTATAATTCTTTTTTCAAAACAAATGTATATCATTTTTAAAGTTATTTATTTAATACATTTTTATCTATGATATAATTTTTACAAAAAATTGAAATGGATATTCATTTCATTTTCCAAACAAGGCCCATTAGGATTTTGTTGAAAATGTGAACAGAATTTTTATTTTAATATATACAACATGAATAATATTTTCCTCAATAATGACAATTTGTTTCATTAAATGATCATTTATAATTTTTAGGGTCATATCGAAATGAATTTATTTTCAATAATAATTATTTCAAGAGGTTTTAATCTACAAGGAAGTGATATTTTCTACAAAAAATGTATTAAATTAATTAATAAAGATACATTTATATGTTTTGAAGTTTAATTTCAAAGAAAAAGTATTTCCAAAAGTATTTAGAAATTACAGTTTAAAAAAGAGATTTTCAAACAATGTTTATTTATCTCATGAAATGTTCCATGTGATTTTCCTTTCAAAACCATTGTCCATCTAAGATGAAATTCATTGAGGATGCTTATGCTTTATTAAGGATATGATACAAGGATGTAATTATTTTAAATTATATGAATTGTTTATTTGTTTCATTTCATGATTTTTATGACGTAAATTTCTCTTCCATGGTTTATAAAAAAAGATTACACTAATGAAACCCACTTATTTTCATGGGTTATTCTACGAAGAAATAATTAAATGATTGTGAAACTGATCTGTTTCCATATGTTACGATATGATAATATGTTTATGAAATCCATTTACCTTCTTCTATGATGATTATATGAATGTTTTATGAATTGTGGTGCACATATATATGATTTTCATTATGTCTTTGAGGTAATTTTATAACCAAGGATGGTGGTTATGTTTAAACCAAGAATGGTGGTTATGTTTTAACCATATGAAGTGGGTATATTTTTACAAAAGATGGGTGGGACCTATATCTCTATCTAATGTAATGGTTAAATATTTATATCTCCTGAGATATATAGTATTTTAAAAAGTTTTTATCCTTGTTCAGTAAGGAAATTCATCACAACTGATGGTCATGGGTGTGAACCTTAACTATTATGATGGTTTGGGGAATGGAAACATTATATTATGATATAATTTGTATTTATACTTTGCTAATATTGAAATTATTCTATATGAATATATGTTTTAAAAAATTTCATGCCATATTAATATTTTATTCTCTCCTTGATTATTTTCATTGATTTTTATTATGATTCATGACATATGACCTGCCAATATTTCTTCTTAGACTCAGGATTACCATATTTAAAAGGTATGGTATGGTTTTGATATGTTATTAACATGATATCATACACTTATTTTCCTTTAATTATTATGCTTCTCCCTCAGAAACCATTACGTAGCACCCGATCTCACCATTTATTATATTTCCTTTCTCTGGGTTATTAAAAATAGATTTCTGTACTGTATGTTTGTGATGAGTACATATATGGATGATATTAATGTCATATGTTTAATATATTTCACTAAATTATAATATTTTATTCATATTCTCCAAAGACACTAAACTATTTCTATCCCCAGACATGGGTATGTGTAATGTTTTTAATATTCATCTAAAAAGATACAATATCTATATATAAAAATTTGTGATCACAATATTTGTTGTCCAATGAAATATTTATTTAATATTTGATATCTAGGACAAGAAAAAATTAGATATATACCTAAATATATTTTTATTTAAATGACTAATGACACGCTTCCAGATAACTCAAAATATGAGTTCATGTATAAGAAAATGTACTAGAATTTTTGTATAGGATGGAGCAAGTGTCTTCTAAATAATTATATACATGTCTGGACACTACAAGTGGATGTGGATCTATTGAAGAGTTTCTTAACTTCTAATGACTAAAAAAAGTCACATTGAGGTAGACATGATCATCCACTGGTTCACAATAACAAGCCTTGATGCCCATATGGTTTGACACTCCTAAGGGACATGGTTTGGAAATTCATAAACTATTTATAAACAATTTGGCTAGACTTAAATAGATTATTACTATGAGTGATGTTGGATAAACCTAATGTATCATATATTAAAGACAAGATGTCATGATTTGGACATACTACAAGTAATTGTTTTTCATGACTATGCGGTTTCCACTATGATTAGTTTTTCACGTCCTATGATTTGTTGTTTTTTTCCAATTTTGGGAACCATTAAAAATAATGTTAACATTGAATGTGATAGAAAATATATTTATGATATTCCAAATGGGATGATGACTAGGTTAGAAGATATGTTTATTATGAAAAATCTTCTATTCAGAAATATAAAAACAATGTGAACATTAACCAACGGGAAAAAAATCATCAAAGTAGAAAAGTATAGAGTTCACTCAGTGTTTTGGAAGTGGTGACCATAGAATAATGAATTATTAGTTTCATATATGTTATGAATGTTGAACGAGACACTACATGGAATGTATCAATGAAATAAGAATATTTTTTGAGTGTGTAAAAGATGAACGAATTTAATTAATTGTATAATAATAATATGTGTTTTTAACTAAAATGGATGTGAATAATGGTCTCCCTTTGACTTCATACATGGAATAATTTTTATAATGTGGAATGTATTTAAATTATTTTAATTAATTTCTTAATGGTAAATATAATGTAGGGAAATAGGAAGGTGGTATAAGAAATGGTTATATTTCAGATGATGAAGAGACTAAAAATTACATATGTAAGAAAATAAGTGCTAAATATTATGATTATGAATGGTAGTTCATGTATTGTGAAGGAAATGGGGGGATTGAGGTAATTATATTTTTAATTAAACAATTATTTTACATATATATTTATTATCTAGTACATTTTTTGGTAATGTAATTCACGAATATGATCAATAATACTAGGGATGTAGAAATGTGATTTAATGGAAATGTAATATATTATATAAACAACATGATTATGGGAAGATAACCTTAAATATGTTCATGAGATTGAGAAAATGGTTTTTAATTTAGTTAACGATATGATTGATATTGATAAACTAAATATGATAATATTATTGACCTTATAACAAATAGAGGATTTTTTGATAGTGTTATTTATATTTATATTAAGAGTTTACAAATTTTTTCATTTTATGTAATATTAAAAATAATCATGGTTTTTTATATGCACTGAGAATGAAATTATGAATTCATTGAGTTTTTATAGGAATTTGGGTTATTATCATGTTTCAACTGAACACATGATGATGTTTTTTATATGTTCTATATTCGAAATATAAGACCTACATAATGTTTTAAGGGTATTAATTATAAGTTAATTTTAAAGTTTATTGACCCTAATTATAAAGTTCTTGATTTTAATACTTTGGATGGGTCACAAGGTTAACCATTTATTAAATTTCTTACATTAAAAATGTATTGTATTTTAGATATTAAATTATTACTAAAAAATATGAATAGTTTTCCATATTGGATAACTATAGTTAACAATTTTTTAAAATATCTGATAAAAATAATGATTTATCATTATTTTATGGATATTATTATATCTTAGTTATTAAATCATAACAAATTCATCTTCATTTCTTTGTGTATAATATATAGTGTAAATTTGATGAAGCAGAACAAAAGGATTAAATTTTTTCTTTGAAATAAAAAGATATCATGTAAGTAAATTATCATATTTTCTCAATCTAGATAAAAAAATTCCCAAACATTAGGAAAAGGATATTGAAATAAAATTTTATCAGGTTATAATAATTTTTAGTGGTATCACTGATCTTTTTCACACATCTTTGCTTTGAGGATTTGTGATCATTAACCTTCTATGGAAAACCCACTTTATTGAGATCAATGTTATTTATCAAACTCCATTACTATTTAGGTGATAGTTTTCTCTCCTATGTCCTTGTATAAAATTACCACATAGATTATTATATTTTTAAACCTAGTATATGTTATTACAGTTGAATTTTATACATCCATTTCTCTATTTCTAAGAGATTTCTTTTTAACCCTTATTATGATTCAGTTTTCAATAAGGAAAATTTCAAATGTTAATACATTGATCAACAAGATGAATTTAGTGGGTGAAAATAATTTTTAGTGGGTAGAATATAACACCGAAATATTTTGTGAAATATATTTTTCCAATGAATTTTATCTTTTTCAAATTTTATATACATGTACCACAGATTTTAGCTTGTTTTATATGCAACCATGAGTTTAAAATAAACGTGTCATATTATTGAAATGTTAATATATGATATTTATAACATAAAAATTTGAATTTATGGAATGTATAATATTAAATATAATTTATAAATATATTGTTTACATGAGTATATAAATTGGTCGGCAACTATTTAATTAAAAATGAAAATATAAGTAATCTTTTTATAAAAAAATATTTTTATGAAAAGAACATGTTTTACATCAATAAATTTAACAAACCACTTATGGATAATGAAATTAATAAAAATATTATATTTTATATTTAATAATACTTTTTACATTCATATTATGTATGGTATATACAAGAGGTGAAAAAAATTATTATTTTATTGTTAAAATTATGCTTAAATAAAAAGATTTATCTCCTTCTGAACACTTAATTTAAAACTAATTTTATAATATTTTAGAAATATAATATATAAAACTAATTTTAGTTCTTAAATAATCAATTCAAAATCAGCATAGGGTGATGATTTGAGGACTTTCTTAGAAGATTATTATTTTTGGATGAATATTGAAAAATAAAGAATTTTAATTGAAAACTGATTTTTTATTAAAAAACCTTATAATGTTATTTTATATATTTAATTGGTTTTAAATAAAATATAGTTCATTTATAAATCAATTAATTAAATATATTTCATTTTAATCATTTTAATATTTAATGTTCATATATAAAATAGGTGAACTTTTCAACAATTTCACTTGGAAAACATGGTTTATCATCACGTCTATGAGCCTAATCTTAAATTTAATTTTTCAAAATGAACAAATTTTATTTGGGAAAGTGTAATATATATATTAAATAAGAATAATTTATAATATCTAATATGTTCTCCATTATTCTTTACTAAAATTCATAGTGAAAACAAAAAAAATGTAAAACCCTATGGTTGTATAAAAAAATAAAATTCATGGAATTCTAAGACAATATGTATATTTTATGGATATAGTTATAAATTTTCTGTTGAAAAATAATATTACCTCTTCTAAGTTATGAATTTCAAAAAATAGTCATCTATAATAGTGATCTGTAAGATATTTGGAGTCTAATGAAACCAACTATATTTTTTTTGAATAGTAACATACCATTATGAATGGTCATATGACCATAATGATTAATAATTTTTTATTATTTTATTTTCTTATTTTTATAAGATAATGAGATCTTGATTAATTTTTCAATGTGATATAAAATCAGTTATAGTATAAAAATTGTTATATTTGGAATAATATAGGATTTTATTGAAAAATTAAATTATTCATATTTGGAAAATTATTTCCAAAAAATGGAGTTATTTTTTGAATTATACACATCGAAAAACTGTTAAGGTTATTTTTTTATATTTTTCTAAAATTAGGGAATTTATTAGGAATAGTGAAATAAGGTAAAATACCGTTTGTACAAATGATCAGGTAAATACAATATTTTGGCATCATGACTAATGTAAGATCACTTGTTTCAAAATAACATGCTCTCTATACTATTGTTATCACACGAATGAAGTCTATTTATAGTCCCGGACAATTATATTAAAATAAGGATTAAAATAATGTAAATCCCTCATCTCCTCCACTATAAATACCACCATCATTCCCTCTTACTCTCACACCTGTCATGCCTTGATAATTTTTTATGTTCTACCAAATACCCCCCCCCCAAGTCTCTTACCCACATCCATGACCTACTGGACTTACCATAATGCCAAAACCAAAGTCTTTAAGGAGGATCTAAAGGAGAAAAGATCAAGACGTAAGAATCCTCTTTCATTTTCCTGTGTTTAATTTTTAATTCCATTCTTTTCTTATACTCTATCCACCTATTCTTATCATGGAGGTATAAAATATATATAATAATATATTCTTTATGATATCATGTTCATATAAAAAATCATACACTTTCTTAGTAATTTTTTTATAAAAATCACAGTTCTTGATTTTTCGTTTAACAAAATTATTGACGATGAGCTTTCAATTACCATTTCATGCTTCAAAATTAATAATATAAACATTTTAATTGTTGAAATAGAATGTAATTTTCAGGATTTAAACTGTTTTTTGTTCATTAATGATCATATATTCATGATATTAAAATATATAATGAAAATACATCATGAGTGTTAATAAAGCACAAAAAATAATCTATACAAATATCATTAATGATTTATCTATTGATTTAACATCATATATGTTAAAAAATTGATTTATGGTATCAATATATATGCTGGAAACTTATGAATACACTTTTATTCACTTCTTGAATTTCATTTCCACATAATATGAAAATCAAATACTAACTGTCTATGGAAATCATGTAAAGAATGCACCCAAAATAATGGAAGGAATATAATAATAATAATTAATGATCAAAATGATGTGATGAAATGATCTTATAGGTTGTTCTAAAAATTAATATGTTTTTATAGATATTAATAACACTATTTTAACCTTCATATAGAAGTTTAATCATGTTTGTTGTAAGACAATCTTGAAGTAAGGGAATTCTTAAACCAATTTCTATTCTTTTTGTTAACCTAATAATTCAATAATAATATTGTTTTAAGATCATTGATGTGATTATTTTTTTTGTATTATGTCTTATAATTTTAATTTATAGTTTATAAATTCATTCCTCCCTGTATATTTATTCTCATATCAATTATATGTCATTTTATGGGACTTTTCTTATAAAATCCCTTTTAAAACTTCATGTTTTACAAAATTAAAATGAAATATTTTCATGAAATCATTCATATTGTAAGATAATATATTAGTTTTTATTGAAATTGATTATGAATAAGGTTGATGACTATATCTTCCACAAATTCATTTGATATGTTTAACTTGGAGGTCATCCATATGGTTAATCTATGTGTAACTGTGATGGTTACACAATAATGTAGCCATGAGTGTGATATTGTGTGGTATCCATTAGGGTTAAAAATTATATGGTAGCTGAGAGATTTAAAAGATTATATATGTAACGACCAAATATATTTCTATAGTTATATTTGTGTTCTATATGTTTAGTGGTAATCTTTTGGAAATCTCATGTTTCCCAAGTATGTTTATATGGATGACAAGTATGTATTTTTTAAAATGATTTCAATTGTGACTTGTATTTATTGATTAATGTTTTTTTACATGTTTTTATATCCAACAATGTAATTTTTGTGAACATCCCATGTTTTTTAATTATATTCATAGGTTATAAAGGTGTGTAAGACAATGAAGGAATATAAGATAAATGTTTTGAATATTTCCCAACAAAACAGGCTTTATTTGAAATGTTTATATTTATGAAGAAATGGATAATGCTTTTTTGATATATTCTCTGTATAAATGTGGAATGTAATGTATGTGTCATATCCTAATTATATAAAACTCTTCTGATGAACCAATTTTTTTTAAATGTAAATTCATTTCTTATAAATATATAATGAAATCAAAACACAATGAACATCTAAGTGATATGTGACCCTTAAAATTAGGTTTTTCACTTCTGTGTTTGAAGTTTTAAAAATTCGTCATACATGGTTGCGATCGTTATGTTATTTGGAGACCGATAAGGGAAACATAAATTTTAATGAGTAGAAACCTAACCATATGAAAAATAATACACCACTATGAATAGGGATATTCCCTAATTAATAGTAACCTTACCAATGATAATATTAAAATAATATTCAGTGAAGTGATGATGTACCTATATTTTAAAATAAGTAAATGAATGTTTTATAACTTGGATTTGTATAATAAATTATGATTTTAATGAAATATTAAATTCCAAAAAATATTTTTGTAAAATGGATTTCATTTTTTGGATAATACATATCGAAAAATGATTATGGTGAATTTTTCAGATTTTTCTTAAAATACATTAATTTTTATTAATAGTAAAACTAGATAATTCACAATAAATGATAAATCATTAATTTATGCATCATGCTTGACTCATGTATGATTTTAATGACCATTTGTTTGAAATCACATGCATTTATTACTATTATAGGTCATATAATTTTCACTATTAATTGCATTATTAAATAAAAATAAACTAATGATTATAATTTTATGAAAACCCTACTCACCTCTACTTTTAAAACCCCCCTCACTCACCATTATCTTCACTATTCTCATGCCTTGTGCTATGCCAATATTTGTCCCAAATATTTTCCCAATATCCTCCCCATGTCCAAAGGCCTCTAGTATCATTAAAATAACCAACCTCTCCCTTTAAGAGGTTCTCAAAGGAGGTATACTCAAGAGGTAAATTCCTCTTTCCAACTCCTTCATTTCTTTTATGTTCATTTCTTTTATTGTTTCTTTCCAAATCACCCTTCAAACAAATGGTATGATAAATCCAGTAACATAAATGTATTTTAATTCTATTGTTCCAATGGGATACTTCATTATCCTCTCCCCATTTCATACCTTCTATTTGAACGAAATGAAAAATCTATTTGAGATTGGTTAATTTAGCACATCCAAGGAAAACAGATTATCAATTTCTATTATCATCAATAAATCTAGTCATTAAACACTTTTTGTTAGGGTTGACCCAGAATATTATTCATGTGTTATATCATTATTTTTTTTTCTTGTAATACTTTTCTACAAATGGGAGTAAGTTATAATGGAAAACATGTACTCTGTAATCAAACACACTGATTAACCCAAAACAGTTTTCACCAAAGTTATATATAATGTTTCAACTTCAATCCAAGTAAAAAAATAATTTTTTAACCATGTAACCTCCTGGATGATTACTAATAATATAAAACGTCAACCTTATACAACAACATTCATTATATGTGTTTAACTGAAAGTAATACCATCTTGAAAACCAAGAAAACAAACAGTCTCATACAATGAAATTGAACAACATAACCCATTAATAAAGACTTGTATTAAATTAGAAAGGTTATAATAAATCCCATAAAACTAGATTAGGTTATGGAATTATTAATTAATAAACCTAATTTGCTTATTCATGTGATTAATAACAAGTGAAGAACACTACTAGAAAATGGTATGGGATCATCTCCATGTCACTCTTTATATAGTTGTCCTCTATACAATGCCATTTTATTTGTAATACCTAATGATGGGGTATGATTATTAACCTCTCACATACTCCCCTCATGATGTATATGTTAATAGAAAGCCATTATCTCTCCCATCAATCCCTAAAGGGTACATCAGACACCATGTTGATAAACCATAAAAGATTCTACATAAACCTCCTTTGTTCTTTCGGGAAGCCATATCTTTCATTTAATCAAAATGGGATTATATTATCTGTTTATGTTAATATTCATAATTATTTTTAGCTTTACAATATTTATTTATGAATACCCTTTCATCACTCACTTTTGGTGATTTTTTTAAAATATTCCTTCCTTAGAACATTCCGATAAGCATACATGTTTTATGGGTTCTTTCAGGATTTGTTACCCAATTTCAAGTGAACTCAATCATATGTTTTAATCCACCAGTTTATTTATAAAATCTTTCTTTTTTTTATGTATTACTTCTTGGTTCAATTCGAGTTTTATATAAATGACTATCTTCTTTTCTATTTTATAATGTCTATTGAATTTACCTTAAAACCGCACAAAAATGTTTTAATGATAATGTTTTTAAAATACATTGATTATATGTTGTCACTTCTGTTTGAAATCACATACAATGTTATATTCCTATATATTCCTATTAATTTCATTATATTTCCAATCACATTCTTTCAGGGAAACATTCATGATACTCTTATTAGTTATGATTTATTTCATGATTATGGTAACCAATTGTTTATAAGGGTACTGTTATGTTAATGTATGGTTGATTATGTATGAATATTTATGTGGAAGGAATATTCATGAAAAATTTGAGATGGGTCCTCCAAGGTAGCTCTCCAATGCATTGGGTGTAGTTATGTCTCATGAGATGCGATGTGAAATGGGATTAGCAGTTTTCCATGAACCGTACTAAAATGGGAAATGAGATTGGTGGTAAGCCATGAACTGTACTAAAATGTGAAACGATATTGGAGGGTATCCTTGACCCATACTAAATATATGTTTTATTATTATACCACTTTTATATGATTCCATGTTTATATGATCCTATTATTATATGAAATGATTTCATATGTTCCTCGATTTTGATATAATTATGCCATGCCTCCTAACTCATGTTCTTAAGTTGTATTCTTATGTTCATTCCTTTAATGGGATTTTTAGCTCATCCCATTGATCATTGTTTTCCCATAGTAACCTATATAGATGTAAGGGCTCAACGAAGTTAGGATCATCTTATAGAGATTAAATAAAGAACTTTTTAGCCTCATTTTTTATGTTTTAGGTACCTATTCATCCAAGAAACTAGAATTAATGATCCTTGTCATGTACTCTGATCTATAATTATGCTTTAAATCATGTATTGTCATGTGATATAGGATAGGGTCTCTATATCTTGTATAATATCAAGGTGTTGTTATTTTTGGAGATTAGGAATATAGAAACATAGTGAGAACCTTATGGATGAGACGGTGTATAAGAAAACAACCCTAAATTTTGGTAAGAATATATTAAGTGTTTTATCAAAAAAATACATCCATATCTGGGTACAAAAAGTTTGATGAGGATCTGGAATAGATGGAACTATAAGTGAAAACTCTAAAAAAGAGTTTCGAGCATGACCCCGGGTATCCTGGTACACAAAAAATGGAATTTTTGCACTCCTTGTATTGACCCTCCCAAGGGTTATGCTTTAGTAAATTTACTAGATTAGTACAAATAATTATTAATGGAATAAAAAAATTCCATAAGAAATTTTTTTTAAAATAGATTGATGATAACCTAGATTGAACTCTATGGAATCACAATTTAAGAATATACTTCTACTTTGCATGTTTATCCTTTTATGTTCACAGTTTCATTTATATTATAAATAGATAAGTATTCATGAACTGAAATTATATGTTATTTTTCCTAGATAATAGTTTGAAATAGAAGAACACTTTCCAACAATCAATGTGATAGGAAATTTGAATATTTTTATAATAATATTCCTCATATGATGGGAATGAGTGCTCAAAACATCATGACAATACTTTTTCAGCTGGATGTAGTTATAAATAATTATCTGAATCATGTGGACCGCCCTCCTCCTCAAATGAAAGACCATGTTTCGATATAATCCTTCATGTGTAAAAGGCTGCCCATGTTTAGTGGATATATAGATCCCATCCTCATGGAACAAAGGATTTTCTCCATTGAAATGATAATCTCTGTCCTCTATTTCTCAAAAGATGAGAATGTAATACTGGCGGTCTATCATTTTGATGAGGAAGCTGATCAGTGGGGGAAACTGATCAAGAAATACAATACCCAAATAGGAAATTAATTCAATGGATTGGGAGGAATTCATGATGATGTTTTTAAAAAATAATTTTCCTCAAACCCTCCAACTAAAGATGGAAAGATAATTCCTCGGACTCAAGAAGAAGAAAGAATAGTCAATCGTGGCATATGATGAAAACATTAAAAGGATTTCTAGGTGTGCCTCTATATTTTTCATGGACATTGTTTGCAAGGTGGATTTCTTATTAAACGGAATAAATATGAGTCTATTAAAAGAGTTTGTGATTTGAGACTTTGACAGTAATGAGGATATTGTCTGTTGTGACCTCATTGTTGAAATAGAGATTAGAGACTCTTAGTGGTCTCATGGGAACAATAAAAAAAAGGAAAATAGAGAACAACAGGGGTGGTTCATCAAAAAAATCCCATGATGGAATGAAGCCTGACTTTTCTCCTTGTAAATATTTTGGGAAGTAGAATCCTTTGAAATAACTGAAGGGAAATCAAAAATTTCTTCATATGTGTAATATTTGGACAACTGGATAAAAACTGTAGATGAGATATGAAGAATCCCGCAAACAAGGAAGCAAAAAAGGATGTTTCATATCAACACTCAACCTAGAGTGCAGTGTTACATAAAACAATATCATGGGAATTTTGAAAACAATTTCCCTAAGCTGAGGGTTGTCAGAGGCAATCAAAAACAACATCAAAGGAAACAAGTAAGGGAATATGTTATCACTACTACTGAGGTGGATCCAGACAATGATGTGGTGAAAGGTATTCTGGTTATGAATTCAATAATAGAATATGAAATATTTGATTACAGTTCTACACATTCATTCATATATTTCATGTTTGGTTGAACAATTAAGATGTCACCCCAAAATTAGAAATAAAGGATATATTTCATAACAGTGAATGGGGAAATTTATTCATAAATGGTTTATAAATACTCTCTAGTTAATGTATTTGGACTGAACCTCCCATCAAATCTCATCATACATATTTTATAGGATTTTGACAGTATCTTGGGCATGGATTGGCTATCTATGGAAAGTCCAACATCAACTGTCAGAAAAGAGAGATTATTCTTTACATCCCAAAGAATCTTCTAATTCATTTCATGTGTAAGGAGGAAGATGCATCTCTTTTAGAATCATCATCTAATGTGTGGATATTTTTTCCTTTTTTAATAGAATATATATCTAAAATAAATAAGAAAAAGGAAAAAATCATGTTTGAAGACATGCCCATCATGAGGGATTACACTGATATATTCCCTAGAGAGTTTCGTTGTCTTCTCCATGACCAAGAGGTTGAGTTCCCAATTGAATTTATCTCTCTATATCTACCTATATCAATGACACCTTAACAAATGGCTACCATAGAGATAGAGGAGCTGATGAATCCATTTTAGGAGAATCTAGAGAAGGTTTTTATAGGCCCGACTGCTTAACCGTGGGGTTTGATAGTCCTCTTCATCAAGAAGAAGGATGAATCAATGTTCCTGCATTGATTATTTTGAGCTCAATTAAATCATGATAAAGAACAAGTATCCCCATAAAAAGATAGTTGACTTTCTTGATCCTCTTCATGGGGAAATTTCTTTATCTATGATGGACCTTTTATCAAGATATCACCAACTAATGGTGATGAAGGAATATATTCCCAAAATTTCATTTTGAACAAGGTATGAACACTATGAGTTCATAGCGATGCACTTTGGACTCAATAATTCTCTAAAATGTTTTACGGTTTTACTAAATAGTGTATTTATAGATTAACTAGAAAAGTTTATTGTATTATTTATTAATGATATACTGATATACTCTAAGAGTAAGGAGGATTATGAGGAGCATTTGAATATTGTGTTAATGTTTTTGTGAAGGGATAACGTGTATACAATGTAAAGAAAATGTGAGTTCTAGATGGAGGAATTGTCATTCTTGGTCCATGTTATCAACAAAAAAGGTATATATGTGTTCCCTTCCATGATTAATTAAATTAAAGACTGTCCCATGCCACATCGGCAATGGAGATCCGCAACATTTTGGGTATAGCTA
Source organism: Viscum album (assembly GCA_963277665.1). NCBI lineage: Eukaryota > Viridiplantae > Streptophyta > Magnoliopsida > Santalales > Viscaceae > Viscum > Viscum album. The sequence goes on along the minus strand of OY728134.1, from coordinate 660,288,051 downwards.
GGTATTATTGATTATTTTTGAAGAACGGTTCACAAATGTCGAACCCAATGGCCAAGATGACACGGAAGTGATTAAAGTTATTCTGGACTTTGGAATGTGAATTATGTGTCAAGGATTTGAAAATAATGCTTATAACGGCACCGGTACTAACACTCTCAACATGTAGAGAACTCTTTGTAGTGTATTGTGAAGCTTCAAACAAGGGCTTAGGTTGTGTGCTGATGCAAAATTATAATGTGATTGATTATGCCTCAGGGAAGCTGAAAATCCATGAGTAATACTATCTTATTAATGATATGGATTTTGTGTCTGTGAAATTTTTAGTGAATATCTAGTTGCATTATCTCTATGAGGAGAAGCGTGAGATATATACTGACCACAAGAGTGTCAACGATATTTTCACACAAAAATATCTTAATATGCACAGGAGAAGATGTATATGGCTCATAAATGATTTTGACTGCTCAGTCCACTACCATCCTATTAATAAAAATAAGTTCGTAGATTCTCTAGTTAGAATGGGTCATTGATCTTTATCCATTATGAGAATTGAAAATGATATGATCATCATAGTTTTTCAGAGTATAGACATAGAAATCATTAAGGGAGGAAGATCATCATTATTTTCTCAAATTATTTCTCAACCATCTATAATGGAGAAAATAAAGGATTCTCAAAGAAAAGATGTGGTAATTCTGAAAATGGTGGAAGCTATCAAAACTGGTAAATCCTCAGAGGTTAAGTTTAATGAGGATGGAGTTGTAAGATTATGGTCCCGATTATGTGTACCATTCGATCCATAGATAAATATTGATCTTTTGAATGATGATTATAAATTGACCTTTTCTATCATCGCAATGAGAACAACGATGTATCAAGATCTCTGAGAAATATTTTAGTGGGACAATATGAGAAGGGTGGTTGCTGAATATACCTCAGAGTGCCTGATATGTCAACAAGTGAATGCTTTGAGGAAAAATTATAAAGGGATTATGCAACCACTACCCATACCATTGTGGAAGTGGGAGAACATTACCATGTACATTGTCACTGTAGTTCCAAAGACATATAGAGGAAACAATGATATAGGGGTTATTGTGGATCTTCTTACAAATACATCTCACTTTATCATGATTCATGAGGACATCTCATTGTATAAAATTTCATGGACATATATCAAAGTGGTTGTAAGTATGCATGGAGTTCCATTTCCTATTTTATCTGATCATGATCCAAGACTCACCTCGATGTTCTTCAAAAGTATAAAACATGTTCTAATCACTAAAATAAACAGCAGTACAACCTATCATCCTCAAATTGATTTACAATATGAGATAACAATTCAAGCATTGGAAGATATGTTGAGAGAATGTTATATGGACATTAAAGAAGGATGAGACCAACATCTTCCACTGGTTGAATTATACTACAACCATAGTTTCCACTCAAGCATTATAACAACACCATATAAAGCCCTTTATGGGAAATGATGAAGAACACTGGTGTGTTGGGATAAATTCAGTGATACTATGCTGCTAGGACATGAAATAGTCAACGAAATGGTGGAGAAGATGAAAATCATTCAGTAGAATGTCAAGGAAGACCCATGTCGATATAAGAGTTATGTAGATAACTATTGATGAGCCTTGAGTTCAATGTTTGAGTCATGGTATTTCTACGCATATCTCCGTGTAAGAAGGACATGATATTTGGGATGAAAGGATAGCTAAGTCCTAGGTATATTATCCCCTTCAAGATCCTTGATCGAGTTAGAGCAGTGGACTATCGAATAGAGCTTCCACATACCATATCGAATGTACATGATGTCTTTAATGTATCCCTCTTAAGGAAGTACATACCAGACCCATCACATGTACTCTCTTCAGAGGTGGTAGAGTTGGATGATTATCTTTCTTAAAAGGAGCATCCATTGAATATATTGGATTGTAAAGATGATGTTATAAGTTACTAGAATACTCACCTTGTCAAATAACTGTAGCAGATCTACAAGCACAAAGAGGCAATATGGGAACTAGAGGGGGAAATGAAAGAAAAGTACCCGCACCTATTTTTGGCATAGAATGAAGAACCAAATATTGAGGGTTAAATTTCATAAGGAGAAAAAATGTAACAACCCAATGTTTTATAACTGGAAATTCCATTACTATAAATATGTCATGAAATCAGTATATAATAAACTATTAAGTGCTATGTGACCTTTAGACATATTGTTTTCTCTTCTGTACTTGTAATTTTGAAAATATGACATACACAGTTGTGATTAGTAAGTTATTTAGAGTCTGATGTGAAAACTAAATTTTTTGGTGAATAGTAACCTACCCATTTTAATTGTAACATACCACTATGAATAGTTATATAACCCTAATGAATAGTAAAAATACCTATGACACTATTAAAAAATTATTCATGTGAAATTATGATGTTCCTATATTTTAAAATAATTAAATGAATGTTTTAAAACAATGTTTTTAATAATAAATTACTATTTAATTAAATATCAAATATAGAAAATTATTTTTGAAAAATGGACATCATTTTTTGGATTCTACACATCAAAAAAGGGGTAGAGTGAATTTTTGGGATTTTTGTAAAATACATGATTTTTTAGGAAAAGTAAAATCCGATAATTCCCAATAAATGCTAAAACCATAATTTCTTCATCATGATTGATTCATGTAAGATGTATAAGACCATTGGTTTGAACTAACATTAATTAGTTACAATTATTGGTCATGTAATACTACTTCTTTATTTTCTTATGAAAAAATAATAAATTAATGATTATAATATTATGAAAACCCCCCTCTCCTCCATTATAACCCCCCATCAACCCATTATCTTCACTAATCTCATGCCTTTTCCTTACCAATATTCTTACCAAATCTCTCCCCAGGCCTTTCCCCCACATCCAATTTCCTTAGTCTATTCAAAAAACCAACACCTCTCTCTTTATGAGGTTATCAAAATAAGTAGACTCGAGAGGTAAATTACTCTTTCAAACTCTTTCATTTCTTTTATGTTATTTTCATTTATTGTTTTCCCTCACCTCCCATCATGTAATGGTATGATATCTCTTGTAACGTATATGTTATATAATTATATTATACTAATGGGATACTTAATTATTTTCAATCATTTACCCACATTTTATTTTAATTAAATTATAACATCGTTTGAGATGTGTTAATTTAGAATATTATAGGACAACAATTTATCAATTTATATTATCATCATTAATTGTAGTCATGAAATAATTTGTGTTATGGTTGAACTAGATTATTATATATTTAATATATAAATGTTTCCATTTTATAATACATTTGTATAAATTTTAGTATGTTATAATGAAAAACATGTTCTTTGTAATCAAACCCACCGATTAACCTCAAACAGTTGTCACTAAAGTTATTTTTAATGGTTCAACTTCACTCTAAGTAACCAAAATATGTTTTTAACCATATAATCTACGGGATGTTCGCTAGTAACATACAGCTTCAATTATGGACAAAGTGTTACATCATATGTGTTTAACCTCACATGAATTTAATTAATAGAATCATGAAAACCAAGAAAACAATCATTCCTGACCAATAAAATTGAACAACTTAACCCATTAAAAAGTTCATTGATGAACAAAAAAGGGTTATAATAAATCCATTAAAATAGATGATGTTATGGAAATATTAATTAATAAACCTAATTTGTTTATTCAGTTCATTAATAACATATGGATATACCCACCGGGCCTAAGGTAAGGGATCCTCTGCATTTCACTATTAATTTTGATTTCTTCTATGTTATTCCATTTTATGAGTAATCAATAATGATGGAGAATGATTATGAACCTCGCTCCATAATTCCCTCACGATTTATAAGTTATTAGAAAAACTGTTTCACTGGCATCAATCCCTCTTCGGTACACATAGCACCATTCTGATAAATCATAACGAATACCACCCCAACCTCCTTTGTTATTTTGGGATTCCATATCATTATTTTTATCAAATTTGAATTATCTTATCTTTTTATGTGCATATTATAAATTATGTTTAGTTTTATAAAATTCTTTTATGGAGACCCTTTTGTCACTCTCTTTTGGGGATATACATGTTTTCAAAAGATTCCATCCTTAAAACGTTTGCAATATGCAAACCTGATTTGAGGGAACTTTCCCAAATTGTTACCCAATTTCAATTGCACTCAATACTTTGTTTTAAGCCACTATTGTCTTTATAAAATTATTATTTTTACTTTTATTACCTTCTTTGTTCAATTGTGGTTTTATTTAAAATATTATCCTATTTCTAATTTAAAATCACTATATTATTTTCCTTAAAACCTCACCAAAATGTTTTAATGCTATTATTTTTAAAATAAATTTTATTATATGTTGTCACTTATTTTTTACATCACATACCATGTTATATGCATATTTTATGCTATCAACATTCCTGTATCTCTTAATACCATTCTCTAATTGTCACTTTCAGGATACACCCCCTGGTTTAGCTTAGTGTCCGGATTGTGGTACTCAATTCATTCCATGGGTACCCTTTGGTTTATGTATGGTTTATTACATATGATTATTTGTGTGGAAAGAATATTAATGAAAATGTTGAGATGGGTGCACCTAGATTGAACTCCAATACATTGGGTAATGTTATGTCTTGTGTGATGTTATGTGAAATGGGATTATCGGTTTTCCTTGACCCATACCAATATTGGAAACGTGATTTGATGTTTTCCTTGACCCGTACTAAAATGGGAAATGGACTTAGCTGTTATCCTTGACCCATACTAAAGATGTGTTTTATGATTCTTCCACATTTATATGATTTCAAGTTTAAATGATACCATGTTTATATGATATTATTTCATAGCTTCCATGATTTTGATATCATTATGCCATGCCTCATATATCATGTTCTTAAGCTATATGCATATGTTCAATCCTTTTATTTGATTTATATCTCATCATTTTGTTCATTTGATCCCTAGGGTAACCAATGCGGATGTAAACATCTATCATTTGGATATTAATCATCCATTTCATCGTCACATAGTTGAAATGTACACATTAAAATATGTTTTAAAACTTTAAATATATAAATCTGTTTAAATAAATTTATAATTTAAAATAAAAAATTTAACAAATTTGTTCACATTTCCATTGCAATTTTCCCAAAATGCAATTGTACCTCAATAAAAGTTGTTTCGAGTGATAAAATTTGATATATCTCAATTTATATTCCTATATAATGTATTGTACATATAATTAATGTTATTGTCTACAATTATACGTAATATTTACTAAAATATAAAATACACCGAAATTTTGATTCCCAAAACTTCATTAGGTCTAATCAGAGTAGTGAAACAAGTTTTATGTACACACCATTATTTAAACATGTATAGAATATTAATATTAATATCAATGACTTTGAAATATGATTTATTGTAAATATTAAAAAATATTTTCTTATAAGATATCAATCATTTGATTAGTGTTCCTTAAAGACACATTGAAAACATATAACAATATTAATATAACATTAGAAAACCAATATTTTTTGAAAAGAAAATTATAGTTGATAAACTAATGTAGACACAATACAAATATTATCTTGCATTAAATGCTACACCGAACATTAAGGACCCATGATATATATTACAATTATAAAATAGCTGTTAAATTGGAAGTTATAAATAATAATGAATCTTTAAGAGGGGGATATATATATAAATGTTTAACTAAATATAAATTATTGAAATTTTTTTAGCAAATAATCAATCAATATTTCTAATGTGATTTTATTCTTTAAAAATTATGTTTTCTACAAAAATGATTTTTATAGATTTTCATGGAGAAAAGTTTATACTATATTTTTGGATATTTTTAAAAAAAATATTGTATAAATTTAACATTTTTTGGAATTATATAATCAAAATTTACATTGGTTGATATTTTTTGATTTTTAAAAAAATATTGATTTTTCATTGAACAGTGAAAAAAACTGATATTTGTTATAAGAATTTTCTTTTATGTTAGTGATATTATTTAAAATTCCTTGTGTTTTTTCGAAATTGTTTTAATGAAATATTATTATTAGGATTTTATATATAATTACATTTTAATCAACTTTATAATTTTTTTCATATGTCTTTGTTTTTGGGTTTAAAAAGACATTTTTTTAAAAATGATATTAAATGTCATAATGTTTCTGATATTAATTAATTAAAATAATACAAGATGTGAAACATTTTAAGTTAAATTTATATATTAGATATCATTAAATTTAAATTTATTTTCATACAATGATTATAATTATTATTTTAGTTAATATAAAATCATATTTTTATAAAAATATTATTTTCTTAAAAACAAGTTCTCTCGTCGCATCTATCGGATTAAAATTAAATTAAAATTTTCCAAATATGTGAGTTTAATATGGAAAAATGGGGTTCATATTTTTAACCAAAATAATATTTAATATCTGTTAAGTCTGAAATAATTTTTTTCCAAAATAATTAGCATAAATAGTCACATTAAATACAATGATTATGGTAAAAACTAGATTATCATGAGATTTAACATTGAAAATAAGGGTAAAATGACCAATACACGTGTCCATAACAAATTTTTGGGGCATATGAAGACCCTTTAACATTAAGATATATTGTTATGTGTTTTGGGGAAGCTATTCCATTAACGTAACGCATATTATATGTTAGGAAAAGAAGAATACTAAAAAGGAATAATGTTTCCTCTTAATTTAATTAAAGCCTTTGCATAAATTAAAAATAGCATATCCTTGGTTATGTATATCCTTTGAAAATATATATTATATTATTTATCAATATATATATTCTTTAATTTTTATAGATGATATATTTTTTTTAATTTTTAATAACTTCTAATGTAGTAATTATTTAGTTAGTAATAAAAAAAATAAATGATATTAAAAATATTAAAAGTGAAGTACATTTAATGAATTATAGGATTAAATTAATTCGGTATGTTAATATATCATTTTATACTATATTTAAAATAATATATTATAATTACATCTTTTTATTGATATATTGAAATTAAAATTAATGAAATAATATTAATATAGTCATTAATGTTATTATATAATTAATCATATTTTATTAAATGATTTAAAATTACAAAAATTTTATCATTGGGATATTTATTTTTTAATTATATAAAATATAATATATGGTCCATTATTTTTCCAATTTATATTTTATAATGAACTCATTGACCCTTAAATATTAAAAAAATTTTAGGAATGGTAACAATTAAAGCGGTGTATTTATTCCTTACATGTGCTTCTGATAAAATTAATTTCCAGCACACAAATTATTTTTATTTTGTAGATTGTTATTAATATTTAGAATCATTGGGTATTTTTTAATAATATTTCTCAATTGAATATTGTTTTATTGGATACATTATATAGGATATAAAACCATTAAACATAATGAAAAACCCAAATAAAAAATGAATCATTGGATTTAAGGAACAGAATGATTAATAAATGTGTTTAATTTTGTGTTCGATGTTTTTATCGATCATAACGTCCCTCTCCACTAGTAATTATCTTTTTTTTAAATCCACATTTGGAAATTTTTAGTTCCCAATAATGAATACAATTAAGTATTCAAAAGAATGTCACCCCTCAACAATATGAGAGCACTCACTCTCCTCGCCTATTCACACCTATCAACCTTTTTGGATTATCCAGAATATGAATCAATCACCCATAAAATTACACGATCTTAAAATATAAGCCTAAATTGGGGATAAACGAAAACCAATGAAGGAATTTGGTTCAAACCAATGTGAATTACCTGATGAAGAGGTACCATTCCTCAATGACCATTTTTGGTCTATTTCTTTATCCAACCCAAAATTTATTCATATATAATTTTTATAAAATAAAATAAATATATTCAATATATTAACATTTTTTTATTTTGTCTTATAACCTCACATGCTTCATTCAAATCGGTTTTGAAACCATCATTCACATGTTTGATAGACTAGTGCATCAGAAACTGATGTCGTCCATTTTTCCATTACCACCACTCATGATTCGGAATAATGATGGATATAATGAATTTTAATGATATTTATAAAATAATTATACTAATATAGTAATTATATTGTATATAACCTTTTATTTTCCATTCTGAACTGGTCACGATAAAGTCGCTCGTGTATACGATAGACTGTCGCCTCGTGAAATGATATGTGTCTTTTTTCACTAACACGTTAAATGGAAGGTAGTAAGGGAAGGAATAATATATATATATATATATATATATATGATATAAATGAAATATTTATTATAATAATTAAATATTTATCATTCAATAAATATGCTAAATCATTTTCTTTTTACCTTTTCACAAACATAAAAAGTGATAATATCATTTGTCAAGCATATACTACCGCCTTCTAATAGAGATGGGATTGAATTTAAATCATAATAATAACATATAATTTTATTTAATTAAATATAATTGTATTAATTATCTAATTATAAATATATAGAGATAAAATATTACTTATCATCATTCTATAATGATCATCAAAAAATAGAAATGTTACTCATGTTTATGTACAACTAATTATCTGAATGATTGAAATGTAAGTTCATTTTTCATAATCATCATTGATTATTGGTATTAGAAGAATAATATATTTATAATTATTATAATTATTTAATAATTATTTTTATTTATATTTTTAATCAATTACCTTTGGATCACATTCAACCTACTAAATATTTTTGATAGAATAGATGAAAATGTATAAAAAACTAACATAAACATAATTGATTATGTAATTATATATAAATTTATTATATGTGAAATATAATAATAAAAAACTAATAAAATTTTAAAAATAAAAAAACATAAATTTAATATTTAGAGAAATAAATAAAAATAATGGTGAATCAGTGTCAATGTATTGGTTTTTCACATCTCACTATTTTTTCTATGTGATAAAATCCATATTTAAAATTTACCTTTGTTTTTTGGTGTATATAATATGAATGGATTTAATTTTATATTATTATAAATTTACTTATAGGTATTTAAATATCCATATTTTGATCTATTATTCATGGGGTTTAAGGTTTTAATCTAACCAATGTGATAACTGTATTTTGACTCAATTTTCCATTCATGAGATGTTGGTTTTGTTATACACCTATCATTATTTATAGTGGTTTTATATAGCCCCCATTAAAATGTGATATAATTAATCTACTTATTTTTTGTATGATATGTTTCATTTTATTCTATTCCTTCCAAGGGATTACGATTCAATGTTACCAAAGCGGTAAGAGAATTTTGTTAAAATATATTCATTTTTAGGGGTGGGTATGATTAAGTCACTAATGATGAAATATTATAATTATCATGAACAATATTATATTAAGGATAATTATGTTATTTTAATGCTATATTCAAATTTTATAAAATTTGGTACTTAGAAAAATTGATATTTTGTTTTATGAAATGCTGCCTTTGTTTATCTATTTTTTTGGAAATAAATTTTCTTTAAAAACAATGTTTTTTTTTAAAAAAATTCGAAATTTTGTTTACATTTTTAAATTTATTTATTATTGTCATTATATTACCAACTATTTTCTTCTAAAAAATAAATTTTATATTACTTTCACTTTCTGATCAAGGTTTTTTTGTAACCATTTAATCATGCAAAAGAAATTTTTATTACGGAATGTACAGAACTACCCACCAACAAGACTGTTATTTAATTGAATAATATATTAAATTTTTACATGTTTGTTTTTTATGGAAATTATCCACTAATAATATGATAATTATTCTTTTATAAAAATTTATATTGAATGAAACTAACTCTCAAAATGTCTTATGTTTTAAAAAGTGATTTTCAAAATTAATAAGATCCACTCCTTAAATTTATTTTGGCAATATATTAATGGTATTACTATTAATATACGTCAAAAACCTGTTTCATTCTCATCATCCATTTGAATTTTTTTTATTAATACCATCCTCAATCTCCCTTTGGATGGTTAATGATTATTTCAAAGATATTGTTCTAGAACACGTTTCTTTTCTTCGAGTTAGTCATGTTTTACAGATATTGTTTTGTAACTCATTTATTTTACATGGGATAATCATGTTCTAAAAATAGTTATGGTTTTTTAAATGTTTTATAATTAAATTATTTCTATATGATATTTTTCTGTGTTTTCGTCCAAAGACATTATACATTATGGGTGTTCCCAGATAGAATCGGGTGATCCCTTCATTGGTTAAATTATGGGTGATCCTTGATAGTGTTCCAATGAATTGGGTCATGATTGCATACATCAAAAAATAATATTAGATATCTACTATATGGTTTTTCCAACTGTAAGGGTTCAATAATATTTCTATAAGATGATGTCCCAAGATACCTATAAATTTTATTATGTTTGTTATGGGATTATAATAATGCATTTGATCAATATTGATATCTCATGTAACATGATTATTGATTCTTATGAATTTTACATTTTTGATGATCTATGTATTTATGGATAGGAATATTCACATTTTATACTCATGCACATTGATTATGTCATCATATGATTATGAAATTATTATATTTAATGAGAATATTGATTTGTTAATGCTTATATTTTCTCATAATATGAATTTGGACATTATCTTCATATATTTCATTTTTTCCTTGGTTATAAATAATTATGAGGATGAGTTATGTCAAGGAAGTATTTCATAAGGATGATAATGATGTCTTAATTTCAAAAAAAAACTCTATATAAAGTTTGACAATTTCTCTTTTCAATTCATGTGAATTTTTTATGTACAAGTTTTTCGTAGTTATGTAAAACTTTATACGTAAATAGTCTTTGAATATATAAGTGATATAATTTCCATTTATAAATTTTCAGGTTTATATAGAAAACGTTAGGTGACAATTGTCCTTTTATATTAAGAGTATGTATCCCATCATTAGTCTATAAGAAAATGGATTATGATAATTTCAAAGACTTTTACACCCCCTGATGTTTTTATGTGATGATATCTTATTTTGATTAATGGAATTTTTTGGGCTTTTTTATTTAATAAGCGTATTTGTAATCCCTAGTATAAACCTGAAGTGTTATTTGGAACGAATTATTTTTTTCATTATTAAATTAACAATAGTACAACCCATATGTTGGATGACAAACCATAACAGCTAGCTAGGCGGCAGTGATTGAACCCTTTACAAAAGGATGATAAGGGTTTCACCCATACCACATGCGTACATAATTCCTTGTTTAATACTAAATTTTTAATGGATTTGATTATGTTTATTTCATAATCATATGGGATTTTAATAAAGGAATGATGGTTAATTTTTATTAGAATAATATATGTCCAAATACTTCTTGTCATTAGGTTTTGAATATTTTCTAGAAATGTTTGATGAATGTTAAGGATAATTTTTTATGTAATAATTTAGTTTAAACTATGGGTATTACTATTAATATTTAAAGATCATTTAATTATATTATTTTTTATTCATTTTTTAAATTATCTTTCCTTGTGTGTACTATTTTTGTTTTTCTTAATTTTTAATGTTAATATGAATAGCTTCTAATCCAATTCACAGATATGTTGTCTTTAAATTTTGATTGTTAGTACTTTCAGCATTACAAATTCATCTTGAATATGAATCATTTGGAAGAAAAGATGATATTGTGGTAGAATTTTATTAATGGATGAAATTATACTAATATTGTATGTTTATTACCATATTATCTGAGTCTATATGGTAATATAATTTCTTAACTATTGCAAAAGGGTATTGAAACAAAACTATTATCATAATACCTTATTTTTCTATGATTTAATGGTGTGTTGAATCATCATGTTTTATTTTTTTAAGAGATTAACATTCCAATGATCATTCACATTTTTTGTATAGTTACCCTAATTACTCTCTATAATTATTTACACTTTTCATCTAATCCCACCAATTTTATCCTATTTGGAAAACTAGTTATGTTATAATCTATTATAACTTTGTACATAATTTCACTAAAAGTGAGGGGATTTTTCATAAAAAAAATTAATTATGTTAATTTCAACAAAAGTATTATTAAATTTCCATCAATTAATTACTGAGTTAATGTTTAAATTGTCAGGATGTAATTTTTTAAAGGGCAGAGGATGTAAAACCAAGATATTTTAAAATAAAAAAAATCAAATATGATGGTTTAAATGAAACAAAATATTGTGTTTTTTATTTTTTACAAAAAAAGCTAAATTTAGATATCATTTCATGAAACCTAAATATTTTTATGTTCAATTGCATTTTCAACACTTAACACTGAAAAAAAACAAAAAATATATATATATTAATATTATAACAAAGGCATTAAATTAGTGAGTAAGAATAGTATTAAATAATTTATGAAATATATAAATATATCACGAAATATAAATTATTGGATGATTATTTTTAAATAATCATTCATTTTTAATTAATGTGATTTTATTCTTCAAAAATATGTTTTCATCAAAAGTTAATTTTATTTCTTTTAATGATATAAAAAATTATAAGATTTTTTTTGCAATATACTCATATATATTTAATTAATTGGAAATATTTTTTTATGTATACCACCAAAATATAATTTGGATGAAATTTTGGGGTTTTCTGAAAATATTCATTTTTCAGTTAATAGTAAAAATATGGGTTTTTAAATGATATTTTCTTTTTAATATATTAATTGATTTTAATGTCACAATATTTTTTAATATGTTCTCAAGTAGCCAAATTATTATTTATTTATATTAATTTAATTTTTAATTAACCTAATATTTATTTTTCATATAAGTTCATTTGGGTTTAAAAATGGTTTTTTCTAAAAACTCTTTTAGTATGCATAATGATTCTTCTTTTTAACAAATAAAAAGAATTTCCCAATTACAATTTTTTAAATTAAATTTATACGTAAAATCTCATTAAATTTTAATTTAGATTCATATTATGATATTTATTTCTCATTGAGATAATATATAATCATATTTTCAATAAAAAATACTCTTCTAAAAACTCATTATTTTTCTACATCAGCGGGATTAATAAAAAATTATTTTTTTCACATCAATGAATTTAATTTTGAAAATTGGTTCTATATTTTTTTTAATAATAATTTATAATTTTAAATTATTCCTACATAATTTTTGATCAATTTTATTTGTGAAAACAGTTAAATTTAATTAGAGCGACTAAGATAAAAATGAGTTTTCCAAGTGATGAAACTTTAAACTATAGTTGAAAATGACCTAGACAATATTAAGAACAAATTATATAGCAATATTTAAGACTATATGATCTTATTATATTTTTTTATTAGTTTATGGGAGACTATTCTATAAAATTTCCCATATAATAAGATACATAAAGAATAAATCAAAAAGGACCTTTTTCCATTTTAATTTCTTTAAATCCATGAGATAGGGAAAAAACATATATTAGATTATATATACCCTTCTAAAATATAAATGAGATTAATTTATCATGATAATTTATTTAATTTTTTTTAGAATAATAATTTTTATAAAATTCTTGAGAATTATAATGTAATAATTATTTTGTTAACAATTTATTAAAATATATTATACAGAAAATAATAAAAGTGATGTTAATTGAATTAATTAATGTATTAAATTAAATTTATAGATGAATATAAATATTTCAACAATTTTTACATTAATAAATTCAAATTCCATCCCGGTATTCGTATTTTTTAATTTAAATTAATTAAATAACGTCCAAAATGACTTTAATGCCCTTTTATAACATATGTTATTTTATTAAAATGTATAATATTATAATAATAATATATTATTCCAGTTTTTTTAATGTTAATAAATATGAAATAAGATCCATTAATATACAAATTGATCTTTTATAGTAATCATAATGACCCCTAAATAGTAACAAAAATGTTGATATAGTTAGAATTAATGTTGTGTTTATATGCATTACTTGCACATATGGAAAAAATAATTTTCAAAACACCTTTTATTTATATTTTATAATTTTAATTTCATATTTATAATCAATGGGTATATTTCTTATAATAATTTCACTTTAATTTAGTCTTAATGTGTAAATTACTTGGGTTTGAAAGCTAGTTACCCTAATGAAAAATCAAAACAAACATATAAGGAAACTTATGAGTTAAGGAACAAAATATTAAATTTTTTCATTATTTGGTTGAGAATTTACCCAAAAATATATTCATTATAACATTTAATTATCACGTTTTTCACAATTTTGGGAATTGTTTCCTCTAATTATTGAATATATTTGAGTATTTCTATGAATTCCACTCTTCTTTAGCTGTAAAAGGGCACTCAATATCCTCACAATTTCATAGCTATCCTACTCATTCAATCATAAAAAATTAACTCAACACATGTATAATCTTTATTAATCTAAACAAATAACACTATAATCTTGAATAAATTAAACAATGGAAAGAATGTTTCTTAAAATAAATGGTATTACTCGTGGAAGAGGTAGCATTCATCAACGTGCACATTTTTATCTTTTTACAGAAACATCAATTAATCTTACAAAATAGTTATATAATAACTTCATTATTACAAATATAATGATATTTTTATCTTAATGAAATGTCATACACCCACACACACTTCTATCAAATCTGTTATGAAATCATCATTCTTGTGTATGGTGGATTACAATCTCATGACCTGATATCATACTTTTTTCCATTACCACATCTAAAGGATGGGAATAACACTTGATATAAATATAATATATCATATTTTTAAAATTATTATACATATTTTTTCATTATAACATATATAGAAATTTACATTTAGTTATTTAAGGGATTTGATAACATTGCTCGTGTGTAAAGTAGGCTAACACCTCAAGAACCAATGTGATTTATATTTCTCTAATGTGTTACATGGGTGGTAATAATTTTTAATAATATATATATGATTATATATATATATATATATATTGTATACATGAAATGTTTATGATATTAATGAAATATTAATCATTCATTAAATATAATACATCTTTTTAATTTTACCCTTTTAGACACTGGAAAATTGACAACGTCTTTCCTGTGCATGTGGACTACCACCACCTCGAAGCAATGAAAATTCTTTTAAATAAAAATATTAATATATATAAATATATAAAATTTAATTTCAGAGTATTTATGTAGTAATTTTAACTATTTAATGATAAAGAATTACTAACCTTATTTCAAAAATGTTCATTAAAAATTGATACGTTAATCATGTGTGTGTATGAAATATCGTCTCCTTGATCGTAACATTAATTCATTTTTCATAACGATAAACAATGGTTTGTTTTATAAGTAAAATTAATGTTTATGTATGATAATTATGTAATTAATCATATTTTTGATATGTATAAAAAATTAATTATTTACAATAGATAGCCTACTAAATTTAAATTTGACACATAAGAAGAATATTATAAAAAACTTCTGAAAAAAAAATAATTGATTAAGTAATTATAAATAAATTATTTATAATTGAAATAAAATTAATAATAAAAATTTAAAAATGGTTAATGAATTTATATAATAATATAAGTATATAATTTTTGAATATAATGGACAATCATGATGAATTTCACTCATCGTATGGTTTTTTCCTGTCATACATTAATTTTTATGAAATAAATTCAATATTCACCAATTATTTTTATTTTGTGGTGTATATACATCCCATAAATTTATTTTATTATTAATATAATTTAATTTATTAGGATTAAAATATCCATATCTGGATTTCCCTTTCATGGGGTTTACATTTTCAATGTATCTAAAGAAGTAAGGTATTTTCTTTTCCTCAATTTGACTTTTTTAGTCATATATTCGGTTATACACATATATTCTTTTATGATGTGTATATAATTCCATTTTTACATGTTATAAAATTAATAAAATTATTTTATTTATATTATAAGTTTCATTTAATTGTATTTTTTCAAGGGGATTATGATTCAATGTTACCAAAGAGGTAAGAGTCTTTTGTTTCAATCTTATAGTTTAACGGGATTTTGTATGCTTAAGTCTAAGATGTTGAAATCACATAAATCTGATTAATTATATTCTACATGATTTAATCACGACATTTTAATGTGATAGTACCATTTTTATTGTATTTGGTACTGGGAATGATTGAAAAAATGTTTTTAACAAAAGATATATATGGATCCCTATTCGGTTAGAAATCTATTTTCATCAAAAAACATGTTTTTTTAAAATGTTGTTAATATTTTTATAAATGGTTTATTAAAGAAATTTTGTTGACAAAAAATTCCTCAAAAAGGCTTTTTAAATGAATCTTCATTTCTCTTTCGGATCAATGACTCCTTCTAACATTTATATCGTGTAAAATAAATTTTCTGTATGGTAGGTATGAAATTACCAACTGATATGACCATAATTTCATTGAATAATCCTTTGAATCATTATAATGTTATTTTAGAGAATGTTTCCAATGTAATATTGAAATTTTTGTTTTTTAAAATTTATTTTCAATGAAAATGATTTATAAAATATTTTATGTTTTAAAAAGTGACTTTCAAAATTATAATTATATTTCCTCAAGAATGTTTTTGATAATATTTTAATGGCATTTCTATTCTAAAAAATAAGAAAAATTGTTGTTAATTATCCTCCATTAGAAATATTTTTTATTTATACCATATTAGTTCTATTTTTGGATGGATTTTTATTAAATCAAATATGTTGTTATATAATCTGTTTCTTTTTTACAGGATAATAATGTTTCAATGATATTTTTATAAAACTTGTTTCTTTTCCATGGGTCAGACATGTTATAATAAGAACGAATGTTGTATCAATTAATTATGATTAAATTAGTTATCTATTTTAATTATTTCTGTTACGGTTTGTGGACATTATATATGATGGGTTCACCCAGATAACACTAGGTGAGACCATTATTGGTTAAACGATTGGTTTCCCCAAATAGTTCTCCAATCAATTGGGTAATGATTATATTCTCTGGATAATTATATGGGAAGAAATATATATTGATATTAAAATATAAAGGGTTCTATGAGGGTTCTATGATATGATTTTCCAAGATTCCAATATGTTTTATCTATGATTTCTATAGGTTTATGATGTTTTATTTGATCAAGAATGATATCGCATGGTACATGATTATTGATTCTTAGTAATTTCCCTTTAAAAATTCATTAATTGTTATTTTTTTGTTTTATAATCACGATATTTGTGGGTGTAAATATTCCTATTTTATACTAATTTATTTTGATTATATCATCATAACATATTTTGTATTTATTCTCACAAATGACATTTATTTTTTAGTGGATATGTTTTCAATACTGAGAAATTGAGATCACCCTTATTATTTTTAAATTTCCCCATGATAGAAGTAAATAGGATGAATGAGTTATGTCTCGAAGTAATTATATTTGGACAGTGATTATGTCTTAATGTGAAAATGACAATCTAAGTTTTATGGGAGAAATTTGTTTTAAATATATGTGAATGGTTTATGTATGATTTTATACTAATTATTTAATAAATTAATACTAAAGTTCATCAAGTTAGTAAGTAATGTAATTTTGTTTATTGATGTCGTAAGCTTATTATAAAAATATTGGGTAACAATTATCATCATAAAATCCCAAAATGTAATGTTTATGATATTTGAATAAGATCAGGAAGTACATGTCCTCTGTTATTATAATAAAAATGATTGAATTTTGTAAAATTATTTAATTACTATTTTTATAATATCATATTATTGACAATAACTAATTTATTATTATTTACATTACTCAAAAAAACATTTTATGATAATTTTCATGAACATTAGTAAAATTTGACAAACATTTCATAATACTTTCATCTTATTTTTTCAATTTATTTTTTAAATCTTGTGAATATTTGAAAATATCATAATATTTAAAATGAGAAGTTGAAGACTTATTCCATAGTTTATTTTTCTCTCATAATACAACATTATTTCCATAAATATGATTCAGATTTTTTTTGCTTAATCCTATTATATAATTCTGGATCTTTGAATAAATATTCTCAAATAATGAATTTATTTATTTAAATAGGATGAATTCTAAATTTCAGAGTCATATTCAGAGTCCTAACATCTAAAATAAAATCTTGAAACACTAACATAATTTAATAAATCCATGATGAATATGTTATCATATTCTTTCCCATATATATATTTTTTACTATATGTTTTAATTCCATTTTATCCTTCTTTTTAATATTTCATTATTCTATAGTTTTGGGAAGTACGACTTGATATGAACTATCACTGTAAACTCAAAACATGTAACATCCAAATTAATATAATTAATATTAGATTTATTATCTCTCTTGAATTTTTACTCTATAGATTGTCTTCAAAATTGGTTCTGGGATCCACACATTCATTTAATTGTAGACTGTAGTCATAATTTGATTCATGTATCATTTTTCTTTCAAATTGATTTGAATTTGACGAGTCAATTGAAATAAAATTTTCAAATTTAAAAAGATTATGCTTTTTTCATTATGGTCTTCTCTTTAGTTATGTTCTCATATTCTACTTCAAAATAAAGTTGTAATCGAATAAATTCATCGAGAGTGTACTATTTAAAATTTATTTTTTAATTTATAAAAAAAAATTATGTTTATTTCCATTGGTAATTCTCATAGAAAATTTTCAACATGTATTGGATTTTATAAATTTTCTCAAGGGTAATTAATTTAATTCACAATTCTTGTGAATTAGACGAACATTTAGTAAGATGATTTTTCTTTATCCATATTTAAATATTGTTACACATTTTGAAGAATTCTAAAATTAGTTTGAATCAATTTTTCTGAGAAAATGTGAGTAACTTTTATAATCTTCCATATATCATGATATTTCTTAATAAAACCAACATGACTAACCACACTTTTGTTAATTGAAAAATGTAATATATTTATTGCATTGTAATTCCTATCATATTTAGTAACAATATTTCATATCAGATCATCCATGACATCTTCTAATAGTTTATATGGTGTTACCATGAATGACCATTGTTCTATGCTATTCTTCTTGATGAATGCCTCCATTCAGTATATCTAGTAAACACAATTGTTTCAAAAAAATGTGGTTTATTTTGAGGACTAAATGAATCATTTATGTTTATTCCTACCATCTTAATGTTATTACCCATATACATTTAGGAATGGGAAAAAAATTTCAAAATAAAATAAGGAACGATAAATTCCCCTACTACTGTTAACACGGTTGAACATCTGATAAAAACGATTCTATTATATAAAAAATAATTGAGCTAGTTTATTAATACACAAGAGGGTCATTATTTGATACTAAGTTTCAGGTTGTAAATGTGATGGAGGATGGTCTATAGTTGGGTGAATAGACGAGGTTTAAAATTTTAAACAAATAAAATTATTAAAACTGATAATTTGCAATGAGAATTTAAATTATAAAAACCATGGTAATGAAAGAATAATTATTCATTCAGGTTTATTAATATTTATTTATTAAATAGTTTTTATTTATTAAAATGGACAGTAATTTTAATTTTTTATATGAGATACCTCGTTTTATGGATAAAAATTTTATTTTTCTATAATGAAATTTTATAATCTTTTAATGAGTAAGTTGTTTTAAAACTAATTTTTTTATGTTTTTATAAAATATTTTTTAAAATATAAAATTTAATTTTAAACAATAATATCTAAATTTACTTTTGTTAATTTTTTTATATTTTTGATATGTAGCATTTTTTTATAAGTAGAAAAAAATACTACTATTTAATTGAAAACAAATTTCTAGTCTATCTAATTGATATTGTTAAATTATTTTTTTTAAGTTTAAAAGTGTAATTATATAAAATTTATATCATTTAATCCAATTAATATCATTTTTTGAATTTCACATTCTTATGGGATACATAAACATTTCATAAATTTGAACATTTTTTACAGAAATACTCATTGTTTCTTCCAAAATATGCGACTATTTTTAACTAATTTCTATACATTACATAGAATTGAATTTGGATAACTGGATTCAATATTTTTAATCATGTGGTTAAAATTTAGTAAATTATTTCCCTTTATTTCTAGACAATATAAATAGTAACTTTGGGGATTTCTTTTACCACACATATGAGTTAATCGGGTAATGAAGGGTAAAAATCATGTTATATATTTTTGAAAGTTACCCTTACATTTTTCCAAATTTCATTATGATATATTTTAGAACAAAATCATCATTTTCTCGGTTTAATGACCACTTCGAGCTTTTTAGATGACATTAACCCTTTTATATTATTTTCTTTTGAAGAAAAGTTAAATATGTCATTTTTATGTTTCAGTAACAATAACATTTTTTAAATTTTCTAATATTGATTATTTATAGGAAAAAAATAGTATTTAGAGATATAAAATTTTTATATTCATCATATAAATTTAAGTTCTAAATATAAAGAAGAAATATGTAACTTTAAGGAGTGCATAACGAGGATGGAAAAATTTTATAACTAAAGAAAGTATCAAATAGATGATAACAAAAATATTTAAATAAATAACATCTCATAGAATTAATATCATCCAAAAAAATTTATTTTAATTTTACATGTTATTGATGTGTTGTATTATTTTTAATTTTTCTTATTATTATATTTTTAAAAATTCATGTAATGAATAATGTCCAAGTTCGCTTTAATAATATTTTAAAGTAAATAATATTTTATTAAATCATACAAAATTTATATAAACATTACATTAATACAAACGATTGAGATAAGAGTTAAAATTTAATCAATGAATAATTTATTATTTTTTTAGAATTTCATAGTAATTATATTTACCCTCAAAGTGTAAATTGTATAATATAATGGTAAATGATAAATGGGTTAAATAAGGGATATAAAAAATTTATAAGGATTAATAAATTAATCAAAATATGTCTAATTTACATTGGATAAATTTATTTCAAACCCTACTCATCATATCAATTAAATAGATCACTTTTTATCAATTATTAATAAATAAATAACTAATATTAATTTTATATTTTGATGATTTCTACATATTCCCATCTCTTATAAAATGGAACTGCTTCATTTCTTCTCATTACACATCATAACCTAATTTTTTTAACCAATATATTCTCAAATAAATTAATATAATCCCTCATCACATTATAGATCTCTTATTTTAGGAATAACCCCATATTTAGTGGTCTGAATATGTCAAGAGAAAGAGATCACCCGAAGAATAAGTGTTATTTTAATCAAGTATTTTTTTTATCTTATAGATCGTTAAAATAATTTTCAATATGATAAAATAATAAATATAGTATAATATATATAATGACATGTTATTATTTTAATATCATCACAAAAATCGATCCACAAGTCCATCAAATGGTAAATGAATTAATCATCTGGGTGTAAGGAAGATTACATCCTCTCAAACCGATATAATCTATTTTCCATCACTGTCTCTCAAGGTAGATTATAATGATGTAATTAATTTTTATATATTATATTAATGACCATTTAAAAATTATTAAATAATAATATAAAATTTTGATTTTTGTAATTCCATGAACTTAAAAATGATAATGTTGTCTGTACGTACATGTGAATTATCACCTCCATGAATTGATATGATTCATTTTTCATCACCTTATCATATGAATGATGTAAATATATATATTTAAATGAATAATGTCGTATTAATAATAATTTTATCATTTTTTGTATATAAAATGATACTTTCTTTCTTTCCATAATGATCATGGAAGAACAAAATTTTAACTCATGTATACATGTGGCCTAGTTTATCTATGGTTATAACATAGTTCATATTTTCATAACCATGCATAATGGTTTGATTTAAATGTATAAATTATTTTTAATAAATAATAATCATGTTATGAATATTATTATAGATATGATGTAGTAATTACCACTTTTACTCTTGACATTATACCAAATGAAATTTATATTGAATTACCAAATGTCATCGAACCATCAAATATGAAAATAAATATTTTTGTAATTGTTTTAACATGATAATATGTGATATAAAAGGAATTATAAATTAAAAAAAGGTTCTCAAAAAAATAAATTATTAGTATATGTTTATTATACAGGACGATAAATATTAAACATGATGATTCAGACTCATGGAATATGGATTTCTTTTAAAAACATCTTTTATAGTTACATTGTCATCTATTTTTACAAAATTCAAAAGGGTTGTTTTTAACCTATACAACATAACAAAAATTCAATGATTCAATGTCAATTTAAATTTTGTTTTTCATTTTCATGTTTATAACATTATTGACAAATTATGTGTTTTTAATTATGAGTGAGAGTGTTTGTAGAAAAATTGATATCAAAGTAAAAAATATATTTTATATTTTCATGATTTATGTATTTTGATTATTTAATGCTTCGTGGGAATGTTTTATAAGAATGATTTGTTCCATGACTAGCCAATGGTGGGTGATCCCCTTATAACTCTCTAATGGATTAGATAATGAAATGGAGTTCACTAACTGGGTTTCTCTAATTTTATTGAGGGAATATACTACTATAGTTACATAAAATGAAACCATGAGTGTTACTCCCCATGTACTCATAAGAGCTACAATAAATGTAAGAGTGGTATAGAAATGATTCCCTAAGTTACCTTTGGGTTTTAATTTTTTATAGAGTTCTATATGAAACATATAATTTTATGAGGTATGTTAAAAAATTTTTGTTTTATGTGGGAAAATTTTAACTTTGTGAAAATGTTTTGATTGGTCACTGTGTATTCGTGTACTAGTGGCTTCAAAATTATTTTTTACGTTCATTATAATCTTTTTGTGCTCATAGAATGTTTTGAAATTTTCTTCACAAGGTATAAATTTGGTTATGATAATGTTGTAACTGAAATAGAATGTCATGATTATTTTTCATTAAAATAGATATCATTTTTTAAACGTTTCTATTATGGATGAAATAGATACTATAATATTGGTAGCTGCTTCATGTAAATGTGGTATATTATTTATGAATAATAACATAATTCTATAAAATGATAAACCTGAAAGGATACTCATTGTGAAAAAAATAAAATTCTGTAATAAAACTCATGATCAGGTAATGTATAAGGTTGGGCCCCTATTATTGGTATCAAAGGCCAGTTTAGATAACTTATGGGGATTTGATATTGATAATATGAAATCCCTAAATAATTTTTTATATTAAAGTTTAATTAAAATGTTATTTCATTTTAATATTACCATGTTTCTTCATCTAATATATATCTATAAAGAAGGGTTTTATATATAGGAAGCATAAAAGATGTTGTGGGAAGTCATAGATAGGAAAAAAATCCCTCTAAATTATTATCTTGATATGGTAAGTGTCGGTACTAAATATTTTTTTTATTTGATGGTTTATTTGAAAATGGTTATATATGGTGGTGGAATCCATGCATGATGTTAGTTATATGAACCTTAGAAGAATGTGTTAGTTGTGGAATATTTTATGAGGAAATATCATCTATAATTTCTTGGATATTTAGACCCAGTGGTTTCTAAAGGGTAGATTAAAGTCTTATAGAATATTTTATATATCATGGGGTTCTTGGAAAATCAACATTTTAGTATTGATGTCTACTATTTTGAAGGTGAAGCAAACCATTTGTGGTCGATGGTAAATAATATCTGGGACAATGAGAAGATTGGTCCATTGGACTGGACTGAATTCAAAAATATTTTTCTTGATATAAATTTTCATAAAGTGATTTGATATAGGATTGAAAATAATTCATAGAATTTTGGAAGGAAGAGTATTCAGGGGATGTATTCAATGAAAAATTCACTCAACTAGATTGAATATTCCAATTAATATCTAGGATATTGATTGTAAAATCCACTATTTTTACTCATTATTGAAGCCAAAATATCAAAAGTCATTAGATTCTTGTAAATTAAAAAAATATGAATATTATCTAATTTTTTAATATGGTGGAATAAGATTTTTTCGATGATAATTTGATCAATGAATACTATCAGATAAAGAGGTTAAGGTGGAAGAAAAAATGGATGCATGTTTCAAATAATTTTTATGGTAATAAAATTAATATTACAACTTCTATGAATAGAGGCAATAAAACAATGAGGGATAACATTTGAATTCTGATAACTTTTTCTAATCTATTTGGATGGGGCATAATTCATGTAATTGTAACAAAAACGACCAAGGTATTAGTAAGGAAAATTCAGATATAAAGTCAGTAAACTATGTTAAATGTAATGAGATGGTCATTATGTAAAAGAGTGTCTGAAGTGGTACCAGAATAATCAAAAGCAGTCATAATATATGCAGAAAGGTATGAGAAATCCTTTGCAAATACTTCAGAAGTTATTTAGAAATCATATGAAGTTGTATCTAGTGTAATTTTTTTATTTAGAATATTAAAATTTCAAGTTTCATAAGATGTCTACAAATTCTTCCATTTATGAAAAATGTTCGTATAAATTGTAAATTACACCTCAAGAAACATTTCCAAAAAAATATGGTAGAAACACCTAGGGAATATATTAACAACAAAAAAAATTATAATAATCTTTAGGTTTTGTATGTGGAAGTTTCAATAATTTTCCCCCACATAGATTTTGATGTTATTCTGGGAATGGATTGGATTTCTATTTACCATGATAATATTGATTTTTGAGCTAAATAAGTAGTTTTTAGAAAGTGTTTCATTTGGTAAACAAGAATGAACCTATACCATTGATAACATATCTATAAGTGGAGAAACTATTTAAATATAGAAATTATTGTTCTGTTGTGCGTGTTGTTTAAAATAATGTATCTTTTTATATTAATTATGAGTTAGTGGTAAATTAGTATGTAGAAGATTTTCCAAATGATTTGACTAGTATTATACAATATAGGGAAGTTAAATTTCATGTTTAAAAAGTTATTAATGATTTTCTGTTTTCAGAACACCAATATCGAATGGAGAAATTATAAATTTTAAAATGGAAAAGGAATTTAAAGGAATTTCTAGATAATGGTTTCATTAAACTGTTTACAGCATCATGGGGTGATCCATTCTTGTTTGTTAAAAATAAATATGGTTGAAAGATTATTTTAATTAATTATAAATCATTGAATAACATAATTGTTTAGAATAGGTAACATTTTCTTCAAAAAATTGTTTTCATCATGTCCAGGGAGAAGAATATTTTTTGAAGGTGGACATCAGGTATTGGAATGATCTGCTGAATATAAAGAAATAAAATATTCTGAGGTCATCATTTCAGACTAGATATTAGGATTATGAATTTTTATTTAAGGTATATGGATTACTTAATTCATACACTCTATTCATGTATCACATAAATAGAATATTTCATGACTTCTTATATATTTTTTTTGTTGTTTTTATTGTTAATATTTTGATATTTTTTAATGGTAAATAGTATCATAAAATA
Source organism: Viscum album (assembly GCA_963277665.1). Classification (NCBI taxonomy): domain Eukaryota; kingdom Viridiplantae; phylum Streptophyta; class Magnoliopsida; order Santalales; family Viscaceae; genus Viscum; species Viscum album. The sequence continues at coordinate 660,262,395 of OY728134.1, read as the reverse complement.
CATATAAACAATAAAAGAAAGCAAATAGAATGGAAAATATATCATTTGTTCATTTTAGTTGAAATAGATTTCATTCATTGGTCATAGTTTTTCTAAATATTGAATAACTATTGATCTTGATAAAATAAATGATGTTTATGAAAGGAATATACTTAAATATATAACTGAGATTTGTATTTTTTTTGGTTTATAATGATATTACTGATGGTTTTTCAAAAAAAATTCTTGGTTATCTTTCCCAATAACTATGTTAACATTAAATGAAGTTATGTTCATATGGACTAAAGAATTTGAATATTTTTTTTAGTAATTAAAAAAAATTGTAAATACTCTAATTCTGGTCATACCTTCCTAAAATGGTGAATTTTCCATATATTTTGATTTTACATTGAATGTAATTAGATGTGTTCTATGGTTAAATAACAATGTAATTCCCCATACCTCATTCCCATTGAAACCTCATGAGATAAATTATCTTATACATCATTGGGAGTTAACTTCTATTATTTTTTCATTAAAAAATTTGTGGCCTAATTTCTATGGAGTAAATTTCAAAATATATATAGATCATAAAATTTTGAATTATATAATCAATAAAAGGAATTGAATATGATATAGTGAATTTGGAAATAAAAAATCATGTATTATTATTGCATGATTTATTACCATCCAGGAAGGAAAAAAGTGTTTGATGCATTTAGTCCTAAAAGTAATAATACCTTTATCATGATATGTTTGGAATGTGAGACATTGGATAACGTTTTAATGAATATTGGCTAGTAATTTTTTGGTGTTGGAAAGTCATATGTTTTGTTTCTAGTGTTAGTGAAATTATCTCTATGATAAATAATTATGAATGTGTATAAAGAAGAACATGAGTTGCAGAAAGAGGCCACATTATTTAAAAATGGTATTTTTGCTTAATTTATCATTTATAATGATTGTGTTTTTAGATTTGGGAAGAGGTTGTGTATACCTTGTGATTAATAGTTGAGAAAATAGTTTTTAATTGAAGTTCATAGTTTTTTTCTTGTCATATAGGAATCACTATGACGTATAGAGATGATTGGGACAATTTATAGTGGGACGATATGAAATGATATTTTTCTAAATTTAGCATGAAGTGTTTTAATTTTCATCAGTTTTAATCAGAATGACATTGAGAAAGAGGGTTCTTTTTCACTTTTCTATTCTAGAGTGGAAATGTGAAATTATTTCGATGGATTTCATAGTGGGATTACCAAAGACATCGTGAGGGGACAATGAAATTTGGGTTATTATTGATCGAATAACTAAATCTGCACATTTTTATCTTATTTGAGACAGTATATTTTTAGATCGAGTTACTCATTTGTAGCTTAATGAGATAATCAAGATACACATAATTCCCCTCTCAATTATATATAATTGTGACCTCTTGTTCACTACTAATTTTTTTTAATGCCCTCAGAAGACATTGGGAAATGAAATAAATTGTTTCACAACCTTTTATTATTATTCAGATGTATAGTAAGAAAAAACAATTCAAAAATAGGAAGATATGATATGTACCCTTTCAATGAATTATCAGGGATGTTAGGATAAACATCATTAATAAGTTATTTTTTATTTTAATAATTGTTTTCCATCTATTATACATATGTAAAAATTTGATTAATTACATGGACATTGATATTGAACTCCATCATTTTGAGATTAAGTAAGTTATAAGCTATTGATGAGATCAAGATTGGTAGAGAAAATCGTATAGAAATTTTATTTGTTTCAAAGACACATGAGGCCAGATTATAGAAGGAAGAGATGTTATACAGATAACTAGAGGAATGATGTTACATTCAAGGTTGATGAAAATGTCTTTCTCAAGGATTCTCCAAGGAAATATGTGCTGCATTTTAGTTGGAATGGGAAGCTACTTATGTGGTTCATTTGAACCTATGAAATATTGGAAAAAAAATAGATCAATTTTATAATGATTGGATTTACCTCTGATTTGATCCCTTGTACAAAACATATTTTATGTTTCAATATAATTGATATATTTTCGAGATTCATCTCATGTTTTAATCATTGATGTAGTTTCGTTGGTTGATAATCTCTCTTGTAAGGAACAACCATTTTAGGTTCTTGACCATAGAGAGAATGTGTATAATAATAATATGATTCATAAGACTATGGATTGATAAAAATCCCATATGGCTAAAGAGGTAGCATTAGAAATTGAAAGTTCTTTGAGGGAAATTTATCCCCTCTAATTTAATAGGATAATAATTTTGTGAGGCCACAATTTCCGATATAAGGAAATATGTAACAACCCAGGTAATGATAGAATAATAAAGTTTTCATGATTATTAATATTTATTAATTAAATAATAATTTTAAATTATAAAGGAACTCCCTGATAAATAGTTTATATTACAAACATAGTTTTATAGTTAAAACACATATGATCGAAAATTGAAGTTCTATCACATTTTAATGGCATGCTTATTTTAAAACAATATTTTGATAATTTAATAAATTCAATATGAATAAAAAAATAATTTTTTAAATAATAATATTAAAAATTACTTTGGATAATTTTGTTATTCTTCTGATATGTTTTTTTTTCTCATTAATTATGAAGAAATATTAAATTTTTTTTTAAATGGAATTTTCATTGAAAAAATATATAATCTTAAATTATATTAATTATTTATTTTAATGTATAATTAGATCAATTTTATATATGTAAATCCAAATAATTTTATAGGAATCTATTTCATAATGAAATATTAAATAAAAACTTTTCAAGCATTTGAACATTTTTTACATTAAAAACCGGTTGTTTCGTCCCTTCTACTAGATTTATTTTAATTAATTATTGAAAGTTATATTGACTGAATTTGGAAATTTGGGATCCATATTTTTAATTTTATTGACTAAAATTTAATAAATATTTTCATTTTATTCTTTTGACATAATGAATAGTAACATCAGTAATTTTATTACCATGTTTAATGGTAAAAGACTAATGAAGGTTAAAAATAATATTATACATAGTATACCATTACACAAAAAAATTCAAAAAAAGTGGTTCAATTATTTTTAAACAAAATCATACATGGAATGATTTTATGACCTCCTGGAGCCCCTTGTTTGACTTTATCCCTTTTATAGTGTTTTATTTTAAATAAATGTCATAGATGTCATACTTATGATTTAATAAGTATATATTTTTTTAACATAGGGTTATGTACAAGATATATTTTAATAAAAATCATTTTGAAAAATAAAATATGTTAATATTGATCGAGTAAATTTATTTATAATTTTTAGGAATGAAATAATTATGTTATATTATTTCATAATGATGATGAAATAAATTTTTATTTTATTGAAATATCAAATAAATAATATTATATTTATTAAATTAAATATAATTTGAGATAATTAGGTCAATAAAAACTACAGGTGAAAATTAAATTATAGTGATTTTATATAATTTTTTTTTGTTGTTGTTATGTTATTTCTAAAAAGTCAGGCAACAAATATTGCAAAATTGTCATTAATAATATTTTAAAATAAATAATATTTTATTCAATGATTTAAAGTTAATAAAATTAATAATTTTAATAAAATTATTTGGTAATTTCTTTAAATTTCTTCAATGAAAAGTCTATTGGTGTTATTTAATTTTATAGTAATTATATTAACCATTAGAGTATAAATTACATAATATCAGTGTGAAACATAATGGTGTTAAAAAAGAGATAAAACAAAATGATATGTATTTAAATTTTAATAAAAACATTTCTATTTATTATTTTATTAATTTATTTAAAGTCATAATAATCATTTATTGGAAATAATTAACTTTTTATCAATTTTTAATAGAAAATCTATTTATTTTAAATAAATAATTTGAAAAATTTCAAGAGTTCCCTTATACCCTCTTATAAAAGAGAACATATTCTGGAATTTTATTTACACTTAAAAACATATTTTTTTTATAATATTCCCCACCCAATTTAATTACTATAATACATCCCAACATAATAGAACATTTTTTCTAAAGAAAAACATATTAAGTATTCTGAAGGTGTTAATAAAAGGATATCACCCAAAGAAGAGGTATTGTTTTTAATCATGTATTTATATTTTATTTCTTCTTCCACATCCACCAAATAATCATGAATGATGATGTAATGATAAATAAAATATAATCAATATAATGATATTTTATTACGTTTATATCATCAAAAAAATCCATCTCCAAGAACATCATATGATAAAATAATAAATCATTTGTTCGTATGGAGGACTACCACCTCTCAAATAGATATAATTAATTTTCCATAATTGTTTCTCATGAATAGATTTAATTATGGAATAAATTTTTATATATGATATAAAATAAATATTTATCATTATTAAATAATAATATATCCGATTTTTCTTACCATGTTCATACAGATAAAAATGATAATTTCGTATGTGCTTACATGTGAACTATCACCTGCACAAAACGATGTGGTTCTTTTTTAATCACCAAATCACATGGATGATATATATATAATAATATTTAAATGATTAATATGACTTTAATAATTTCACTATTAATCGATAAATATAAAATTATACTTTTATTTCTTCCATAATGATCATATAAAACTTAAAACATCACTTTTGTGTAAATATGTCCTGCCTTCTACATTAAAATAACATGGTACATCTATCATATCCAAACATAATTCTTTAATTTAATAGTATAATATATGTATAAAAATGATAATAATTTCATGAATATAATTCAATAGATAATGTAATCAGGAAAATTTTGACAATTTACATCATTTCAATGTCATTTTGGACTCATGTACTAAATATCATCAAAACATTTGACATGAAATTAAATAATAATTTAATTGTAATAACATGAAATTAAATTATATAAAAGGAATAAAAAAACTAAATATTGTTGTATGAAATTAAATAATTTCCCTACATTTATTATTCTATAAGATACATAAATAATGTGACAAGTCAGACTCAAGGTAATATACATTCAATTAAAAGCCAATTTTAGTGTTACTCTATCAAATATTTTTACAAAAGACAAAAGGAATATTTTTTTAACTTATACAGAATAAATATAATTTCCAAATTACATTTTAAAGTATAGTTTATATGATTCATTTATAATGTTATAAATTTATTTTTAAATTTATTTTTATCATTTATGAATACACGGAATTCTAAAAAAGAAAACGGTTTTCAAAGTGGAAATGTTATTTTCCTTTTATGCTTGATTTATGTATAGTTTTTATAGAATGGTTATTGGGGATTTTTTATGATAATGGTTTTTTACATGATAAAGCAAGGGTTTTTTTATCACAATATATTTATCTAATTTATTTGGGTAATGAGAGATAATTAACCTTAATGGTTTCTTCTAAATGATTAATGGAAAATACTGCAATGGTAATTCCAAATGTAACCATGAATGTCACTCCCCATGTAGTTGTAAGAGGCACAATAAATTTAATAGTTATAGGGAAATCATTATATTGGTTACCTTTATGATTGATTTTTTTCTCTATATATTTAAAAGAAACATATGATATCATAGGGTAAACAAAAATCATTGGGTTTACTGGTTGAATTTTTAACATTGAGAAAATGTTTTCCTTGGTTTGTCGGTATTCATTGACAACTGGTTTTTTTTCAGTTTTTTGAGTTTATTTCTGAGATATTTTTGATAATAACTTTTTTTGAAATGATTTTATTATTGTATAAGGTTTTGGAAGATAAAGGAAGATATCAAATTGAATTATATGAATATTTTTCAAGAAAAGTAATGAACGTTTTATTTTAAACATTTTATATTATTGAATAAACGAATACTATCTTAGTTGTATCCTCTATGAATGAATATGGGAAGTTATGTATGAATTATGAAAAATTATATAAAACTCCTAACCAAAAATGAACCTCATTTTTAAAGAAAGTAAATTCTAGGATAAAACACAAAATTATATATTATTTAGTCAAGGTCTTTCTGTAAATGATGGAACATCATTAAATTTAATTATTGTTTAGTAAAATGTGGATGTACATAGATCTTATACCCCTCAACATAGTGATAAATAAGTTGTGAACTATACTATTTTTTAAATGGAATAAAATCCCAATTACAACCTCCTTTTTATAATGAATGTACAACAAATACACCTACCCTTTTATGAATATTCGTAACCCAATTCAAATACTCGCAATATATTAAGGAAATCACAACCCCAATGGTATTGGAATTAGAAACTGTGTGGAACAACCTAAGGAATGAAGGAAATAAAATTAGAATTTCAAATAATTAATAGAAATTGAGATAATGTGTGAGAGATGAGAAGTAGTTTTATAAACACAATATACAAAGATGAAATAGAAGATAAATGATGGTAGAACAAGTACTAGTTTTGGATAAATGTTTAGAGTAAATGTACTTTGGTCCTCAATTGTACATGTTCTCATAACTCGTATAATGTTTCTCGAAGCCTTCAAATATGATATATAAAAATTAATAATATAATCTCAAAATTGGTAATGTAATTAAAATTCAATCCACATAATTATATATAAGAGAGAAATAGTTCATAGAACATTAGTCATAATAAAAATAATATAAATTTAAAACATAAATAATTTTTTAAATAAATTTAAATTAACAATTAAATAATAGAAACATCATCCACAATTTTTGGTCAAATAAATTCAATAAAAATCCTAAGACAAACTGAATTTTGAAAGTAAAATTATAAAAAAAATAAATTAATTTCATGCATTGTTTAGTTTTTCAAAATTTCATTATACAGAATTACATTCCTCCAAATTATATTAAACAAGTTGGTCTAAAATAAATATTAATTTAAAATTAAATATTCAAAATATATATTGTTTTTATATGCATTAATAAAGAGTATATGAAATCATATTGTAAATCTATATAAAATATTTTATAAACACATTGAATAAATTTTATACAATATATAGGAATTTTATAAATAAAAAAGGCAGGAAAAATTGTTATAAAATAATGAAATAAATCCCAATATAAAAAATAATTCAAAATAGAGTAGCCTAAATAATGTAGATTTTTGAAAAATAAAATATAATATGGAACTGGCCATGAATTCCATGTATCCTTTGGGTATATGCCATATAGTCTAATAACATTCATTGTCTTCATAATTTGTGGTCAATTGATGTATTCATGGGGTCATATGATATAAGATATGGTAACTTGATTTATTGTGTAGTTGAAATACCGATAGTGTGATGATTATAGTGTATGGTTACATCATATAATGTTTGGTCAATATACTGACTATGTGAAAACTATAACGTGATGTAAAATATGTTTCCGAGATTCATAATTTGTAGAAAATTAAATGTGTAGTTAATAGTTTGAGTTGGATCGACATACCATGTTATAGTTTAATCCTACAAATAAGTACAATGAGATGAAGAGATTCAAGGAAACATGAATGTTTTATATAAAGCTATTATAATTCACATCATGTTATAATATGGTATATAAAAACATTCCCAATAAAACATTCTCATTTTGGATGCTACTAGATAATTTAAATACTTATTAAGAAATAGAAAAATATGAATCAATTCAAAAAGTTGCATGTCAATGATAGTGTACAACCTGCATGGGGTAGCTGATGATATCACATCGATTAGACTGACATGATATGTTAATGTTTTCTATATAAGATTAATATACAGAAAATAGCATTCTATAGGTATGATATTAATTTATCTGGTAACTTCATATAATACCCTATATATTCACATAAAAAATAAAAAAATATGACCATATTTGAAAAAAACATCATGCAGTGATTATGAAATGCTTCATGTAGTCACTCAATAAATATATGTAGAAACATAATTATATATTATGTGGAAATTTTAAAAAATAAACAATACATGTGACATCATTTCATATCATATTACACAATAATTTGTTGAATTTTGAATAACTGTATTGTATATCCACAAACAAAAATTCATGAAAAGTGAACCTATATAACCTTTTTTATCACATAATAACTAATGAATAATATAAAATAAAAATAAATATATAACTAAATATATGAAAAAAATCGATCCAAAAGTGGGAACATTTTGAGATGAAGTTTTTATTTTTTATGGTAGGGTAAAAATTAAATAATTTTATATATTTTAAATGATATTTGAATTATAAAAATCCAAGAACTATAACTCGAGATTTAACAATACATACAGCATGGAATTGAAAAACTAATATAAATGACATTTATTTTTGTTAAAAATAAAATATTATGAGTAATTGGAATATTGAAAAAAATATAAATAGAGAACAAAGAACTCCCAACATACCTCATTAAACTAATGTCTCATAGGAAATACTCGGTGTGCCTTTAATTTTTTCTAATCCCGTTTCCATAAAATCTTTCACATATCCAAATAATGTTATTCCAAATAATTTTATTATCCTATAGATCCCCTAATCATCATCTATTCACCCAAAACTACCCGACTCATTATTTCTCACCAAATAAGCTTAGTCTCATTCTTCTTCATCCTACTCTCGTAACATCATAAATTATAATGAAAATCTACTATATAGTCAAGATAATATTTTAACATGTATTTTAATTATAATCATTATATTATATCTTCTATATTTAAAACATTCTCTTTTGTTGAACTAAAACACAACATTCAAATCAATTTCATAGAGTCAACAACTATTTCTTGAGTACATCAGCAAATACCATTTTAGACATTCAAATTAAATATACAAGTTGAAATCATCTCAACATAATCTCACTAACCAAGTCCTAATTTAATAAAATCATCCTTTTTATAAATATAACACAAAATATTTGATAACTTATCTTTATATTTATATTTATTTCCCATTTTAAACATTTCGAGTTAAAAAATTCTTGGTAAATTTATTTCCCAGAAAATATTCCTTCACATTGATTATTTTCATTTAAACATGAATAATGGATCATAATTAAATAAATATTTTTGGATCATATTATAAATATTCCCACACAAAAAAACTAATTTCAATTTAAACTTTAAATATATCCAATTAAATAATATCCAAAATGGTATAATTTACATATAAACTCTTATGCATTTCCATAATCATGAGGACCGACTTCGTTTTAAAATTAATTATTGTATTACACACTAATGTCTGTGTTTTATTTATTAATCCAATGATGAGAATTCATTGAATTATATAAATTAATTTTAATCTTATGATAATAAAATATTGAATCTGTCACTTTCATTCTATAGTTTAGTGATAATCTCTCAATGTTTTGGATTTACTGTGAGGTTTGAGAAGACAAGCGACTATATGATAATTGATCAAATAAATAAATAATAGATACTGATAATGTTCAAAATAGATTTAATATGTGTTTCTACCTTGTGGATTGAAGTAATTATCAAGAATTAACTGATCATTATGCAGTAGATCAACTACTTATAAAAATCACTGACTAACTGTACAGTTAGTTAATCAACTGAAAGATATTTTTTACAATTTATGGTATGGGTAAAATAAGGATTATGATAATTTTTATTTTTAAACATATATTGTCTAGTTGACCCATACACCCGTCAAGGTCACATGTACATAGATCCACAAACACATACACAGGTCCTTGATGACACATATGCTGACCACATGTCCTATGGAATGAAACATATATTGAGTAAATTTAAAGATAAATAGTTTCTATTGATGCATATGTTGGCCTTTTTTGGAACATATGTCGTTCAATGTTGAAATATATATTTTATTCATTGATATATACACTTGGAATACTTATAAAAATAGTTTACTTTAAAAATCTATTTATCCATATTTTTCAATTGGCTTCATATATTATATAGATGAACTCTATATCTTATAAAAATATTAAACATGTATTATAAACATTGTTTTTATAAGTATACTCCATAAAAACACATGGATATTGGAACACCAAAAATATTACATTTTTTATGTTTTTCTATAATTATATTATATACTTATTCCCTATAAATTCATTATGTTTTTATTTTTAAATTTATTTTTTCTAGTAAAATGGTATGTGTGGAATTTTTATCGAAAGATTATATATAACTTTAATGAAATATTGGGAATGATTTTTGTAACATTATAATTCCATTTATCATGGTTTCCACAGTGTTTTCAAAACCATGTGGACCAACAATATGTGTGGCCAACTGAGGCAGTGTGTCCTATATGAGTGATGAATAGTCTAGAAAACCATTCAAACTACCCCGAAAACAAAATTTTTTAAACATACTTCTTTACTCATGCATCGTATTTACTCTTTTTTTTCAAATCTGCGTCCCACATGAATTTATCAACCCTAATGAATGAAACTTTCTCATATTATCCTATGTGGTTTGTTTTATATTAGTTTCCTCTTATATTTCAACAAGGTTCCATTAAGAATACATTTCATCTTCCTTCTATAATCTCTCTTATTCCCTATATCTTGTTTTTTCATCTTTTAAAATCACAAAATACCATAGTATTTTTCAAATACAATAATAATAATATTTACCTTTTAAATTATGCTTTCATATCACCTATTTGGGGCCTTTATTATCTACTCAAGTTTATTAAATCTATGAGAGAGTAACATCCAATGGGTTCTAAGGGTTAATTGTAACACCTTTTTCCAAAAAATGAATTACATTGGTAAATAACGTACATGATACGCCATATCAAGTTTAAATAGAAAACTAAATATTATACTTTAAATGTTTCCATTATAAACAAGTTGATATAATGGAGGGAATAGAAATGTATTAAAAGAAATTAATAATAGGGTTTACTCAGGTTTATATAATGAATCATTGGATACCAAATTAATTAGAAAATTTATAAAATCCAATTGAATATAATTGATGTGTTTTTATGAAAAACTATTTAAGTGATATTAATTATATTAATTAAATAATAAAATAAATATTATAGACTATATTTATGAAATATAAAAATATATATATCTTTTAGAATTCATCTTATATGTTTTCAAGATCGGATATAGGAACAAAATCTATTTTATGCATAAAAGGTGGTTTTTTTAAAAATATCAAATTTACTGCATTTTGATAGTGAACCAATTATAAATCTAGTTTCCAATATTTAATAAATTATACTTTAAAAAATAAAATTATTCGTTTTAAGATAGAAATAAAATGCTACTTTAGATAATGTTTCTTATTTTTATGATAATATTCATTTTTTAATAAATAGTGACAAATGCTTTATTTTAATTCAAAACTAATTTGTTATCTTAATTATTTATATTTTTAGAGTATCATATTACAAGGTTTTAAGGTATAATTAAAATATGTTTTTATATATTAATATAATATATATCACTAGAATCATTTTCATATTCTTAAAATGATATAAAAACTATGTGAAGTTTTGAACGTTTAACTTTAAAAGCATGTATTCTAATTGCATGAGCAGAATTAATATTTATTTAATTTCTGAAAATTATATGTTATAAATTTTGAAAAATACACTCCATATTTGAAATAATATGTTCCAAATTAGGTAAATAGAACCCTTTTATTTTTAGAAATTCTTAATAGTAACATTATTAATTATTTTTGTTACCATAGTTAAGGGTATATCACAAATTTAAGGTTAAAATAGTATTAAATGTATTATAAAACTACCCTAGAACTATTAATAATTTATATTTATTAGTTATTTTTCACCAATAACAAACATGGACTGAAATTGGGGCCTTCGTATGCCACTTGTGTGTGATTATGACACTTATAACCTTTTATTTTATTAAATGAGAATTATGTCATAATCTTGTATGTATAGATATTACAATTATAACGTGGGAATATATATGATATATCTTATAATATAAATAGAATACAAAACTATAAAAATATTACCTACATCATTATATTTTATTTATATTTTTTAGGAAATAAATAATTTATTTAAATGGTGACACAATGATGATGCAAAAAACATTAATATATGAAGGAATAAAATAAATGATAGTATAAATATGAATATAAAAATTGAAATAATTGATGTCTTGAATGAATTTTAGGGGTAAATGTTTTATTTTTTTAGTATTTAACATAGTTTTTTACAGATTTATTTTGTAGTTATGATATTTTCTAGAAGTCAACAAATGAATATTGTCAAATTTGAAAATATTGGTATTTGAAAATATAAAATATTTTATTAGATGTCCTAAAATATATAAATAACAAGATTCATTAAAATTGTTGTGAAAGGCCCTAATATTTCATAAATTAATCCTTTTGGGTCCTTTATTATGTTATAGAAAATATATTAACCCAAAAAGTGTAAATAACTAGATATTATGGTAATATTAAAAACGGAAAAATACATGATAAAATAAAAAAGATAAAGATCAAAATACTATTCAAACATATATAATTTCTATTGGAATATTTATTTACACCCATACCCATAATATATAATAAATAAATAATGTTTTGAACTATTTTTAATAGAAAATGAATTCGTATTAATTTAATAGTTTTCATAATTCTAGGAGATCCCCTGCCCTATCGTAAACAATGTCACCCATTCGACTATATTAATTTCACTTAAAGAACATTATTGGACTACAATTATCTACCCAAACCCCTTATACAAATCCCTCACTATATTATAGTGTAATTATTATAAGAATAGCACCCTACTTATATGTGTTAAGTTGTTAAGAAAAGGTGAACATCTGAACAAAAGGTATTGTTTTTATTTAAGTGTTTCTATTTTATTTCTCCTCCATTTTCCATCAAATATCCATAAAGCATGATGAAATAATAAATCAATTATTAAAATATAATTAAATAATAACATTTAATATTATCACCTAAATCAATATATAATTTCATCAAAAGGGAAATGAAATGTCCTTCGTGTCTACGGTGGACTACAGCCTCATGAACAAATATTGTTCATATTTCATTACCATGTCTAAAGTAAACACATAATGATGAAAGTAATGATTATATATGATATTAATGAAATATTTATAATTATAAGAGAATAATATATCAATTACTATCTTAATTTTTATGCTCATAAAATTTATAACATCATTCTTTTGTATCTGTGAACTATGACCACTACAAAGTGATGTGAATCATTTTTTTACCCACATCAATTTTATGTTATAAATAGGTTTTTGAAATTATTATGATGATGTGAGAAATATTTTGATAACATTTTTATGTTAAAATAACCACTACTTTATTTCAATAATGATAAATGGGTTTACTCATGCATACGTACGACTTACATTCTCAATGATTATAACGTTGTTCAATATCAATAACTATAACTAATGGTTTGATATAAAAGGATAATTTATATAAAAATTGATAAAAATTTCATGAATATTGAAATAGATATTATGTACTTATGACTACATGTTTATTGAAATCATACAACGTTCATTTTCGAGTCATGTATCGAATATCGAAGAAACATCCAACATGAATTTAATCAATTATGAAATTGTCATAACATGATATTAAGTGATATTATAGGAATAGTAAACATTAAAACTTTATCATTAATGTCTTAATTAACCTATGATTAATATTTTTGAAGGTAAATATATTACGTGATAAGTCAGACTCAACATAATGGTCTTTTCACCTAAAAACTTCATTTTATTGTTTTGATAATTTATTTTTATAAATATCTCTATTTTATATCGATGATTTAAAAATGGACTTTTTGAAGGTATTTATTTGTTCATTATTTTTTTATAATGGGAAAATTTGAATATCTCACAATTTATTTCATATAATTATCCATATATGGGACTTCATCTCAATCTCATTTAATTGAGGCATATTTTGATATTATACACCAACTTCATTTATAAGGTGTATAATCAACCCCGTTAATTATTTATTTTTTTAAAAGGATTCGAAAAAGAAATATTTTTTATGAAGCATCTTAATTTATTTTAATGATTACAAAACCAACATTTTTTAACATATGTGGTGAAAATGAATTCTCCGTTGCCTTAACTGTTATATGATATTTGGCTTCCTCTATATGCCTTAATGTTTTGAAAAACGAAAAGAAATGAAATATACTAAATTTTGGGTATTTATTTATTTAAAATGGTTTTCAAAATTTATTGAATAGGTCAATATGTTGATATGAATTCTTATGTTTGAATGTGAAATTTTATGAAAGTAATGTTGATGATTGAAATTCTTAATTTGTTTTGATTATAAAATGGTACATAGGCATTTTATCAATGGTTACATGATAAAAAATACATTTGGTTCTATGATAAACCAAGACAGGTAGCTCCATTATAAACATGGATAGGTAGTTACATAATACCCTCCATTTCATAGGGTACGGAATCCGACTATATGTCTATTCTATTTGTAAGAGTGATATATATGAAAGATGGTGGTATAGTTATTCAATTTAAGTATGATTATTTCCCACAATACCTTTATAGGTTATGTATTCATTTTCTGGGTTTTATGGAAATATTTTGATTAAAAAAAGGAATGTAATGAACATATATTTCATGGAATGTATTTTCTAACCCTTAAGTTGAAATGTATTATGTTATGATAAAGTAATCATGGTTTACATTTTTTTTTTCAAGACTAATAATATTCATTTTTTGGGGATACATTATTGAGTTTTTTATGCTCATGACAATTTTTGAAATGTTTTTCATAGGATTTATAATCTAATAGAGTCGTGGATGGGATCAAGGGAAAAGTTTATACAATTTAAAATGAAAAGAAACAAGGTTTCATTTCAATAGTTATTATTTTGTGAAATTAATGAATTTCAATAGAATTGGATACTTTGTAATATTTGAGCTTTTATGTTTGAGTTATGGACTAATTCTCTAAATCAATAAACCTAAAAAGATCCTCAATGTGAAATAAAGCCATTTTATTGACTTAAATAAATATTATTTAATTTTTAATGATGAAGAATTATTTTTGTTATCAGAAGAAAGTTTCAGACAACATTAGGGATTATGAGTTTCGATTAGACATGTGGTAAGATTCTATGACTAGTCTTTCTGTTAAATCCTTATCCTATGACATTTCCAAATCATGGAATGTTAGTAACATATGGAAGGAGTTGGATCTCATAAAGAATTTCTAACACTTCCTGATGTCTTTTTTGAAATAATTAATTAAAATTCATTAATGGATGACTATGAAATGGTGTATAACATTAAGCTCACTAGAAAACAGTTTTATCAGATATCAATGACCTCTTCTATACCTTGATACCTTCATGGACCATGGATAGTTTTTAATGAAATCCAGTTTATTCAATTTTCATATATTGTCAATTAAAGGAAAATATTGTCATGTAATTTGTAAATATTTTACACTATCATATGATTTTGAAGCATTATATGATTTTTGAAAAGCTATTGAAGATGTTGACCCTTACGTAGCCTATTTAAATTTCTGTTTAACTTATATTTTTTCAGCACATACATATGGTATTTTAAAAGGTCCCTTGATTGAATGTTTCCAAATAAAACCAGTCCTAATGTTTTATAAAAATGAATTTATATCTACAGTTTTGAAATTATATGTCATAAAACATTATTATACAAAATATTTTCTATTTGAACACACATATGACCCAAGTTGTACATGGTTTGTTTGGAAGAAAAATCATGTTATTTTGAAGAATCTCTAAATCATTGGTTTGTATCATAGAATTTCATTCCACATGAACAAAATGAAAATGAATCCATGTGGATGCCATGATCAAAGAAAAATGGTATTTCTTATGGGAATAGTATAATTTTATAATATAGAGGTGAAATAAAAAAATAAATATTTATATTATTGATGAATTAATTTTTTGAGGTAACTATGATTTCGGATGCAAATGAGTGGTATAAGGAATCCTTTGGTGTTAAACAATGTTATAGATTTTTTGAGGATTTATTTTTTTATTAAATTGTAATTGTTGAATTATATTTTGGAATAATTAATGATTTTATTATGAACTTATGCTGATTAAGGGTATTTATGGAAATAAATAGCATATCGTTTAATATACGTGATTTAGGAAATTACATATTTTGTATAAAACATTAATTGTTTATGATGTTATTTAGAGACTGATATTAAAATTTCTCTTGGAATATTATGTGATCAAATAATTTTAGGGATTCAATATTATTTTAGAATATTTTTTAGGAATTTTAATGATAGTTATTATAAGAAAACTACTCTTACTATGAGGTATGATCTTGTTTTCTTATTTTTCTTTAGATTTGTTACACATTTTGAAGAATTATAAAATTAGTTTGAATCAATTTTTATGAGAAAATGTGAGTAACTTGTATAATCTTCCATATATCATGATATTTCCTAATAAAACCAACATCACTAATAACAGTTTTGTTAATTGAAAAATTTCATATATTTATTGCATTGTAATTCCTATCATATTTAGTAACAATATTTCCTATCAGATCATTCATGCCATCTTCTAATAGTTTATATGGTGTTACCATGACTGACCATTGTTCTATGTTATTCTTCTTGATGTATTCCTTCATTCAGTATATCTAGTAAACACAATTGTTTCAACAAAATTGTGGTGTATTTTGAGGACTACATGCATAATTTATGTTTATTCCTACAAACTTAATGTTATTACCCATATACATTTAGGATTGGGAATATTTTTTCATAATAAAATATGAAACGATAAATTCCACTACTATTGTTAACATGGTTGAACATCTGATAAAAACGTTTGTATTATATAAAAAATAATTGAGCTACTTTATTAATACATAAGAGGGTCATCAATTGATACTAATTTTCAGGTTGGAAATGTGATGGAGGATGGTCTATAGTTGGGTGAATAGACAAGGTTTAAAATTTTAAACAAATAAAATTATAAAACTGATAATTTGCAATTAAAATTTAAATTATAAAAACCAAGGTAGTGAAAGAATAATTATTCATTCAGGGTTTATTAATATTTATTTATTAAATAGTTTTTATTTATTAAAATGGACAGTAATTTTAATTTTTTATATGAGAAACCTCATTTTATGGATAAAAATTTTATTTTTCTATAATGAAATTTTATAGTCTTTTAATGAGTAAAATGTTTTAAAACTAATTTTTTTATACTTTTATAAAATATTTTTTACAATATAAAATTTAATTTTAAACAATAATATCAAAATTATCTTTAGTTATTTTTTTTATGTAACTCTTTTTGATAAGTAGAAAAAAATACTACTATTTAATTGAAAAAAAATTCCAGTCTATCTAATTTATATTGTTAAATTTTTTTAAGTTTAAAAGTGTAATTATAAAAAATTTATATCATTTAATCCAATTTTTATCATTTTTTTCAATTTCAAATTCTTATGGGATACGTAAACATCTCATACATTTGAACATTTTTTACGTAAATACTCATCGTTTCTTCCAAAATATGCGATTATTTTTACCTAATTTCTAAACAATACATAGAATTGAATTTGGATAACTGGATTCAATATTTTTAATCATGTGGTTAAAATTTAGTAAATTTCTTCCCTTTATTTATAGACAATATAAAGATTAACTTTGGTGATTTCTTTTACCACACATATGAGTTAATCAGGTAATGAAGGGTAAAAATCATGTTATATATTTTTGAAAATTACCCTTACAATTTTTCAAATTTCATTATGATATATTGTAGAACAAAATCTTCATTTTCTTGGTTTAATTACCACTTCGAGCTATTTGGATGACATTAACCCTTTTATATTATTTTCTATTGAATAAAAGTCAAAGATTTCTTTCTTATGTTTCAGTAACAATAACATTTTATAAATTTTCTAATATTGATTAGTTATAGGACAAAAAAATAGTATTCAGAAATATAAAATTTTTATATTCATTATATAAATTGAAGTTCGAAATATAAATAAGAAATATGTACCTTTATGGATTGCATAACGATGATGGAAAAATTTTAAAATTAAAGAAAGTATCAAATAGATGATAACAAAAATATTTAAATAAATCACATCTCATTGAATTATTATCATCCAAGAATTTTTTATTTTAATTTTACATGTTTTTGATGTGTTGTATTATTTTTTTAATTTATCTTGTTATTATATTTTTAAAAATTAATGTAATGAATATTGTCCAAGTTCGCATTAATAATATTTTAAAATAAATAATATTTTATTAAATCGTAGAAAATTTATATAAACATTACATTAATACAAATGATTGAGATAAGAGTTAAAATTTAATCAATGAATAATTTATTATTTTTTTAGAATTTCATAGTTATTATATTTACCCTGAAAGTGTAAATTGTATAATAAAATGGTAAGAGATAAATGGGTTAAATAAGGGATATAAAAAATTTATATGGATTAAAAAATTAATCAAATTATGTCTAATTTACATTGGATAAATTTATTTCAAACCATACTCATTATATCATTTAAATAGACAACTTTTTATCAATTATTAATAAATAAATAACTAATAATAATTTTATATTTTGATGATTTCTACATATTCCCATCTCTTATAAAAGAGAACTTATTCATTTCTTCTCATTACACATCATAACATAATATTTTAAACCAATATATTCTCAAATACATTAATATAATCCCTCATCACATTATAGATCTCTTATTTTATGAATAACCCCATATTTAGTGGTCTGAATATGTCAATAGAAAGTAATCACCCGAAGAATAAGTGTAATTTTAATCAAGTATTTTTTTAATCTTCTAGATCTTTAAAATATTTTCCAATATAATAAAATAATATATATAGTATAATAAATATAATGACATGTTATTATTTTAATATAATCACAAAAATCGATCCATAATTCCATCAAATGGTAAATGAATTAATCATTTGTGTGTAAGGATGATTACGTCCTCTCGAACCGATATAATATATTTTCCATCATTGTCTCTCATGATAGATTATAATGATGTAATTAATTTTTATATATTATATTAATGACATTTTAATAAATAATAAATAATAATATATATTTTTTATTTTTATAATTCCATGCACTTAAAAATGATAATGTTGTCTGTAGGTACAAGTGAATTATAACCTCCATGAATTGATATGATTCATTTTTCATCACCACATCATATTAATGATTTAAATATATATATTTAAATGAATAATTTTGTGTTAATAATAATTTTATCATTTATTGTATATAAAATGATACTTTCTTTCTTTCCATAATGATCATGGAAAAACAAAATTTTAACTCGTGTATACATATGGCCAAGTTTATCTATGGTTGTAACATAGTTCATATTTTCATAACCGTGGATAATGGTTTGATTTAAATATATAAATTATTTTTAAAAAATAATAATCATGTTATGAATATTATTATATATATGATTTAATAATTACCACTTTTACTATTGACATTATACCAAATCAAATTTTTATTGAATTACGAAATGTCATCGAACCATCAAATATGAAAATAAATATTTTTGTAATTGTTTTAACATGATATGATGTGATATAAAAGTAATTATATATTATAAATAGGTTCTCAGAAAAATAAATTATTAGTATATGTTTATTATGGAGGACGATAAATATTGAACATGATGATTTGGACTCATGGAATATGGATTTCTTTTAAAAAAATCTTTTATAGTTACATTGTCATCTATTTTTACAAAATTCAAAAGGGTTGTTTTTTACATATAAAACATAACAAAAATTCAATGATTCAATGTCAATTTAATTGTTTTTTTTTCATTTTCAAGTTTATAACATTATTGTCAAATTATGTGTTTTTAATTAGGAGAGCGAGTGTTTGTAAAAAAATAGATGTCAAAGTAAAATATATTTTTTATTTTTTCATGATTTATTTATTTTGATTATTTAATTCTTCGTGGGAATGTTTTATAAGAATGATGTGTTCCATGACTACCCAATGGTGGGTGATCCCCTAATAACTCTCTAATGGATTGGATAATGAAATGGAGTTCACTGACAGGGTTTCTCTAATTTTATTGAGGTAATATAAAAATATAGTTACATAAAATGTAACCATGAGTGTTACTCCCCATGTACTCATGAGACCTACAATAAATGTAAGAGTGGTATAGAAATGATTCCCTAAGTTACCTTTGGGTTTTAATTTTTTATGGAGTTCTATATGAAACATATATTTTTATGAGGTATGTTAAAAAGGTTTAGTTTTATGTGGGAAAATTTTAACTTTGTGAAAATGTTTTGATGGGTCTCTGTGTATTCAAGTACTAGTGGCTTCAAACTTATTTTTTACGTTCATTATAATCCATTTGTGCTCATAGCATGTTTTGAAATTATCTTCACATGGTATAAATTTTGTTATGATAATGTTGTAACTGAAATAGAATGTCATGAATATTTTTCATTAAAATAGAAATCATTTTTTAAACATTTATATTATGGATGAAATAGATACTATATTATTGGTAACTGCTTCATGTAAATGTGGGATATTATGTATGAATAATAAAATAATTCTATAAAATGATAAACCTGAAAGGATACTCATTGTGAAGAAAATAAAATTCTGTAATAAAACTCATGATCGGGAAATGTATAAGGTTGGGTCCCTATTGTTGGTATCAAAGGCCAGTTTAGATAAATTATGGGGATCTGATATTGATAATATGAAATCCCTAAATAATTTTTTATATTATAGTTAAATTAAAATGTTATATCATTTTAAGATTACCATGCTTCTTCATCTAATATATATATATAAAGAAGGGTTTTCTATAGAGGAAGCATAAAAGATGTTGTGGGAAGTCATCGATAGGAAAAAAATCCCTCTAAATTATTATCTTGATATGGTAAGTGTCGGTACTAAATAGTTTTTTATGATGGTTTACTAGAAAATGGTTATAAATGGTGGTGGAATCCATGCACGATGTTAGTTATATGAACATTAGAAGAATATGTTAGTTGTGGAACATTTTATGAGGAAATATCATCTATAATGTAGTGGATATTTAGACCTAGTGGTTTCTAAAGGGTAGATTAAAGTCTTATAAAATATTTTCTATATCATGGGGTTCTTGGAAAATTAACATTTTAGTATTGATGTCTACTATTTTGAAGGTGAAGCAAACCATTGGTGGTCGATGGTAAAGAATATCTGGGACAATGAGGAGATTGGTCCATTGGACTGGACTGAATTGAAAAATATTTTTCTGGATATAAATTTTCTTAAAGTGATTTGATATAGGATTGAAAATAATTCATAAAATTTTGGAAAGAAGAGGACTCAGGGGTTATTTTCAATGAAAAATTCACTAAACTATATTGAAGAGTCCAACTAATATCTAAAATATTGATTGTAAAATCCACTATTTTTACTCATTATTAAAGCCAAAATATCAAGTCATTAGATTCTCGTAAATTAAAAAAATATGAATATTATCCAATTTTTTGATATGGTGGAATAAGATTTTGTTGATGATAATTTGATTAATGGAAAATATCAGATAATGAGATCAGGGTGGAAGAAAAAATGGATTCATGTATCAAATAATTTTTATGGTAATAAAATTAATATTACAAATTATATGAATAGAGGGAATAACAAAATGAGGGATAACATTTGAATTCTGATAACTGTTTCTAATCTATTTGGATGGGGCATAATTCTTGTAATTGTAACAAAAAAGACCTAGGTATTAGTAAGAAAAATTCAGATATAAAGTTAGTAAACTATGATAAATGTAATGAGATGGGTCATTATGTAAAAGAGTGTCTGAAGGGGTACCAGAATAATCAGAAGAAGTCATAATATATGCAGAAAGGTGTGAGAAATCCTTTGCAACTACTTCAGAAGTTTTTGAGACACCATATGAAGTTGTATCTGGTGTAATTTTTTTATTTATATTATTATAATTTCATGTTTCATAAGAGGTCTACAAATTCTTCCTTTTTTGAAAAATGTTCTTATAAATTGTAAATTACACCTCAAGAAACATTGCCAAAAAAATATGGTAGAAACACCTAGGGAATATATTAATAACATAAAAAATTATAATAATCTCTAGGTTTTGTATGTGGAAGTAATTTTCCTTCAATAATTTTCCCCCACATAGAGTTTGATGTGATTCTGGGAATGGATTGGATTTTTATTTACCATGATAATATTGATTTTTGAGCTGAATAAGTAGTTTTTCAGAAAGTGTTTCTTTTGGTAAACAAGAATGAACCTATACCATTGATATCATATCTAGAAGAGAAAAATCTATTTAAATATAGAAATTATTGTTCTGTTGTGCGTGTTGTTTAAAATAATGTATCTTTTTATATTAATTATGAGTTAGTGGTAAATTAGTATGTAGATGATTTTCCCTATGATTTGACTAGTATTATACAATATGGGGATGTTTAATTTCATGTTTACGTAGTTATTAATGATTTTCTATTTTCAAAACCCATATATCGAATGGAGCAATTATAAATTTTAAAATGGAAAAGGAATTTAAAGGAATTTCTAAATAATGGTTTCATTAAACCGTTTACAGCTTCATGGGGTGATCCATTCTTGTTTGTTAAAAATAAAGATGGTTGAAAGATTATTTTAATTAATTATAGAGCATTGAATAACATAATTGTTTAGAATAGGTAACATTTTCTTCAAATAATTGTTTTTATCATATCCAAGGAGAAGAATATTTTTTGAAGGTAGACATCAGGTATTGGAATGATATGGTGAATGTATAAAAATAAAATATTTTGAGGTCTTCATTTCAGACTAGATATTAGCATTATGAATTTTCAGTTATGTTATATGGATTACTTAATACACACACTCTATTCATGTATCACATAAATAGAATATTTCATGACTTCTTATATATTGTTTTGGATGTTTTTATTGTTATTATTTTGATATTTTTTAATGGTAAATAGTATCATAAAATATATATGAACAATAAAAGAAAACAAATTGAATAAGAAATATATAATTTTTTCATTTTAGTGGAAATAGATTTCATTCATTGGTCACATTTTTTCTAATTATTGAATAACTGTTGATCTTGAAAAAATAAATGTTGTTTATGAAAGGAATAGACTCAAATATATAACTGAGATTCATATTTTTATTGGTTTATAATGATATTACTGATGTTTTTTCAAAATCATTTCTTCGTTATCTTTCCCAATAACTATGTTAACATGAAATGAATTTAAGTTCATCTAGACTAAAGATTTTGAATATTTTTTTTAATAATTGAAGAAAAATTCTAAATAATATAGTTCTGGTCATACCTTCCCAAAATGGTGACTTTTCCATATATTTTGATTCTACATTGAATGGAATTATAATTTTTCTCTGGTTAAATAACAATGTAATTTCTCATACCTCATTCCCATTGAAGCCTCATGAGATAAATTATCTTATACATCTTTGGGAGTTAACTTCTTTTATTTTTGCATTAAAAAATTTGTGGCCTAATTTCTATGGAGTAAATTTCGAAATATATATAGATCATTAAATTTTGAATTATATAATCAATCAAATCGAATTGAATATGATATAGTGATTATGGAAATAAAAAATCATGTATTATTGTTGCATGATTTATTACCATCCAGGAAGGAAAAAAGTGTTTGATATATTTATTCATAAAACTAATAATACCTTTATCATGTTATGTTTGGAATGTGAGACATTGGATAACGTTTTAATGAATATTGGCTAGTAATGTTTTGTTGTTGGAAAGTCAAATTTTTTGTTTCTAGTGTTAGTGAAATTATCTCTATGATAAATAATTATGAATGTGTACAAAGAAGAACATGAGTTGCAGAAAGATGCCACATTATTTAAAAAAGGTATGTTCGCTGAATTTATCATTTATAAATATTGTGTTTTTAGATTTGGGAAGAGATTAGGTATACCTTGTGCTTAATAGTTCAACAAATAGTTCTTAATTGAAGTTCGTAGTTTTTTTCATGTCATCTAGGAATCACTATGATGTATAGAGATGATTGGGAGACTTTCTAGTGGGATGAAATGAAATGATATTTTTCTAAATTTAGCATGATCTGTTTTAATTTTCATCAGGTTTAATAATAATGGCATTGACAAAGAGGGTTATTTTTACCTTTTCTATTCTAGAGTGGAAATGTAAAATTATTTTGATGGATTTCATAGTGGTATTAGAAAAGACATCGTGAGGGGACAATGAAATTTGGGTTATTATTGATCGACTGACTAAATCTGCACATTTTTATCTTATTTGAGACACAATATTTTTAGATCGTGTTACTCATTTTTAGCTTAATGAGATAATCATGATACACATAATTCCCCTCTCAATTATATATGATTGTGACCTCTTGTTCACTAATAATTTTTTGAAACGGCCTCAGAATCCATTGGGAAATGAAATAAATTTTTTCAGAACCTTTGACTAGTATTCAGATGTATAGTAAGAAAAAACAATTCAGAAATAGGAGGATATGATATGTACCCTTTCAATGAATTATCAGGGATGTTAGGATAAGCATCATTCATTAGTTAATTTTTATATTAATAACTGTTTTCCATATAATATACATATGTAACCATTTGATTAATTACATGGAAATTGATATTGAACTCCATCATTTTGAGATTAATTAAGTCAAAATCTATTGATGAGATCGGAATTGGTAGAGAAAATGTTATAGAAATTTTAGTTGTTTCAAAGTCACTTGAGGCCAGATTATAGAAGGAAGAGATGTTATACATATAACTATAGGAATGATGTTACGTTCAAGGTTGATGAAAAAGTCTTTCTCAAGGATTTTAAAGGGAAATATGTGATGCATTTTTGTTGGAATGGGAACCTACTTATGTTTTTCATTGGAACCTATGAAATATTGGAAAACAATATATCAATTTTCTACTGATTGGATTTACCTCTTAGTTTATCCCTTGTACACAACATATTTAATGTTTCAATATAATTGACTTATTTTTGAGATTCGTCTCATGTTTTAATCATTGATGTAGTTTTGTTGGTTGATAATCTCTCTTGTAAGGAACAACCATTTCAGGTTCTTGACCATATAGAGAATGTGTATAATAATAAGATGATTCACAAGTCTATGGATTGATAAAAAAACCCATATGGTTAAAGAGGTGGCATTAGAAATTGAAAGTTCTTTTAGGGAAATATATCCACTCTAATTTAATAGGATAATAATGTTGTGAGGCCATAATTTCTGATATGAGGAAATATGTAACAACCCATGTAATGATAGAATAATTATGTTTTCATGATTATTAATATTTATTAAATAAATAGTAATTTTTAATTATAAAGGTACTCCATGATAAATAGTTTATATTACAAACATAGTTCTATAGTTAAAACACGTATTATCCAAAATTGAAGTTCTATCACATTTTAATGGCATGCTTATTTTAAAACAATATTTTGATAATTTAATAAATTCAATATGAATTAAAAAAATAATTTTTAAAATAAGAATATAAAAAATTACTTTGGATAATTTCGTTATTCTTCTGATATGTTTTTTTCTCATTAATTATGAAGAAATAATGAATTCTATTTTAAAAGGGAATTTTCATTGAAATAATATATAAGCTTAAATTATATTAATTATTTATTTTAATGTATAATTAGATCAATTTTATATATGTAAATCCAAATAATTTTATAGGAATCCATTTCATATTGAAATATTAAATAAAAACATTTCAAGCATTTGAACATTTTTTACATTAAAACTCGGTTGTTTCGTCCCTTCTACTAGATTAATTTTAATTAATTCTTGAAAATTATATTGACTGAATTTGGAAATATGGGATCCATATTTTTATATATGATTGACTAAAATTTAATAAATATTTTCATTTTATACTTTTGACATAATGAATAGTAACATCAGTAATTTTATTACCACGTTTAATGGTAAATCGACTAATGAAGGGTAAAAATAATATTATACATAGTATACAATTACAAAAAAAAATTCAAAAAAATTGGATCAATTATTTTTAACCAAAATCATCCCTGGAATGATTTTATGACCTCTTGGAACACCTTGTATGACTTTAACTCTTTTATAGTGTTTTCTTTTAAATAAAAGTCAAATAAGTCATACTTATGATTTAATAAGTATATATTTTTTAACATAGGGTTATGTACAAGCTATATTTTAATAAAAATCGTTTTGAAAAATAAAATATGTTTATATTGATCGAGGAAATTTATTTATAATTTTTAGGAATGAAATATTTATGTTAAATATTTTCATAATGATGATGAAATAAATTTTTATTTAATTGAAATATCAAATAAATAATATTTAATTTATTAAATTAAATATAATTTGAGATAATTATGTCTGTAAAAACTACAGGTGAATATTAAATTATAATGATTTTATATAATTTTTTTTTGTTGTTACGTCATTTATAAAAAGTCATGCAACAAATATTGCAAAATTGACATTAATAATATTTTAAAATAAATAATATTTTATTCAATGATTTAAAATTAATAAAATTAAAAAATTTAATAAAATTATTTGGTAGTTTCTTTAAATTTCATCAATGAAAAATCTATTGGTGTTATTTAATTATATAGTAATTATATTAACCCTCAGAGTATAAATTACATAATATCAGTGTAAAACATAATAGTTTTAAATAAGAGATAAAACAAAATGATATGTATTTAAATTTTAATCAAAACATTTATAATTATAATTTTATTAATTTATTTAAGGCCATAATAATAATATATTGGAAATAATTCACTTTTTATCAATTTCTAATAGAAAATCTATTTATTTTAATTAAATATTTTTAAAAAATTCAAGAGTTCCCTTCTCTCATCTTATTAAAGAGAACATATTCTGGAATTTTATTTACACTTAAAAACATGTTTTTTTAAAATATTCCCTACCCAATTTAATTACTATAATACATCCCAGCATAATAGATCTTTTTTTAAGAAAAGCATCCTAAGTATTCTGAAGGTGTTAATAAAAGGATATCACCCAAAGAAGAGGTGTTGTTTTTAATCATGTATTTATATTTTATTTCTTCTTCCACGTCCATCAAATAATAATGAATGATTATGTAATGATAAATAAAATATAATCAACATAATGATATTTTATTAAGTTTATATCATCAAAAAATCCATCTCCACTAACATCAAATGATAAAATAATTAATCATTTGTTCTTATGGAGGACTACCACCTCTCAAACAGATATAATTCATTTTCCATAATCATTTCTCATGAATAGTTATAATTATGGAATAAATTATTATATATGATAGAAAATATATATTTATCATTATTAAATAATAATATATCCTAATTTTCTTTCCATGTTCATACAGATAGAAATGATAATTTCGTCTGTGCTTACATGTGAACTATCACCTGCATGAAACGATGTGGTTCTTTTTTAATCACCAAATCACATAGATGATATATATATATAATAATATTTGAATGATTAATATGACTTTAATGATTTCATTATTAATCTATAAATATAAAATTATACTTTTATTTCTTCCATAATGATCAATAAAAATTTAAAATGTCACTTTTGTATAAATATGTCCTACCTTCTACATGATAATATCATGGTTCATCTATCATATCCAAACATAATTGTTTAATTTTATAGTATAATATATGTATAAAAATGATAATAATTTCATGAATATAATTCAATAGATAATGTAATCATGAAAAGTTTGATTGTTTACTTCGAACGAATGTCATTTTGGACTCATGTACTAAATATCATCAAAACATTTGACATGAAATTAAATAATAATTTAATTGTAATAACATGAAAATAAATTATATAAAAGGAATAAAAAAACTAAATATTATTATATTAAATTAAATAATTTCCATACATTTATTATTTTATAAGATGAATAATTTATGTGACCAGTCAGACTCAAGGTAATATACATTCAATTAAAAGAAAATTTTAATGTTAATCTATCAAATATTTTTACAAAACACAGAAGGAATATTTTTTAACTTATACAGAATAAACATAATTTCAAAAATACATTTTAAAGTATAGTCTATATGATTCATTTATAATGTTATAAATTTATTTTTAAATTTATTTTTATCATTTCTGAATACACAGAAATCAAAAAAAGAAAACTGTTTTCAAAGTGGAAATGTTATTTTTCATTTATGCTTAATTTATGTATAGTTTTTATAGAATGGTTATTGGGTATTTTTTATGATAATGGTTGTTTCCATGATAAAGCAAGGGTTTTTTTATCACAATATATCTATCTAATTTATTTGGTTAATGAGAGATACTTAACCTTAAGGGTTTCTTCTAAATGATTAATGGAAAATACTACAGTGGTAATTCCAAATGTAACCATGAATGTTACTCCCCATGTAGCTGTAATAGGAACAATAAATTTAAGAGTTATAGGGAAATCATTATATTTGTTACCTTTATGATTTATTTTTTTCTCTATATTTTTTAAAGAATCATATGATATCATAAGGTAAACTACAAATAATTGGGTTTACTAGTGGAATTTTTAACTTTGAGAAAATGTTTTCATTAGTTTGTTGGTATTCATTGACAACTGGTTTTTTTCATCTTTTTTAGTTTATTACTAAGATTTTTATGATAATAACTTTTTTTGAAATTATTTTATTATTGTATAAGGTTTGGGAAGATAAAGGAGGATGTAAAATTGAATTATATGAATATTTTTCAAGAAAAAGAATGAACGTTTTATTTTAATCATTTTATATTATTGAATAAATGAATATTATCGTAGTTGTATCCTCTATGAATGAATATGGGATGTTATGTATGAATTATGACATATCATATAAAACTCCTAACCAAAAATGAACTTCATTTTTAATGAAAGTAAATTTTGGGATAAATCTCAAAATTATATATTATTTAGTCAAGGTCCTAATATAAATGATGGAACATCATTAAATTTAATTATAATTTAGTAAAATGTGGATATACATTGATCTTATACACCTCAACATTGTGATAAATAAGTTGTGAACTATACTAATTTTTAAATAGAATAAAATCCCAATTACAACTTCTATTTTATAATGAATGTACAACAAATACACCTACCCTTTTATGCATATTTGTAACCCAATTCAAATACTCGCAATATATTAAGGAAATCACAACCCCAATGGTATTGGAATTAGAAACCGTGTGGCATAACCTAAGGAATGGAGGAAATAAAATTATAATGTAAATTAATTAATAGAAATTGAGATAATGTGTGAGAGATGAGAAGTAGTTTTATAAACACAATATACAAAGATGAAATAGAAGATAAATGAAGGTAGAACAAGTACTAGTTATGGATAAATGTTTAGAGTAAATGTACTTTGGTCCTCAATTGTACATGTTCTCATAACTCGTATAATGTTTCTCGAAGCCTTCAAATATGATATATAAAAATTAATAATATAATCCAAAAAATGGGTAATGAAATTAAAATTCAAACAACATATTTATATATAAGAGAGAAACAGTTCATAGAACATTAGTCATAATAAAAATAATATATATTTAAGACATAAATAATTATTTAAATTAATTTAAATTAACAATTAAATAATAGAAACATCATCCATAATTTTAGTTCAAATAAATTCAATAAAAATCCTAAGACAAACTTAATGTTGAAAGTAAAATTATACAAAATTCAATTAATTTCATGCATTGTGTAGTTTTTCAAAATTTCATTATACTAAATTACATTCATCTAAATTATATTAAACAAGTTGGTCTTAAATAAAAATTAATTTAAAATTAAATATTCAAAACATATATTTTTTTTATATGCATTAATAAAGAGTATATGAAATCATATTATAAATATATATAAAATATTTTAGAAACACGTTGCATAAATTTTATACAATATATATGAATTTTATAAATAAAAAAGACACGAAAAATTGTTATAAAATAATGAAATAAATCCGAATATAAAAAATAATTAAAAATAGAGTAACCTAAAAAATGTAGATTTTTGAAAACTAAAATATTATATGGAACTAGCCATGAATTCCATGTAACCTTGGGGTATATGCTATATTGTCTGATAACATTCCTTGTCTTCATAATTTGTGGTCAATTCAAGTATTCATGGGGTCACATGATATAACATATGGTAACTTGATTTATTGTGTAGTTAAAATACTGATAGTGTGATGATCATAGTGTATGGTTACATGATATAATGTTTGGTCAGTATACTGACTATGTGAAAACTCTAACGTGATGTCAAATATGTTACTGAGATGCACAATTTGTAGAAAATTAAAAGTGTAGTTACTAGCTTGAGTTGGCTCGACATACCATGTTTTAGTTTAATCCTACAATTATGTACAATGAGATGAAGAGATTCAAAGAAACATAAACGTTTTATATAAATCTATTCTAATTCACATCATGTTATAATTTGGTATATAAAAACATTCCCAACAAAACATTCTCATTTTGGATGCTACTAGATAATTTAAATACTGATTAAGAAATAGAAAAATATGAATCAATTCAAAACATTGAATGTCAATGGTAGTGTACATCCTACATGGGGTAGCTGATGTTATCACATAGATTAGACTGTTATGATATGTTAATGTTTTCCATATAATATTACTATATAGAAAATAGCATTCTATAGGTATGGTATTAATTTATCTGTTAACTTCATATAATACCCTACATATTCACATAAAAAATAAGAAAATATGGCCACATTTGAAAAAAACATCATGCAGTGATTATGAAATGCTTCATGTAGTCACTTAAAAAATATATGTAGAAACATAAAAATATATGTTGTGGAAAGTATAAAAAAGAAACAAAACATGTGACATCATTTCATATCATATTACACAATAATTTATTGAATTTTGAATAAATGTATTGTATATCAAAAAACATAAATTCATGAAAAGATAACCTATATAACCTTTGTTATCACATAATAACTAATGAAATATATAAAATAAAAATAAATATATAACTAAATATATGAAAAACATCGATCCAAAAGTGGGAACATTTTGAGATTATGTTTTTATTTTTTATGGTATAGAAAAAATTAAATAATTTCATATATTTTAAAAGAAATTTGAATTATAAAAATCCAAGAACTATAAATCGAGATTAAAAAAACATACAATAGAAAATTGTAAAAACTAATATACATGACTTTTATCTTTGTTAAAAATAAAATATTATGAGCAATTGGAATACTGAAAAAAATATATATAGAGAACAAAGAACTCCCAACATACCTCATTAAACTAATGTCTCCTAGGAAATACCTGGTGTGCCTTTAATTTTTTCTAATCCCGTTTCCATCCAATTTTTCACATATCCAAATAAAATTATTCCAAATAATTTTAGTATCCTATAGATCCCCTAATCATCTTATGTTCATCCAAAACTACCCAAATCATTATTTCTCACCAAACAAACTCAGTCTCATTCTTCTTCAGCCTACTGTCGTAACATACTAAATTATAATGAAAATCTACTATATGGTCAAGATAATATGTTAACATGTATTTTAATTATAATCATGATATTATATCCTATATATTTAAAAATTCTCTTTTTTTGAACTAAAACACAACATTCATATTAATTTCATAGAGTTAACCACTATTTCTTGAGTACATCAGCAAATACTATTTTAGACATTCAAATTAAATATAAAAGTTGAAATCATCTCAACATAATCTCACTAACCTAGTCCTAGTAGAATAAAATCATCCTTTTTATAAATACAACACAAAATATTTGATAAATTATCTTTATATTTATATTTATTTCCCATTTTAAAAATTTCGAGTTAAAAAATTCGTGGTAAGTTTATTTCCTAGGAAATCTTCCTTCACATTGATTATTTTCATGTAAACATGAATAATGGATCATAATTAAATAAATATTTTTGGATCATATTATAAATAGTCCCACACCAAAAAATTAATTTAAATTTAAACTTGAATAAAATCCATTAAAATAATATCCAAAATGGTATAATTTACATATAAACTCTTATGCATTTCCATAATCATGAGGAGCGACTTCGTTTTGAAATTAAGTAATGTATTACACAATAATGTCTGTGTTTTGTTGATTAATCCAATGATGAGAATTCATTGAATTATATAAATTAAATTTAATCTTATGATAATAAAATATGGAATCTGTCACTTTCATTCTAAATTTTTATGATAATCTCTCAATGTTTTGGATTTACTGTAAGGTTTGAGAAGACAAGCAACTATATGATAATTGATCAAATGAATAAATAATAGATACTGATAATGTACAAAATAGATTTAATATGTGTTTCTACCATGAGGATTGAAGTAATTATCAAGAATTAACTAATCATTATGCAGTAGATCAACTACTTATAAAAATAATTGACTAACTGTACAGTTAGTGAATCAACTGAAAGATATTTTTTACAATTTATGATATGTGTAAAATATATATTATGATAAGTATTTTTTTAAACATATATTTTCTAGTTGACCCATACACCCATCAAGGTCATATGTACATAGATCCACTAACACATACACAGGTCCTTGATGACACATATGCTGACCACATTTCCTATGGAATGAAACATATATTGAGTAAATTGAAATATAAATAGTTTCTATTGATGCATATGTTGGCCTTTTTTGGAACATACGTCGTTCAATGTTGAAACATATATTTTATTTGTTGATATATACACTTGGAATACTTATAAAAATAGTTTACTTTAAAAATCTATTTATCCATATTTTTCAATAGGCTTCATATATTCTATAGATGAACTCTATATCATATAAAAATTTTAAACATGTATTATAAACATTGTTATTATTAGTATAATCCATAAAAACACATGGATAGTGGAACACCCATAATATTACATTTTTGTATGTTTTTCTATAATTATATTATATCCTTATTCCATATACATTCATTATGTTTTTCTTTTTAAATTTATTTTTTATAGTAAAATGGTATGTGGGGCATGGTTATCGAATGATTATATATAACTCTGATGAAATAATGGGAATCATATTTGTAACATTATAATTCCATTTCTCATGGTTTCCACATTGTTTTCAAAACCATGTGGACCAAAAATATGTGTGACCAACTGAGGTAGTGTGTCCTATATCAGTGATTAATAGTCTAGAAAACCATTCAAACTACCCCGAAAACTAAATTTTTTAAACTTACTTCTTTAATCATGCATCCTATTTACTCTTTTTCTTCATATCTGCCTCTCACGTGAATTTATCAACCCTGAGGAATGAAATATTCTCATATTATCCTATGTGGTTTGTTTTATATTAGTTTCCTCTTATATTTCAACAAGGTTCCTTTAAGAACACATTTCGTCTTCCTTCTAGAATCTCTCTCATTCTCTATATCTTGTTTTTCCATCTTTTAAAATCCCATAATGCCTTAGTATTTTTCAAATACAATTATAATAATATTTACCTTTGTATTTATGCTTTCTTATCACCGATTTAGGGCCTTTATTATCTCCTCAAGTGTATTAAATCTATAAGAGAGTAACATCTAATGGGTTATAAGGGTTAATTGTAACACCTTTTTTCAAAAAAAAAAAGAATTACATTGTTCAATAACGTACATGATACACCATATAAAGTTTAAATAGAAAACTAAATATTATAGTTTAAATGTTTCCATTATAAACAAGTTGATATAATGGAGGGAATGGAATTTTATTAAAAAACATTAATCATAGGGTTTAGTCAGGTTTATATAATGAATCATTGGATACCTAATTAATTAGAAAATTTATAAAATTCAATTGAATATAATTGATGTGTTTTTATGAAAAACTATGTAAGTGTGATTAATTATATTTATTAAATAATCAAATAAATATTTTAGACTATATTGATGAAATATAAAAATATATATAATTTTTAAACTTCATCTTATATGTTTTCAAGATCGGATATAAGAACAAATTATATTTTATGCATAAAAGGTGGGTTTTTCAATAAATATTACTGCATTTTGATAGTGAACCCATTATAAATCTAGTGTCCTAAATTTAATAAATTATATTTTAAAAAATAAAATTATTATTTTAAGATAGAAATAAAATTCTACTTTAGATAATGTTTCTTATTTTTATGATAATATTCATTTTTTAATAAATAGTGACAAATGCTTTATTTTAATTCAAAACTAATTTTTTATCTAAATTATTTATATTTTTAGAGTATTATATTACAAGGTTTTAAGGTATAATTATATTATGTTTTTATATATTAATATAATATATATCACTAGAATCATTTTCATATTCTTAAAATGATATAAAAACTATGTGAAGTTTTGAACGTTTAACTTTAAAACAATGTATTCTAATTCCATGAGCAGAATTAATTTTTAATTAATTTCTGAAAATTATGTGTTATAAATTTTTAAAAATACATTCCATATTTATAATAATATGTTCCAAATTTGGTAAATAGAACCCTTTTATTTTTAAAAATTCTTAATAGTAACATTATTAATTATTTTTGTTACCATAGTTAAGGGTATATCATGTAATTTAAGGTTAAAATAGTATTAAAAGTATTATAAAACTACCATAAAACTATAACTAATCTAAATTTATGAGTTATTGTTCACCAATACAAAACATGGACTGAAATTGGGTCCATCGTATGCCACATGTGTGTGATTATGACACTTATAACATTTTATTTTATTAAATGAGAATGATGTCATAATCTTGTATGTATAGATATTACAATTATAACATGGGAATATATATGTTATATCTTATAATATAAATAGAATATAAAACTATAAAAATATTACCTACATCATTGTAATTTATTTATATTTTTTCAGAAATAAATAATTTATTTAAATGGTGACACAATGATGATGCAATTAACATTAATCTATGAAGGAATCAAATAAATTACAGTATAAATATGAATAAAAAAATTGAAATAATTGATGTCTTGAATGAATTTTAGGGGTAAATATTTTATTTTTTAAGGATTTAACATTTTTTTTTCAAATTTATTTTGTAGTTATGATATTTTTTAGAAGTCAACTAATGAATATTGTCAAATATGAAAATATTGGTATTTGAAAATATAAAATATTTTATTAGATGTCCTAAAATATCTAAATAACAAGATTCATTCAAATTGTTGTGAAAGGTCCTAATATTTCATAAATTAATCCTTTTTTGGTCCTTTATAATGTTATAGTGACTATATTAACCCAAAAAGTGTAAATAACTAGATATTATGGTAATATTAAAAAGCGAAAAATACATGATTAAACAAAAAAGATAATGATCAAAATAATATTCAAATATATATAATTTCTATTGGAATATTTATTTACACCCATACCCATAATATATAATAAATAAATAATGTTTTTACCTATATTTAATCGAAAAAGAATTGGTATTAATTTAACAGTTTTTATAATTCTATGAGTGCCCCTCCCCTATCGTATAAAATTTCACCCATTCCACTATATTAATTGCACTTAACAAAACATTTTTGATATTCAATTATCTACCCAAACCCCTTCTACTAATCCCTCACTATATTATAGTGTAATTATTATAATAATAAACCCCTGCTTATAGGTGTAAAGTTGTTAAGAAAAAGTGAACATCTGAATGAAAGGTATTGTTTTTATTTAAGTGTTTCTATTTTATTTCACCTCCATTTTCTATAAAATATCCATAAACCATGATTAAATAATAAATCCATTATTAAAATATAATTAAATAATGTCATTTCAATATTATCACCTAAATCAATATATAATTTCATCAAAAGGGAAATGAAATGTCCTTCGTGTCTACGGTGGACTACAGCCTCGCGAACAAATATTGTTCATATTTCATTACCATGTCTAAAGTAAACACATAATGATACAAGTAATGATTATATATGATATTAAGGAAATATTTATAATTATAAGAGAATAATATATCAATTACTTTCTTAATTTTTATGCTCATAAAATTGATAACATCATTCTTTTGTATCTGTATACTATCACCACTACAAAGCGATGTGAATCATTTTTTTACCCACATCAATTTTATGTTATAAATAAGTTTTTGAAATTATTATTATGATTTTAGAAATATTTTGATAACACTTTTATGTTAAAATAACTAATACCTTATTTCCATAATGATCAATGGGATTACTCATGCATACGTACGACTTACATTCTCAATGATTATAACGTTGTTCAATATCAATAACTATAACTAATGGTTTGATATAAAATGATAATTTATGTAAAAAAATATAATAATTTTATGAAGATTATAATAGATATTATGTACTTATTGCCACATGTTTGTTGAAATCAAACAACGTTCATTTTCGAGTCATGTATCGAATATCGACGAAACATCCAACATGAATTTCATCAATTATGAAATTGTCATAACATGGTATTAAGTGATATTATAGGAATAATAAACATTAAAACTTTATCATTAATGTATTAATTAACCTATGATTAATATTTTTGAAGATAAATATAGTACGTGATAAGTCAGACTCAAGGTAAGGGACTTTTTACCTCAAAACTTCATTTTCTTCGTTTGAAAATTTATTCTTATAAATATCTCTATTTTATATCGATGATTTAAAAATTGACTTTATGAAGGTATTTATTTGTTCATTATTTTTTTATAATGGGAAAATTTGAATATCCCCCAATTATTTTCATATAATTATCCATATATGGGACTTCATCTCAATCTCATTTAATTGAGTCATATTTTGATATTATACTCCATCTTCTTTTATAAGGCGTATAATCATCCCCGTTAATTATTTAATTAATTAAAAGGATTCCAAAAAGAAATATTTTTTATGAAGCATATTAATTTATTTTAAAGATTACAAAACAAACATTTTTTTGACATATGTGGTGAAAACAAATTCTTCGTTTCCATAACTGTTATTTGATATTTGGCTTCCTCTATATGCCTTAATGTTTTGAAAAATGAAAATAAATTAAATATTCTCAATTTTGGATATTTTTTTTATTTAAAATGGTTTACAAAATTTATTGATAATCTCAATATGTTGATATGATTTCTTATGTTTGAATGCGAAATTTTATGAATGTAATGTTGATGATTGAAATTCTTTATGTGTTTTGATTATAAAATGGTACATAGGCATTTGATGGGTGGTTACATGACAAAAAAAATACATTTGGTTCTATGATAAACCAAGACAGGTGGCTCCATTATAAACATGGATAGGTAGTTACATAATAACCTCCATTTCATAGGGTACGGAATCCGACTATAATACTATTCTATTTGTAAGAGTGATATATATGAAAGATGGTCGTATAGTTATTCAATTTAAGTATGGTTATTTCCCACAATACCTTTATATGTTATATATTCATTTTCTGGGTTTTATGGAAATATTTTGATTAAAAAAAGGTATGAAATGAACATATATTTCATGGAATGTATTTTCTAACACTTAAGTTGAAAGGTATGCTGTTATGATAAAGTAATCATGGTTTACATTTATTTGCAGGACTAATAATTTTCATTGTTTGGGGATACGTTATTGAGTTTTTTATGCTCATGACAACTTTCGAAATGTTTTTCATAGGATTTATATTATAATAGAGTCATGGATGGGATCAAGGAAAAATTTGATACAATTTAAAATGAAAAGAAACAAGGTTTCATTTTAATAGTTATTATTTTGTGAAAAAAATGATTTTCAGTAGAAGTGGATACTTTGTAATATTTGAGATTTTCTGTATGAGTTATGGAATAATTCTCTAAAAAATAAACCTAGAAAGATCCTCAATGTGAAATAAAGTCATTTTATTGTCTTAAATAAATATTATTTAATTTTTAATGATGAATAATTATTGTTGGTATCAGAAGAAAGTTTCAGACAACATTAGGGATTATGAGTTTCGATT
The DNA here is from genome assembly GCA_963277665.1 of Viscum album. Lineage (NCBI taxonomy): Eukaryota > Viridiplantae > Streptophyta > Magnoliopsida > Santalales > Viscaceae > Viscum > Viscum album. The sequence goes on along the minus strand of OY728134.1, from coordinate 660,224,181 downwards.
AGACTTGCGGTAAGATTCTATGACTAGTATTTCTGTTAAATCTTTATCCTATGACATTTCCAGATCATGGAATGTTAGTAACATATGGAAGGAGTTAGATCTCATAAATCATTTCTAACACTTCCTGATGACTTTTTTGAAATAATTATTTAAAATTAATTAATGGATGATTATGAAATGGTGTATAACATTAAACTCACTTGAAAACAGTTTTATCAGATATCAAATACCTCTTTTATACCTTTATACCATCATCGACCATGGATTGTTTTTAATGAAATCCAGTTTATTCAATTTTCCTATATTTTCAATAGAAGGTAAATATTGGCAAGTAATTTTTAAATATTTTAAACTATCATATGATTTTGAAGAATTATATGATTTTTTAAAAGCTATTGAAGATGTTGACCCTTACGTAGCCTATTTAAATTTCTGTTTAACTTATATTTTTTCATCACATACATATGGTATTTTAAAAGGACCCTTGATTGAATGTTTCCAAATAAAATCAGTCCTGATGTTTTATAAAAATGAATTTATATCTACATTTTTGAAATTATAAGTCATAAAAGATTATTATCCAAAATAATTTCTATTTGAACACGCATATGACCCAAGTTGTACATGGTTTGTTTGGAAGAAAAATCATGTTATTTTGAAGAATATCTAAATCATTGGTGTACATCATGGAGTTTCATTCCACATGAACAAAATGAAAATGATTCCATGTGGACGCCATGATCAAAGAAAAATGTTATTTCTTATGGGAATAGTTTAATTTTATCATATGGAGGTGAAATAAAAAAATAAATATTTATATTATTGATCAATTAATTTGTTGAGGTAACTATTATTTTAGATGAAAATGAGTGGTATAAGGAATCCTTTGGTGTTAAACAATGTTATGGTTTTTTTGAGGATTTATTTTTATTACATTAAAATAGTTGAATTGTGTTTTGGAATAATTAATGATTTTATTATGAAAATATGCTGATTCAGGGTATTTATTGAAATAAATAGCATATCATTTAGAATACGTGATTTAGGAATTTATATATTTTGTATAAAACATTAAGTGTTTATGATGTTATTTAGAGACTGATATTAAAATTTCTCTTGGAAGATTATGTGATCACGTCATTTTAGGGATTCAATATTAATTTGGAATATTTTTGAGGAATTTTAATGATAGTTGTTATAAGAAAACTATTCTTACTGTGAGGTATGATCTTCTTTTCTTCTTTTTCTTTAGAGTTGTTTTTAAAAAAATAGGGGAAAACTAGGAAAATACTGGAATCGTACTGTCACATGGCCTGAATCGAGGTTACTCATTGTTTAATCCTAAGAACATAATATTTAGTTTTTTCATATATGATGGGAATAAATGGCATGTGGAAATGTCAGAAAGAAAGATAGGAAAAATCAATAACATGCTTTGTACTTCTTAGTACACACCGTGTAGTCATGTCGGTAGGTCCTAAAAAGTAAGTCGGCAGAAAACATCCACCGGATGAACAGAAAAATGATATAAATGCCCTGAATATGGACTTACATGCTGTTTATTTTTCATTATTGATTAAAAATGGGATTTACCCCTCCTATAACATTCAAGACAGAAGTGGCTCACCTGGTGTAACGCCCCGACCCCAGTTACCCAGAGTCGGTGCATTATTACATAACATTGGCATGATCACAAGAAAGATCAAATCTCGAAAGACCGATTGGTTTAGTAGCCTTGGAAACACTAGATATATTCATAAGTTTTACATTACATCATAAAATGAAAAACTACTACAACAACATAATGTTTCCACAATCCACACTATTAACCCCTCATAAAATCCCTGCAGGTCATTCATAACTTACTTCTTCACATCCTGGGAAAAATAAAACATAGAAAAGGGGTGAGCTCAAATGCCCAGTAAGGATAACAATATAGCGGAAACTTTCATAAATAAGAATAAACATTTAAGGCAATGCATTACTAAAACAAAAGCCTTTTAAACTTTAACTTCAACATAGTATGGCAAAAGTAAAATGAAATAATGCCATTTACTTATTCACATGGATATTCTACTAATCGAATAATCACATGCAAAAATCAATAACCACTTTCATAATGTTGGAATACATAATGCCAGACTATCATAACCACATAGTCAAGGCCTCGTGCCAAGACTACAAATAAGATTTTGTCAAGGCCTTGTGCCAAGACACTAGTTTGTCTCATGAGACCTACCGATGCATCGAGGAGCTATAGCGGGCTCCACCCGTCACATATTAAGTCCAATGCATTCCCATATGAAAAGGTTTAAACATAACATAAACATTCGTATTAGAACAAGCATACGAAATGTCAATAATTTCACCATAAACTATGAATGGTATAAAAATATCACATCCACAGTCAAACATATCACAAAACCTTCAATACAATATAGAAGTTTTGTATCATAATAAATCAACTTCAAATAATCTTAAAATCCATCAAAGGATGTTGACATAGATGAAATCAAAATTCTTTTTAAAGAAGTATCTCCTTTTATTTTGAAATCATTTAATATCCATATAAAATAAAACATTTTCTTTGAAAATATTCTTATAAGCTTGTATGGGAAGCTTCGACGATTTTATAACGGCGGAAAATAACCGCACTCGCCGTATAAGTTAAAAACAAACATTCTTACCTCAATTCTGTCGAAAAGGTTAAAAAGGACCTTGTTTTGAAAACGACGGAAAGATTCCTTTATAAACCTCTTATAAAAAGTCAAACAAGGGTATAAATGACTTTAACCCATATTCTTGTAAATATTAAAAATGTTTTGAAATACATTTCGAAGAAACATGGATGTGGATGATAAAGAGATCCCAGTAGATTATTACGTATAATACAACCTCGGATAATGAAGAGATTGTGAAATAACCCTTACCAATTTGGTAACTTATGAAACATACAACCCATAAAAGAGTTATCATACAATTAATATGTAAATACACATAAATTAGAGTGTATTACACAAAGAATATAATTATGGGCAGTACATACACCACACAAAAGGTGATGGTGGCAATATAGCATGAATCTCACGAAAATAAGGAGTGAGATGAAAACCCCTTACCTTGTACTTTTCCTTTGTTGGGGTAGGTTAACCTCCTGTATAATGGTGAAATAATTGTTATTAAATTATACAAGAATCATATATATTAATATGATATCATATATGATCTTTTAACATTGATTTGTTAATAATATCTTAGAATTATCGTCGTTTCGGGTGTTAACTTACTCATTTTATTTATATGTTTTGTTACATAAGCCATGGTTGTTGTATCTTATTCATATCCAGAATGATATCTAGTCCTTAAAAATCATTTTTAAATCATCAAATGATAATTATACTTGAATGGTTACGATGGAGAATGAATCTCATCGCGTTCGTGGAGACGGTAGTCCGTACGTACGCACGAGCGACAATATCATTCTTTTGATATTAATATAATATATAAATGAATGGTATATCATATATAAAGAATCATTAACATGTTATATTTATTATTTACATGAGTTACACATCATTATTATACCCATCCAAATAATATTATAATGAATAACAATTACACCACGACGTGGAGACGGTAAGCCGTACGTACGCACGTATGGTGACATGTTATTCAAAGGGTGGATAGAATAATGAATATGGTTGTACCATACTTATAATAACATCACAGTATATGTGAGATACTGGAGTTATTATTTTAGAATGGTAAGAACAAAGGAAGAAGAATTGGAAGAAGAAATGAACTTAGAAAAGGGTGGTGAAATCATTACCTCTTCTTCGGGTTCTTCCTTTTGATTTGATCAAAAGGGCTCCTTAGGTTGGCTTTATGATAAAACTAAGGACTCTAGGTTTTAGTGAGGGATGTTGGGAGAGTATTTGGGCAGAGTTTGGCCGATCCAAAAGGCTTTTAAGGTGTGAAGAAATGAGAAGGAGGAGTGCCCTTTTATAAGAGGGGTGAGGGGCACCCTTGGAAAATCTAGAAATATTAATTTATAATAAATTCATATTCGGTTTCTAATGGCTCCAAAGTTGATTATTCAAAGGTTAAGGTGGGGATAGGTCGAAAACCTCTCAACCAATAGAATTTAGACAGGTTTGGGTACTTATATTAACCTTATCTTTAAGTATTAACTCTAAGTTAATTAGTTTCACTTTTACAATGTCTCTTTGTATTTTTATATAATATGGTTAATACAATTACTATATACATCCAAGAGACCCCCAAGTGGTCCATTAATGATTAATCTATCATGATATAAGTCTTTTGGCCGAACCTTAGATTTTTATGAATTTAATATCAATTAATAATATAATATTTGTTTTAAGAACTCTTTTATGTCAATTTTGACACTATTCAACAGTTGATTTTTGTGAAACTCATAACAGATTGATTACTTCGAACAAATTCAATTAAATCAATCCTAATATATCATATTATCCTATAAAATTAGTTTAATTCATTAAAAGTTTCATATTATATATTTTTGGGTATTTATAATATCAATTATTTTAATTTTTCACTATTATAGTAATTACTGCATCATCATTGTGTCATAAATAAAATAACTTATTTAATGTCTAAAAATTATAAATAAAATATCATTATGTAGGAAATATTTTTAGCTTTCTAATGAATATTTATAATCTAAAATCCAACTTATATAACCCTATGTAACAATTGTTTTTCTAAAAGATTTATGCTTGTGTCATTTTTGTATTCATTTTGACTTAATTAAAATAAAGTGTCATTATCACTTACAAGTGGATCCATGGGGTCCCAAAATCGACCCAAAGATTTCCATGGTCGACCATGTATCAACTAATAGGGTTAAGACACGTTTTAGGGTAATTTAGTATTATTATAATATTATTTTTTTAACCCTTATTTACCGGATTTACCCTTAACCATGGTAAATAAAATATTTACCGCAGTAATTATTCAAAATGTCTAAAAATAAAAGTTACCTATTTACACAATTTGTACATCCTGATTCCAAATATGGAATCCATTTTCCTAAATTCTAAACACAGAAGTGGCAGAAATTAATTTAAAATTAATTCCCGCTGTCAAAACAAAAAGCGTGTTTTTAAGAGATAATAACTATCAAAAGATTGACACTTGTTTATGTTCGGTTTAATTGTAAAATTATGTCCAATGACCAACATTATATTAAATGGTAAAAATATATTCTAAATATATTTTAAAACCACTAAAATTCATAATTTATCACTATTAATTATTTTGATTAAAAAAAGTTGTTTTTAATTAAAATTTAGTAATTTTCCCTATTCATCAAAATATGAAAGTTATCCGAAATGTACCAAAATTTCACCTTAGGCTAAATTCGATAATCCGAATCCAAATATGAAGTCCATTTTAAAATATAAAATATATATAATTTTAAAAAGTAGGTATTACTATTCATAACGGCTAGTTTGATTGGTTGTGGTGTGTGTTAAAACTCAAGGTTGCGTACAACACACGCTACTGTATTATTCAAAGAAAGTGTACCGTGGAAGCTTGGGATGTTTCATTTTAAATTTTTGATGTCCCCATTTAGTCAAAAAGTTTAAAATATTGTATTTAAAAAGGGTTCACTATTAAAAGTTGATAAAAGTGCAATACTGAAAATGAATTTGTTCTTGCGTTATATCTAAGAAAATCATAATATGGATTCTAAAATTATAAGGATTATATAAAGTTTAAAATGTAGTTAATACTATTCATGACCTCTTTTAATGGTGTGATTGAACTCGGTGTTGCGTGTAGTGCATGTTATTGAATTATTTTTAAGAAATAACACACTCTGAAATCCTGGGGTGTTACATTCTCCCCTCCTTCAATAAATTGCGTCCTCGCAATTTGAAATTGTTCTTCGAAAATAAAAGGTTGAAAATAGAAAATATATTTGTGGGAAAACCCACATCCGAAATTGGGTTACTAAAATTTAGTCTTAATATGAGGAAAAGAGAAATGATAGGGTCACCACCAAATTATGATCTCGATTAGGAGAACATTGGTGGCAATTAGAGACATATAATTGGAGAAAAAACGTAAATATTTATAGGTAGTGATTGAGGTCATCAATCACAAACAAATATAAAATTGAGGTCCTTAAACTCATCAATCTATGATGATTTGAAATACCATCGGTTCAACAAAACATAGGGTATTAGGATAACACATCTTTTACGTTTCAAAATTTCTTAGTTGAAATCCCACATCGAAAAATGAATTAATGAGTCCTCTATTTAAAACAAAGAGTGGAAAGTATGAAGATTACCGAAAATAACACATACTAGGGTTCCATGTAGGAAAATATTGATATGGAAGAGAAATCTAACCATCAATTATCTGATGGAGAGTGGTAGAGAACATGGCTATGAAAAGGCCAACAATCCCAAAGCCATAAATTAATGATGATTTAAGGTACCATCTAGGGAAACATTTTTGTTCTAAGTTTCTATTATTAATGTTGAGGAATTTATTTATGAGATTGGCTTAGATAATAAGGAGATATACTTACTTTATAATTAGAATTTTACCCATTAATAAATTTCTACCACAAACTCATCTTTCACTCTAGAACGTAATTTTTTTTTCTATTTATACTATTCGTACAGGGTTCCAAAATAAATGAATTTATATTTCATCTACCAGATCTTTAAAAAAAACTACATTATTTAATTCAGGAAATCTCGTGGAATAGTGGTAGGTGATACACCCTTGTCTCCCTTCAGTTGCGGGTTCAAGTCTCGCAGCCTTGCCGGACGCGACGGGTTGCCGCCCAACCTCCGGGTTTTCCTTTTATGGTAATCCAAAATAATCCAAACTAGAACTATCCAAAATACTTCTGTCCAAACTCACAGTCCAACATTTATAAGGAAGGTAAACATAATATAGATCCTTTTTACCCCGCAATAGCATATGAATACCTTCATCTTGTATTCTTTTAATAAACTGAAACATCTTGAATTACCATATTCCATATTGATTACATTCATGCTCCCTTATTCCATATAGAATGCTGGATATACTTCATTAATCCAAAAATGTTTTAAACCCCAACAATGATGGAATATACAAATCATTAATCAGCTTCAAGGTAGTCAATAATATCCAATATAATTTATCCAAATAAATCATGTATTATTCTAAAATCACAACCTCGGTATCTGAACCATATTATGGTTTATCTTTCTCTCAACCATATATTTTCCAAACATTTAACCTGCTACTGAGTCACTTTTCTTTGTTCCACACCATCTCAAGTCCTTAATGAAATAGTACTGCAGTACAATCCTTATATACTCCATAATTATTATAACAAGTACATTGTTGATACAACACTCAATTGATATAATCAACATAAGAACTCTAATCATTCCTATTCATCTGTGGTAGTATCATAACTTGATTATTATCCAATAGCATCATTTGCGGCATAGTCTGATGACTGGGGCATAGGTTCGCATAGTGTCCAAACTCCTTGCAAATGAAGCATTGTACATTTGAAACCATTTTCTTACCCTTGCAGTCATGTACTTTGTGCCCTTTTCCTCCACACTTATAAAAAACTCCCATTCCTTTCAGGCAATTTCCAGGGTGTTTCTTTCCACAGTTACCACATATGAGAAAATTCTTCTTTTCCCTCTTCCCTTTATCCATCTTTCTCTCTTCCATCCTTTTCTTCTCTTGCTTCCCTTCAAAGCCATAGGACTCAGTAAACTCTTTACTTATCTTATCAACATATGATATTATTTCTTCATATGATGATAATACTTGGGAGACTATTTCTCTTGTAAATTTTGGCTTATGACCATAAAATATACGATCCTTCTTTCTCTTTGTATCATGTGCATTGATAGAGTTCTCATTCCTTCTATTGGGCGCCATTTATAAACAATGGCATACACTAGATCAGTTTATGAATCAAAATACATAATCCCTTACTTATAAAACACTTAACATAAATTGAACTATTTATGGATATAATCCATAATCATAAGAATGTTTTCTTTGAGGAAGTATATACTCATAATCCCTTCAAAATGATTTGTAAAGAAAATGAGAGTTATCCTAAGCATATCCCCCGGGAGTGTCGTAACCAAGAGTGCAGCAAGGCCCGTTGTCGTGCACCAGTTCCCGTTCGAGTCTAGCTCAAAGCGGTGTTTTCGGGTTTTACCCCTAGGTACATCTGTGCCAGAGCCGCCTCTACCTGCTCGTATCCAGACAGGGATATATTGCTCGGAAAACTCACAAAATCTCTACAATACCAAAATTCTAGGAAGTTCTTCTATACTAATCCTCAAAGTTCATCTTAGGTCTACGTGCTCTAATCAGAGTTTATCTAAATCTAGTTTCCAAGGTTTGTACTAAACTTTCTCTGATACCAACTGTAACGCCCCGACCCCAGTTACCCAGAGTCGGTGCATTATTACATAACATTGGCATGATCACAAGAAAGATCAAATATCGAAAGACCGATTGCTTTAGTAGACTTGGAAACACTAGATATATTCATAAGTTTTACATTACATCATAAAATGAAAAACTACTACAACAACATAATGTTTCCACAATCCACACTATTAACCCCTCATAAAATCCCTGCAGGTCATTCATAACTTATTTCTTCACATCCTGGGAAAAATAAAACATAGAAAAGGGGTGAGCTCAAATGCCCAGTAAGGATAACAATATAGCGGAAACTTTCATAAATAAGAATAAACATTTAAGGCAATGCATTACTAAAACAAAAGCCTTTTAAACTTTAACTTCAACATAGTATGGAAAAAGTAAAATTAAATAATGCCATTTACTTATTCACATGGATATTCTACTAATCGAATAATCACATGCAAAAATCAATAACCACTTTCATAATGTTGGAATTCATAATGCCAGACTATCATAACCACATAGTCAAGGCCTCGTGCCAAGACTACAAATAAGATTTTGTCAAGGCCTTGTGCCAAGACACTAGTTTGTCTCATGAGACCTACCGATGCATCGAGGAGCTATAGCGGGCTCCACCCGTCACATATTAAGTCCAATGCATTCCCATATGAAAAGGTTTAAACATAACATAAACATTCGTATTAGAACTAGCATACGAAATGTCAATAATTTCACCATAAACTATGAATGGTATAAAAATAGCACATCCACAGTCAAACATATCACAAAACCTTCAATACAATATAGAAGTTTTGTATCATAATAAATCAACTTCAAATAATCTTAAAATCCATCAAAGGATGTTGACATAGATGAAATAAAAATTCTTTATAAAGAAGTATCTCCTTTTATTTTGAAATCATTTAAGATCCATATAAAATAAAACATTTTCTTTGAGAATATTCTTATAAGCTTGTATGGGAAGCTTCGACGATTTTATAACGACGGGAAATAACCGCACCCACCGTATAAGTTAAAAAAACATTCTTACCTCAATTCTGTCGAAAAGGTTAAAAAGGACCTTGTTTTGAAAACGACGGAAAGATTCCTTTATAAACCTCTTATATAAAGTCAAACAAGGGTATAAATGACTTTAACCCATATTCTTGTAAATAGTAAAAATGTTTTGAAATACATTTCGAAGAAACATGGATGTGGATGATAAAGAGATCCCAGTAGATTATTACGTATAATACAACCTCGGATAATGAAGAGATTGTGAAATAACCCTTACCAATTTGGTAACTTATAAAACATACAACCCATAAAAGAGGTATCATACAATTAATATGTAAATAAACATAAATTAGAGTGTATTACACAAAGAATATAATTATGGGCAGTACATACACCACACAAAAGGTGATGGTGGAAATATGGCATGAATCTCACGGAAATAAAGAGTGAGATGAAAACCCCTTACCTTGTACTTTTCCTTTGTTGGGGTAGGTTAACCTCCTGTATAATGGTGAAATAATTGTTATTAAATTATACAAGAATCATATATATTAATATGATATCATATATGATCTTTTAACATTGATTTGTTAATAATATCTTAGAATTATCGTCGTTTCGGGTGTTAACTTACTCATTTTATTTATATGTTTTGTTACATAAGCCATGGTTGTTGTATCATATTCATATCCATAATGATATCTAGTCCTTAAAAATCATTTTTAAATCATCAAATGATAATTATACTTGAATGGTTACGATGGAGAATGAATCTCATCGCGTTCGTGGAGACGGTAGTCCGTACGTACGCACGAGCGACAATATCATTCTTTTGATATTAAAATAATATATAAATGAATGGTATATCATATATAAAGAATCATTAACATGTTATATTTATTATTTACATGAGTTACACATCATTATTATACCCATCCAAATAATATTATAATGAATAACAATTACACCACGACGTGGAGACGGTAAGTCGTACGTACGCACGTATGGTGACATGTTATTCAAAGAGTGGATAGAATACTGAATATGGTTGTACCATACTTATAATAACATCACAGTATATGTGAGATACTGGAGTTATTATTTTAGAATGGTAAGAACAAAGGAAGAAGAAGTGGAAGAAGAAATGAACTTAGAAAAGGGTGGTGAAATCATTACCTCTTCTTCGGGTTCTTCCTTTTGATTTGATCAAAAGGGCTCCATAGGTTGGCTTTCTGATCAAACTAAGGCCTCTAGGTTGTATTGAGGGATGTTGGGAGAGTATTTGGGCAGAGTTTGGCCGATCCAAAAGGCTTTTACGGTGTGAAGAAATGAGAAGGATGAGTGCCCTTTTATAAGAGGGGTGAGGGGCACCCTTGGAAAAGCTAGAAATATTAATTTATAATAAATTCATATTCGGTTTCTAATGGCTCCAAAGTTGATTATTAAAATTTTAAGGTGGGGATAGGTAGAAAACCACTCAACCAATAGAATTTAGACAGGTTTGGGTACTAATATTAACCTTATCATTAAGTATTAACTCTAAGTTAATTAGTTTCACTTTTACAATGTGTCTTTGTATTTTTATATAATATGGTTAATAAACATACTATATACATCCAAGAGACCCCAAAGTGGTCCATTAATGATGAACCTATCATGATATAAGTCTCTTGGCCGAACCTTAAATTTTTATGAATTTAATATCAATTAATAATATAATATTTGTTTTAAGAACTCTTTTATGTCAATTTTGACACTATTCAATAGTTGATTTTTGTGAAACTCATAACAGATTGATTAAATCGAACAAAGTAAATTAAATCAATCCTAATATATCATATTATCCTAGAAAATTAGTTTAATTCATTAAAAGTTTCATATTATATTTGTTTGGGTATTTATAATATCAATTATTTTAATTTTTCAATATTATAGTAATTACTGCATCATCATTGTGTCATAAATAAAATAAATTATTTAATGTCTAAAAATTATAAATAAAATATCATTATGTAGTGAATATGTTTAGCTTTCTAATTAATATTTATAATCTAAAATCCAACTTATATAACCCTATGTAACAATTGTTTTTCTAAAATATTTATGCTTGTGTCATTTTTGTATTCATTTTGACTTAATTAAAATAAAGTGTCATTATCACTTAAAAGTGGATCCATGGGGTCCCAAAATCGACCCAAAGATTCCCATGGTAGACCATGTATCAACAAATAGGGTTAAGACACGTTTTAGGGTAATTTAGTATTATTATAATATTATTTTTTTAACCCTTATTTACTGGATTTACCCTTAACCATGGTAAATAAAATATTTACCGCAGTAATTATTCAAAATGTCTAAAAATAAAAGTTACCTATTTACACAATTTGAACATCCTGATTCCAAATATGGAATCCATTTTCCTAAATTCTAAAAAAATAAGTGGCAGAAATTAATTTAAAATTAATTCCCGCTGTCAAAACAAAAAGCGTGTTTTTAAGAGATAATAACTATCAAAAGATTGACACTTGTTTATGTTCGGTTTAATTGTAAAATTATGACCAATGACCAACATTATATTAAATGGTAAAAATATATTCTAAATATACTTTAAAACCACTAAAATTCATAATTTATCACTATTAATTATTTTGATTAAAAAAGTTGTTTTTAATTAAAATTTAGTAATTTTCACTATTCATCAAAATATGAAAGTTATCCGAAATGTACCAAAATTTCACCTTAGGCTAAATTCGATATTCCGAATCCAAATATGAAGTCCATTTTAAAATATAAAATATATATAATTTTAAAAAGTAGGTATTACTATTCATAACGGCTAGTTTGATTGGTTGTGGTGTGTGTTAAAACTCAAGGTTGCGTACAACACACGCTACTGTATTATTCAAAGAAAGTGTACCGTGGAAGCTTGGGATGTTTCATTTTAAATTTTTGATGTCCCCATTTAGTAAAAAAGTTTAAAATATTGTATTTAAAAAGGGTTCACTATTAAAAGTTGATAAAAGTGCAATACTGAAAATGAATTTGTTCTTGCGTTATATCTAAGAAAATCATAATATGGATTCTAGAATTATAAGGATTATATAAAGTTTAAAATGTAGTTAATACTATTCATGACCTCTTTTAATGGTGTGATTGAACTCGGTGTTGCATGTAGTGTAAGTTATTGAATTTTTTTTAAGAAATAACACACTCTGAAATCCTGGGGTGTTACACCTGGTTTCACAAACAGCAGTGTCGATCCTTCAATATCCTCCCAAATATCTATTCAGACACCAATTCAATAAACAATTGATGCATTAGAACCCAATCAGTATGATCTTAATTTATCTTGTGCAATTATTTAAGATTACATCTCAAAACAGAGTTATTTATGGGTGAAAATTTATCCTTCTTATGTAGATATACTTCGTTCTAGATTGAATTGGAGACGGATGCGGGGAGAGGCGAGTCACACGAGGACTAGGAAGGTTTCCTTGTGGCATTATTTAAATGTTTGGTTGTTTACGTATTTCTTATCTTCACTCATCCATGTTTAGGGTGTCTCATGGTTGCGAATTTTATCCGTGTAAATACCTAATGACCTTGAGGTGATTGATTAAATTAAATATAGCATGTTTAAGCTTGTTTGGTGTGATTAAGGGTCGACATGTGGGTGTATTTCCCTCAGGTGACCATTGTTTATCTGTTGGGCCTATGATGCCAATGGGTAAGATTTTGTTTCCCTTTTATGGTTTATTTATGATGAAATCGGTTAATTAAATGTTTTCCAATGTGGGAAATTTAAGTCTAAATCTATTCTAATATTTAATTAGGATGTGTTTCTTGATAAATGAAATATACCATGTGGGTTGAATATTGAAAACCAAGAAATAGTGTAGATTAAATTTGTTGTTTTTTATTGGAATTACTCATGTGATTTGTTATTTTGTTAACTATGTAATAGTGTAATTTACATGTATTGTTTACTATACTGAAATGTGGATATACCGGGCTTGACCCAGAAATATGCTGAAATGATGATATACCAGGATTGACCCTGAAATATTCTAAAATGATGATATATGGTGCTTCAACCAGAAATATGATGAAATACTTATACCCCATGTTTGGCCCTGAAACATGCTGAAATTCATATAAAATAGGTTTCACCTCGACACATGCTGAAATGTTGATTTACCATGCATGTCCCTAGTTTTACTATTTTGATATTTTTATACAATATTATTGGCCGTGAGACATGTTGAAGTGGAATGAGTAAAGACGCATCATCTATGCCAATGAAATATCTTGTTTATCATGACCCGTCCCCTGGGGAATGTGTCGTGACTACCCCAAGCCCACCATACATAGGCCATGGGATGCAGACTAGCACCGAAATGCATATTCCCTAAAACCGGGAAGGCATTGCCTTTATATCATGTAAACATATTGTACCATGAACACAACATGATATGAACACAAGTAAATTGTAAAGTAAAAAAAGAGTGTGTACATTAAGTAAAATGCAATATAACACAAGAAAAACTGGAAAGTACTAGAAAACTAAAAGTACATGTAAACTGAAAGAACTCCCCTAGAAAACCACCGTAGATCCTACTTTAAGGGGAGGTATAACTCTCTAATGGTCATCCCTACAGTACACCTCTTCTAATTTCCACCTTAGAGCTACCTCCAGTCTTGGTACTCTCATCCTCTATTGGTGATGTTTGTCATCTACACCAAACACAACATGGTGCTGGAAGAGCCTGTGTGGGGGTGAGTATAATGATACTCAGAATGGTCAGTGAGACCCTAAAATGTCTAAGAAAACCCACGAAAATAAACCACAAAGCATGAAAACATATTACAACCCTACTTAGGTATATTCCCATACTTATACCTATGTTATCAAGTATATCCATCTCATTCATGAGGAAACTCGAGGGAAAAATCCTAATCCAATGTACAACTGTTCCACAATGGAAGGAATACCATGAAGGTAAAACTACATAAGTAAGTGACACAAAGGTAACACCACCCAGAATAATACCACAAGGGTATCACCGTGAATGTAAGAACCACTAATGTAAAACCACAATGGTAAGTTCCAAATAGGTGACACCACATAGAATAATACCATCAAGGTATCACCATGAAGGTAAGTACCACAATGGTATGCCAAACAGAAGATTAACACAAAGGTAAAGGCTCAGCTCACACCATGTATAACTTAGGTATGGTAGAAAAGAAGATTATATGTAACTACTAAATCATCTTATTGTATTAAGAGAAAGATCCATGTAGGATCCTAAATATTCAAAACTACGTAGGATCTTAGTATAGCTGACCTACATGGGATCCTAGATTACTGTCATGTGGATTCTTAGTGCGGATCCATGTGAGACTCTTGAACAGATACCCACGTAGGATCCCAAAGCACAGACCCACATAGGATCCAATTACACATACCCACAGAGGATCCTTTTCTAATGTTACATCCAGCTAAAGGGTTCCTCTACTAAGCTCACATGATACTAGGAGGGTCTGATTCTCATGCCACATTTCAATACTCAAACTTCCATGAAGCCCAACAAAGAAGTATCCTAAATGAACGCCATGTGATAGGGGTCTCAACGCAATAGACAATGCATTAATCATACACCAAGTCTATATATTATTGGCCTTTTAGTAGCGAGGGCCTAACTAGATTCAGGTCTGATCCAACCCAACTATACACCGACCTTAACCAAAAATCATGTGGTGTATCAACAAAGGACCGTCTCGATCCAGCGTTTTCGGGTCCATAAGAGGTTTTTCAAACGAATTCTTGTAGCTCAATATATGTCCGAACGAATGAAAAGGGGTCGAAGTTGGTTCGGGTCCAGTCCGACCTGGCCTGGGCCAACTAGGCCCGACCTAGGTCTATCCCAGCCCACTGGGTGGCCTGTGGTGTGGCACTGCACCATAGAAGGCCGTAATATCAGCCTCCTCCACATGGCACAGTTGTGAGCCACTCCATCCCCGGAGGCTGGCTCTGATAGCCACCCTCCCTTCGTCGCGGTGGCACAAGGCCATGGCTCTTACTCGCCTGGAGACTCAATCGTGTGTCACTACCTCCCCTTCGGATGGCCAGACGATGCCGGCTGGAGAAAATGTGCTACGACCCTTCTCTGGTGGCACGGTTTCACCGCCGACGTCTTCGTGGATAACTGTGGTGTCGACCGCTACTCTCGAGTCCCACCAGTGCAAATCGTAGGAACCAGTCACTGTCCACCTCCATCATTAAGATCGCATCATAAACCACAAGGGTTGCAGAGAGGTAGGGCCATGTTGGTTTGGCCTGCACCCTTTGCGTTACAGTGGTATCAAGTCGCTCATGATGAGAGATTCAACATAAAAGAAAATTAACGAAGATAAATCAAAATTACTCCCCTAACTTGATGGTTCATTGATGTCGGGGAGGAGGGAATGATGGATGTAATTTCATTGTCATTGAAGACAATCCTCATTGCAGAGAACGTTCTTTATTGGAGATCGTTTTATTCATTGGAGAAAGAGTTCTTCGTGGGAGAAAGGTGTTTCTACAATGTTCTTCCCCTTTTTTCCAACACATCCCCCAAATTCGTCCAAAATGAGAAAGACAACTTATTAAATTATGTTTAATTAATTTAATTAGATATGGATAATAATTAAGTTGTTTTTGGAATCTTAAATTAATGGATGGTGGCACAATTAATTAAGATAGAACTAAGAGTCACCTCCCTAATTAAAGAGGGAGTTCAAGGGTCAGGTGGTCCCCACCATTAATTTCAAATTGAGGGGTTTTCTAACTCTAGTGGTCCCTACCACCAAAACATCAAATGATATGTTAAAAATATAATAAATTTTTGTTCATTATTTTATTTTTATTTTCACAAAAATAATGAAGACTAACATTCATCCTTGTCCTAATATGGTCAATGTGAAAGTCTCATTTAGTGAATAACAGAGCTGCGAGTTCAACGGTGACCTTGGATTCCATTTCTGAGCAGTGGTTCAAAATATACAAGAGCATACTTTCAAGATTCTTAAACGTACCTAAAAAAAGTTCTGAAATTCTTTCTGGGCACACCGGGCCTCAAAATCACACACCGTCAATTTTCACGGACTTGTAAAATTCCCGTATAATTAGAAATAAAATTACTTGGAATTTTTTGGGTCTTTACATTTTCCCCACATCTGGGATTTATTTCCTTGAAATCCTAAACACATACTAACAAAAGATGTGAGGGTACTGAGCATGAATATGATCCTCCCACTACCATGTGCACTCTTCGAAGTTCCTATGCTTCCAACGTATGTGCACCAAAGGTATAGACCACCCACGAAGGACCCATTCTTGTCGATCCTCAATCTATACTGGAACCTCCATAAATGTGCCACATCATCGATGTCCAGATCGCCATGTTAGATGGTATGTGAAGTGTCATGCACGTATCTATTCAGATGAGATACGTGGAAAACGTCACCCACCTGGTGCAACTTCGGTGAAAGACCTAAGCATTAAGCCACCTTTCCATCTCTGGTGAGGAGAAAAAAGAGTCTGATGAATCTCTTAGATAACTTTCCACCCTGACCTAATCTTTGAAAACCACTTTGGGGTGAGACCGGTAGAAATATGTGGTCACCATCATAAAACTCCAGAGGCATCCATCTCCTATCGGAATAATATTTATATCTTCTCTGTGTAGTCTTCACCCTCACCTGGATGATCTGCACCTTCTCCATGGTAGCCTATACCATATCTGGTTCCATGAGTGCTGACTCCACTAGGTCATCCAGCACAAAGGAGATCAATAAGGTCAGCCGTACATAGCCTAGAAAGGTTCCATCCCAATGGTGAAGTGATAGATTTTTTTTTATGAAAACTCCAACAAGGTCAGGTGATCCTCCCAGCTGAAACCAATGTCGAGGATGTTGGCACGGTACAAGTCTTCGAGGGTGTGAGTGGTCCACTCTGTCTGGCCATCCGTCTGAGGATGGAAGCGGGTGCACAAATGAAGCTGTATCACGAAATCCTCCTACAACCCCTTCCTAATCGAAGAAGAGAAACGTGCATCACGATCAGAGAAAATCATTGAGGGTAATCCATGTTACCGTAGAATCCCCTTCATAGAGAGGCATCCCATGTTCTCTACTGATCCCTGCTCTCCGATCGGTAGGATGTGGTCTGACTTGGTGAGTCGCTTGACTAGCAACCAAATAGAAACACGACCCCTAGATTTGTGTAAAAGTACTATCACGAAATACATGGATATCCTATCCCACTTCCACTAGGTGACCTTTCAAGGATGAACTATGCATGTGGGTAACTAATGCTCCGCCTTTATTTGCTGATAAGTGAGGCATCGAGAGAGAAACTCTGCTACTACATTCATCATTCCTAGCCACCATTTCTATCATCATAGATCCTGGCACATCATCACCACTCCTTGATGTACCTCTATATGGGATTTGTGAAACTCCTTCAACACTTCCTCCCGAAGAGACACTGGTACTATGGTACATCCTCTGAAGAGGATGACTAGGTCCCCACATTCAGAAAATCCATCAGGTGCCTATCCTATGGATATCTGAGCATGTCGAGCCTCGTAGTCAGTGTCCCCACGCTATGCCTCCCTGACTCACTGATGAAGTGGGGAAGTAACTATAAGAGACTGAAGAAAATTTTCTCTATATCAATCGACAAAGGATATCTACAAAGTGGTCAGCTGCTCCATCGCCTCACCAAACAGCTGTATACTAGATCTCTGGCTGATTGAATCCACTACAATGTCCCCCTTACCAAGAGTATATACTATCGTTATGTCATAGTCCTGGAGGAACTCAAGCCAACATTATTGTCTCTGGTTAAGGTCATTCTGATAGAAGATATACCTATTACTCTTTTGATCAGAGTAGACAGGAAAATGTTCGCCCATCATGTAATATAGCCACGTCGTCAAGTCCAAAACCACTACTACTAATCTAGGTCATGGGTAGCGTAGTAATTTTAATGATGTCTCAGTTTTCTAGAACCATATGCGATAACATATCTCTCTTTCTATAGGACACATCAGTACCCGGTCCATGATGTGTCACTGTAGACTACGTTTCCAACACCCTCCTTACAATTCCTCAAGATGGGGGCACTAGTCAGCCTCTAACTCAACTCCGAAAAACTATAGTAGCATCTCTTCGACCACATGAAGGGTTACCCATTCTTCTTCATTGTTGATAAAGGTGCAAAAACTCTTGAGAAATCTTGAACAATCTTTCAGTAGTATCTAGCCAAACCCAGCAAACATTGTACCTCTTCCACACTATTGGTTGGCTCCCATGAATGTACCACCACAATATTCTCTAGATCCACCGCAAATCTAGCCTTCAAGATGACATGTCCCAGAAAGTGAACATCTTGGATCTAGAACTGGCACTTTGAGAGCTTACCATAAATCTGGTTCTCTCATAGTGTGTCCAGAATTATCTGCAAATGATAGGTATGCTCCTTCTTTTTAGCTGAGTAGATCAAAATGTCATCGAGTAAGACTTCTACAATTTTATCATTTTGTGGGTGAATGATCCTATTCATGAGTCTCATGAACACTGTTGGAGAATTTTTCATGCCGTATGTAATGAAAAAAAACTCATAATGGTCGTACCGACATCTGAATGTCGTCTTCAACACATCCTCTTCTCGTACTCTGAGCTGGTGATAGACTGAAATGTGGTATATCTTCGTGAACCACCATTCATTATTCAGCTAATCAAAGAGGTTGTCAATCCTCGAAAGTGTGTACTTGTTCTTCACGGTAACCTGGTTCAGGTGCTGATAGTCAACACAATGTCTCAAGCTCCCATCCACCTTCTTGGCGAACAAAATTGGGTATATGCAAGGAGAAACACTGGGACGGATGAACCCCTCCACATGTAACTCCTCTAACAATACCCACAGCTTAAGAAGCTCTATGGGTTCCATCTGATATGTTGGTGTAGATATCGGTGTCATCCAGGGGTATAATTATATGTAAAAGTCTACCTCTCTATATGGAGGTAGACTCGGAACATCATCAGGGAAGATATCGGTGTACAAGTCCACCGATATAGGATATCTCAGACTCTCCACACCAACCAATCTGAAGATATGGCTAGCCAACAAATGAGTGATCAACTGCTCTATCTTCCGGGTAAGTCCATCCTTTGTTTCAAAGGCTACCTTCTCACCGGTGGAGGTAAAACTATTCTCATACTCACAGATACATAGCACATTGTGACTAAAATAGTCAATCTGGCCATGGACTGTAGATAACCATTCCATGCCCAAGATGACGTCGCAAGTTCTCGACACCGATACTAAGAGATCCCGGTCAAAGCTTTAGCCCTATAGAGTAAGTTCACACTGCGGCACCAGTTCATAATTGTCGAATCAATTCACGTAGGAGTCTCTAACTGTAAGAATCGAGCCAATTGCTCCATCAGAATCTCCGAGATCTGAATTAGGGGAGTGGAAATAAAAAAATGAATGGAAACTATGTCTATAAGTACTACAGCTAAGGTGGAGTAGAAACAGATCGCACATCATATCATATCTGGAGCATCATGATCATAGGTCTCAACCGCCTGGAGCTGAGCTCTCCCCTGTCCACCTGCTCCATATGGTCGGGGTCGACCACCTGGTGGTGGTGATAATAACATCTCAAATAGTCACCCACCGCCAGCTGCACGACTAGCTCCTCTACCGCGTCTGCCTGCTCCCTGGGAACCTCCTCAGTCGATCAACTATCTCTAGATGGGTGGTCCTTGAACTATCTACTAATCATCCGTATGGATGGTTTGTTAGTCAAAATCCATGTGACCCTACCTGCCTCATGTGTTACACTTCCTACTCCTCACATGACTAGCTCTATATTTGGTGCCCCGCAAAACCAACCCTGAATCCAGTGGGCATCCACCTGTAGGTGTGGTTCTCTTGGACCTATGTGACATATGTCTATAGCCATCTACATTAGACTCATCAAAATGACGCCTAATGGTGGGTATCACTGCAGGTGACTACTCAACAAAAAAACTCTTCACTAACGGGGATTGTTCAAACAGCCCCACCAACGTCGTGATGCTGAGGGAAATCATCGAAGCCGTGATCTTCAGCCCGAGTCCCTGCTCAAAAAACCAGGCCCTGATGAATGGGTCCCACACCATATCAGTGTAGTTTCTTGAGAGGTCGGTGAAGCTTACTGTGTACCGAGCCACAGTCATGATGTCATGTTGTAGATGAAAATGCTCTTGTATGTGCACTGTGTGAAGGGTCGTTGGGACAAACTCTGCTTGAAACAGGCTATCAAAGTCTGTACAGTGAATTTTCACCTCGTCGTGTACCTAGAGAATCAAGCGCCACCATCTTCCTCCTGCTACTTGTAGAAAGCTAGCTGTAAGGATCACCACGAGATCATCTGGTGTCCCAACTAGTCAAAAGAATCTCACCACGGCCTCCAACCAATCATCAGTCGCCAGTGGGTCTGTCTCGCCCCGGAACCTCGGTGGCCCCTGGACTTGTGACTCATGCAACGCGCTCAGGAAGAATTCACCCTCTGCTAGTGGGGATGGTGGCATCGATGGCCCAACGGGTAATGGTACAACTACTTCATCCCCTGGTGCTCTTATAGATAATGGTCTCTACACCGAGGCCCCATCGCTCGGTGGGCTATCAATGCGTACTATACCTGGAACCCTAGTTGGTTGTCCGTGTGGAGGCATCCTGAAAATAAACATGTCTGATTTTCTAAGAAGCTATACCTAGTGAGGTGACTCAAAAATATCACAATGAAATATTTTTTAAGCACACATGCAATCAGTGTTTTCATGCACTGAGTCAGAAATTAGAAGTCAGGGCCCTGGTGTATGGATATGTCAACCACCAGAACAACACTGGATTCCATAATCTTATAACAACACTCACTACACATAAAACTATTTCCCAAAAAAATATCAGAGTCAAATGTTCTACAGTATAATTGACTCCTCTGATACCAATTTGTCACAAACCATCCTTCCGGGCTCGTGTCGTGAATACCCCAAGCCCGCTTTTCATAG
Organism: Viscum album; assembly: GCA_963277665.1. NCBI lineage: Eukaryota > Viridiplantae > Streptophyta > Magnoliopsida > Santalales > Viscaceae > Viscum > Viscum album. The sequence continues at coordinate 660,202,596 of OY728134.1, read as the reverse complement.
GCCATGGGAAGGAGAATAGAACCTAAAGGCATATTCCCTAAAACTGAGATGGTATTCCCTTTATATCATGTAAACACACTAAACCATGAACACAACAATATATTAACACAAGTAAACATTAAAGTATAAAGATTGTGTATAGTAAGTAAAAGGGGCTAGAATATAATCCCAACTGGAATGTACATGAAAAATGAAAGTACATGTAAACAACAATATATCCTATGAAAATCCACCAAGGATCCTACCTAAAATTTAGGTATAGCTCTAGAATGGTCATCTCTGTAGTACGCCTCGTCTAATGTCCATATCCGAGAAACCTCCAGTCCTAGTACTCTAGTCCTCAGTCGGTGTTGTCCATCGTCTACACCAAACACAACATGGTGCGAGCATAGATCGTGCAGGGGTGAGTATAACGATACTCATTAGGGACCCCAAGACCCTTGAAGGTCTCAAAAAATACAATAATGATAAACCAAAAACCATGAAAACTTATGAAAAACCAACTTATGTATATCCCAATACATTTACCTAAGTTATCAAGTATACCCATCTGGTTCATGTGGAAACTCAAGGCCCAAATCCTTAATAAAGTACAACTATTTCACAATGGAAATAATTCCATGAATGTAACACCACAAAGGTAGGTACCACAAAGATAATGCCACATAGTAGAATACAACAAGGGTATCACCATGAATGTAAGTACCACAAAGGTAACACCACAATGGTAAGTACCACATAGGTAAGACCACATAGAAAAATACCACAAAGGTATCACCACATAGGTAACACACAATCAATTTTCGTGGACACATATAATTCCAATATAATTAAAAAACATTACATGGAATTTTTCAGGGCTTTACATTGGATTCGATATTCACTTCTTTTTTTAGATAGAATATTCAGATATCTATTTATCTCACATTATATAGGGTATTTATGGGCATAGGATATATTCCAAGACATATAATATTCAATGAAATTTGTATTGACTAATGAACATGAAATAAATGTAAATTAATGTCGGTGATTGTAGAATTGCAAACTTTTGAGTACTTACAAGTTTAGTACATTCACTATTGTAAACTGCATGTCACATGTTTTCACAGATAGATTGGAACAGAATGTATGTCATTGCCTAATGGGATATTATCTCAAATAATTTTTGGGACATGTTTTGGGAATAAGAAGTTTTTATTGTTGTATGTATTCAAATGGTAAATCACCATTCTACTGTTACATGACATGATGCTTAGGATTATGAGAGCATAAAACCAAGAAGATGCTTATGATAATTCTAAGTGATTTTTTTATTCCTTGATAAAATTATTATATCTAACTGTAGTGTATCATGAATTGGATGTTTCCTTAGAAATAAAATGATGCATCATATTTTTTAGAATAGAACATGGTTCTTTGTCTAATCAATCTTCAATATTTACATCAATTTTATGTTTTTTACTACTTCTGATATTGTATATTATTTCTCCTCTATGATACATTATTCCAATGGGGGAATATTTTCCCCATAATCTCACCTTAGGCCCTCACTACTAGTTGGCATCCTCTGGCGTTTGGGGAAATGATCTTGAGGCCTTGTGGACAATCGGGTACGGGGAACCTTTTAGTGGCATCCATATTTGGAACGTTACAAAGTTGAATCAGTGGGTTTCTATTCTGCTCTGCTTTAGGATTTTACGACGATATAAAGGATATCAAATTCTGTAATTAGATAGTCCCAGGAGTAGATACATCGGGTATAGGGAAAATCCAAATTGCCTTGAATTAAATAGTGTTTTTGGATTTTGAGCTGTTACAGCTTATTTGATTTCACCATTTGGAGAAACACTCATATTTTTGAAGTTAATATTGATTTCATTTTTTTTTTCTATTGTGATGCATCCTGATGAGATGAGGGAATTCCATCTCAAGACTCATATAGTCACTTGTTAGAAATTACATGCCCTGCATTCATTCCAAGCCATTTTGGGTGCATTGCTGATTGCATGTTGTAGTAATAGATGTCATTCAAGAGACACATATTGTTGTCATAATACCTTGATAGATGTGTTATATTTTGTGATATGTGTATTGGTATATGACATGGTTCGAATAAGAAGGAATCCATGATTTGATCCCTGAGGTGTGTGTGACCTCTTCGATCAGAATTTGGTGGATCATGTTTCTGCCATGTGATATAGATTGTGTTTTTTGTGCTAAATTTTGAAGCCATGCTTTTATTAGAGATGATAATGGGCCCCCATGGATCAGAATATGAAACATAAAAGCTTTGTCATAAATAGAGGTTTCATGTATGTTTTAGAGTATTACTGTATAGAAACCTAGACAACACTATGTGTGATTCTATGAACACATGTCATGTGATCTTCTATTCCAGAAGAAAGTTTTTCTTAAGTACACACTGTGTAACCCATGTGTACATGTCGTGTGAATGTTACTGTGTTTCTGATTATGTTAGTCACAACACAGGTCAATAGCTAAATAATAGTACATGCCATATAAATTAGGTACACACAGTTTAGTGTTACAAAAATGAACCCCATATAAATCAGGTGGTATTATAGTTCATGGCCAGAAGGGGGGAATGTGTACATTCCATGTACCCTAATAACATGCATTATGCCTGGGTTTTTATACACTAAGGTATGTTAGGTTACATGACCATTAAAGTGATTAGTGGTACACACCATGTTGATTTTCTATGCGTTATGTTCTCATATGTTGTTATTTTTTTGTGGGGGTTCTTATCCAATTTTGGTCATGCAATCTCAAAAAAAAAATTATTAATAAACATGAAATGAGGTGTGTTCTTGACCTTGTTAATTCATTACCCCATGAAAACCTCTAGTTTTATTCTATGAGAGTGGCAATGATCATACCCCAGAGGTGGTAGGACATGGGGTACCAGTCGATCCTCTAGTTGTGCCAATCATGGAACCAACTATTATACCAGATGTATGTGTAGATTCACAGTTCTTTACATGCTTTATGAGTCTTATTCATACATTTCAAGGAGAAACACAAACTGCCACATCTATGTAAGAACTGACACGAGTGTTCCAGCCACAGCATCCACCTACTTTATAAGGGGATGGTGGACCATAGGCTGTATAATCTTGGATGGAGGCTATGCATTCTCTCTTAGAGCACATGGAGATTCATCTTGAGTGGAGGGTCAAGCTAGCGACATATATGGTGTGGGATTTATCCAAGAGATGGTGGGATGTTATCACATTGGAAGGGAATCATCAGGATATAACATAGGATGACTTTCAAGATTCCATTAATGGTAATATTTTTATCGAGCCTCTGAAAGACAACTGATCATTGGAATTAATGTACCTATAGCATGGAACTCTATCAGGTATGGACTATCTTGTCCAATTTAATGAGTTTCGTCTATTCTCACCTATTATGATGGGTGATGATGTATTGGAATCTATAAAATTTGAGGATGTTCTTTGGTATGACATCTGATATCAGGTGAATTTTTTCCGGTTTTCTTATTTCTCCGCGATTGAAAATTATGTGCTGATTACCAAGTGCATCTTACAGTAATCTGGGGGTGAAAGCCAGTGTGGGTTCACACTATGAACTATTACTATTTCTACTATTAAGAATTTAAATCATCTGGATTTTTCTCATTGTGACATCAGTAGTCAGAATGTATATTCTGGTAGCCACGTGTCGTACTACTAGTGCAGAAAGGCTAGGCATACTATACTTCAGTTCCTGATGGACACAGTCTATTGTCGAGCTTATGGTAATGTTGGAAATTATAAGCATTTCTTTAGAATGTTGCTACTAGCATCTGGTGAATGATAATATCCACGAACTCTATGTTTAGGAATATGGCCAACAGCTTCTCACTGGTTAGGAAATAGGAATACATCAGGTCATTTAGGATGAGGTTGTGATCATGGTTATGGTAGACAAACCCTAGGATCTTAGTGACAGTAGGGAGGTTGAAATCTTGGTAGCAAAGAAGTGTCTCAGGTCCATAAAATAGGTTGGACTTGTAACACCCCAGAATTTTATGAGAAATATTTTGTTTTTATGTTATATAAATCATAAATGAAATCATTCACTACACACAACACTATCTTGTCTTGCTTTACACGCAATCATGACATTCCTCGATAGCTTGCGTCGTACGCAATACCGAGTTTCACTAAACAATGATATGCTATTAAAATATTATTAAAACAATCCATTATTAATAGTAATACACACTTTTTGAAATTTTGTAAATTTTATTTTTCAAAATTGACTTCATTTTTGGATTCGGAATATCGAAATTATCCTAGGGTGAAATTTTGGTATTTTTCTGAAAACTTTTGATTTTTGATAAATAGTGAAAACAGTGGGTTACTATTTAAAAACCGAATTTTTATTTAAATAATTATTTATTTTATTTAAATTTATTTTAGGTCAAAATTTATATATAATACCTATATAAGTTCAATGTAATTCATTAGAGTAATATTATAATAATTTTAGATATATAAAAATTTTATTGAACTTTTCAGCGTCTTTTACCCACCTCCTAAGAGAATTTGCAAATTTACATAAAACATAATTTCAATGCATTTGTGAGTGGAATTTCAAAAATCCGAGAGACACGATTGATATCAGTAAGTAAAATGTGGTTCAATGAGATGAAAATAATTTTTGGTGAATAGTAATTTTTTACTTTTATTTTGCACAGTTGAAAGTAAATAGGGTAATTAAGAGTAAAAATGATATTATTATTACCCTAAAACATGTCCTAATTCTATTGGATAAGTGTAATTCGACCAAAAACAAGCTTAGTAATAAAATACGACCATTTAGGCTCACTTGGATTAGATTAGGACATTTATTATTAATTTATTTAAAAAAGGGTTAAAATAGTTAAAATCAATGTTTAATAAGTAAATAATTTTTAATATAGGATTATACATAAGATAAATTCGACTATAAATATTCATTAGAAATATAAAACGATTTCATACATAATGGTATTTTATTTGTAAATTTCAGAAAATAAATAATTTAATTTATTTATGACACAAAGATGATGCAGTAATTATCTTATTAATGAAATATTGACATAATTGATGTTATAAATACCGAAATAAATGTAATTTGAGACTTTTTATGAATTAAACTAATTTTTTATGTTAATATGACATGTTATTATGGATTTAATTAGCCTTGTTTGAATTATTCATTCTTTTATAATTTTCAAAAAAATCAATTACTAAATAGTGTCAAAATTGACATAAAATTGTTTTTAAAACAAATATTATATTATTAATTTTTATTTTATTCCTAAAAATCTAATGTTCGTCCAAATGAATTATATAAGGCTATTTATATTAATAATAAACAACTTGTGGTTCTTTTGGCTTGTTATAGTATGTTTATTAACATTATAGTGTACGAACGCAAAAAGACACGGTAAAAGTAAAATTATTTAACTTAAAGTTAAATCTAAATGATAAGGTTAAAATAGGAACTTAAACTTTTCTAAATTCTATTGGATGAGAAGATTTAGACCCATCCCCACCTTAGCTTCGAAATAAATCAATTTGGAGCTATTTAAAACTGAATATGACTTTATAATAAAATAAGATTTTTAGTTTTTCCAAAGGAGTCACTCTCCTCCCATATAAAACGGAACCTCCTCCCTCTCTTCCTCACAACACTTTGAGCCTTCAATCTCGGCCAACCCCTGAAAATTTCTCCTCTCCACTTCCCTAGAAACATTTTAGAGGTCCTGGTCTTCTTCAAAGACCAATTTTAGTTCCCTAGAAGGAGGTCTCAAAGAGGCGCTTCAAAGAAGAGGTAATATCTGTTACCGATTCTTTCAACTTTATTTCTTCTTCCACTTATTATTATTTAGGTGTATCATTATGAAGTAATAAAATCAGTATCAATCATATACTTATATGTTATTATAAGTATGAAACAACAATATTTCACCATATATCTATCCTACGGAAAACGAAATCACCGCGCGTGCGTACGTACAGAATATCGTCTCCATTCCGTGGTGTAATCTATTTTCCACCACAACCTTACTTGGATTGGTATAATGGTGTAAATAATTAGTATAAATTTTATTGATTCTGAAATAGTATACATACACTCCATAACAATTTCACGATCATGGAAACGATATCATCGCTCGTGCGTACGTACGGAATACCGTCTCCACGATGTGATGTGACTCGTTCTACATGATCTTCATTGCATAATGATTATATAAATAAATTGAATTAATGAATATGATAAATATTACAATAATACCATTGTGGAAATTAATTATCTATAACCCAAAAAGAAGAATACGAATTTATTAAACAAAACACGCATAAGAACAAAAAGAAATAAACACTCGAATAACAAGTAACAACGAAATATTACTAATAAAAAGCTAAGAATATGACCATATATGATATCATAACAATGAGTATGATTTTGGAATATGTCAATGACATTATTTAAATCATTATACAGGAGTTTCAGACACTTACGAATCCAATCAGACCTAAGGTAAGGGAAAAACTCGCAATCTCAATTTTTATCCGAGATTGTTTATACTTCAGAATATACTGGGGAATATTTATCATCCACATCCATGTTTCCTAAATATGTAATATTATTTCCATCAACCTACAATTTTTTAAATCCAATTTTACCCTTCGGTGAGTTTTTATTATAAGATATGAAATGAATCTTTTGTCATTTTACGTACGAGGTACTTTTTTACTTTTTCGACAAAAGTACGAGAAGAATGTTTATTTAACCTATACAGCATGAATGGATTTCTAATATATTATTTCCAAGAAGCTTCCTTTAAATTTTTTCAAGTTTATTTTTAATCAAGTTCTTTTAGTTTAAAATTGTATGACATGTTAAGAAAGGATAAAAAATTTGAAGTAGAAAGGATATTTTCCTCACGAATGGAGTTCAAGTGTTTTATCAAAATTATTTTCCATCTATGATAATATAGGGTTCTGTTTCTATCCCTATTTTTACATTGATTTTATTATGTTATTATTTTTATGATGTCCTTTTATCTTATATGAATTATGATATGATGGCATGATGTTTAAGATTCCCATTTTTATTACATGGGTTATGCAACGAAGTATGATTTTTTGATTTTGTGGCACACATAAGAATGGTATCATTATGAGATGGGTGGGAGGTATATCTCCCTCCAATGCATTGGGTAGATATTTTATAACTCATGAGATAGACATGGTTGGAACGACAGGTTAAACCGGTTCAGGGAAATAGGACTGAAATGAGAAATGAACTCGGTTCAAGAATGTACTTTGTCCACTAAGATAGTCTTGGAAATGAGTCTTGACTAATAAGAAATGATTCTCTATGATTATGTGTGTATGAAAAAAAGTTTCATGTTTTATGTTATGATTATTGGGATTACGTTTCACTTCTATGATTTGTCCCATGATATGAAATTATGATTTCTTTTGCAGGTTATGATTTCCAAAATGTTATGTTCATGATTTGATTGATTTTTCTTTTGTTTAACCTTACTGAGAATTTGAGCTCACCCTTTTTTATGTTTTCATTCCCCCAGGTCAGGAATAAGGTTATTAAGTAGGATATGCCAAAAGGGACTCTAGATATGATAAAATAAATGGGAGACAATGTAGATGCTTTATGAACCATTTGTTTTTGTTTCCCTGTTTCTAAAGACACAATACCTATACGGTCCTTTCATGGTTTTGTTATATATTGTAATAAGTGTAATTAAATTTTGAATTACTAACAATGTAGGTAAATTATGGGTCGTTATAGTTGGTATCAGAGGAAATTTATATTCAAAATTTGGAAACTAGGATGTGAAAGCCTTAGTAAGAATCATAAGGATAACTCTAAGCATAGAACACAATCTTAATGTTTTAGAAATGGCCACGAATAACCTATGATAAGAAATTAAATGTGAAATTTTATTCTTGATTATGTGTTTTTCCTATTATAATTAGTGTTTCTCACACTATTTTCATTGTTTTAGTCAATGGATGGAACCCGAAGGAACCGTGTTATTGCGGAATGCGACGGGAAATGCAATGATTGTCCCCCTGAGCAACCAAACGTTATGGGAGCTAGAATGAAAAATCTTGTAGCCATTATCACACAACATTCTGAAGATATGAATCATTCAAGACTTCCAAATGAGCAATGGAAGGAGAAACATTCTGTTGAATCCTTCATGAGTCAGCGTCCACCCTCATTCAGTGAGTCTACTGATCCATTAGTTGCTGAACAATGGATCAGTACTACAGAAAAGATATTTTCAGTTCTTCAATGTTCTGAAAATGATAAAGTCATCTTAGCATTTTATCGTTTGGAAGGTGATGCTGATCAATGGTGGAATCTTATCAACAATACGAGTCCAAGAGATGAAATTGAGTCCATGGAATGTGACGAGTTCAAAAACTTATTTTTCAATAAGTACTTCCCTCTTATTCTTCGAACAAAGATGGAGAAGTAGTTTCTTAAACTATAGCAAAAGGATGATGATTATTTTGGTACCTACGAAGCAAATTTTACAAGACTTGTAAGGTATGATTCTGGTATTATTATCCAACCTGAGAGTAGGATCGATCGATTCTTTAGTGGCTTAAAACCAAGTCTTCGAAGTGCGTTAGCCATAAGTGACTTCAATAGCTACGAGGAAATCTTTCGATGTTCTCTCAAAGTTGAGATGGAGACTGGAGTAACCCATCAGTCATATGGGTTTGATAAGAGAAGGATAATGGAATTCAAAGGAAAATCTATAGAGCACACTCAAAAGAAGATGAGTTTTCCCTTATGCTCAAAGTGTGGAAAGAAACGTGGAGGGAGTTGTCTTAAAGGGACAAGTAAATGTTTCAAATGTGGAAAGGAAGGTCATCAGGCATTTGAATGCCGCAACGATGTAAAGAAGGTGTCTAGTGATGCGAACAATGAAAAGGCTACATAGAGTGAACCTCCTACACATCAATGTTACAAGTGAAAGGAAATGGGGAATTATTCTAATCAATGCCCTAATCCAAGGGTTCTTGATGATGGTCGACGTCAACAAACTCTTAAGGCTAAAGACAAAGGTAAGTCACATGCAATTTTTATCAGCGATGTGGAGTACGATAACAAAGTGGTGAAAGGTACAATTACAATCCACTCTAAAGTAGAAAATGTTTAATTTGATTCTGGATCCACCCACTCGTTTATTTCTGAAGAATTTTCTAAGGGTATCATTGTATTACCTCAACAATTAGATATTGAGTTGGCTGTGACAACCCCTAATGGCACAACAGTCGCATCAAAATTTTATAATTCCTCTCCGATTGAAGTTTGTGGGAAAGTGCTTCCTGCAAATCTTGTGATCCATCCTATAGTGGAATTTGATGTGATTCTTGGCATGGATTGGCATTCTATATATGGAGTGCATATCAATTTCCAATGAAGTGAAGTCACATTTCATATTCTAGAACAATCTATGATCGTGTATCGATGCAAGGATGAACATAACCTTATAGTGGAAATTTATTCCATTTTATGGGACTTGATTCCACTAAAGGAAAGTTATTTATCTCAAATCTTTGGTGAGAAACTCACAATTAAGAATATGCCCATTGTATAGGAGTTTTACGATGTCTTTCCGAAGGAATTTATGGGTCTTCCCCCAAATCGTGAAGTTGAGTTTCCAATAGAACGTGTACCGGGTGCTTTGCCTATTTCAAAGACACATTATAGAATGGCCCCAATTGAGTTGTAGGAATTTAAGAAGAATCCCCAAGAGAATCTTGATATGGGTTTCATATGACCTAGTGCGTCAGCTTGGGGAGCACCAGTTCTATTTGTTAAGAGGAAAGATGGATCAATGAGACTCTGCATTGATTATCGAGAACTTAACAAGATCACTATCAAGAAAAAATATCCTCTCCCACGCATTGATAACCTATTTGACCAACTACGCGGAGCTCAATACTTTTCCAAGATTGATCTTCGTTCATGGTATCATCAATTAAGGGTCAAAAGAGAGGATATACCATAGATGGATTTCCGTATAAGTTATGGACACTATGAATTTTTAGTGATGCCATTTGGTCTTACTAATGCCCCTATTATCTTCATGGATCTGATTAATACAGTCTTTAGAGACTATCTTGATCAGTTTGTGGTAGTTTTTATAGACGATATTCTTGTATATTCAATGAGAAAGTAAGAACATGAATATCACTTGAGAATTATATTAAAGACCTTGAGAAAGGAGAATCTTTACGACTAATTTACCAAGTGTAAATTTTGTCATCAAAATGTTTCATTTTTGGGTCCCATAATCTCAAAAGAGGGGATATCTCTGGATCCAGCAAAAATAGAGGTTATTGAAAGATGGTCGAGACCAAAAACAGTAAGTGAGATACGAAGTTTTCTTTGTTTGGCTGGATATTATCGACGTTTTTTGAATTATTTCTCATGATAATCTAATCCACTCACCAAGTTGACTCGGAAAGGAGTTAAGTTTGTTTGGATGGAGGAATGTGAAGATAATTTCAAGGAGTTGAAACGAAGGTTATCCAGTGCACCTGTACTCACACTTCCTTGTAGTTGAGAAAGGTTTGTGATCTACACGGATGCATCCAAGAAGGGATTGGGGTGTGTTCTCATGCAAAATTATATAGTGATAGCTTATACCTCACGACAGTTTAAAATCAATGGGAAAAATTACCCAACTCATGATTTGGATTTAGCTATAGTAATCATTTCATTAAAGATTTAGTGGCATTATCTTTATGGAGAAAGGTGTGATATTTATACTGATCATAAAAGTTTAAAGTATATTTTCACACTAAAGGAGTTGAATATGCGCCAAAGAAGATGGTTGGAGCTGATTAAGGATTACGACTGCTCAATCCATTACTACCCTGGGAAAGAAAACAAGGTGGCAGGTGCATTAAGTCGACAAGACCATGCCAGTTTATCCATGATAAGGATCACAAAAGATCCAATATTTATGGATTTACAAAGGATGGAACTTGAAATCATAATGGAAGGGGAAAAATCTTATATTTCTCAAATGAATGTTCAACCATCTATACATGTTATGATTAAAGAGGAACAGAAAGAAGATGTAGAGTTTCAAAAGAAGGTGAGGAATGTTCCTGAATTCAACCTTGATTGTGATGGGATAATAAAGTTTAGGAATCAGGTTTGTGTTCCTCCCATCCCCGAATTAAAGAAGGAGCTATTGGATGAGGCTCATAGTTCTTCATTATCTATTCATCCTGGAAGCAAGAAGATGTATAGGGACCTGAAAGAGTACTTCTGGTGGGATGGCATGAAAAGAGATGTTGCTGAATATGTCTCTCAATGCTTGGTTTGTCAGCATGTTAATGATGAGAGATAGAAGTCTAAGGGAATGTTACAACCACTACCCATACCTAAATGGAAATGGGAAAACATCACTATAGACTTTTTCACCGGTATTCCTAAAACATCCAAAGGCAATAATGCTATCTGGGTCATAGTTGATCATCTTACAAAGTCTGCACACTTCATTGCTATTGGAGAGGATTTCTCTCTGGATCAGGTTGCCAGAATATATGTAAAGGAAGTGGTAAGATTACATGGAGTACCACTTTCTATTATATCTGATCACGATCCGAGGTTTACCTCAAAATTCTTGGCGAAGTCTTCAGCATACTCTGGATACAGAGTTGAGTTTCACCAATGCTTATCATCCTCAGACAGACGGTCAATCTGAGAGGAAAATTCAAACTCTATAAGATATGTTGAGAGTTTACTCTATGGATTTCAAAGGTGGTTGGGATCAACACCATATTTTGGTGGAATTTTCTTATAATAATAGTTTTCACTCCAGTATTCAGATGGCTCTTTATGGAGCTCTCTATGGAAAGAAATGCAGGACTCCAACTTGCTGGGATGAAGTTGGGGAATGAAAGTTATTAGGACCTGATCTTGTTGATGAGATGGCAGAAATGGTCTGATCTATTCAACAACACATAAGAGTAGCTGGGAGTCGACAAAAAAGTTATGCCGACAGCTGAAGAAAAGACTTAGAGTTTTAAGTGTGTGATAAAGTGTTCTTACGAATATCTCCTTGGAAGAGAGTAATGAGATTTGGAATGAAGGGAAGGCTAAGCCCTAGGAATATCGGTCCCTTCGAAATACTTGATCGTGTTGGGAAGGTAGCATACCGATTGGCCCTTCCACCGAATCTCTCTCAAGTTCACGTTGTGTTCCATGTATCTCTCCTGAGAACGTACATACATGATCTTTCACATGTACTCAGCTCAAAAGTTGTACCGCTGGAACAAGATCATTCTTATGAAGAACAGCCGATAGAGATTCTCGATCATAGTGAAAAAGTACTACGGAACAAGACCACTCGCATGGTGAAAGGTTTATGGAGGAACCACCAATTAGAAGAAGCTACATGGGATCTTGAGGATATGATGTGGGAGAGGTATCCTCATCTGTTTGTTACAAAGTGACGAATTTCGAGGGAAAAATTCATTTTAAGGGGGGTATAATGTAACACCCGAGATCTTTATGAGAAATATTTTGGTTTTATGTTATATAAATCATCAAAGAAATCGTTCACTACACACAACACTAGCTTGGCTTTCTTTACACACAATCGCGACCTTCCTCGATTGATTGTGTTGTACGCAATACCTAGTTTCACTAAACAACGATATGCTATAAAAATATTATTAAAACTAGCCGTTATGAATAGTAATACACACTTATTGAAATTTTGAAAATTTCATTTTTCAAAATTGACTTCATTTTTTGATTCGAAATATTGAAATTAGCCTAGGGTGAAATTTTGGTATTTTTCCGAAAACATTAAATTTTTGATGAATAGTTAAAACACTAGGTTACTATTTAAAAACCGACTTTTTTTTATATAATTATTTATTTTATTTAAATTAATTTTAGGTAAAAATTGATATATAATACCTATATACATTCAATGTAATTCATTGGAGTATTTTTATAATAATTTTAGATATATAAAAATTTTATGAACTTTTCAGCGTCTTTAACCCACCTCCAAGGAGAATTTGCAAATTTACATAAAACATAATTTTACCGCTTCTGTGAGTGGAATTTCAAAAATCCGAGAGACACGGTTGATGTCAGAAAGTAAAATGTTGTTCAATGAGATGAAAATAATTTTTGCTGAATAGTAATGTTTTACTTTTATTTAGGACAGTTAAAAGTAAATAGGGTAATTAAGAGTAAAAATTATATTATTATTACCCTAAACCATGTCCTAATTCTATTGGATAAGTGTAATTCGACCAAAAACAACCTTAGAAATAAAATATGACCATTTAGGACCACATGGATTAGATTAGGATATTTATTATTAATTTACTTAATGAAGGGTTAAAATAGTGGAAATCAATGTTTAATAGGTAAATAATTTTTCATATAGGGTTATATATAAGATAAATTAGACTATAAATATTCATTCGAAATATAAAAATATTTCCTACATAATGGTATTTTATTTGTAATTTTTAGACATTAAATAATTTAATTTATTTATGATACAAAGATGATGCAGTAATTATCTTATTAATGAAATATTCACATAATTTATGTTATAAATACCCAAATAAATGTAATTTGAGACTTTTTATAAATTACACTAATTTTATTAGTTAATATGGTATGTTATTATTGATTTAATTAACCTTGATCAAATTAAACACTCTTTTATGATTTTCACAAAAATCAATTACTAAATAGTGTCAAAATTGACATAAAATATTTTTTAAAACAAATATTATATTATTAATTGTTATTTTATTCCTAAAAATATATGGTTCGACCAAATTACTTAGATAAGGTTATATATATTAATAATAAAAAACATGGGGTTCTTTTCACTTGTTATAGTACGTTTATTAACCTTATAGTGTATGAACACAAAAAGACATTGTAAAAGTAAAATTATTTAACTTAAAGTAAAATCTAAATGATAAGGTTAAAATTGGAACCTGAACTTGTCTAAATTCTATTTTATGAGATTATTTAGACCCATCCCTACCTTAGCTTCGAAATAAATCAATTTGGATCTATTTTAAACCAAATATGACTTTATAATAAAATAATATTTTTAGTTTTTCCAAAGGAGCCCCTCTCCTCCCTTATAAAAGGGAACCTCCTCCCTCTGTTCCTCACACCACTTTGAGCCTTCAAGCTCGGCCAAACCCTGCCAATTTCTCCTCTACACTTCCCTATAAATATCCTAGTGGTCCTGGTATTCTTCAAAGACAAATTTTAGTGCCCTAAAATGAGGTCTCAAAGAGGCGCTTCAAAGAAGAGGTAATGTCCATTACCGATTCTTTCAACTTTATTTCTTCTTCCACATATACTTATTTAGTTTTTTCATTATGTAGTAATAACATAAGTATCACTCATATACTGATATGTTATTATAAGTATGAAACAACCCTATTTCACCATATTTCCATCCAACGGAAAATGAAATCACCGCGCGTGCGTATGTACTGAATACCGTCTCCACGCCGTGGTGTAATCTATTTTCCACCACCACCATACATGGATGGGTATAACGGGGTAAATAATAACTATAAATTATATTGATTCTTAAATAGTATACATACACTCCATTACAATTTCATGATCATGGGAACGATATCATCGCTCGTGCGAACGTACGAAATACCATCTCCACGATGTGATGTGACTCGTTCTACATGATCTTCATTGCATAATGATTATATAAATAAATTGAATGAATTATTATGATATATATTACAATAATAAAATTATGGAATTTAGGTATCTATAACCCAAAAAGAAGAATAAGAATTTATTTGACAAAACACGCATAAGAACAAAAAGCAATAAACACCTGAATAACAAGTAACAATGAAATATTACTAATAAGAAGCTAAGAATATGACCATATATGATATCATAACAATGAGAAGGATTCTGGAATAAGTCAATGACATTATTTAAATCATTATACTGGAGGTTCGGACACTTATGAAGCAAATCAGACCTAAGGTAAGGGAAAATCTCGCAATCTCAATTTTTATCTGAGATTGTTTATACTTCAAAATTTACTGGGGATTATTTATCATCCACATCCATGTTTCAACAATATGTAATATTATTTCCATCCACCTAAAAATTTTTAAATCCAATTTTACCCTTCGATGAGTTTTTGGTAAAATATATGAAAGGAATCTTTTGTAGTTTTTCGTATGAGGAACATTTTGACTTTTCTGACAAAAGTACGAGAAGAATGTTTTTTTTAACTTATACGGTATGAATGGATTTTTAAAACATTACTTTCAAGAAGCTTCCTTTATATGTTTTCAAGTTAATTTTTAATCATCTTCTTTTAGTTTAAAATTTTATGACATGTTAAGAAAGGAAAAAAAATTGAAGTAGAGAGGATATTTTCCTCAAGAATGGAGTTCAAGTGTTTTATAAAAATTATTTTCCATCTAAGATAATATAGGGTTCTGTTTCTATCACTATTTTTACATTGATTTGATTATTTTATTATTTTTATGATGTCCTTTTATCTTATATGAATTATGTTATGATGGCATGATGTTTAAGATTCCCATTTTTATTACATGGGGTATGCAATGATGTAAGATTTTTTGATTTTGTGGAACACATAAAAATGGTATAATTATGAGATGGGTGGGACCTATATCTCCCTCCAATGCATTCGGTAAAGATTTTATATCTCATGAGATTGACATGGCTGGAACGACAGTTTGAACCGGTTCAGTGAAATAGTACTGAAACGAGGAATGAACTCAGTTCAAAAATGGACTTTTTCCACTAAGATAGTCTTGCCAATGAGTCTTGACTAATAAGAAATGATTATCTATGATTATTTGTGTATGCCACAAAGATTCATGTTTTATGTTATGATTATTGGGATTACATTTCTCTTCTATGATTTATCCCATGATATGAAATTATGATTTCTTTTGCAGGTTAAGATTTCAAAAATGTTATGTTCATGATGTTATTGATTTTTCTTTTGTTTACCCTTACTGAGCATTTGAGCTCACCCGTTTGTATGTTTTCTTTCCCCCAGTTTCGGAAGAAGGTTATTAAGTTGGATATTCCAAAAGGGACTCTAGATATGATGAAATAAATGGGAGACAATATAGATTCTTTATGAACCAGTTGTTTATGTTTCCCAGTTTCTAAAGACACTATACATATACAGTCCTTTCATGGTTTTGTTATATGTTGTAATATGTGTACTTCAATTTTGAAGTACTAACAATGTAGGTATATTCTGGGTCATTATAGGACTTATGTAGCTCAATAGTCCCAGTAGGTGCAGGATTCTAGACCTTTTACTATCAGGGGTACTATTCTTGTCACCTCTGTTTTAGATTCTATAATTTTTTGATATAGGGGATCATCAGAGTTTCATATCAGTTCCTGTTGTGGAGATCATTGGGATCTTAATTTTATCTTTTGACGATGTTATGATGCTAAAACTCTGTTAGGTATAAAAAACACAGGTGTTTGTCAGTGCATGGAGTGAAACCTTGAGTTCGGTGGGTGTCACTTCCTTTGGGATAACTAGGACTTTGAGATGGTAATATTTGATTTCAAACATATAATTTACTGGTTATCCTCATCCTAAGACTTTTTCTATTTCTATCAATCCTTAGTTGAGTTTTACATCACCATAAGGGGGATCGTTTCTACATAAGGGTGAATGGGATGTCCAAGTGTGGTGAGATGGACCATATCATTGTGGGTTGAGTGGGATAGTAGGATTGATTGAATTTTTTTAATTGGATTCCCAGGGAACATGTTATTCATATTCCCCTCTAGTGGTTGATCGTTTCAGGGATGTTTTATCAAATGAATTCTCGGGCTTACCTCCGGTTGGAGAGTTTGGGTTCACTATTGAGCTAGTAATAGGTGTATCACTAGTATTAATTCCTCATTAAAAGATGGAAATGATGGATTTTCAAGAGAACAATCGGATTTTGGATGATCTATAAGATATTTTTTTCATCCAACCCATTACTTCTCATTAGTGTTCACTGGTCCTTTTCACAAAAAGTCGTATGGTACCCCTAAGCTATGTGTGGACAACATAAAATAGATCAAGTTAATATTTAAAAACAAATATTCCTTTAAATAGATATATGAACTATTTTATTAGATTTGAGGAGGTCACGTGAACTCATACATTGAAATAAGGTCTAGATATCACCGGTTATGTGTCTGGATAAAAAACATACCACGTAAAACCTTTCGTAGTAGGTATGGTCAACATCAGTACCTAATAAGGCCGTTATGTCTCACGAAAACACCAACTTTTATCATAGAATTAATGAACTATGTGTTCCATCCATACCTTGATTATTTTGTGGGTTTGTCATGGAATATATCATGGGGTATTCTCACAATCGACCTGACCATGCCAAAAATATTGATATTGTTTTGAACACAATGAGAGAGAATTAATTATATTCTAAGATCGAGAAATGCCACTTCTGGATGGATAAAATTCCCTTACAAGACTTATGATCTCAACGATAGATGTATATGTGGACCTGAATAATGTGGGGGCTGTAGTTTCTAGGGTAAGACCCATTAACATTATTGGGATAAGGAGTTTCTTGGGGCTAGTTGGTTACTACATTAATTTTATATAGGACTTATCATGCTTGGAAATACTGCTAAAGAGCTTGACTAAGAATGATGTGAAGTTATTGTTGTCATATTTCTATGAGATAGCCTTTCAAGACATGATTGGGTGTCTGACGTCAGCGTTGATACTCATATTTCCAGAGCCTGGAAAGAGTTACACTGTTTAAAATGATTCATAATTTATTGGGATGGGAGTAGTGCTTATGCACGGGTATCGAAATGTTGCATATGGGTAATGGAAGTTAATTCCACTTGAATGTAATTACCCTACACATGATATGGAGGTAGATGTGGTTTTTCATTACTAGTTCTGTTAGAGACATTACTTATTGGGACATCTTTTTACTGTGTAAATGGACCACAAATGCCTTATGTTCATATGTACTAATCATGATCTGAATTTATGACAGTAATGGGGGTGAAATAACTCCAGTTATTTGATTTTGTACTTACCTATAAACCTGGGAAAAGAAATGCGATGGCTGACGTACTGACCAGGATGAATCAGATACAGGCATTGTAGGTGGCTAGTGGCAAGTGGAAGCTTATGGTGTTTTTCTATGAGATTATCTGTAGCCTCGTTATAGAAAAAAAAAGATAATTTTATTTAAACATTGGTTATTACCAATTCACTACTAAACTGAGTGAGTATGAGACCACTATAAGATACTAAATACCTTGTTCTACTAGAGAGAATGGAAGTTGAGGACCCTCCTCTTGGATAGATGTTAGATGAGGATGAGGTGATGCATATCCATGCACATGTGTAGGTTCTAGGGGATATACATGAGGATTTGACGAGGGATATTCATGACTCTTATTGGGCAGTGCACCCCTGAGCCACCATGATGTATCGTGACATGCGACATCAATACTGGTGGAAAAGTATGAAGCGAGAAGTAGTTGTCTTTATTACAAGATGTTCCATGTGGTAGTAGGTGCAGCCGAATCATTAGAGACCAGCTGGACTTTTATAGTAGTTACATATTCCCATGTGGAAATGGGGTGATGTCACTATGGATTTCATGTCTGGTTTGGAGAGGTCACCTAGTTACAATTATGTCAAATGTGTTATTTTCGATAGGCTCATGAAGGTTTCACATTTCATGACATTAAAATAAATATTCATATTTGATGAACTTGGGAGTTTGTACATATGTGATAATGTACGACTTCATGGGGTCTCACATTCGATCATTTCAGTTTGGGATGCCCAATATACATATCATTTCTAGAAAGGTCTAAAGAAGGCTTTGAGTACGGTAGTACTTCTGATCATAGCTTATGACCACAAAACAAATGGCTAGTCAGAGAGCATGATTCAGGTGCTAGAGGGCATGCTTCGGCCATGCGTTTTAGATTTCAGGGGTTCTTGGGAGAGACACTTACCCCGGGTTGAGTTCTTCAATAATAAAAACCTGCAGGATACTATTCATATTCTTCTATAGGAGGATTTGTAAAGGAGGCCAAGCCGATCACCCCTGTGTTGGATAGAGTTAGAAGAGATAGCTATACTGGGGTTTCGTCTTTTCTAAGAGACCAATCATTTTCATTTAGGTTTCATATATGTCACACTAAGGAAGGGACCCAAGAGGATTATGAAAAAAGAAAGGCTTTCACTAAGATTTGATGGTTCATTCAAGATTCTAGAGAGTCGGGATGGTTTCCAATCAGTTTCAGTAAACTCAGAGTTATAGGGCTATGCACAACAACTTTTATGTTTCTCAGTTATGACATTCCTTTCTACACCTGTATCACACATTATTTCTAGAGGATGTTTAGTTGTATGAAGATTCCTTTATGAGGAGCATCTAATTAGTGTGTCAGATCATAGTATAAGGGTTCTCAGTGGTTTGGTAATTCCTATAGTACAGGTGGTATGGATGTATAGTTGAGTGTAGTATGAGAATTGGGAGAGGGAGACTGATGTATGATCTCATGGGGTACAGCTCTTCTCAAATATTTCCTCACTACCCTTGGACAGGAAAATTCAGGGATGAATTTCTTTATGATGGTGTGTTTTTAAGAACCAAGTACTTACTTTGATGTACATGTTTCTTCTATTAGTTTTCCATGGAGTTGTTTTTGAGAAAACATGGTAAGACTAGACAAGTACTAGAATCATAATATCACATTGCCAAACTCTAGGTTACACACCATGTAATTCCATGTACACTCCATGTAGTTTGGTTATGAATGATGGGAATACATGGTGTGTGTGAATATCTGAAAGAAATAGAGGAAAACCCAACAACACGTCATGTACATCTTAGGACACGATGTCTAGTCATGTTGGTATGTCCTAGAATATATGTTAGTGGAAAAAAGCCACAAAATTATTCGTAAAATGATATACTTGTCATGTATATGGAATTAAACATGGTGTATTTTGTTTTTTTTCTTAATAATGGGAAGTATCCCTCCTATAACATTTTGGATAGAAGGGGATCGTTGAGTTCACAAATAGCAATGCCGGACCATCAATCTTCTCGCAAATCTCCGTCTAGGATCTTATTCAATCACTATCAGATGTGTTGGAACCCAATTAGTATGATCTCAATTTCTCATGATCCATTATTTTAAATTCCATCTGTTGAAGGAGTTTTTATGTTTTATAGATTATCCATGTTTTGTAGATCTACATCATTCAAGCTTGAATTTGAGGCTAACGTTGGATGAGGATAGTCACACAAGAACTAGGTATGTTGACTTCTGCCTTTCATTAGTTATCTGGTTGATTACATATTCTATAGTGCCCCAAACACTTGTTTAGGGTGTCAACAACTTGATAATTTTACATGTGTTAATACCTAATGATATTTAAGTGATTGATTGAAATAATAACTGTGTTTTTATGAATTTTTTATTTTATTAAGGGACTCTACATGGGTTTGTTTCCCATAAATGTCCATCGTTTAACTATTTGGCCTTGGATGCAACTGAGAATGCCTTTGTTTCGCCTTTATGGGTTATTTAAGATGATATTTGTTAATTAAATTTTTTTCCCACATGTGGTATTTATTTCTAAAGCCATGCCATTATTTAATTAGCATGTGTTTCTTAATAAATGAAATGTTCGACATAATATGATTACTGAAAACCATGTAATACTGTAGACTACATGTTTTTTTAATATATGAATTTCCCAAATGAGATGTTATTTTTTTAAACATGTATTAATATAATATAATTGTGTAGGTTAATATGATGAAATAATGATATATCGAGTTTTACCTTGAAATATACTGAAATGATGATAGATTAGGATTGACCCAGAAATATTCTGAAATTTTAATATACTGGACTTGACCCTAAACTATTTTGACAAGCTTATACACCGGTCTTGGCCATATAACATATCGAAATTATTATTCTCTAGGTTTCACCTTCAAACATGATGAAATTATGATATACTAAGATTTTGCTTGATTTTAATATGTTGAAATGATTAAACACTAGGAATTTCCCTGATATATATTGAAATTTAATGACTTATGACACATCTTCCAGGTCACAGAACAAGCTTGGATTTGGTCTTCAGTTCTTTTTGTTTAGATATCTTGCTGAGGTATCTTATGTCATCTCATTATATTGGGGATTGAGGGTCTTAAGAGGGATTCTGGGACATATAAACTTAAATGATTTTGAATTGATTAAATAACATGAGATAAATGTAAATGAATTACAATTCTTGTAGGATTGTTTACTTTTGAGTACATATTAGTTTACTAATTTCACTATTTGACAATGCATGTCACATAATTTCACTAGGAGATTACCACAAACCATATGTCGTTTCCTACATTTATTATGTATCACGTAATGTTATGGAAATTTTGTAGGCCCCAATAAGACTAAATTATTGTAGGTGTTGATAAGGGAAATCACCCTTATATAGGTACATGACTTGTTTCATAGAAGCAGGAGAGTATAGGACCATGCTGAGGCTTTTGATGCTTCTAAGTTATTTTTTTTATTCCATCATACATGTATTGTGTCTAACTGTAGTGTATCATGTTTTGGATTATTTTTTAGAAATAACATGTTGCATCATCATTTGTATTGAAAAATGTGTGGTCATTTATTTTATCAGTATTCCACTATTTACATTAGTAGTATGTTTTTTACTACTTCATATATTGTATATTAATTTTCCGTTTTTTACACTCTCCCAATGAGGGAATAGTTTCCCTAATGTCACGCCTTAGGCCCTCACAACAAGTCGGCCACCTCTTACATTTGGGGAAATTGTATTGAGGCCATGTGGCCAATCGGGTACGGGGAACCATTTAGTTTCATCTAGATCCAGTATGTTATGTTAATTTAGTCAATTTTATTTGTTGAACATTGGGTAACACTATTTGATTTTGGGGATTAAAAGTGTTTATTCTTATTTTAAGGTATATTATATTGGTGGAATTATCTTATTTGTTCCTATCCATTATGGTTTAAGATATTGTTTTAAGACAAGTTGAATAGATTGTTTATCTTTTGTCAATTATGTGATTCTCTGGAAGTTGATGAACGTATGAAAAATTCATTTTGAAAAATATGGCTTTGTGGTGAAAATTGATTAAATAATGAAACTCTGCATTTAGTATATGTATATTTCCTTATGATACTAGTATAGGTAGTAAATGAATTCAAAAAATATATTAAATGGATATTAAAGAAATAACACGATTTGTTTATTTTTCCAACTCGGAAATCATAGACCGTTTAACCCATCACTAATTTAAGGTTTTTTGATCAACTACATTCTCCTAATAATGTTTTATATCACACTATATCAAAACATGATATTTATTTTTTTCAGTATCCATTTTTTTCTAAATAGAACTCTTGTATATGTTATCTTAAATGACCTTCATAATTTCCTTTCATTGTTTTAAAGTGCACGTTATATTAATCCATTTTCTTATGTGGGAATTAAATAATGGCTTTTAAAAAATTCATAACATAGTTACCAACCCCGAATTAAAAACTATGAGGATGCAGTGTCCATAAGGGGGAGAGAGTGTTACATCATATGTTTTTTTAAGTACTACTTTATTGGATAGCATACATGATACAACATATCATGCTAAAACAGACAACTAAATATTTTTATTTAAACGTAACTATTGTGACCATGTTGTTAGAATGGTGGGAATATATATTATTAACTAAATTATGAAAATAGGGTGTACGAATGTCTATATAATGATTCATTGGTTTCGTAATTTATTATAAATTGATATAAAATCAAATTTAAAACAAATGATCTATTTTTATAAAAATATTCTTTCAATGAGAATAATTTTTTTTATTAAATAGTCAAATAACCCTTATTATATTATATTAATTAAATATAAAATTTAATACGAGGATTGAAATTCATCTTATGTTTTCAATATCTGATATAAAAAAATTACATATAAAAGGAGTATTAATAAATATGCATTTTTAAAACCATTTGATGGAAGACCCATTTTGAGAATAGTTATTTGAAATCTTTATAAATTAAATTCCATAAAATTATAAAATAATTCTTAATTAGGACCATAAATTTTACTTTACATAAATTGATTGAAATGTTCAGATAAGATCTATATTTAATGAATATTGAAAAATAGTATTTTAATTCAAAACTCAGTTTTCATATAATTTATTTATATACATATATTATCCTTATACATGGTTTTATTGTATAATTATATTGTGTTTTTGTAATTGAAACATATTTATTTCATTTAAATAAATATCATATTGAAATTAGATATAAAAACATTGTAAACTTTTGAGAATTTTACTTTAAAATTCATTTTTTAATTCCACCAAAAGTATTATTTTTTAATAAATATTTACTAATTATGTTTCTTGAATTTATAAAAATAGATTCCATTTTATAATCATATGTTCTAAATTATGTAAATAGCTCTATTTTATTTTGGAAAATTAAGAATAGTAAATTTAGTAATTATGTTTATTACCATATTTAATGGTAAATTTGGTAATTAAAGGTTAAATTAATATTAAATATATTATAAAACAACCTTAACACTTGTCATAATATTGTTTGAGGAATTATTGTAGACCAAAACAATCACTAGGAAAAACTTTTGGCCTCTGGATGCCACTTCGTTCTGATTAAGACACTTATAACATTTAATTTAGAGAAAAAAGAAAGATTTCATAATCATAATAATTTAAATATGGGTTATATAACTAATATCATTGAATGTAAATATTACAAATGTTGGGAAAAAATATTTCATGGTATCATTGAAGAATTCTTGAGGTGATTCTGTTTCTTAACAAAGTGGACCTCCATGTTGATATAGTAGATCACGATGTAAATTTTGTTGACAATGGGGGTTTACATGGTGATTTTTTAAACTTCGTATATATTTTTGACCATCTATGTTGAAAAAAGAATAATGATAATGGAATGGAAAATCTAGAGGTGGTACAAAAAGAACTGATCTAAGGTGGTTCCATGGTGTATTTTTTCCCAAATATTTGGGCCACAATATTAGAAAGAGGGAACCATGTATTTGGAAAAGGAAGGTGTGCGCATGATTTATGGTGGTTTGGAATCTTTCAAACAAGGAAGGTTTCAAGAGATGAAGGTAAAAAATGGTAAATGCATAAGGGGGCGAATGATTGGATTATTAGCGTAAAAGAGGAGGATGCATGAAAGATTTGAACATTGGAACGAAAGATGAGGTCACACGAAATAAACATGAGTGCCTAAGGCGACATAAAATGGGTTTTTTCATGCCAGACATAATTCATGGTCCGAACTTCGAAAAATGGAAAATTAAGGAAGTACAAGAATGATTATCGAAGGACGCGGAAGAAGAGGCTGACGTGAAAGAAACTTACACGCCAATGGTGATGTAAAATGGGGGTTTTCATGACATGTATAGATCTTACGTGACGCATCAGTGTTTTTGTGCATAGGGGTCAATGATGTATATAAATAATTACTGACCACCTACACTGGGAGTGCTCGATAGTTAGAGAATATCTGAGCACCGTATCATGTAATAATATCATGCAATGAGATTTGAACAAAATATTTAGAGTTTCACTGAAGGTAAGAATGTAGCGCGTAAGATTTGAGTTGTGAAAAATATATAAGTATCAAAAAAAGGGTGTTTCATGACCAAAGTAGAATCTTGTGTGCAAGAAATTAATGTTTCGCTCAAGATGAAATATGGGTTGTCTGAAAGATTTGGGGTTTCCTAGTATAATCGGTGCAAAGTAAGATTCATCTGCCATTGAAATATGAACATCAACAGTGCATCAATCAATAGTTAAAGATGTAGATTTCATTAGTGTTAATGAATATATCTCCAGGTCTACAAACTATGAGTGGATCTTCTGAAGAATCAGGGAGTACACATTAGTTGATAGAGTTGTGAGCTCCTATATAGTGAGTCATTGTAAACCCGAAGCGAGAGTGAGTCCGCATTGAACATGTAAAAAGCAGTGCAATTATAGTGGATTTGGTACATTGGCACATTGTTGGTGTATAATCCATGGATATATCTTAGTGAGGGTGAACCAAGTAAAAATCATTGTTTCAAATGCATGATTTAATTTCTGTTTATAATTTTTATGTGAAATAGAGAAAAATATTTTTTCAAAACGGAAAAACAACATCAATAGGGGATGTTGTTTTAATTTTCCATACCTAGATTCACCACCCATATCAGGGTATCTAACCTAGTGGACATAAAAACACACACACACATATATATATATAAATGTTACCTCCATCATGGAAATCTATTTATAATTTTTAGGAAATAATAATCAAATTAAATGGTGACACAATAATGACACAATAATTTCATAATTAATTACCGAATTAAATAAATAATATTATAAATATTTAAATAAAGTGAAGTTGATATAATTGAGTCCATAAAATAATTTCATGGATGTATTTTACATTATGGTAATTATTTAATGGACTTGTTTCAAATTGATTTATTTGTTATGATATTTTTAAAAAGTCCACTAATGAATATTTCTACCATTGACAATATTGGTATTTTAAAATATTAAAAATTTTATAAAATGGAATAAAATTTATAAAAATAAATGATGAATCTAAATAGTTTTTAAAATTATTAATATTTTCTAAATTAATCTTGTATTGATCTTTTGGAATGTTATGGTAATTATGTTAACTCGCAAAGTGTAAGTAACATGGTATCATAGTAAGATTAAATAGGTAAAATAAGTGTTGAAAAAATGTTAAGGATAAAAAATATATTGAAAATATTCTAATTTAAAATGGTTTATTATATTTTAACACATACATGTAATATAATATAACTAAATCAATTTTTAACCAATTGTAAAAGAAAATGAGTTTATATTATTTTATTGTTTTAATAATTCCATGAGTTCCCATACCCTCTCTGATAAAAGGTCACACCAAAATCTCTATTCCTTACACTTCAAAAAACTTTTGGATCGTTCATGATAATCCCAAAACCCTTCATAGAATCCCTACCTAAATTTTGGAGTCCGTAGTTGAAGAAGAAACCCCTCCTTAAAGATGTTAATGTGTTAATCAAAGGGGATCTTCCGAAGGAAAGGTAACGTTTTTATTTAAGTGTTTCTATTTTATTTCATCTTAATTTTCCTTTATATTTCATTTATCCATAGTCAAATAATAACTCAACTATCCTATATATATTGATATATTATTATTTTAATATCGTCACCTAAATCCATCTCTAATTTTATCACATATGAAGTGAAATTTTCATTCATGTGTACGGTGGACTACCAACATGTAAAATGATATAATTCATTTTTCATTATCATCTCTCAAGGCTAGACATAATCATGGAATTAATGTTTATATATTATATTAATTACCTAATTATCATTATAATGAAATAATATATCAATTATGTTCTTAAATTCTATTCACATAAAAATGATAATGTTGTTTGTTCATATGTTTAAACTATAACCTCCACATAGCGAGATAAATCATTTTTAACCATAGCTCATGTACCATATATATATTTATATGTATATTTAAATGATTATTATGATGTCAATAATATAATGATAATTTTGAAAATAGAAAATATTAATTTCGTTATTTCAATAATAACCAATGAGAGATGGGAAATGATACCCATGTGTACGTACAACCTACCGTCTCTATGATTATAACATTGTTCATTTATAATAACCATAAATAATGGTTTGGTTTATAAGTGTAATTTATGTATATCAATTTTAATAATCTCAGTAATATTAATCTGGGGAAGATATTCTTATGACCACATGGCATATTGACATCAAACCATGTTCATTTTTTGAATCAAGTACTGAATATCGACAAAACATACAACATGAACTCAATAAATTATGTAATTGACATAACATTGTAATAAATGATATAAAAGGAATAATAGACAAGAAATTTTTTTGGGAATATGTATAAATCCAAATAATTTTATTATTTAGGAAGACAAATAGTGTTTGTGTTGAGTCTGACACAAATCAAGGGACTTTTTAACTAAAAACATCATTCCATTGTTTTCAAGTATTTTTCATATAAATAATTATATTTTATGTCCACGTCTTAAAAATGGTTTATATAAAATTATGTATATTTACATGAATTTTTTAAAATTGAAATTTTGAATTTCTCTCAAATGTATTCATAATGGGATCCTTGTAAGGGACTTCGTCTCAATAAACTTTTATCCATGAATATTTTGATGTGATACACCACCTTTTTTATAAGGTGTATAATCAACACACATGACATTTAATTTCATTGATATATTTTCCAAAGTTGTAATTTTATATGGATTGTTTTACTTTATTTACAAAATAATAAAGGGGCATTTCTATTGAAGTATGTGGTGGCATTGACTTTTCTGCCACTGTAACAATTATTTGATATTTATATTTCTCAATAAAACTTAATGTTGTTAAAAAGGGAAACAAAATCCCTAATAATTTTTTTTGTACTTTGGTATTGAATTTTTTTCAAACGGAATTATCTATTTTAATATCTTGAAATTATTTATTGTGATTGAAAATGAAATTTTATGAGGGAAATATTGATAATTTTCAATCATGTACATGTTATGATTATATAATGGTACATGAAAATTTTACTGGTGTTTATGTGATAAATACAATAAGGATGGATATTTAATAACCCAAATATGAATTTTTAGTGATAAAACTTGGATGTGTGGTTACATTATGACATGTAATGCTTTGGGTATGGAAGTCGGTCGTATGACTATTCCATTTGTAAGAGTGAACTGTATCGATGATGACCGTATTATTATTCCATTTTAGAATGAATTTCCCTAAGTTACCTTGATATGATATATGTTAATTATATGGGTTTCATGGAAATTGTTTCAATACAAAAAGGTAACCAATGATCTTATAACTCATGTAATGTATTTAATACTTCCGAAGGTGAAAAGTATTAATTGATGATATTGTATTAATTGTTTCCATGTTTTTCCATGAATAACAAATTTCCATAATTTTATATACCTTAATATGATTTTTATGCCCATCCAATGTTTTGATGTGTTTTTCTACTGAGTTAAGGGATAATAGAGTAAAGGATAGGATCAATGAAAAATTTAAATACTGAACAGGAAAAGAATCCAACATTCATTTTAATAGTTTTGGATTTTTGAAAAAAATGGATTTTGAGTAAAAGTGTCTATTTTTTAAAATTTTAGTTGTTATGTATGAGTTATGGCCTAATTCAATAAAACTATATATAGGAAAATATCCTAAAAGGAAAATTCTGTCAATTTATTTATTTAACAGAATGTTATGTAATTTTTAAGGCTGAGGCATAATATTAATGGTATATGGTTTCATGATTTGTTGTTTTTATGAGATATAAATTCTTACCCAAATATATATTATATTTTTTAAATTGATATTAATGAAAAAATGGTATTTTGAAATCCTCCTTGGATTGTTTAGAGGATTTCAAAAAATAAATGAGAATTGTGATTTGAATTGATAAGAAATTTTATGTCATAACCAATGGATTAAAATATTTATAAAAGGATTGGAACATGGGATACCTGGGTAACTATGATGGGTGAATAGGATAACTATGATAGGAATTGGTCTTCCATCACCGGATCATGGACTACAACTAATCACAAACTAATCATTTCATGATAGCAATGTAGTTACTATTAGAACATTTTATTTTACCTATCAACTAGATCATGCAAGGGAAATTTAAGGAATGGTTTTAAAAATGTGACAATGAGTATCCTAGTATGAAACTAAAATTTTCACCCATTTTCTATGTTTTGATAATTTTCTTCCTTGATTATTATTTTACTCATCCAAAGAAATTAATTAAATTTCAATTCATGTTTTATTTGAATGGATTCTAAAAAAATCATGTTTATCATATCTAACAATGGTTATGGATTGAATGAATAGAACGACCCTACTATGAGTTATGAAGACAATCAATATACACATAATGGGTGTTTATATATTTATTTTTCTAAACTAAGTTGAATGAAAGGTGTCCAATGGATGGATATAGTTACTCTTACACTACTAGTACTCAAGGGATTTGTGACGGGTTATTTGCAATGGGATCCTGTCACAAATAAGCATTAGCGACAGGGCCCCATCACAAATAGCCCGTTGTAGAAAATGTCGTCGCAAAAAATATTTTTTTGCGACGTTCCCATCGCAAATAATAATTTTTTCGATGGGAAACATGGCCATCAAAAATAAGTCTCCGATTATATATATATATATATAAGTTCTTTTTTGATGGGCCCATTGCAAATACTCTTTTTTGATGGGCCTGTAACCCCGTCACAAATACTTTTTGAAAATATTTATTTAGACCACTTGCGACCTTCCCGTCATAAATAGTTTTTTCGATGGGCCCATAATCCCATTACTAATACCTTTTTTAAGAAAAAATTATTTATACTATTTGCAATGGGATCCCGTCATAACATATCCCATAGAAAATAAAAAATAATTTTTTTAATAAAATATATTTAATGAAATTATGATTATTGAAAAATTAATTTTAATATTAATAAAAATATAAAAAAATAAAAAATATTAAAATTCTTATTATTTACAAAAAAATATATAAAAAAATTAAAATAATAATAATAATAATATTATTATTATTATTATTATTAAAATAAAAAATAAAAAAAATAATAATGAAAAAATATATTTAATAAAATTATGATTAATTAAACAATAATATTAATATTAGTAAAATAATAAAAAACAAAAAATATTTAAAATTATCAATATTCACAAAAACAAATTAAAAAATATTAAAAATTAAATTACGTAATAATTGCACCAATATAAAAGACAGAAAGTGTAAATATTTCGTATTACAACAAATTTAAATTCAAATGTTTTTTACATAAAAAATCACTAGGGGGTCATCTTCTAGAGGCGGTGGAGGAGATGAAGGAGCTGGTGGAAGAAAATCAATCCCTAACAAACGAGTCAGACGACACATGTAGTCCATCTGCTCGTGATGCTATTGCTGCCATCGACGCATCTCATCCTCGTGATGCTACTGCTGTTGCAGCCATTGACACATCTCCTTCTCGTGCTCCTGCTACTGCTGCTGCTGCTGGCGCATCTCTTCTTGATGTGACTTGCAAACTCTCTATAAGGTCATTCTGTGCTCGGAATTTCTCCTCAAACTATGAGCCAAATGATGATGCCTCTCAACGAGCTCCTCCCGAGAAGGACACTGACATCGCAAAAGTACAGAAATAAGTACTGGGAGTCACATGAGAGCTTATACCAACTAATCGGCTCTTCTCAATGCCATACTGAGTCGCTTGCATCCATTCCGCCTAGTCGAAATAGTGATCAATGGTCTGATCAGCCACCTTTTCCTGACCCTCATCATGTGTTTGAGAAGTCATAGCCTCATATAACTCCTTAATTTCTAATTTGAAATTAAAATTGTGAAAATATTATATTCAGATAATTTCCAAACTGATAAAATAATACTAACCACAATCTGACGCTGACGATCACCTCAAATATCTTTGGTGTCTAGATCATTGTACATCCTCCGATAAACATCTTACTATGTAATATCGGGATGCTCGACTGCCTATATGAATATAAAATAAACTATATTTGTTTGATGTTATATAAAATATTTAAAAAAATTACTTACCAAAGACTTTCTATGCGTACTTAATGTACAACTACTAGCTCGATATCTCACCTCCTGTCTTCCCCGGTTCTAGGGACCCAATGAAGTCCTCCTCTAATATCCACCATCCAACCAGTGTGAACATAATACATCCAAAACCTGAGATTAAATTTACTCTCTTCGGTGAGCTC
The DNA here is from genome assembly GCA_963277665.1 of Viscum album. NCBI lineage: Eukaryota > Viridiplantae > Streptophyta > Magnoliopsida > Santalales > Viscaceae > Viscum > Viscum album. Next base: position 660,171,462 of record OY728134.1, on the reverse strand, counting down.
TACACGACTCATCAAATACATTCCCTCCTACTTTCATAATTATCATCTTTCTCAAATTGTGCAAAAACTCATGCAAACGCTCAAGCATTGACACCTCACATGCTGCATGGATAGCGTCATGCATGCTTTCTTCATTGGGATACCATAAACCCTACAAATAATTTATAATATCATGTTACTAATAAAATAAATTTCAAAATAAATATTATTTGTTTATGTACCAGCAAATGATTTTACATGTCAGGCTGCACATCAACAAGAATCTATTCACATGTGGTCCATGGCGGAGAAATATAATTGCACAAGATAGCGCTCCCCTTTCCAGCAGCTACATGTACAAAATTATGAAAAAATAATAAATAAGAAAACAATTAGTATATATATAATTAAATTAATGAAATCTAACTAAAATATAAGGGTTACCATACCTCTGTGTGCGTGGATCGAAGCCCCGACGTGGACGTCTCTCGGGGATAGGGTCAGTAATCAGCAGTTTTGTAAGACTGTGCCCCCTCCGCGTACCTCAAGAACCACTAGTAGGCTAAGCGTCATATGATCCCACATCCCCATCATCCAAAGGGAGATCAGTCTCCTCTAACATACGCAATAGATCAGAGTCCATCTGAAACACAAAATTATTTTTTTTAGGAGATAGTTTAAAATACCTATTATATATATATATATTAGTTATGATCATAACCAGTATTTAACTATGCCAATGTTCACCTTCATCATCATCTTCATATCTGACGATGTCAATTTCATCATATTACTCCTCGGCATCATCAATATCTATATGAGTTTCACTTTCATCATCTATTGTCATTTGAATTTCAATTTTACCATTATTAACATCTTCGTCACCATGGACCCTTAATGGCGGGGTGTCCTCATCGATATTAATGTTTATTTGTGAAAAATATTTATTTTGAGTAGTCTCTTGAAAATTTTCAATTTCTTCCACTTCAATGGAACCACATTCAGTTTGAGTAAATTGATTTTCCTGATATTTCATTTTTATTTTGCTCGACCAATCACCCAGGTCTCTTGAAGTAGCACAGTACTTTGCGTAATAAACATGTTGGCCTATTGATCCAGTAAAAATGGTTCATTTACATCATGAAGACATTTATATTTAATATCGACTATTCCATGAGTTTTATTAACATGCAAGCCTCTCTCCGTTTCAAACCACCGACATTTAAACATTGTTATGTTATTTTGTCCAAGATAACATAGCTCAATAATTTCATCTAGAATGTCGTACAAGTCAACTTCAGTTTCTCTATGACACGATCCTCTCAAAAAAAACACCATTGTTTATTGTTTTTTTGATTCCCCATATGCACGTGTATGAAATAGAAAACCATTCATCACATATGCATTATAATATTTAACCATTTTGGATGGTGGGATACTGAATATACATAGTTTCTTATAAATTTTATCAGCATGTTGAGACACCTGAAAATTTGAAAAACAATTATGAATATTATAAATATTACACTGAATTGATATTAAACCATCAATAATATATGTTACCAGCTTTTGAAACAATTGAGAAATTTTTTTTGTCTGTGTTCTTCAAGAGCATCTGCTGTAATTTGTGGAACTTGTTTCTTGATATGATTATCATATAACCTACAAAAAAAGTTTACATACTATAATAGAAATTATATAATAAGTGATAAAAGCACTCACAATACAAATGTTGTCATTTCTTCATAGTTGATAAGAACATATGTATGAGATATGTGATGTTCATCATCTGAAATACATCGTTCTTGAACTCCACCAAAGGGAATATTTTGATGATTAAAAACTAATAATTTATTGTCCATTTCATCATTAAAATTTCCCTCATTCTGTCACATGTTGTATTGTTTTTAGGGATATTCATAGTCAAAATAGTGAGATCATAAAAAAGAAATTTCCTCTTGAAAATAAGCTTCAGCAATTGAGCCTTCAACTGATGCTTTGTTACATACATTTTTCTTCAATTTTTGCATGCATCTCTCGAATGTGTACATCCATCGAAACTGTACAGGAACTCCATATTTAGCTTTATTTGGAAAATGTAATATCAGATGATACATTTAGTCAAAGAAACTGGTGGAATGATTTTTTCCAGTTTACATATAATTACTGCAACATCTTCTTCCAGTTTGCTTAGCACATCATAGTCAGTTGTCACTGCACAAATGTGTCGAAAAAATAAGATATATCTGTTATTTAATACCAAATCATAGAATTCAAAAAACTTCTAAATCTAATCGGTATAATTCATTCCATTATAACATGACATTCATGACTTTTTAATCCGGTAATATGAACATTCTTAACACATATTCCAAAATTGGAAGCCAAGCCACCTGAAGTCTCAAATCTACATCCCGTTGACAAACTAATAAACGACTCTCTTTGGACATGGTATAAGATGATTTTGGCTTCATTAACCACTGTGATATGACATTTACAAATAGTTCAAGTTCTGGTCGCCTGTAGATTTGGGCAAGAGATAATCATGCTTTTACAGTATCATTGGTCTTAAATAGTGTATCCAAAACTGTATGAAATAAATTATCAAAATAGTTCTTCTCAATGTGAATGACATCCAACATGTGGTGAACCATCAAATCATACTATTTATGGATATCCGAAAAAATGCTTCATTTTATCCAATAATGTTCTTTCCCAAATCCAGCAATTTTATGTTGGTTTAATGGTGGCCCGAATGTGATGGTAGGTAATAAAAATACAACTGATTTTAACTCTACACCTGAGATCATTTTAGGAGGTTCATCCCTTTCAATTGTGGATTTTCTGAAATGATATTTGTTCCTTTGGAAAGGATGATCAGTTGGAAAAAATATGTGTTGACAGTCAAAATAGAAAGGATTTTTTCCATTGATGAGCATAAAAGATTTTTTGTATTTCATACAGTAAGGAAGTGATTTTGGACCATGTGTACTCCAGCCAGAAAACATGAAATATTCTGGAAATTCACTTATTGTCAACATCAATGCCACTTTTAATGTGAAATTTTGTTTCACAACAACATCATATGTACTGAAACCATTACTCTACTATGCATTTAACTCATCAATTAATGGTTTCAAATAAACATCAATATTCTTTTTCGGGTGTCCTGTGATTAATATGGTCAAAATGATATAGGGATCCTTCATCAATATCCATGGAGGGAGATTGTACGAAGTTATAATGATAGGACAACATAAATACTTACTACCATAAGTACCAAATAGATATAAACCGTTAGTAGAAAGTCCCAATCGCAGGTTTCCAGAATCTAAAGAAAAAGACGGATGAAGATGATCAAAATGTTTCCATGAATCACCATCAGATGGTTGATTCATGATTTTACTGGTTGAAATATTTGTTTTGTGCCCTGACATCATTAAAGTTGTGTTATGAGACATAAATAAACAATGCATCCTTGGTGTAAGGGGTAAATATCTCAACTATTTTACAAGAATCGATCCAGACTTCCCTGGTTTAGCTTCTTTATAAAATGATTTTCCACATGTTGGACAACTATCCAACGACTCATTTTCACCAAAATATAAGATGCAATAATTTTCACATTAATGAATCTTCCGATAACTAAGGACTAGATTACGAACCAACCTCTTGATCTCATAGTAATTTGTAGGCAACTCATTTCTTTCTAGTAACAGTGTTTTAACCAAAGAAAATATCAGATAAAAATAGTTGTTTGGCATTGCATTATCTATTTTAATAGCCATAAATTTCGCAACTGCTTCTACTTTTCTTATCATGAAACCAGGATATAATTTATCCTTAGTAGACCTCAACCACTTATAAAACTCGGACAGTTCCATCTCTGGTGTTAAATCAATATCATCGAGAGTTTTAGTTTGTTGAAAAGATGGACATGCAACATCATGTACCAAATTTTGGAACTATAATTGATCTAGAATCAAGTTATTAGTATCTTCTCTAGAACTACATTCACCATATTGATACCATAAAACATAATTTGGTTGAAAACAAACCACAAGATATGTCCCCCAATATTGTCAAATGTGTCAAATGTTCTCAAAGCACATTTTCTAAAAGGACACTTAATTGTTCCTTCTAAATCATATTCTGGTTTTGATAATGCAAATTCTAAGAATTCTTCGACACCATCAATACATAAAGGATTTAAACTAGAACAATTTGGATTTCTGTGCTGATTGATCAAAGTGTAATCATCTAATAATGAATGATGTCGACTTCCTTGTTCAAAATATTTCTACAAAATATTAAATCATCACTGTTTTGAATAATTTGAAATTATAAAAATACTATCTGAAAAAAGATGATAAATAATTACTACTAATTCTTAAGAATTTCCATTAATTAAATCGGACAGAATTTCTAGTGGATTGACGACTACTCTTTTGTCCGACACCTCATTTACATGCATCTTTCTCACACTGAAATCGCAATGAAGAATCTGGTCAGAGGTACGGATATTCATTCTTTTTTTCACAAGAATGAATATCTATATCTTCGACTAGATTGTGCATTGTGATTTCAGTGTAAGAAAGATGCATGTAAATGAGTTGTCAGACAAAAGTGCCCTCCTTTCATCGATGAATCGTCTTCTTCCACCTGCACCGCCTAAAAACATTATAAAAAATATTATCCTACGAATGCATATCCAATCTCGTGTATACAAGATTTAATATACCTATATAGAAACACATTGTTCATATTTTTTTGATTCGGTGAGGGTTGAAAGGGGAAAAGTCATTGAGCAAAAGGATTGTCATAAATCCATTGGAAATTGTTCCAGGTACATGGTATTTATTAAAATTTATTAAAATTTCATTCTAACTATTCCAATCTAATTATTACTAATTATTACTATTTATTGATTATTATTACTAATTTAGCATTACATAGCAATACGTGGAAAAATGAAAACTGCTAGAATAATGAAAGGAAATTTGGTAATCATCGGTGTGGAGATGATTACAAATTTTCCCTTAATTATCCAAGCAGTTTTCATTTACTAATTATAATTATATATAATTATTAATAATAATAAAATTATAAATTCTATATTTATGAAAAAACAATATTAATATTATTAAAATAAAAAAAATTAATAAAATATTAAAATGATCAATATTCGCAATAGGCTTTGCTCGTTTCTTCACATGTTCAAATCTCAAATGGCCGCCAATTGTCAGGTAATGCGCAATAAAATGATTGTTTCAGACTTGTCCAATGTAAACTATATAATTTTCCTTGCATGGTTGATCACCTCGGAAGTAGTGTTGCAATAGGACGTCCAAAGTAATGTCATTCTCATCTCTATGAATCATCTCGCTCCCTTTACATAGATCATTCATCCTTAAAAATTTGAGGTGACATCATTATCTTTCCCTTACATTTTCAAGGAAAATTGGTCTATGTAAAGGGTCATGTGAAAAAATTCCTATAGACAAGAAGAGCATGAATTGGGTTGTCCTATTACAATGCTACATGCAACGTGATCAACCAAGTAAAGACAATTAGAGAGTTTACATTGGGCATGGTTGACACAAACTTTTTATTGCACATGACTTGACAATTGGCGACCCTTTGAGATTTAAGCGTGTTAAGAATATAGCAAATCCTGTTGCGAATATTTATAATTTTATAATTTTATAATTTTTTTTATTATTTTGTTAATATTAATTATGTTCTTTCAAAAGTGTTGATAATATAAATTTTTAATTAGTAATAGTTATATATAATTAGAATTACTATTTATTTCTATTTATTACTAATTATTACTAATTATTCTTAAATATTGGTAAATATTTTTATTTATTGCTAATTATTTTTATTTATTTCAAATTATTAGTACTTATTATTATTTATTACTAATTATTAATAATTATTACAATTTATTACAATTTATTACTAATTATTACAATTTATTACCAATTATTACAGTTTATTACTAATTATTATTAATTATTGCTAATTATTGTTAATTATTTCTAATTATTGCTAATTATAACTAATTATTTCTAATTATTCATAATTATTTCTAATTATACCTAATTATTGCTAATTATTTCTAATTATTAGTAATTATTACTAATTATAAGTATTTATTCCTAATTCATTTTAATTATTTCTTACTATTCCTTATTATTACTAATTATTACTAATTATTCCTAATTATTACAAATTATTCCTATTTGTTAATATTTATTTCTATTTATTACTAATTATTGCTATTCATTGCTAATTATTTCTATTTATTTCTATTTATTTCTAATTATTTCTAATTATTCCTAATTATATATAATTATTGCTATTTATTTCTATTTATTTCTAATTATTTATAATTATTCATAATTACTCCTAATTATTGTTAATTATTAGTTTTTATTATTAATTTTCAGTAATTTTTTGTATTTATTAGTAATTATTAGAATTTATTACTAATTATTAAAATTTATTACTAACTATGAAAATTTATGACTAATTATTAATAATTATTCCAAATTATTATTAATTATTACTAATTATTAATAATTATTACTAATTATTCCAATTTATTACTAATTATTCCTATTTTTTACTTTTTATTGCTATTTATTACTTATTATTTCTATTTATTGCTAATTATTGATAATTATTGCTAATTATTCTTAATTATTGCTAATTATTGCTAATTATTGATAATTTTTCCTATTTATTTCTAATTATTGCTAATTATTGCTAATTATTTATAATTTTTGCTAATTATTCCTGATTATTAGTATTTATTGATAATTATTAGTATTTATAGTAATTATTAGTATTTATTACTAATTATTAATTTTTTTTAATAATTATTAGAATTTATTTATAATTATTATTAGTTATAGCTATTTATTTCTATTTATTAGTAATTATTGCTAATTATTTCTAATTATTCCTAATTATTCCTAATTATTAATAATTATTACGAATTATTTCTAATTATTATTAATTATTCTTATTTATTACTATTTATTTGTATTTATTAGAAAATATTTTTAATTACTATAAATTAATTATATACATTACTAATTATCGTTAATAATTAAAAATTACTACTAATTATTTAAAATTAAAACTAATCATTTCAATTTATTAGTTCAAATAAATACTAATGACAAAATAATTTAAATTTAATTTACTTACAACTAATCAAAAATATAAAAATTAACATCGAAAAATGAAATAAAATATAAATTAAAAAAACATAAATACCATTAAGAATGATTTTTTATTGATGTAGATGGCTTCACAACTTCTTCGTGAACAAAAAAATAAACCTAGAAAAATTCCCTCTCAAAAATACGAGTTTATAGAGAAACATGACCTAAAATTTGAGAGGAATAAGAAGAAAAACGGAATGGGTAGATATAGGTTAGATTATTTGCGATATGATTATTTGTGACGGGTATACCATCACAAATATATCTTTTGGAATGGCATCATCGCAAATACCTATGCTCGCATTAATTACTGTCGGTGGTTAAAAAGTTATTTGTGATGGGACCCATCGCAAATAGTCCCTGCTGACAATCCTTTTGCGATGAGATGACATCCCATCGCAAAAGGATATAAAATGCCGCTGGTTATTTGCGACGGGGCCCGTCGTAAAAAGCTATAAGCTGCCGCTGGTTATTTTCGACGGGCCACGTCACAAATACGTAACCATTTGTGACGGTGGGATCCCGCTGTCACAAATAACCTTCATGCGGTTTGGCACGCTATTTGCACCAAACAATTTGAGATGGGAGACAGAATTCCATCACAAATAGTTGGTTATTTGTGACGGGTTGTTACACCCATCGCAAATAACCTCTTAGATGGACCTTTTGCGACGAGATTTATTCCCGTCGCAAAATGCCCATCGCAAAAAGCCATTTTCCCATACTCTTACTAGAGTACCATGGTTGGGCTATTGTAGTGACATTGAGGGGGATCTACTCTTAGGTAAAAAGAAGATTGGTTACATTATTTTGGTTTTTAGGTTATATATTGTACCAAACAAAACCCTTTTTTATATATCCTTTTGGATCCCTGTCCAATATATAATTTTCTATAGGATTTCAATTCTTATATTTTTTAACATCGTACTTATTTTTATTGATTCCGTCATTATTTCATTTACATTATGTCGGTTATTAAATTGTGAAAATATTAAAAAATCATTTATTATATAACTATAACATATATTCAACAATATAGTTATTGGTAATTCCCCTTTTCAATCTTTATGGTTTCGCTCGAGCATACAATTCAAAGAAGAACTAGGTTGGGATTTGAAAAAAATGGTATTAGGGAATATATTTTGTTTTGGGTCATGTTATTGTGGATATTAGGGTAGAATTGATATAGTATTTTTATTGGTCATGTTAGAGGCACGATGAATTGTATGGAAAAAATCCTACTAACCTTCCTAGTGTCATAAGAAAAATTAAGTAATGTGGTTACTGACTGACAATTCTTTTTTTGATTTTCATAAGTCGGTTTAAAGGGATCTGGTACCCAATCATACAACCTTAAGAACCAAACAAGAATCCATAAAAATGCACACATACATAGTTTCATGGAAGGTTTAGAGTTGTTGTTTTCATTTCAGTCGTTATTTATTTTTATGTTTAATAAAGGATTTTAAATCAATAAGGATTTTTTATTAAAGAAATTTAATGGTTTATTTTTTTATTATTTTTGTGTAGCATCATTCCACTGAGAAAGAGTCTAGTGAAACCCCCAAGAGGTTTCTATAGATAGTTTTCTATAAGCGGTTCAAATGTAGATTGTAATTTAACTGAGTCATTGGTTTAGATCATTCTTGACCTGGACTAAGGGGGATGTTCTTGCTATCCTTTAATTAGATATAACAATTCATCTTTTAAACTGGATTGACATTATGAGTTTCATCATAATAATCCATCCCCTTTGCAAGGAAGTAATGATACAAATGAAGTTTATAATTAGTTATAGAATATTCTTGTTGATCATTAAATTATATTGATCCCAAGAATCTTTTAAGGTAAAATCATTTAAATTAATAATAAATGGGCGTATTTGGATGTTGTGGGAATCGATAATCTATGAAATGGGTCCTGAGAATCAAGATTGAATAATTTCACATTATTATTCCCTCTATATTTTTACCCAAAAACCATGACCTTGACTAAGTACTAGGTGTTATTTATACATTCATAGGGAGATCATTCTAGTATAGAGGACCAAAAATAGGAAACCATGTTGGTTTTATGTTCTCCTAAAATCAATGGTAATTATGTGATGACAATGAAGTGTTTTGAGTTGTTACTGTTACCTAACATTCAATATTATGTATTTTTTTAATGATCTAGAATTATGCTAAAGTTGTTAAAATAGAATTAATTGTTGATATTGATCAGGTTGAAATGTTTTTATCCATTAGAGTTCACCTAACTCAACGTAAAGTTAGATATTGTTCCTCAAGGAAGATTATAAAACATAGAGAGTAAGGAATGTGTAGTGGTAGTATTTTTAGGTACCCATAGTGGCTATAATTTCTTATAGTAGTGTGAAATGTCAAGATTAATCTAGTCTTTATTCCCAGAGACACACATGGATTTTCATTCGTTCCTAGGTGGCGCAGGCCTAGCATCTGCAACATGGAATGCATGCCCTTTGGTTGTTTGTCGATGTAGTGTCCAGAGTAGTTCGTGGAAACGGTGGCGCAGAACTATGTGTGTTAGTGGTGATGCTTTTCTGATGTTTTAATGTAGTTGTTGCACTTGATCACTTGAAGAAAGTCTTAGAGGAGGTTTAGAGTTTTTGGTTCATCTTTGAATAGCTGTTTGGATTTGGATGTTTGAGAGGGAATGGAAACTACCATTAGATCAGGCCTTTGCTTTGTCAAAGGACAATTTCTTATTGAACAGCTTTGTAATGGTGGAGAGCTTAATCATGATTCATACACTGGGGAGGGGCCTATCCAAGTTTTCGGTCAGTGTCTATTTTCCCACCTTCGGGTTGTGATTTTTCTAATGGCTATGATCTCTTGGTTTCCTCTACCTCCCTTGAAAGGTTTTTTATTAATAATAAAAAACATTTGAGGCCTTCGGGCCATTGGATGTACTTGAGTATTTTAGGGGGAATGGGACATATGGTCAGGGAATGTGGTACATCCTATTTTGAAGATAAGAAATATAATCATTGAGGTGTATCCTCTTTTGTTAGAAATTGATAATGTCCTTTCAGTTAGTGAGTTTCCTTCTTTAGTCAATGAATTTCTAGATAATTTCATAGGCGTATCCATAGACTGGGATGTAAAATTAGTTATAAATATGGTTCTTGGGAAACAACTGATATCCCTCCCTCAATATCAAATGGTACCTACATAACACAGTTTTTTGAAAATTGGGTAGGATTACATTGATTCCAATGGTTTAATTCACCCTTATGTGTCTCTATAGTCTATCCCAATTTATGTTTTCTAAAAATGTGTACAGGACCCTCTGGTTGTGTATGGATTTCCATGACTAAAATTGGGTCTCATTTAAGAATAATTACCCCTTCCCTTCTATAGATGACCTATTAAATCAATCAAGGGGGTCTGGGTAGTTTTATAATATCAGTATTTTCATAGGCTATCCTTAAATCTGGTTGAGTGGGGTTGATGTCTTTAATGGTTATTTTTGTAATGGGTAAGTCCATATTGAATTCATGGTATTGTCTTTAGAATTATCCAATGAATCCTCAGTTTTCATGGATCTGATGACCATATTTTATAATGATATCATAACACATTTTTCATAAAGTTTTTAAAGGTTATCATTTTTTTCCATTGTATAGAGGAGGATCACAAAAACACATGTAAACTATTCTACGAATCTTACTTTATATCCTCCAATTTTGTAAATTATTCAATTTCACCTTTTATATCACATAGATACTAATTTTTTTGGACATGTTGTGTCACATCAGTGTGTCTTAGGAGATCTAGAGACGATCAATGTCATGATATCTTAGAGGATGTCCCATAATTTATTTGAGAATAATATATTTGGACTATCCTTTCATTGAAGGTATATTATCAGAGTCCGAAATTGATATTATCCTCTCTTAAACTTATTATAGTGCAAGTGCGGGGTCGAGCCATAGGGAACTTTGGTACGTGCGTGAATTCAATTGATTTTAGAATTAATTTAGTTAGTCTTGCTGAATTTACAGTGGATTTTCTTGGTTTGAATTATTAAAACTATTTTGTTTACTTGAAATTATGATTCACAATTTAAATGAAAACAAAAAGTGATTTTTAATGTGTTTACCAGGAAAAATATCATGTTGGGGCTATGGCGATTATAGAGATTTTAAGCGGATTTCTTATATAGTTGAATTTTCTATGATAATTCAACATTCTGGATCATATTTATGACAAGATTCCCTTGGTACGGTTGAATTTGTCTTGGAATTTGAGAAATTTGACTCCTTGGTTTGGTTGTCAGTGTTTCAAAAGTCTTAATTTCAGTTTAGTTCATTTATTAATTGATGAATCCTTTCAATGATCATGAAAGAATTCATCTTGATTCTTAATTTAACTCCCTGAGAATTCTTCCCTCAGTCTAGATCAGATTGATCAGTGGTATTCAACAATGGTTAATGAAGAATGAGAAGAATTTAAAAGTACAAACACAACCATATAAATCAATCCAAAATACAAAATTTCATCATCATCCAAATCCCCAAAACAATGGGTGTTTAGTTATGCATATAGGAAATAACAAAAACATCACCTTTGATGCCTTATGAGATCATCGAATAAGATTTTGGGAGAGGTGTCAGAGGTGGAATGATGGAATAGTGTCACAACTGTGGCTTGGGAATATGGCAGCAGAAGATCCCCCTTTTCTTCAACTGTTCTTTTTCTCCTTTGTTCCGGAGTCCAAGGTCTCTATTTATTGAAATCTAAAGTACAGGGCGTGTATAAATGTCCAAGCTGTGTAGTATGGTAAACGACGCTTTTACGTTTTTTCTTTTGTAGGTGGCTAGCCACGCTGTCTTTGACTCACATGGCGTCGGCTGCCGGTTGTTGTCTTGTACATGGCGTGTCACGCCGCCACACATAGCATGTAGTCCCTAGGAAGTACCAAAAGCCGCATCTAGAAGCAGGTACATGGCATGTAGCACCACCAAACACGGCGTGTAGTCCCTCTCAAGTGCCACCAACAACATCTAGAAGTCGGTACACGATGTGTAGAAGTAATTCTCAGGGCGTGTCGTATCTAGCTGGAGACATGGGCTTGTACTCCCCCTTTTGATCCAAGTACCCATCTGAATGTACACGGCGTGTGTATATGTACATGCCGTGTAGTTGCAAAATTTTCACAGATTTCCCATGATTTGAGTAACTTGACCAGAAATCATTGAAACGAAACAGAATCACCAAAATCAAAGAATATATTCATGAAACAACATATATTTTCTGAAAAAAAAATTATTTTGAAAAATATAAATGAAAATTTATACACAAATAGGGTGCATCAAACTCCCCCATACTTAGTATTTTGGTTTCCCTCATGAAAATCTCAACATCTAATTAAAAGTGTCTATATTTTAAAAGGAAGGAATTCAACTAATCATCAATGTAAATAATATGTTATATGAGAAAATTTCAAAAATAAAACAAAAAGTTTTAATTGAAAAATATTCTAATCGTTCCTCATATATAATTTTATTTAGCTTTTTTCATCCTCTTTTAACAAATGTTTCAACTGTTCAAAAATATGCAAGCCATGTGATGATTTACATCACCAATAAAATACTCAACACTCAAGACAATTTTAATCAAAGTTATGCTCATTCAAAGATATATACACTCTATCCATTGGTTTGCATGAAATCTAGTTATCCACTTAAGATAAATAATTTACTTACAAAAATCATGAGGAATTTTCCAATAAGGATCAGATGTTTCTGTGGATAAAGGTTTGTAAGTAAGATTTGAAATTAACTTTGAGGCATGAAAAATAGGAGGTTAAATTTTTTTAATAATAATGCATGATATTCAAATTTAAGATCAATGAAAAAACTTCCTCAACAAGATTAAATGATCTCACCATCTCTTTGAGTTTGAGAAGGAGTCACAAACCAACAAGTATGTATTAGGCCCCTTTGTTTGTATCATTTTATTATCAAAGGGAACCTTTCTGAATTTCCAAAATTGAGGTTTGGAACTCTTATCACCCCAAATGATCAAGAGGTTCTCCCCCATACTTAATTTCTTGACAATTCACGATTTTATATCATGGGTTGATAATCCCTGCTTTTGAGATCAAATGAATAATCCTGAAAGATCATAAAATAATTAGGGTTGGAATGGAAATAGGCTTGAATTATGGCTTCCTATAAAGTCTATTAATGGTTTCTAGCTGCTTTACGAAGATAAAATGTAGGGTAGGATCAAGATAAATGGGGTAAACAATCAACTGTCGGAATCATTTTTCTATAACTCAAAGATTCCTCAGGTTTTGAAAGGAAAACGTGAAAATTATGGTACATATGTATATTCTATGAATCTCTCAAGAAAGATGGTATCAGAAATAATATGAAAAATAGGATTAGAATGCATCTCAAGAGTGGATAAATAAATAAAGACAAACAGGTTATGACTTTCAAATAATTGATTAGTCTAGTTAATTTAATTATCCAAGGATTAGAAGTTGCAATTTAATTATATCAACAATAATTTTAAAACACTTATAAACCAAAAGGAACAAACAATTTTTTAAAATTTTCCTCTTTTAGCATATTATTTAAAAATATGATTAAAAAAAATTATCCTCATAAATTAAAATATATCAGAAAATAATGATGTATCCTAGAATTTGAAAAAGGAAAAGACTAAAGAGGTAGAGAGATGACGACCCCCATACCTAAAAGCTCACATGGTCCACCAATTGCTAAAATAGAGGAATAAGACATTGTGGGGACACAAAACTGGACCAGGCCGAGGGGAAGCAATTAAAAAAGTAAATCAAGAAAGAAAAGAAAATAATAAAAAAATACTCCCCTCGTGGCTAGGCGATGGAAAACGAGATGTGATGAGAAAGGCATCCCAAAATGTGCCAAATTTCCTTTAATGACGGGGAAAATAGAACACAATAAGCATATACAATAATTAATGTTAGAATAGATCACAAATATATGTACGAATAAATAAAAATCCAAAAACCTATTAGGGGGTCACCTCAGATGAGGCATCATCTTGTAAGGAACCAACCAGGATAGAAAACACAAGAGCCGTGGAAACTAGAGGCGCTGAAGCTGCATCTGGAATGGAAGTTGTGGAATGAGGCACGAGGTCTGCACTCAGGAACGAAAGCTCATCATCACCCTTGGACCGGTAGTAGTAGCAGTAGCAACATCTACAACTGGTCCAACTATAGAGAGGAGAATGGAATCCATGTCCACTGTAGAAAAGGCTGGTGGAGCAGCAGTAGAAGGACCAGGAACCGGAGAAGAAGTAGGTGGAAGAGGCAATGGAATAACTAGATGATGAACAATAAGCTCCAACAGTCGCTCCATATGGTCCTAGCGGCTATCAATACGGACTAAATGTTGCTCTATCACGGCCAGGTGGAGGGAAAGGGTGAGATCGACCGAGGGTGAAGGGGTGGGTGGGGTTTCTGGGGGTAAAGATGAAGGAATGCAAGAAGAAGTTGGATCATTAGGAAGGGGGTGTGGCGGGGATATGGGTGGGGAGGGAGGAGCAGGTGCATCAGCTGGGGTAGGAGGGTTAGTAGGTGGGTGGGGACGAGCCTGGGCAAGGATGTAGGCACACCCTGCATCCAGACCAATCCCATGGGAATGAGCATGAGAAAGTCCATCTGCTGGGGAGAACCATATAGTTCATGGTGTAAGGAAGGCTCGAAAAACCCCAAGGTGGTGGGTGAGGCGAGTGTCGTAAAACCCGCAGTTCAGGTTGCCCTAATGGCCGATAAACATTCTGTGGAATTAGGAAGGCAGTGAGGTAAGGGAGGTATGTGTAGTCCTACCGGATGACACAGGTAATGAGATCCATGTCATGACCGGTTACGACCCACATATCCTCATGGCTGGAAAAAAGAATGGCGTTGAAGCACCGGTGGGTAAAACGAAGGATGGGGTTGATGATAAGGGTGCTCTTCTGTGAGGTAGGGGTGTAGCGGTGGTCAAAACCAACAATCTCCTGCCACATACCCACAAGCTCAGAGTGTTTGGGTCTAGTTAGGGTGGAAACAGGGGGTGGGGTAATAGGATGGGGTTAAAAACCACACACTCTGCCAAACTCTATCATCGTGAGGGAAACTCATCAGTCGCCTAGCCGGAACCGAACCATGGTCACCGCATCCCTAGGTGTCTCTTGGTACTCAACACCCTCGAACTCGAACGACGCCGCGAACTCTAAAAATAAATTGCGGAATATAGGAGTGATTGCCTAAAAAATAGAGAGTATGAGAGTATATATGAGGATATCCTCTAACTCCCCTAAGATACCGAGCTGTTGTGAAATGCTTGTTTCGCAAGGAATCCGGGGATGGCCTCTTGGATGGGAGATTCAAACGTTCCGATCGGTTTCTAACGGGTTTGTTCGTAGAACCGGAAACATTCAATGATTCCACATCCGTTTGGACCTACTTTTCAAAGGCAGACGCTCATTAGCTTGTGGGCTAATGAGGCTTAGGAATTTGCATTGGTCGAGAGGATGGGAGGTCGGACTCATCACACCTTTTTGAGGGGAATTATTGTCTACTCCGGGGCTCTCTTTATAGATTTAAGTTAATTTCGTGAATCCTTATTACATTACCAAGTATAAAATGAGCTTTCCTTTAGTTTTAACAATCAATGATTAAATATTCAAGAAATTTAGAGAATCTTTTATATGTATTCGAGGTTCTTCATCAATATAGAATCATCTATATTTGTTTAGAGATTCTTGGTCAATGATATCCTTCAAAACATTTATATAAAAGTCTCTTGGTCATTTTGATGACCAGACTGGTTTTAAAGCCACTCAGTGGGTCACTTGAAGTTTATCGTCATTCACAAGGACAGAGATTATTTCAATGTTGGGATCGAACCCATAAATGGGCTACCTACGTATCCTTTGTTTTGAAAAAGGAATCAGAACCCACGTAGTTCGAGGAATGGGATATGATGTTTTATGATTGATGGCTCAAAGATGAATGTCATAATTACTTTTACACTCTAAGCTCACGTGAGTCATGCTCGGTGTGAGAAACAAGAGGTATTGGTAAAATTCAGACAATTGTGCCATAAAAGATGCAATCATAAGAATTGGTTTTGGGGCTTATGTATAGATGACTGCCCAGATAGGCGAAGATTTAGGATTTACTTTTAGGGAGAAAATCCAAGAACAGGGTCCACAAAGTTATATGTGCTTCATGGAGATTTGAATACTCTAATCTTGGGGCTTACTCCTAAGGAGGATGCCCAAGTTAGGAGGGGACTTATGATTGGGTTTTATTCCTGAAAAGGAAACCCAAATCAAAGGTAATTTATGACTGGTTAAGAGAAATTTTAAGAGACTTGGGGCTTACTCCTAAGAAGGATGCCCAAGATTTATGACTAGGATTTATTCCTGAGAAGGAAGCCTGGGTTAGGGGACTTGGGGCTTACTCCTGAAAAGGAAGCCCAAGGTTATGACTGAGTCTTATTCCTGAAAAGGAGACCCAGGTTAGGGATTGAGGTTTGGGGCTTACTCCTGAGGAGGATACCCAAGATTAAAGGACTTGATTGGGGCTTATTCTTAAGAAAGATGCCCAGATCAAAGGTTTTTATAACTGGGGATTATTCCTGAAAAGGAGACCCAGGTTAGGATTCTCTCATCTTAAAGGATGAGGTTGAAATGAATGAACTCTCAATGTTTGGTGATATAAAGATGTTTAAATCACTAGGTTTTGAGAGATATTTCACAGAATTCCTTTCAGATAAGGATGTCAAATCAAGAAATCATGCCATAAATGGCTTTGAAGAGTATCTTGAAGACTGAATCCTGAATAGGAAGGGTGAAATGGCTTAAGAGGGGTAAAATGGACAAGATGGGCACCCAAAAAGATAGGGGCGCGCAAGTATTAAAAGTCACGCAAGTCCTGCGGCGGCGCACAAGTATTGGTCGCGCAAGTATACTTGCGCGACATGAGGGATACTTGCGCGATTTACAACCAGAGTTGAAATACTTGAGCGATTCTTTATTAAACCCTTTATAATCCTCTTGAGGTTCTTCCAGAGAAGGGACGCGCAAGTTATATTGAAGGAATTAAGTCGGCGCGCAAGTGTTTGATAAGTTTCAACACTTAGGCCTTCCTTTTTCTCTTTAGATCTTCCGTTCTAGGTAAGAAATTACCTTAGAAGTGTTCCGGAAGCTTTGAGAAGAGACTTGGGCGTCGGGAGCTTCAATCCGTGTTTCTGGAAAAAGATCCTCTCGAATGGGGGGCCCACAGGGTCTATTTATAGGCAAAAGAAGACCCTGGGCGGTTACTGGGCGGTTACCAGATCTGTCGCGCAAGTACCTTGCACGACCATGAGGGGACGCGCAAGTGTTGAGGGGTCGCGCAAGTGTACTTGCGCGACCAAGAGGGAACTTGCGCGATACATGGGCAATGTTCTCCTTTTTTATCCCTTTGTCGATTTTTGATGTTTCTTCAAAGGATTAATCACTTTGAGCTCAGATATTCCCTTTTCCGAACTTTAGATTCCGTGACGAAAGGAGCGTCAACAAAAGTCCCCCCTCAGAGTTGGATCCGGAGAGAAAACGAGGATTTGACTCTGAGGAAATCGAATCCCTCGAAAGGAAAAGGGCGGCGCGCAAGTCTTCAATGCACAGAAGTCGGCGCGCAAGTCTTCGTCGCGCAAGCATTGAGCACTCTGGATGTGGCGCGCAGATAGGCCCCCTGGCCTATAAATACACGGCTTCCGGCCGTACAAGTATCCGGATTTCCGGACATCATCCCTTCTCGAGCTCTCGCCGCGCAGGTCACCCTGACCGCGCAAGTTGCTCTGTTTTCTAGGGTTTCCTCGATGTCGCGCCACTGTAAAGGTATTTGTACTTGCGCGGTTTATACTTGCGTGTCAAAAACTAGCGCGGTACACAAGACACTTGCGCGACATCTCCATACTTGCGCGATTTAATGCCTTAGCCATTTTTTCCGAATTCTTTCACAAATTTTATGAAAAATAAAGCCATTTAATAGTTTAATTTGTTCAACTTTTGTGCAGATTCACTGGTTCCCAAGGGAATTGGAACGGCTGATGAACTGGATAGCAAGCGGATTGATGACATGATGAACATTATTGGCCATGATTATTATGATATATGCGACAGCACTCTCCCAGATTTGGCTAAGTACTTGAAGAAATATCATCCTATTTTTCCACAGAGCATCCATCTGCTTCTGTGTGGTCATGGTCATCTGCAAGGAGTCAATGTTCCAAATGCAAACAATTATACACCTGAGATGCAGCTGCACTGCTACTTCTCTATTTCGGTTATACTGTGCATTAAGAGTAACAACAATGGTGTGAACTTTCAAATTCTTCCTCCATGTCATTCCCTTGCAGATATGAAAATGGAAAACCCATGGGCTGAAATGTTTTCCACTGCCGGTTGGTGGAGAGAAGACAAACATGGTATTAGAGCAATATCTGAAAAGAGTACTCTCTCCAAATGGTTCTTTACTTCCAATGCTCCATTCTCAAATCCACGTATCCATCTTCCAAGTCTCTTGGACAGAAACAGAGTCACTGTTTGATCAGCAGAAAATTTTCTCAAACCGCACTCAAGAACATCCTTTTACAATTGTTCCAAGAAGAGCTGGTATCACTGCATCTCTTATTGTATCCAGTTGAATGAATGAATTCTAGGTGGTTGCTAATGAAGATCGGGATGCCGTAAATCAAATGAAGTGTTATGTTGAAAGCCTCTTGTAATTCTTGAAAGAAAAGAAGAGACTCCAGTCTGTGGATGTCCTTCTAACTCTTGTGTATCAATGAAAAACACTTTTGTCTTCAATCATTTGTACCTGCATTCTTCCATTACCTGTTTCAAATTTACTTAACCCAATGGGCTTAGTAATCATAGTTTGATTTTTTACTAGGATTATTACAAATATTCCTACAAACTTTGAACCTTTTAACAGCTCAATATTACCTAAATCATACAAAAAATGTATATTTAGTGAGCTGGAACTTGACTTTTATTCAGAGTTCCTTTGTCTTTTGTGTGGGCAGTTTAAAGTCATGCAAGCCGGACATAAAGGGGCTAATGTTTAAGGTCGAAATAGCTTTGACCGGAAATTAAAAAAAATGGATTCAATTCCTTGACAATTTATCTGAAAACATATTACCATACTCAAGTATGAGGGAAAAAATGTAAACTATGGCTTAAGAATATTTGAATCTGAGGAATGACATGAAAAAGAGCTAAAAGGCATTAGAAGAAGTAGTTTCCAAGAATGAAGTTACTATTATTTAACAAAACCCGTTAGGGGGTTGAAATATGCAGGGCCACCTATGGGCATTGGCTGCATAGTCAAATAAAATAGCATCTTTTGGCTGACAAGTCTGTTATGTGGACTGTTTATGCAAGGCCACCTATGGGCACGTGCTGCATAGTCAGGCAAAAGAACTCCCAGAAATTTTACTTTCCTAGTACTAAAAGCTAGTGAAAGTTTATGGAGATTCAAATTTTCTAAAGCATAGAGTTTGTTGTATGGAAAGAGGTACTTGAATATGGAGAAGATATTTCCAAACAAGAATATCAAAGAACTGGATGAATATCACTCCTACGAAGGTCTGACCCAAACGTAGGTAAGAAGAATAAACCATAGACTTGAATACTTTTAGATCATGAAAAAGGATATGGGACAAATACGTTAAGGATGGCTATTTTTGCGGATCCCTACATACTGTCGTTTAAGACAAATAAGGACAAAAGAGGCATTCTTCCCAAGAATGAAGTTACTTTTATTTAACAAACCCGTTAGGGGGTTGAAAACATGCAGGGCCACCTATGGGCATTGGCTGCATGGTCAAATAAATAGCATCTCTTGGCTGACAAGTCTGTTATGTGGACTGTTTATGCAAGGCCACCTATGGGCACGTGCTGCATAGTCAGGCAAAATAATTCTCAGAAGTTTGACATTTTTGTGACTATAAGTCATGAAAAGGGTTATGAAGATCTGAAAATATTTAAGGTTAGGATTATAATACATAAAGATGGGTATTTTCCAATGTATATAGAGATACATAGGTCAATGAAAACCATAATCATGTTGTGGCTGGGTCCGGAATTGAAACTTGGACTTCACTACGTATCTCATAAGAATGAGAATCAAGCCATACGTAGTTCTTGAAATGCAGTTTAACGTCGTGTAGGACGAAAGTATGAGTGATCTTAGTTTAGGGTCATAGAATTCGGACCATAATAATGAATACACAGTGTGTGTTTTCATGAAGACTTTTAAGCCAAGGGACTGAAAGTGAAATTTGGGGTTAGGCCCAAAAGATTCGGGACTGGATTCGAGGGACACTCGAATGTTCCTACGTATCCCATAAGGATGGGAATCAAGTCCACGTAGTTCTAGAGCTACCCTTTGTACAAATTTGGTTCGTACATGTGAAGGGTGAAAGGGGACTTTAGTGCAATGATGGTTTTAACCTAAGATAAAAAGTTTAGGCATTATCATTTATGTACGTAGTCTTTTGAAAAATGAAAACCATGATTGAAAAAGAATCAATGTTAATAATGGTTCCTTCTCAAATGAGGAAATCAAAGAATATTGTAGTTTATTGTCGTACCGGACAAAAGTGTTGTATAGTTTAACGTCATATAACAAGGACGAAAGTGAATCAATGTAAAGATATTGATTCCAGGGGTGGTTTCACAAATCATCATCTATGAGATAGTGGTGAACCAATGTGAAGAGATTGTTTTTGGGCTTGAACCTTTGGGAGGTTGCCTACATACCCAGCCTGGAGGGCAAGGATCAAAGTCCGTGTAGTTCAATTAAAGAATGAATCAATGATCAAGTTGTTCTTGTGGACAATGATCTAATAAAAAAAAATGTTGTTTGGGACTTGCACATGGTTAGTGGCCCAAAGGGAGTGTTATGGTTGATGTTCGCTCTAAGCTCACGTGAGTCATACTCGGTGTGAGAAACAAGAGTTAATAACAACCTTAACGATGTACAGTTTAATGTCATGTAGGACATAAAAAAGGGGACTATGCAGTTTAAAGTCTTGCAGTTAGGACTATTGGTGCTGCACAGTTTAGTGTCATGTAGCAGGGACAAAATACAGTTTAATGTCATGTAGGACCTATCAAGGATTTTCTGTACAGTTTAGCGTCATGTAGTTAGGATGATGGGGACAATACAGTTTAACGTCATATTGGACGAAAGGGGGATTGTGCAGTTTTAATGTCATGCTGGACTTTTGATGATTATATAGTTTAACGTCTTTCCGGACGTGAGTGACTTTTTTACAGTTTAACGTCATGTTGGACGATAAGGAACTGACACAGTTTAACGTCATGTTGGACGATGAAAGTGCCACACAGTTTATTGTCATGTTGCTAGGACACAATATAGTTTAATGTCATCTCGGACAAAAATATAGGAACTTCTATACAGTTTGTTGTCATGTAGGACAAAATCAGGGACTATGCAGTTTAAAGTCTTGCAGTTAGGACTATTGGTGCTGCACAGTTTAGTGTCATGTTGCAGGGACATAAGTGCGAATAGTTTTAAGGTCATATGCATGGACCGTACAGTTTATCGTCATGCTGGACGTATTATAGTTTAATGTCATCTCGGACAAAAGTGTGACACAGTTTAATGTCATGTTGGACGAAGTTGTAGTTTAAGGTCATACTGGACCTTGGTGTAGTTTAAGGTCATACCGGACCTTGGTGTAGTTTAAGGTCATACCGGACCTTGGTGTATGAACCAATTGTAAGTCTTGGTTCTGGGAACAATATTTTGTGTTTATACAAAATACTTCTTCAGAAATCTAGCATTAGTGGGAGTCGTGATGTGTTCTCCATCCATTGAAATCAGAGAATACGCTCCATTGGAGTAGACCTTATGTACTGAATAAGGTCCTTCCCATTTTGGTTCAAGCTTGGGAGGTTTCTTTCCTGGTATCATTGGTGTTCTGAGAACCAATACCAATTCTCCCTGAATGAATGAACGAAGACGAACTTTTTTGTTAAAAGCTCGTGCTATTCGATTCTGATAGATTTCCAAGTGGTGCAAAGTGAACAATCTTTTCTCATCTAACTATTCCAATTCATTCAACCACTTTTGGGATTGCTCATCTGTTGATAACTGATCACAAATGGCTATTCTGAGTGAGGGCAATTGAACTTCAATTGGCAAGACTGCTTCTGTTCCATATACCAATGAATATGGAGTAGACCGCATTGCATTGCGAGTGGTAGTCCGATAAGCCCATAAAGCATGAAAGAGTTTATCAGGCCATGACCTCTTATCTTTATCCACCATCTTTTGCAGTATATTTGAAAGAGTCTTGTTGAAGGCCTCTATCTGGCCATTAGCCGCTGCATGATATCGAGATGAATGGTTGGACTTAATGTTGTATTCTTGATACAATCTCTTTACCTCAGAAGAACAGAAGTTGGTGCCGTTGTCTGTCAATATGGTATGAGGGACACCAAATCTAGTAATGATGTTAGACTTAATGAAGCTAACAATGCATTTAGAACTGACTTCTTTGAGAGGTACTGCCTCTGCCCATTTGGAAAAGAAATCAGTAGCAGTAAGAATGTACTTAAACTGCTTGGCCGTGGCTGAAGGGTAAGGTCCCACCACATCCATTCCCCATGTGGAAAATGGCCATGAGTATTTAGCTGTATGAAGCAACTCTGGAGGTTGATGAATGAAATTGGCATATACTTGGCATGAATGACACTTCTTTGTGAAATTAACACAATCTTGTATCATTGAAGGCCAGAAGTATCCAAGTCTTCGAATTTGATCAGACAATCTATGTCCAGACTGGTGGGCACCACAGACTCCTGCATGCACTTCTTTTATGACAGCCATTGTCTCTTCACCATCAATACATCTGAAGAGAACTCCATCAAAACCACGTTTGTAGAGAATTTTCTCGAGGTGGTTTGGACCATCATAAAGAGTAAAATTGATCACACGTCGCCGAATTTGTTCTCTCTCGGCTCTATCAGGTGGAAGTGTTCCATTTTGAAGGTATTCCCTGATAGGTGACATCCATCCTATAGTATGACCATATGGTTCAGGAATGGGACTAATTTCATTAATTTCCTCTGTTCTGACTTGAACATAAGGTGAAATTGCACGATGGTGGGCAATACCGATGGTTGTCTCGTCCCGATTTGGATCTGCTAAAGCTGTGGCTATATTAGCCAGTGCATCAGCTTGAGCATTTTGTGATCTTGGGACATAAGAAAATGTCGGTTCTGAAGGGAATTCCGACATTAACTCTCTGACGTAATCATACAAAGGGATTAATTCTTCTTTTCTGATGGCATAATCCCCATTGACTTGTTTGATTACCAGGTCTGAATCACCTTTTACCTTTAAGTGATTCACTTGTGCTTGAAGCGCTAACACCAAGCCTGCAATGAGAGCTTGGTATTCAGCTTCATTATTGGTACCACCTTCCCACAACAAAAAGGAATAAGGTAACACTGCCTTATCTGGAGAAATGAGCACAATTCCTAAACCAACTTTGTTGAATTTAGGATTTTCCATTTTCTTCCCTGTTGGACTTCTAGAAGCACCATCAAAATACATTTCCCATGTTTGAGGATTCTCTTGAATAGAAAAAACTTCCTCATCAGGGAGTTCGATATCTGAATACGTGTCTTCCACTGAAGGGTGTTCAGCCAGGAAATCAGCCAGAGCTTGGCCCTTAATTGCCTTTTGAGACACATACTGAATGTCGAACTGCTGTAAAATAACCGCCCACCTTGCCAGACGTCCTGTAAGCATTGGACGACTAAGGATGAATTTGAGTGGATTATTACGAGATACCAATTGGACCTCGTGATGTTGCAGGTAGTGTCTCAGTTTCTGAACTACAAAGATTAATGCTAGGCAGCATTTTTCAATACTCGAATACCGGGTTTCTGCTTCAAGCATAGTTCTACTGAGATAGTAGAGACTATTTTCATTCCCAGCATTATTCTTTTGAGCGAGAAAGGCACCCAATGATCGCTCTAAAGCTGTCACATAGAGGATAAGAGGTCTACCCTCAACAGGTGGCATGAGTATTGGTGGACTTAAGAGGTATTTCTTGAGAACATCAAATGCTTCTTGACATTCTTTAGTCCACTGGTAAGTGACTCCTTTCTTCAATAATTTGGTAAAAGGTAAACTTTTGCCTGCCAAATTGGCGATGAAACGCCGAATATAGGCTAAGTGTCCTTGAAGTCCTCTTAATTCTTTCAAATTCTGAGGAGGTGACATACCAAGGATTGATTTGGTCTTCTCAGGATCGACTTCAATACCACGATGGCGTACAACAAAGCCGAGGAATTTTCCTGAGGTTACCCCAAAAGCACATTTTAAGGGGTTCATCTTCAAATTATGTTGTCGAAGCTTGTGGAATATGATTTCCAAATCAGCCAAGTGATCAAAACGTTGTATGGATTTAACCACCAAATCATCTACATAGCATTCAACAAATTTCCCTAGAAAAGGTTTGAAGATACGATGCATGGCGCGTTGATATGTTGCACCTGCATTCTTTAAACCAAAGGGCATCACCCGGTAACAAAACACACCTTGAGGAGCTCTGAAGGCTGTATATTCCTCATCTTCTGGGGCCATTCGGATCTGATTATATCCAGAATATCCATCCATGAAATAAAGTACTTCATAGCCAGCCATCGCATCAATTAAGAGTTCTGTAATCGGAACTGGAAAATCATCTTTGGGACAATACCGATTAAGATCTCTGAAATCGATGCAAACCCTAATTTGTCCGTTCTTTTTCTTTACTGGGACAATATTAGCCAACCACTTGGGATATTGAACTTCTCTGACGAAGTTAGCTTTGATAAGCTTATCCACTTCAGCCTCGATTTTGGAAGCATAGGTTGGGTGTGTTCTTCTCGCGGCTTGCTTGAATCCTCGATGTTCTTTTGGAAAACCCAAATGATGGGTGGCAACATCAGGATCAAGGCCAGGCATCTCTGTATAATTCCAAGCAAAGATATCTTTATTTTTCTTTAGAAAAGAAATATACATCTCTTGTTCTTCAAGGGTCATGGCCGCACTAATTAAAGTGGGGCGTGGATCTTTCTCTGTACCCAGATTTACTTCTCTGAGTTCATCCACAGTGGTAGAGATACCCTCTTCAAATGCTGGAGGAGCATCTCTAAGATCTTCCTCTTCCTCTTCATCATGTGTTATATCTTCCGTTTCTACTTGCAAAGTAGATGAAAAAACGAAATTCTCATGATCATAAGAGATGTCAAAATTTTCACATTTTGAAGAAGAAGCTTCCATTTCCGACCCTATTGATGAAAAAGGGTCTTCTTTGGGAAATAAAGAGGAGATGATGGATTGAGAATCGACATCAACATTTACCTCTGGTGTTGCTATAACTTCTTCTGGCCTGATTAGCGAAGTATAGACTTGTTGGATTTCAGCAGACGAAATGAAAACGTCACCACTTATGCTTTCATCACTGCTTGGTAAGTTACCAATTTCTCCCATGTTGTCTGGCTCGATTGCCGTAATTGACATTATGGATCTTTCCATAAGAGTATTTTGATTTGGGCCTATTTTGTCAATTTGATTGATAGGTAACACATAATCTGTACTCACATGTGAAAATGGATTTATTGGAATTTTTTCCAAACCATATGGAGCATTAACTTTGGTAATTTCCTTCATTGTAGATTTTTCTCTTCCCTTCATGTGATAAAATTCCGCCTCAATGTATTGAGACTCACATGTTTTGAACGGGGCCTTATCACCATACAATGTTCCAACTTGACCATCGAAACAGTATTTGAGACATTGATGATATGATGACGGAATAGCTGCATGCTGATGTAACCAGGGTCTTCCAAGCAAGATATTGAAAGCTGAGTCTTGATCAACAATCATGAAATCTGAATTGGAAACAAGATCTCCAAACTGAGTTCTGAGCGTAACTTCTCCCAGTGGTTCTTGTTCATTTTTATCATATCCTTGCAACATCATGGTAGAAGGAGATAAATCAGATTCTGTGAGGCCCAATCGACGAAGTGTGCGAATGGGCATGAGGTTGACTCCTGAACCATTGTCAATAAAAGCTCTTCGAACATCTATACCATTGACTTTGCCAGATAGGTACAAAGGTTTTATGTGCCCATGCACAACATCATCTTCATCTTTATCAGTAAAAGATATCACTGCATGGAATTCTACAGGATTATTCTCTATGTGATAAATTTCAGCTGCAGCAATTTCAGCTTCAAACTCCTGAGGACTTGACAAAGCTTCGATGAGTGCTTCCCGAAGATCTTTTGATAGATTCAAAGAATCCAAAATTGATAATTTGGCTGGTACTTGGGCCAAGTGTTTCAATATATCATACTTTTGATCTAGAGGCCTGCGTTTCCCAATAGGAATATGCGGTTTAGCAGGTATCTTGGAAGCTGATGCTTTGGAAGCTGATGCCTCTTGTATTGAAGTTGGCAACATCTTTGGTTTTGGAAAATTAGACTGATTAGATCCATTTACTTGCTGAGATAAAGAAGATGGAACATTTAATCGGTCTTCCAAAATAACTGTGCCGAAGCTGAGTTGGCCATTGGCAGAAGAACTTGCTTGTTCATTTTGAGCTCGCTGAAGGGCTCTACCACGAGTTTCTGCTGCATATACAGTGCTAGCAGGGGTAGAATTAGAGTAGTGGCTTCGGAAAGATCCACGTCTTCCCCTATATCCTGAACCTCTAGAACTTCCTCGGGTTCCTTTATTTGATACAGGGAATTCAGGCCCATCAAGACTGGAATATGAATCTGTTAATTGAATCATATTAACAGAACCAAAGATCAATTCTTCGTCTGATAAAGACTCTGCCAAGTTAGCCTGTTTAGGCTGTGCCGTTTGGTGGGACGGTGCCCGTTGCATTGAAGTAGATGGCATGAAATCTGCCAGAGTCAAAGACAATTTAGGCTTTGATACATACTCATCTTCTCCTGATTCCTCTTTCTTCTTTGAATTGCGCTGCCCTTTTGAGGATTTGTCCTTTGATGGAGGCTTTACTGCAGCTTTTGTAGGAGACACAATTGGCTTCTTCAATTGTGTTCGAAAAATGGAATGGGTCCGATTGATTGTCTTTCTGACCATCCAATCATCATATTTTTTCGCAGTTTTGCTTTTGACTTCCTGCCACTCGCCTCCTTCCTCTGGATCTGTAGCGGTAATACACGCTACATGAGCTGAAGAACCCTTCAATTTGACTTGTCCCAAGTCAAACATCTTTTGTAGGAGGTCTTTAAAGACGAAACACTCCTGGATGGGATGTCCCAACATTTGATGAAAGGGACAATAATTGGGATGGTCTTCATCTCCTTCCTTGTTTGGTCTCTTCGGCACTGGTAATTGAACCAAATTATTTTCCAGAGCTGAAATGAAGTAACCAGGGACTTTCTCACTTCGGAAAGAGTATGTTTTACTCTTCATATCCTCAAATTGTTTTCGTCGTTGATCTTTTTGATCATTTGGACGAAACAGCCTTTGTTGTTGGCGTTCAGGAGGTGGAGCCCTTCGAGAAGATGAAGGTTTTGAAGTAGAAATAGGTACAGGTGCCTGTTTAAGCATAACTGTAGCAGTTTCTGCTTTACCCATTCTTCTTCCTGGAGCTGATGGAATTACACGAGATTTAACCTTAGCCTGCATAAGGGAATCTTCAATCTGTTGAGCGATTGAAGTAAGGTCTCGAAACCCTCCTGTGTATTTCACAGGGATCAATGGCGTGCGTAATTCGTCACGCAAAGTTGCCACACAGATTGGCAACAATTCCTCCTGAGGGAGTGATAAACTCAAGGAATATGTTAATCCCTTCCAACGAGCAATGAAATCAGAGACTCTTTCATTCTCCCTTTGCTTGCAGTTTGTAAGATCGAAAACTGTCATTTTTGGCAAAGTTGAGCTGAACTGAAGAAGGAATTTTTGACGAAGATCCTCCCATCCGATGACTGGCCGGGATTTCAAGCTTGTATACCAGACAAAAGCTGGTCCTTGCAAGGTTCGCACGAAGCATCTGAGTTTCACTGCTTCTTGTTGTTCTGGAGTTCCCATCATAGGATCACAACAAGACACGTAATGCGTCAAATGTTGTTCAGGGTCGCCTGATCCATTGAAAGTAAGGAAAATAGGGTTTCCAAAACTGGATGGAGGAGAAATTGAATCTACCCATTCAGGGTAAACTTTCTTCTCAGGTTGAACTTGCGCCCGTTTCCCTTCCATAGTTTCTAACCGAGCTATTAATGACTCAATAGTAGTTATTAACTTTTGAGAAACGTCAGGTTGAACTTGGTTTTGGGTAGGTGCAATGAATGGAGCATGGACGGCCGTGGAGGTTGGTGCTGCAACTAATGGTAGTGCTGCCAACCGTTGTTGCGTTTGACCCGTAGGATTAGACCTCTGTGGGTGTACTGATAAAGGAGGATATTCCTAATCCATCTCAGTAGTTACAACAAATTCCTTCGGCTGTCTGACTTCAACATTCTTAAGAAGAAGACTACTCTGAAGTAGTTCTGCATTCAACCTTCTTAATTCTTTCATTTCTTCCTCCTGTTGTGCAAGCCTTTGCTCTAATGAGAGCGATTGACCTCCTTCAGAGGAAGGGTGAGAAGTAACCTGATTCTTTCCTTTCCCCTTATTGGATCCTTTTCGGAGAGGGGGAAGTGGGTTACTTGAAGGAATACCCAGATTTTGGGTAAGCCTTTGATTACGTGTGCGCATGCCTTCTTCATTTAGGTCTGTGTGCGCAACTTCTTGAGCAGGAACCTCTTCATCTGATCCCTCTGATTGAGCCTCATCTGGTGAATCAGCAGCAACGGCAGTGATGACATTAATGGATGCATATTTCATGGAATCCTTTCTATCAGCATTTCTGTGATATTGTCTCCTTTTATGTCCATGATAAGACATGGCATTCCGTTGACTTGATCTCTCAGGAATTTCTTGGAGAACCGTCACTTGGAGAGAATCTCCTGACATCTTGGCTCTTCGTTCCTCTTGAGGCTTATTCCCTAATCGAGAGAATACTGACTTTCTCTGAGGGAGGGATTGAAGATTTGAAAAAGTCCCCAGTCCGGTGGACTGGGGGTGTTCCTGTTGCTTCCGCTCAACTCCTCGAATCCCATTCGTTGATTCTGAGGGTTGGGTTAGAGAAGTCCCCAGTCTGGCAAGCTGGGGTGTCTCTTGACATGCTATGTCTGAGATCTTTTTAAAATCTCTCTTGATCTTGCGAATCTTAGTTCGGAAATTAGCTGGATGCATTAACCTGTATCCACTTTTATCACCTGGTTCAACAGACCGTTGGATGATTTCTGAAACTTCTGTCATTTGATGACGTGTTTTCTCCAGACGAGAGGCTTGTGCAATATTCTCGCCTGCTTGGTGTAGGAGCAATTCAACAACCTGTTCTCTATATACTTGATTTTGAGAGGAACTAGTTGAAGCTTGATCTCGAGCAAGATTTTGATTATGAACAAAGCCCATTGACTGTGGCCGGCCATGGGAAATAACATTGCATGAGACCATTTTCGGCGGGCTTTGCTGACCGGAAAGCACTGTGAAATGTAGTGCTCCGTGAATACCCCATCCTCTGATATGAACATTAGATGGAGAATTGGAAATTAACTGACGCAATCTTCTTAGTGCGCCAAGGCATGAACGTTGAAGGGTTCTCTGTTGCTTTTCAGCCTTCGGATACCGAGAGACTGATAGAGATGCCAAATCAATCTGGCGTTGTAACCCTTCTATTATCTTAAGATGATTTTCATATTCACCGTAAGATAATACCTTCTTCTTTAATTGACAAAGAGTTTTCCATATGTTGAGACGAATATCATGGATTCCATCATCCGTCAACATCTTTGGAATGTCATACTGTGAGTCAGCCAAAGGCCAAAACATGACTGGTACTTCACCTTTTGCCAGTTTTTTCCTCATGTTCAGCATTTCCTCTTTATCATTAAATGAAGATTCTTCTACCTGTTTGGACCAGAGTTGGTGTTTCCTTGTTGCTTCATTGGATTCAACAAGGTTGGTAGAGGAATCACTATTCATGCTGGAAGATGAATGACCCAGGGAAGGTTCGGAGAATAACCTGAACCCCAGGCTATCTTCTGATGGAGAAAGAGTTTCACCTGCCGATAGTAAAGCATTAGACATGACTGGTTTTACGTTTGCAAGTGCCTCGAGATAGGAGGGCTTTCTCATCACTACATTGCCTTCTGAAGAATTTTCGAGACAACATGAATCACTACTGCGGAGAGGACTTTCGCAGCGAAGTTCATCACCATGAGGAGGACCATCATGATGGGTTACAGTAAAAGATGAAATCTCTTGCTCCTTGGCCTTCTGACCACATAGAGGGTTCCTGTGGCTCTCATCTGAAGAAGAAACTTCAAGATTGACCGAATTTTCATGAAGCAAGTCTTCATGAGGAAGTGTCTGTTGAAGACCTTCGGGATTAATGTTCCTGTTATTGGGAACTGAGGGAGTAGAATCTTGAATTCCGACAGATAAATGTATGAGGGCTTCAAGAACTCCAGCATCGAGCAAGGCCTTGTTGCAGATTGGCCTTTGATCTCATGACTGTGCTGGGCGGATCTTTTTCTTAGATGCCTTCTTACTCGCTTTAGAAATCACTTGATGACGAAAGTGATTACTCTGAGCAGGTGTATGTGTCTGATCAGGAAAGATGGTCAGGTTAGGCTGACGATCATCGCTCAAATCAGGTGTATGTGCCTGACTTGGTTGTCCATATGATATGGGGGAGTAGGCCCCACAACCCTCTTGGACTGGAAC
Source organism: Viscum album (assembly GCA_963277665.1). Lineage (NCBI taxonomy): Eukaryota > Viridiplantae > Streptophyta > Magnoliopsida > Santalales > Viscaceae > Viscum > Viscum album. The sequence continues at coordinate 660,140,350 of OY728134.1, read as the reverse complement.
AGATGTGTGTGTCTGTTCCGGAGTGAATTGTTGATGTGTCACTCCACTGCTAGGGATAGATTTATGTGTCTGTCCCTGAGATGATGTTGAAGCTGTTATGATATCCTGGCAAGCATCCAGAATATGAGCAGGAATTTGCTTCTGCTCTTTCACCATTGACAAAATATGTTTGGTGACTTCAGCCGCCGGAACAGGGATATACGTCCATTCCGGGCTTGGAGTAGGTGTATGTGCCTGCTCCTGTCCTCCTTTTCCTGTCAGTGAATCCTGACAGTACTCAAGTGTGGAGGCAGAGAGTTTAGTATGTCTCCTGTTTGTCGTCGGGGCTTTCCGACTGACTTCTCCGTGCGCTACCAAACGAGACTGTTGGTAGGCTTGATTAGTATTAGCAGGTGTATGTGCCTGCTGATTACACTTCGCCAAATGCTGTTGACGAGATCCATCATATGTAGTCAGACGAGCCTGCTGACTAACTGCTGATGTATAAGCAGGTGTATGTTCCTGCCTATGGTACTCCGCCGGAATTGCCTGGCGGGATCGGCTTGATGCTGCCAGACGAGTCTGCTGGACAGCGGGATTAAAACGGGCAGGTGTGTATGCCTGCTCATTTTTTGCCACCAAGTTAGGTTGGTGGACTTCTCCGGAGATGGCAGGGATGACAACCTGCCTATTGTTAACCGGATTCCGTCTCTGGCGATTCATCTTGCCTGCTCGGGTTTGAGGAACCTGAGCTGAACGCCTGGAGTCGGTACCCTCATCAAGTTGAGGGCGCACTACCGCACGAGTCTGGCGGCGATTGTTGATGGGAGCCCTTGAGAAAGACTCCTGTCTTTTTGAATTAAGGTCCTGCGGGACCTGCTCATTCACTTCCTCGGAATAAGGGAGTGAATGGAAATTGCGTTCCGGGGATAACGACCCGAAACGGTTGGAGACGGTAGTCAGCACCGTCTGCTTCTTGATTGCTGGTCGCCGTTGTCCGGACGACCAGGTAGAATTGTTAACTTGGAGGGCTTGACGAGCGGCCTCCAGAGTTGGGATAGTACCGTTGCGACGGTACTCCTTAACCAGTGCATTAGAAACACAGCGTTGAAGACGCTGAGTTGGTGATGTCATCCTCAGAGCGGATGACGTTCCAGCAGGAGTAGCAGCATTGGTTTTCACGGCAGCAGACCTCATAGTAGAGGTGTTCCCAGCAGTAGTATTCACAGGGGTGAATTTAAGAAAAGCCATTTTTGTAGAAGATCTTGAAAAAAAGAGTGCCTGTTCCATGTAACAGACATAATCAAGATGAATCCGGCCACTGCATCTTTTGGATGAGCACATGTCAATGATTGCCTTGTTGGCCCAAAGGGCCTAACAGATAAGAAGAACATCACTTTAACTTGGTTAAGGATTCACGTCGGGTTCACCATTTTTGTTTCGCGCGGAATCCGGGGATGACCTCCTGGACGGGAGATTCAAACGTTCCGATCGGTTTCTAACGGGTTTGTTCGTAGAACCGGAAACATCCAATGATTCCACATCCGTTTGGACCTACTTTCCAAAGGCAGGCGCTCATTAGCTTGTGGGATAATGAGGCTTAGGAATTTTCATTGGTCGAGAGGATGGGAGGTCGGACTCATCACACCTTTTTTAGGGGAATTATTGTCTACTCCGGGACTCTCTTTATAGATTTAAGTTAAGTTCGTGAATCCTTATTACATTACCAAGTATAAAATGAGCTTTCCATTAGTTTTAACAATCAATGATTAAATATGCAAGAAATTTAGTGAATCTTTTATATGTATTCGAGGTTCTTCATCAATATAGAATCATCTATATTTGTTTAGAGATTCTTGGTCAATGATATCCTTCAAAACATTTATATAAAAGTCTCTTGGTCATTTTGATGACCAGACTGGTTTTAAAGCCACTCAGTGGGGCACTTGAAGTTTATCGTCATTCGGAAGGACAGAGATTATTTCAATGTTGGGATCGAACCCATAAATGGGCTACCTACGTATCCTTTGTTTTGAAAAAGGAATCAGAACCCACGTAGTTCGAGGAATGGGATATGATGTTTTATGATTGATGGCTCAAAGATGAATGTCATAATTACTTTTACACTCTAAGCTCACGTGAGTCATGCTCGGTGTGAGAAACAAGAGGTATTGGTAAAATTCAGACAATTGTGCCATAAAAGATGCAATCATAAGAATTGGTTTTGGGGCTTATGTATAGATGACTGCCCAGATAGGCGAAGATTTAGGATTTACTTTTAGGGAGAAAATCCAAGAACAGGGTCCACAAAGTTATATGTGTTTCATGGAGATTTGAATACTCTAATCTTGGGGCTTACTCCTAAGGAGGATGCCCAAGTTAGGAGGGGACTTATGATTGGGTTTTATTCCTGAAAAGGAAATCCAAATCAAAGGTAATTTATGACTGGTTAAGAGAAATTTTAAGAGACTTGGGGCTTACTCCTAAGAAGGATGCCCAAGATTTATGACTAGGATTTATTCCTGAGAAGGAATCCTAGGTTAGGGGACTTGGGGCTTACTCCTGAAAAGGAAGCCCAAGGTTATGACTGAGTCTTATTCCTGAAAAGGAGACCCAGGTTAGGGATTAAGGTTTGGGGCTTACTCCTGAGGAGGATACCCAAGATTAAAGGACTTGATTGGGGCTTATTCTTAAGAAAGATTCCCAGATCAAAGGTTTTTATAACTGGGGATTATTCCTGAAAAGGAGACCCAGGTTAGGATTCTCTCATCTTAAAGGATGAGGTTGAAATGAATGAACTCTCAATCTTTGGTGATATAAAGATGTTTAAATCACTAGGTTTTGAGAGATATTTCACAGAATTCCTTTCAGATAAGGATGTCAAATCAAGAAATCATGCCATAAATGGCTTTGAAGAGTATCTTGAAGACTGAATCTTGAATAGGAAGGGTGAAATGGCTTAAGAGGGGTAAAATGGGCAAGATGGGCACCCAAAAAGATAGGGGCGCGCAAGTATTAAAAGTCGCGCAAGTCCTGCGGCGGCGCGCAAGTATTGGTCGCGCAAGTATACTTGCGCGACATGAGGGATACTTGCGCGATTTACAACCAGAGTTGAAATACTTGAGCGATTCTTTATTAAACCCTTTATAATCCTCTTGAGGTTCTTCCAGAGAGGGGACGCGCAAGTTATATTGAAGGAATTAAGTCGCCGCGCAAGTGTTTGATAAGTTTCAACACTTAGGCCTTCCTTTTTCTCTTTAGATCTTCCGTTCTAGGTAAGAAATTACCTTAGAAGTGTTCCGGAAGCTTTGAGAAGAGACTTGGGCGTCGGGAGCTTCAATCCGTGTTTCTGGAAAAAGATCCTCTCGAATGGGGGGCCCACAGGGTCTATTTATAGGCAAAAGAAGACCCTGGGCGGTTACTGGGCGGTTACCAGATCTGTCGCGCAAGTACCTTGCACGACCATGAGGGGTCGCGCAAGTGTTGAGGGGTCGCGCAAGTGTACTTGCGCGACCAAGAGGGAACTTGCGCGATACATGGGCAATGTTCTCCTTTTTTATCCCTTTGTCGATTTTTGATGTTTCTTCAAAGGATTAATCACTTTGAGCTCAGATATTCCCTTTTCCGAACTTTAGATTCCGTGACGAAAGGAGCGTCAACAATGCTGCAGTCTAGGTAGCGTCCACTCAAAGGAATCAGTCAGCGAGAGAAGCGCCAGACTCTGTCACGTGCCAGATCGGTGACCGGGAATACCATGCAGGGGTAGGGAACACCTGTAGGTCCCGGACCAGGTGGATGTGCAGCAGCAGGAGTGGGTTGTATCGGAGTCCAGAGTCGGATCCGACGATAAGTGGCCCTCTCTCCCTCGGTGGTAGAGGGCGACCAATTCCATCGTGAATGATCTTGATCCGCCATAACCTGAAACAGAAAGAAAAACAAAACAAAAAGAAAAAGGAATGAAAAAAATTAAAGGTGCGAAATCTGAAGAATAAATGTACACGGCATGTACATCCAGAGTACACGGTGTGTAGTACAGGCTGAGTAGAAGCCCGTGTTCTCTGGATAAACACTCCGAGAAAGACCATGTAAAGGTACATAGCATGTTCCTAATATACAGGCTGTGTGAATACAAACTAGACATGGTCGTGAATCAAAAATGGCATGGCCAATATTTTCACAGTTCTAATAATAATGGACACATCGTGTACGGGATAGACACGACGTGTTCATTACTCGAGGAACATGGCCGTGTTGAAGCTAGAAACGGGTCTGGCCGAAAGAAATATTGTACACGGCGTGTATCGAACACACACGTCGTGTTCATAAATATGGGATGCAATACCGTGTTATGTTGTACACACGGAGGGGCCAAAAGAAACGACATACACAGTGTGTACCAAACACAAACGTCGTGTACGCGAAAATGGTGTGTGAGGCTGTGTGCAAAGAGAAACCAAGGCTCGAGGGGGAAAGTTACACGGTGTGTACCGAACATACACACTGTTTATTTTCAAATTTTGAATCATGTTATAGGTGGTCATGTACCAAAGTACGCGGCATTTGTTCTTCATGTCGTGGTTGTGAATTAACGGAAGCCGAACGGGTCGCTGATCCCAAAACATCCAAAACACTTCTAATGATTTGAAATAGATAGTGTAGAAGGGCGTACCTGGACTGAGGATCACAGTGCAATAAGAATCAGAACAAAAAATGAACAAAATCGACGGATTGATCAACTTGGTTCTGGGTGGCGTTTGGGTGAAGAAGACTAGAAGAATGGGTGAAAATGGGGAAACCGCGTGACATCGGCTGAATCCAGGTGGCCCATGGGTTATATAGCCGAGGTACACGACATGAACTTCTAGAATACATGCTGTGTATCTCCATTTATATATATATATATATATGTAATTAATATAATAAACTATATATTAATTAATATTAATTAATTAAAATAATAAAATTAAAATAGGTATATATATGTATATACAGAATTGAAAAAATAATACTATACACGTAATGTAGTGTGAAAATACACACCGTGTGTATAAAAATTATAAAAAGAGAAGTACAACCTTTGGTCCAGTGATTAGGGCGAGGTTCGAACCCGTGATCGGTCACTCCAAATGGAAGCCCTCAACCACTGATGTGAAGGTAGTACTGCTTCACATATTTAATATTTATATACAATTAATCTATACATCCTATACACAAGGGAAGAAAGAAACACACAACGTGTGGTTTTAAATTATAAAAGAAGGGGATGAAGTAGAGAGATTAGCCGAGTTCGAACCAGGGTCTTTTGGATCTAGGGCCGAAACTTTTTCAGTCTGCCAACTTCATCCGCATGAACTACTTTATATAGAAAATTGTTTTTATATTTTAATTTTCGAAAGAAAACAGGGCCCACACTCCTTATTTTAGAAGACACGTGGTGTGGTTTTTTTAAATTGTCAATTGATGGAAATTGGGCGGTTGTTAGGATTCAAGCCTGGGTCATTACGGAACATAGATTTGATCATGGCCAACCGAACCATCCCCACCATGGGTTTTATTATAAAAAAATATATATAGTTATGAAATTTAGTACACATGTTGTGTAAGAAAATATAAAAAGGATGAATCTCATGATGAAGGTAGGTGATGAGGATTCGAACCGATGACGGCTCGGATAAACTATAGTGACCTTACCATTAGAACCAACATCATTCATGTTTATTTATTAGTTAATCTATAGTTTTATACTATTTACGATTAAAAACTATAAATATATGAACACTTTGTGAATATAAGTGGGACACAACATGTAACCTCTAGGTTTCCTCCTAGGAAGCGCCTTTGTTTTAGGTCATTGGCTCGACCGACATACCTTTTCTTACCTGAGAGGGGTGGTGGAGATTGTTCCCACTGCATCTTCCATGTGATGGTAAATCATCAGTCGTTGGCTGTTCACCTTGAACAGTTGTCCATCCTACTTAGAAATTTCCACCACTCCGTGTGGGAATACTCGAATGACATGTAATGGTCCTGACCACCTCGACTTGAGTTTTCCTGGGAATATGCGAATACGAGAGTTGAAGAGGAGTACCTGAACACCAGGTTGATTTTTTTTAGAAATAATCTGTTCGTGGATGGATTTTCACCTCTTCTTATACAATTTAGTTTTATCATACGCCTCACTTTTGATTTCATCGAGTTCAAATAGTTGGAACTTTCGCCTCTCTACATCTGCCTTCAGATCAATATTTAGGGACTTGACAGACCAATATGTTTTGTGTTCCATTTCTATAGGTATATGGCATGGTTTTCTATAGACGGGATAGAATGGTGACATTCCCACTGGTGTCTTGAAGGCGATGTGATAGGCCCAAAAACCGTCGTCATGCTTTTTGGACCAGTCTTTCCATGAGGCATTCACTATTTTCCCCAAAATTTGGTTGATCTCACGGTTGGAGAGCTCCACCAGTCCACTTGATTGGGTATTGTATGGTGTACCCATGTGATTCATTACCCCATATTTATACAACAATCCTTTAATTAATTTTTTGTCAAAGTGAGTCCCCATATTGTTGATCAGCACACGAGGAATGCTGAACCTACTGAAAATGGGCTTCTATAGAAAGGTCACGACTACCTTAGCCGTGTCGTGTGTCAAAGTAGTGGCTTCCAACCATTTGGAGACATAATCAATGCAGATGAGAATGTAGGTATTCCCGAAATAAGGGGTAAATAGACCCATGAATCGATGCCCCAGATGTCAAAGATCTCGACCTTCAGGATGGGGTGTTGGGGTATCTCAACTCTACATCCCATATTACTTGTATGTTGGCATGCATCACATTGGGCAACGAAGGTTTGGGAAACTTTATTCACGGTGGGACAGAAAAACCATGATTGCAGAATCTTCGCTATGGTATGATCTGGCCCATGATGTCCTCCAACGGGTGAGGCATGAAAAATTTATAGTACTCCTTGAACCTTTGTCTCTTGGATTCATCTTCGGATCACCCCGTCTCCATAGAATCAGAATAAGAGTGTCTCTTCCCAGATGTATCGCTTAACATCAGAGAGGAATATTTTATTTTTCTAGAAGGATAGGTTGGGGTGGATGGAACCTGTAACTAAATAGTTAGCAATATTAGAAAACCAGGGCCTAGGAGACTTGATAATTGAAAAGAGATGCTCATCAGGAAAATCCTCCATAATCTCTTGATCCTCTTCCTTCTCCAAATGTGGAAACTCCAGACGGGATATATGATCAACCACCATATTCTCACTCCCCTTCATATCACGGATCATTAAATAAAATTATTGTAAGAGGAGGACCCATAGGATCAATCAGGGCATCCATCCTTCTTGTTTAATAGGTACATAAGTGATGCATGATCAGTATAAACAATAACTTTTGATAGCACAAGATAAGAACGAAACCAATCGATGGTGAATACCACTTCCAGCATCTTCTTCTCTGTAGTAGTGTAGTTTAGTAGGGTCTCATTAAGTGTTCTACTAGCATAGTAGATGGGTCGGAAGATTCGGTACAACTGCTAACCCAGGACTGTTGTCACCGCATAGTTGCCGGCATCGCACATTACTTCAAATTGTGCCTCCCAGTTGGGGGAAATCATCACTGGAGCTTCGACCAGGAACTTCTTGAGATGATCAGATGTTGTGGTACATGCCTTTTTGAATTAAAAACTATAATCCTTGTTCAAAAGGTTGGAAAGGGGAGAGGATATCTTCGAGAAATCGTGGACAAACCGCCTATAAAAACCTGCATGTCCCAGGAAGTAGTGGATGGATCTAACAGAAGGTGGAATGGGAAGTCGTGAAATGACTTCTATTTTCCCCAGATCAACCTCTATCTCCTTTGCTGAAATCCTATGTCTAAGGACTATGCCACTTTGTACCATAAAATGGCAATTTTCCCAATTCATTACTTGGTTAGTGTTTTTTGCATCACTCCAGTACTAGCTCCATGTGCCACAAACAGGTGGTAAATGACTTCCCGTAAACGAAAATATCATCCTTGATGACCTCCAAGATTTGTTCTTCAATTTCGTGAAAAATATCCGGCATGCACCGCTGGAATGTGTTGGGAGGGTTGCACATACTGAATGATATCCTGAGGTAGGAAAACGTACTGTACGGGCATGTAAAGGTGTTCTTGTCCCGATGTTTTGGTGAAATTGAGATATAATTATATCATGAGTAGCAATCAAGGATGTTGTAATATACATTCCCCGTTAGTCTTTCAAGCATCTGATCCATGAAGGGAAGGGGAAAATGATCCATCCTTGTGGCATCGTTTAGCCTCTTGTAATAGACACAGACTCTCCAGCCCATGACTGTGCGAGTGGGGATGACCTCAGTCTTGTCGTTAGATACCACAATGAGGCCTCCCGTCTTATGGACCACTTTTAGGGGACACACCCATGGGCAATCTGATATTGGGTAAATGATGCTTGCATCTAATATCTTGGTAACCTCTTTCTTTACGACTTCCTTCATGGGAGGGTTAAAGAAGCCACAGGGGTTGCCTATATGGATTTGCTCCTTCATCGAGTAGCACCTTGTGGGAAAAAATGGTAGGGTTGATACCATTCAAATCTGAAATAGCCCATCCAATTTCCTTATTTCTCCGCTTCAAAACTTGTTGGACTGCACCCTCCTGCTCCTGTGATAGTACTGCACTATGTATAATAAGAAAAGTTTGGTAATCTCCCAAATACACATATATTAAGGAATGTGTAAGAGGTTTTAGTTCTTGTTCAGAATTCTTGAGCATGGAAGGTACCAATGGTTGTACTTCTTCCCCCTACAGGATGTCAGGAATGATTGCTCGTTGCTAGTAGTGGCCGCCCTTTCCTTTAATGAATTTCAAGTCCTCTGGCGCCTCATCAGTAGGCATGTCTGGAAAAATTATATCATATGAAATGGATGAACATACCAAAAGATCTTCTTGGATGCTCAGTTGTTCATCCATGGAAGTCACTGTGTAGCAGCCCTCATGTTCGCTTAACGAATCTTGTTTGATGGACTTTAGAATATTATAGCAGACTCCATCGTCCCCCACCAGGAAAATCAGCTCCCCCTGTTGTAGATCGATCAAGACTTTCCTGGTGGCCATGAAAGGTCTTCCAAATATAATAGGTTCCTCATAATCCTCTTCCATGTCTAGGATAATAAAATCTGTAGGGAATGTCAATATTCCCACCTTCACGAGCACATCCTCCAGTAGTCCCTTTCGATATTTAATAGATCTGTCAGCATGTTGAAGGCGACTACTGTAGGATTCAGATCGTGGAGGCTGAGATTTTGGAAAAATCCGAAGGGCATGAGGTTGACGCTGACCCCTATGTCACACAGTGCTTTTCCAAATTCACAAGTTCCAAATGTAAATGGAATAGTAAATCTACCTGGATCCTGGAGCATCGGAGGGAGGTAATGTTGTACGACTGCGGAGCACTCCTTTTTTTGTGCTATGGTTCCCAAATCCTCCATCGTCCTATTATTAGAGAGGATTTCCTTCATGAATTTGGTATACTTGGAAATTTGTGTCATAGCCTCTGCAAATGGGATATTGATGTACAAATTTCTGAATACTTCCATGAATTTTGAAAACTAGTGATCCAGCTTCCTCTGTTTCATCCACTCTGGAAAAGGTAATGCAAGCTTGAATGGTTTGACGACCTCCTTTACTTTTCCTAGTTTGTCTTCTGGAGATGTATTTTTAGTTTAAGAAGGGTATGAAATTTTACCATTGTTGTCAATAGGGAGTTTAGGTGCTGTTGAATGTGCTGGTTCCTTCTGGTGTAGATTCTTTTCACTTCTTAAAGTGATGGAATGGGCCTCCTCCCTTGTATTCTTCTCAGTGTTTCTTGGTAGTGTACCAGGCTATCTCTCTGAGAGCTAGTTTTCAAATTGGATTATTTTTTTCTTGAGGATTTGAATAGAAACATCATAGTTTTGAAATCTGGTCTCATCAGTAGATATGAATTTTGTCATATGATCCTGTAACCTATAGGTATTCTCTTGCTGAGGTTGCTGCACAGCTGGTGGAGGTGGTTGCCGCCATGGATATTATGGATGAGGGTTTTGATACCCTTTATGCTGGTAGAAACCCTGCTGGTTCTGTTGTGGACTTGGGTATGGGTTCTGATATTGTGGCTGACTGTAGCTAGGCGGTCGTTGGGGTAGAGGACTCTATTGCTATTGGCCCCAGCCTGTGTTATGGTTTTCGCGCCATGTTGGGTTCTGGTATTGTTGATACTGGTTTAACCCTCTATTTTGAGCAACACAGATCACTTCTCTTGTAGAAGAGTCTACTGAAGGTCTCAGTCATTCTCCTAGGATTTGGTTGTTACCACAATCACTGCATATTGGATGGTTTAACACATGGACTTGAGATGCACCATTGAGATTCAATCCATCGATCTTTTTGGATACTACATCCAACTGGGCAGAAAGAATGGTAGTAGCATCAATAGTATGCATACCACGTTTTTGGGTCCCTCGCTCAGAATGCCACTAGAAGCTGTTGGCAGACATATCTTCCAGTAGTTCGAAAAGTTCATCGGGGGATTTTCTCATTACCGTTCCTCTAGTAGCTACATCCACCAGAGACTTTGTATTCATTGTTAGTCCTCCATAAAATGTTTTTACATGCATCCATAGTGGTATTCTATGGTGTGGGAATTTAAGAAATATCCCCTTGAAATATTCCTAGGATTCGTACAACGACTCAGAGTCGTGCTACTGGAAGTTGTGGATTTCATTCCACAAGTTTGTCATCTTCGAAGGTTGCAAGTATTGGGACAGGAACCCCTAATCCAACTCCACCCAGGTGAGGATGGGTTGTTATGTAAACCATTTGATCCAGTATTTTTCCATGTTCCATAGAGTGAAGCAAAAAGATGAAGGAAAATTCCATCTTCAGACACGCCGTGGTAGCGGAACGTGTCGTAGATCTACAGGAAATTGGAGAGATGGGAATTTGGGTCCTCACTAGGAAGGACGCTGAATTGAATGTTTTTTTGGATCATATTTACAATATCATGCTTGATATCGAAGTGCTGGGCTTGTACCGGAGGATGAACGATGCCCGTGTCAGCTCCGTGAATCGATGGTAGGCCGTACTTCATAAGAGTGTGTCGTGGAGGTGGCTATTAAGGAAGTGGAGGCGGCATGTATTTCTGCTCCTGAGGGGAGAAGTAGGGCTTTTGAAAGAGGTATTGTGGCTGCTGCTCGGGTTGACCATATTGCGGAAGTGGGTGCTGTTGTGGTTGCTGGCAGTCACCCGGGAGGAACTCCATGAAACCTCTAGGATAGGTCTGCTCTGTTATACCAGCAGCGGGAGGCTTCTGGTCTAGGAATAGTTGTCCAGTTGTAGCTTCAGTGGCCGGTTCTCCCTCTTCCTTGTTCTCCATAGGTAATGATTTTTGTTTGTGCATCTCTACGAGTGCACATCATCGTCGCAACACGGTTCGTTCGATCTATAGGTTAATTGGAAGAATATCCAATGACTTAGCACTCCTGGACCGTGTGAGGTGTTGGTTCATGAACTTGTGATCAGACACATACACAAAACAAAACCTAGGTGTAAAAGGGAAAAACAAATGATAAACAGAAATGGGTTTAGGATTGAAATTTTTAAGAATTTTTAATTATTATTTTTGACAAATTAATTTCTAACAAAACAAAATTTAGCACCTGAACAATTATGATTCCCCTGCAACGACGCCAATAGTTGGATGGTTGTTTCACCGAAGGAATGTTATCGATGTCCCAAATTGATATTAACCACTCTTAAACATAGTATAGTTCAAGTGCAGGATCGATCTATAGGTAACGTTTGTACGTGCAAGAATTCAATTTAGTATCGAATTAATTTTGTGAGTCTTTCTGGATTTAGAGTGGATTTTCTTGTTTTGGATTATTGAAATTGTTTTGGTTACTTAAATTTATGATTAACAATTTACAAGAAAAAAACAAGAGATTTTTAATGTGTTTAGCAGGAAAAAGGGCGTGTTGGGGCTATGGTGATTATATAGATTATATGTGGATTTCATATATAGTTGTGTTTTCCATGATAATTCAACATTCTTGAACTTATTTATGACAAGATTTTGTTGGTCTAGTTGATTTTGTCTTGGAATTAAAGAAATTTGACTCTTTGGTCTGGTAGTCAGTGTTTTAGAATTCTTAATTTTAGTTTAGTCCATTTATGAATCGATTAATCCTTTCCATGATCATGAATGAATTCACCGTGATTATTATTTTATCTCTCTAAGAATCTTGCCCCTGGTATGGATCATATTGCTCAATGGTATTCAACAATGGTTAAAGAAGAATGAGAATAAATTAAAATTAAAAGACAACCAAATAAATCAATCCAACATACAAAATTTCATCATCATCCAAAACCCCAACACAAGGGTTGTTTAGTTACACATAGAGGATATAATAAAAAGAACACCTTCGATACTTGATGAGATCATCGAATAAGCTTCGGGGAGAGGTATCGGAAGTGGAATGGTGGAATAGTGGCACAATGGTGGCTCGGGAATATGGCAGCAAAAGTTCCCCCTTTTCTTCAAGTGTTCTTTTTCTCCATTGGTCCAGAGGCCAAGGCCTATATTTATAGAAAACTAATTTACAGGATGTTTATAAAATTACACGACATGTAGTATTGTCAAAGACCCTTTTTCATGGTTTTTCATCAATAGGTGGCCTACCACGCCGTCATTGACTCACATGGCGTTGGCTGCTAGTTGGTGGCCCGTACACGACATGTAGTGCCGCCACACATGGCGTGTAGTCCATAGAAAGCTCCAACAACCACATCTAGAAGTAGTTTCATGGCATGTAGTGCTGCCAAACATGGCGTGTAGTCCCTCGCAAGTGCCACCAACCACATCTAGAAGTCGTAACATGGCATGTAGAAGTAATTTGCATGGCGTGTAGTATCTGGATGGAGACCTGGGTGTGTACTCCCCCTTTTGATATGTGTCCCCGTCTGAATGTACACACCGTGTATATAGGTACCCACTATATAGTTGCCAAATTTTCATAGACTTCCCTTGATTTTTGTATCTTGACAAGAAATCTCTAAAAATAAACAATGTCACCAAAATCAAAGAATATATTCATGAAAAATAGATATTTTCTGAAAACATGTTTTTATTTTGAAAAATATAAATGAAAATGTATACACTAATCGGGTTCATCAATCTTATTTGGATTTATAGGATACTTTATGTGGTTAATAAAAGATTTATCCTATCTTTAATATCCCTTGAAAACACTCTCATTGAAAGGGGTGATTCATTATGCATTCATGAGTATCAGATATCATTTCATGAGTTGAATCAACAGTTGACATGCACTATAATTCTAATACTACTAGATATTGGTGAAGAATATACAGTTTAATATAATGCATCAGTTATGTGATTGGGATATGTTTTTATACATAGTGATCATGTACATATATATAAGTATCTTTTAATTTGGACACATGACTGGAACTACCTTGTAACGACCAAAAATTTTATTAATGAAAATTCATCATGATCTATTTTAATGTCTCATTTCGTAAAATGGTTATATAACATATGCACTTCATTGATGTTAGGATTTAGGATTTCCAAATACAGTTATGAAATTTTACTGTATCAAATATGGACATTTAGTAGTGATCACATGATTAGTATAAATATGGGGGTTTAACAAACCCAATTTACTCAGAAAAATAAAGTGATGGCCTCATCAAGTAGAATTTCTCTTTAAAAATACCATTTGTTAGAGCACAGAGATGAGGTCGAGTCAATGTTCTTCACTCATGACCAATACCAAGCTAAGATTCAACACTTTGAGCTCGAATGGAAGCACCTATGGGAGAAGTGGATGTTGATAGAGATTACCTCTCGAGTGATGTCATTTGAACCACCCCAAGAGTCATTCACAATTGCGTACCTTACCCTTTGGTCTTATGGAGGTGTTATAAGGGGTTATGTAACAAGACACTTTCACTATGATTATGTGAAATATTTTATTATATAATAGTTAATATACATTTATTTTATTATTGTTACATTGTAAATAGTTTTTAAATCACAAATAGTATTTTTAGTTAATATTCAATTGAGAAATATACTTAGACGAGTTAATGGATTTGTTAATTAAATAATATTTTAACAAAATATTATTACTATATTAATTATTATTAACTACAAATGATCGGATAATGTTTATGAATGAAATTGATATTTTTATTTAGGTTTGAGGGCCGTTTTTATCCAAACTCGTGAATTTTTGATAAATATCGGTTTTTATTTTAAAAGTAAAAATTACAATATTTAGAATATTATTTTGATAATATTAATATTATTTTTGAAATCAGGATGTCAAAATTATCCCACGGAGAATTTTTAATTATTTTCTATGTCACTAGAATTTTTTTGGGAAAAAATAAATACTGTTTAATTAAATAATGTTTTTTTATAACATCATAATGACCCAATAGAGATGTAGTAAAATAATATAAATTATATGATCCGACAATATATGTTTTATCATTAAAATAATTTGTTTTTATGTTTGTTTGATTTTTTTGACAAAGCTTTATTGGACCCTCCATGAATTTTAAAACATATTAACATTTTAAATAGATTTCCTGGTGAGTGTGACTCACCTACCCAAAAGAAAGCCTAATATTTTTAGAAGGATGGACATTAGGCGTATAAAATAATTTTTTCCACTCCACTTTTGAGAAACAAGTGATCCAAAACCATGGTATGGTTTTTTATTAGTTTAATGTGTGGGTTCCAAAACCTAAATAATAATCAATTCCATATCTTTTCTTTTATAATCTCACCCCAGATCGACACCCACTTCACAAAAATAAATTGGATCTTGACAAATCTCTACCCTCTTTTATCTATTATTATTCCAAGGTGGCCCAAGTGACCAATAATCCTCTCTCTTGCCCATCCCAAGTCTTTGGGATCAAACTTCCAAGTAAGGGATCTATTTTTTTTATCATTTTTCCATTACGTTATATTATTATAACACCATATTTTCAATTAAAACATTTGGGGTATGATTTTACACCACCTCTATTCTGAACTCCATATTTTTTAATGATGATATACCCCATTCTCCCTCATTAATTACTACCTTGTACACCTATTACCAGGATGAAATATCTGTAATGATTTCACTCTCCTCATTTAAATTCAAGCTATTGTTCTGTATTATGAATCCAAATTCCATTTCATATGATGTGACATGTATCTATATAAACAAATTACAATCCATTTCATGTACATATTATGAGACAACACTTTCTCTCCCATCATCAATTTTTTTGAATATTTATGTCATGTCGTTATGCTACTGAAATTGCACCGCTATTTCCCAAGCCAAATTCATTCTGTAGTTAATACCATAACCATTTCTCTATCTAGGGTATTCACCATTATCCAAATTTAAATATTGACTGTAGTGTTAAATGTATGAATTAAATATTCCTTTATCATGTTATAAATTATTATATTTAATGAAACTATGTAATATGATCCATGTGGCACACATATGCATGAAATGAAATGTCTATGAAATGTGGACATTGATAGTGCTCCAATGCATTGGGTAAAGACTAGTATCATGATACATTAAGTACAATTACAGTTTACTCATGATAATTAATGTTCAATGAGGGATTACACATGATCTATGCGCAATGATCCTTGGCTGATGCTAATATCATGTTAAATGTTTTGCCCCATTTTCATGTTCTGAAAATCATGCTATATCATTCCTTTATTTTCATGTTTCTATTATGCTTCAATGATGTTCCTATTTCCTATCATATACAATAATTATCATGTTATGCCTTGTTTACTCCCTTACTAGTCTTTATTGTTCACCCTTTTCTTATGGTTGTCCTCAGGTGATCCCATGCAATGCTAAGTATGAAGGGATAGGGTGGTCATGTAAAATAAGTGTTCAATAAAGATGTTGTGCTTTATGTTCTAGGTTATTAGGTAATGTTCCTAAGCCCTAAAACACTAGACCTCTTTATATTATATGTTGTATGAAGCGATGTTTTATTTAATAAAATATGTTTATGTTAGAAATAACGAGTAGGGTTTTTATAGTTTGTATTAGAGGGTATGTTTAGTTATTTTTGGTATTCAGATTAGAATACCCTAGTAAAAGCCTTATGGATACGAATAAGTATAATAAAAACCCACTAAATCATGATGAGTATTGAGTAAGTGGTTTATCAAGTAAATACATCCCTGTCTGGATACTAGCAGGAAGAGGTGGAACTTACATAGATGTATCTTAGTGAAAAACCCAAAAACACAGCTTTGATCTACATTCAAATAGGAACTAGTGAACTACAATGGGACATGGAACAGTATTGGTTACGACACTACCAGGGGATGTGCTTTGGTATATTCATAAGATTAGTATTATACATTACTAATGGTAAAAAAATTCTACTAAGAAAATATGTTAGGAGGTATAGTATGGATAATATAGATTGAAGCCTATAAATTAAAATGTTAAAAAAATTAAAGCAACTTTTTAGTCATCCATTTTTGTCTTTGGATTACCCGTAATGTGTTACCCCAAACATTCCTTTTATTCCATCCAATGGACGACAATAAGAGTACTACATCTATCAACTGATACGAAGATCAATGTGATGACTATTCTATTGAGATTAATAATCTGATGGGAGTGGGAATCATTAATTTTGTCATGATACTCTCTCAGTTAACTAACTTTTGGAATAGAAACATGGGTCAAGTAAAACATTAATCCCCCATAAGAAAAAACAGGTCACAATCAAGAGCTTCATGAGACCAAGGCCTCCTACATTTAATAAATGATCTGATCCCTAAAATGTAGAACAATCGATCAAATCCATTGAGAATATATTCTCTATACATAAATGTTCCATACATGATATGGTTTATCTGGGTGCTTATCGTATATTGGGTAAAGCATATCAATGGTTGAAATTAGTCAAAAATACGAATCCTATGGATGAGATCGAGACATTGGAATATAAGGATTTCAGGAAAATGTTTTTTTAAAAATATTTTCCTCACACCCTCTGACATAATATTTAAAGGGAATTCCATTATATAAAGAAAAAAGAAGATGAATCCATCAGTGCGTATGAGAAAAACATCACATGGATTTTACAATATGCCTCTGAATTTTTCATTACCCCTAAATACAGTGTTGACTGCTTCATCGGAGGGCTAAATCCTTTCCAACAGAAATCCTGAGATATCTGTGAGTTCGAGATCTATGATGAAATTGTTGGATGTGCCCTCATAGTCAAAATTAGAGATCATAGAATCTCATGGTATCATTCAGATAATAAGCATAAGGTGGACTTAAATTTAAGTGGTTAAATTGATAAATCCTATAGTAATAATAAAATCCATGACCCCAGACACCAACAGTGCAGAATGAAGTACCCTATAAATGTACTGAAGGGTAAGAGGAAGTCATTTAGTTGTGGAAGATAAGGGTACCTGGCCATTAACTACCAAGAAAAAAACCCCGAAAACGACAGAGGAAAGGAACAATAAATTTTATGCTCAACACAATGTTTATTGCTTCAACTACAATGAACTAGGACACTTTTCAAACCAATGACCTAAGGAATGGGTTTTAGGAGGCAACAAACAACCTCCAAGGAATCAAGGTAGTGCTTTTCCTATCACTAACATTAATTTTTACCCTGACAACGTTGTGGTGACATGTATCCAGCTTATTCATTCAATAATATTGAATTTACTTTTTGATTCTGGTTCTACGCATTCTTTTATATCCATGATGTTTAGTAGGACTATCCCAACACCACCAAAAATCACCGAAGAAATTTTGTTGGTGAGAATGAAAAATGGGTTAATCATTGCATCCCACAGATATAACTCATCCCCTATCCTAATTTATGGACTAAACTTCCCAGCGAACCACGTCATACTCCTTTTAGTGTAATTTGATGAAATTAATGGCTTGTATTTACTTTTCTTATATAGATCAATCTTAAATTACCATGAGAGGGAAATCACTCTCCATATGGAAAATTGACCCCTGATTCTGTACAAGTGCAAGGAAGAAGAGGAATATTCTTTAGCCCCATCATCTCAATAGTGTATATTACTGCCACATGAGAATGTGTATCTATCTTATATGATTGATTCAAAGTATGCTACCATCCATTAATACATTACTATTGTAAGGGAATTCGCTGAAGTGTTTATATAGGAGTTTCGTGGTCTTCCGCTTTGAAATGAAGATTTAATTCTCAATTGATCTTATACTTGGGGCATTTCCAATATCAAAGATTCCGTATACAATAGATGTTCTGGATCATGAGGAGATGAAGAAAAAACTACAAGAGAATATTGATAAGGGGTTTATACGGCAAAGTGCCTCACCATGGGGTTACCCTATCCACTTAACCATGAATAAGGATGGGTCAATGAACATTTTCATTGATAATCGTGATCTCAAAAAAATAATGATAAAGAACAAGTATCCTCTGTCTCGAATTGATGACTTCTTCGACCATCTACGGGGATCACTGTACTTATCCAATGTTTATTTTCAGTTAGGATATTACCAATTAAGGGTGAATAAGTTCTATATCCCCAAACTGGCTTTTTGTACAAGATACATGCACTATGTATTCAGAGTAATGTCTTTCAGACTCTCTAATTCTCCAACAATCTTCATGTACATGTTGAATAGAGTCTTCATATATTACCTTGAAAAATATTTGGTAGTCTCTATAGAAAATATTATAATATACTCAAAAACCAAGGAGGATTATGAGGATTATTTAAGTATTATACTAGAGGCCTTAAGAAAGGAGAATCTCTATGAAAAAGTACAACAAGTGTGAGTTCTGGTTGAAGTAGGATTCATTCTTGGGTCATATAATCACAAGAAATGTGATATTTTTGGATCCCTCCAACACAACTACAATTGAGGTATTTAAGAGGCCATAATCTATAAAAAATATCTAATACATCCTAGGGTTAGATAGATATTATCACATATTTGTGAGAAGTTTCTCACGATTGTCAAACACGCTTACCAAGATAACTTTGAATTGAGTCCAGATTTATTGGAGTGATGAATGTGATGAGAGCTTCAAGGAGTTGAAAAGGAGGCTTATTACTATAAATGTTCTCACACTACCCAAAAGCGGAGAACATTTTTTGGTATTTAGTGATTTTGTTAAGAAGGTCTTCGGATATGTGTTAATGAAAAATGAACAAATCCATGCTTATGCATCAAGGAAATTCAATGTTCCGGAGAAAAAATATCCAAAAAATGATTTGGAGTTGGATACAGTAATAGTTTCATGGAAAATTGGTCGATATTAAATATTTCGGTAGAAGATTGAAATATATACAGATCAAAAAAGCCTCAAGTATATATTCACACATAAAAATTTGAATATTAATCAAAGAAGATAGTTAGAGCTGATCAAATACTATGACTTCTCAATCCATTACCAACCTAGGTAAGTGAAAAAGGTGGAATATTATCTATGTTGGAATGAACCAACAATTCTATAATGGATGATAAATGAAAAGGATCCAATATTATTATATTTGAGGAATAAGGACACTGTGATCCTAAAGAAGAGAACATCATCAATCCTTTCACAAATAATTTCTCAACCATCTCTTTTTGAATGGTCACAATATGCTCAAAAGAAAGATGTGGGAAGTCAGAAGAAAGTGGAAATTATTAGAAAACTTAAATCCTCATAGTTCAATGTCAATGAAGATGGAATTGTGATATTTGTGTCACGAATATGTATTCCATCATGTACGGAGATAAAAAAAAATAACATTTGGATGATTCACATAGTTCATATTTCTCCACTCACCCAGGAAACAAAAAGATGTATCGTGATATCCAAGAGAATTATTGGTGGCATAAAATGAATAAAGAGATCAATGAGCATACATCAAAAGGGCCTCGTATGTCAATAAGTGAAGGATAAGAGAAAGATGTCTAAGGGGATGATGAAACCATTACACATACCAGAAAGGGAATGGGAGAAGATCACCATGAAATTTCTCATAGGACATTCAAAGAAATGCAAAGGAAATAATTATATCTTGGTTGTTTTGGATCATCTTACAAATGCATCACACTTAATTGTAATTCTAGAGGATTTCTCATTAGGTCAACTAAAACAGATATATATTAGAAAAGAGGTAAGGCTGCCTCTATTTCCATTATTTATTGTATCTAATCATGATTCAAGATTCACCATTATGTTTAGTAAGAGTATTCAACACACTCTAGAAACTGATACGAACTTCAATATAGAATAACATGGTCAAACTGATTTCCAATCTTAGGGAACTATCCAAAAACATGAGAACATGTTGAGAGAATACTCAATGGACTTTAATAGAAGATGGGATAAACATCATCCTCTAGTTGAGTTCTATTAATAAAATAGTTTCCCTCTCAAGTGTCCAAATGGCTATTTATGAATCACTATTTGGGAAGGGGTGTAGAACACTGAAATGTTGGGAAGAAATTTGAGAGTGAAAACCCCTAGGTCTAGAAATGGTGGAAGAAGTGGTGGAGAAGGTTAACACCATCCAGCAGCACATTAAAGCTACTCAGAGTTGAGAAAATATCTATACTAATAAAAATCAACAAGACCAAGAGTTTTATTTTGGAGACATGGTATTTCTCCACATATCAGTCTAGAAGAGAGTTACGATATTCTGGAAGAAGGGGAAGCTTAGTCCAAGGAACGTCGTCCCTTTTGAGACCATTGATCACTTTGGAGTAGTGAACTATTGACTAGCCCTCTAAAAAAACCTATCTCAAGTACATGATTTATTCCATGTATCACTCTTGAAGAAGTACATACCAGACCCATCACTTGTACTCAATCCAGAGGTGGTACAATTAGAGAATGACATATATTTTGAAGAGAAGCCGGTGAAGATCTTAGATCGTAGGGAAAATGTTCAATGAAATAAGACAACTCCCCTTGTCAATGTGTTTTCTAGAAACTCCATGTTTGACGAGAAATCGTGAGAATTAGAGGAAGTGATGAAACAGAGTTACCCACATCAGTTTTATTGAGGGAAAAGAAAATTTGAAGGGTGAAATTTCTTAAAGGGGGGATGATTGAAACGAACAAAACGTTTATTAATGAATATTATCTTAACCTAATTCAATGTTCTATTATTTAAAATGGTTATATAACATATAAAATTAATTGGTTTTTATATTTTTAATTTAATAATACCATTATGAATTGTTATTGTTTTAAATATAGTCGTTGAACAGTGATCACATGATTAGTATAATTTAGGGCTATAACAATTCAAATTTACTTAGACAAAGAATTTGATAACCTCATTTAGTATAATTTCTCCATACAAATACCATTTTACAGAGCTCAGAAAGAATGTGGAATCATTGGACTTCACTCTAGACATAGCCCAAGCTGACCTTCAACAGATTTAGCTTAAACAAAACCGCCTACAAGAGAAGATGATGTTCATAAGGATTACCACCCGAGCGATGCTATCCAAGCCACTGCAAGTGTTTTTCACAACCACAAACCTTATCCTCTGGTCTTATGCAGGTGTTATTAGGGGTTATTTAACAAGAACCTAGCACTATTATTATGTGAATTATGTTTGAATAGAATAAATAATATACATTCATTTTATTTTTTTACATTGTATATAGTTTTTAATGCAAAAATAATACTTTTAGTTAATATTAAATTATGAAATATATTTTGATGAACTAATGGATTTTTGAATTAAATAATATTTTAATAAAATATTATTTGAAAATTAAATTTTTTAAAATATTAAGGATCATATAATTTTTATGTATATAATTGGGATTTTTATTATGTTTTGAAAGGATTTTTTCTCAAAACCATTGAATTTTTTATAAATGCATAATTTTATATTAAAAGTAAAAATATCATATTTAGAAAATTATATAGAAAAATGAATATTATTTTTTGGAATCAGGATTTCAAAATTATCAAATGATGAATGTTTCCAAAATTTCGGAGACAGTCGAATTTATGGGTAAAAACATAATATTGTTTAGTTATATAATTTGTTTTATGACATAATCATGACCCAATAGTGATGTAATAAATTACCATAAATGAGGTGTTAGAAAAAAATATGTTTTATCATTTAAATAATGTGATTTTAGATTTTTTGATTTATATTAGAATGCATTAGTGGACCCACCAAGACTAATAAAATATTTTAAAATTTTAAATAGATTTCTTTGAGAGTGTGACTCTCCTCCACATAAGAAAGTATAATATTTTAATAATTTAGGGAATTTAAAATATAAAATAAATAATTCCACTCCATTTTGGAAAAAACCATGGGCAATAACCATGTGATGGTTTGTGGTTTTGATTAGTTTAATGTGTGGTGTGAAAAACCTAAATAATAATCAATTCCCTGTCTTTTCCTATATAATCCCACACAAAATCCCACATAATCATTACTAAAAGAATTTTTTAGCTTTACTAACCACTTACCTCCTCTGTTGATAATCCTCCCAAGGTTCCCCATGCTCCCAATAATCTTTACTCTGGCCCCTCCCAAGCCTTTGGGATCACACATGCATTTAAGGGGTATCTTTTTTCTCATTTTTTGTCCAAATTTATTTATCATATAATAACCTTTTATTTTCAAATAGATATTCTTGGGTACGATTCCAAACCTCCCCTATACAACCCTAGTTATTTTTTAATGATGATATACTTGTTTCTCTCTCATTAATGCCTATAATGTACACCTGTCAGCATGCCAAAATCCTGTTAGGGATTTCTTTCTACTCATTTTTATTCAAGAAATTATTTTGTATTATGAATCTAAATTCCATTACATATGATGGGAAATGTATCTATATGACACCCTTACTATCCATTTCATGTTAATATTATTATAAAACTATTTATATGTCATCAAATAAATTTTGAATTCTTATGTCACGTCGTTATGTGGCCAAAATTGCATTGTAATTTTCCCATCCAAATAAAATGTGAAATGAATACCATACTCATTTCCCAATCATTGTTATTAATATTTATAAATATATACATATTGATTAAAAATTTAAATTTATGAATTCCTTATTCCATTAACGAGGAATAAATAATGATGTTTAATGAATCCATCTTATATGATCCATGTGGCACAGATACACAAGAAATGAAATAATTAAGAATGGTGTGCCCTGAGAGAAATCCAATGCATTGGGTAAACATTATTATCATAATAGGTCAAGTGAAATGAGGTATTACTCATTCTAATTCATGTTTAATTAGGGTTTACTCATGTTACTTGTGCAAGGATCCTTGGATCATTCTAATATCAAGTTAAATGTTTTTGACACATTTCCATGTTATGATAATCATGATATATCATACCTTTATGTTCATGTTTATCTTATGCTCCATTTATATTCATATTCCCTAACATCTACTATATTACTCTTTTGATTCATTGTTTACTCCCTTACTGGACATTATAGCTCACCCATTTCTTATGCATTTCCCCGGGTTATCACATTCAATGCTATGTATGAAGGGATGTTGTTGTCATGTAAAAGATGTTTTCAATAAAGTTGTTGTGTTTTATGTTTTATATTGTTATGTAATGTTACTAAGACACAAATAATCTAGACCAATCCATCTTCTATATTTTATAATTTAGTGGTTTTATGTAATAAAATATGTTTATGTGTGGAATAGAGATCATGGTTGTTATATACCTACTCCATCAATTTCAAACATATGTCAGGAAATATGATCTAAAATATTTGAACCACTATGTTTTTCAGTATGGATTCATGGTCTTTTTGAACTAGAATATCCTGTGTTACATATTATCCAAGAAATACACGATCCATCCATTGTGTTAGTGGGTGGATTCTCTATTATTATTCAATTTCTACAAAACCAATATTCAATGTAAGAGAAATGTGATTTTTGACGCCATTACTTAAAAATTACCCTCTCATAAATTCATGTAATCAAGTGGTGAATAGAGTTCGATGGCATTATTTTCATTCATAATTTTGGGGGAATGAAAATAGAATAAAAACAAAATTATTTATATCATAAAATTGATTCCTTCTCTTATCAAGCTAATACTCAAATTAAAAGTTAATGATGAGAAATCACAATTTATTTGGAGAATTTTAAATGGTATAGATACCATCACTGTCTGGTCTTAGTCTTACAAACATATTATAAGCATTTAATATAATTATGTGTCTCCTGAGTTGATAAGGGTGGTGGTGTTAGGGGATTTACCACACACTCATTGGGTTGTATAATGATTTGATTCCATAATTTTTTATAACCTAAAGTGAAAATTTTAGTGGCCTTAAATACAGTGGTATATAGAATAATTTTTTTCTAAGTGTTTCAATATCTGATAGATAAAACCTGAGTATCAGAATCAGTGAGTTCTACTTAATTACTCCTGATTGGTTCATGGAAGTAGAAGACATTTCTATGGACATTTTTATATAAAATCCTTATGCACCACACTATAGGAATAATATATTGTTTGATATTGATTGGATGTCCATTTCCATTTACGTCATTCAAATTAGAGACATATCCAATGTTAATGTTCTTGTAATGATGTTTTCCCAATAAATTATGTGGTTAAATGGGGTTTCATTACTATTACCTTTGATAGTGACCCTCAAATCCCCTCTAATTTTTGGATGCTTCTATAGTAGGTGATGAAATATTAGGTTAATATAGGCTAAACATACCACTCTTAGACCAAAGTTCATATGGAGTGGAAAATTTAGATTTATTAGGACATGTTATGTTTCGATATCTGGAATTTTGGAGGGTCCTAGGATAACCATTTTTCTCTGAGATAGTTTTCATAAAGAATATTGTATAGTTATAAATCTAGATGGATCCCTTTGATGCTTTATTTGTTAATACATTCCAGTCTCCACTCTGTAGGACAGTGGTCGAAGACATCTCTCTAACTGGGTAGAGAATTGTACATGAGATGATGTGCATGAACTATATGATTTGATAATTTATGATGATGGATCATAGATTCTATATGTATTATATTAATCATTGGTGTCATCCATGTGAGTTTTAGTTTGGTATTGGATGTTTTTAAGGGATTCACAATAGTTGGGTCATTTATGAATGAAGAAACAATGAATCATTTTTCCATTGTATGTTAGGCCCGTTTTGATAAT
Organism: Viscum album; assembly: GCA_963277665.1. Classification (NCBI taxonomy): domain Eukaryota; kingdom Viridiplantae; phylum Streptophyta; class Magnoliopsida; order Santalales; family Viscaceae; genus Viscum; species Viscum album. The sequence goes on along the minus strand of OY728134.1, from coordinate 660,115,051 downwards.
CACAAACATTTTAATGTTGGAATATTATTTGGATGTTATTCCCTATAGAAAATATGTTCATAATTTATTCAATGTATCTCTACTAGAAATATGCATTATACATCCTTCTCATATCTGGAATTTTTATGATATGATGATGGAGACTAAGATATCAGTGACTAAGAAACCAGTCTAGATTACTAACTCCCAAGAGAGGGTGTGATATAAGATATCAATTCATGTGTTCTAGGTGTGACCACATGAACATTTCTCATGAAACAAGGGAGTTGGATTCATTTATGAGAGAAACATTTCCACATCTATTTCTTGATCACTACTCTAGTTTAATTTATTGGGATATAGAGTAGTATGGTGGGGAGAATTTAAAATCCCTTGGTATTATAGTCATGTATGTTTTTCCTTTATTTCCTAATTTATATATTCAATATCCTTTGGGGTGTTTTATTTTGGGTGTTTTACAATATATAAAAACTATATTCAATTGAACTATTGTCATATAGTTTGATATAAGAATGTGGAATCCATGTGAAATATGATTGCAACATGATAGTTCAATTTCACATGGTTGGAACATGATTTTCTAAACTGTGTAGACCAACCATCTGACAACTAAGGTGAGGATGTGTTCTACATATAGTTGGTTTACGATATCAAAAATAGTAATAATTGTATAGAAACATAACAAATTTAAATTTAGTTATTCACCCTAAAATCATATTTTTTAAATCCTCTCCCCCAATGACATTTTATAAACTAATCACATAAACCCTCCTCCATTCCTCTTCTTTAGATATATTTTAAGTGTTTCCTCTTTAATTTAATTAAGGTTCGTTAATGTAACCCACTCATGTTCATTCTCTCTGATATCTATTTCCCACTATAATTATTTTCCATACTTCCCATTAAAATGATGGATAAGGTTTTTTCAAGTCGAGACCAAATTATGTGTGGCTTGGGTTTTACGGTTATCACTCACCACATTAGTGTCTATCATTCCTCTTTAGGAGAATTTATATTTTTGGAGAGTAACATTCAATCTGTCTCAATCATTAATTATCAGTCATTTTTTATGTCATTATTTGTTGAACTAAATATCATTTCCTAAATCTCTAAAACATGTTTTAAATTGATTTGAAGAATTTAATGGTATTGTTAGAACATCATTAGTGATCTTATTTGATTCAAAAATTTATTTCCATGATATTGGATTTGAAAGGATTATAATTCTAAATTATTAGAAGACGGAATAGAAATTTTAAAAAAGGGATTGGCACATGGGATACCTAGTTACCTTGGATGTGTCACTACAAAAAGTATGCTAGAAAAATGTTAGCCATCCCTGTCAAAAACACTATGATGAACCCATAAATAAATGTTATATATTATTAATGTCGTTATCTCTAGAAATTTTGCCTTGTCTTCTCTAGGAAATCATGTATAGGAAATTTTCGAATGTTTCCACCAAAGATATAATAAGGAACCTAGGATGAACCCAAACATAGATACCCATTGGATACACATTCTTATTTCTTTTTTCATTGTTATCCTTTTCCTATTTATATATTTAAATGTTAATAATGTATTATATAAATTTTTCTTCAAAATAGAATATTTATCTATTACAATAATTTATTTTCATAAAATAAATAATGGGAACCAATTGTTCGATATAGTCATGCCCTATATGCCCCCAATGTTCCTATATAGACAGTGTTTTATTAGGATCAAGAAAACAAAATGTGTCCCATAGAGGTAGTTCTTACTCTGGAAAGGGGACCATCGTGGGGAGATGGTGGTGACATGATGGGGCCTATAACCTTATGTCAAATGAAGATAGTTGAGTTTATTTTGGTTTCTTATGGGTTTCATATTATAATACATTTTCCCCATTGGTATGAAATTTCGAGCTCTATATCTGATATATATGATTTCAATTGGATTTTACTGATTTTCTATTTACCATATAATGGTTTCCCCTATTATTCTATTAACATTTTTTTAACGACATAATTTGGATAATCATTCCCAAATGAGTTAATTGATACCTAAGAACTGGTTTCTATCATGTAGGTGTTGAGACATCCCTTAATAACTTGATACAAACTAACTCATCCACTCATCTTATTGAATACCCATGTTGGTTAATGATATATGGATTCCTCTAACTCATTTTTCTTCAAACGAATGAATCAACTAGCCATTTCTCAAAAATTAGAACATATCATTAATATGGTTATTTTATACATCACTTCATTAATTCAATACTACTTTGAATATTAATAGAACTCCTCATTTTTCACATTTTATGTATATTCACGAACAATATTTCATTAAATCATATTATTATTGGGGATTCCCATAGAACTGGTCCAGTTAGATGTTTCATGGAATCCAACACCTCTATCTTCATTAACTATATGATATATGGAACTCCTTTTTTATTCATAATAGTAGCACTAACATTTATTCATTAACCAAACCATAAGGGAATCACCTTTAATATCCATGTAATGGATAGATACATTATCAATCTCCAATGATTTCACATTTTAATTATAGTATTGATAAAGACCACAAGAACCGTAGATAAATAAAATAACATGAACCTAAGGTAACTTCATTCTCCCTCACTAGATTTGTTTTAAATTAAAAATTATCTACAATAGTAAATTTTATTATTCTACCCTTTTTGTTAATTATATATAATTATAGGAAAAAATTTATCCTCTATAATTTGATGGGGATACCATAAACCTGAAATACCTTCATCTTCTCCCCCTGATCTCACATTATCCTTAGAGTAAGTAGAGAAAATATTTTTAATAAGTGGCCCATTCATTATTTACCCTATATCCAATTAGGAAAATCTGGTTTATAAAGAATTATTTAAGCACCTAGACACAAAATATAGAAATTTAATTAAAACTAATGATATCATTAATGAGGGGTTATACAAATAATTTCCTAAAAAAAACTGATGAACTCATATTTATGTTCAATTAATATTTCTCTATATTTTTTAAACAACCATCATTGAAAATAACTATAATGAAAAATCATAACCATGATCTAAGAATGAGTATTACAGATCAATTTTTATCTTCATATAGGGAAATCTAGTTTCCATATTATTATAACATAGAAAATTTATGGAAGTATTCACTTGTTCAATGGATCCCCATCAAACGATAATTTCAACATTTCACCACCATAGAAATTTTTTCCTATAAACGTGTTGTTCCCAAATATGATCGAGACCATTATGATGCAGTAAATTAGATATTAAATTTTACATTATAAGAATGATTCAGAACTTATTTATATAAATTTATTAACCTTATATACTTTATAAAATTACCACCCACATAAATATAGCTTCTAAAACATACCTTCTGTATGAAAAAATATAAAGGGAATAAGGAATATGATATTTACATGGTTTGGAACAAAGAGTTACCCTATTCAATGTTTAATAGTCCTAGAAACATGGATTCATTAACTATATTATTTATAGAATACAATTTCATAAGTAATGATAAATTGTACAATCCCTAAAGAAATATTTCTGTTATAGTTGTTCATACCCACAAAAAATACTTTTTGCATCTGCATTCACACACATGGTTATATACCCATGGAAAAATTCAATACATTTAAGCAACTATTAAGTATCCGTAGTCACAATATTTACATTACTTCTTCTGGGATTCATATAAAAGATTTCTTCACATCCTACATATATAATATGAATCAAAATTTAATTTCATATTATATTAAATAACATTTAAAATTCTCTATTGATCTTTTTGATATTGAAACATTCTACAGAAAATTTATCTTGCAAACTTACTCAGCCAAAAATATTCTGATTTTTCTCAGTTTGGAATCCCTTATCCAATGATCTTTTCTTGATTGGCCTCAGTCAAAAAATCTTTATGTGATTCCTTCCTCAACTGAGTAGAAACTCATTTGGAAAACCAGAATTCCTCAGTCATATGTACCAGGGCCGAATTAACCTTTCTCTCCTGGATGTTTCACTAATGGACTTAAACTGATGGAGTTGCTCGGATGAACCATCATCTGATGATCATGAATTAATGATTAGATTTAACACTAATATGATAATCATCTGTAACGTCAACCTAAAACACAAAGACTAATTGGGATCCCAATACATTTAAGAAATTATTCAATCTATAGATCACGTGAAGAATTCATGTTATAGCTTTATAAATGTGATTTTTTCTCTTCTTATAGGCATCCTAGAATTGAAAATCCAAGAAAACGAATTTCACTTCCTACTTAATAAAATTATAAAATTCTCAATTTCAATTTCATGTATGTATTCAATTTTAAATTCTTTGACACTTCTAAATACTTTTAGAAGCATCATTAATCATATCTAATCTTCTCACAACTTTATACTTATTTATATTTATAAAAATTTAGTCATTAAGAATATTCATTCTAATTAATTTTTATAATCAATAACTGAAGATGAACCATTAAGATGAACACTAATAAACACAAAAATTTATCTCATACATATGTTTCCCATCAATAAAAAAACAATAAATAAAATAATGTGAATATATTGTAGTGTATACAACCTCATTAAACAATACATTAACATCAAGAAAAAATTTTAAATGTTTTCAAATTATTTATAATTTTATTCAGTTATATACACTAGTGATATTACATTTGATGATTTTATTTGTGTTAGAATGTGTCTAATGCATTGGTCTCTACTTCACACCGATGGACATTACTAGTTCCAGTCCGATGAGTCGACATCACTTCAATGATAGAAAATAAATACTATTTTTTTTTCATTTTCTCATGAAGTAATTGAAAAATAATTCATATTGATGACAATGGTTAACTATATAATTTCTCAATATTTGATTGATTAGCCTTGGAATCCATCAGATGGATTATCGTTTCCAACAATGATAAATACGTAAACATTTTACCTTTGATAAAATTGTTCATCTAATTTACAAACGGATACCAACAATATAAAATGAATTGGTGTCATAATCCACTATGATGGATCAACATCAGTGGTCACTTGTTTACATTAGTAATATCAATCGCTTATACTAATGATATTGTAAGACCAATGATTCTAAAAAAAGGATCCACATCTTTCTATGTATGGAGTTCTTTACATTGTTGAGAGGTATTTGGAATAATTCACATCATAATATCTTATATTCGAAAACTCATTTCTGTGTAATGACTTCACTATGATTAAGGCTAATTATATGATTAGTAATGTTCCATTAGATTCAAAACATGGAATTTCTATTATATCCAAACCATTCTATCTGACCCAGTATCTTTTGATGCTAATTGTTCCTATGACTGATTCTGAGAAATCATAGACTTCTCATCATGTTCTCATTCAAATATTCAAGATCTATAGACTCATGATGATGGGTTGAGTCGGATATCTCATAAGGATGTCAGGGGCCCGGTGTTCTGTTCTAGGTATATTGAATCTTCTTGGTCAGTCTGATGGTCAATTCAGTGGGATGTATTTGATAGGTAAAACACCAGCCTTTCTAAACATAAACCATATATCATATATGGATAAAATACAACCAAAATTCAACTTGGTCCTAACAATATTCCTTTTTTAATACCATCACAACATCATATGACATATTTTTTGATATTCTCAGTATTTCTTCACCCTATTACAATCCCAATGTACCTATTTCATTAACCTCCCCATTTTCCTTTTTCTTCGTTATTGAAAATAAAATTCAATGGGGATATCATGAATGGTTTCCCTATTTGTTGAAAAATTCTTTCATTTCATATGATTGGAACTCTTCATCTAAAAATATTTATGGTCTTCCTTAGGAGAAAATTATTTTCACATGATTATCATAGAAAACATCTTTAAGTAAAAAGCACCATGTCTACATGCTCTATGACATTTTAGAAACAATATTGTACTGTCATGCTCATAAATGTCTTCCATAATAAAACTCTCTGGTAATTCCATTTTCATGATTCATTTAAAATTCACAGGTTTGTTGAAATCTTGAAATTATTTGTTTATGATAGTATTAACATGAACCCAAATAAAAAAAGAATTTCACAATATCAAATTTATAAACACAACTTTCCAAAAACTCATATTATGTAACCTCATTAATTTCTTTTGTAAAAGGATTAGGGGATTCATACATCAACTTCTTTTTTTCAATCTCCATCAATTACCTTCATGTTAGTAAAATTGCAACATTTTTTCGGAATAAGAAAGAATGTTGTAGATTCTCTTTGGAAACTTTTGGGCTGATATTTATCTCCCATTTTTGATATTTCTTCTTCTTTTTAAAATTTTCATTAGATCTGTTTTCATCCTTATTTTCACCCTTCTCAGATGTTGGAATAAGATTCTTTCAGTCTATTGATTCTTCGGATAAGCATGTCAAACTTTTTTTATATTTAGAAACATTTTTGTTATAGTGAGTTTATAATAACTCATTCATGCCATCCAATTGGGCCTACAAGATAGTCATACATATTCAAGTAACATAAAAAACATTTTAACACCTTTTTAATTTTTCAAAATTCTCATACAATAATATAATGATATTGTTTTATCAACACTTCTCAAATCTCCATAAACCATCTTTTCCCCTTTTCAAAAGATGATTTTTTTTCTTCTTCTAAATTTATAGCTATGTAAAAATATTATGCCTAGTTAACTATGAATTCTATATTTATGTACTCTGTCTTCTTAGATTTCTCACCTTTCATAACCTACTCGGCTTTTTTCATATTCTGAGCTTCCTTTTTCTGTTACAAATATTTTTTGGAACATTTTATCTTTTTTATCATAATTTATCACCATTAATAAAACATATTTATTCAAATTCTCAAGTTATACCATCATCATTAAATTTTATTTCTGAAAACTCCACATCACTAATAGTGACCTCTAATATGTGAATTTTCAGACTCATAGTGAACCTGTTCAATACATTTTTGTTGTTGTTTCTTCACAAATCATAGACCCATTTTCATGGGGAGATTATTTTCTAAATATTTCTTTTTTTTCCTGGTGAAATTTTTTTTCTCACCAATTTTCTTTTGTAAACCATTCTATTCACCTTATTTAGAAGCATCATAGTTAACATCAATTACCTTAGTGTAATTTTATCTCATCATTATTATCAAACATTATGTTTTAATATGTTTTAATTATGTTTTAAACAAATCCACATATTTCTTAGTCTGACGAATATTCCAAACATCTATCATATGTTCACATTCACCTATATTTTACTTCTTCTACATACTTTCATCAAAAAGTGTAGAATATTTCATGTTTAGGTTTTTATTTCCAGTTGATCATTCTTTATATATTTTCAGTTTTATTACAAGATGAAAATTCTACATTTCATGAGATGTAATAAAATTAATATTTGACTTCAATTTATTCAACTGATCATAGTTCTCATTAGTTACATATTTAATTTGTTTTTTCTAGTTTTCTTATTTCTTGATTTGATTTGATTATTTTCCACAATTTCCTTTTCAAATTTTGTTTTAATAATCTACTCCATTTCTGTAATCTATTAAACATCATAACTATTTGAAGAATTACCTCCATTTATAACATGAGAAATGAAGCTATGTTGATGGTCAGATTCATTTCTAGATGAGTAATAATTATTATTTACTATTCTTAGATAAATCTTATTCATTCAATCATAATAAAATGCATGCATATGATTCTTCCACTTTTGAATCTATTTTTTATCATCATCTTCTTTGAACTCATACTGTTAAACATTCTTCCTTATAAAATTATATGAAAAAAATCATTTTAATTTACTATTACAACATTTGAGAGTTTTACATTTCCCTTTTTCCAATTTTTATTTCTTATAATGGAGCGAAATTGTTGTATTTAAATACTTAGCTTCATCCACAGATTCTGAGTAACTTTATTCTTAATGAACTTCTTTACGATTATTTTCCCTTTTAAAATGGTTTTGAAATCTATTTATCTTTTATTATATTCATCAAAATAATGAATGTATACCATTTCACATTTCAAAAGTATATTTTGAAGTTAATCCAAAGATTAATATAAATTATAATATAAATTTTAAACATTGGCATAAAATCCATCTAAAATGAATATTATATGTTTCATATCTACTATATAATCTTAAAAAATCACTCCAAAACATCAGTTATTACATACAATATCATTCACCCTTGTAGTGTAACATATGGTAAATTCATCATAACCCATTTTTAAATCCTCAAATCTACATCGCCGGATTAGTAACCTAGATTACATTACATTCACATTTCATTCATATCAACTTCTCAAATTATCCCATGATTTCTTCGCTTCTAGAATCCTTATAATGTTTTCATTAATATCATAAATGAGAGATTTCATTAATGGTTTATTTTATTTTACATCAGCATAAATACTTATCTTATCATCTTTTATCATAGTAATTTCATTTATTGGAAGAAATCCTTCTATTATTGCATCCCTAACATAAAGGGAATGTGAAATATGATAGGTTAAGAACCTATTCTTATAGATACTATTTTTCTATCAAATAAAATTAGAAAACCCCCTATTGTTCACTAAATTAAAATTATCAATTCTTAGTGATAGATCTTCTAGAGGGAACTGAATATAATAACAATTGTTTATCTTAAATAATATCAATACTACTAAGATTGGGTGAATAAGTGTTTTGTTTTTCTTTTATAAGTATGTTTCTTAAAATTTATAATCATTATTAACCAATGAATCTTTTTAGAGTTAAAATTCATTTAAAGATAACTTTTCAACCTTTTCTTTATTAAAAAAAACATAATGATCAGGCATCAACCAATATTTATGAGGTTCATTACAAATACCATCTCATTTCTAAGATGGATAGTCCCACCAATATGGATTATTTCATTATCTTATTTTTTGAATAAAATTTCATAGGTAGTAAACAATTTTACAATCCCAATAGAAACACTCCTGCTATATTGGGCTATAACCCCCAAATTTCCTTTTTCACATCCACATTTCATATTAGGTAATACATCCTAGATGAATATTCAGGCCTTTTCTGCTATTGATACGTAACTAGAGTAACATATTGTACATTAATTATGGTTTAATTCACATTAGAAATTTATTCACATACTCTAAATGTATTCTAAATAAAACATTAGTTGTGTATAATCTTCAATAACTACAAGTATTATCTAATTAACTCATTGTTCTTGTAATATTCTCACTAAACGTTTTCTAGAAAACATATTTAAAAATGGTATGTCTAATCGTCCATAGTTTGGTAACCTATGTTAGATTTTCTCTATCATATTTTCCATTGTTTGGTTGTTCTTCTTATCTATATTCTTTAATTGAATAGAAAATAATTTGGTAGCTCGCAATTCCTCCTTCTCATGGAACTCAATATGATAAACCTCTCTATAATTGATGTTGCTCTGATGGGATCACTCTGATAGACTTTATCAGTTGAATCGTCCAATGATGGAACATTCTTCGATGTTTATATTCAATATCCCTCCTATTGTATTCCATATCTTCAACTGAAAAAAAAATTTTGTTGGGAGTTCATTACATGTTGAACAATTATTAGATCTCTAGCACATGTGGACAATTCAAGTTTGTGAAGTAAAAAATGTAATATTCCCTCTTTTTATAGGCTCCCCGTAATAGAAATATCTAGAAAAAAAATTTCACTTCCATTATAACAAAATTCATATATCCAAAATTTCATTTTTATTTATTTCTCCAAATTTCACTTCATCAACTATCATGATTACTTTTGGTGATTCTAAAATACCCTCCAATATTCTAAATAAATAATTATTAATCATGTTTACAAACCATTCATTAGTTCCATTCTTCAATATGAATCTTCAATATGATGAAAAAAATGATTCTGTCCAATTAATATTACCTATCCTAAACACTAATATTCATTAAACATAAATAACTGTTATCTAAATATTTTTTTAAATATTGTGACCATTTTGGAGTGTTAGAATCCTCTTTATATGATACATTGGAAATAAGAACATATATAAAATTTCTCCATTTTTTATTATCATTTTATTCAATTACTCATAAAAATTATCATGAATTAGATGTACTTAAAGGTGATTGTATGCATCTGAAGAATCAATCTCTACATCACTCCAAAGATCATTTCTAGTTCCAATATGATGATTAAAAACCATTACGTTAAGAGACAATCAACAATTTTGTTCTTTTCTCATGACCTAATAGAAATAAAATTATATCATATGAAATTGTGATGAATTAGTATTTGTAGTGAATTAATTACTTCATCAAGATCAATCATTTATCCTTATTATATTTTTATAGTGATTGTAACGCCCTGACCCGAGTTACCCAGAGTCGATGCAATATTACATAACATTGGCATGATCATAAGAAAGATCAAGTCTCGAATGAACGATTAGTTTAGTAGCATTGGAATAACTAGATACTTTAATAAAGTTTACATTACAACATAAATTTAAAACTACAACAATATAGTCTCCATAGTCCACACCCTTATCCCCTCATATTATCCCTGCAGGTCATTCGTATATTACTTCTTTACATCCTGGGAAAAATAAAACATAGAAAAGGGGTCAGCTCAAATGCCCAGTAAGGGTAACAATATAGCGGAAACTTTCATAAATAAGAATAAACATTTAAGGAAATGTATAAATAAAATAAAATCCTTTTAAATGTGAACGTCAACATAATATAGAAAAAATAAAATGAAATAATTCCATTTACTTATTCACATGGATATTCTACTAATCGAATAATCACATGCAATATCAATAATTACTTTCATAATGATGGAATGCATAATACCAGACTAACATAACCACATAGCCAATGCCTCCTTCCAAGACTACAAATAATATTTTTTCAAGGACTTGTGCCAAGACACTAGTTTGTCTCATGAGAACTACCAATTCATCGAGGAACTATAGCGGGCTCCACCCGTCACATATTAGGTCCATGTATTCCAATATGAAAATGATTAAACATAACATAAACATTCATATTAAAAATAGAATAAAAAATGTAAATAATTCATCCATAAACCATGAATGGTATAAAAATAACACATCCACAATCAAACATATCAAAAAACCTTCAATACAATATAGAAGTTTTGTATCATAATAAATCAACTTCAAATAAGTGTAAAATCAATCAAAGGATGTTGACATAGATGAAATCAGAACTCTTTTTAGAGAAATATCTCTTTCTATTTTGAAATCATTTAAGAGTCATATATTTATAAAATAAAACATTTTCTTTTAAAATATTCTTATATTATTTTAAGGGATTCTTCGATGATTTTTTTAAGGATGAAAACAGCCGCAGCCGCCGTATAAGTTAAAAAAGACATTCTTACCTTAATTTTTTGAAAAGGATAAAAAGGACTTTGTATGGAAAATGACGAATAGATTCCTTTATAAACTTCTTATAAAATGTCAAAAAGGGTATAAATGACTTTAACCCATATTTTTTCAAATAGTAAGAATGTTTTGAAAGGCATTTTTAAGAAACAAGGATGTGGATGATAAAGAGGTCCCAGTAGATTATTACGTATAAACAACCTCGGATAATGAAGAGATTGAGAAATAAAACGTTACCTTGTACTTTTCCTTGGTTGGGGGTAGGTTAGCCTCTTATATAATGGTGTAATAATTGTTATTAAATTATATAAGGATCATATATATTATTATGTTATCATATATGATCTATTAACATTGCTTTGTTAATAATATCTTAGTATTATTGTCGTTTCGGGTGTTAACATACTAATTTTCTTTTATATGTTTTGTTGTGTAAGACATGTTTTTCATGGATATGTTGTATCTTATTCATATCCAGAATGATATAAAGTCCTTAAAAATTATTTTTAAATCATCAAATGATAATTATACTTGAATGGATACGATGGATAATGAATCTCATCGCGTTCGTGGAGATGGTAGTCTGTACGTACAAACAAGTGACAATATCATTCTTTTGATATTAAAATAATATATAATTGGATGTTATATCATATATAAAGAATCATTATCATGTTATATTTATTATTTACGTGAATTACTAATCATTATTATACCCATCCAAATAATAATATATTGAAAAACATTTACACCACGACGTGGAGACGGTAAGCCATACATACGCACGTATGCTGACATGTCATTCAAAGGATGGATAGAATACTGAAATATGGTTTTACCACGTTTATAATAACATAAAAGTATATATAATATAATTTATTTATTATTTTCGAATGGTAATAACAATGAAATAAGAAGTGGAAGAAGAAAGGAACATGAAAAGGGGTGGTGAAATCATTACCTCTTCTTCGAGTTCTTCATTTTCATTTGATCAAAAGGGCTCATTAGGATGGATTTCTTACTAAAGGAAGTCCTCTAGGATGAATTAAGGGACGTTTAGAGAGTATTTGGGCAGGGGTTGGCAGATCCAAAAGGCTTTGAAAGTTTTAATTAATGAGAAGGTGGAGTTCCCTTTTATAACAGGGGTGAGGGGCACCTTTGGAAAAGCTAGAAATATTATATTATAATAAATTCATATTCGGTTTATAATGGCTCAAAAGTTTATTATTTAAATTTTAAGGTGGGTATGGGTCAAAAAACACTCATCCAATATAATTTAGACAGGTTTGGGTCATTATATTGACCTTATATTTTAGTTTTAACTCTTAGTTAATTAGTATGACACTTACCTTATCACTTTGTATTTTTATATAATATAGTTAATAAACATACTATATACCTCCAAGCAACCCCCAAGTGCTCCATTAAGTATAGACCTATCATGATATAAGTCTCTTGGACGAACCATATATTTTTAGGGAATTAATATCAATTAATAATATAATATTTGTTTTAAAAACTCTTTTATGTCAATTTTGACACTATTTGGAAAATAGATTTTTTTGAAAATAATAACAGAATTATTACTTCTAAAAAATTTAAGTAAATCAATCCTAACATGTCATATTAACCTATTAAATTATTTTAATTCATAAAAGTCTCAAATTATATTTATTTCGGTATTTATAATATCAATTATTTTCATTTTTCACTATTATGGTAATTACTGCATCATCATTGTGTCATAAACAAATTAAATTATTTAATGTCTAAAAATTATAAATAAAATATAATTATGTAAATTGTTTTTCATATTTCTAATTAATATTTATAATCGAATTTATATTATGTGTAACCCTACATTAAAAATGTTTTAGTAAATAAAATTTGATTTTAACTCTTTTAACTATTCTTTGAATTAAAAAATAATAAATGTCCTAATCGAATCCAAGTGGACCTAAATGATAATATTTTATTCCTAAGGTTGTTTTTGGTCGAGATACACTTGTACAATAGAATTAGGACATGTGTTAGGGTATTATTAATATGATTTTTACCCTTAATTAACCTATTTACTTTTAACCGTGGTAAATAAAAGTAAAAACAAACTATTCACCAAAAATTATTTTGATCTTATTGAACCACATTTTACTCCTGGATATTAACCGTGTATCTCTTATTTTCAATATTACACTAACAGAAGTGGTAAAATTATATTTTATGAAAAATTTAGTTTTTTTTAACTACAACTTAGTGGTTTCACTATTTATCAAAAAATAATGTTTCCAGATAAATACCAAAAATATGGCCTAATATATATTTGATATTATGAATTCATTAATGATGTCTATTTTAAAATATTATAAACATATCATTTTGATTAATTAATTTAAAAATTAAATCATTTTTTCAAAACAAATAGCATGTTTTTAAGAGATAATAACTATCATAAGATTAACACTTATTTATGTCCGGTTTAATTGTGAAATTATGTAAAATGACCAAAATTGTATTAAATGGTAAAAATATATTATAAATATAATTTAAAACCACTAAAATTCATAATTTATCAATATAAATTATTTCGATTAAAAAGGTTGTTTTTAATTAAAATTTAGTAATTTTCACTATTCATCAAAATATAAATGTTATCTGAAAAGATCCAAAATTTCACCTTAGGATAAATTCGATACTCTAAATACAGAAATGAAGTCCATTTTGAGAGATAAAATTTATAAAATTTCAAAATGTAGGTATTACTATTCATAACGGTTAGTTTGATTAGTTGTGGTGTGTGTTAGGACTCGAAGTTGCGTACAACACATGCTACTGTATTATTCAATGGAAAGCGTACCATGGAATCATGGGATGTTTCATTGTAAATTTTATATTTCCCCATTCTAAAAAGTAAATTTATGTAGTCGTATTTAATATATAAAAGTTTAAAATATTGGATTTAATATGGGTTCACTATTAAAAGTTGGTAAAAGTGCAATACTGAAAATGAATTTGTTCTTACATTATGTCTAAGAAACTCATAATATGGATTCTAAAAGTATAAGGCTTATATAAAGTTTAAAATTTAGTTAATACTATTCATAACATCTTTTTAACGGCTTGTTTGGTAAATCATGGTGCGCTTGAACTCGGTGTTCCGTGTAGTGCAAGTTATTGAATTATTTTGAAGAAATAACACACTATGAAATCTTGGGGTGTTACATTCTCCCCTCCTTCAATAAATTGCGTCCTTGCAATTTGAAATTGTTCTTTGAAAATAAAAGGTTGAATATAGAAAATATCTTTGTGGGAAAACCCATATTGGAAATTGGGTTAATAAAATTTAATCATAATAAGAGGAAAAGAGAAATGAAAGGGTCACCACCAAATTATGATCTCTATTCAGAGAACATTAAAGGAAATTAGAGACATATAATTGGGGGAAAATGTAAATATTTATACGTAGTGATTTAGGTCATCAATCAAAAACAAGTGTAAAATTGAGGGCCTTAAATTCATCAATCTGTGATGATTTAAAATACCATCGGTTTAGCAAAACATATTTTATTAGGATAACACAATTTTTTTTAAGATCCCTTCACTAATTTATAAGAATTAATTTCTTCATTGAATAAGATAAGAAGAAAAATATATACTTGACATGTAGAGTCTCATCCTTTAACTAAGTTCTACCACAAACTCATCATTCACTCTAAAACATAATAGAACATAAAAATAATATTCTATTTATCTTATTTGTATAGGGTTAAAAAATGAATTTATAATTCATCTAGAAGACCATTAAAAATGACATTATTCAATCCAGGACATCACTTGGGTCAGTGGTAGGTGATACACCCTTGTCGCCCTTCGGTTGTGGGTTCAAGTATCAAGGCATTGCCGGACACGACGGGTTGTCGCCCGACATTCGGGTTGTCCTTTTATGGAAATCCAAAATAATCCAAACTAGAACTATCAAAAATAAATCAATACAAAATTTATAAGGAAGGTAAAAACGATGAAGATCCTTTTTCTGCATAATAACATGTGACGACCTTCATCATGTATTCTTTTAAAACACTACAACATCCCGAATTACCATAAAACCTTATTGATTACTTTTTTGATCCCTTATTCCTTAAAGAATAATAAATTTACTCCATCAATCCAAAAATGTTGTAAACCCCAATAATGATGGAATATACAAATCAATAATCAGTTTTGAGGTAGTCAAGAATATCCAATATAATTTATCCAAATCAATCATGTACTATTCTAAAATCACTACCTCAGTATCAGAACCATATTATGGTTTATCTTTCTCTCAACCATATATTTTCCAAAAATTTAACCTACTATTGAGTCTATTTTCTTTGTTCCACATAATCTCAAGTCCTTAATGAAATAGTACTGCAGTACAATCCTTATATACTCCATAATTATTATAACAAGTACATTGTTGATACAACACTCAAATGACATAATCAGCATGAGAACTCTAATCATTCCTCTTCATCTGTGATAGTATCATAACTTGATTATTATCGAATAACATCATTTTTGGAATAGTCTGATGACTGGGACATAGGTTCGCGTAGTGTCCAAACTCCTTTCAAATGAAGCATTGTACATTTGAAACCATTTTCTTACCCTTGCAGTCACGTACATTGTGCCCTTTTCCTCCACACTTATAACAAACTCCCATTCCATTCAGTCAAGTTCTAGGGTGTCTCTTCCCACACTTATCACATATGGGAAAATTCTTCTTTTCTGACTTCCCTTTATCCATATTTCTCTCTTCCATCCTTTTCCTCTCTTGCTTCCCTTCAAAGCCATAGGACTCAGTAAACTATTTAATTATCTTATCAACAAATTCTATTATTGCTTCATATGATGATAATACATGGTAGACTATTTCTCTTATAAATTCTGGCTTAACACCATGAAAGATATGATCCTCCTTTCCCTTTGGATCATGTGCATTGCTGGAGTTCGCATTCCTTCTACTGGGTGCCATTTCTAAACAATGGCATACACTAGAATAGTTTATGAATAACAATACCTAATCCCAAACATGTAAAACACATAACATAAATTAAATAGTTTATGGATATAATCCATATTCATAAAAATGTCTCCTTTGATGAAGTATATACTCATAAACCCTTCATAATGGGTTGTAATGAAAATGAGAATTATCCTAAGCATATCCCCCGGGATTGTCGTAACCCAGAGTGCAGTAAGGCCCGTTGTCATGCACCAGTTCCCATTCGAGTCTTGTTCGAAGCGGTTTTTTCGGGTTTTACCCCTAGTTACATATGTGCCAGAGCCGCCTCAACCTGCTTGTATCCAGACATGGATGTATTGCTCGGAAAACTCACAAAATTTCTACAATACCAAAATTCTAGGAAGTTCTTCTATAATAATCCTCAAATTCCATATTAGATCTATATGCTCTAATCAGAGTTTATCTAAATCAAGCTTCCAAGGTTTATACTAAACTTCATTTGATACCAACTATAATGCCCCAACCACAGTTTCCAAGATTCGGTGCAATATTACATAACATTGGTATGATGACAAGAAAGATCATGTCTCGAAAAAACGATTAGTTTAGTAGCCTTGGAATAACTACATACATTAATAATGTTTAAATTACAACATAAAATGAAAACTAAAACAATATAGTCTCCATAGTCCACACTCGTATCCCCTCATACTATCCCTACAGGTCATTCATAAATTACTTCTTCATATCCTGGGAAAAATAAAACATAGAAATGGGGTGCGCTCAAATTCCCAGTAAGGATAACAATATAGCGGAAACTTTCATAAATAAGAATAAACATTTAAGGCAATTTATAACTAAAACAAAAGCCTTTTAAACATTAACTTCAACATTGTATGGAAAAAATAAAATTAAATAATTCCATTTACTTATTCACATGGATATTCTACTAATCGAATAATCACATGCAATATCAATAACCACTTTCATAATGATGGAATGCATAATGCTAGACTATCATAACCACATAGGAAAGGCCTCGTGCCAAGACTAAAAATAAGATTTTATCAAGGCATTGTGCCAAGACACTAGTTTGTCTCATGAGACCTACCGATACATCGAGAAGCTATAGAGGGCTCCACCCGTCACATATTAAGTCTAATGCATTCCCATATGAAAAGGATTAAACATAACATAAACATTCATATTAAAACTAGCATACGAAATGTAAATACTTCATTCATAAACCATTAATGTTATAAAAATGACTCATCCACAATCAAACATATCACAAAAACTTCAATACAATATAGAAGTTTTGTATCATAATAAATAAACATCAAATAAGCGTAAAATCTATCAAAGGATGTTGACATAGATGAAATAAAAACTCTTTTTAGAGAAATATCTATTTCTATTTTGAATTCATTTAAGAGTCATATATTTATAGAATAAAAAATTTTCTATGAAAATATTCTTATAATCTTGTAAGGGAAGCTTCGACGATTTTATAATGGCGGAAAATAGCTACACCCACCATATAAGTTAAAAAAAGACATTCTGACCTTAATGTTTTGAAGAGGTTAAAAAGGAACTTGTTTGGAAAATGACGAAATGATTCCTTTATAAACATCTTATAAAAAATCAACAAGGATATAAATGAAATTAACCCATACTCTGTAAAATATTAATAATGTTTTGAAATACATTTTTAGGAAACAAGGATGTTGATAATAAAGAGGTCCAAGTAGATTATTACGTATAAACAACCTCACATAATAAAAAGATTGAGAAATAAACCCTTACCTTGTACTTTTCGTTGGTTGGGGGTAGTTTAGCCTCCTGTATAATGGTGAAATAATTGTTATTAAATTATAAAATAATAATATATATTATTATGTTATCATATATGATCTTTTACCATTTCTTTGTTAATAATATCTTAGTATTATTGTCGTTTCATGTGTTAACTTACTCGTTTTCTTTTATATGTTTTGTTACGTAATACATGTTTGTGATGTATAGGTTGTATCTTATTCATATCCAGAATGATATCAAGTATTTTAAATTATTTTTAAATCATCAAATGATAATTATACATGAATGGATTCGATAGAGAATGAATCTCATCGCGTTCGTGGAGACGGTAGTCCGTACGTACGCACGAGCGACAATATCAGTCTTTTGATTTTAAAATAATATATAATTTGATGGTATATCATATATAAAGAATAATTACCATGTTATATTTATTATTTACATGAATTAAAAATAATTATTATACCCATCCAAATAATAATATATTGAATAACAATTACACCATGACGTGGAGATGGTAAGCCGTACGTACACACGTATGGTGACATGTCATTCAAAGGATGGATAGAATACTGAAATATGGTTGTAACATGTTTATAATAACATCAAAGTATATATAATATACTGGAGTTATTATTTTATAACGGTAATAACAAAGAAAGAAGAAGTGGAAGAAGAAAGGAACTTGAAAAGTTGTGGTGAAATCATTACCCCTTCTTTAGGTTCTCCCTACAGATTTGATCAAAAGGGCTCCTTAGGTTGGCTTTATGACTAATGGAAGGCCTCTAGGATGAATTCAGAGAAGTTGAGAGAGTATTTGGGCAGGGTTTGGCCGAGCCAAAAGGCTTTGATGGTGTGAATTAATGATAAGGGGGAGTGCCCTTTTATAAGAGGGGTGAGGGGCACCTTTGGAAAAGCAAGAAATATTATTTTATAATAAATTCATATTCGGTTTCTAATGGTTTAAAAGTTGATTATTTAAAGTTTAAGATGGGGATGGGTATAAAACAACTCAAACAATAGAATTTAGATAGGTTTGGGTCATTATAGTAACATTATCTTTTAGTTTTAACTCTTAGTTAATTAGTTTGACACTTACCATGTCACTTAGTATTTTTATATTATATAGTTAATAAACATACTATATACCTCCAAGAGTCCCCGAAGTGGTCCATTAATGATACACCTATCATTATATATGTCTCTTGTATGATCCTTAAATTTTTAGGAATTTAATATCAATTAATAATATAATATTTTTTTTAAAAACTCTATTATGTCAATTTTGACATTATTTGGAATATTGATTTTTGTGAAACTCATAACATAATTATTACTCCTAAAAATGTTAATTAAATCAATCATATCATGTCATATTATCCTAGAAAATTGGTGTAATTCATAAAAAGTTTGAAAATATATTTATTTCGGTATTTATAATAGCAATTATTTTTATTTTTCACTATTATGGTAATTACTGCATCATCATTGTGTCATAAATAAATTAAATTATTTAATGTCTAAAAATTATAAATAAAATATAATTATGTATGAAATCTATTTATCTTTCTAATGAGTAATTATAATAGAATTTATCTTATGTGTTACCCTATATTAAAAATGGTTTAGTAAATAGACATTGATTTTAACTCGTCTTGGAATTAAATAACAATAACTGTCCTATTCTAATACAAGTGTACCTAAATGATAATATTTTATTCATAAGGTTATTTTTGGTCGAAATAAACTTGTCCAATTGAATTAGGACATGTGATAGGGTATTATTAATATCATTTTTACCCTTAATTACCCTATTTACTTTTTACCGTGGTAAATAAAAGTAAAAAGTTACTATTCACCAAAAATTACTTTCATCACATTGAACAACGTTTTCCTCCTTGATATTAACCATGTAACTCGGATTTTCGAAATTCCACTCACAGAAGCGGTAAAATTATGTTTTATGAAAAATTTAGTTTTTTTAACTACCACTTAGTGGTTTCACTATTCATCAGAAAATGATGTTTCCAGAAATATACCAAAAATATGGCCTAAGATATATTTGATATTATGAATTCAAAAACTATGTCTATTTTACAAAATTCAAAACATATTAGTTTCATTAATTATTTTAAAATTTAATTCTCGTTGTCAAAAAAATAGCGTGTTTTTATGAGATAATAACTATCAAAAGATTGACACTTGTTTATGTCTGGTTTAATTGTGAAATTATGTACAATGACCAAAATTATATTAAATGGTAATAATATATTCTAAATATACTTTAAAACCACTCAAATTCATAATTTACCAATATAAATTATTTTGATTAAAAAAGTTGTTTTTAATTAAAATTTAGTAATTTTAACTATTCATCAAAATATAAATGTTATCCGAAAAGTTCCAAAATTTCACCTTAGGCTAAATTCGATACTCGGAATACAAAAATGAAGTCCATTTTGAGCGATAAAATTTATAAAATTTCAAAAAGTAGGTATTACTATTCATAACGGCTAGTTTGATTGGTTGTGGTGTGTGTTAGGACTCGAAGTTGCGTACAACACATGCTACTGTATTATTAAAAGGAAAGCGTACAGTGGAAGTTGGTATGTTTCATTGTAAATTTTTGATGTCCCCATTCTAAAATGTAAATTAATTTAGTCAAATTGAATATATAAAAGTATAAAATATTGGATTTAATAAGGGTTCACTATTAAAAGTTGGTAAAAGTGCAATACTGAAAATGAATTTGTTCTTATATTATGTCTAAGAAACTCATAATATGGATTATAAAATTATAAGGATTATATAAAGTTTAAAATTTAGTTTATACTATTCATAACCTCTTTTGAACGGCTTGTTTGGTATGTCATGGTGCGCTTGAACTCGGTGTTGCCTGTAGTGCAAGTTATTGAATTATTTTGAAGAAATAGCACACTATGAAATCTTGGGGTGTTAAATTCTCCCCTCCTTCAATAAATTGAGTCCTTGAAATTTGAAATTGTTCTTCGAAAATAATAGGTTGAATATAGAAAATATCTTTGTGGGAAAACCCACATCGAAAATTGGGTTAATAACATTTAGTCTTAATAAGAGGAAAAGAGAAATGAAAGGTTCACCACCAAATTATGATCTCTATTCGGAGAACATTGGTGGAAATTAGAGACATATAATTGGAGGAAAAACGTAAATATTTATACGTAGTGATTGAGTTCATCAATCACAAACAAGTGTAAAATCGAGTGCCTTAAATTCATAAATCTATGATGATTTAAAATACCATCGGTTCAACAAAACATATGGTAATAGGATAACACGTTTTTTTGTTTTAAGATCCCTTCACTAAAGTATACGAATTAATGTCATAATTGAATAAGAGAAGCCAAAAAATATATACTTGACAAGTAGAGTCTCATCCTTTAACTATGTTCTACCACAAACTCATCTTTCACTCAAAATAATAATATAACTTAAAAATAATATTCTATATATCCTATTCGTATAGGGTTAAAAAATGAAATTATAATTCATCTAGAAGAACCATTAAAAAATGACATTATTCAATCCATGACTTCATGTGGGTTAGTGGTAGGTGATACACCATTTTCGCCCTTCAGTTGTGGGTTCAAGTCTCGCGGCCTTGCCAGATGTGACAGGTTGCCGCCCGGCCTCCGGGTTGTCCTTTTATGTAAATCCAAAATAATCCAAACTAGAACAATCAAAAATACTTCAGTCCAAAATTTATAAGGAAGGTAAACACAATGAAGATCCTTTTTCCATGTAATAACATGTGAACACCTTCATCATGTATTCTTTTAAAACACTACAACATCCTGAATTACCATAAAACCTTATTGATTACATTCAGGATCCTTTATTTCTTAAAGATTAATAAATATAATCCTTCAATCCAAAAATGTTGTACACCCCAACAATAATGGAATATACAAATCAATAATCAGTTTCAAGGTATTCTAGAATATCCAATATAATTTATCCAAATCAATCATGTACTATTCTAAAATCACTAACTCGGTATCAGAACAATATTATGGTTTATCTTTCTATCAACCATATATTCTCAAAAAAATTGACCTACTATTGGGTTATTTTTCTTTATTCCACACAATCTCAAGTCCTTAATGAAATAGTACTGCAGTACAATTCTTATATACTCCATAATTATTATAACAAGTACATTGTTGATACAACACTCAAATGACATAATCAACATATGAACCGTAATCATTCCTCTTCATCTGTGGTAGTATCATAACTTGATTATTATCAAATAGCATCATTTGCAGCACAGTCTGATGACTGGGTCATAGGTTCGCGTAGTGTCCAAACTCCTTGCAAATGAAGCCTTGTAAATTTGAAACAATTTTCTTACCCTTGCAGTCATGTACTTTGTGACCTTTTCCTCCACACTAATATCAAACTCACATTCCTTTCAGGAAAGTTCCAGGGTGTTTCTTCCCAGAGTTATCACATATGGGAAAATTCTTCATTTCCCTCTTCCCTTTATCCATCTTTCTCTCTTCCATCCTTTTCTTCTCTTGCTTCCCTTCAAAGCCATAGAACTCAGTAAACTCTTTACTTATCTTATCTACACATGATATTATTTCTTCATATGACGATAATACATGGATGACTATTTCGCTTATAAATTCTGGCTTAAGACCATGAATGATATGATCCTTCTTTCTCCTTGGATCATGTGCATTGTTGGAGTTCTTATTCCTTCTATTGGGCACCATTTCTAAACAATGGGATACATTAGATTAGCTTATGAATAACAATACCTAATCCCAAACTTGTAAAACACATAACATAAATTAAATAGTATATGGATATAATCCATAATCATAAAAATGTCTCCTATGAGAATGTATATACTCAAAAACCCTTCATAATGGTTTGTAAATAAAATGAGAATTATCCTAAGCATATCGCCCGGGAGTGTCGTAAACAAGAGTGCAGTAAGGCCCGTTGTCATGCAGAAGTTCCCATTCGAGTTTAGCTCATAGTGGTTTTTTCGGGTTTTACCCCTACATACATCTGTGCCAGATCCACCTCTACCTTCTCGTATCTAGACAGGGATGTATTGCTCGGAAAACTCACAAAATTTATACAATACCAAAATTCTAAGAAGTTCTTCTATACTAATCCTCAAAGTCCATTTTAGATCTATATGCTCTAATCAGAGTTTATCTAAATCTATATTCAAATGATTATACTAAACTTCCTTTGATACCAACTATAATGCCCCAACCCCAGTTACCCAGAGTTGGTGCAATATTAAATAACATTGGTATGATCACAAGAAAGATCAAGTCTCGAAAGACCGATTAGTTTAGTAGACTTGGAATAAGTAGATACATTAATAATTCTTACATTAGAACATAAAATGAAAACTACAAAAATATAGTATCTATAGTCCACACTGTTATCCCCTCATACTATCCTTGCAGGTCATTCGTAAATTACTTCTTCACATCCTGGGAAAAATAAAACATATAAAAGGGGTGAGCTTAAATTCCCAGTAAGGATAACAATATAGCAGAAACCTTCATAAATAAGAATAAACATTTAAGGCAATGTATAATTAAAAAAATCCTTTTAAAATTGATGTTCAACATAGTATGGAAACAATAAAATGAAATAATTCGATTTACTTATTCACATGGATATTCTACTAATCGAATAATCACATACAATATCAATAACCACTTTCATAATTACGGAATGCATAATGCAAGAATATCATAACCACATAGCCAAGGCCTCGTGGCAAGACTACTAATAATATTTTGTCAAGGAATTGTTCCAAGACACTATTTTGTCTCATGAGAGCTACCAATGCATCGATGAGCTATAGCTGGCTCCACCCGTCACATATTAAGTCCAATGCATTCCCATACGAAAATGTTTAAACATAAAATAATCATTCATATTAAAACTAGGATACGAAATGTAAATACATCATCCATAAAGCATGAATGGTATAAAAATGAATCATCCATAGTTAAACATATCAAAAAAACCTTCAATACAATATAGAAGGTTTCTATCATAATAAATTAACATAAAATAAGCGTAATATCCATCAAAGGATGTTGACATAGATGAAATCAAAACTCATTTTTGAGAAATATCTCTTTCTTTATTGAAATCATTTAAGAGTCATATATTTATAAAATAAAACATTTTCTTTGAAAATATTCTTATAAGCATGTAAGGGAAGCTTCAACGATTTTATAACAGCAGAAAATAGCCGCACCCACCGTATAAGTTAAAAAAATACAATCTCACCATAATATTTTGAAAAGGTTAAAAAGGACCTTGTTTGGAAAATGACAAAATGATTCCTTTATAAACTTATTATAAAAAGTCAAAAATGGTATAAATGTCATTAACCCATATTCTGTAAAATAGTAAGAATGTTTTGAAATACATTTTTAGGAAACAAGTATGTGGATGATAAAGAGGTCCCAGTAGATTATTACGTATAAACAACCCTGGATAATGAAAAGATTGAGAAATAAACCCTTACCTTGTACTTTTACATGGTTGGGGGTAGTTTAAACTCCTGTATAATTGTGAAATAATTGTTATTAAATTATACAGGAATCATATACATTATTATGTTATCATATATGATCTTTTAACATTTCATTGTTAATAATATCTTAGTATTATGGTCGTTTCGGGTGTTAACTTACTCATTTTGTTTTATATTTTTTGTTACATAAGCCATGTTTGTCAGGGATAGGTTGTATCTTATTCATATCCATAATGATATCAAGTACTAAAACGTTATTTTTAAATCATCAAATGATAATTATACTTGAATGGATACGATGGAGAATGAATCTCATCGCGTTCGTGGAGATGGTAGTCCATACATACGCACGAGCGACAATATTATTCTTTTGATATTAAAATAATATATAATTGGATGGTATATCATATATACAGAATCATTATCATGTTATATTTATTATTTACATGAATTAAAAATCATTATTATACCCATCCAAATAATAATATATTGAATAAAAATTACACCACGACGTGGAGATGGTAAGCCGTACGTACAGACGTATGGTGAGATGTCATTCAAAGGATTGATGAAATACTGAAATATGGTTGTACCATATTTATAATAACATAAAATTATATATAATATACTGGAGTTATTATTTTTTAATGGTAATAACAAAGAAAGAAGATGTGGAAGAAGAAAGGAACTTGAAAAGGGGTGGTGAAATCGTTACCTCTTCTTCGGGTTCTTCCTTTTGATTTGATCAAAAGGGCTCCTTAGGTTGGCTTTATGACTAATTTAAGGCCTCTAGGATGAAGTGAGGGAAGTTTAGAGTGTAGTTGGGAAGGGTTTGGCTGAGAAAAAAGGAATTGAAGGTGTGAATTAATGAGAAGGGGGAGGGCCCTTTTATAAGACGGGTGAGGGGTACCTTTTGAAAAGCTAGAAATATTATTTTATAATAAATTCATATTTGGTTTCCAATGGCTCAAAATTTGATTATTTAATGGTTAAGATGGGGATGGGTTCAAAACCACTCAACCAATATAATTTAGACAAGTTTGGGTCATTATATTATCCTTATCTTTTAGTTTTAACTCTTAGTTAATTAGTTTAAAACTTACCATATCACTTGGTATTTTTATATTATATAGTTAATAAACATACTATATACCTCCAAGAGACGCCCAACTGGTCTATTAATGATACACGTATCATGATATAAGACTCTTGGCCGCAAATTATATTTTTAGGAAACGAATAACAATTAATAATATAATATTTGTTTTAAAAACTCTTTTATGTCAATTTTGACACTATTTGGAAAATATATTTTTGTGAAAATCATAACAGATATATTACTTCTAAAAAGTTAATTAATTCAATCCTAACTTGTCATATTAACATAGAAAATTAGTGCAATTCATAAAAACTCTCAAATTATATTTATTTGGGTATTTATAATATCAATTATTTTTTTGTCATTATTATGATAATTACTCCATCATCATTGTGTCATAAATAAATTAAATTATTTAACGTCTAAAAATTATAAATAAAATATAATTATGTATAAAATCTGTTTAGCTTTCTAATGAATATTTATAATATAATTTATCTTCTGTGTAACCCTATATTAAAAATGGTTTAGTAAATAAACATTGATTTTAACTATTTGAACTCTTCTTTGAGTTAAATAATAATAAATGTCCTAATCTAATCTAAGTGGACCTAAAAGATAATATTTTATTCATAAGGTTTTTTTTGGTTGAGATACACTTGTCCAATATAATTAGGACATGTGTTAGGGTAATATTAATAGCATTTTTACCCTTAATTACCCTATTTACTTTTAACCATGGTAAATAAAAGTAAAAAGTAACTGTTCACCAAAAATTATTTTCATCTCATTGAACCAAATTTTACTCCTTGATATTAACCGTGTCAATCAGATTTTTGAAATTCCACTCACAAATGCAGTAAAATTATGTTTTATAAAATATTCAGTTTTTTTAACTACCACTTAGTTGTTTCACTATACATCAAAAAACGAAGTTTCCAGAAAAATACCAAAAATTAGGCCTAATCTATATTTGATATTATGAATTCAAAAATGATTTCTATATTACAAAATTCAGAAAATATCAGTTGCATTAATTAATTTTAAAATTAATTCTAGTCGTCAAAACAAATATTGTGTCTATAAGAGATAATAACTCTCAAAAGATTGACACTTATTTATGTCCGGTTTAATTGTGAAATTATGTACAATGAACAACATTGTATTAAATGGTAATAATATATTCTAAATATACTTTAAAACCAATCAAATACCTAATTTATCAATATAAATTATTTCGATTAAAAAAGTTGTTTTTAATTAAAAATTAGTAATTTTCACTATTCATCGTAATATAAATGTTATCCGAAAAGTTCAAAAATTTCACCTTAGGATAAATTCGATAATCCGAATACAAAAATGAAGTCCATTTTGAGAGATAAAATTTATAAAATTTCAAAAAGTAAATATTACTATTCATAACGGCTAGTTTGATTGGTTGTGGTGTGTCTTAGGACTCGAAGTTGCGTACAACACACGATACTGTATTATTCAAAGGAAAGCGTACCGTGGAAGCTTGGGATGTTTCATTGTATATTTTTGATGTCCCCATTCAATAAAGTAAATTTATTTAGTCATATTGAATATATGAAATTTAAAATATTGGATTAAAAAAGGATCACTATTAAAAGTTGGTAAAAGTGTAATACTGAAAATGAATTTGTTCTTACATTATGTCTAAGAAACTCATAATATGGATTCTAAAATTAGAAGGATTATATAAAGTTTAAAATTTAGTTAATACTATTCCTAACCTCTTTTGAACGGCTTGTTTGGTATGTCATGGTGCACTTGAACTCGATGTTGTGTGCAGTGAAAGTTATTGAATTATTTTGAAGAAATAACACACTATGAAATCTTGGGGTGTTACGATGATGATTCTCATACTAGTGATCTACATATTTCTATGTCTGGTGTTCTTCAAACTGATTTGAAGATTCCATAATACCTGACATCGTACTCTACTATTTTCTACAAAATCCATCATTTGTCATGGCATCTTCATGATTTATGAGAACTCCATGATAATCAAGGCATAATTAAACTCAATACATGGATGTGATAAAAAATTCATACATTTCAGTCTCAGTCATCATATTCTTAGACCGATTATTCTTGAGTGTAATTCCTTGTAATCTCTAACATCTAACAGAATTTAATTCCTATTTCCAAGATATACTGACTCATGCTAGTGGACAGATTCCAATTTTATGTACTAATGGCCTGGGTCTGAAGTACTATTCGTTGTCTGGTGTATCTTCATGGGCTATCACATGGTCACACTGTTGGAGTTTTCAAGAAGACAAAACTCCACCCTTTCTCAAAATCAACCATATATAATCAATCAACAAAAAATACAACCAAAACTCAAATTAATACTATCCAAATGAACATTGTACAATTATTAAATTAGTTGAAAATTAATACCTATTTTAAAAATAATAATATAAAAAATCATAATTCAAACACGGTGGTCATCCGTAATAGCTATAAAATTATCATAATACTTATTTAAACATCACATTCAATCTCTAAAATTAAAAAAAACATTATTGACTTGGAAATAAGGTGGAATTAATAAACTTGTTTTCTTAATTGAGTTTGATTCCTTATTCAAAACAATATAAAACTCTCCATTATAAGTTTTATGAATCAATTCAAATTTATGAATTCAACCAATTTGATTTTTAAAATCCATTGATCTTACAAATTATAGACTCATACACTTTTCAAAAAAACTTTCAATGGTAATCATTTAATTTATTAGTCTAGCATAACTATTTCACTCTTTTATTATTAATAAAACATTCCATACTAATCCTACTAATCTGAAAAAAAATTATTAATATTTTATTAGTTTCATTCTCAAAAAACATTTTGTGTTTTGAAACCTTTATAGTAGGAAAATATCCACTAAGAATAATTGATTCATTCCAATTTTCATTTAATAAAGTCACATTCAAAATAATATGAACTCATTTACTTATAAGAAGTATGTTTTTTCTCCATATCCTTCAACAAAAAACATCCTCCTTATTTATTACTTTCTTAAGAACCCTTTCAAATTCATTATTGGTGATGTATTCCATCATAGCAATCTTCTAATTATTCTCTATGACAGGATTTTCATTGGTTTTTAGATTTCTTCTTCAATCTTCAATTTCCCTGATTTATTTAAGAAATGTACATCGTGTGAAACCAATTAATAATATATAAGTATATTCTTCTATTTTATTTGAAATAATTTTTAGTTTTCATCAATGACATCCTCGGACTATCACTGTTAGTGTCTTTCTTCAGCTCATTAAACCATAAGATAGGATATCATTATATATTTGATTCTTTTACTATTATGGAGTCATATTAAGTTTAGTATATGTTTAATATATGGTTATGATTCACAAAAATTTTATCATATGTTTGGCTATATAATTTTTAAGATTCAAAATTTTTTTAAGACACTCATTTCAATCATATAATGATAGATTATTCAGATTGTCTTAATTATACTTCTATCAAAAATGTTTTCTCTTCTTTCAACGTTTATATCCTAAATAATGGTCTTACATGACATTCATATGTTGAAAGTTTATGAAGGAAATTAATTTTTTTATTCCTAAACCCTAAAAAACATATTATATCAATAAAATTCATTATTTTTCTTGTATAATTAAATTTTATATATTTTTTTAAAATTTTATTCTTTGCTTGTTTCAAGTATCTATTAGATAGAATTTGGTAAACTACAATTACTAAACCATATCACATATATCCTTTATGTTGTGGTAAGATTCATATAATTATTTATCCACCAATATATTGAAATAATTATTCCATTTTACAACGCAATTTGAAAAAAATAGATTATGTACAAGTATCTATATAACATTTGTGGTTGATTTGATTTATGTTATGGGAATTGATGATTCCCCAACCATTATAAATCACTCTTTACAACTATAAAAACTCCTTATTAAAATAAAATTATATTATTTAACTTCAGTACAAAAAAAAATTCAAATAATTTTGAACGTTCCACATGAATTAATTCAAGATCATCTATCTCTATATCATTCTATAAACATGTCTGAATGAAATAATTATTATCTCCATCCATATAAATCAATTAGACTTCTCAATCACTCTAAATCTTCTTTATTTTATTTTTCATGCATGTTATTTTATATTTTAGTTAATTATCATAATCATTTAATTTTTTCGCATCATTTCTAGTTTTGAAACATTGATAATCATTTTCCTTTTTTATAGATTTATAATGCATATAATACCTTATTAATGGAATTCTTATACACATAATTCATTATTTTTTTTCAATTTTTCACTATTCAAAGATATGTTATCATTCAAAAGTGAGGCTATTTATCAAATATATTAAATATTTTTTATTAGGTTATATGATTATACGTCATGTTTTTCCAGTACATCTACCCTTTCAATAACCCATTTCTTTAACTATGTTTCCTCATAAAACATCTCCTTGAAAAAAAACATGTTTATAAAAACATTCACCAGTAAAATTATAAATATAAATTACTATATGAGAGTATAATTCATCAACTAAATTTATATTATCATATTTATATAGATTCTTCATCTATAAAAACAATATTTATAAAATGATTCATCATTTGTTTCGGTCAGTGTAAGAAACTAAAGAGGGGGTGAATTTACTTCTTATAAAATTTTGTGTCTAAAATTCTTATTTAAAAATAAAAAAAATTAATAAAAAAATAAAGTCCAACTAACCAATGTAAAAGATTTATAAAATATTTTATCATTATAATGATTTCTCAAATATATATTGTTATCAAAAAACATAATATGAATTTCTACTATACCATTTGAAATTAATATACAATATAAAATTCTAATACACAAAATAACTAAGATTAACTATTAGAGTTATTTAAATTTTTCAATTACTACTAAAAAGAATCAAATTAGAGTACTATACTTGAAAAGGAACAGAGGATTTAAAATATGAGGTTTAGTCTCATGAAAAGACTTAATCCTATCCACACGGTGATCACCTACCACAAAGTAATTAACACTAAATAACCATTATCTACACCCTGGATCGGTGTAACAATATAATTTAAATTTTTAGGTAAATGAGAAGACATCAACAGTTTTTGTGGGAGTTTAAGGCCAAAAAATATACAATCCATGTATGGACCTCTTCCACTATTATCCAATGGAGTGTCAGGTGTAAAAAAGATGATTTAGTATAGATATCTTTGAATCTTCTATATTTTCTTAGGACTCCGTGTGTGTTAAAAAAATAGAGATACACAATGCAAAAAATTTAAATAATGTACACCGGAAAAGATTTATTATAAGGAGTGTTTATAAGGCTATGTTTCTTGTTCTATGAATCTTCTCCACTCATTTTGGATAGTAGAAGTGAATCTAGAGTCATCTTCGAGAAATATACAATGAAACAGAGAGTCGTTATTTTCATCTGTCATCTGTTCTTAGAGATCCTCGTTGTGTTTTTTCTTCTATGTTGTTTCTATATAGATTTTACATCTTCTATTTCTTGGTATTTTCTTTGTGTTTGGATGTTAGAGTTCTCTTGTTTTTTCTCTAAGTTACACAAACAGCTCTATATATTTCTTCCATGTAGAATCGTTATCGCTATCATTAATTTTGATCAAAATATTCCCTTTATATAGATAATTAGCATGTCCTATAATACATAATACCTTTTACCAGTCTCTAACATCATTAAATTTGTTTCAAAAATGCCAAAAAGACTCATTATTATAATAAGAAGTACTAATTCTCATACCTATGCTCGTTATAGGTATGTTAGAATTTAAGAGACAGATCAATGATGACTTAGTCTATCAGTAGATCATTCTATCAGTATCAAATTCTATTATTAGATTATTCTATTAGTAGATCATTTCTGTCAGTAGCTCAGAATTATGGTGGATCACTTTTTTGTTAGGTCAAATTTTTAACATTCAATTGAGTTTTTTGTAGATTATGTATTGGTAGCTCGACTGATAGTAGGTGATGCGTTGGTAGCTAAGTTGTCAGTAAGTTATGTGATGGTAACTCAATGGTTGATAGGTGATGCATTGGTAGCTCAGTTATTGGTAGCTCATACATATTGATATTCTTAGTTATGGGTAGTCAATCGATCAGAAGGTTGAACATTAGTAAGTTACTATATCTTTATCTTAATCTAAGAGTGAATCATACATATAGATAATTATGAGTCTCTATATCAATTAGTCATTCTATTGGTTTCTAAGAAATATTTGGGTGACTTTTTATTCGTAACACATACTTATTAGTGTCTTACATTTAACGATAATATGAAATTATGACTATTGATGTAAGAAATAACACGAGATGTTAAAATAATAATTGAACATGATCGAAAAATAGTGTCTTCATAATTAATAGTTATCTTATTTAAGTATGATTTTTGATAATTTAAACCATATGAGGAAAAAATTCCACGTTTTTTAATGATAAAATACCAGGGAATTATATAAAAAATTAATTTATTTTATTTATGTTGATCATAGAGAAAATAATTTTAAAATATTAAATCAATTATTGTGTTTAAATTCTTAATGAATCACATGTAATGATTACTTGTAAAATTTTATTTGTTAATTGAATTTTCCATTTTAACCTTCATACTTAATCATATACTCCCCCTGAGTGAGATTCCATATTATTCCTCCCCCTTTTGGGATTATCAAAAAGGAAAAAATTAATGAAAAAGAAATAACATATAAGGAAATATCAATGAGGTTAATGTACATAGGGTATTTCATTAATCAAATAATACATGGGAGGTCAATAACAATACAATAAAAAGAACATAAAATACTTCTCCAAAAAGCGATATGTCAACTTAATGGGAAGATCATAGTTCATCATATACATGAAATTATTAGATGAAAAGGGTGGTGTAGTAGAAGGTTCAGTAGTTAGAGAGGTGGAAGGTGTATAGAGGATATTAAGGGAAGAAAGAGAAACTCCTATGAGTACAATTGGATATGGGCTTGTTCCAGAATAGGAAGTAGGTCCTGTGAGTTACTATTGAATGATAGGACGAATTTGGCAAGATATAGATCATGGGTTATTGTTATATTTTAGAAAATTGTACAAGAAGAAGAGGTAGAGGAAGGATGGACTGATCAAATTGGAGAAACTAGTGGAGAAATATCTATGTGTTGTTATGGTGAAGTTATGGTTTTAGAAAATTTATAAATTCCTTAATGACCACACTAACATATTCCATTGCCTTCTCAAAATTGTCATTATTTTTCTTGAACTTTTCATGGATTTGAGTAAACTCTTCCAACTACCAAACTTGATCATTTGAAGCCTATGTCCATGGAGGTAGCCTTAAGTTCTCCACAAAATATTTAAAGTAACTAGTTAGTTGATTCTTGTTATAAATTTTCTTGATATAGAAATCCACATTCTCAGTCATTTATTCTTGAGTAGTGGTGTCTTATTTTTCGTAAAATATCTCTATGTCATACACATGGTCACAATTCATACTGATCGTACTAAGGATATACTAAACAGTTACACCCATCATAGTATGATTTTCTTGTCTAGTTACATTTCTAACCATCTCATCATAAATAGGGTGAGAAATGTGAGAAGATAAGATGGAGTCATATTGCACTATATATATGATATCTAATATCAATTGAGTTAAATCAAGAGTTGGAGCCTAAGAAATAGTAGATTACATAGATTATTCAGAAGTGGATTCGCTCAAAATCTTCATATCATTGTCTAAAGTTGTTATATATTCAATTGTCAGTCTATTAATGGTAGAAATGATAGTCTTTAACTCATTCCACATCATCTGTTTATCTGGAACAACAGCTACCTCATGAGTGATCAATATTGGATAAACATGAGATACAACTCTCTTTGTAATTAAATCAGCATCTCTTTCACTAATTATAGATTGTAGAGCTAGTGGATATGAAGAGGGTTATCAAAAATCCACCAATAGTTATTCCATGAAGGAATTAAAAATATCTTAGGTTATATATTAAAAAGTTTCTGAACCAACCATAAAATTAGTAATAGTCATCTCCTCTACATCAGGATATTCCAATTCCACAGTCACAGACCCTTGGTATATCCTCTATAGAGGTACCAAAATATCTTCCAATGGAGAAATCACTTCACCTTCATCTCTTTTATCATGTATCTCCCCAATAGCTGATGACCTATTTCAGGGATAAACCAACACTATATCTGGAATTTCAGATACATCACATATAGCCAAAACTTCATCATAAACATGGACGTCGATATCTTTATATTCAACCACAACATGAGCATCAAGATTCTGTTCCTCAATCACAACACGTTAAATATCCCCACGTGATTTTACAATATGTTCTTGTTCCACAATGGCAGGATGGGCTGGATTATCATGTCCAACATGATATAGGGTTTGATCAATAGTATCTCCACTAGGACCCTGGTCATCATCCCCAAGGTCTGATCCTCTATTTTAATCATTACATTATTCATCTTTTCTATTACTTCCAACTTCTCCATCACTTCCATTAGATTCCTCAAAATCTTCCTCAACTCCATCTTCATCATCTTCACTGCCACTTATTTCTTCATCACTAGATTATTTTTTACTACAATATCTTATCTCATAATCAGAATTGTCTATCTCTTTTATCTCATACATATAATTCTCAAGTATAAGTGGTTCCATAGAAGGTATAGGTTTATGTGGACTCACATGACCATACAAAATCCTCACTTGATTGTCTGAAATGTCAAGATCACACTTGGCATCTATAGGAGACTCATTTCCTTGACCATCCTCAGCCATATCCTCTCCAGAATACTCACCATATTAATATAGTTCTAATCTCGGATCAACCATGTTCCTCGACCTTATGGTATTGCCAACCAGATTGAAATATTCACAAAACATGTCATTATCCTCAACCCATATCTTCTTCCATGGATTCAAATTAATTATTTTTCTCTTACAGATATTTATTTGAGATATCAACAATCACAAGGAAATACTATCCCGTTATCCTCCTTTACAAATCCCTTATCCTTTAACATGGTAGAGATAATTCATGGATAAAAGGAAGAGTTTTTCTTATAATATGGCTTGATCATCACATTATTTTGTACTATTAGATATTTTAAGAATTTTACATTATGGCCATTCTTCAACTGATTCAACAAGTAATCTTCCTAAAACATAAGAGAATAAAAGTACCATTTTAGGGGACATAACTAATTATGGATGAATTTAAATAAAATCTTGATCTAACCATAGATCTATGTAGTAAGAGGCTTCTTATTCTCTTCATTGCCTATCATCAAAGCCAAAGATGCCTCATAATTGATGAGGTAAATTTTTAGAAGAGGACTTCCCTGATGGTTATCACAAACAACCTCATGGGGTACCCTCAATCAATCTTCCCAATTATTGGATGAAAAAAACCCTATATTTCTATCCACTATATAATTTTTCCAAAACACCACAGATCCTTCCAGTAGAAACATATCATACTTGTAAAACTCATGTACCAGCCTCAGATAATACAGCCACTTGTTGATGGAGAACTACTCCATCGACCCTTGGATTTGCCACACATTTAGAAAAGGGGTATTATAAGTCAACAACCATTCTAAAGGAAATCCCTATTCATTGGTAAAGATGCAGTTCATGAGTTTTGGATGAAAAGTTTTAGAATTAGGAATTGGATGACTAGATTCATATCATTTCATCTTTTTTTGATGTTATAAATCCTCATATTCTTGAAAGGACGCATTTTACATGAGCCATCAAGAGTGGTTTGAATGGATCAGTTCGAGAGATAAAGGTAGCAGCTCGAGAGAGATAGTTTCGAGGGTAAAAGTCCAAGAGTAATAGTGTGAGGTTAAAATGTATTGGTTCAAACATTAATTTAATCACCTATGGCATTAAAAAAATACCAAATGAATTTTAATATAAAATAAAACAAATAAAACAATGAAATTTAAAATTCTATAGAGGCAAATAATTAATAAATTTTCAGATAGGCACATCATTGAGTGCCATCGATATGTCACCAATAGTGATTCAGGTTGGTGATACATCATCGTTGAGTCATTTCGCTAAGACATAATCATGAAGTCATGTTGGTGGGACATCATTGGTGAGTCATCTCGGTGAGACATCATCGATGATTCATGTTTGTGAGACGTCATCAGTGAGTCACGCACAATAGTTCCTCAAAATATTGATCATCCTTATATCATGTTTGATGTAAATCATCATCATTGTGTTTAATGGCATAGTAGAAATATCAGTTTGATGATGTTTTGTGCCAATGAATTAAAGATTTATATAATCTTTATGATATTGATATCTCAAAAAATGTTGTCTTTCATCAATAAGTTTTGTTATTGAATGAGAAACTACATTCATATAAATACTAATCACACT
Organism: Viscum album; assembly: GCA_963277665.1. Lineage (NCBI taxonomy): Eukaryota > Viridiplantae > Streptophyta > Magnoliopsida > Santalales > Viscaceae > Viscum > Viscum album. The sequence continues at coordinate 660,078,606 of OY728134.1, read as the reverse complement.
AATGTTTTCATAGTTTATAGGGACAGGTTTAAACTGATATCCATACTCCGGTTATGTATGATTCAACCACAAAATCAGAGTTTGATGGCTTTCAATAACTATTTATTGAGCTTTGGCATTAGATAATGCAAGCTAATTTTTTTACTATAGCATGATACTGGAAACATTCCCAAAAAATGAAATGTTCTAGAGTTTATTTTTCGTTATAATTTTCAACAACCGAAATTAGTATCAGAATAACGAAATCAAAAAATTTTCCTATAGGATGGAATAGTCCTATGTTAGTATTATATTTGAAGTATTTGAGTTTTCTTATTAAATTATGTTACATGATATTATTTATGGATTTATTCACAACATGCACACATACACACACTAAAAATAATATCAGGGTGACTAGAAGTCAGGTACAGTAAACAGGCAATCATTCCTCTTAAAATTTGTTGAACAAAAGATGGTCCATTTTCATCAAGATCCCATTTATAGGTGGTACTCATTGGAGTATCACTACTTTTTGTACTATTAAATACACACCATTTCAAAAGAACTTTAGTGTACTAACATTGATTTAAAATGATATCTTCCATATTTTGAAAAGTTTGAAGTCCATGAAAGGATTGGAGTTCACCCACTAAATTCATCTCTGATTTAATATTCATCATTTTTTAAAAATACTTACATAATTGTTTTTAGAAGTTCCAAAAATATTATCAACAATATATATTTGAACAAATATAAAATCATTAGAAATTATATTTATAATATGTTTCGGTCCTTCTATGCATTTTATAAAACCTTTTGAAATTAGTAATGTACTAAGCCTATAACACAATGATCTTGGATATTATTTTAAGCAATACAAATATTTTGATAATTTGAAAACATTTCATTGAAAATGAGGCTTTGTAAAATTAGGTTGTTCTTCCACAAAAAAATCATCAACTATATAACCATTTTTGAATGATCATTTAACATGAAATTTATATATTATTAAATTGATATTTTCAGCATAATCAGGAATAATTCTAATGGTTTCATGTCTAAAAACTGTTGAAAAAGAATATTTATGGTTAATTACTTATTCTTCACTATTTTATTGTGCAGCCAGTTTGGCTTTATTTTTCACTATGGCACCAACATCATCTACTTTGTTTCTAATTACAAACTTAGTGCCTATAGTTATGATCTAATTGGGTCTATCAATAATTTGACAGAAATTATTTCTTTCAAACTGATTCAACTTTTAAGGCATATAAATTATACAAAATTAATCATTGATTGCATTATTGATATACTTAGGATCAAGCTATGATAGAAAGGCTTCATCTTCAACCGAGTTCCTAAGAGAAGTTCTAGTCGCTGTTCCCTTATCTTTTTCTATGACTATATAATATAAGGGTTAGTTCTTGAGCGTCTTAACATATCAATAAAAATACGTGTTAGTTACTTCAGGTTCATCTATAGGGTTGGGTTCAGTATAAACTGATTTTAGATATTTTACAAGACATAAGTATTTTGCTACTTGTTTTACAGTAGAGATAGAAGGTTTATCATTTAAGATCAGATTGGATATATTATCTTCAATAATTTATAGGGATGTTTTAGTTTTATGTTGATCTCTTTCAAAAAAATTATATGTACATATTCTTCGACATAGTTGGTTCTTTTAGTGTAGACCTTATATGATTTTCTAGAGGTTTGATAACCTATAAAAACCCATTCAGCATTTGTGGAGGAAAACATGACAACATTACCTATTGTATTAAGGAAAAATCCTTTACAACCAACGTAATTAATGTAAATAACATTAGGATCCCAATTATTCAACAAATTATAAGTATTTTTATTAAGAATATGTATAATTAAAATGCTAAAATTATATATCAAGATGTATTCAGAGATTCTACCCAAAAGTAAATAGGTATTCCATACTCATCTAGCATAGTTTAGAAATATTCTACTAAGGTTCAATTCCTTGTTTCGTTAACTCCATTCTATTGAGGTGCCCAACAAGCAAAGAATTTATGACTATAGAAATTTTTTGAGCAATAGGAATCAAACTCTTGGGTTTCAAACTCACGATCATGTTTTAATATTATGGGTTTAATTCAAAGCCCAGTTAGGTTTTCTACAGTTCTAGCATACATGGTGATGTTAGAACTTTATTCACTCTAGTGAGCTAAAATGGAGGTCCATGTATATGAAGGATATTTATATACTATAACATAGACATAATGCTTCACATTTAAACTAGAAAGTATAGATGTTCCAAAAAAGTCAATGTGATCCAACTCAAGAGGTTTACAAGTTGAAAATTCATTGTTTGGTTTGAAATATATTTTACGTTGTTTTCCTTTTTGACAAAGATTATAGACATTTTCATTTGGAAACACATGTTTAGGTATACCCTTTTCTAGTCCTATTCTTGTAATACATATATGGGGGTGAATTTTACTATGTCATAATCTCATATACCAAAGGAAATACTCATTGTGAGAATCACACACATAAGAAACATTTGGGGAAACAAAATAATAAAAGTTCCCAATAGTCCTTTTTATTTCTAAAAGTAGTTAATTGTAAATCATTATTAGAATTGAAAACATTACATGAATCACTTTAAAATTTGACATCAAATATATCATCCCATAATTGTGAAATTCTATGAATACATTACATAATACCATCAAAAAAATTACTTTATACATTAAAATTGAGTTAGTGTTACCCATTTCGATAATCCCAATTAATTTTTATTTTTCATGGTCACCAAAGGTGATATTCAAACCATAAATCTTGATATGTTTTTTGAATCAAGAATAATCTCCTATTAATTATCTTTAAATCCCACTATCCACATTATTCAAGATTTAATAGGAAAACTTCTGATAGATTTCGTATAAAAATAAACCATTTAAGATATGATTCAGGTACCCATACTTGCAAGTATCCAGTAACATTTCTAATTAATGATTTGGGAACCCACATTTGCATCATGGGAATCTAATAAACAGTATTTAATGTCCTCATAATGTAAAAATTATTTTTTCCAGAAACAAATCTAACATTAGAAGATGCTCTAGCATTGGATATTGCAATAAATTATAATAATATGTTCATAAAAAATATTTTATTGATTATGATACGAATTTTTTTTAACAAAATATCCTTTTCTAGGTTGATAACCCATACCATTAGTATAATTTGGAGTAACTTAATTTCTAATAATCTGAACTATGATATCATTTTAATTTGTGAATATCTCTAAATATTTCTTCAATCGATCACTATAAATTTATGTTAATTATTCTCATTGGGAAACTGAACATTATTTTCCATTTCAATTTTATGTTCATACTCAATAGAAACAGTAAGAGCATGTTTTTTCGAGATATATTTATATTTATCATTCAATTCCTTGCATAAACCCTCATAAATTTTACAATATTAAAATATTTATTCTTATTTAATATATTTATAATTAGACTCATTTACATAATTATAATATTTCTATGCATGAGGTTATAGTTCTAACATAGATTAGTTTTCCAGGAAACACGTATTCTCTTTGGCATCCATCTCATCTTGTGAAGATTCAGATTCACTGGAGCTGTCCTCAAAAGCACTATAGGTGTTCTTAATTACATTTTTATATTTTCAATATTATTCTTCATATTTCCTTTTGATCAATAACTTATGAAATTCATCATTCAAATGTCCTCTTCACTAACACTCTTAAACAACTATTTAATTTGTATATTAAATTTTCATCAAATTTTTTTTCTAGTTTCCCTTCCTGTGGTATTTCCCTTTATAACTTGGTTTTCTATGGAATTTCATTCTCCTGTAAGATACCTAAAATATAGAGCAAACTGATTCATTTACTCGTCACTATCACATAGTGATTATTCATTTTTGGAACATTCAGAATGAACTTTCACTTTCTCTTTTGGTTTGAAAGTAGTGGTTTTGAATTCCATAAAATTTATCTTTGTTTTGTCATCTTATTCTCTATTTACCATCCAAAATTCTTCATACATCATCAACATACCTATCATCTCATTTATAGATTCTGTATTGATATCATCGGATTACCTTATTGATACTTATTCCTTGGATGTGATTTTTATTCCCATAGACACCATTTTATTTACTATCCTAATGATATTATGAAAAAAGAAAAAAATGGGTTCATTATGAATCATTATAATGTTATAATATTTAATAGTATTTGAATTTAGTCTCATTTCATTAAAACAAGTTGTTCCTTCAATTGAAACAGTGAGTGTATCCCAAATTTCATCTGCTATTTTACATTCTTAAATCCAATTAAATTCTTTATCCCAAAAAGTGGTGATTATAAAAACTTTTATATTTACAGTCATTATTGTAGGATTATATTGTGGCATCATACCAAGTGTCCTTAGAAGTTTCAAGAATCATAAATTCATCTACAATTGAATAACAGATTTCAAATCCCATACATCTCAAATGCATTTTCATTTTAACGTTACACTGGGTTAACATTATCGATTAATGTAGGGTGGACTATTGGTAGAAGCACCTTACATTCTATTTTTAAAATTAAAATAGTTCAATATTTTTTTAAATAACTATAAATATATAACTAATAGAAATTTCGGGATCTTTAAGGAACCTCTAAAATCATAGTGGGAATGATATTTGATAATTTTAAAACTGTGAAAACATTAGATCGAAAACAACCACTGATTCCAAATGTTGGTTGTAGTTTGAAACTAGAGAGGGGGTATTGAGTTCCTATAAAACATTCTGTCTAAAATGTTTATTTAAAAATTCATGAAGTTTATAAAAATATAAACAAGTTAACAAATGTAGTAGATTTTTTTAAAAATTTATCATGTGAATGATTTCTCAACGATTTATTAGTTCTCAGTTAAGAAAATATGAATTACTGTTTTAAATCGCGAAATTTTTCTACTAAATTAAATTCTAAAACAAACAATATATAATATTAACTATCATAGTGAGGTAAAGTTTTCTAGTTTGAATAAAAAATAAATATGATAACTAAACATGAAAACGAATAGTGGATTTAAAACAATAGTTTCAGCCTCATGAAAAGACATAATCCTCTCCACATGGTGATGACTTTAAACGAGGTAATTTATATTAAATAAACATAATCCACACCCATGATCATGGTAAATACAATATACAAATTGTTCAGGTCAATGAGACCACTTCCATAGATTTCATGGGTGTGTAAAACCCAATAAATAGGCAGGCCACACTTTGACCTATTCAACTATTATCTATGAGAGTGAAAGGAGAAAAACAATGAGTTGGTGAAGATATCTTTGTATCTTCTAGTTTTTCTAAGGAGTCTGTTTTTGTTAACAAAACATAGAAAAAACACTTCTCAAAATGTAATTAAATTACACATGAATATCTCAATAATTATAAGAGAATAGAATGATATATTTGAGGATATATAAATTTTCGGGACTCCTTCAGGATCTCAGAAGTGAAGCTGGAGTCGTCATCCTGAAGTAGATAGCAATACAAAGTGTCATTTTTTCTTTGATCTTCTATTTATAGTGAACCTCAGAGTGTTCATTTCTTCGAAGTTGTTGCTGCATATATTTAATGTCTTTTGGTTCATAGAATTTTATTTGTCTATTCATAGTAGAAAACTCTTGTGTTTTTGTCTATGTTGCACGAATAGCGATGTATATTTATTCCATGTCATTTATTTCTTGAAATCTTTATTATTTATCTAGATATTCCCTTCGTACAGACATGAAACATGTTCTTCGGTACCATGTACGTCTTACTAGTCTCTGACATCCTTAAATTTTGTTTACAAAATACATACTTTCTCATTAATATAATAAGAATAATTAATTTCATAAATATGAAAATTAAATGAAAGCCTGAATTTAAGATACAAATCATCATTAACTCAGTATGTGAGTGATTCATTCAATTTTGAGATCATTCTAGTGTTAGATCATTCTCTTGGTAGATCATTTATGTTGTTTGATCATACTATCGATGGATCACACTTCCAATATGTCAAACATTCATTAGTCAATCGTGCTATTAGTAGATGATGTGTCAGTAACTCGATTGTCGGTAGGTGATATGTTTGTAGATTGGCAGTTGGTATGTGATGCCTTGGTAACTCGTCTATCGGTAGGTGATGCATTGGTTGCTCAATTGTTGGTTGATCATACATTTCAAAATTATGAGTGTTAGTCAATCACTCTTTTGGTAGGTCGAGCATTGGTAGGCTTCTCTGTCAGTAACTCAGTCAACCTATGACTCATACATAGCACCAATTATGAGTCCCTCTATCAATTATTCATTCTATAATTTTCTCACGTATCTATCCATGACTTGACTATCAGTAGGAAAAGTAACTATTGCTCACACTTATCATTGTATTACACTTACCCAAAATCTGTAATTCAATATTATGATGTAAACACTAATAACAGAGGATAAAATTAAAATTGAAAATGATTATGCATTATGTATCCTAATAAAACACAGTTATTAATGTCAAGTAATATTTGAGAGTATTGAAAATAGAGGATGTCTACAATATGATCAGATAAAACATTGATAATCATTAAGAATTGGTTAATACTGTTCATTATTCAACGTTTTTATTACATTATTTTTCAATTTTTTTATTCTATTATTCAGTGTCCTAGAAAATAATTCTGATTCAATAGTAATTATGACAATTTTTTTTCTTGTTAACATCATCCTAAAACTACAAAAATACAAAATAAATAATCTCATAAGAAATTTAGTGGGTTTTCCAAATCAGTTCCAAATAAATTGTAACCGTTATCCGGATGCCATTTGAAATCCCAATAGGACTAGTGAAGACACTTAAAACCATAAATTTCCCTATAAAAACTATTGTACATTGTACTTGAACTTTTCTATCATCACTATTCATTTATACATGAAAACAAGTTATATATATCATTTGATTTTACGGGATTCTCTATGAATATATCTAGCCAGATTTTACAAGGTAACTAGCACTTCTACCATTTTCTCAACGTGTGATGTGAGGATCCCATTGTATTTCAAATCACAATAGTAGATTTTGTTCTATTCTAAAACGATATGGGAAACACCCACATTCCCTATATAATGGTTTTATACTAAATCCATCACTAGTGATTTCAAATATTCATAATGAAGTTAAAAAATAAAATTAGGCTCATTGAAAATAAACTCATGTTTAACCCATGATAACATCAATAACTTATAAAATAATCACTATAAAATTTCCCTTTGATCGTATGAAAATAATGAGATCAATCAAAAATCCTATATAACATCATTTCAGATTCTTCAGCTAAAAATATATACAAATTTAACTCACAATATAGTGAGACATTATATTTCTATTAAATAATATTTTTCACCAGATAATATAGTATAACAATAAAATTATTGATTGTACATCTAAAAAAAGTGAAAAAACAAACCAATAAAATCAATCTATGATATAAATAACATGAAATCACATCTTGATAGAAAAAAATTGAGCTAATCAACTTTCAATGAGAATCCTTTGTATGTTTTACATGAGAGATTTTGAACTCATCATACCTCACCATCATTATTATCATGTTGATTTATTATTAAATACATAAATAATAATTATCCCATCATTCACGTTTAGTGTTTGAAATAAACATAACATGGACCACCCCCCCATTATCCATATCCACCTCACATAAAATAAAATTTCAATGTTCATGGATATATAGATAGATTATTTATAAAATATGCATCATTTTCAATACTATCGGCACTGAAAAATAAAAAATATTGTGATCAAACATCATTCTAAAATGAAAATAATTATTTTTAACACCTCTAAACCACATAAAATATATATAATAAACATAATTGTTTTATTATAGCCCTTTTTAATCTCAATTATAAATGTTCTATTAAATGTTACCAACTTACAATATAAGGTAAACCACTAGAATACTTAATAAAAAATAGTTACATCACTAACAATGACAACATTTTTTATAACATACACATAATTTACTATAATACTCCATATAATTGAAATCCCAAATCAAATGAGATTGGTAAAAACAACAACCATTAGTATTATAAAATGGATAATTGTATAATAATATTTAAAATTATTGTATAAGAAGATATTATTTAGTTAATTATCCTGTAGAATCACCCACAATCAAATCACATACCTTTCTCTTCTATAGAATTCCATTCTTTACATAAAATATTATTATATCATTTATATGTTAAAACAATTATAATATTAATTTTAAACGTATACATAAAATATTAAATAAATATTTTTGTCTGATATAGATGCTAAAAATATCTTTTTATAAAGAAGATGGTGTTTAATGAATTGATAAACTCGTCATAGTTAAAAACCGACCATTATTGGGATAATTCAAAATTAGGGGAGTTAATTAATACTTGTATATCATAAATAGATTTATATTTCTATATAGTAGATTAATATCAATTTTTGATACATAATCTACACAAACCATCAATAAATTTAGTGGTAAATAATGAATTGGTAATGTATTTTTAAAATAAATACAAATAATAAACATGAAATTATCAAAAAATGGAGGGAGATAATATAGATGTTATAAATATTTATAATTACCCAAAAGTATAATAATAATATTTATATTATATAGATATGTTCATTAATTAATTGGGGGTGTATTATATATAATAGGAAATGTGAATAGAAGTATAAAGGATGTAAAATTTGAAATAATAAAGAATTAAAGTTTACCACATTCTTTTAAATTAATAGTTTATTAATACAATAAAACCATGAAGCAATAGATTTGGATGAGATAAGAACATCATTGATAATACTAGGTCATGTAGAAGAATAAAATTAGATATATATTAGGAAATGATAATTTCATGGGATGTAATTTTTAAAATATGATGAGATAGAGTATTTTTACATGAAGGGGTGTATTTTTGTCAAAATATGGTATATAATAATATTTCAAGACCCAAAAAAGAAATAGTGGTTTTATTTAGGACTGTAAATAATATATGTTTAAAGGTAAATGTTTTATGTCTTCAAAACATTTATAATAATATATTATGTTTTCTTATAAATAAAAAAATAAAACATGTATTTTTAAGGTAATAATTTATATTTGTAGTCTTTGGAACTTATGTTATTCATTTTAAATAAAATATTTTTTTTGTAAAATTCATTATATAACCTTTTTAAGTCATTTTGGGTCAATGTGAACATTTTTTAACTTTATTATATAATTATTATATCAATATTAGGTCCTAAAAAATGTGGTATTTGATAAAATATATTTTTTTACAAATTATAAAATTAATGTTTTTTGAAAAATTCCAAAAAATAAATATTATTTATTTTTGATATTTTAATTAAAAAATGATATTTATTTTATGAATACTATTTTTTTAAAATAGTTAACATTAATGTTTAATAAATAGCATAAAAATTAATGTTTTTACCAAACAAGTTAAAATACACTTTATTAAAAATATAAGGATATATTCCCATTGAGTTTTATAGTTCAAATATTTACATTTATACCACTATAATATTAATATTTAAAAACTATATTCATATAAAGTATAATTTACAAGTCATTTTACAATTCTAATGATGGGTTTTTATTTTAATGGCCAGATTACAATTATAATTACTAGGTTACTTTTCTAATAACCATATTGATATTACAAAGGTCATATTGGGTTTATAATTAATATAAATAAAACATTTTTCTTTTATTCAATATTCACATAGTTTAATATCTGTGTTCTCAACATCGATAATATAATTCCAATAATTTTTGAAATGTTATTTTATATTATTGTGTACTAGTGAAATATTTTTTTTGTGACCAAGACCCAAAATATTTTTAAATAAACATTTTTTTTAAAAAAAATTCTATGTTTTTATTTCTTGATAAAAGATCATTTTAAATAGGATGGATAAGAATGGTATTACAAGACTCAGAGACCTAGATGCATGAATTCCTTAACATTATATCGGATGAAGACCTAATAGCCTAATACTTAATCAACAATAGCTCCTCTTGTAATCCTATGATCCATCCCAACTAAATAATCTTGTCATAAATGCTTCCATTTAATACAATAACTTATTGAGTGATATGGTATATTTTCTATACAATTAATTAATTTATTCACGACCGCTACACCCTCAATGGACTCCCCATTTTTACACTCCCCCTACAGCCTCTCCCACACCCCACTTACGCTACTACATAGACCAAAAGCCCTATAGATTGATGGAATTATGGACTAAAGGCCCAATTTATGTGGATTGAATTACTATATCAGAAGAATAGTAATGATATTGCAGTATAACTATATTTCAAATGGGAATTAATTCCCACCTAGTTTTGATCCCTTGTTTCATACTAGATTACATGATATCTTTTCCACTCAGGAAATTCCCAACCATTTTTTTGTTTTTTGTAATAACATTATAATTTATTTATTTTATGGGATATATTTATCTTTCATAAATAGGGTAAAAAATTTATTAAATAATGTAGTATAGTATTTTCATTATCTGGTTCATGTGTTTTAAACATTAACTTATTCTATAATAATAAATCCATAAATATTAAGATGAAATATTTCATATATATAAATAATATCTTAGTTCTTATATTCTTGGCCACATTAAGAACTTTTAATTGCTAATTTTTTTTAACCATAACCTTGATTGAGAATAAATGAGTATACATTTATTTCAATTCTTCCTTAGGTTACCCTGATTCCTCTTCATACTTATGGTTTCACCAAATACTTTAATAAGGTGAGTTGTCTTATTTAGTTGAATGTTTTTGCGAGTGGCTCATAATTTTCATTGGATTCTCCCCAAAACAGATTCTATGAAATATTTATACAACAAATGGATTTATTAAAATTTATGGTTTAGGTATATAATTCTTTATGAGAGATACATGAAATAAATTGTACACCTGACTTTGGTATTGTGGAAGTTCTACTCGATACGCTATATTTGTTCTATATATGTGATCCCAAGGTGACCAACATACCTTAAGATATTACCTTCATTTATTCCAAAACTCATTACTCAAATCCACGGTGATATTTGTAAGAAAACGTTTTCTATAACATTAAACTCAATGTCTATTTACTAATTATTATCATATATCTTCTATAATATTTGTTCCACTATAATAAGTTTTTGTTATTTACAACCAAAAATATATTCGATATACTTTTCTTTATTTACTATGATATCAAATTTCCATTGATGAATTGTATTGACTTGAATATTATAGATCATCAAGAATTATAATAAAGATAAAAAGGATATCCCCATGATCAACATGATTTCTCACACATTGAAGGATGCAGTTCCTTCAGAACATTTTTAATGTCAAGATATTGGGGTGGGAACCTCCCACAAAGGGCAATTTATCGATTCATATAATTATTTATGAAAATTTTATTCTAATATGTAGATAAATTTTTATATTATTTGTAAAAATATTTATCCTTATAAAACACCTTATATGGATAAATTCAATATAAAGTGTTTTTATTCATTTTATATGGTTTGATTTGATATATCAAAAGGCAATGACGAACATAAAAAAAGAAAAATTTATGGTCATTTGATATAATAAATATTTCTGGATAATTAATATAATGTTCACAATCATTACATATGAAATTATTGTAAATGAATTATTTCCATGAATCCTATTTCAATATAGAAATATGAACTAAGAATGAAAACCTAATTTCCACACATATAATGAAATCTCATGTTCCCAATTACCATGTATCCAATTTCCTCAATCCTAGTTGATTTACAAACATAGAAATATATGGGAACCCAATGATTTTATATTTTTTTCATCCCTTATTCTGGGAACGTAGCATAGAGTTTTAAAATTAATGAAACCATAGGCCTCCCATTTCTCAGACAATGTTCAGACAAATTGAGAGAATATATAGACTGGGAGTACAACGAAATAGATAACTCCAATATATGTGAAAATTCATTCTAGATCATACAATATATCGATATTTGAATCCAAATATAAGGATAAAATTTAAATAAAAAGGCTAATAGGGATTCCTAATGTATACTCATGTTTAGTACATCAAAATGTGTATCCACACCTAGGTCATCAAAAATTGAGTCACCACTAGGTCTCCTAAAAGTGAAGATGATCTCATGTCTTCCCAATATGGAGATAAACCCAGTCCTTGGAGTCATACACATTCTGTTGAGTTATTCACACCCTTATTATATTACTTATGTACCCTCCATCCTAGTAAACCTAACTAGGAACCCCTTCGATGATGAAATATATTTGGGAACTCATTCACCCTAGTCACCTACATGGGTTCAATTCACGTGATTAATATACCTGGGTTCCCAAAAAATCCATGGTATTCCATGTTGAGGGCGATCATCCTCACAGACTGATGGTTGGTATTAGTGATGGGTTTTGGTATTTGGGCTTTCTCTTCATCTCTTAATTATTCATTGATCCCCATAAAATGTTTTGATCCATACTTTGATATTTTTGAGTTATGTCAGATAGTATTTGGGTCAACAAACCTAAAATCACAATTGTCATCCAAAAAATCAATGATAATAGATACTATTATTTTTTATCTCTTATTTCTGGAGTTAATATTGCCCCAACTAATATCTTGAAATACATTGAGATGATCATCCAATAATGATTTAATTACATCCCTCAATTGGAGAATAAACTGCTTGTTTCCCAAACTTATTTACCTAAGATCCTCTAAATGTTTCCTTAATATATATTCACCTTATTCATATTTCAGTTTTATTATGATAGGAATTCATTGGAATAACTCCCAAATAAAAATATTTCTAATTGTCTTAATCCTATTAGTGAACTACAAATGATTTTATTATAATTTAATTCTAAAATGGATTTATAACCATAAAAGGAACAATTATTATACATTTATCATCAAATTAAAAGGTAAAAATTCATTATTAAATGTCACCAAACTATGTTTGATATAATTACCACCACTTGGATACTTTAGAAGACCATTATATTGGTCCTTTAAATACTCCACAATTCATCATTCCTCCTTTTACAAGAGATCAATTCCTCCATAGTTTTTGATATATTCAAGATTGTATACATATATTAATTTAAAATATTTACTGTTAAAATAATTAGATAAAATGAAAGATGATATAATTCAAATGATTATTTCCAACATAAATTTATGTTTTCAATAAATCAATTTAACTAATTTTTAATTGGTATTGTTACAAATAAGGACTTCATAGGAATTTATTAAAATTTGAAGATATTGTATTCCTAGTAAATAGGTCCCATCATGGGATGATATTACCTTCTATAATCTCATCTTAAAAATCCCATTGTCACCCCCAGGGTGATTGGGAGCTCAACCACATTTGGAAACATAAATGTTGTAGGAAACCCAAAATAACGAAAACGATCACGTTAGAAATGAAGTGTTTAAAACAATTGTATATAATGAACCTAATATATAATTTTTTAGCATGTTTATATCCAAGAAGTATTAATATCTCAATTCATCTCATAACATCGATGTTATAAATATATTCCCACACTGTGTTTCTTAGGAGGCCACCTGAATAATTGAGGTGAAATTATTTTATGAGAAATCAACCCGAGGAATATTTTGGTTCCATCCTTTTATATAGACTATTTAGAAATATCTCATCTGGTATATAGGAGTCTATGTGATCCCTTTATATTACACAATCATCTGGGAATGATAATTTATACAATATATTAACTCATTATTCAATGAATGATTAAGACTTTTATAGATAATATAGATATAACTTTTATCTAGATCCAATGAAATCGAAATTTAAACTCAAAATAGTCACATCAATTAATTTATATGTATATTTTCATTCTATTAGAGTGAGAAATGTTCCTGATTAGTTTTTATGTATGAAATCCAAAAAAGTCAAACCACCACTACCCATTTTGTGTGTTTACATTATATATATTTGGATGGCCAACGAAAAAACACTAGTCAATTTATCCTCTTTAAATTTTGATATAGGTAATGTCTATATGATGCCATTAAATTTATAAAAATATATAATAACATAACAACATAACTTTCATTTAGAGGAGTACTCAAAAATATCAATTTCCCTAATATCCCATCAGAAGCGCTCATAAAGATACCAGTACATCTTTGTACAACCAATGTGTATAGGGACCGATGATTTATATACATCATCTGGTTTATCATTATGTCTATTAAGTAATAATGATACGCATTTGGTAATTTCAGACTGATTAATTCAGTATTTATCAATATTAGAATCATTATTTTTTCACTTTGTTTATTTCACAATCCGTTACATGTATAAATAATCTCATCATGATATTATATTTTATAGATGGTTAGGAAATAATCAGGGAATTATTGGATTTCCTCCCAATGTTTATGATTTCCAAACCCATCCTTTACACATACATGAAAAAAGGATCTTTTCCAATCCTCATTATTCCTTGGGTACCATTTTTTTTAAATTAATATATGTTAAAAACTTCTCTTTGATGTGGTAGTGCCTCTAAATTATTAGTGAAATGATCACAACTACAAATCCAAAATCAAGAATTTGTAAATTATTTCTATAGATCGTCAATTCCTAGGCATAATCTACAACTTTATAATTTTTAATTAGTAATCTACCAAATACCTTCTTCAATGAATAATTAGGCATCAAAATATTTTCATCAATAGTCAGTACTGTGAGTTATTTTTTGTTGAATTTCATATTCATTTTCTCTATCAGGATTTAATCACATAGTTCTATACATACATATGTTACTAAATTTCATGGTCACTTACATATTGGGATAGAAAATCACACCAAATTTCTTATAATGTATTTGTAGTAACTTAATAATATAATTAAAATATATATTTTGGTAACACTTATATGTTTGGTCCATTAAAAAATTTATTTTTTCTTTGAGGGATCTAGAGAAAATCCTTTATTTTTTATGACATGTCCCAAAAATGTTTCTGGTTTCATCCAAAAGGCACACTTCATGAACAATTCAAACAACTTATCTTTCTTTACAATCTTCATCAAAATCATTATATACTCCTAATACTTTTATTTTTTTACTTTGATTATAAAATAAAATCATTAACAACGGAAAAAAACTATCATGTAAATCAATAAATCATTTATTCATAAAATTCGTGAATATTAATAGTCATTTCTTTAAACTAAATTAAATCATTATGAACAAAATTTGACCATCTTTGTTAGAAAAATATGTATTTTTGATACCATAACACTTCATCATTAAATGATAGCATCTAGAATGAAGATACACCTTTTTAAAGTATCGATCTCCTTGATGTTACCCTAATTAGTTCTTAATCCATATTAATTTGTACCTATTCATTATAGAGATCATTGTGAGAACTCTATAAATGAGGGACAACAAATCCTTAATTTCAACTTAGAGCACTATTTCACCCCAAGGTGATGCACTATGACATTAATATAATTATCCAAATGTGCCAGATGTTTCTTCTATAACTGATATTATTATATTAGGAACATCTTATAGGGTTTAATGGATACATGTTTTGGGTAGTGATATATTTAATAGAGAACTCACCCTTATGATCTATGGTAATGAAAAAAAATTATTCAAGCAATAAATTAGTATGTCCATGTATAAAGGAAATGTATTCAATATAGATATTTGTTTCCATCTACAATTTGAGAATTATATTATTCTTCATTAGGTGTCAATTTCCATATCTATGGGGGAATATATATTATCTATTCATAATCTTCATTACATATTTATATGAGTATGGTTGGTTTGGAATATATATAATTTGATTTAATTTTATTAATAATATATATGGTCATTTTATCAAGTGAGATTTTCCATTTCTATTTATCATTACCTTCCACAAATGGAATAATTAGGATATCTTATTGAAGAACATACTCATAGATTCTAATAGGAGAAGAGTCCAATGCATGGGTTTTATTGGTAGAACTACATAGTGTTTTCATATACATATTTAATTTAATATAATAGGGGAAATTTGTAATGGCTCGGACCTCTCCAGCCCATTCCATTCTCAAAATAAGGTCAAGAAGTGTTCTAGAGTGTAAGATTGACTTTTCCAAAACCTTCCAGAATTTTGAAACTACGCGCAGTGTAGTTTGAGTACACGCCGTGTACTCCCTTTCCGAGTATACCCCGTGTTGCAAGCCGTTTCCTTGCTGTGTGGAATAATAGGTGCATGCCATGTGACCAGTTCTACACGCCGTGTAGTCCCTCCCCGTGTATGCGTTACCAGTCAACGGTCGTGTACCATGTTGGAGTCGTGTCCTTGCCGTGTGCAATAAATGAGTATACGACGTGTTTCTAAACTACATTCCATGTAGTTTCTCCCCGCGTATGCGTTACCCTCAAACCGTGTGTTGACCAGTCAACGGCCATAGAGCCGTGTTGGAAGTCGCGTGGAGACCATGTGAAAGAACCGAGTACATGCCGTGTACTATAAAGTACACGCCGTGTAATTTTTCTTTTCACGCCTATAAAAGGAGGGGTCCCCTCCTCCTTTCAACTCACCCATATCCTCCCCTCTCCTCTGAGCAGAGCTCCCTCAAGAGACTCGAAGGCTCTTCATTCATTAACTTCTTGGTATGAGCTCCGATTTACAATCCGTAAGTGTCCACGGGATCGTAACGACGAGGCAGAACTTCCGAGCTTAGATCCGTTGTCCTTCCTTCGGCATTTCCCTTATGACTTCCACCCGAGGTGGTTTTTTTGGGACTTGAAGGAAGTGACGGACGCCGACGGTTGTCTTCTAAAGTTGATCCGGGGGAGCGTTGAGATCTGGAACATGTTGAAGTAGGGATCATACATTCGTCTCTTTAATTTGTGCATCATGCGGTGTGGGTGTTATATTGTTTACATGAAACACTTTTTAACCGGTTTAAATGATGATAATAACTGGTTGAAGAACAGGGTTGGGATGTTTGAGATTGATGTTACTTTATATCTTGTGTTATTATGTTGTAAATTGAATGAACTTCTGCCTACGGAAAATCACGGTCATTGGGGTGGCCTTTTCTTAGACAATTAAATGTTTCCCTCTCCTTCTAGATTTTCTTATTGGTGGAAACCTTGTGGAATGTGTGAATTGGTTAATCACATAAAGTTGGCTGTTTAAAATCTGGAACCATTGTGTGATCACCCCAGTTAAAAAAAATAGAATAATGAACATGTGGATGTTGGCTTGGTTGCGAGGCATGTGTTGGGGGTGTTTTGTGGGTTTTTGTGGATCGGGTGAACAGCAGGGCTGTGGTTGACTTGGTTGTGGGTTGGTGTGAATGTTATAATGGTGATGGGCAGCGGGGCTGCAATAAATGGTATTAAAGGGATGATGATGTGCGGGTACGGTGTGGTTGTGGTTATGGTGGTTGTCAGCGGGGCTGCAGGGATGTGTTTGAATGTGAACGAGCTATGGGTTGTGATTATTAAATAAAAAGTGGAAGAGTTAATGAATGGTGGGTCATGGTAATGGAACATGTTTAATAATTAATGGGCTGGTTGGTTATTAAGAAGGGCTTGGTTGTGTTGCTTGTGTTTTTCCTAACTTGATTTGTGGATGGCAGGGATATGTTTTACGAACGATTGATGTGGTTTGTTGTGGATAGTTGCCCAGTAGTTAAGGAACTAAAGAACTATTTCTACTAAAATGTGAAAACCTAAAGGGGGTTGGTTTTGTTTGTTGTATGCATGCTTCGTAGTAGAAGTGTCGATGCACATGCTCAGTTTCTCATTTTAGAAGCCATATGTTGGTCTGTGTGGTTGGTATATATATATATATCTGTATCTTTTGTGTTTTATCACACCCCACCCATGTTGAGCACTATGTGCCAATCACTGCAATTTTATGGGAGAGGGTGTTTTTCCCTTAGTTACTAGCTCATTCCTGCTCCTTCTCCCCTAGGTTGTGATGGCTTGAGGCGACCTTACAGCTAAGACTCTTCAGGTAGGTTTCGATTTGGGTGGTTTTATCCCAATACTCTTCGGGCATGTTCTACTGTTTCCCAAGAATCTTCGGGATGAGGCCCAGGTGTGTGCGGGTGGGATACATGGTTATGAGGCCCAGGTGTGTGCAGGTGGGATATGTGGTTGTGAGGCCGAGGTGGGTGCGGGAGGGATATGTGGTTGTGAGGTCCAGGTGTGTGCGGGCGGGATACATGGTTATGAGGCCCAGGTGTGTGCAGGCGGGGAGAGTGTGGCAGCATCAGGACGTTCGTCGTTAGGAAGAGTAGCTAACTAAATTGAAATGGTGCGGGGTACCCAATACTTGTGTTCTTATACTACTACTACCTATTGTGATTGTGTTTTGGTGAGTGTGTCTAGTGAGGTTGTGTGGATAGAATTCCTTGCTAGGTTTCTTCTATTGGTCTCACGGGACACTAGGAGTCTCCCCACTTGTGCACGAGAGCTTTAGGTTTCCCTATATAGTATACTTGTATGCTCACCCTACGTTTAATTTCATGTTTCCAGGAGGACTACCAGGGCCGTACGGGACCCTACTAGTCGGACAGTTGTAGTTGTTGCTGTTGATGTACCTTTGTTTTCTTTTGGTATTGTACTTTGATCTTTCTTGTACTTGTACCTTGTTATAAAATTATTTTAACATGCATGTGGTCTTGGTTTGGGTTTATTTATACACACTTGTTCTTTTCCATTTTGGTGGTTGACTTGTCCTATTTCCCGATCGTAAATAACAGAAAGGGTAATGCCTCCCATATTTGTGAAAACTCATACCCTTGGTGTTAGTCGCCACCCCAGGGCCTACTGAAGGCGGGACTCGGGGGTCATTATGTCCCTTTCACCATTTCCAGCTCAGGAGGGGCATCTTTGTTGGGAGGGGGTTGTGAAAGAATGGTATCAGAGGTGATGGTTGAGAGATAGGATGGAGTCTAGAGTTAGGCACAGAATGGATTTCCTGGGATGGTAGGGCAACCATGTTAGTTAATCTTGGTGCGTGACATAGGCCAGGGATTACCGGCAAGGACATGGGATTTTAGGGCCCCCCGTGATATGATGCAAGGACTCTGAGCCTACCGAACGACCAAGTGAGACTACATTGATTACAGGGTAGAGACCCTAGGGAAGTTACATGCATCATTATGATTGTGTTTTACTTGATTTGGGTGTTCTGGGAAAGAAATTGAAATAAAATGATAAAATGAAACCATGAGTTTTTCTTTACTACTTGGGCTTAAGAGATCCATGATTACCATATAGCTATGGCACCTGGACGTCATCCCAGGGTGGCTCAGACGGCCGAGGCCCAGCAGTTTCAGTTGTTCGATCAGTTGAGGATTGACAGAGAGGAGTAGGATAGCCAGTGGCAGAAGACTCTCTGTTCTTTCCAGTGGCAGACCCTCAAGAAGTACGAGGGTAGAACATCTGATATGGATATGGAGGGGTGGCTTGAAGAGCTAGGGATCACTTTTACCTTGATCTATGATCTGAGGGATTACTAGGTTCCCCTAGCAGTCAGTCAGCTGAGAGGTGTGGCGCGATAGTGGTGGACTCTCTACCTTGGAGGGAGGATAGAGGTAGAGGTTCCATGGGATTACATTGAGAAGGAATTCCAAGAAGAATTCGTTTCTTCCATGATCAAGGTGGAGAAGCGGAAGGAGTTACTCTCACTTCAGTAGGGGAGTATGTCAGTGCAAGAGATGGGGATCAAGTTCGAGGATCTTCTGCGCTTTTCTCCGGATCTCTTTCCGGATGAGGATTCTCGGGCGAGACGTTTGGAGGAGGCGCTTCGTCCTTCGCTCCAGTATGCTGTCACGCCCATCACCCTTCCGATGTACTTGGCAGTACAGAATAAGGTAGTGGTTGTAAAGATTATTTACTCGCTGGGAGGTGCACCCCGTGAGGGGAACCAACCAGGTTCGTCGAAGGGGAAGGCAGTTAGCAGCAGGTCTCATACGACGGTACCTTCCACTTTTAGGCCAGTAGGGAGCAGGCCCCACCAGTTCCTGTTCAAATATTTTGGTCCTCGACCCTTTTTCACGATCCCGGGACCGAATTATTTTTCTTTTGGTGGTTTCGGGGACATTCAGAGTCGGTGCCCGACCCAAGTTCAGTACGGTGGAGGTGGGCAGGTTCAGCGTCGACCTCAGCAGCACCAGTCACCGGCAAGACCCTTCCAGCAGTAACAGGCTCCAGTACCTCTGAGGGGAGATGGATCAGGTGGTGGCCAGCCACAAGGAGTTCCTCAAGGATCCCAATAAGGACGTGGTCGAGGAGGCGGACGTCAACAGATATGCCGAGGAGCTGGGCGGCGATAGTTGCATGCATTAGAGGTAGCATCTCTAGAAAGACCAGGGATAGATTGAGATGTGTTTGAGTTTTCTTGAGTGACCTCTTTTATTTTTTGTTGGGAGAATTACAATCCATTGTTGGAACTCATTTTCTCATTCTTTGGGAATGGACCTTATTTCAGTGAGTTTTTTTAATGCTATGTTGTTTCCCTCTTTTCTTTAAATGTACGTGAAAAGCCCAATCATGTTGGGAGTGGAAGACCTAATCCCTAATTGAGATGCATTATGTGGATGCGATTAAACCTGTGAACGTGAGTCAGTGACGCCTAAAGAGGAGAATATCTCGACATGGGAGAAGGAATTCCCCAAGAAATGTGTCTGGGCAGTGTGTGGGTTGTACGGTGTTGGGGGTACTGTAAGTTGGAAAATCCAAATATATGGAAGTGGGAAGGCCCAGTCCTTAATCGAGATGCATTAATACGGATGCGATTAAACCCATGCAGGAGAGTCAGTTCCACCTAAAGCAGATAGTATCTCGACCTAGAAGAGGGAATTCCTAACTCATATAATTAGGGTTGTCAGTTGTTTCCTATTATAACGAGAACCCTAAGAGGTATCTTGTCGGGTTCCTCTGGGTTGGTTTTTGAATTCTCGGGGATGATAATGATTTAAGAGGTACCTGATGTAGTGTCTCGGACCTCTCCGGCCCATTCCTTTATCAATAGAAGGTCAAGAAGTGTTCTAGAGGGTAAGATGGACTTTTCCCACACTTTCCAGAATTTTGAAACTACACGCCGTGTAGTTTGAGTACACGCAGTTTACTCCCTTTCCGGGTATACCCCGTGTTGCAAGCTGTGTCCTTGTTGTGTGGAATAATGGGTGCACACCGTGTGACCAGTTCTACTTGCCGTGTAGTCCCTCCCCATGTACGCGTTACAAGTCAACGACCATGTACCGTGTTGGAGCCATGTCCTTGTCGTGTGCAATAAATGATTACACGTCGTGTGTATAAACTACATGTTGTGTAGTCCCTCCCCGCATATGCGTTACCCTCAAACTATGTGTTGACCAGTAAACGGTCACGAAGCCGTGTTGGAAGCCACATGGAGACTGTGTGAAAGAACCGAGTACACGCCATGTACCATAAAGTACACGCCATGTACTTTTGCTTTTCACACCTATAAAAGGATGGTTCCCCTCCTCATTTCAACTCACCCCTCTCCTCCCCTCTCCTCTGAGAAGAGCTCTGTCAAGAGACTCAAAGGCTCTTCCTTCCTTAACTTCTTCGTCCGAGCTTCAATTTACGATCCGTTAGTGGCCACAGGATCATAACGACGAGGCGGAACTTCCGAGCTTGTATCTGTTGTATTTCCTTCGGCCTTTCCCTTCCGAAATCCACCCGAGGAGGTTTTTTCGGGACTTGATGGAAGTGACGAATGCCGACGGTCATCTTCTAAAGTTGATCCGAGAGAGCGTTGTGATAAGGAACCTGTTGTAGTATGGATCTTACCTTTGTCTCTTTAATTTGTACATCATGCGGGGTGGGTGTTCTATTGTTTACGAGAAAAACTTTTGAACCAGTTTAAATGAAGATAAGAACCGGTTAAAGAACAGGGTTGGGATGGTTGAGATTGTTGTTACTTTATATCCCGTGTTATTATGTTGTGAATTGAATGAGGTTCTGCCTACAGAAAATCACGGTCATTGGGGGGGGGGGGGTGGGGGCCTTTGCTTACGCAAATAATTTTTCCCCTCTCCTTCTGGATTTTCTTATGGGTGGAAACCTTGAGGAATGTGGGAATTGGTTAATCACGTAAAGATGGCTGTTTAAAATCTGTAACCCTTGTGTGATCATCTCGGTTAAACAAAATGGAATAATGAACATGTGGGTATTGGCTTGGTTACGAGGCATGTGTTAGGGGTGTTTTGTGGGTTGTTGTGGATCGAGTGAACAGTAGGGCTGCGGTTGACTTGGTTGTGGGTTGGTG
Source organism: Viscum album (assembly GCA_963277665.1). Classification (NCBI taxonomy): domain Eukaryota; kingdom Viridiplantae; phylum Streptophyta; class Magnoliopsida; order Santalales; family Viscaceae; genus Viscum; species Viscum album. The sequence goes on along the minus strand of OY728134.1, from coordinate 660,056,166 downwards.
TGAATGTTATGATGGTGATGGGAAACCGGGCTGCAATAAGTTGTATTAAAGGGATGATGATGTGCGGGTTCGGTGTGGTTGTGGTTATGGTGGTTGGAAGTGGGGCTGCAGGGATGTGTTTGAATGTGAATGGGCTATGGGTTGTGATTATTAAATAAAAAGTGTAAGAGATAATGAATGGTGGGTCAGGGTAATGGAACGAGTTTAATAATTAATGGGTTTGTTGGTTATTAAGAAGGGATTGGTTATGTTGCTTGTTTTTTTTCAAACTTGATTTGTGGATGGCAGGGATATTTTTTACGAACGATTGATGTGGTTAGTTTTGGATAGATTCCTACTAGTTAAGGAACTAAATAACTATTTCTATTGAAATGTGAAAACCTAAAGGGGGTTGGGTTTGTTTGTTGTATGCAAGCTTTGTAGTAGCAGTGCCGAGGCACATGCTCAGTTTCTCTTTTTAGAAGCCATAGGTTGGGCTGTTTGGTTGGTATATATATATATATATCTGTATCTGTATCCTGGTCCTTCTCCCCTAGGTTGTGATGGCTTGAGGTGACCTTACACCTATGACTCTTCGGGTAGGTATCGATTGGGGTGGTTTTAGCCCAAGACTCTTCGGGTGGGTTCTACTATTTCCCAAGAATCTTCGGGATGAGGCCCAGGTGTGTGTGGGAGGGATACGTGGTTGTGAGGCCCAGGTGTGTGCGGGCGGGATACGTGGTTCTGAGGCCCAGGTGGGTGTGGGCGGTAAACGTGGTTGTGAGTCCCAGGTGTGTGTGGGCGGGATACGTGGTTGTGAGGCCCAAGTGTTTGCGGGCGAGGAGAGTGTGGCAGCGTCCGGACGTTCGTCGTTAGGATGAGCAGGTAACTAAAGGGAAATGGTGCGGGTTACCCAATACTCTTATTCTTATACTACTACTACATGTTGTGATTGTGTTTTGGTGAGTGTGGCTGGTGAGGTTGGGTGGATAGAATTCCTTGCTAGGTTTCTTCTATTTTTCTCACGGGACATTAGGATGTCTCCCCACTTATGCACGAGAGCTTTAGGTTTCCCTACTGAGTATACATGTATGCTCACCCAACATTTACTTTCAGGTTTCCAGGAGGACTACCAGGGCCGTGCAGGACCCTTCTAGTCAGACTGTTGGAGTTGTTGATGTTGTTGTACCTTTGTTTTCTTCTAGTATTGTACTTTTAGCTTTCTTGTACTTGTACCTTGTTATAATATTATTTAAACATGCATGTGGGCTTGGTTTGGGTTTATTTATATACACTTGTTCTTTTCCTTTTTGGTGGTTGACTTGTCCTATTTCCCGATCCTAAATAACAAAAAGGGTAATGCCTCCCATATTTGTGAAAACTCATACCCTTGGTGCTAGTCACCACCCCGGGGCCTACTGGAGGCGGGACTCGGGGGTCCATTATCTCCCTTTCTCCATTGCCAGCTCAGGAGGGGCATCATTGGTGGGAGGGGGTCATGACAGAATGTTATCAGAGGTGATGGTTGAGAGATAGGATGGAGTCTGGAGTTAGGCACAGTAAGGATTGCATGGGATGGTAGGGAAATAGTGTTAGTTTATCTTGGTGCGTGACATAGGCCAGGGAAGACCGTCTAGGACACGGGATTTTAGGGCCCCCCGTGATCTGATGCAAGGACTCTGAGCCTACCAAATTACCAAGTGAGACTACATTGATTGCAGGGTAGAGACCCTAGGGAAGGTACATGCATAATCATGATTGTGTTTTACTTGATTTGGGTGTTCAGGGAAAGAAATTGAAATAAAATGATAAAATGAAATCATGAGTTTTTCCTTACTACTTGGGCTTAGGTGATCCTTGTTTACTTTACAGCTATGGCACCTGGTCGTCTTCCCCGGGTGGCTTAGACGGCCGAGGCCCAGCAGTTTTAGGCGGTCGATCAGTTGAGGATTGACCAAGAGGAGGAAGATAGCCAGTGGCAGAAGACTATCCATTCTTTCCAGCATCAGACCCTCAAGAATTACGAGGGTATCACTTCGGATATGGAGACAGAGGGGTGGCTTGAAGGGATAGGGATCACTTTTACCTTGATCCCTGCTTCGAGGCAGTACTGGGTTCCCCTAGCAGTCAGTCAGGTGAGAGGTGCGGCATGATAGTGGTGGACGCTCCACCTCAGAGAGAGGATAGAGGCAGAGTTTCCATGGGATGGCTTTGAGAAGGAATTCCAAGAGGAATTCCTATCTTCCATGATCATGGAGGAGAAGCGGGAGGAGTTACTCTCTCTTCAGCAGGGGAGTATGTTAGTACGAGAGCTAGGAATCATGTTCAAGGATCTATTGCGCTTTGCTCCGAATCTCTTTCCGGATGAGGAGTCTCGGGTGAGACGTTTGGAGGAGGCGCTTCATCCTTCACTCCAGTATGTTGTCACCCCCTTCACACTTCTGATGTACTTGGCAGTATAGAAGAAGGAAGAGGTTGTTGAGAGGATGCACTCGCTGGGAGGTGCACCCTGTGAGGGGAACCAGGCAGGTTCGTCGAAGGGGAAGGCAGTCAGTCGCAGGTCTCCTGCGATGGGACCTTCAAGTTTCAGGCCAGTGGGGAGCAGGCCCCAGCAGTTCCAGTTCAAATATTCGGGTCCTCGTCCCTTTTTTATGAGCCTAGTACCGAAGTGTTTTTCTTGTGGAAGTTTCGGTCACATTCAGAGTCGGTGCCTGACCCAAGCTCAGTACGGTGGAGGTGGGAAGGTTCAGCACCCACCTCAGCAGCACTAATCACCGACAAGACCCTTCCAGCAGTAACAGGATCAAGTACCTCTGAGGGGAGATGGAGTAGGTGGTGGCCAGCCACAAGGAGTTCCTCAAGGATCCCAATCGGTATGTTGTCGAAGAGGTGGATGTCAACAGAGAGGCTGAGGAGCTGGGCGCGGATAGTTGCATGCATCATAGGCAGCATCTCTAGAAGGACCAGGGTTCGATAGAGACGTGTTTGGGTTTTCTTGAATGATCTCCTTTATGTTTTGTTGGGAGCATTACACTCCATTTTTTGAACTCTTTTTTTCATTCCTGGGGCCTGGACCTTGTTTTTGTGAGTTTTTTTTTCATTCTATGTTGTTTCCCACTTTTCTTTAAATGTACGTGAAGAGCCATATCATGTGGGGAGGGGAAGACCTAATCCCTAATCGAGACGCATTAATGTGGATGCGATTAAACCCGTGCAGGCGAGTCAGTGCTGCCTAAAGCGGATAATATCTCGACATGGGAGAAGGAATTCCCCAAGCCATGTGTCCCAGAAGTGTGTGGGTTGTACAGTGTTGGGGGCAGTGTAAGTTGGAAAATACTAATATATGGAAGTGGGAAGGACCAGTCCTTAATCGTGACGCATTAGTACAGATGCGATTAAACTCGTGCAAGCGAGTCAGTGCCACCTAAAGCGGATAATATCTAGACATAGGAGAGGGAATTCCTAACTCATATAAATAGGGTTGTCAGTTGTTTCCTATTATAATGAGAACCCTATGAGGTATCTTTTCCGGTTCTTCTGGGTTGGTTTTTGAATTCTCGGGGATGAGAATGTTTTAAGAGGTATCTGATGTAATGGCCCAGAACTCTCCGGCCCATTCCTTTGTCAAAATAAGGTCAATAAGTGTTCTAGAGGGTAAGATGGACTTTTCCCACACTTTCCAGAATATTGAAACTACACGCCGTGTACTCCCTTTCCAGGTATACCCCGTGTTGCAAGCCGTGTCCTTGATGTATTGAATATTGTGTGCACTTCATGTGACCAGTTCTACACGCAGTGTAGTCCCTCCCCGTGTACGCATTAACAGTCAACGGTCGTGTACCGTGTTGGAGCCATTTCCTCTCCGTGTGCAATAAATCAGTACACGCCGTGTGTCTAAACTAAATGATGTGTAGTATCTCCCCTCATATGCATTACCCTAAAACCGTGTGTTGACCAGTCAACAACCGCGGAGCCGTGTTGGAAGCTGCGTGGAGACCGTGTGAAAGAACCGAGTACCCTCTGTGTACCATAAATTACACGCCGTGTACTTTTTCTTTCCACTCCTATAAAATGACGGGTCCCCTCCTCCTTTCAACTCACCCCTCTCCTCCCCTCTCCTCTGAGCATAGCTCTCCCAAGAAACTCAAAGGCTCTTCCTTCCTTAACTTCTTCACCCGAGCTTCGATTTACGATCCCTCAGCGGCCACAGGATCGTAATGACGAGGCAGAACTTCCGAGTTTGGATTCTTTTTCTTTCCTTCGGCCTTTCCCTTCCGACATCCACCCGAGTCGGTTTTTTCGGGACTTTACGGATGTGAAGGACGCCAACGGTCGTCTTCTATAGTTGATACGGGGGAGCGTTGCGATCAGGAACCTGTTGAAGTAGGGATCTTACCTTAATCTCTTTATTTTGTGCATCATTCGGGTTGGGTGTTCTATTGTCTACATGAAATAATTTTGAACCGGTTTAAATTAAGATAATAACTGGTTAATGAACGGGGTTGGGAAGTTTGAGATTTCTGTTATATTATATACTATGTTATTATGTTGTGAATTGAATGAGATTCTGCCTACGGAAAATCACAGTCGTTGGGGGGGGGGCCTTTTCTTACACAATTAAATGTTTCCCTCTCCATGTGGATTATCTTATGGGTGGAATCCTTGTGGAATGTGGTAATTGGTTAATCACGTAAAGTTGGCTGTTTAAAATCTGGAACCCTTGTGTGATCACCCCTGTTAAACAAAAAGGAATAATGAACATGCGGGTGTTGGCTTGGTTACAAGGAATTTTTTGGGGGTTTTTTGAGGGTTTTTGTGGATCAGTTGAATAGAAAGGCTGCAGTTGACTTGGTTGTGGGTTGTTTTGAATGTTATGATGGTGATGGGCAGCGGGTCTGCAATAAATGGTATTAAAGTGATGATGATGTACGGGTTCGGGGTGGTTGTGGTTATGGTGGTTGGAAGCGGGGCTGCAGGGACGTGTTTGAATGTGAACGGGCTATGGGTTGCGATTATTAAGTAAAAAGTGGAAGAGTTAATGAATGGTGGTCATGGTAATGGAACGAGTTTAATAATTATTGGGTTGGTTGGTTATTAAGAAGGGCTTGGTTGTGTTGCTTGTGTTTTTCCTAACTTGATTTGTGGATGTCATGGAAATGTTTTATGATCGATTGATGCGGTTAGTTGTGGATAGTTTGCCAGTAGTTATGGAACTAAATAACTATTTCTACTGAAATGTGAAAACCTAAAGGGGGTTGGGTTTGTTTTTTGTAAGCATGCTTCGTAGTAGTAGTGTCGAGGCACATGCTCAGTTTCTCTTTTTAGAATCCATTGGTTGGGCTATGTGGTTGTTATATATATATATATATATCTATATCTTTTGTGTTTTATCGCACCCCACCCATGTTGAGCACTTAGTGCTGAACACTCACATTTTATTGGAGAGGGTGTTTTTCCCTTAGTTACAAGCTCATTCCTGCTCCATCTCCCCTAGGCTGTGATGGCTTGAGGCGACCTTACACCTAAGAATCTTCGTGTAGGTTTTGATTGGGGTGGTTTTAGCCCAAGACTCTTCGGGCAGGTTCTACTGTTTCCCAAGAATCTTTGGGATGAGGCCCAGGTGTGTGCGGGCGGGATACGTGGTTGTGAGGCCCAGGTGTGTGCGGGCGGGATAAGTGGTTGTGAGGCCCAGGTGGGTGCCAGCAGGATATGTGGTTGTGAGGCCCAGGTGTGAGCGGGTGGGATACGTGGTTGTGAGGCCCAGGTGTGTGCGGGCGGGGACTGTGTGGCAGCGTCGGGACGTTTGTCATTAGGAAGAGCAGCTAACTATAGGGAAATGGTACGGGGTATCCAATACTCTTGTTCTTATACTACTACTACCTGTTGTGATTGTGTTTTGGTGAGTGTTGCTGGTGAGGTTGGGTGGATAGAATTCATTTCTAGGTTTCTTCTATTGTTCTCACGGGACATTAGGATGTCTCCCCAATTGTGCACGACAGATCTAGGTTTCCCTACTGAGTATACTTGTATGCTCACCCTATGTTTACATTCAGGTTTCTAGGAGGACTACCAGGGTCGTGCAGGACCCTACTAGTTAGACAGTTGGAGTTGTTGTTGTTGTTGTACCTTTTGTTTCTTTTGGTATTGTACTTTGAGCTTTCTTGTACTTGTACCTTGTTATAAAATTATTTAAACATGAATGTGGGCTTGGTTTGGGTTTATTTATACACACTTGTTCTTTTCCTTTTGGGTGGTTGACTTGTCCTATTTCTCGATCCAAAATAACAAAAAGGGTAATGCCTCCCATATTTGTGAAAACTCATACCCATGGTGCTAGTTGCCACCCAGGGGCCTACTGGAGGCAGGACTCGGGGGTCATTATCACCCTTTCACCATTTCCATCTCAGGAGGTGCATCTTTGGTGAGAGGGGGTCATGATATGAATAGAAATTTATAAAACCTTATAAATATATAAGAATACATATTTCATAATTTGAATAAAAACAATCACCATTCCTCAGTGAATAATATGTATAAATTTAAATACATAATTTTATTTTCCCAATTTGGAGGTTGTAATGGAAAATTCATTCCCTTAATCAATTATTGTAGTTGGATGTTGACATTGATTTCCCATGATGACCACAGGATTAATATACCAAATTTTATAGTGCGAAATTTATTTGAATTTGAAACATTATAAAATTGGTGGTGCTTTGGGCAGTGCCTTCCATTCGTCCATTATATTAGTGGGCTTCTTCATGTCCCTTCATGAATAACGATCTTGATTCCCTTATTTTCCACTCAATAATTATTTCCTCAATCATTTTTGATTTCCTCATGTGACTCATACCAAAACATTGAAAATTTTATGGTTTTATCTTATTTCATTTTTTATTATTTTATCCTCCTATGTAAAATTTACCTAAATTATATAGTCTATATGTTCCTTGATGTTGAAGAATTGGACCATGGGTAATTCAAAGAAGAGTTACTTCATTTCCATTTATTTTGATGGTTTTTATGTTCATATATTATTAGCAATCATGAACAAGATTCCCTTCCGTTTCACAATAAATAATTTCCTCACTACTTTATGGTATTTTCTAGGGTGATTCTTACCATATCATTAAGAAGTGGTTGGTTGTATCTTCTTTCCTAATTTTTCTTTAGATCAACCAATGTTAAACATTATCCACCATTTCTAGTCCCCATTTGTATTGGTCCATTATTCAAAATCCATTTCTACATTGAAATAATAAATGAATTTTTATGCTTAACTCCAAAAGACTCATATGTTTAGAGATTACCATTGATGTATTTTTAAACTATTAATTAATATATCAATTTTACTATCATGTTTGATAATAAAAATAGATGAATTTATTAAATTTATTATATACTTGTTTATATATGATTAAACATATTCATTATAATTTTGAAAAATATTTAAAAAATCTCATTTCACATTGGTATATAGTGTTATATGAAAATATTATTAATAAATAAATACATGAATTACTCTCACTCTATTAAAACAACATCATCCTTTTGAATATTATTCTTTATCATTTATATTCATTGATCATCTTCTATATTTACATGGTAGATAGTCAAAGTTAATTTCTATTTGATAGTCTAATGTGTAATAAATAATAAATTTTCCATGGTGTTGATCCGTTATTTTTTAGAAACTGGATGATAATATTCACTTAATAAAGATATAAATTGACATGAAATGGATTAAATGGTTATTTTATCACTCTAATGGTAATGAAAAAATTCCAAATATTTTATTTAATTATTCATAATATGGAACAAATGGTTAAGTACTCCTATATGTTGTTGAATTCCATCTCTCATTTTATTAATAATACTATTTAAAAAAATCATTATATTTCCCATCATGTGATTTTTAATTGGTTTCACCCGATTCCCACAATTTTTTTCAATATATTAGGCAAGAATGGTGGAACAATCAATATTTCATGGGTAAATCTCATTTTCATATATGAGTATATAAATGTTGATTTAATAAATAATTAAATTCATAAGTTTATGATATGTTTTATATTACTATCATAATTAAAAATATAACTTAACCAGTTAATGATATGAATTATAATATCTCTCTCTGAATATACAAGATTATTACAATATTTTTAAGTTATGAATAGGTAATATTAACCCACCACCAAATCCAAAGGTGTAGTGTCTTGTTTAAATTAGGTGTATATATCAAATTTATATATATAATATTAATCATTATTTAAAACTTTTATTATAGTAACCATATATGATTTAAAAAAAATTATACATTATATCATATAGTGACATTCAAAAATAAAATAGTTAGATAAAATGTCGATCAGGGGAGGAATAATATGAATCAACATGAAATATGAATCAATATAAGTACATGAGAGAGTATAATCATCATAAAAAACATATATAAATAATTTTTAAAAGAAATGTATTGTTAATAATGTATTAAAATGAAACATAATAAACATAATTATTTGATTAAAAGCTAATCATAATAACATTACGTAAAAGGAAAGATATATCTTACCCATATATAACAATTTATGAAAAACTATGTAAATCATGACAAGTAAAATTTATCTCCTGATATATAATATGTTACCAATGAATTAGATGGATATATAAATCTAATTCCCCAAATAACATCATTTTATTCTCATAATCAGGTATGCCACATAAAAACTAATTTCAATCATGAAAATTAAATAAACTCATAACCCAATGATCTCACTAATTATATCATAATGCATTTATCATTGAATAAACAATGGTTTCCCAAAATAATAAAGATATGATTTATTTTTTAACCCTAAATGGGGTAATAGAAGATCATATTTCCTAAATAGAATATGAAACATCACAATAATAATCAATAAGCCTTGAAAAATTATTCCATTTAAAAAATTCAGGGATGTTGGCTAAGAATCGTCCATATGAAGTAAACAATAAAATATTTCTGGAAGAATAAAATGGAATGTAAAATTTTATACATTTAAAATTTATTTTAGAACAATTGTAAGGAAATGATTGTGGGGGAGAGGTTAATTCAAAAGAAATAGTTGAGTTCAAGAGACCACGTATCTCTGTTATGTTTTTGTTATATTACGTTTACACTTATAATATAATAAAATTATGTTTATTAAAACATAAATGTTGTAGTTTATTACATACATTTTTGTTATTATAAATTATAAATGGATATCTGAATTTATATATTAACATTTTATAATAGATAATATTGTTTAACAAAATGATTGATGGAATTCTCATGTTTTCATTTTGAAAACTATATTTTCATTCTTTGTAATATATATGTTTACATGTTCTTTATGTTATATACAAGTTATAATTAACCTACTATGAATTTATAAATAATAAAATAAATAAAAAATTCTTCATTAGAAGTAAACTTACGATTAATAAATTTTTTCAAAAGAGGTAGATTGAGGTAATACTTGTACCTCATAAATATTTTAAAATAAATATTTTTGAATAATAATAATTATTAATAGATAATAAACACTAACCATTAATAAAGGTGGTAATAAATACATAATTTACTACATCATCCATGGTAGTAAAATGAAAATTAATGGGTTATTTAAAAAAATAGAGGTAGAAGATATACTCATTATAAATAGTTTATAATTACTATATAGTAGTGTAATGACATTTATATAATTCTTTTATATGAATTATATAATTTTGGGAATATTTTTTAGAAGAGGTAATGTCAATGGAAGTATAGGAGAAGGAATATATTAATGGATTAATAAATAATGGTTATATCATTCCTCAATGTTTCTACATTGTTATGACCTTAATTCCTTATTGGCTATGAGGTCGATGAGAATATAATATCTATAAGGATCATAACAGGATTAGGAATATAATATTTCAAAAATATTGGAACATGAGAATTTCTTCAGAAGTTATTTTCCAAGGAGACTGATATGGTGTATTTATACATGAACTGTATTGGTATTTTAGTTCAAATGAATTAATAAAATAATATTTCAAGAATAAGGACTCTAATTGATATCATATTTGTGTGTAAAAATATTATCATATTTAGAATGTAATATTTTATGACTTTTAAATACTTAAAACATAAAATTTAGTTGTTTAATAAAAAGTTAAGAAGAAAAAATGAATAATTATTTCTAATGTTATTATTTATCTTTTAGTAATTTGAAAATTATTTTTTAAGTTCTAGAAATTTATTTTATTATCTCAAAATCATTTTAAATATCACTAAAGTAAATTTCGGTTTATAGGATAATTTTAAAATTAATTAGTTAATTATTATATTAATATTACGTTATATAAAATTTGGTGATTAATGAACGATATTTTACTATTTACATAAAAATTGACATTTTAAAATAATAATATAAAAACTTGACGTTGGATAATTTTTATATAATGATTCCAAAAAAAGAAAAACATTATACAAAAATATTTTTTTAAATCAGAAAAAATAATTTTTAATAATTAATTTATATATTAATATTTCTACAAAATGATTCAAAATATGCTTTATTAGAAATTTATACTTATTGTTTCATTGAGTTTTCAAATTTTAATACATGTTTTATATCATTATGATAATTATATTTGAGTATATTATACAAATTAAATATTATTTACAATAAAATTTATTATTATATTTGTGAAGTTACAATTATAATGGTCAAATTACTATTCCAATGTCTAGGTTAATATTATAAAATTTATATTACTATTCTAATGATATTATCAAAAATATTGAGGTCATATTGGGATTATACATTCTACAAATACCACATTTTTTTACTTCATTTTTTGTTCCCCTAGTTTTCTATCAATGATTTTTACATTCTTTAAAAAATTAAAATAAAAATTATAATATTTTTGTTATTATGGTGTTGTCTATATGTATGATATTTTTATGTAAACATGACCTTGTGGATTTTAAGATAATAATAATTTTTTTATTGTCCCATTTAAATTTATCAATATTTTATTGGTTGTATATATCTATCATATATAGCATTATTTGTTGATGAAATAAAATTGGGTTTGTTTTCTATTATATAGTGAATGTGTTTTATATTGTAACTCAAATTGACATAAGACATAAATATATATAATTAATGAATATTTCATAAATAAATTATTTTGTGTTGTTACATCTTCCAATTATTGAACCAGAATATTAAACATCCTATTAAGGGCTCATACAACCACACATAAAGTTGATATACATAATATAAACCATGTGGACAATAATATTCACCTCCAAACCAAGTAAATCACTAATAAAATAAAGATATTCCAATCATGACTATAATAGATCACCCATATCCAAACACTTTCAACCAGAAACTAACATACAATGTGGTTTCTTATAATTAAAAAAAAGTGGTTATAATATTTTATTATGAATACTTTATTTATATTATGAACCCTCCACTAAAGGTACCCCAATTGGGTCAATATTGAGATAACAGAGATAATGACACCTAAATCCTACATATAGTAGTTCACAAGTTGGTAATAATAACTGCTATTATTTTAAACACACAATTTAAAAGAATTACCATTTAAGAAATACATAAAGAAAAATTTATGAGATTATAAAATAAAAAACTCATCATAATATATAAAATATCTGAAAAAAATGTGTGTAATATCAATAAAATCTAAATAATTAATGAATAAAATACTATTACCTAATGAAAATCCTTGGCAGAAACCTAAATCCCAAACAGCTCATGAATAACTCATTCGCTATTATCATCTAACACGATCACCAATCTAATCATGTGTTCATGAATAACTATTAATATCACATATGGTGAGATTAATATGTATACATATTAGGATCAAACTCAGAGCATATCATGAAAAAGTAAATTAATCATACTAAATCCAATGGAATAAATCAGTAATGATTACTCATAACTAAAACTGATATGCTATTTCACAAGCCTCACCATTGATCTTTCACTATGTAATTTATATATCTAATGATATAATATGAAAAATAATATCAATTGATGGTTCCCAAATTAAAATTCCACACTATCTTTCAAACATACCTCAATGTCACACATCTTGATACATCTCTCTTTAATAAGTAATCCTACCCAAAAATTAATGGAAAACTATAACATATCATTCACCACGCGAATAACGTCATTTCATCATCAACATCGATATATATATATATAGTGACCATGTAGTTTCTCGGAGTCACCATAGCATTTATGTCATGTATTATACCACAGTCTATTATATCCAATACAAAATATACATTTAATAATTTTTTGGATACTATATCTTGTGATAGGTGTCTGTGAAATAATGAAAGGCCATTGCATCACTCTACAAAAATTTATGTGAATGTTTACCACCATTAATTCCATAACCTCATAATTATATGATAAGAGATAAATTAAATAGGGTGTATTCAACCATCTATTCCTCACCAACATTGATTGTGGCTAAAACACCCTCTCAGGGTCCTTTGGGTAGTAATTTTCTTATAGTCAAGGGTGGATTAGGGTATGAAATCACAAAACAGAAGAATATATACATCTCACTACCACACTATATGGTATTATCTAGCCCTTACATCAAATATAACTATAATATCTCAAACACTCTACACAAGAAACTAGTGGTTATATATCATATAAAGACACAAACCCTCCAAAAGGCATTCAATTAAGTCTTATTGTAAAAAAATTCTCATTTAAATTTATTACCAATTAAAATGAATTTTATCCATGAATAATCCATCCATTTATCACTTCCTCATTATGTATCATCATTTTGATATTATTTAAGAAACCATCCCAATGGATTAATACATGTAATATTCGTTACCGTTTCATAATTCTAGGTACTCTCAGACTCATCCTAAAATTTCATAAAATATAAATAAACCTAGAACAACAAGATATATCAAGATGTGGGGAATGTAAAATACAAAAAAACAACCTAGCTCTCTAAACTATAAATAAAATTAATTAACAAGATAAAAACCTTGATTATTGAAAATCTGCCAATGGGAAAGCCCAAACTAATCCAACTCCATCTGTCTTGATGCCATCCAAGACACCACTATGCACATAGCCATACCTCCATCAATAACTAGAACCAACTAAAACCATAATCCAAGTTTTCCCATCAGAATTAGAACTAATGCATTAGGTACCCCTGGATCACATCCCATCACATAGTAGATATTATCATTTAAATAAATCATACAATGAAGTATGAAAACAAAAAATCATCAACAAGAAAACTACGCCCTAGAACCAAGCCAACTAGCCTATATAAAAAACAATCACTGAGACCCAAATAGTTATCTTTCTCACATATTTTTTTAACAAATTGAATTATAAAATTAATTTCCCATATGTTATAAAAGTAGGAATCCTAAGGATTTGATTATAAAAAACAATGAATTATTTAGAAATTATTTATGAATAATTTCATGTTTCATCAATTATAAGTAAGATGATAACAATTAAACATTCTTATTTATTATTTAAAAAAATACTTGTCTTATTTAAATTCATTATCAAATATTCAAACACAATTAAACTTATAAACCATATCATAAACAATAGGTAGTAGAATATCTTGAAATCAAAAAGGTATACTTTTAACATGGAATGAACAAATGTGATCACTAAAACATAAAGTTGGTTATTTATTTAATTCTAGTTTGATTCTCATTAAGGTAAATTACACCACTGAATAATTCCATAATTTATGATAATTGAAAATTTTAAATTAAAAATTGAAATAAAGCAACCCTCAACCTTATAGGTTTTAATGATATTTGAAAGAAAATAGAACAACAAGTTAACATCTATGATCACCTATATTTTATGAAACTGGAGGTCCCTTTAAATATTTAAATATAAATACACAAAAAAAATGTATGACCATGATAATGAAATATATTGGTCATTAATTCTTAAATGATAACATTGTTAGAAACTTATTTTATTAGATAAGAAACGATGAGAAAAAATTGGAAAACTCACCTTAGATCACAAAAAATCAATCTATATAACATTGCATTTTAATATGATCAAATCAGATATGAAATGATGTAAAAAATGACTCATGGGAATATAGGGTTAGTGATAAAAAAATAAATAAAGGAAATTTCAATGAGTTTTCGAAAATTTATAAGGAAACCTGAAATTAGAAGACCATGGAGAATTACACAACACCACAACATAATGAGGCTGACATTGGGTAATACTATAACATTAAGTAAGAGAGCATGTTATACTACACCAAGTATTACACCTGTTTGGGAAACATTGTGTGGTCTATTCGATAGATACTATAAATCATGAAAAGGACCACTATGCTAGGTGAACCACCATGTTGTAGAATGACACTACCAATAGAGGTGGAAATATAAAAAATTTTATATATTTTTTAATTTCCCCTAAGAAAGATAGATCAAAAAAATCACCCCTTATTCTTTTGGTCCATATCTTTTTACCCATGCCACAATCACGACAACTGAATGGTTTGAGTGACTTTGAACAACCCTTAATGCTAGAATCATGATTTGTTGCTAAAATATTTACATAAATACTCTCCTTCCACATATTAGAATCCTTTTTCCAACTCTATTTCCTAATACACATATAGGACTGTGCTAAAATGGTATATGAAATTACATTATATACCACTAATATAATTCTAACCATTTATAATGAAAAATTTATTCAAATAAAATGTATGAGAAATGGTCTTCTGATCAATAATCGCGTGAGATGACTCCCAGTGATATTACCATAATAGAAACACATACAACATAATTAGAAGGAAAATTTGAAAAATAAATCAACACACTCTTATGGTAGATAAATCTCAAACAAATTCAATGACACAAAATGAATCATGGATGATAGAACCATTCTATATGAAAGAGAAAAAGTCAACAAGAATGTGAATATTTTGAAAATATAATCTATGAAAAAAAAGGATACTGTTAATTAATTTATGAATTATATCCCCATGATATGTCATCTATTCTACTATGTAACAAGAGGGAACAAACTACTGAAATATTATTCTAATTCAATGCATTATCATGAAATTCATGACCCTCTCTAGTAAACTAAATGATGTTTCATTAAAAAGGGAAAAAGAATACTCACAATACCAAGACTTCACATCCCGTGATATGGAGTCCCCATTAGGAACATAATTTCTATACTATAAAACTTTAGAGGTCTCATCTTATAATCCAAATTTGACTTATAATAACCATATACATCTTTTATCCTCTAATGAATCACTTAAACAATATGTAAATATAGTTTTACTAGTTTTTTATACAAAATCAGTAAATATCTGACCCCATTAATGAGAAATGGAGAAAAAATACGTAAATTTTAAAAATATTCAAATGATACAATTCCTATAATTTACTGAAAAAATTGTTCTATGAAAAATATAAAAAACATTGGTGCATCAGCCATGAAGCTACAAAATTTGTGACCTAATTACACAACATGTCATCAAGAGTTTGGACAGTCCCCTCTTTCTGAACATATTTCATTGGATGAAAATAATTTCTAAGGAACAACTAAGAAGCAAAAGTAGAATACAGATCTCTCCAAACCCTAGAGGGGAATCAGGAATGATGGTTAGATATGATTTTCCTCGGGATTCAATTATGCCTCACCACCTCATTAATAAAATCCATTGATAAAACCTCCATTCAAATTGAATCCTTCATCACTACAATGTGAGAATATTTTTTATATGTTCCACTATAACCCGTATAACATCATAGAATCCGTACTCTTGATGTAAACCTATGAAATAACCCATCAATATTTAATAACTCATCTAATAAGGATCATATAATTGATGGAGTGAAACACAATGATAATTATATGTATCCATCAACGTTTTTGTAGACTAAACATTTGGACCCAAAATCTATAATAGAGAACATTGACCAATAACACAAAAAATTACCACTAATAGAATAATATATTTTTTTCACACTAGGATATACATATAAGGGTGACCTGTGGAAATAATGGATAACCAAAATATTAATCAACAATTATGTGAAAATATGCCACTATTGAAGCTGAAGGTGTAGATCATTCTCAGAAAACCCATCAAGGGAATCAACATAGATAACTCAATATAAAAAAATTCTACCTTATAATACCCTTGTAGATATTCTTCCACATAAATTAGTAAATAATAATTCAATATCATCTGAAAAGACATCATATTCCACCAACCTATCCCATATCAAGATTCATCATTGTAATATCTTCTCTAACTATTAAATAATCCTCATATTCAATCAAAAAATCACAATAAAAATTCATTCATAGTACATCAAATACAAAATAAAATTTAACAAGTGAGTGTAAAATAATTATGACATTATCCTACATGAATTACATCAATCTTTACTTCAAAAATATTAGAAGACATATGGAGAAAATGTAATATACGCTCATATGAGCGGTAAAAACCAAAAATTGTTTATCGATGAGGTAGTGTAATCATAACATCAATGAAAACAAAATTGGTTCTAAATATATATAAATTGTAGCATACTTATTTTAATAGGGAAATTTCTATTATGAACCATATAAAATAACCAACCTCTACTACATCCATACACTACCCTAGACAAGATCTGAATCCTTACAGTTAACCTCAAACAAAACTACATCTTCCTGACAACAATGAATTGCAGAACTAACCAACATCTATATTAGACAATTTAAATCATCCTAAAAATGGGTCATCAACAATAAAATAATATATTTTATGGTCATGGATGTTAGAAGAGTCATAATCTATAATAATTCTCTTATGAAGCTCCTATAATTGCTTGCAAGACTAAGGAAGATGTTCACCTCTACAAAAGTCCTATGGTCTACCCAAGAAATAACAGCCTTGATATTTCACGGATCCATGACTAATCTATAATTGGATGTCCTATTACCAAATAAAAAACATCAAGACACTATATTACACACTTTTACTGCTTCCAAATAGTTATTGATTAAGATGAACTCCAAAAAATACCCAAAGGTTCTATGTGTGATCCTCCTCAAATACGAATTATACAAGGATTTCATTAATAAATAACACTATAATCATGTCTATAAACTCTCAGAATACATAATTGATTAGGACCTTGAAAATTTGTAGTGAATTTATCCAAAAGAATAACAGTTACATCCTTAAAATTCCCCTTTTAAGATGACGAAAATTCCATTAAACTCAGAACAGGATAGAAAAAATACAAAATAATATTGATGAAAATTATTCCAATGCGGAAGAAATTCAATGAAGGGATAATTTATTTACATATCACCACTCTGTATAATAATCCACTACTTCACGAAGCACCCATGAACTAAATTGTTTGTAGGATGATGTCGATAGTGCCAACACCGACAACCAAAACCATATACATATTGTGGGAGTGAGGGGGGATTTAAGACCCTACAATCAAATATCACCCAAAAAATAATAATTCCCAATGTAAAGTAGAATCACCAGAACCTGCAAATAGAACTCTAGGATGACTAATTCCACTATGTGATTATGTAAAATAATGTTCACAACACATCATGGATGACCAACCGAGAAGGTTTTTGGTCCCTCAATTGTTGTAGAAAATGACACCATGTGGCATAAATAATGGGGTATCATGAAACAAGATATGATTGTTGGGTGAATGATTGTGTGGAGGCTTGGGAGAAATCACCCCTACACTAGAAGAGCTTTGCACACTCCATCCCACAAACCATTTGTGGGTGTCCCATCAAAGAAACCATTACAAGAACTGCATGAATAATACCATCTATAGAATATATTATGTAGAGGAATATCAATTTTTAATTAGGGAATTAATTTATGTGTTGGTCGGAGTGGATACTCAAGAGGGGGGGTGAATTGAGTTCCAATAATAATTTCTATTAAATATATTTCGTTTTAAATCCCCCTATTTAAAAACAAGTTAAACTGTAGTGAATTTATAAAGATTGTAAAAGTCCAATTAGTTTCTCAATGATTTATTAGGTCTCAGATAATTTAATCAGAAGATTAAATTTACATTTGAAACTAACTTACTAGTTCACAATAAGTATAAACACTTAATAATTTAACTATCAAAGTAACATTAAAACAAATTGTATTTCAAAGTAATTAGAAGTGGAATATAAAATATATAGAATAATTTAGACTTAAACTAAAATTCACAGCAGATGTAACCAAGAGGTTCAGTCTCATGACAAGACATAGTCCTCTAAAAAAATATATATATATTTGATCCACACCCTATATCAAGGTAAACAACAATGAAAACACTATCCAGGTAGAAAGACCACTACCACATTTCTACGTGGGAAAACCAACAACAACTCACAGGGTTTCCAGGTCTTGCTTGACCTCTACCACTATCCACAGTGGGAAACAATAGTGTTATAGAGATTAAATGAGGATTTAGAAATCCTCCAACTTAGCATAGGAGATAGTGTGTGTAAGAAATATACAGATTATACACACAGCTAAAAATGTAAATAAAAGAATCACTAAAAGAATAGATAAGAGTTTAGAATGTTCTAGTGATGTGAAGTGCAGCACTGGACTCTTTTGATTTATCAGAAATTCTTCTGGGTCCTTCTTTGGTATTTGCCTCAAAAACAGAGGGTCGTTTTAATCCTTGTTTTTCAGGTTTATCTTTATTAGCTTGAGCGCATGAAGAGTTTTTTGTGGTTCATCACTCAAGATTCAGCTTGTGTTCCCCACTAGAATGAGTGGCTTCTGGTATGTTAAGTTCTCTTCCTGTATATATATAGATTGTTCCTTTTGTGTGAATGCACCACATTTCAATGATGTTCATCCCTTGACTATTACACCCTTCATGTTCCTTCTTAGTTGAATGTCGTTCGGCCTTTTTCCTTCCTTTTATAGATTTCAACTCCGGTAAAAGGAATGATTACCATTTTCATGGGTACCAAGTACGGTTCCATGACATGACAACAACTATCATTAAATAACATTAATTGCATTAAAACATCAAATATAACTGTTGCATAAAAAATAAATAATATTGAGAGTATAGAGTTTGAATGGTCAGTCTTTCATTAATAGCCTTCTGTAGGTAGAGGATGACTCTATGTAACAGTGACATTCTATCGGTAGCTCTTTGATCATGTATCGGTAGCTCCTTGTATCGGTAGCTATTTGATCTTGTATCAGTAGCTCTTTGATCATGTATCGATAGATCTTGGTATCGGTAGCTGTTACTATGTGTATCAAGATCTCTATATATAGCTGACATCATCTATTGGTAGACTTCTCTTCTATCGGTAACTCATTTTGAATCAGTAGCTTCATTGCGGTAGACTTTTTTATATCGTCAGACTTACTCTATCAGTAACTCAGTAGACTTGTTCAATCGGTTTCTCAGTTTCGGTCGGTAGCGGTCCGTATCAGTGACTTGATCTATCAGAGAAATGTGATTATCGGTGGACTTACACATATCGGTAGATCTGTGTATTGGTGACCTTTTCCTATCAGTGACTATGTTTATCGGTAGAATAATTCTATCGGTAGATTGTCTTTAACAGTATCTATAGGCATATTAGTAACATAACACTTTCTTTTTTATGCAGAACACATCCAATTGAGATAGAATTATTTCAAATGTCATATAAACATAGATAAACATTGACTAACATATTTCAAAGATTATACTAATATAAATATCAATAGGATCATATATTAAAATAATTAATATATAGATACACATTATTTGGGATTATCATCGTATGTGAAAGAATAATTGGGATTATAAAAAAGTTGAGGTCAAAAATCTCCCCCCTTTTGATAATCACAACTTATGATATTATAATCTCAAAATAATCATTAGTGAATCAGAGGATATATCATTAAATTCAATTGTATCAGAGAAAAAAATATAAGATGAGAAATATGAAATGTACCAGAGGTAGAATTAAATACAATGGTATCAGTGGTATAAGTTACAAATCATAATATCTCTCCCTTAGAATATTATCTCTCCCTTAGATAATATTTCTCCCCTTTCGCATAAAAGTTATTATTCCGAGATATAATTTTTATCCCCTTATAATATTTCTCCCCCTTTGTGATAATGAAAAAGTGGGAAACAACAGAGAGAAAAGGATAAAAAAGAGAATGAAAAGAAATCCATTTGTATTTCATGTTGCTAAAATGTACAAGGATAAAAACAAAATAAAAGGGATTCATGTCATATATCATAGCCACCTATTCAATCTACATCCCCAATATGAGATTTTCCCTTTTGATCAGAAGAGGATTCAGACTGTGTGGATGCAGGTGAAGGATTAGGAAATCTAGGAATGATCACAGGAGGCTGAGCCACATAAACTGTTCATATCCGGTACTAAGTTGTTCTTTGAGTGATCATAGGAGTAAGGCTTCAAATGGCTTGGGCTAGAGTCATCTGAACATGGGAAGTAGTAGAGGCAGAGGTAGGTAAAGCTGGAGGTTTAATCACTGGTCTCGCATCGACATGCAAGAAAGGAAAGAAATGATTTCTAAAATCCATAATTATTCCTCCTCCTCTCTCCATAGCAGATATTAAATCATTCTTGTTCTCAATAAACATGTCCAAGGATGGAGTCAATTATCCTAGCTTTCTGACTTGCTCTCTGAATGTTTGATTCACATGAGGTAACATCAGGTTTTCTAATAGAAGTCTGAAGTGATTCTTGAGCTAATGATTGGTATAAATCTTTTAAAAATTATAGTCTACCTTTTCATTCACTTATTTCTAAGAGGCATAAGCTTCTCTCATAGAGTCTTGGACTATATTCATTATTTTCCTAGCTGAATCTGTAGTAGAAATCACCACTTTTCTCAGGTCAGATGAGTCCAAAGAGGCAATAGTTGATGATGATCCAAGCTCCACCTTCATCAAAACACTAATATGATCCAAACCTTCTGAAGGCCTGGAGGCAAGAGAACAAACAGAGAAAGTTATTGTTTCTTAGATGTTTTTGGTCAACCCACTGATGAGACTTTTGAATTGGGAATCCTAGGTGCTGACATGATTTTCATGGAGGTTTTAAATCCATGAAATACTAATATCATTTGGCTCACAAAACCTACGACATAAGTAAAATCATTATCTTCTTGGGATTTAGAACTCATATATGATTTTAAAGAGAAAACAGAATTTTTTAGAGCTTCAACATCCTCTTCTAGTCTAGACAACTGATTTTGGAAATATATAACGTCAGCCACTATTTCTTCCACAATGGTATAGACATTACCGTTGAGAGAGAGTTCAAAATACTTCTCCAAATTGCCCATCTCGTCAACAAAGCGGTGTTTTAACTCGGCAACAGAAGCACTAAAATCTTTACTGTAACGCCCCGACCCCAGCTACCCAGAGTCGGTGCATTACTTCGTAACATTGGCATGATCACAAAAGATCAAGTCTCGAAAGACCGATTAGTTTAGTAGCCTTGGAAACACTAGATACATTCATAAGTCTTTCATTACATCAAAAAGTAAACAAACTACAATAACATGGTCTTCATAGTCCACACTCATATCCCTTTCTGAATACCCTTGAAGGTCATTCATAAAATACTTCTTCACATCCTGGAAAAATATTAAAACATTGAAAGGGGTGAGCCCAGATGCTCAGTAAGTATAACAATATTGCGGAAGCTTTCATAAATAAACATTAACAATTAAGGCAATGTTTAAATAAAACAAAAGCCTTTTAAACATGAACATCAACATAATATGGCAAAAGTAAAATGAGATGATGCCATTTACTTATTCACATGGATATTCTACTGGTCGAATAATCAAATGCAATATCAATAACCACTTTCATAATGAGGGAATTTATAATGCCAGACATTCTGGAACACTTTGTCAAGGCCTCGGCCAAGACGTCTAAAATGATTAAGGCCTCGGCCAAAACCATAAATCAAATTGGGAAAGGGCCTCGGCCAATTCCACGTCTAGTTGTCTCATGAGACCTACCGATGCATCGAGGAGCTATAGCGGGCTCCACCCGTCACTTATTAAGCCCAATACATTCCTCATATGAATAGGTTTAAACATATCATAAACCATAACATAATTGTATCACATAAAACAAGCATAAAGGAAACATAACATTTCCACATTTTAATCACAAGATATCAATACAACACATTGATATAATAAAAACGCTTTCAAAACCATTTTCAATACCAAAATAAAAGAAAGTTAAAACTTTGTATTTATTTTTCATTAAAAAATTTATGGTTTGTAGAGGAATCCGAAACTCAAATAATGGTCACGGCGGCGGAGAAGTCGTTGTCGCCGCATAAGTACGGAAAGAAAAACATTCCCTTTTGTCGTTTAGCAAAATGTTTCGTAGAAAAAATATTCCTTTTGAATAAACGTAAAAGTCAAAGGGGTTTATACACCGTATAAAAGAAATTTGTGTATAAAACCAAATATGCCTCAATAAAAGGGGATTGAGACGAAGTACTTAAAAGATAATTTTTAAAATAAAATAGATCTATTATGTGTATTCACTATATGTACACATAAATAAAGTATAAATACAATATACGACATAATAATATCATGACATAATTTGAAAGTAGGAGATTAACCCAAAGAATAGAAGTTGGGTTATGAAATTCCCTTACCTCGTGTCTGACTTGACTCAACCGTTCTTTAACCTCCTGAATAATAAACTAGAGTTAATATATACCTTATTAAGATCAATTTTAAATTTCATTAACCTTTTATATCACTTATTACAATGATATGAACATTCTGTAATTATTTATGTTAATAACGGTCGTTTTGTCGATCTTTGGTACTTGAGTCAACAATAAACTTCTTATAATTACAAGTTGTTTATGTGGTAGTATATACATTATATCCAGAATTATATTCATGATTTAGATGTCATATATATCATATATATATAGTATATACATTCATTTATAATATTACGTAACATTTAGAGGTAAGAAATGAAATGCACCGTTCATGGAGACGGTAAGTCGTACGTACGCATGAACGCTACTTTCATTTCTATTTCATATTTAATGGAATGAAATCATAATGATATAAATGTATAATATAAATACAGTATAATATAGTGTATAATACCATTTACTCCATCCTTTATACATCCCACATATGGCATTAACGATTCAAATCACTTTGAGGGGGCGGTAGTCTGCACTTCCTAAAATGAAATTATCGCCTTTACCCATAATGGAAATGATAAAGTATGAAATAAATGAGAAATACAGAAGCATAAGTAAAACATAAACATATTATATATCATATATAAATATAGTGACATCTTAATGTCCACCTTTGAAGGTGTTATATGAGTGTTGAACAATCATCGTTTCGTGAGGCAGAAATTCACCATCCACAGAAACCGTATGTTCTTTGACCATTAGATGTAGGTGTGTGTAAGTGTAGATCGAATCCCTCTTATAACAACATCCTAGTATATTGAGGATACTGGTGTTGTTACAAAATAAATTAATAAAAAGAGTTTATGGGGTTGGAGAAGAAAAATAAAACAAAATAACATAAGAGAAGACATTACCTTTAAATCGGGTAACTCTTTGGATTTAAGCCAAAGGCTTCCTTTGGAAGTATTCTGCCCATAGTGAGGCTTATAGGAGTAAGGTAGGGAAGTTGGGAGAGTATTTAGGCAGATGTTGGCCGAGCAAAATGGCTTGAAAATGTGAATGAGGTGGTAGAGGTGGGGCCTTTTATATGTGGAGAGGAGGGGCACTTTTGGAAAGATTGAAATGTTACATTATTATACAATGCTTTTCGGATTCTAAAGGTCCCAAACTTATATAATGCGTGGGTAAGGTGATAAGGGTTCTAAATATTTTCATCCAATAGGCTTTGGACAAGTGTAAGCCTTGGATTTTGCATCATCTTCTCATTTTATTTAAATCGTTAAATAATGAGGTCATCGCTGCATCATAATAATGTCGTAAATAATTTAATTTATTTAATGTCTAAAAATTATAAAAAAAATACTATGATGTAGGAAATCTTTTTAGGTTTCCAATGACTATTTATAGTCAAAAATATGACTTGTATAACCCCATGTAAAAATTGGTTTAGTAAAACATTTCATGTTTGTGTCATTTTTTACTTTAACATTAAATAAATATATATTAATGTCATTTTCCAACCAAAGTGGTTCCATGGGGTCCCCAAGTCGAACCATGGGTTTTCTTGGTCGTCCATGACTCATCCAATAGGATTAGGACAAGTTTCAAGCTCATCTCGTATTATTAAAACATTATTTTTACCTTAAACTACACTAATTACCTCTAATCGCGATTAAGAACTTAAAAGTTACTATTCACCAAAAAAAATTTAATCTCATTGAACCACATTTTACTTCTTATTGACAACCATGTATGTAGGATTTTTTAAAATCAAATCACATAAGTGGTAATATTTCATTTAAACGAAAAATCAGTTATTTAACTACCACTTAGTGGTTTCACTATTCATCAAAAATTGAAGTTTTTCAGAACAATGCCAAAATTTCACCCTAAGCTATAATTGATATTCAGAATTCAAAAATGATGGCTACTTTAAAAAATTCCAAACATATAAGTTGAATTAATTAATTTTATAATTAATTCCCGCTGTCACAACAAATAGCGTGTTTTTAAGAAACAATTTATTTCAAAAGATTGGCAATTGTTTATGTCCAATTTCAATGTTAAATTAATTCTAATGACCACCATTGGATAAAATGGTAAAAATATATTCTAATTATACTTTAAACCACTAAATATTATAATTTATCACTATAAATTATTTTGATTAAAAAAGTTGTTTTTACGTAATTTTCAATATTCATAAAAAAATTGGAAGTTCTCAGAAAATTACAAAAAAATCAACATAGGCTAATTTCGATATTCTGAATCCAAAAATGAAGTCCATTTTGAAATATAAAATTTATATAATTTTAAAAAGGGGTTATTACTATTCATAACGGCTACTTTGATTAGTCGCGGTGTTTTAGAACTCGAAGTTGCGTACAATGCAAGCTATTGCATTATTGAATGAGAAGCGTATCATGGAAGCTCAGTGTGTTACATTCTCCCCTCCTTCAATAAATTGCGTCCTCACAATTTGAAATTTTTTCTTTGAAAATAATAGGTTGAAAATAAAAAATACCTTTGTGGAAAACCCACATCGGAAATAAGATTAATAAAATTTAGCCTTAAGAAGAGGGAAAGGGAAATGAAAAAGTCACCACCCAATTATGATCTCGATTAGGAGAACATTGGTGGCAATTAGAGACATATAATTGGAGGAAAAACGTAAATATTTGTAGGGAGTGATTGAGGTCATCAATCACAATCAACTGTCAAATTGAGGGACTCAAAGCCTTCAATCTATGTTGATTTAAAATATCATCAGTTCAACAAGACATAAGGTATTAGGATAACACATTTTTTTGTTTTAATATCCCTTTACTAAAGTTTAAGAATTAATTTATTCATTGAATAAGAGATAGGTATATATATTTTTATGCTTGAAAATTAGAGTTTCAACCTTCAACTCATCTTTCACCCAAAAAGATAATAGAACTCAAAAATATTATACTTATCCTAATTGTATAAGGCTCCAAATGTTAACACATACCATTTAGATTAGTAAAATTATTTTGTAATAACCAGGGACTTCCTGCAGGCTAGTGGTAGGAAATAAAGGCATGTCGCACTATGGTTGTGGGTTCGATTCCTGCAGCTTTGTCCGACGCGACGGTTTATGCCCCACCCTGCAGGTTGTCCTTTTCCTAAAACTATAGTATTCCAAAAATAATCTTCAGAAATTTTTTAACCTTAAATTTACTATCCAAGGTTCAACTTAATCCACTCCAACCTTTATAGTTATCCAAAATACCTCTGTCCAGACTTTCTCTAAAAGTTCTCTTAATTCGAAAATCAATTTATCAGATTCCACAAACAAAGTAAAGTTTCTCTTATTGTCACATACTAAAAATATAATTACCTTCATCATAATAAAACCTTATTGAAATCAACAAGTACTTCAGTACAATAAATATATATATATATATCACATTATTCTAATAACCAGAATATAATCCATGAGTCCAAAAGCACCAATACATTAGTTATTCTGCTTCAACTGTAGTAATAGCATAAGATTGTCCTTGATCCCTTGGCCTTTTCTGAGGTAAGTTTCCCTGACGCTTAGGACATTCATTTGCATAATGCCCCATTTCCCTACAATTGTAGAATTCAACATTGATAGCATCTTTCTTTCCCTTGAAATCACGCGCCTAGTGACGTTTTTCCCCACATTTATAACAAACTCCCATTCCTTTTAGGCAATTACCAGGGTGATTCTTCCCACAATTATCACATAATGGAAAATCCTTCTTTCCCTTTTTCCCTTTATCTTTCTCATGTTCCACCATTCTCTTTTCTATTGCTTTACTTTGTTGTCATAAGACTTAGAGAATTCCTTTTCTGTCTTGATAGCACATGAGACAATGTCTTCGTACGACAAGAAAGATTGTGAGACTAAGGCTCGACAGAGCAAAGGTTTTAACCCATCAAATAAACGATCAATTTTACTTCTTGGGTTACGTATATAATCTATAGCATGCCTCACTAACCTTGTAAATTTAGCCTCATACTTTGCGACATTATCATCCTCCTTCTGCCTCAGACTCAGAAATTTCCTTTCCATATCTGCTCGATGGTCACGAGGATAGTATTTTTCTAGGAAAAGCTCTTTGAACTCCCTCCATTCCATATTCGATACGTCATCATCTTCTTTTGTTTTTTGAATCAGTGACCACCACTGATCGGCATCTCCATTGAGGCGGTAAACTGCCATGATAACCTTCTCCCTTTCGCTACTCCCCAAGGCGTGGAATATTTTCTCTAAGGTGTTTATCCATTGCTCAGCTACTAATGGATTTTTACGCCCATTAAATGTTGGTGGTTGTTGCCTCATCAAGCGGTCTAACATTGATCCCCCACGTTACGGATCAGGGTGCTCCATACGAGTAAGGTTATTATTCTTAACCTGAGTGAGTTGTCCCAGTATGGTAATAAGTTGATCAGCACCAGTTGTATCTCCAGATCCACAATAATTATCTTGAGGAGGAGGGAAATCCATACACGGAGTGCATGCATTGATACGGTTTCCATTCCTTCCACTAGGCGCCATTTCTAAACAATGGCATAAACTAGATTAGTTTAGGAATTAAAATACATAATTCCATACTTATAAAATACTTAACATAAATTGAACTATTCATGGATATAGTCCATAATAATAAAAAGGTTTTGAAGAAGTATATACTCATAACCGTTCATAGTGGTTTGTAATGAAAATGAGAATTATCCTAAGCATATCCCGCGGGAGTGTCGTAACCAAGAGTGCAGCAAGGCCCGTTGTCGTGCACCAGTTCCCGTTCCAGTCTAGCTCAAAGCGGTGTTTTCGGGTTTTACCCCTAGGTACATCTGTGCCAGAGCTGCCTCTACCTTCTCGTATCCAGACAGGGATGTATTGCTCTGAAAACTCACAACATCTCTACAATACCAAAATTCTAGGAAGTTCTTCTATACTAATCCTCAAAGTCTATCTTCGGGTTATGTGCTCTAATCAGAGTTTATCTAAATCTAGCTTCCAAGGTTAGTACTAAACTGCCTATGATACCAACCGTAACACCCCGACCCTAGCTACCCAGAGTCGGTTCATTACTTCGTAACATTGGCATGATCACAAAAGATCAAGTCTCGAAAGACCGATTAGTTTAGTAGCCTTGGAAACACTAGATACATTCAAAAGTCTTTCATTACATCAAAAAGTAAACAAACTACAATAACATGGTCTTCATAGTCCACACTCATATCCCTTTCTGACTACCCTTACAGGTCATTCATAAAATACTTCTTCACATCCTGGAAGAATATTAAAACATTGAAAGTGGTGAGCTCAGATGCTCAGTAAGTATAACAATATTGCGGAAGCTTTCATAAATAAACATTAACAATTAAGGCAATGTATAAATAAAACAAAATCCATTTAAACATGAACTTCAACATAATATGGCAAAAGTAAAATGAGATAATTCCATTTACTTATTCACATGGATATTATACTGGTCGAATAATCACATGCAATATCAATAACCACTTTCATAATGAGGGAATGTATAATGTCAGACATTCTGAAACACTTTGTCAAGGCCTCGGCCAAGACGTCTAAAATGATTAAGGCCTCGGCCAAAACCATAAATCAAATTGGGAAAGGGCCTCGGCCAATTCCACGCATAGTTGTCTCATGAGACCTACCGATGCATCGAGGAGCTATAGCGGACTCCACCTGTCACTTATTAAGTCCAATACATTCCTCATATGAATAGGTTTAAACATATCATAAACCATAACATAATTGTATCACATAAAACATTCATAAAGGAAACATAACATTTCCACATTTTAATCACAAGATATCAATACAACACATCGATATAATAAAAACGCTTTCAAAACCATTTTCAATTCCAAAATAAAAGAAAGTTAAAAGTTTGTATTTATTTTTCATTAAAAAAATAATGGCTTGTAGAGGAAGCTGAAACTCAAATAATGGTCACGGCGGTGGAGAAGTCGTTTTCGCCACATAAGTACGGAAAGAAAAACATTCCCTTTTGTCGTTTAGCAAAATGCTTCGTATAAAAAAGATTCCTTTTGAATAAACGTAAAAGTCAAAGGGGTTTATACACCGTATAAAAGAAAGTTGTGTATAAAACCAAATATGCCTCAATGAAAGGGGATTGAGACGAAGTCCTTAAAAGATCATTTTTAAAATAAAATTGATCTATTTTGTGTATTCACTATATGTACACATAAAGAAAGTATAAATACAATATACGCCATAATAATATCATGACATAATTGAATGTAGGAGATTAACCCAAAGAATGGAAGTTGGGTTATGAAATTCCCTTACCTCGTGTCTGACTTGACTCAACCATTCATTAACCTCCTGAATAATAAACTAGAGTTAATATATACCTTATTAAGAACCATTTTAAATTTCATTATCCTTTTTATATCACTTATTACAATGATATAAACATTATGTAATTATTTAAGTTAATAACGGCCGTTTTGTCGATCTTTGGTACTTGAGTCAACAATAAACTTCATATAATTACAAGTTGTTTATGTGGTAGAATATCCATTATCTCCAGAATTATATTCATGATTTATATGTCATATATATCATATATATCTAGTATATACATTCATTTATAATATTACGTAACATTTAGAGGTAAGAAATGAAATGCACCGTTCATGGAGACGGTAAGCCGTACGTACGCATGAACGCTACATTCATTTCTATTTCATATTTAATGGAATGAAATCATAATGATATAAATTTATAATATAATTAATGTATAATATAGTGTATAATACCATTTACCCCATCCTTTATACATCCCACTTATGGCATTAACGATTCAAATCACTTTGAGGGGGCGGTAGTCTGCACTTCCTAAAATGAAATTATCGCCTTTACCCATAATGGAAATCATAAAGTATGCCATAAATGAGAAATACAGAAGCATAAGTAAAACATAAACATATTATATATCATATATAAATATAGTTACATCTTAATGTCCACCTTTGAAGGTGTTATATGAGTGTTGAACAATCATCGTTTCGTGAGGCAGATATTCGCCATCCACAGAAACCGTATGTTCATTAACCATTAGATGTAGGTGTGTGTAAGTGTAGCTCGAATCATTCTTATAACAACATCCTATTATATTGAGGATACTGGTGTTGTTACAAAAGAAATGAATAAAAAGA
Organism: Viscum album; assembly: GCA_963277665.1. NCBI lineage: Eukaryota > Viridiplantae > Streptophyta > Magnoliopsida > Santalales > Viscaceae > Viscum > Viscum album. The sequence continues at coordinate 660,026,173 of OY728134.1, read as the reverse complement.
GTTTATGGGGTTGGAGAATAAAAATAAAACAAAATAACATAACAGAAGACATTACCTTTAAATCGGGTAACTCTTTTGATTTAAGCCAAAGGCTTCCTTTGGAAGTATTCTGACCATTGTGAGGCTTCTAGGAGTAACGTAGGGAAGTTGGGAGAGTATTTGGGCAGAGTTTGGCCGAGCCAAATGGCTTGACAGTGTGAATGAGGTGGTAGAGTTGGGGGCCTTTTATAAGTGGAGAGGAGGGGCACTTTTTGAACGATTGAAATGTTACATTATTATACAATGATTTTCGGATTCTACATGTACCAAACTTATATAATTCGTGGGTAAGGTGATAATGGTTCGAAATATTTTCATCCAATAGGCTTTGGACTTGTTTAATCCTTGGATTTTGCATTATCTTCTCATTTTATTTAAATCGTTAAATAATGAGGTCATCGCTTCATCATAATGATGTTGTAAATAATTTAATTTATTTAATGTCTAAAAATTATAAAAAAAATACTATAATGTAGGAAATCTTTTTAGCTTTCCAATTACTATTTATAGTCAAAATTATGACTTATATAACCCCATGTAAAATTTTTTTTAGTAAAACATTTCATGTTTGTGTCATTTTTTACTTTAACATTAAATAAATATATATTAATGTCATTTTCCATCCAAAGTGGTTCCATGGGGTCCCCAAGTCGACCCATGGATTGTCTTGGTCGGCCATGACTCATCCAATAGGAGTAGGACAAGTGTCAAGCTCATCTCATATTATTAATACATTATTTTTACCTTAAACTACACTAATTACCTCTAATCGCGATTAAGAACTTAAAAGTTACTATTCACCAAAAAATTATTTTAATCTCATTGAACCACATTTTAATTCTTATTGACAACCATGTATGTCGGATTTTTGAAAATCAAATCACAGAAGTGGTAATATTTCATTTAAACGAAAAATCAGTTATTTAACTACCACTTAGTGGTTTCACTATTCATCAAAAATTGAAGTTTTTCAGAACAATGCCAAAATTTCACCCTAAGATATAATTGATATTCCGAATTCAAAAATGATTTCTATTTTACAAAATTACAAACATATAATTTGCATCAATTAATTTTATAATTAATTTCCGTTGTCACAACAAATAGCGTGTTTTTAAGAAACAATTTATTTCAAAAGATTGGCAATTGTTTATGTCTAATTTCAATGTTAAATTAATTCTAATGACCACCATTGGATAAAATGGTAAAAATATATTATAATTATACTTTAAAACCACTAAATAGTATAATTTATCACTAAAAAGTATTTTGATTAAAAAGGCTGTTTTTACGTAATTTTCACTATTCATAAAAAAATTGGAAGTTCTCAGAAAATTACAAAAAATTCAACATAGGATAATTTCGATATTCCAAATCCAAAAATGAAGTCCATTTTTATATATAAAATTTCTATAAATTTAAAAAGTGGTTATTACTATTCATAACGGCTACTTTGATTCGTCGCGGTGTTTTAGAACTCGAAGTTGCGTACAATGCAAGCTATTGCATTATTGAATGAGAAGCGTATCGTGGAAGCTCGGGGTGTTACATTTTCTCAGCTCAGTATTTTAGGATTCAAGATCACCCCTTGTGATCATATCAGCAGGTGCGACCACATCAGCTACTCTTTTAGATTCTATTCTAGCCATTGTTTCATTCATAATTGATTGAATGCATGACACCAGTGAAGCTTCCATTTTATTTATTTCGTCCACAAAACTGATTTTGAGATCAGACTTGAGCTTGTCCAGATCATGCATTCTGAACACATCTTCAGGTAACAACTCAGTCAGAATATCAGAATTTGTCTTTGGTCTATTGAGGGATGCCTCATTATTAGAATAAGGATAATCCAATCCACAAACCACAAAACCTAGTTCTTATTCCCAATCCTCAATTTCAATAGCCACTGAAACACTACCAAAACTGTTTTGATGCTCCCCCTCAACTAGTGCATTCTATTGTACTACAAGAGCATTATCATAGGTCTTTCTTCCTCAGATGAATATTCTACTATCAAATCCATCTCTGCAACAGCTACAACAGAAGGAGGCTCCTCTAGATTAGGCACATGTCCTTCCATATCTCTCACTACTTCCTTAACAGGAACAACTGAGCTTCCAATCAATGTAATCAGACTTAATCAAATTGAATCAGAGGCTTCAGATTCAATATCTCTTTCTTCTTCATTCTTAGGTACTGGCTAGTCTTCCAAATTTGTAGGAGTTTCTTCTTCTTCTAAAGATTCCTTTTCTGAAGATACAAATTCAGCATTTGGACTTGGAGGAAGGTCTGGATCCCTTCCATCAGCCATAGATGTTTCCTCTTCAACCATCACATCATTGTACTTGGGTTATTCTTCATCAGTTCCTAGACCTAGATACCTCACATCCTTTGACCTTGGAGGATGATTCACATGATTTAATTTATCATACACCTTCTTTTCATCATTAACCCAATCTCCTCTCCATGGGTTCTAGTTTATCTTCATATATTTTCAAACTGTGCTTGTGATATTCTTTACTACCACAGTCTCATCCTGAGACTCGGCTAATCCTTTAACTTGGATCATCACTGAGATAATCTTGGCATAGAATAAGGAATTTTTCTTTGATTTTGGCCTGGTCATGTCCTCCATTTGAAACATTAGCAATCTGCATAGATTCACTTTCATACAAGGTCTCAAGAGATATAGGAGGTAGATATATTGATATCTTAAAGTCTCAATGTCCCTTATCCTTGGTATTAAGACATGCTTAACAAATTTGAATAGCAATCTGTTCTCTCCATCCATTTCAGCAGCCACCACTTGTCTTTGAAATCCACTTTCGGTGAGCTCTGCTAGGGCAGTTTCATAATCGAATATATCACTTGTAAGTGGTATTTCTTTCGATACATATCCAGAAACCCCTTTATATGGAACCTTCATTCATTCATCCCACTCAATAGATGAAAATGATATCTCCTTTACATTCACATCATAAATCACTTTGTTCTCATCTTATAACTTCTCAAAGCTCACAAAATCATCAAATTGTTTCACTAGCTTAGTATAGTAGGGGCCATTGTTGTTTGAAAAGAAATCTACCCACTTTTTATCTTCCAGCACCTCGTGCCCTAATGATTTTCTAGCCAACAACCATTCTACCCACAACTATTTTTCGATCACAATAACTCTATTGTGCAAATGAGGATTCATTGGTCGCCTCCTCGAACTAGATCTATATAAACTACTAGTAGCTTCTATCTCGGTCTTCTATTTATTCAAATTCGTATCATCAAAGTCATCTCTGAGGGTAGGGAGTTTGGTTTTTGTCATCTCTGGTTCAAGGTACTTAGGGTTTTTGAGAAATTCGGGAGCTAAGTCTAGAGGGTAAAGGGTTTGAGGCTCATTGGATTGAGAAGTAACTATGACTTAGTTTTATCATTAGGAATCATAAAATAAAGAATTTAAATATATGTATAAACGATTCAGATTATGTCCGAAGACAAAAGTTTAAAATAGCGTGTACTCATCGGTAGGGTTCATTGGTGAGAATTTATATTAGTGAGGTCCATCAGTGATGTTTTGCATCATGAGGTTTTTACATCGGTGTGGTTTTCACATCGGTGAGGTTTTCACATCGGTGAGGTTTTCACATCGGTGAGGTTTTCAAATCGTTTAAGTACTTACCGATCAAGTATAATCATTCCTAATTCATGTCTAATGTAACTTAACCTATCCGAACTTAAAGGTTTGGTGAAGATGTCAGCTAATTGATGTTCAGTACCTATAAATTCAAGAGTAATATCTCCTTTTTGGTAATGATCTCTCAAAAAGTGGTGTCGTACATCAATGTGTTTGGTACTGGAGTGATACATAGGGTTCTACGAAATATTTAGTGCACTACTGTTATCACAGTTGATATAAACATGATTAAAATCATATACATAGCCCAAAAGACTGTGTTTCATTAGTAGAATTTGTCCACATCAACTACCAGCAGCTATATACTCTTCTTTGGCAGTGGTCAGAGATACATAATTATGCTTCTTACTACACCATGATACTAAATATTTTCCCAATAAATGACATGTTCCATATGTTCTTTTTCTATCCAACTTGCAACCAGCAATGTCATCATCTGAATAACTCATTAGCACAAAAGATTTTCCTTTTTGGTAAAAAATTCTAAATTTACAGTGTGTTTAAAATACTTAAAAATTATTTTAACAGCAAGTAAATGAGATTCTATTGGATTAGCTTGAAATCTTGAACACATACACAAACTAAACAAAATATATGGTTGACTAGAAGTAAGGTAAATTATGCTTCCAATCATACCTCTATAATTTGTTTGATCCAATGGTTTCCCAGTTTCATCTGCATCCAATCTATTGAAAGTACTCATAGGAGTATCACTTTCCATAATACTATCCAAAAAAACATTTTAAAAGATTCTTTTTACATTTACATTGATTCAAAATAATACCATTTTCATTTTGAAAAAAATGAAAAAAATGAAAATATTTGAGTTCTCCCGTTAAACTCATTTCAAATTCATTTTTCATGCTCTTTAAAAAATCATTAAATAAATAGTGATTAGAAGATCAAAAAATAATATCATCAAGATATATTTTTTACTATTAAAACATCTTAAAAAATTCTTATAATAAAAATAGTTGGATCAGAAATCCCTTTTGAAAAAACTGTTGAACTATGAAAATTTCTATGTCTATCATACCATGCTCTTAGAGATTGTTTCAAACCATCTGAAGCTTTGGATAGCTTGAAAAATCTATTTGGAAAATAAGGATTAGTAAATCCTGGTGGTTGTTCAACAAAAACATATTCAATTATAAAACCATTTAGGAAGGCACTTTTGACATCCATTAGATATAACTGGATATTCAGATGAGAAGGAGAGGAACATAGGATCCTAATGGATTCTAATCTAGCTACAGGTGAAAAGTATTCCTCGTAGTCTATACCTTCCTCTGGAATATATCCTTGTGTTCCTAACTTATCTTTGTTTCTAACTATGTTTCCAGATTCATAAACATTGTTTCTAAAAACCCATTTAGTGCCTACTGTCAAAGTGTCTTTGGGTCTGTCAACTAATTCCCGGATTTTGATTCTTTCAAACTGATTTATCACTTCTTGCATAGCCATTACCCAGAATTCATCATTGATTTCATCATTGAAATTTTTTAGGTTCTATCTGTGAAATAAAAGCGCGATGTTCATCCTGGTTTCTTAGAGAAGCTCTTGTTTGTGTCCCACTATCAAGATTACCATCAACCGCATCCAAATGATTATTCATTAGAATCATAGTTGATCTAGTAATGGTAGGACTAGAAATTTTAGGCTCTTCTCTGAGTTCGGGATCTATTGAAGCAGATTCTGGAATATGTCTAAAACTAAAATTTTTTTATAGAAGGTTATTTAGATTTATCATTAAGGTCTAGAACAGTCAAATCTTCTTCAAGATTTTCAAGAGAAGGCTTAGGTTCATGTGGATCAGTTTCATCAAACTTGATGTTAACAAATTCTTCCAGACATTTGGTTTGTTTTGTTAAAGACTCTATAGTCTTTTCTTGTTAATGAATATCCTAATAAGATTCCTTCATCACTTTTAGATGATATTTTTTCATGATTATCCTTTTTATTTAAAATAAAGACTTTGCAATCAAATATTCTAAAGTAACTAACTTTAGGTTTATTATTTTTCCAAAATTCATAAGGGGTCTTCTTAAGAATAGGTCTTATCAAGACTCTATTGAAAATATAACAATTTGTATTCATAGCTTCATCCCGAAAATAAATAGGCAGGTCATACTCATTATGCATAGTTCATGAAATTTCATGCAGGGTTTGATTTCTTCTTTCTAGTTCACCATTCTGCTAAGGGGTTCTAGGGGCAGAAAAGTTATCACTATAGCCATAATGTGAGCAGTAAGATTTAAAATCGTGATTTTCAAACTCATGAACATGATCACTTCTTAGGGTTTTAGTCTTAAGACTACTAAGGTTCTCTACAGAATTGGTGTATTTGACAAAATAAGAACAAGCATCACTTTTGTGATCTAAGAAGTATACCCACATATATCTAGAAAAGCCATCTACTAAGACATAGACATAGTGATTCACATTTATGCTAGAAACTCTAGAAGCTCCAAACAAATCCATGTGAACCAACTTGAGAGGTTGATAAGTTGAAACATTTTTCTTGAATTTAAAAGAAACTTTGTGATGCTTTCCGTTTTTACAGGGATTACAAAATTTGTCAGTTGGTAATTCATGTTTTTGAAGGTCTCTAACTAAGTTCTTCCTAGTCAGTTTTCAATGTGAATGAATGTTGCAGGGTCCTAGTCTTCTGTTCTAATGCTAGGATTCTTCATGAAAATCATTTAAACAAATAACATTTTTCTTGGATAAATAATTCAAATCAACAGTATAAAAATTTTCATTTCTCAAAGAAGAAAATACTAAAGAATTATTAGAGTTAAAAACATTACAAGAATCATTTTCAAACTTAACATTGAAAACATCAACACATAACTGATAAATACTCAATATATTATATTTATGTCCATCAACAAATAAAACTTTAGAAATTAAAACTGAATTAATGTTACCAATCTGGCTTAGGCTGATGATTTTCCATTTAGAATTATCACCTAAGGTGACATAGCCTCCATCAATCGTTATTAAGATTTTAAAGAATTAATAGTCTCCAGAAATGTGCCTTGAACATCCACTGTCCAAGTACCATAACTTCTTGTGATAACTCATTAAGTAGGTCTCCTACTAAAATGTGTTTAGATGGAAAGTGATTTTGGTACCCAGATCCTCTTGGGTCCAGAAAGGTTAGCATCTAATGTTTTAGGTACCTAAATTTGTCATTTTCGTTTTATATAATTCACAAAATCAATTGATTTTGAAATATAATCATTGTTTGATCTATAAAAATGTGAATAACTAGTTGAGTCATATGAATTTACATAACTGGAACTAGGAGATTTTTGTCCATATTAAGGAATAAATCTGTTTTTGGTAAACATTCTCTGTATAGGTTGGTATAACAAACCAGTAGTGTACGTTGGTGACACTTGATTACCTAGAATTTGTGAATGTTTATCTTTTCCATTTGTGAATTTTTCAATTTCCTTCGTTACTTTCCCAGTAGACAATTTCAGTTCAGTATTTTCCTTATGAAATTGAACATTTTTTTCGGTTTCAATCTCAAGGGTAGATTTAACAGTGCTAGATAAAGCATGTTGTTTCTTTAAGTATTTATACTTGTTCTTATGTTCATTACATGTCTCTTCTAGAATATTAAAATTTTCAAATAATTCTTCACTAGACATATTTTCATATTCAGAATCAGAATCAACTCCAGAATAGAATGAATTTAATGCAAGAGTTTCCAGTGTTAGTTCAGAAGTGTTTGTCATAAAACACATGTTAAGTTTCTAAGAATCTTCATCCTTAGCAGAATCAGAATCACTTGAAGTGTCGTTTGATGCTACCCATGTTTCTTTGATTGCTTTCTTATACTTTTTTTCCTTGTAGTCATGTTTCTTCTTGAACATCAATTTTGGACAATCAGCTTTTACATGTCCTTTCCTTTTGCAATCATAGCAGATAATCTCATCACCTTTAACATGCATCTTCCATTCCTTATTCCAATGTCCTGTGTTGTCATATTTACATCTGTAGTTTGATTTTATAAAGAATATCTTCTTCCTATAGAATTTCATAAATCTTCTGGAAATCTAAGCCATCTCAGCATCACTGTCAGAGTCTGAACTTTCACTTGTTGAGCTTTCAGTTTGTATGTGAACTTTCTCTTTATCCTTGATCTTTGAGGTAGTAGACTTAAAATCCACCGAATTCCTTTTAGGATCATCATCTTATTAGTTATTCACATTGAGTTCTTCCTCATACATCATAATCTTCCCTATTAATTCTTTATCATGTAGTTTGCTGATGTCTCAAAATTCTCTAATGGAAAGAGATGTGCCTCTCCATCTTTCTAGTAGACATCTTAATATCCTCATAATTTGTTCCTTTGATGGAACAACCTTTCCAAGGGAGCTCATAGTATTGAAAATCTAATTTAACCTGAGATACATGTCAGAAATGGGTTCATCAAGATTCATTTTATAGTTATCATATTTAACAGTATAAGTATTTAGCCTCATTTATTTAAAATTGATTGTACCCCCATGGGAAATAGCCAAAGTTTCCCAGATTTCATAAGCAGTTTTGCAAGCAGATATTCTATTAAAATCTTTATCTCATAGAGCACAATACAGGGATTTCATAGATTTACAGATATTATTGTATGCAGTTTTAGTAGGTTCATCCCAAGTAGTTCTATCAGTTTATGTAATTTTATACTGAGTCTCTATTGTAGTCTAGATATCAAATCTCATAATTTCTAAAAGAATTTTTATTTTAAGCTTCCACTTAGCATAATATGTACCATTAATGAATGGTGGCATTTTGGTAGCAGGACCTTCTAGTCTATTATTCAAAACTAGATTTTATAAAATATATTTAATGAGATAATATTTAGAACTAAAAGAAATTTAATATCTTTAAGTATGAAACTAAAATCATAGTTGAAAATACATATTATTTTGAAAACATTGATAATCAAAAAAAATCCCTCTGATACCAAATGTAGGTCGGAGTGGATACTCAAGTGGGGGGGGGGGGGTGAATTGAGTTCCAATAAAATTTTATGTTAAAAATATTTCTCTAAATATCCCCCTATTTAAAAACATGTTAAACTGTAGTGAATTTATACAGATTGTAAAAGTTCAATTAGTTTCTCAAAGATTGATTAGGTCTCAGTTAATTTAAACAAAATATTAAATTAACTTTTGAAACTAAATTACTTGTTCACAATAAGTATAAATACATTCTAATTTAAATATCAATGTAACATTAAAACAAATTGTATTTCAAAGTAATTAGCAGCGAAATATAAAATATATAGAATACATTAGACATAAACTAAAATGCACAACATATGTTACCAAGAGGTTCAGTCTCAAGACGAGACCTAGTCCTCTTAAACATTTTATATAAATTTGATCCACACCCTGGATCGAGGTAAACAAAAGTGAAAACATTGTCCATGTACAAATACCTCTACCACAGTTCTATGTGGGAAATCTATCAACAGCTCACAGGCTGTCCAAGTCTTACTTGACCTCTACCACTATCCACAGTGGGAAACAAGGGAGTTATAGAGTTTGAATGAGGATTTATAAATCCTCCAGATTAGCATAGGAGACAGTGTGTGTAAGAAATATACAAAGTATACACACTGCTCGAAATCTAAATAAAAGAATCACTAAAATAATAGATAAGAGTTTAGAGTGATCTAGTGATGTGAAGTGCAACTATAGACTCTTTTGATTTATCATAAATTCTTCTGAGTCCTTCTCTGGTTTTTGTCTAAAAAACAGAGGGTCGTTTTCTTCTTTGTTTATTAGTTTCATCTTTATCATCTCGGGTGCATGAAGTTTTCATTGTGGTTCTTCACTCAAGAAGCATCTTGTGTTCCCCTCTAGAATGAGTGGCTTCGTGTATGTCCAGTTCTCTTCGAGTAGGAATGTCTCTTTTTTCCTTTTGTGTGAATGAACCACATTTCAATGTTGTTCAGCCCTTGCCTTTTACACCCTTCACATTACTTCTTAGTTGTATGTTGTTCGGTCTTTATCCTTCCTTTTATAGCATTCAGCTCTAGTAAACAGAATGATTACCTTTTTCATGGGTACTAGGTATGGTTCCTGACATGCCAACAACTATCATTAAATAAAATTAATTTCATTAAAAACATCAAATATAATGGTTTCATAATTCATAAAAAACATTTAGAGTATAGAGTTTGACTAGTCAGTCTTTTATTAGTATCCTTCTGTAGGTAGCAGTTGACTCTATGTAATAGTGATCTTCTATTGAAAGCTCTTGGATCATGTACCGGTAGCTACTTGTATCAGTAGTTATTTGATCTTGTATCGATAGCTCTTTGATCATGTATCAGTAGCTCTTGGTATTGGTTGATGTAACTTTGTGTATCAGTATCTCTATATAATATTGACTTCATCTATCGGTAGACATCCTTTCTCTCAGTAGCTCATTTTTTATCGGTAGCTTCATAGTTGTAGACTAGTTCATATCGGAAAACTTACTGTATTGGTAACTCAGTAGACTTTTTCTATCGGTTGCTCATTTTCTATCGAAAGATTTCTGTATTAGTGGACTTGATCTATCAGAGACATGTGGTTATCAGTGGAATTATACATATCGGCAGCTCTACGTATCAATGACCTTTTCCTATCTGTGACTATGACTATCAGTTGACTTAGTCTATCAGTAGACTGTATTTATCAGTAGCTATAGGCATATTAGTAACTTAACACTTTCTATTTTATGTACAACACATCCGATTGAGTTAGATTTATTTCAAAAGTCATATAAACATAGAAAAAAATTGATTAACAAATTTCGAAGATTATTTTAATATAATTATCAACATGGTCATAGATTAAAACAATTTATATATAGATACAGATTATTTGGGATTATCATAGTATGTGAAATCATAATTGGGATTATCAAAACGGGTGAGGTCAACATTACGAATCTATGTAATGAATAAATTTCATTGTGGAAGACCACCTTTGTGGATGACACTTCATAGGAAATCCCATACCTACACTCCTTTACGACATAGCTCTTTTACAGATGACCATTTGTAGATGATCCTTTTTGGAAAACCCTATGCAGATGATCTTATGAATCCATCCGATAATGAATACTCCATATTAGATGCTCCTACATAAATGATCATATACGTATAGCCCTGTACTGCCAACTCCTACGCGTCCTTTCCTATGATGAATATCATATGCCCCCACTGGTCCATACTGCAGGGGATGTACCCCACACCCCACCCCACCCCCAATCAACATCAATCCTAGTTAGAAAGCCAATCCCTTCACTAGTTTCACTCACCCCAATCATATATGAAGAGTCTAAATGTGGACATTTCAGACCCGGTCAATGAAATTTTCTATTGTTCCCTTATACAACACCAAAATCCATCTCTTTAAATCCAGGACATGACCTACTCCTCACTACTATATAAAAACCCCATCACCTACCTCCAATGCTATGTTCATTTAGGGATCCATGGAAAATTTTCGTATTAAATTTTCATAAATGTTCATACACATCCATTACATTCATCAAACTCAATGTCCCGAGGCATTCCATATCTTCATAAACCTCACTAGACATTGAAAATTGAAGGTTAGTGAAATGAGGTATCCTTTTTTTGACTATGTACAAAATTACCTAGTTGGCTCTGTATAATTTTCCAATAACTAAGGCATGACAACTAGTGAAAAAATTTCCCTTAGGAGAGGCTTTTCCTACCTCTGTACACTCCAATGGATTCTATTATCTATATCATTTTTCCTAATCTGATAACCCCATTATCATGATTTACACTTTCATTCCCCATCATGTTTGAGGCATGTCAAAAAATCCTACACCAATTATCCTCCAATTAATCATGTTTTGTACAATAATTTTTAAAAATTATATGACCTTAAACTAAGAGTTATCATCCTGGCAACATGAAATTAAACTAAATGGAACTCATCCTGACCACATAATGGTGAACTGTATGGTATTAGTTCCTAAAACATGATGGTAAACAATGGTGTCATAGTCCATGCAACAAGACATTAAAAAAATGATATGATCTTCAAAAGGATATTAATTTAAACTATAATATACCTCATATTACAATAAAATTGGAACTCCTCTTGAGGTAATACCTGATCTTTTCTTGCATGAGGTCGCACTTTTCTCATATTCACCTCAACTTGGGGGGTATCTGGATAGATTGGAAAATTTTACTATCCAATATATGAAAATAGAGGAGGGATTGTGCAATCTGAAATCCACTCTATTCCCCTATTTAGGCTCCACCATCATCCACCAGTTGACGGAGCAGAAGATTTGATGTTTCGATCTATTTTCTTCTCTTGTTTATCACACAAAGTACAACCCCCATGGGATTTTATGTTAGCAGTGATCATGACATCTGTGTGATCTCAAATCATAATATAGGACTCTCATATGGTATAAGTCCATACCACAACCCCCTAACTAGTCATTCTCATTGATGTACTCCCCAATCACGAATCATATAGGAATCTCATATGTTACAAGACCATGAAATCATACCAAAACCTTCAATGATCTATATTAAAAAATTATGCATGCAAATAATCACATGGGGCTCAGTCACAATATAATTCATATTGACATTAAATCCATAAAGGAATATCCCATGTGTAAACCCTTGCTTCCAGAACTACATGGACATTGATTCCCAAAAAAATGGGATATATATGAATCCTCCATGGTGATCAGGTCCAAAACAATTTCATCCATTACATTATATTTATTTCATATTACTCTCGTCCACACCACATGATGGTAAACTGAATGAGAATGTCCAACTATGCAGGATTTGATTCCTATCTAACTGTGATATGTAGGCAACCTTCATAATGTTCAAACCAAACACCCAAATTCATACTTTTTGGGAAAAATCTTAAATTGATCATGCACCCCCACCTGAAATACAACATATCTTCTATCTCCCTCATGACTCCTTATCATTTGTATTGCATTAAATCTTTACTAGGCACTCTCCTCCTACGTGTCATCACTGCATGATGTTAAACTACTTTGTTGGGTGCTTCTCATATGACCCTATAAGGTAAATTGTCCAGTTAAATCACATCGAACTATGCATGTGCTAATTTATATTGAGTGTGTATGTTGGAATCCATTTTAATGTGTTTGGTCTAGACATCAGTTCATCTCATGTTCCCCTGGATGAAAACAAACCCTAGAGTGCATTCCCATATGAATTAAAGAAAGAATTTTTTGAATGAATGTCCAAATAATATATGATATATCAATAAAAAATTGACATTTAAGGATAAACTTGGTAATGTACAAATCCTTATATTGGTGACAAACCTCAGATACATAGAGATGATTCTTGACCCATGTGTACTCCCGATTAACAACAGTTTTGGGGTAATCCATCGAAACATGTTTGGGAATGAATAATTGATTTTGAAACATATGAACATGAATTAAATCTATAATAGAGACTCAGAATTAGAAATAGATCCCAATAAATGGTTGAGGTGATCCTGAGTAACCATAATCTCCATCAATGTGAGTTCTTAAATGTCGTTGGATAAACCATCTAGCCAATTCCATCCTTTAGAAATTAGGTTAATGAATCTTGGATGTGAGAGCCATTGGGTGTTTCTAGCTCTATAAACAGACCTATTGGATACCATTCAATGGTGTTATACTCGACATGAATCATTGTACAAAACATAACACCCAACAACTAATTATCGGTCCAACACATTTTATTCGGAACCAAAATTCATGAACAAACCTGAATGACTAAACTATGGAACCTACATTACAATATAAAGAAGATATACTTAATAGTCCTCATTGGACCTTTTTTTTCATAACTAAACCTCCAGAATGCATCATTGGGTGAATTTTTTGTAACACTGACATGAATGACTTAACTACAACACATACTTTACATGAATAAAAGGAAACCCTGCTCAGTCCATGTCGAACCATTTTGTTCCTCACCGAACATCCTAAATGAATCTTTGGGTGAAACAAAAATAGGTGAAACAAATGTGAATCCTATTAAAAGGTGGTAGTATTACACTTCTACTAGGAACTTTTATATTATAAAATGAAGAGGGATAAGGGATATCCTTAATTAAGAATGTGGTCATGAGATGCTACTTTACCAGAGTTTTTTGTCTAAAATTATCACATACATTGCAGAAATTCATTATAGTTTTCTTCAATACAATGGAACCCTGGATGTTATCCCAAAAAACGCATGTCAAGAACTGAATTGGTTTTTTCCTCCATGATAAAGATAATTTCGTTGCCTACCTAGTGTATACAATGTTGGATCTCAAATAAACTAATCTGATATTACCATCAAAATGGTACTCTCCCAGCACTGGAGACAATAACACAATCCCCTTGAATGATGGAATCCTACTAACATCCCACTCAGCAGCAATCGACATCCCATAACCAGGAGGCTCAACTATCCATCTCTAATATTTTCTAGATCTTGTCCCTAGAATGCGACAAGAGTACCTCCCATATCATTGGGAGGATGCTGAAGTAATATCTAAAAACTTCGTCCATATGACATTGGGGTTATGATCAAGTTACAATACTAGAAGACATCTCTATAAATTCCTTGAATCAGTGTATCATCTCTGTGAGGAGGATATCATTCTGAAGATTCTTATTGAAGGAAGTTGAACACATACCTCTCGGGATACCCCCCAGAAGTGATGAATGGGTAATCAGTAACCGGTCATCACTATATTTCTTTAGGAAGAGATCCAACCTAAAAATATAGTGGCACACTATGGGTATACATATATACCTTCTCCTTTTATGATTCCTACCATGCAAAGATGATGAAAAAATATGAGAAAGTGCAAATTCGTTCAAATTCTCTCCATGGTTGACAAAAAAATAAGGTAAAAATTTACTAGAAGATGAAAATCCTTTACAATACATAGAATTGAAATAATATAAATATGGTGGAAACCATCTATGATAAGATGAAAATATATCATTATATATACCATGCTTGTAATCATAATTGGATAGAAAACTACTCGTAGGAAAATATTGCTGCCACAGAATGTGAATGTAACATGACAACTTTTTTTTATAAAAATTGATATAATATATTGTTTATATATTTTCATTACACAAACAAATTTTCACAATGTCAAATAATCCCTTCAAACTGAACTCCCTTGTTATACGTTACATGAAACAACAATTTGATGTACGATACACTCACCACTAAGTTGGAATGTGAAACGCGCATCACTATGTTTCTATAAAATACCTTTTTTATTATATTAATTATCTATGTAATATAATTATAACATTTCATTTATTCTTATTTATATGAATATTATTGAATAATTTACAAATATTTTTCATAATTGTTTTACATAAATGAAATATATTGAAAATAAAAGATGGGTTTTTTTGTAATGTATTTCTATGTCTAAAAGTACAATTCTTTATGCACTTATAATAAATTTAATTTGAAGCACATTTTGAAATATAATATAATAAACAAATTTATTTTTTAATTTAGAATGTTTAATTTAGATCAGGGTTGAATTTTTGGGATTTTTTTGACAAACATCATTTATAGATGAATAGTGAAAAATACCGATTTTTTATTCCAAAATAATGTTTTATTTGTTTTATTCATAAGGATGAATTATATTTTAATTTTATAAAGAAGTTGAGTTATATTATATATTTATCCATTAATGCAATTTTTTCAATGTAACCACTTCAATATTTAAATTGGATCTAAAAACATAACAATCTTTTGATTCTTTTTTACTATATAAAGCCACAGTTTCGTCCAAAAAGTAAGATTAATTTTAAATTAATTTCTGCCACTTCTCTGATTAGAATTTGGAAAATTTGATTTCATATATGGAATCATAATAATTTATAATGTCTAATAAGTTAAACATTTTTTTTGACAAAAAAATATTTTTGAAGGTTATTAAAATAAATATCGATGGTTAAGTGAAAATATTATGTTAATAATGAAATAAACCATAAATTTAATACCTAAAACCTCCAAAAAAACTTGTCCAACACCGATGTAATGGAAATATTTCGACATTATCATCAATTTTTTTAACATTTTTCTATTATTGGATCAAATTGAAATATGTAAAACGTTTTTGGAATTCTTTATTTTTTTATTTAAAAGAGTGCCACTCCACATCCACTGTAAGATCCCACCACCTCTACACATTCCTCACACCTCTCAAAACCTTTTATCTTTTTTAAATATATTCCTAATTACCCTCCAAAAAATTCTACATTATACTATAAATAAAACCTCTGGGGACAAAGCCTCACAAGGAATCCTTTTGGCACAAACCAATAGGAGTTACCCGATAATGAGGAAGCTTGTACGAGTAGGGAGAGAGTCACGACTTAATGTATGGGGATTTCATCTCACTTTTAATATATTTGATATAAATTTTATGTTCACCACTCTTTCATTTTTTTGGTTTATGTTCATACCATTTTTTCAATCTATGTATATTATAATGAAATTTTTGGTATTCACATAACCATATTATGATCCTTCTTTCCTGGGGTTTAAAACATGAAGAATACCAAATCAGTAAAACAAAATTGTCTCTATTTTCTTTATTTTAGACTCACGTTTTTTATACAGCAAAACACTTTTTCAAGGTTAATATATTTTTATTTTAAATTATATATAATAAATATCATCCTTTTCATGATATTCTATGCTTCAGGTTATTTCTTTTTCTTACATAGAGAGTATTATCCAAATAAAATAAATGGTATGTGTTAATTGAGGCGATCACATTTTTTTCAATATTATTTTGGTTTTTTCATCCATTGATGTAATATTATGATCCCTATCTAAATAAAACTAATGATTTTCCTTCTCCATTATTTGTTTAAGATATCCTCATGGTAACTAACATTTTTCACCATTTGGTACTTTTGATAATTAATTTATGTAAAATATGGTCATATCTGTCTTCGGTAGGAAATCTATTGTATTCAAAAACAATAAATTCAAAAAAATTATTTTTTATTTTTTGTCTAAAAATATGTGATGATAATATTCAAGGAAAAAATAATATTAATTTTTTTTATTGTTTTCAATGCTTAATTTTATGTTTTCAAAACTATTTTAAAATTAATAGGGTTTCAAATGTTTTTATGTTATAAAAATCATTTTTTAGAGAAGAATGATTTTTTACTCAATAAATTTTTTTATAGATATTTCAAAAAAAATTCAGTATATGATAAAATTAATTAATCATTCCTTAATAGGAAATGATATAAAGGTTCTGTTAAAATTCCTTTTATAAATGGGTTAGTCTTACTTTTATTGTCATTATAAATCTCATTTTCTATTCATGGGTCCGATGTTATTGAATCATGATTTTTTTTCAAGGGTTTTTGTTTTGATAAGTTGTTATAAAACATATCTCATTTCCATTGGATTTGATGTTTTGAAATTGTAATGATACCAATTTAATTTCATGGGTTATAATTTGATTTTATAAAACGTATGTATTTTTATGGGTTTTGATATGATAAATTTTTAATTATCTTCTGCACATGTATGAATTATTTAATTGTGAGATGGGTGGGGCCTTTATTTACCTCAAATACATTGGGTAATGATGGACGAGTCATGATTATAAATATTTTTGTTGAACATGATTACATGTAAAAAATATTATGCATAGACCTGGTGGCATGCCAATAAGTTTATGTGTGATCATGATTACATGTTAACGATGTTATGAGTGAAACTTATTACATGTTCATGATGTTATGAATGTACTTGGTTGCATCACCTAGGTTTTTTCATGAACCTGATTACATTTTCATTCTGTTATGAATTAACATGATCACATGTTCACAATGTTATGCATAGACATTGTTTCATGTCCATTAGGTAATGTGTGATCCCGATTACCTGTTTAAAATGTTATGTGTGGACTAGGATTCAAATCCATAATGTTATACGTGAATGTGATTACATGTCAAAAAATGACATTCGTGGACCGGTTTTCATGTCCAAAAGTTGATTTTAGTCCTCATTTCATGTCCTTATCTAAATGAGTGAACTTGTTAGTACTTATCCATGTTCACAATGTAATAAACCAATGTGCATTCCCAAAATTCTGTTTCTTATTCCTATGTTATGATTCCCTAGCCTATGCTATTTATTTACTTGTGATTTAGGTTTTATGAACATCCATTCTTTATTATGTTATCTAATATGTAGGGAATGGTCTTTAAATTTTACAATCATGTTATATACCATTTGGTTTATGTTATGCTTATGCATTTTCATTATTGGGACATACTAATCATTTTAGGTCACCCCTTTCTTATGTTTCCTTTCCCCAGGGTATGAAAAAATATTTTAGGTCAATGTACAAATGGTGGAGATTTTTACGGGAGATGTTGAGGATATTTTAACTAGATAGATGATTTTATTTCCATGTTTCCATAGACACTAAACTATTACATCCCTCAGGTATGTATTTTTGTAATGTACTGAATATTCATCTAAAATAATGTAATATACATGTATGTTAAACCTATTTCACATTATCTGGTAATAAATGAAAGGATTGGTCAACAATAGAAACTAGGATAATGAAAAAATAGTGATACCCCCATGTATATTTCTATGGATATGTCAAGGGTTTTCTCTATTAATGTGTATAAGGATTAGTTAACATATATTAAAATGTCATAAAATTTCCCAACAGAATAATGTGAGTTATTTCCAAGGAACTAATCAATGTCTACATACAACATGTGGATGTGGCTCTTGTGCAGTTGGTCATAGGTGTAACACATCTAACCAGATGTTTTGGTCTTGATTCGGTGTAATCTAGTACAAGATAACGGGCCATGCTACACACCTAGTTTGACACACCTGGGCCTTATTCATTGGGAATTCATGAATTCTTCACAAACCATCATGAAAAAAATATGTATAGTATATCTATGAATAACCTAGGATAAACCCAATGTGTCATAGATTATGGAAGGTGTCATTATTTAACCATCCTATAAGTTAATAATTTCCTGACTTTTTTGTTTTATTCCATGTTAAGAAATTATCACTCTATGCTTATGGTGTTTTTAAATTGCCGGAACTGAATGGAACCAGTTTAATGTGGAATGTGATGAATGATTTTCTGATGAATAGTCATGTGTGATGATCACTGAAGTGAAATATGGAATGATTGTGCCTAATAATATTTCACGAAACATGATTAACAATGTTTACTTTAACCAAATATTAGACTCACCAAGGAAGAGAGAGTAGGATTTCACTGATAGTTAAGGTAATGGATACCATGGAGGAAAGATGATTTGGTTTACTTTGTATGATTAATTTGGAAAGAATCACCTATGTAAATGTCTTAGTGGAATTAGAAGTTGATTTGATTATAGAAAATAAGGGAACAACGCAAGTGATTGCATGTAAAGAATAAAAAGATTGGTTATTGAAATAGATGGGAATTTTTCCCTCTCTATGTCATCGTTGAATGTTAAGTGTGTTAAGTGTAGTGAAAATGGTCATTATGAAATATAGAGTCCCATGAAAAATGTTCTTGATGAGAACCGACTACGTGGTGTGAGTAATGGTTACATTGCTGATGATAAAGAAATTATGGATGAAATGTGAAAGGAAAGAGGTATTATATACAAGGATGAAGTATCATTTTTAATGGATTAAGGATGATGTAATCAATTTTTTTAAATATTTGGATTCAAAAATTATGTTATATGAAAGATTAAATAAAAAATTATTCTTATACTATTGTTTTTTACTCAGTATTTTCATATTTATATTGAATGTTCCTGATGGACTATTGAAGTGATCTAATAACAAGGTGATATTATGACTTGGGGAAGATAACTAATAATATGTTATCACTATTATGATAATGTTGTATTGATAATGATATATGGGATATGAATAGGTAATTTGGAATGTATTGATTACATTTTAACAAACTAATAACTTTTTTATAAATGATTTGTGTTATCACTAATGATGTTTTCAAATTTTTTGTATTTAAGGAGTAACTCCAATATACTTTGAATAAGCAAGAATGAATTTTTATAATAGGATTTCTAGTAATTTAGTTGTTCATAATGAATGAAGGGATTATATATGAGGATACTCACTTGTTTTGAATGTGAAAACCAAGAGCCACATTTTGATTTACATGGTAATCAATGTTATGTTGATTTCATGAAATAGTTGCTAATGTTTTGGATTTTCATATTTTTGAAGTGTATAAGGTTAAAAATTACTGAAACATTTCTGTTTGACATTGGAGGAAGTATTTTTGCACTTAGATTATGTTGAAAACATTATTTAAAATGCTAATTAGTCATTAATTTTATTTTAAGGGTGTCCATATTATATATTATATTAGTTTGGTCTTAAGATAAGAAATCATGTGTGTTGGGTGAAAAAATTCAAATATAAAAATTTCATGGGTCTTGAACTGATGACCAATGTATGATATGGGTTTCATGCCTATAATTGGCCTATGTGATGTCCTAGTTAATGTATATTTATTTTTAATGAATAAATTTTTATGATGAACCAGTAGTGACACTTTTTATGTTTATAGATCAATCCATGTTTACAGTTTGAATTTTCTTCATTTAATGTATGCCTTAATATCTGTTAAAATAGAATTTCTAGTCATTCATTCTTTTATGTTTTTGATGTATTAGAAATTGATCACATCACAAACAGTGCATGAATTTTTTTATAGAAATTTATTAAGAATAACTCAATTTTTTGAAAGAAATTAAAAATTATTGTCTTAATACCTTAATTTCCGTTGATCTAATAGCCTTTGAAATCATAACAGATTTATGTTATTGAGGCCCACAACTATCCATTTATCATTCACTGTTTTTTGATTGATTAACCAAGTCACTCCCTTTAAATATTTACTCTTTTCTTCCATGTCCAATATTCACTCCCAAACTATGTTATCCTATGTAGAAACCTAGTTATATATTATATTGGGTAACCATTATGGGTCCAAATTACCATTTCAAGGTAATTTTTAGTAACTAATATTACAATGTGGGATTTAATTAATGATTCCTTGATGTATGAATCCTTTTATAACCCATATGAATTTGGAGGGAGAAATTAATTTTAATGGTGGTAGAATGTAACCCACTGAGATTTTGTAATTTTTTTCATTTAATTTAATATATTTATATTTTTTACTTCATAATATAATGAAAATAAATTTTCACTATGTAAAAAATTCCTTTCAAACAAAACTGACTTGTCATATGTTACACACAACACTTAGTTGGCGTACGAGACACACAACACTGAGTTCCTTGGAAACATTTTTTTATTATTTAAATTATTTCAAACAAAATTATAACCTAGATGATAAACATATTTATATGAATATTATCAACTATATTTCAAACATTTTTAATAAATTTTATGTATAAATGAATCATATAAAAATAAAAGATAATGATTTTGGAATAGACCTTCATTGTCTAAAAATATTGTTCTTAATTTCTATAAAATAATATTAATTTTAGAAAAATATAGAAATTGAATTTCATAAAATAATCCTCGTTTTTGAATTTAGAATG
The DNA here is from genome assembly GCA_963277665.1 of Viscum album. NCBI lineage: Eukaryota > Viridiplantae > Streptophyta > Magnoliopsida > Santalales > Viscaceae > Viscum > Viscum album. The sequence continues at coordinate 660,004,749 of OY728134.1, read as the reverse complement.
TTTAAATTATCTTAGGTTGATTTTTGGGTATTTTTCTGACAAACATCATTTTTGAATGAATAGTATATAATATCGTTTTTTAACTAAAAAGTTTTTTTTAATTTAATTTATTAATAAGGTCAAAATATATTTTAATTTTTCTTTAGACATGAATGTGGAAATATTTTTATCAAGTAACCCAATTTTGGTCATTATAACTATTAACACATTTAAATTGGTCTTAAAAACGTACGAAACTTTTGAAACTTTTTACTATAAAGATTGTAGTATCGTCCTAATTGTGGTATTAATTTAAAATTAATTTATACCACTTTTGTGATCAGAATTTGGAATAATCAATTTCATATTCAAATTCAAAATAATTTATAATTTTTAATAAGGTCAACATTGTTTTTGGAAAAATATTAGTGATTAAAATTAATTACATCTATTAAGATAAAAAACTATGTTCACAAAACACTAAACCATAAATTAAAGAACATAAAAGACATAAAAACATGTCCAGCACCCATTTCCTGGACATATTTCATTCCAATAATCTATTTAATCTTCCTTTCTCCATTATTAGGTTCAAATTTAACATTAAAAACATGGGTGGAATTATCTCATCAAATATTTAAAAATGTTCCACCCCATTTCAAATATCAGTGGCAACTACCTCTACCCATTCCTTAAACCTCTCAAAACATTTAAATACAGCCAAGAACAACCCAGCTAGCCTTCAAAAAATCATTCTTTTTACCTTTAATCCTCCCTTTGGGGTGAAATCCTCTCAATAGATCCTTTATTAACAATTCAGAATGAGTTACCTGATTAAGAGGAAGATTGTACGAGTACATAGATAATCTAGACACAATGTAAGGGGATTTCATATCACTTTTAATTTCATTGAGATACATGTTATGTTCTCCACTCATTCTTATTCTATGCTATATGTTATTCCCATAATTGTATTCTATGTATCTCATACGTAATTTTTTTGGGTATTCACATATCTATTTTATGATTCTTTTCTCAAGGTTTTTATGATTCAAAAGATACCAAATCGGTAAAATGTTTTGCCTCAATTTTCCTTCATTAAGACTCATGTTTTTTTGAACCTAAACACTTTTATAGGATCATAAATTTCAATTTTACATTCCATATCATGAATCTAATTATTTTCATGATATTCTATAAATTATATAATTTCATTTTCATACATGGAAAAAATGACACCATGACACCATGTTATAGTAGTTTATTGATACAGTCTAATTATTTCTAGATATTGTTTATGTTTATGCCTCATTTTATTTAATATTATGATCCATCTCTCAATAACAGTCATGATTTTCCTTCTCCCCTATTTTTTTGTGATATCCTCATGTGTTAGTACACTTTTTTCACTTTTTGGTACTGAAGATAATGTTTTCAATTAAAATTTAACCATTGCTGTCTTCAGTAGGAAATATATTGTATTCAAAAACCATGTTTTAAAAATAAGTTTCAAAATATATTTGAAAATATTATTCAAGTTAATGTGATATTTATTATCATTTTACGCTTTTAAAAGCTTCTTTATGTGTTTTCAATGAAATTTTTAAAGAGAAAAGTTTTCAAAATCATTTATTCTATAAAATTAATTTTTCAAACAAGAAATAATATTATCCTCAAGAAAAGTGTTTGATATGTATTTCAAAATTATTTTACATATGAGATTACATTTTTTAGTCATTCTTTAATAAGAAATTATATAATGGTTTCGTTCTTTTTCGATCTATGAATGTGTTATGATTAATGTCATTGTCTTTATAATGCCTATTTTCTTTTCAAGGGTAACATGTTTACGCAACCCAATTCCTATCATGTGTTATTATTAGATTAAATTCTTAACAATCCTATCCCTTTTACATATATTGTGTTCTGATGAAATTCTAATGATACCCATTTCATTTCATGGGTTATTATTTTATTTTTATCAACCCTAAGTCTTTTATGGGTCATGAAAGGATGAATAGTTTATTATCTTATGGCACACATATGAATGATTTTATTATGAGATGGGTGGGACAAACCCCCCCCCCCCCTATTGAATTGGGTAATTATTGATGACTCATGAGTTTAAATTGTATGTATGAACCTAATTACTTGATTACAATGTAATACATGGACCGAGTTTCATGTCCAAAAGTTTATGTGTCCAACTGATTACTTGTTCACAATGTTATGAGTGAACCTCAATTCATGGTCACTATGTTATGCATGGACATGGTTAAATTTAAATAATTTTATGAATGAATGTGATTATTTGATCACAATGTCATGTGTTTACGTGATTATATGTTTACAATGTCAAACAGGAACCTGGTTTCCTATCTATAAGGTATTGCCTAAACCTGATTACACATAGACAAAGTTTTGAATGGACTTAGTTTCACATCCATAATGTTATGAATGACCAGGATAACATGTTAACAATGTTATGCATGGAACTGGTTGCATGTCCAAATGTTTATGTTGGGGCTTGATTTCATGTCCTTAACTTAATAAGTTATCATGTTTCTACTTATACATGTTCACAACATTATAACCCAATGTGCATGCCACAAATTCCATGTTCTATTCCTCTATTATGCTTCTGTGGCCTATGTTATTTATTTCTTTATGACTCATGTATTATGAAAATCCATTATTTTTTATTTTCTCTAATAATAATGTCATCATCTTAAAAGGTTAGGCTCACGTTTCCTACAATTTTTTATGTTATGGTTACGAATTTTCTTTTTTTACCCACACTAAGAATCTGAGCTCACCCAATTCTTATGATTCCTTCACCAAGTGTATGAAGAATGATTAATGGTAGAAGAAAAAATTTGGAGATTTTTTGGGGATATGTTGAAGATATTTCAGTAGGATAGAATATTTTTTTTCACGTTTCATAAAACACTAAACTATTATGGTCCTCGGGCATGTATTTTTATAATGTGTTGAATATTCATCTAAAATGATATAATATCCATTTATGTTAAGCCAAGTCCAATATAGTGATTCCTACCAATATTACAAGGTTTCAATTATATTTGGGAAATGTAAAATTCTTACTCCCTCATATCCATCCCACTATTCAATTATGAGGAAAATCAAATACAATCAGAGTAAAATTTCTTTAGATTCATATCAGGACCATCAGAAAAATACAACATATAATGAGTAGATGAAAATTCCTATTTACAAATATTAATCGCATATGTAAAATATGATGGTAACCGGAACAACTAGATGGCACATCCCTACCCTGAATCAAGGGTAGACTCCTTCCTCTGCCCCGAGATAAGAGAACTGGAACTTCCCAATAGAAAAACATGGAAGAGTGGATTAGATAAATATTCCTACTCCAATATTGTAATTGGAATAAATATATATTCCGTTGAAATTGGTATCTCAACAGATCCTATAAATGATATAGCACTATACATCAATTACTGATCATATCCTCTAGAACTTTCAAGACATAATAACATCCAAATAAACAAAAAGGAGCCAGCACCACAACCCTATCTCTCTGTATAGGGTGACTCATCCACAAAATATATTATTTAAACCAATGAAGACCTTTTTCCACGATCTATTCTAGGAGGGTAATCATCAATATATTGTGATAAATAGACAACCAGATCAGGAATAAGTACCATTTCCAATTACGGGACACTGGTCTTCCATGGTTTCCACTATAGTGTACGAATATATCTATACTAGAACTAAATATGCTCATTAGTGTATCCCAATGAAATCACAAGAGACACATGAATTGGAACCTCCATATGATGGTTGTTACGAATAGGAAGTGACACAAGTTTCCCACAAGAGGGCACCTAAAAATGAAATGTGCCAAAGGAAACGGGAAAATGAAGATCACGTCCATGACCCTACACTACTGGAATCGGGAGCTCTTGATGCTATAAAACACTTATTAATAGAGGCTCAAGATCCATCAAATACATTACCAAATTATGGATGAAGATGTAGTTGTTTCAACGGTCCTATCTAGAATATTATTACCAGTAGCTATAAATATCCTCCACCGAGAACATACCATAGAGGTTTAGATCATGGGAATGAAACAATCAATCATGAGAACCTATCTCTTGATGAACATCATTATGGTTATCATACTCATCAAATGATCTAACCCCAAGATGGTTTTCCCCAGTCTTTTTTTCACCCTAGTGTTCCTACAATGGGTATATGATATATAAATTCTCCTTAAAGTTGGAAACCATGCTTTCATGGTAGTCAATAACATGATGGAAGTAATTGTGAAGGTCCTCCCTACAGTAATATCAAGAAGCAAATAAGGTCATCCCCCTACTATAGCTCACACGAAAATCCATCCCTAGGGTATATACTATTCAAATTATCCATCTAGTTAGATAGAATACTATTATGGTATCCCTCTCTATGATAACATAAATTGTGAAGGTGCTTCCCACAGTGATGTCATGAAGTTATTAGTTACTCTCCTTTTTATAGTGTACCCTAAATGTTGTTCCTCTGGTACAAGGGGAAGAAATTCTCTCTACATTTTGTCATTATGAAATAGTGGTAGCCCAAAACATAAATGTACCAGCTACGAAGGTCCTCCCTACAGCTATATATCACATCGAGAATAATGACTTCCCTTACTGTAGTATTCTATGAATTTTATAACATTGGTATAAAATAAATAAATTATCCTTGAGTTCAAACATTGGGTCATGGTGGTATCCCTCTCCATAATTGTACCAACTATGAAGGTCCTCCCTACAGCCAAATTTTACACCAGAATGAAGGACCCCCCTTACTACAGTCTGCCATGAAGCTCATCTTGAGGATATATTCTATTGAACTTATCCCTACAGCCAGACATCAGGCAACAATTATAACACTCCCCATAAAGTATCCATCAGCTATGGTCCTATCTGTAGGAAGATATTACACTGATTAGAATGTACTCTCCCCTGTTGAGTCAATCATGATGATGACCTCATATTCTGAGGCACTATGAAATATGGGGTCAGACATGTTAGATACACTATCAATGTTAGTAAACATACTTTCTCATTGAGAAGATAGCCTAGGTCCATGCTCATTATCTGAGTTTCCTCCGCAACGTTCACATATCAATGAAATTCCAAAATACCCCACTCATCGTGATGAGATCATCATGAATCATCCAAATTGGGAAGACCGAGAAGAGGAATCTCCAACAAATGAAAAATTGCATATGTTTAATGGGAGATAAAATTTTTCCATGGATGAAATACCAATAATGTTTTGTCCCATAAACTCCTCTCAGTTTGACATACAACAATATTTTCTAAAATAGTGCATACAAAACATTCGTTTCATCCTCTAGAAAATTCACCAATAACTGAAAATCAAATTCATTCCCTATGATGGGTATACATACCATGTCAAAATAGTTGGAGAGAATAGCCATAAAATCAACCTGTAATCCCATCCATCTACACAGTGACCACATTCATAATGTCAAAGAACGATCTTGAATTGAATTACCTTGGCGTGGTGCATAAGTTTCATCTTCGTATAAGCAACATCATGTATAGTGTTCATATCTATGGATGGAGTGAGAATATATATTTACACATTAAATAATGTCATATCCCGTAGAACACATCACAAATGGAATCCTATAATGTCACTACCACAATATTTAGGTCAAATGAAATCCATTTTAAGGAATGGGAACATTAATGAAAAGAACCATACATGAGTAAGTCTTAAAAGTTTCAGGTTTGATGATAGTGATCCATTGAATATATCATGAACCAGGAAACCAAAAACATTTATCACGATTCTAACCTAGTAGAATCCAATCATCAAGAATTTATAATGTCATGAGGTGAAAATAATTCAAATGAATGCCCGACACCATATCTGGATGACACAAAAAATGGAGTGTGCGAACTCAATAAAGTGACAATATGAGAAAAAACTAACACAATATTGGCTCAGTCGTAGATTATAGAGAAAGGGGGAATGTTTAGTATAAAATTCCCCTATAAGGCCAAAAATCCCGGACAAGGTGTCATAATAAGGGAACTAGAGCAACCCTGGCCAGTAGGGCCTAAATAATTTTTACCTTAATCACCCAACAATGGTACATCTGTCATTTCCTTTTTGGGGAGGTTGAAAAATAAAGGGTTTTCTAATTTATTTGAGTCCCATGATTCGTTCTCCCTAGAGTATAGGAATACAACTAGACTATGTAATGGTTCCCTCTAGGTCACCCTTCAACAATGAGTCTGAAACCGAACCCAAATAGAAAGGGAGGGGTCCCTCAAATGGGATGACGAATCCACTCATTATTCAAAAGATGGTAATCTAGCCATGATGTGTTATGCTTCGATGAATATCATAGATGTCAATCCTATGGACTATACTAGAAAAGATAAAAAAACAAAAGAGCATGTAAATGATCATTCCACCCGTGATCTGATTCATGATGATCCTTATTGTGTGCATACCCAGAACCAATGGGTTTCCCAAAAGATGGGAACCCCCTTTGTCAATCCCTCGTCACCTCAGTTTTGAATTTCTCATAATTCGAAGAACAAAAATAAGGTCATCCATGACCCACCTCATCATAATAATAATGATTCCATTTCACCAGGGGAGATATTATCTCTATAAGATGAAGAAATAAAATAATTTAGGAGAATACAAATTTTTTTTCTTTGAGGATGTTATACCATAAAATATTCTCCCCATGAGTATCTTCAACGTACACATCTAGTATGTGTACCTCATCCAAAATGGTTTATCCTGAAACAAGAATAGAGGACCAGACATTTGTTCATCCTAGAACTTGGACCATTAACCTACTCATCGCAAGTCATAGATGAACATCAAGTATTCCCCCATTAAAAAAGGAACTGGATGCTGGGATGAAAAATTATCCGAGGATGCCCCTGGTCGGGTATATGCCTCATGTATTGGCAGAACCGTCACACCTGATCATTCCCCCTTATACTCCAACTCATTATGAAGTTCAAAATAATGTGACCCAAGGTCTTAATTATTCCATTGAGTCATTGGAAGATTGATAGGATTTCATTGTGGATTGGCATGCTATTGTATAAACCGGAACAAAAACCATACGTTGAATGGGTCAGAAAATCTCCACAACCACCAAAATGTAGGAACCTCGATTTCTCAATATTCAATGGCTGAGGAGACCCATAATAAAATTTGATTCCTTATGCATCTTATTGTCTTACCTTGATGGGATCCCTAGATTAATAATGAGTAGTGGAACTAAAATTATTCATTAAAACAATTTATTGTTTATCCTTCTTATTGTACACCAATTTTTAGGCTCAATGGATAAAAGGTTGGGAGGATCCTTAGCTATAGTTCATCTTCCAATTCAGTTCAACACTGTGAAAGACAAATTTTTGAAATCAGATGAATGACAAGAACTGAGAGAACAATGAAGTCTCATAATTCAATTATATATCTAAATGACTGGCATACTCTCTGAATCAGCCACCTCCCCAAGATGAGATTATATTCATATGCATTGTTTTTGTAACACTCCAAGCTTTCGTTATACGTTTCCCTTTGAATAATGTAGTAGCTTTCGTTGTATGCAACATGGAGTTTTAACACACCCCGTCAAATCATACTAGCCATTAAGAATAGTAATATCGCCTTTTTTAAATTATATAAATTCTATTTTTCAAAATGAAATTAATTTTTTGATTCAGAATATCAAAATTAACCTTGGGTGAATTTTTTGTATTTTTCTGAAAACTATCAATTTTTGATGAATTGTGAAAACACTGCGTTATTGTCTAAATTGAATTTTTATTTAACTAAATAGTAATTTTATTTTATTTTATTTTTGGAAAAATAGACACATAATACCTATATATTTTCAACATAATTAGTTGGATTAATTTTATAATATGTTACGATATATAATATTTTATTGAACTTTTTACCATCTTTTACCCACCTTCTAAGAGCTTTTGAAAATATGCTTAAAAATTAATTATACCACTTTTGTGAGTAGAATTTCAATAATCCCAAAGACATGGTTAATATTGGTGAGTAAAATTTGGTTCAATAAGATGAATATAATTATTTGTGAATAGTAACATTTGACTTTTATTTACCACGATTAAATGTAAATACGGTAATTAAGGGTAAAAATGTTATTGAAATTACCCAAACACACTTCCTAATTCTATTTAATTTGTGTAATTTGAACAAAATAAACATTAGGAATAATATATTATTTTGTAGTCCACATGGATTTTATTAGGACATTTATTATTATATTATTTAAAGAAGAGTAAAAAAGTAATAAATTCAATGTTTAATAAGTAATCCATTTTTAATATTAGTTTAAAAACAATATGAATTCAAATATAAATATTTAATATAAATCTAAAAATATTTCTTACATAATGGTCTTTTATTTATTTTTTTTAGACATTATTTAATTTAATTTATTTATGTCACAATGATGATGCAGTAATTACCTTATTAATGAAATATTAAAATAATTGATATTACAAATATATAAATAAATGTAAATTGAGAGTTATTATGAAATAAAATAATTTTATAGGTAAATATTACATGATAAGTCTGATTAAATAAATTTTATTTGAAGTGATATGTTTTTTCTGGCTTTCAAAAAAGTCAAATACTAAATAGAGTCAAAATTGAGATAATTGAGTTTATAAAACAAATACTATATTATTAATTGATATAATATTCCTAAAAATATACGGTTCAGAAAAAGGTCTTATATAAGGTTATATATAGTAATAAAGAACACTTGGTGTTCTCTTGGATTGTTATAGTATGTTTATTAACTATATAATATAAAAATACAAAGAGACAGGGTAAATGTCAAACAATTTAAGTAAGAGTTAAATTAAAATAATAAGGTTAATATGGTGACCTAAATATTTCAAAAACCTATTGGTTGAGATTATTTCGACCCATTAGAACCTTAGTCTTTAAATAAGTAATTTTGGAGCCAATAGAAACCGAAAATGATTTGGTTATAAAATAACATTTCAAGCTTTTCTGAAAGTGAGCCTAACCTCTCTTATAAAAATGTACTTCCGCTTATCTTTTTTCCCACATATAATGCCATTTGGAATGGCCTTCCAATACCCAAATATCCTCCCAACATCCCTCAATTCATCTTAGAGTCCTTAAGTTGATCATAAATCTATCTTATGGAGTCCTTTTAATCAACTCGAAAGAAAACATCCCAAAGAAGAGGTAAAAATTTCACCAACCTCATACAAGTTCTTTTCTTCAACCACATCATATTTCTTTATTGTTTCTATAATAAAATTGAAACTCCAATTCATTATACATACTGCGATGTTATGATAAATTTTGTACAACGATATTTGTTTTTATATCCATCCTATAAACAACAAAGTCACCATACGTGCATAAGTACGACTTACCGTCTCCACGTCGTGGTTTAGTTTGTTATTCAAACACTTCATTATTTGGATGGGTATAATAATGAGTATAACTGATGTAAATAATAAATATAGCCAATTAATGATTCTTTATATATGATATACCATCCAATTACATAATATTTCACCATCAATATAATGATATTGTCGCTCATGTGTATATACGGATTACCGTCTCCACAAACACAATCAGATTCAATCCACATCTTAATCATTCAAAAATAATTTTCATTTTATGATTAAAAATAATGTTTAAGAACGTAATATAATTCTGGATATGAATCAAATACATCATATCCATGAAAACATGGCTTATGTAACCATGCATATAAAGTAAAACGAATCAGTTAACACCCAAAATGATGATACTACTGATATATTATTAATTATTCAATATTAGAGGATCATATATGATATCATATTTATGTATATAGTTCATGAATAATTTAATAAAAATTATTTATCAATTATACAAGAGGTTAACATACTCTCAACCAATTAAAATTAAAAGGTAAGGGTTAATTCCACAATCTCTTCACTAATCTGATTTGCTTAATACGTAAGTATCTACTGGGACCTCTTTATCATCCACATCCATGTTTTCTTAAAAATGTAAAACATTTTTACTATTAACTATACAATGGGTTAAATTCATTTATACACTTATTTGAACATATATATTTTTAAATTAATATTTCCATCATTTTACAAACAGTATAATTTATGATAATTTCAACAAAATTATAGTAAGAATGTATTTTTTAAAACATATATTTTGTGTACGGCTATTTTCCACCATTTTAAAATCATCGATGCTTCCCATAAAATAATATAAGAATATTTTCAAATTAAATGTTTTTTTAAATAATTATATGACATTAAGCATGGTTTCAAAATAGAACAGGTTATTTCTTTCAAATAGTTTTCATTTCATCTATGACGACATCCATTGATGGATTTTAAACTTGTTTGAAGTGAATTTATTATGATAAAAATGTTCCATATTGTATTGAACGTTTTGTGAAATGTTTGACTATGGATGTGTTATTTTTATACCATTTATGGTTTTTGGATAATGTATAGACATTTTTCATGCTAGTTTTAATTCGATTGTCTATGTTATGTTTATACCTTTTCATATGAGGAATGCATTGGACATAGTAAGTGATGGGTGGAGCCGGCTATAGCTTCTCGATGAATCAGTAGGTCTCATGAGACAAACTGGTGTATTCTCACAAGGCCTTGAAAAAATCATAATTTTAGTCTAGGTATGATTCCATGACTGTTTGTTTATGTAGTATAGAATTATGCATTCCATCATTATGAAATTGGATATTGATATCAAATATGATTATTCGACTAGTAGAATATCCATGTGAATAAGTAAAAAGAATAATGTGATTTATCGTTTCAATATTATTCTGATGTTTTTGTTTAAAAGGCTTCTGTTTTAGTCTTATACATTTCCTTAAATGTTTATGCTTATTTATGAATGTTTCCGCTATATTTTTATCTTTACTGAGCATCTGAGCTCAACCATTCCATGTCTTATTTTTCCTAGGAACTGAAGAAATATATTTTGACTAACTTGTAGGGATAGTCTAAGGGAAATGAATGTGGTCAATGGATAAAATGTTTTATTATTTTTCATTTCATAATGTAATGTATAACTTATGAATGTATCTATCACTTCCAATGCTACTAAACTGATCGGTCATTTGGGATTTGATCCCTTGTGATCATGACAATTTTATGTAATAATGCAGTAACACTAGGTAACTGGGGTTGGGGCATTATGGTTTGTATCAAAGGAAGTATAGTAAAATCCTTGGAATGTTGATTTAGATAAAAATTGATTAGAGAACATTAACATATGATACAAATTATGGATTAGTATAGTTGAACTTATTATAATTTATGTAATGAGATATTTTTTGTATTTTACATGTAATACATCCATGTCGAGATAAGAGTAGGTAGAGGCAACTCTAGCACAAATGTAACAAGGGGTAAAACCCGAAAACACTACCTTGAGCCAGAATCGAATGAGAACTTGTGCATTAAAACAGGCTTTGCTGCACTCCGGATTATGAAACACCATGGGGATATGCTTCAAATAATTCACATTTTCATTACAAATCATTATCAAGGATTTACGACTATATACCTCCTCAATAAAAAACGTTATATGATTATGGATTATATCCTTAAACTGTTCAATTTATGTTATGTGTTTTACAAGTTTGGAATTATGTATTACGATTCATAATCTAATATACTATATGCCATTTTTTATAAATTGCACCTAGTAGAAGGAATGGAATCTTTACCAATGCACGTAATCCATTTTGATATTTCCCTCATACTTAAGATAATTAAAGTGGAACTGGCGATGCAACTAGTTCTGATTAGTATATCACCATAATGGGACAACTCACTCTTGTTAGGAATAAATACCATACCCAATTGAAGAACCCTAATCTACAATGCATATGATCAATGTTAGACTGATTCATGAGAAAAAAACTACCAAAATTCAATGGGAGTAAAAATAAATTACTAGATGAGTAATGGATACGTTCCGTGGAGAAAATATTTTCTACATTGGGGAGTAGCGGAAGGGAAAAGTTTTCATGACAATTTATCACCTCACGGGAGATGCAGATCAACGGTGGTCATAAATCCAAAACAAAAAGGAAGATGAAAAAGTGTTAAAAATAAAATTGAGGGAGTATAAAGATATTTTCTTAGAAAAATACATTCCTAATGACCATCGAGCGTATATGGAAAAATATTTTTCTGAGTTTGAGGAAAAAGGAGGATGATAATGTCACAAAGTATGAGGCTAGCATTACGTGGTTAAAATTCATGCAATAGATTATATATGTTACCCAAGGAGTAATATTGATCGATTCATTAATTGGTTAAAACCATTTCTTCATTGATAATGTGTCTCAATATCCTTCTCATTGTACAATGATATTAACTCATGTTCTATCAGGAAAGAAAAGAATTATCTAAGTCTTATTACTTTAAAGAAAATCAAGAGAAGAAGATATATGTTGAACACTCTAAAATGGAAATAAGGGGAATAAGGGAAATGTTGAATATTCTTCCTGTAGTAAATGTGGGAACAATTTATCTGGTACATGCCTGAAGGGAATAGAGAGTCTATTAAAATTTTGGTAAAAAAGGCCACCAAGATCGTGATTGCAATGGGAAGAAAGAAGCTATCAATGATGAATGCAAAAATTGTAGCAAAAATGGGCATTAGGAAAATGACTGTTCTATGTTCCATGGGAACATAACTTAGAAAAGGCCATCGGAGAAAGGCCATGCTTATGCGATCACAACTGTTTATTCTGAATCTCTGAAAGATGTGGTAGCAGGTAAATTAAAGTTTTCCTCAAGTTTATCTAATTCATTACTTGATTATGGATCATTTCATTGTTTCATATCTTCCCAGTATACAATGAAAATTAGATATTTTCAATTTTTCTTTACAAGGGAGTTTTTAGTCAGATCACCTAAGTGAAGTTGCATCATAATAATGTTTTGTGAATCTGTTCCCATTAGGGAATATAAATGTTCTTTATATGATGATATCATCCTCATACCCGTGATTGAATTTGATATAATCCTCAGAAGTGATTGGCTTTCAGACCATGATGTGAAAATTTATTATAAGAAGATGAAGGTTATAATTTTTTATGATAATAAGGAGTACCTTATCTTTAGAGTAGAAACTCCCCTACCTGATTCTTATCTAGATCCACCCCTGTTGCTCTACTAGATTAATTTATTGGGCAAGAAGATAATTAAATAACTATTGGTGAGGAAAATAATGTTCGAATAAAGGACATAAATATTGTGCAAGTATATGTTGATGTGTTTCCAGAGGAATAATGTGAACATCCTCTAGAACCATATATTGGGGTTTCCATTGATTTAATTCATGGTTCAAGGACCCTATCGAAGACCCCTTATTGAATTTCCACTGTGGAATTAGTGGAACAAAAGATACAAATAATGGAATTGAGTAATAAGGGATTTATTCTCCTTAATGTTTCTCAATGAGGAGCCCTTGACCTTTTTATTATGATGAAAGAAAGATCAATGAGGTTGTGCATTGATTCTAGAGAGATCAATGCTATAACAATAAAGAACAAGCATCCCTTACCTCACATTGATGACTCATTTGATCAACACATGGAGGTCAATATTTTTCAAAAATTGATCTTTGATATGGTTATCATCAGTTGTGCATGAATAATGAAGACATTCCAAAGGGAGCATTTCGAACCAGGTATGATCATTACAAGTTTATTGTAATGCCTTTTAGACTAAGTAATGCACCCTATGTATTCATGGATCTAATGAATTGTGTTTTTAAGAAATATCATGATTAATTTTTAGTGATATTTTTTGATGATATCTTGGTGTACTCAACATTTTATGAAGATCATGAAAATAACTTCTACATTATTCTAAAGACTCTAAGAAGAAATGAATTATATAGGAAGTTTAGCATGTGTGAATTCAGGCTTCAATGGATTTATTTTCATGTCCATATTTTCTCTAAGGGTGGAATCTCTATCAATCCTTCAATGACCAAGGTGATCCAAGAATGTCCAACAATGATTAGTACAAATGAGTTACACATTATTTTTGGTTTAGAAGGTTATTATCGATGTTTAGTCCAGAATTTTTTCCGGTTGTCTAACCCATTAACAAATATCACACGTAAAAGGGTTAAATTTGTTTTGATAAAAGACTATGAATAATGTTTCTAAGAACTGATGGGAAGATTAGTCAATGCTCATATATTGACTCCACTATCATGGAATGATGGGTTTGTTATTTATATTGATGCTTCAATGAAAGAACATGGTTTTGTCCTTACGCAGAATGATAGAGTTATTTTCTATGCATCATGGAAGCTAAAAATTCATGAACAAAACATTCCCACTCATGATCCTGAGTTATCTACTGTAATATTTGATTTTAATATATGGAGACACAATCTCTATGGTGAAAAAAGTGACATTTATACTGATCAAATGATTTTGAAGTATATTATATCACAAAAAGAACTCAACATGAGGCAAATGAGATGTCTCTAGCTACTCAAGGATTATGATTGCACAATACAATACAATTTGGGGAAGGAAAATATAGTATAATATGCTTTAAGAAAAAAAGATCATGGAGTTTTGAACAAAATGAGTGTTGAAAGGGATCTTATGTTCAGGGATCTAGTAAATATATATATGAGAATAACAATGGGTGGTGAAACATCAATAAATATTCAAATGGTAGAGAATCTATATTTACTAGAAAGGATAATGATTTCTCAGACCGATGATGAAGTGTTTCAAAAGAATATTAATGATGTGAATGATGTGAGATTGAGTGACTTCATATATGAAGATGGAATTTTGAATTTTGGGAAGAGGATTTGTTTTGCTAACATACCTGCTCTAAAAAGTGAAATGTTGGATGAAGCTCATAGATCCAATTTCTCTATACACCCCGGGAGAACCATGATGTTTAGAGATTTTAAGGAACATTATTTGTGGGACAACAAGAATAGGTAGATTTCTGATTTTGTGTCACGATGTATGGTTTTCCAAAAAGTGAATGCTGGAAGGAAAAAGCCTAGAGGAGTCATGCAATAAATTCCAATACATGAGTGGAAATGGGATAATATTAATATGGACTTTTTCATGGGGCTACGAAAGACTCCTTTATGGAATGATGCAATATGGGTCATTATTGATCATCTTACCAAGTATGCTCATTTTTATGCTACAAGGGAAGTTTTACCACTTGAAAATTTAGTAAGAATACATATTAATAATGTTGTAAGACATCAGGGAGTACCCCAATCGATTGATTTTGATCGTGATCCCAATTTTAAATCATGATTCAGGAAAAGTTATACAAGGTCCGGGATACTGAACTTCGTTTCAGCACTGCCTACCACCCTCAAACCGATGGAAAATTAGAACAGAATATTCAAACCATAGATTACATGATGATATCTTGCTCACGTGACATTTAAGTTATGTGGGATCAATATTAACCACTGGTATAATTTTCTTATAACAATAACATCCATTCAATTATTCAGTTGGCACCATATGAAGCGTTATATGGAAAATGATATCACAGACCAACTTTTTGGGATGATGTCTGTGAATAAAACTTGTAGATTCAGACCATGTTGAGGAAACTAATGAAAATGTGAAGATTATCCAAACCCACATAAAATCATCTCAAAGTAGGCACAAGGGATATGTTGAATATTAGAGGATAGATTTGGAATTTCAAGTAAGATATCATGTTTTCATTAAAATATCTTCATGTAAGGGTGTTATATGATTCGGTAAGAAGGGCAAATTAAATATCTTGTACATCAGACCTATCGAAATTCAAGAATGAATTCTAGTTTTAGCTTATCATTTGGAAATGCCTCTAAATCTCTCCCAAATTCATGATGTATTCCACATACTACTATTGATAAAATACATGGCTAACACAACGCATGTACTCACCTAAGGTGAAATAGATCTAGAACCCGAACTATCTTATTGTGAAGAGCCTACAGAAATTCTTGATACCAAAGAACAAGTGTTGGGAAACTAGATGACTCATGTGGTAAAATTTCAATGGAGAAATCATAAAATAGAAGAGGAAACGTGGGAACCTAAGGACCTTATGATGAAGAACCATCCAAATCATTTTATGAAGTAATATTATAGATATTTCAAGGAAAAAATTATTTTATTTAGGGAATAATGTAACACTCCAAGCATCTATGGTACGTTTCCCTTTCAATAATGTATTAGCATGTGTTGTACACAACATAGATTTTTAACACACCATAACCAATCTAACTTGCTAATATGAATATTAATACCCACATTATTAAATTTTATAAATTTTATTTTTCAAAATGGACTTCATTTTTTGATTCGGAATATCAAAATTAGCTTAGGGGGAATTTTTTTATTTTTCTGAAAAAATTCCATTTTTTATTAATAGTGAGAAACACTGCATTATTTTTTAAAAACGACATTTTATTTAAATAATTTGTTATTTTAATTTAATTTCTTTTATGTTAAAATAGAAACATAATACTCATATATGTTCAATTTAATTCATATGAGTCATTTTATAATAATTTTAGATATATAAAATTTTATTGAACTTTTCACCGTGTTTTAACTACCTTCTATGAGCATTTAAAATTTTGAATAAAACATAAATTTACCACTTCGGAGAGTTGAATTTCAAAAATCAAAGATACATGGTTTATATCATTAATTAAAAGTTGGTTAACGAAGTGGAAACTAATTTTTGGTGAATACTGACTTTTGACATTTGTTTACCCAGGTTAAAGGTAAATACAGTAATTAAAGGAAAAAAGGATATAATAATTACCTAAAACATGTCCTACTTCTATTTGATAAGTGAAATTAGTCCAAAAACAACCTTAGGAATAAAATTTGATCATTTTTCTCCACATTTATTAGATTAGGACATTTAATATTATTTAATTTAAATAAGAGTTGAAAGTACTTAATTCAATTTTTAATAACTAAAACATTTTTAATATATTGTTAAACACAATATAGATTCCACTATAAATATGAATTAGAAATTTAAATTATTTCCTACATAATGGTATTTTATTTATAAATTTTAGACCTTAAATAAATTAATATATTTATGACACAATGATGATGATTTAATGACCTTATTAATGATATATTAATGTTATTTATATTATTAATATCAAAATAAATTGTTGGGAAAAATCCCTGAAGGCATCATTGAAGAATTTTTGAGGTGGTTGTGTTTGTTGACAAAGTGGACATCTGAGTGGTGATTGTTGACAAAGCAAAACAATGACATAAAAAATTTGTTGACAAAGAGGATATCATGAAGTAATGTCGAGTTCAAGAGCTGAGGTCAAAAATCCATGTTTGATTCAAGAATGTCGACAAAAGGAATGGATGATCTGGAGGTTGTACAAAAAGAACAGATACAAGGTGGCACCGTTTTCCAGTGATTGGAAAATTTTTGGGCCTAAAAATCGACAAATGAAGAAAAGTGTTTTTGGCAAAGGGACTTGCATGCCGAGGACTTGGAGTATAGGAAACTTGCATGCCATATGTTTTTCAAGATAAGAAGTTCAAAATATGTCTAAGGAAATAGGTTCGCGCATGTTTGGGAGTTGGTCGCGCAAGTGTCTAAAAGGACAGAAGACTTGCGCGCCGAGACTGGTTCGCGCCGGTGACTTGCGCGCCGTCGCGCAGGGTGGTCAATTTTCCAATAAATACTGGCACACCCCTCTTCATTATACACTGGAGTTCAACACTTTGAGAAATCAGATCTCTCGTTGCGCAGGTGTTGTGGTCGCACAAGTGGTATGTGGGTCGCGCAAGTGAAGTTGCGCGCCGGTGTGATATGTTGTGCGTCGGTTGGCAGTTGTGTGCCAACATTGGTATGGGAATAAATGGAAGTGAGTCACGCAGGTTTTGGGTTGAAGAAGGTTGTGTCGTTCAAGTGTCTGAGGTAGAATTGTGTGCCAGTTGTGACTTGAACGACGATAATTGCGCGCCGAGATTGACTTGCGCGCCAAGTAAGGATTAGTTCCAGCAGTGATTTTCGGGCTGCGTGGAAGTTGGAAGTTTGCCCGATACCTTCGGTGCAAAGATATATTCATCTACGGGTGAAAATTGTACTTCAATAGAGAATCTACATACAGAGGAAGATGCATTCTTTCATGCAAATGAAGAGACCTACATGTCTATAAACTGTGAGTGGATTCCTTCCAAGAGCAGTGAGCAAAGGAATAGAAAGAAGGTGATCCTCTCCACCGGAAGTGAGCCAGAGAGAGAGAAACAGGGAGTGACCCTTGGGGAAGCAGTGAGATGACCCTAAACATTGTAAAGGTAGTGAGCCTGGGCATATAAGTGATCTAGCACGAACATTGTAATCCACAGCTAGTGATGTTTAGTGGAATTGTTATGACTGACAACTTGTCGGCGTATGCTCCTTGGATGTAGCCCTTTACAGTGAACCAAGTAAAATTGATGTGTCCTATGAATGCTTTACTTTCTGTTTACATTGTGCAATAAGAAAGTGAGAGAAGAGTGTTTTTCTTAACAGCGAAAAAAGATCAAAACTGGTGTTAATTTTAAAATTAGTCATACCCTGATCCACGCCCCTCTTAGGGTATTCAGCCTTGTGGACCTAACATAAATCTAAATAGAGACATCTGATTAATTATACTAATTTTATAGGATAATATGACATATTAATGTTGATTAAATAAATTTAACTCTAAGTGGTAAAGTATTTATGGCACTCAAAAAAATCAAATACTAAATAGTGTCAAGATTGACATAATTGAGTTTTTAAAACCAATACTATATTATTTTTTGATATAATATTTCTAAAAATATATGGTTCTGAAAAAAGGACTATGATAAGGTTATATATATTAATAATTACCCACATGGGGTTTTCCTGGCTTGTTATGATGTTTTTATTAACCATAAAATATAAAATTCCAAACAGACGTGGTAAATGTCAAACTATTTATCTAAGAGTTAACTCTAAAAGATAAGGTTTATATGGTGACCTAAACATGTAAAAACCTATTTTTTGAAATGTTTTATACCAATAAACACCTTTTCCTCAAAATAAAACATATGGGAGCCTTTATAAACCAAAAATTGTTTTATTATAAAATAATAATTCAATCTCTTTCAAAAGAGACTGTCACTGCTCTTATAAAATGGCACATCTCCTTCACTTAATTTCAGAACACCAATGCCATTTCTATTGGCCAAACACTACCCAAATACCTTCCCAACAACACTCATTTCATCCTATAGGCATTACTTTGATCATAAATCCAACCTATAGAGCCCTTTTGACCAACTCAAATAGAAACACTCGAAGAAGTGATGATAATTTCACCAACCTCTTTCAAATTCTTTTATTCTTCCATTTCCTATTAAATTTTTGTTTAAAAGAGGAAATAATAACTCCAATAACATTACATATAGTGATTTTATTATAAATATTTTCTACCCATATTCGTTATTCTATCCATCCTATAAATGAAAAAGTCACCATACGTTCGTAAGTACGACTTACCGTCAACATGTCGTGGTGTAGTTTGTTATTTAAACAATTTATTATTTGGATAGGTATAATAATTATTATAAAAAATTTAAATAATAAATATAACATGTTAATTATTCTCTATATATGATATACAATAAAATTACATATGATTTCACCATCAATATGATGATATTGTCGCCCGTGCATACGTAGAGATTACCGTCTCAAGAAATGCGATGAGATTCATTCCCCATCGTAATCATTCAACCAAAATTTTCATTTTAAGATTAAAAATAATTTTTAATATCTTAATATAATTTTATATATGAATCAAATATTTCCAATCCTTGAAAAATATTTCTTACGTAAGTAATCATATAATGGAAAACAAATCAGTTAACACTCGAAATGATGACAATACTAGAATATTATAAACAAAGCAATATTAGAGGATAATATAGGATATCATATTTATGTATATAGTTATTCTATAATTTAATAACAATTATTTAACTATTATAAAGGTTTTTAACGTACCCTTGTCCGAGTAAATGTATAAGGTAAAGGTTAATTCTACAATCTCTTTACTTATATGAGGTTGTTAATATGTATGTATCTACTGGGACCTCATTATCATCCACATCCGGGTTTTCCTAAAAAAAATTTAAAACAAATATTACTTACTAGACTCTGGGTTAATGTCATTTATTCCCTTATTTGGAAATATGTGTTTTTAAGGGAAACATTCCGTCTTTTTCCAAACAAGGTACTTTATTGCCCATTGGACAAAATTAAGGAAAGAATATCTTTTTTTAAACTTATACGGTGGGTGAGGTTATTTTACACCGTTATAACATCATCTATGCTTCCCATACAAGATTAAAATAGTATTTTCAAAAGTAATGTTTTTTTATAATTTTGTTACATTTAAATGGATTCAAAATAGAAATTGGTATTTCATTAAAATAGTTTTTATTTCATCTATTTCAACATCCGTTGATGGATTTTAAACTTGTTTGAAGATGATTTATTTTGATACAAATCTTCCATATAGTATTGATGGTTTTGGGATATGTTTGGATGTGGATGTGATATTTTTATACTATTCATGGTTTATGGTTAAATTATGGACATTTCATATGCTAGTTTTAATATGGATGATTAAGATATATTTAAGGAATTTAATATGAGTAATGAATTGGACTTAGTATGTGACGGGTGGAGTCCTCTAAAGCTCATTGATACATCAGTGAGTCTAATGAGAAAAACTAGTGTCTTGGCACTAGGCCTTGACAAAATCTTATTTCCAGTCTTGGCACGAGGCCTTGACTCTGTGGTTATGAAGTCTAGAATTATGCATTCCATAATTATGAAATTGGATATTGATATTACATGTGATTATTTGACTAGTATAATATCCATGTGAATATTAAAATGGAATTATTTGATTTATCTATTCCATATTATAATAAAGAATAAGTTTTAAAGGCTTTTATTATAGTATTATACATTACCTTAAACGATTATGCTTATTTATGAACGTTTCCTCTATATTTTTATCATTAATGAGTATCGGAGATTACACCTTTCTATGTTTTATTTTTTCCTGGATGCGAGGAAGTATATAATGACTTACCTATAGCCATAGTATAAGGGATATAAATGTGGTCAATGGAGACAATGTTGTTATTTTTTATATTTTATAATGCATTGTAAAACTTATGAATTTATCTAGTACCTCCAAGGCTACTAAACAGATTAGTATTTCGGGATTTGACCCCCTGTGATCATGCCAATGTTATGTAATAATGCACCTACTGTGGGTAATTGAGGTCGTGGCATTACAATTTACCTCAATGACATGCTTTGAACCCCACTTATCCAATTTAAATAATCTAATGGATTTAGATAAGTATTTTACACTCTGAAAATAAAGGGGATTACTGAAAAAGGACTATGCTCAAGTCCTGGGTAGCCCCATCATCCCTAGGAAAAAGAGTGGGAAGAGCGGAAGGGGATTATGTTACGCTTAATCCACCCCAAGCACCTGCTCCATCCCATAGGCATGAAACAAATTATAAAGGGACCCTAAATGTCAACATAAACGCCTAACTCAACAATACAAGCGGAGGGGCCTCATGAAAAATCAATTCAAAGAATAGGGTAATATTATTTACTCATTACTAGATGATCAAGTCTGGGGCTGTTTTATAGCTGCTATGAACTGAAACTTTCATCATCTACAAGAGCCAAAGAGGGATTCTAATGTTGTTCAAAATGACTAGATAAATTAATTTCCCTTCCACCAAATATTAAAACACTACATCCCTGAGTTTTTAATTGTCAAATACCTCATATTGAGAACGATTTATTCCTATAAAGGGATATTGGGACCACTGCAATCACAATGGGTGTTTGTGTCCACTACTTAACATGATGAAGGAGGTGAGTTTCAATCAATTTTCAGAAAAAGGGATCATATGTTTGATAATTGTATGACCCATAAAATAGTTAACTAGATCATGGAATACTCTATGTAAAATAGATACAATCGACTATTCCCCAGTAGTTCTCATTATAACCCAACTGGCATCTTCATCCCCACAATCTACCAAAAAGAATATGCACTATGTTCATGATTATGAACTAGTTTCAAGGAAAATTTTATGTATAACCTTCTCAAGTTTTATGATATTATATAAAATCAATGAGCACTTCACCTCAAAATTTAACAACTACGATAAGTTAGTTAGGAAGATTCATTGTTGGTCCTTATGATTCATCATCAAATTAGGAGCTGATTTTTGGATCCATTTAAGTCATTCAATTTGTGGATCTCATCTTTTCTGATGAGTATGGAAATTTACCAAATTTCTCCCTAATCGATTAGGGAACCAGAAGAAGAGGTGCAGAGGTTTATGATACTAAGGAAGACACATTCATGGATGAAACAGATTTTATTGCCACACCCATTCTCAAACCATCAATGTTGTAGAAAATTATGGAAGAGCTCTTCCGAAAGCCCTACTAGAATATGAAAATTCAACTTCCCTTGTTATAAAAAACCATAGCATGATCATTCTAGAGTATCAATCCAAAAAATAATAGGTGTCTAATTGTCTTCACGTATAGGAGGACCAACCTTTTATACCCTATAAGAATTGGAAGCTCCACCGTCACCTATCCCTAGGGAAAATCCATATTCATCTACTATTGATTCCCCTAATATGCCTGTGAAAGAGCATCCCCCTACTGGGAAGCATCGACCAATAGCAAAAAAATAAAATTCCAAATCAATTGGACTTACAATTTTCCAAATATATCAATCCATTATGCCATGAATTTTTCATATTAATTTAGGGAAGAAGTCATATAAGATCTTCTAATCCTCTAAGAGTTTTTAGCTAATGTGGTCGTTGCAGAATTGTATTGAACATATTCCGATCTCACAAAATTACATGTGCTTATCTACCTCACAATTGAAGATTAATATGATATTATGTAAGGAGGAATCAGACAATTCTAGGTGTCTGATTGGATAAATGGTGTTGATGTGTAGAATATTTTCATTGACAACAGATCTGGAGTTAAAATCCTTCCAGTTCAAAATCTATGAAAACGAGGATGTCATGAGAATAGCCTAACACCCTCTTCCATTATATTGCAAGGATATGATAAAAGGAAACAGAATCAGTTGTTCCAAATAATGCACAAGACACAATTTGGGATCCTCATAATCAACATAGTATTTTTAGTGGGTTTGAAGAACCCGACCATCAATGTCTTGTTTTGAATGTCCTAGTTGCACCAACACCCAGAGATCCACTCCCCATACCATCAATGAATTAAAAAGTGAACCAATGGAATCAATGGGAAATTGAATGTCGACAATCCCCCATTAAAATCATACAAGTCCCATTATATAGATGTAGGATTCTATCAAGATAATGTTTAGTAATCCTCAGTTAATGGTGTTGAATGGGTCTTTTCCCCAAACAACATGGAAATAATTCTATCAAAACATTTTGGATAGATCAGTGAAGAACATTTTCTACCTATTAACCAGGTTAAATAGTTCATCCCACGGGTGGTCACACACTAAGAAATATTCATGATTTCAATTATGACTGTGGAATCATATAGTGTTGAAAAATATAATGATTACCCCAAAATGGTGAGGGATCAGATGGAAACACCTTAAACCCATCTCCATAGCATCATGAAACCTATACCCCACTAATGGATCCATGAGGTCATGTTATCCCATCACCTATAGAGATTCCAATAGATCCCTTCCAGGTATTAGAATTTGAGGAAGTCACCCAATATTTCAAATGCCAAGGTTCTGAATCCCCTCTCAAATCTAAAGAAATCACCTGAAGACTTGTCTCCCCATCAGTGGAAAATTAAGGAGATGAGGAGGAGGATGTGGAAGAGGAATTAGAGGATGATCATAGTGACTCCCATATATCATTTGAGGAGGAATTTTCTACGAAATTGATGAACTCAATGAAATAAATCTGGGTACTGAGGAAGATCGGTTACTCACAATGATCAGGGTAGCCATGTATTTTGAAATAAAATAAGGTATACGCCACCATCAAAAGGAAACAATGATAGTTTTTTTACCTAGAACTAAACAGAAACTGTAGGCCTCGATCATGATGGGGCCACATACCACCTGAGCCTGCCGAAATACCACAGGGACAATAATCCAACTGTCAAAAGGACACACCCGATATAAGCATAAAAAATAGAGAATGATTTTGACAAGATAATCATAATCACCTCATTTTTAGGTTCAATATTCCATATGTATGTACAATATAGTCACAAAAAAATTTGAAAAATCAAAGTCTGCATTGATTTTGGAGATCTCAATCGACACTATCTGACATATAATTTCTCAGTACAGGTCATAGAATTATTGATCGATGAACCTGCAGGATATCAGGATCTATCATTCATATAAGTCTATTAAAGATTCAAAAAAACCAAATGGACTAATAAGATGAAGAATCCAACATATTTAGGACCCCAAATGCATAATTTTTCTAGAAGGTGATCCCCTTCATTCGAAATTTTTTTTTCTCTTCATATAAATATGTTATTCATCTCACCTTGACACCCTTCTGGAAAATTTTCATTGAATTATATGTTGATAGCTTGGTTGATAAATCGTGACATGTCTCACACAACATATTAGATCTTGTAGTAATCTCTAATAAACAACATTTTTTGATTAAAATGAACTATTTGATATATTCTTCTAGTGTTTTTTCTGGAAAATTCTTCATCTACATCACACACCATCATGGCATTGAATTAGACCCTAGGAAGAAAAAGGCTATCATTAGTATGTTCCATCCTCATAACCTAACTCAGTTAAGAGGACCTCAAGGACATCAAGACTACATTTGATGATTTATAGCCAACCATGAAGTAAATTGTTTTTCATTTACCATGTTTTTTGAGAAATGTGGTTCTGTATCAATGGATTAATGATTTTATGATGAATTGGACAACCTCAATAAATATCTCAAAAGACTGTGAGTGCTAATGCATCCCGTCATAGGAAGAACATTAATTTTGTGTCTAAATTACATAGAGTGATCCCTAGGAACCATCCATTTACAAAATAATAATGTCAGTAGTGGATAAATTCTTTTTTATCATAAATTCACCAAGATAAATACTGAGACTTGGTACTCACCTATCGAGAAAAGAAACATGGTTTAGTCATTTGAATCCAGAAGATGAGGCAATATCTACAGAACGGAGATGCCTATTTGGTCTCACAAAACAATCCTCTCAGGTATATTCTTAGATATCCAATGTTGATTTAATTCATGCCAAGATGGTCATTCATCCTACAATAATTGGACATATGTTTAGTGGCTTATATATCCAACAAAATTTAGGCATTATAATATTTTTTTAGAAGAGAACCCCTCTATAAAAAAACCTCATTGGATGTAGAACTATTCGAAGAAGAGTTTTTAAATGTTCATGAAGATCCTCATGTATGGGAGAATAATTTTAATGGTGCATCTAGAAGCCTAATATAAAAATTTATGGAAGACCCTCGACTCAAAAAAAATGGGATGGGAGTTATACTGATATATCCAGTAATGTATGTCTTTCCTTACTCCTCCTTGGTGTGAGAGAGGTGCATAAACAATGACATAGAATATCAATATCACACTATAGTACTAGAGTTAGAACATCAGGTAAAAATAAAATACATTAAGATAAATTATTATATGTAATTTGTTATAAAAAATGATAAAGGAATGTATTCAATTGAAAAGAAAGTGTTGATCCCTTTTTTATCACCTCTAATGACTGATAGATGAATTTCCATCAAAGTAGACATTATATCATGTCCCCCGGTCACAAAATGCCTAGGCCAATGCATTATCAATTACAGCCACAACTCTAGCTGATCCAGACCACGATGAAATGGTCATCAACATTTCACATTGTCATATGGTCTCACCATTGATTGAATCCAACCCAAAAGAAATCCATGAGATTATCCCCATCCCTAAACCATATGGGCCCACCACTGGTTAGATGAAACTCATTTTAGACTTTCTACAAAATGGATAAATCCCACTAGATAGGGAAGGAAGGGAACAAATATGGAGACAAAAAATTAGTTTTATTATGTATGATGGACCAAGTCAACAAATGGTCTTCGATAATACGAGCCATGCTGGGGTTCTTCCCCGATGAGTTGATAGAGAAGTTACTTCCACCATTAACGTGGAAGTGCAGACTAGATATTATTGTGAATATCAATTAAGATCTAGGATTTCTAATCTAATTTGGATGATTGGATACTATTAGACCACTGTGATCGCTGATTTTACTCAATTGACCAGGAGTTCCATTCCCACCACGTTCCTTCTAATTTCTTCCATCAACCCCTAGAGTTACACCACTCTAATATGTACTCTTTTCCATTCACTATATTGGTAATGGAAGCTGTGGAACTATATGTTCCTGCTACAACTGATAAATTCAAGTTTATTCTCATACGAACCGATTTTTTTTCTAAATAGATTGAAGATGTGCCCCAGTGGTCAGGGAAAGACCCATTTTCATCTTTTTGAAAGACACCAACATGAAAAGATTTTATATCCCTCAAAAAATACTAATGGACAACTAAACCAATTTATGTTCTATCATGTTGGGGAAACTGTATCAGGAGTATGATATTAGGACCAACGATTCATCCCGCCATCATGCAGTTACCAACGAACAAATAGGGGCCTTCAACTGGACTCTACCTAGTATAATACCATTTATAATAGATAATGATAAGATGTAATGTGTGAACAGGCTTCTTCATTCCATATGGCCCTAATAGACCATGACTCACACCACTACCTATGAAACCCATCATTTAATAGTACACATGATGGAGGTGGTCCCTTTTGTTTGACTATCCACAATATGCCTAGATAGCACTGCATAAGCTTCTCATAAATGGGGCATGTCAATCAAATCCAAATTCAACCTTTAGAGAGGCTTCACATACCTCAGTACGCCCCTATAAAATTTACATCCCACCTTAATCCCTTGTTTCGAAAACCCCACAAATTATGATTTAAACATTTTCTCTTCTTTCTTCCTTGATGATGTTCAAATATTCCATGTCTAACTATAATGAGAAGGGATAATCATTTACCTCTTTGATCAGAGAAAAATGAATTCAAATACTAATTCTCAAACATCCCATTTTTGAAACATTAAACTACTCCATGCTTTGTCCCTCCTTTAAACATGTTATATTTGATTAGTAGTCGTTTTTCAACCAAATATGAAAAAAATATTCTCTCATTATTTAGAAACACCACTAAGTTGAGAAGCCACTAATTTCGGTCTAACAATGAAAAATAAATTAATAGAAGAATCCAAATCCCCATAAATTTATCTTTCCATCAGAAATGGATGGTTAGTGTCTTGAGGAAGCCATTGGATTATTATGAACAATATTCCATGGTGGCTCTATTTAATTTTACATTAAAAAATATGTCCTTTCAACCAATGGAATATACATCTTTAGGGTAGGCTTTTACTACTTCAATATTCCCCACGAATTCATTGCCCTGTATCTTGTCAGAATACCAAAATCTATAGATTTTAGGAAAAGAAAAATACCTTATTCATATCTGAAAAATAATTGGACATCCCTGATCAATGAGTCATAATTAGGGCCATAACCCTATAATTCATGTTCGAATTTTATTGACCTAATACATCATTAATGGTCAAAGAATTTCGACCTAAAACATTAGTAGTGATCAATGATGTTTGACCTAAAATATCAATAATAGTCAATGATAGTTGGCCTATAACAAAAGTAATGTTATTCTAGGATAAGATGAATCTAAACTATCAATGAAAAGAGATACTAAATTTTGTTAGGACAAAAACCCACAAAGGGTGCCTTATGAATAATTCAAGTTATACCAACTTATCCCACACCAAATTTTGTTTAATAAGAAATTAGGGTAACAACAAAAAAGACATTAAATCTTTAGGGTTTTTTCATGTAACTCTAAAAATAGTTGAACTTTCCTCACTAAGTCACTTGGATAAGGAAAAAATTATATAAATAATTGAGTATTCATATCAATCAGGATATCTTATACATTGGAATAACCAAATCTTCATACTAATAGGAACCCATTCTAATGGAGTCATTTGTTGTGTCCTGAAAATTCGACATTCATGATGAAGAAAATTTCATCAAATGTGAAAAGGGATAGAAATAAAATATTGAATAACATTGATAAAAAATATTTAATGGATGAGGAAATACTGCAAATGGGAAATCCATTTACGGATCACCACCCTGCATATTAATCCACTACTTCATGAAGCACTCACGATCTAAATTGTTCATAGGATAGATATGATGGAAGAAGCAACCAAAAGCAAAACTATATACATTTTATGGGAGTGATACAGTGATTTACGCCCCCAAAAATGAATATTCTCTACAAAAAATAATTCAAGGAATGAGGTGGAATCACGATCACATAAAAAACACCTCATAATGACTAAGTCCACCATAGGATCCCACATAATATGACTCAAAAAAAATTCATGGATGGCCATCCAATAAGGTATCTTGTCCCTCTATTCCTCTATAAAAGGATCCAAAAAGGATCAAAATAGTGGATCTCAAAAAAACGTATGACGAATGGGTGTATGATCGGGGGAGTTGTGGGAGAAATCCATCCTACACCCAAACTGCTTCATGAATTCAATCCCATGAAGCTTATGTAGTCGCCCCTTTGCAGAATCTATCCCATGAACTCCATGATAATGTCCCTAGAAATATTATAATATGAATAGGAACTATCATTTTAAAATTGGGGAGTCATTTTATGAACCCGTGTAAGGAAAATGTTACTTTACAGATGACCCCCTCTTCAATTGAAAATTCTTGGGAAATCCTATGTGGTCTCTTCATTGAGGCCAAAACCTTTGAAGATGAACCTTTTTGGACAAACATTTTCAGTCAACCCATTGGGTATGATCTTATGTAGACAGACCTTCATGGATGCTCATTCATAGATTCTCCTAGGTGGATGATCGTGTGTGGTCAGCCCTATTAATGTAGCTCTTTTACCACTAGACCTGTACAAAATATCACATGCGTCCAATTCACAATACCCTAGCAATTTTACCCCTACACCCCCACTTGAGAAAATTTGTTGGGATGTGGTCCCAAAACATTGGGCCAATCCATTATCTATCGTGACATGCCCCGATAAAAAATTGATAGTTTCACCTACATCAATTCAAACCAGGTGAACATCATTTTTTATTTCTCCCTTATACCACCCCAATGTATGAAAATTCAATACCACGAGTGGACCTACTCCTCATCACACAGGTACAACCACATTTCCTACATCATATTCCTATTTGATTCAAAACTCCATGGACAATCATGGTCATAATGTTTCAAACATTCTCAAACACATCCTTTCAATTCATCAAATGTTGTGTCCTAGGAAATTTCAGATCTTAATAAACCTCCATAGATATATGAAATGGAAGGTCAGTGTCCTAAGGAAACCATTACGTCTCTATGAATAATATTCTATTGTTGGGCCTGTATATTTTTCCAACAATATATGCATGTAATATAAATAAAATTCATCCTCAGGAGATTATTTTTCTACCTTCAAACTCTTTGATGGTCACATGCCTCATATCATTTCTCTTGATTTGAGAATCCCTGAAATTTTGGATTCCACTTTCCTTCCCTCTCATGTTTGAGTCCTATTGGAACATCCTCGACTGATTATTCTCACGTTAATCACATTTTCTATAACAAGGGGTCCAAACAATATGAACATAAACTATGAGTTATCATCCTGACCACATGAAATTAATCAATATGGAAATCATCCAAACCACCCGATGTTAAATTATATGGTATTAGTTCCTCAAACATGATATTAATCTATGTTGTCAATGTCCTAGAAACATGATATTATACTGTGAGGATTTTACCAAAGATATATATGTTTAAACTATAGAATATCAAACATGACATTCAAAGGGGTACTCTCCCTAAGGTAAACCCCTAGCCTTTCTTACAAGAGGTGGCTCTCTTGGTGTTGTTCACCTCATCCTGGGGTGTATCCGGATAGATTCCAAAAACATGAATATCATGGATATGAAATCAAGAGGATAAATGAGTACAGTAATATAAACCCCTCCCCCCTTTTGGATCTTCCACCATCCACAAGCGAATGAAGTTGTATGTGTGATCCTTAGATATATTGATTTATCTTATTTCTAAAATCTAGCATGAATTACATGGGGTTAGTGGTTGTTAGTGCTCATGACATCCGTGAAATCCCAAATCACTTCATGGGCCTCTGTTATGGTAAAATCCTGAATCACATTCCCATGACTAGGAATTCACTATGATGTAAGCCCCAACAATAAATTATATGGGTATCCCATATGGTATAATCCCCAAAAATCATTCCATAAAATTCAATGATCCATATTCCTAATGAAGTATCTAAGTCATATCATCGACCTCCTATATAGTAAAACCACCAATCATATTAAATCAAAATGGATAGATTTAGTGTGTAATCCCTAAATTTAAGAACTTCGTGGACATTGTTTCCAAACAAAATGTAATATGTAGGAACCCTACCTTTTGTTCAAGACTGTAATGATTTCATCCATTATGTAATTTTCTCATCGGTTCACTGTCATCCTCTTGGCATGTTGTAAAACAATATGGGGCTTCCAAACTACATGGGCTATGACTCCCAACAAACTATGATAAATTGGAATAATTCTTAAGGTCTAATACCAACATGTAAATTCATCCTTATTGGGCCACATTCCCAATAATATCATCCTCTCCCTGTAAAGACCTGTAAAATTCAAGGAAAATTTTTTCTTAATTTTCTTTAGAATTTTACAAGAGCGCGGTTTCAGACGGCACCTGATTCCGAGGCCCGGAGTGCCCGGAATTAATTTCCGAAGTTTGGCTCGGGTACGTTCAGTGAACGAACGAGCGGGAATTTCTAACTTTTGATCCGGTGCTCGGAATTGAAATCCGAGGGCACCGATGAACTCGCAGCGCCGATATTCGCTTAAAGAGACCTTTTCGGGAGTTGCGTTTGTTGCGGGTTGAAAGTTAATTTTTTTAGGTTTTTAGTTGAGTTAAATAAAATTTGTGTAGAACAAATTTTATTATAACTTCTTAAAACCTATCAAAGGAGGTTGGAAGTGGG
Source organism: Viscum album (assembly GCA_963277665.1). NCBI lineage: Eukaryota > Viridiplantae > Streptophyta > Magnoliopsida > Santalales > Viscaceae > Viscum > Viscum album. The sequence goes on along the minus strand of OY728134.1, from coordinate 659,973,311 downwards.
ACCCACACCCACTTAACCTCCCTTGGGAGGATTAAGTGTGGTGGGGCCCACACGAACCCCCACCTTTTCAACTCCCCACTCTCCCTCATAATGGCTTGAAAAGTTAACTTATATTTAATTATACAATTCATGTATATTAAATAAGTGAGTTAATTTTGGAGTTATCCATTTTGAATTTCAAACCTTTGAAATTCTTGTGGTTAAGTTATGAAATAATATAAGTTAAAGCTTATATTATTCTAGGAGTTTCTTTTACCCTTGGGAGGATTTCTTGAGAGCTTTGGAAGCTTTTCTTCTTCTTCTTCAACTCAACGAAGAACGCGAAGAACGTCGTTCTTCAACGAAGAACTTCTCCGCCGAAGAACACGATCCATCCGCGACGCCGTGTCCGCGACGCGACGTACTTCTTCCGCGTCATCTCTTCCGCGACGGTTTTCCGCGACGAACGCCTTCGATAACGACTCTTCCTCCGACGTCAAAGGAATCGACACCGATATTCCACGACTCCGTCACCGTGCGACTATCGAGGTAGAGATTCTTGAGTTCGTTGTTCTCTTTATAATTTGACTTTCCTCAAGACTTGACGAGGAACACCCTTTTTCCGACGAAGAACGCCGCACCGCTCTTCTTCGTCTTCGGTGTCAACGAGAGAGAACACCGCACCTTCCTCGGACAACCTTCGTCGGCGTACAAGGATTCGCCAACGACGTGCCTCTTCGGACGCGTCTCTTCGTCAACGGAATTGACGAACGACTACCGCGACGCCCGATCTCCGCGACGTCGACTTCCGCGGACATAGTCAAATCCTCGAACTTATACCCGAGGTAGGGGATTGTTGTTTCATTCTTAAATTATTCCATTTCTTGAACATGGATCCGGCATGTCTAACATGAGGCTTGAAATGTTCATGTTGAGTTTTTATTTAACGTGAGGGGGGCCGGACCGCATGAACACGGCCGAACCCCCCTCCAACGTTTATGTTGATTTTATCTTGCGGGAGGAAGCAAGTGGCGTGGTGCCGTCGCACCACGCGGATGAACGTGCAAATATCTTCGCGATGCCGTCACACGCACCATGGTAGAAACAACAGAAACGCGACGCCGTCGCGCCGCGTTGGATGATTATCAAAGCACGGCAAAGGGGCGCGGTGCCGTCGCACCGCGCCGGACGACGAACGCCGCGGCCGGTTCCGGGCCGCGGCGGGACGAAGAGACCGCGGCCGGTTCCGGGCCGCGGCGGAAGATAAGACCGGCGGCCGGGCCGCCAGCGTCGGAAGCCGAAGAGGGGACCGGATTTTTCCGGTCCCGTTGGAGAAAACCGGCCGGCCAGCTGGCCGGCCGGAAGTCTTTAAAACCGGGGAAATAAATTCCCCGGCCGTGTTAATAAAACCCCCTCTTTAAGAGAGGGGGCGGTTCTTGAGGGAAGGGGGCATCCAGCCCCCTTGGTTCGGCGCCAACAGGCCCCCCCACGTGAGGGGGGGGGGGGGGGGCGGTTTTGATAAAACCGGCGCGGCACGTAGGCCGCGCCACTTGAAGAAGGGCGGGGGCTTAGCCCCCCGCGTATGCCGCGGCCCGCTGCCGCCATCGCGGTCCGCCGCCATCACCAGCGCGGCCCGCCGCCGCCGCCACCGCGGCCCGCCGCCGCCGCCACCGCGGCCCGCCGCCGCCGCCGCCACCGCGGCCCGCCGCCGCCGCCGCCGCCGCACCGCCGCGCCGCCGCGCCGCCGCCGCCGCGCCGCCCCGGGGGGGGGGGGGGGGGGGGGGGGGGGTCGGGCCGGGTCGGCCCGGACCCGGACCCCCCCGTTTCGAACCAGATTTGGTTTTTGGCTCATAACTTGAGCCTCGGACCTCCGAACGACGAACCGTCTGCAGCAACGCGATCCTTGGATCGAGACGGTCGTTTCGGTATATCGCACTCAAGGTTTCGGGTTACTTTGAGTTCGGCCGGATTGGTTCGTTCACGAAACCAACCGGGCCTTCGGAGCGGAAACACTCATATCTTGAGCCACGAACGTCCGATTGACGCACCGTCAGTCGCGTTGTGTTCCTTTTAATGAGACGGATCTTTTGGCATACTCCGCCCGAGGTTTGGACGCAGGTGCAGTACGGTCGGGTTGGTTTTGCCTTAAAAACCAACCGGGCCCCGGAGACGAAAAAGCCAATAACTCACAGACCGGGCGTCCGATTGACGCGCCGTCTGTTTCGTTGACTTCCTCTTGATGAGACGGAACTTTTGACATACTCCGCCCGAGTTTTGGATGCAGTCGGAGTATGGCCGGGTTGGATTGTACCCGAAATCCAACCGGGCCCCTGGAACGGAAAAGCTAATATCCTTCAGACAGGACGTCCGCTTGACGAGCCGTCAGCAGCGTTGGTGGTTACGTTGAGTAACGGTCCCTTTGAGTTTACCCTATGGGAGTTCGGGGTACAGTTGAGATACGGCCGGGATTGGTTTCGCTCTCGAAACCAACCGGGCCCCTGGGACGAAAAGGCTAATAACTCACAGACCGGGCGTCCGATCGACGCGCCGTCTGTTGCGTTGAGACCCCTGTGACGAGACGGACCTTTGAGACACTTCTTTGTGGGACTTTGAGATACTTGGAGTATCGACCAGTAGCTCGTGGAGCGGACCCTCCCGGAGACGAGCGTGCAGAGTACGGAGACCGTGTAGCCGGCTGAGACCTGACGACTGCTTGACCGACTCGACTTGGAGTGAGTCGACTAGCCCAGTGGACGG